>CM029524.1:18524457-19826957 GCA_017140615.1 Eucalyptus cladocalyx | reverse complement strand
TCTACTATGTGCTGCATTCATTAGCATGTGACGATCTGAACTAAGCAGTCTCCTAGCAACTTTTGCATGCATCACAAGGTACTACTCTCGAATTCTAAAGCAAAAAGGACAAAACGAAAAAAAAAAGCCAGAGAAGGGGGCATTCCGAGAATTGAACTCGGGACCTCTCGCACCCTAAGCGAGAATCATACCACTAGACCAAATGCCCTGCTTGCGACGATTCGTGTCAGATAAAATATCTTGACTAAAACAAGGGAAAAAGTACATCAATGATGCTGTCCAGCTTCAAGGGGAGGCGCCTCTTACTTCTATATGTTGACTACATTTTTCTTTCAAAAATAACATCACACATTTATCTAAACACTGTCTAAGATCCCAATTATTGTATTATGGTCTTCTTTAACTATACGCATTATTATTTGCTTGTTCATGCTAGTTAAATAGTCCTTCATGTAATAAGATCCAAATCTATGGCATTGATTATCAATGATTATATCATGTTATCAAATCAAAACTTTTAGATTTCTAGCATCCATCTTAAGTGTCTCGTAACCACAATGAACATAATATGTCTTCCTTTATACTTTTAGTTTCGTTATATTGATATGCTAGATAGTTTGGATAGGCATATAGTCGTAGTATCATTTTGCTCCTAATGAAGCTGGTTTCTCTACATGCTGCTAGTCTACTAGATTTATTTTATGTATTATGATGTGGTTCTCATGAACTGAACTAGTAGTACAAATTGAAATTGTTGTGCTGCTTAGTCTCTCAAAGGGTGGCTCTTGCCGCTATTCCTAGCTTGGCTGCTTCGCTATGATCCTCTTGATTTTAAATGTCTCTTTGTATGTTTTTCATCTTATTATTTGCTATGGATCGCGGGCTACATAAAAAAGAAAAAAGTATGTGTGTTAGTAATATTTAGTACTGCATCCTGAGTTGACTTCTAACAATCTTCATTATTCTAGTGCCTCTCCTCGCCTGGGATCTTCCAAATTTTGCATTAAATCAAAAAAGGATGGGGGCATTCCGAGAATCGAACTCGGGACCTCTCGCACCCAAAGCGAGAATCATACCACTAGACCAAATGCCCATCTCTTTACTCGTATGACAGTGAGTTTCTCCTCGTTCTGCGAATGTCGCTTTAGCCACTAGACCAACTGACATAATTTTAGTGTACTTCTGCAAATGGTCCAGAGGTGGTATCCATGAGCAGCCCTTTTTAGTACTTTATGGTCACGGAATCTTATGGTTGTTACAGAGTTTCAAGGTACACTAAACACGATAAAATATTGAATGGTCTCGGACGCCAAGTCAGCATAGTCTCCGACCACTAATAGAGCACCACGTGAAGGTGTGGGGCTCGCTGCATATCAAAGAGGATTTCTGCAAAAAGAAGTTGTCTTCCCGGTTCGGGACCACCCAATATTTTTTTGACTGGATACTGCCAATCTGTTCCTTTTTTTTGCCCTTTACCTACAGGCAGAGGTGTGAATTCCCATCTGCTATCACAATTCATCGGACAAGTTGCTTTTATCTACTGATTTGTGCAATTTGCACGAAGTCGGGATCAACTCGGCGTGGAGATTGAAGCGACTTATGTCGAGGTGCCATTATGATGTCTGCCTGTTCTCTTGTCGGTTGCACTATGGATGTACCTTTGGCGTCAAGGGGTAGTAGCATGTGAAACGGGCCAGGATAAGGGCTAGCATGTACCTACACTTTTTCTTTGTTTTGAATTATTGTCCAGATTCTTTCTGGCGTTTCTTGAGGGTTTTTTGAACTATGATTATTCCGGTCAGTACCAATCGTTTTTGTCCCTTTATACGAGACTAAAGTAGAATAGTTTGAATGCAGATCTTGCACTGACTTTGAGGCCCTCACGCGAGATCCAAGGCTTGAATCTCACGGTGTCGGTGCCAACTTCCATTTTTCACTTTTTTGAGTCAGTTTCTTCTAAAAATCCTTCAGTCTAGGCTTCAAAGTATACAATTACGGGAAAATACCATAAGAAATATTAAATTATGCCATCCGGACTTTGATCAGGCGTGATTTTGATGAAATGACATAGTTTTTATAGGGGAATAATCTAATATGGCCTAGAAATGGAAAGACACTCGTTTTGGTGGTATTGCTGACTTTCGGATCGGCATTCGAAGTTTCATACAGTAAGCTCTCGGCGCAGTTCCTTCGGAAGGCCAGATTTTGACCTTTCCGGGCTCAAGCTTCGAAGGAAAAATCAGCCTGTGTTAGTAGACTGAACAAACGCCATCTGTTGAGCTTTCATACGACGATGCTTCGACCGAGGCAACTTCGTGTTTGTAGATTCCATCCGGCGATTGGAGCCGGTAGGTTTTGTCTTGATAGTAGCCTTATGCTTCATGCTTGACGTGTTGGAGGTTTGTTTGTCAAAATTTCTTTTTGTTGGTTAAAACTTTTTTACACAGATTGAGTGTTTTCCTTGTCCCCTTTTTTTTGCCAGGGGCCGCCTTGCCTGACGTTGATGAGGGTCACCCTCATCAATGCGGCTCCACTTCACCAGCTATGAAGAGTTAACACTTGGTGGAGAGAAGAAGAAAAATATAAAAACAAAAAAGAAAAAGAAAAACTTTAAAAAATAAAACGAAAATGAAAATGGCTTAATGGAGTAAATGTGTCACAGTTTGCAAAGTTTGGAGTTTTTCGTGTTACAAAAAAAAAATAAAGGTAAATTTGTCACTTTAGGCCTAATTTGGAGTTTTTGGTGGTATTTTCCCTATAATATATATCGAGGGGAGGGAGTATATATTCTTTTCCAAGAGGCTAAGGGGGAAAAGTGGATATCATTTCAGATATACTAAATTGATAAATAAATTTAAAAAAAAAAAAGTGGTTTAACTAAATTCGAGCATTTCCTTTGTTCATGCAATATTGTAAAGAGAAACTCTTGAGATGCTCTGAAGATTATATTACTTGTGAAATCGATACAAATGATAAAATGAGGCCCTTATTTATATAAGTACAAGTTCAACCGTAGCCGTACATCTATCTTTCATCTATGGTAAAGATTGTATCTCCCCATTTGCTCAATTAGCCGCATTTATTATAAGAGTGTATATTTATAGTATTAACCACCTCAAAAATATTTTAGAATATTCAAGAAAACTCTAGGAGTTAGAAGTTTTGAGGTTTACACGTTGTCGTTTTCTTGAGCCGTGAGCTTAGCTGTGTCCCTACGCTCCTGAAGAATTTCAGAAAATCCTCGTTAATGAATCTTCCAGGGCATGTGCCTTCTTTGTTGAGGCAATATGCTTTCTTGTTACAATGTATGTTCTCTAAAATACAGACCTTGAATATAACACTTTTGGCCTTCGATGTGCCATAGACAAAGAAATTAATCATGGATATGGCCGTTGAAGTTGCAACTTTAATGATGGGATTAAACCTATATGTCGATACCATTAATTTGTGACCACAAGTGTCGTGGTTTCTATCTTTTGGTTAGTTAAATGTCAATTTGTGGAAAAGGGCAGTGTTTTGACAACTGAGAGACGTGCCAAAACGGTATCGTCTCCATTTCACGGCCATGTCAAATTATTTCCCTAAAAAAGGCATTTTGATTTTACTAAAGTCACGTCGGATAGGCGGGGACAGAGAATATTTTCAACTTTTTGTTGATATTTTAGAAGTTTTACTTTCTTATCATTTGATTGCTTTGCATTGTATTTTCACAAATTGAAGAGAGGGAAAAATGATTCAACCGAAATCCCTCTGTCATCAGGTCCAGCCAAACACAGTTTTGCCCCCACAAATTTTCTGTTTAAAAGTTGCACACTATAGACAAGTCTGATTTTTTTAGGTGTATGTAATCGGCTTCTACAAGATGGGCATTCCCATGAAATGGTCACAAGAATTGAGAATTCACAAGAATGAGAATGGCCATTGGGTAAACCTTTTCATTCCTGAATTTTCAATGCCATATGATACCCCGCACATATGTCTCTCACTAAAATGACATGATTTGCAGAATATCCTTCATTTGTAATGTGAAATTTGCAACCATCATGATCTGGCTTTTCTATTTTTTATTTTCCCTATTTACTTGAGACGAAATCGTTAATTTTCTGCGACCTCGTTTCTCTCTCACTGATACAATCTCCTCCCTTGGTTTCTTGTTCTCTCCCATTTTAGCAAACTTGTGATGAGGTGACAGAGCAGGAGAGGTTGGCAAGATTGAGGGAACAGCAGGGCAACGATGGAGTTCACTTTAAAACAGGTATTTTCATGATCTAACCTGAGGGTGCTGGTGAGGCATCGGAAGACATGGCATTTGCAGGGACAACCCAGAAGTGCACAGCCTGCGAAAAGACAGTGTATTTGGTCGACAAGTTGATGGCCAGTAGCCGGGTTTACCACAAGGCCTGCTTCCGATGCCACCACTGCAATGGCACCCTCAAGGTACGTCAACACAGTTTCTCCATGTGCATTTCGTTCTTTTGAGCTTAGAATCAATCCCATGAATTGAAAGTCCAAATTTTGCAATGTGTTGTATATTCCATTCCAAGGCTGCATGGGCGGAATAATGCTCCTAACACAGTAATTCATAATTTTCAGCTGGGCAACTTCAATTCTTTTGAGGGGGTCCTCTATTGCAGGCCTCACTTCGATCAGCTCTTCAAGAGAACGGGCAGTCTGAATAAGAGTTTTGAAGGTAAATACCATTAGCAATTCCACCTAAAACTACAGTCGTATACCTGCTGTTGCTGCAGCAATACCGACTTCTTTTCTTATTGTCAATCTGGTCTTGTTGCTCTGGGCTACCCATCAGGAACTCCGAAGATTGTAAAACCAGGAGCTACGGATAATGAGGTAATGTACCAGCGAAAATCCCTCTCAATACACAACCCGGTGTAAGAATTCGTATAAAAAATGTCTGCGTCTATTTACCCCGTGTGTTGCCTGGTGTGTTGAATGGATGAAACGACAGAATGCTGCCACTGCAAACAGAGTCTCCGCCTTTTTTGCAGGGACCAGAGACAAATGTGCGAGCTGCAATAAGACTGCATATCCCATTGAGAAGGTGAAACATTCTACGAACATTTTGTCCATGAATCGGCACCTGTTTCTTGTGTAAGGCCATAGTATACGTTTCTCAAAGAGAGAATACTGGAGTTGGGGCCTTTTTCAGAACCTTTCTGCTTTAATACGAGAATCTTAAACACAAATCACTAACACAGGCCTCTGAATTGTCTCTAAGGTTACTGTGAATGGGACTGGATATCACAAGAGATGTTTCAAGTGCACCCGTGGGGGCTGTACCATTAGTCCCTCAAATTACATTGCCCATGAGGGAAAACTTTACTGCAAGCACCACCACACCCAGCTGTTCAAGGAGAAAGGAAACTACAGCCAGCTCGATACCAGCAACAAACAATTTGAAGCTACTAAAGTTACAGCTGTGGAGGTTCTTGCGGAGTAATAGCACATTGAAATTCATGTTAATTCAATTCCTTTTATCTTTTTCCTGGCAATTTCTTGGGCTGTCTGTGGTTGAACTGACCGGAAGAATGCTTGTATTATGAAGAAATTTAGCCTGTACTTGGAGAGACTTGTTTTGATGCGGAGTAAACCTCAACAGCAATTGAATTAAAATCTAAGCAACTGACGGAAGCAGTCCCGTTGAAAGAGATTTAAAACTCTGCATTGCCTTAAAATGACATCCTGCTGTGACCCAAATGGCAAACTGAAACAATTCACCCGCACAAACCTATTCCCTCATCTTCGTCCATAAATTAAGAGCCATTTCCAGTAGCATATTGCTGGTCAATCTCATTTAGACCACGGATAAGCCAAAGAACAGAAAGCAATTTCAACATTAACAAGTTGCACATCAAATATGAGTGATATTAGCCAAAGGAACAAATGCCATATGCCAAGACAAGCATCTGAAACAATCATTGGAGCAGGAGATAGATATTGAGCATCGAAATCTGTCCTATTCCAATTTAAGGCATGGAGCAAATAGAATGGCTAAGACTCGTTACTTCTGATAACTAATTTTCACCAGAACAACACTGTACATCCTATTAAAGGAGTGCAATAATTATGTACACATATGGTAGTAGTTTTCTAAACCCAAACAAGAGGGTTTTCTTTGATCATCACCTGAGAAGGATAGCATCGGTACAATGAACATGCAACACAAGACAGACTTTTCCATTTCCCCTCCCAGTCCCAGTGTAATTTCCATGTGTCTGCTTGGTAATATTTATGCAAGGTCCATGAGATTCCCCATCCTTTCTCAGGCCATCCATCAGAATAAAAGAATGCTTGGTTAGGCAACCACTTTTGATCCAAGCTCTTCAAGCAGCTGGTATTCCATGCTCTGTTTTAGTGGCCGTCTCCTTCAATGTTTGAGCTGCGAGTATTAAGAGCTCCACCATCTCAAATCCGGCTGCAGAAACAGAATCAACTTTTTCCCCACCGGGATCACCAAGTAAATCACCAGAATCACTGCTGACACTATCGAGAGAAGATTCCTCATCCATCCCAGCTGACCAACTAACAGGAAGGCAGCTGCCGAGAGCAGTCTTTACAAGCTTTGCCTCGGAAATGACATCTTCTAGAGCTTCTGAGATCCCAACAGATTCTTTGGCCTGCACAGAAGGAACGTGATGAGAAACATGAGTGCGTGAAGATAAAAAAGTTTCCAGAAAAATGGAGGTTCAAAATCGAATGCCCATTGTAGTCATGCTCATAAATTAGAAGAAAGCAAGCCAGAAGTACTATATTATGCTCCTCAAGAGTTGATGAAGGTCATAGGCAATCAGACGCTTAGGTTATACCAATAGAATATGCATCACAGCCTGCAGTTTAAATACTGATCCATCAGGATTACCTGGAGAATTGCAAGACGAAGCCTGTGGATTGAAGAAGTTATATGCTCCATGCTATCCAAGCTCTCTTTGAGGGTAGCATTTTCGATTCTCATTCTAAGAAAAGGCTTGAGTCAGGGTTTATGGAGGCTAGAAAAAAGAAGGGAAAAGGGAAGTTTCATATCCAAGATTTACATAGGAAATTCGTCATTGAGCATGCATTCATTTACTGGGGATCGAGTTAAAAACCTGGCAATGTCCATACTGTCACTGGATTTTCTGCCAGATATACCTCCATCACTAGAAGGGTGTGCTTCTACTGCACCTCCAAAATCTCCCACGGTTATCCAACGCTTCAGATATGTTCTCTTAAGAAGATTCCTCAATTTTCCATCTTGTTGATGAGCAGCAATTTTTTTTTCTCCAGCGAAAGCCAAAACTCTTCCTTGTCTCGTCTCTGACCCATTTTCCTACAACAAATGCATATACTTCAGATTTCAATGCGCACCATATATCACAGTTTAACAGCTATGGACAGAACTTTTTTATGTGCTACACAGTAGAAGCATGTCTGGGCTTTAGTGCAAATTGTGTTTGAATAGACGGACAGCCTCAAGACATTTACTACACAACTAACTCAAATATCCAATTTTCATAGCACAAGTATAAAAACAAATCTCTTCTTTAGTTAGGGCAGCCTGATGATCGAAATACCATAACAAAGGACGTCAAACCAAAATGCCATGAGAAACTCCAACTCATAATTGAGAATGCTCAATCCTTCTTTTGAATGACTTGGTCCTCTATGGAGTATGACAAAAGTTCAGATGATTTGACATAGAATAGAAGCAGAGATTAGTAACAGCACAAAATAGACACGTGAGATGCATTGTCCAGTTATACAAAACTTGCACGTTCACAAAAGAAAAAGAATTGGCTGAGGCCAAGAACACTAAAGTAGCACCACTCTCGCAATTACAATTTCACAGTACATGGTCATTCTTAACTAAGTAGGCCTGATCGGAACTATGTTGACTTTATTATGTAAAACCTATACAGGCGACATATTCGAACCTCACTATTTACAGTAAAACAGAAACCAAACACAATGCCACAAATTGGAAAGATAAATTCTCACTCCCTCAAGAGTTCAATGATGAGTCTTACTCTTTTAGTAATTGATATTCCTGCCTTATTTGTGCCAACTCCATGAGAGCTTTCACCTTTTCATTTGTAACCTTTAAGAAAAAGCAGTTTGTCAATACTTTTTTCATCTTAAATTATGTCAATACATCAATAAATAAACAACAAAGAAAAAAAATAAGACTCATTAGGGAAAGCGATGCAGAAAGAACTAAACCAACCAGCCTGAATATAACATGGCCAAGAATAATTGGAGTGATTAACAGACAGTTGCCCTTTTTTTCAAAGAGTGAAACTCTATCAATACACCAACAGGATGTCATAAGCAAGATAAAGGCATTTCAAACTGAGCAAAGGGTATCAGAATTATGAAATCCTCAAGAATTATGAGAAACATATTACCTGTATTAGATTTCTCTGAATTTCCTCACTCCTTTTCCGCAGAGCAGCATTAACATTTCTGTCCAATAAGTGCCTCTCTTCCTGTTGCGATAGAAGGAGTAGTGCAGAAACCTGCAACAATTCCCCGTTTTAGTGTCCGTGTTGTTCCTACTCAATGAAAATGTTCACAATATTGCTTGAAGCACCTCAATGCATAAATCATTATACTAAACAAGCAACTGAAAAAAATGCAAACTGGAAATTTATACAGAACCTTTTCTTGCAACGCCTGTGCAAGGGCGTCAGATGCATCAATCTTTCTATCAACTCGGATGTCTGGGAAGCCAGTATTACTCTCCTGCATCAATAGTAATGAAGCTAAAGTATAACTTAAAATTTTCCTTCAATAAGAAACAACACGGTGACAAATGCTTAGTTTTTCATTTAAATTCCATGTCTACGGGCCAAACAGACAGTGATCTATAAAAACAAATCAAGCATCACAATTGCACATTCTGTGCTCTTTTTTCATAAATCAACAATCAATAACATGTTCAAGAAGCAAAGAAAAGATTTTACCATATTTTATTCTACTCATGAGAAACATATGAATGAATATAGCAACAGGTGCCTATCATTAGAGTACCTCAGAGACCAGATGGAAGGCAGCATCGGTTTTTGGATGTACATCTGGACATCCATTTTTGTCAAGCTTCACAAAATTAATTGGCTGTCCTTCTAGCTTCCTCTGATTGACCTCGCTCAATCTTTCTTTTATCACATTCATAGTAGCTTTCATATGGAAATTTTCCTCATCGAGTATACGCTTGATATGGCTTCTGTGAAGAGAATACTCCTGACGCAATCCCACTATTACATTTCTTACCATTTTTTCCACACCCATCTGCATAGGAGCCCCAAAAAAAAAAAAAATTAAATAATTAAATAACAAACTGAGAGAGGTCAAAGTGATGGAAAATAGTACTTTGTATTTTTAGAAAAGTGATATCTTACTTTCTTTCTCTCCAATTCGCGAACTTTTTTCTTCAAATGATTTTCAATCTCCAATCCCTATACACCATAATTATTCGGATTCTTAGACATTCAATCAAGAAACACTAAGATGCAATCAAATGAGTTGAAAATAAAGCTTAAATCCAAAATATTACCACCCGGAACTTATTCTGAAGATCATCCACAGAGTTCCTAACCAACTGCAATTCTTCTTCCAAGGCACTCTGTCTGAAGAAAATTTATTCAAATTGCGCACGAAAAATAGAACCTCAAACCAGGTGCGGACAAGGAATGAGAGCAGACAATTTGGTTGAAGGGACAATACAAAAGAATCAAGAAAGTGTTCATTATGACACTAAAGTCTGTTACCTCCGAAACAAAATCCTAAGAGCACACGCCTTTTCAAAAAGGAGTAGAAAACAATATCCACGAGAACTTACGATGTATTTAGATGTGGACGTATCATTATAACTCCACACTTCTGTAGGATCATTTAAGAGGCGGATGCACTTTTGGTCCCACGTCATGTCCTCAAAATCCAGATGAGATTGTTGTCTAATCTCATAAAACATATCGACAACCTGTTCCAACAAATAATTAATTTTCTCACGCCCTTTGTACCAGGATCAGTTTAAGAAATTTAACCATGGGGAAAGCTGTCAGAAATACCACAACAGTGAAAGATTTGGACACAAGGAAGTGGCAAATGGAGGAATTTAATTACCTTCTTAAACAGGTCATTATTTTCTTCTTGCTTAGCTAGCTCACTTTGCAATTTATTAATAAGTTTCTTCTGTTCAAGAGAATCCGATGTAAGCTCTTGCATCCTGTGCAAAAAATGGGATATGGATTCAAGACAAGGACAATATCATAATCAAGAGAAAATCTACTCCCCTCAAGAAATTCTCAAACATAACAATATATGGATAACAAAATTCTACATCCAAGAATGTACAAAGAATCTCTGTGAGACATGTACACCACCAAAGGAGTCTCAGCCTCCTCACTTGTAAGGCTTTTTCATGTCATAAATCCCTTGGTCACAAGGACTCCACATCCGTGCCCCCTAGAAATATAAAATTCCGAGACAATAATACAGTCATAGGGATCAGCACTCCATGTCAACTTAGACCGCCTTTCGTGGACATTGAAAATTAGAAACAACAAAAAGGTCAAAACACCAGAGCATTGATCAGATTGGTCAGATTTACACACACCCAGCCGCCATCATAAAACGTAATTCTTCCAGCAAAATGCCAAAAAATGAACGTAATTGATTTAATCAAACATATATTGATTACCGAGACATCCATTTTTCTTAGATAATTTTAACGATATGTGGCCTGCCATTATAATATGTTTCCCCGATCATAAAACACATACGTGACAGTACAAGAGCCAGATGCTCGGTATAATAATTACCTCTTCTCAACATCATTTAATTTCTGTAACATGGTCTCTTCTTTTTCCGTAGCCTTCTCTGCCTGCCACCAAATAACCGTACTGCTCATCACTAAAACTCTTCAACAGTCAAACAAAATCCATAAAAAAGGGAGAACAAGATAAATTTGGCTATAATTCAAAATATTTAAGACCTCCATTATTGAGTGATCCCGTTCAGCAAAAGCAGCAGCAACACAGCCTTGAAAAAACTTTAGCTGCTTCTCAGCTTCCAGGTTCTGCAGAAAGCTAGAGTTAATGCAAATTTTCACAAAAGAAAGCAGAAATAAAGAATTGAGAAATGAAGCAGACCTTTGTGACTTCTGCACTATGTAAGTCTGCTAGCTGGCCCTGAATATGGATAAAGATAAGTGAGTTCCTAAATTCTCATAAGTCATCTGACCTAAAGCAAGTCACCATTTTACCTTGATTCTGTATGCCTCTGAAAGCTCCTCTTGGAGATTTACATTTTCTCTTGTGCATAATGCCAGCTTCTTTTTCAAAGTCTCGATCTCCTGCTCCAAGCTAGCTGTCCTAGTAGCGCAGTGATTACATAAAATTTCTTATATTTCCATCTAAAAGAGAGATTATCGTACACCCAAACAAAGAAGAGAGAAAGGGACGACGAAAAATCTGGAAGGCTAAATGTAGAAGATGAAGAAGGAACGAGGAAACAAATGCCATCAATCTCAAAGGTAGGAGTTAATAAAATTACCTTTGAAAATGCATTTTAGTAGCCACAACAAGATAGCCAGGCCCTGCTTGCTGCATACATAATTGCTCGATATCTTTACGCAACTCGTCGCGCTCTGCACAAAGGAATTCCATCAACCATAACCCCAAATGAGAAAGCTATAGTATCCATCAATTATCTCGCTTCCTTATATTAAGTATGGGTGAAAAGAAGTGAGGCAAGCCAGATAGAGATGCAAAGAAGAATCGAAAAGGTGGTGTTTTAGATTTCCAATCCCTTCAATACACCTTAGAGGAACCAAAACTGAGACTAGAACGGACACCACCTTCTCCAACATCCCAGGACTACCGCGAGACTTCTTCCTAACGAGGGAAAGATCAAAATTTTACAGAGAAAACGTCCCAAATCAAGCAAACCGCGAATTACCCACGAGAAGACATCACCCATGTAATAAAACCGCGAGACCAAATGGAAAAGTGAACACATACCGCGCTCGAGCTGCTGGATGCGAAGCTCCAGCGGCTCGGTGCCACCGGAGTTTTCGGCCATGAAAAAGGACGGAGCTCACGGAGACTGAATTGGGCAAGAAGACCTGCCAAGACAGAGCAGAGAAAAGCGAAGTTCAATCGAAATCGCACGACACGCGAAGCTTAGCCAGGAATCTCGAAACGACCCAGAAGAATCGGAAACCGCGAAAATCAAAGGAGAGAAGGCGCGAAGTTCGCAGGTCTTCCCCGTCTTCTAGGTCGAACGCGTACCGAGACGGAATCGTCGATTTTACCTGGGAGATGGAGGGGGAGGACGCGACTCCAGCAGAGCCCTTCCGACACGAAATCGAGCAGTACGAAGACGGAGAAGAGACGACAACTCTCTCTCTCTCCCTGTCTCTCCTCTCGATCGATCGATCCTACGTTGGACTGATCCGAATTTACGGCTTTTTTTATTTTTCCGGTGTTCGAGCTTGGGCAAATTGCCTACTTTAATGATGGAGGATTCTTTTCTTAATGTCCTTTTCCCCCCGTTTAAATTACAAAAAATGTCAAAACTGCCCCTTGGAGGGGCCCGCTTCTTGTCACGTCTCATTTTGATATATTTGAATAATTTTTAAAAAAATCTAATTATTTAAATTAAGCGAAATTATTTTCATGATTTGCCCTTTGACAAAGACAAAGCTGAGCTAGGACGACAACAATCATGCTTAAATTATCTTGCTTTTTACTCTCTCTTTATTTTTGGGCTCCAAGTCCTTGTGCGGTCGACATGTGGCACAACGGTTTGCAGGTATTTCAATGTATATTCATTTTTTTTTTTACCCATACATTTTGTCGTCTACATTTTGCTCGAGAATATATGATGAATGCGATTTAATTGCCATGCCAAGTGCATACATTATTAGATCTCTTAAACCCATGAATATCGAGCACAATCTAAACATATCACATTGCATTGAGAAGTAATATGCTTTTTTAGTGTCTGAAATTTCAAGAATATATGATGAATGCGATTTATTTGTGATAAGTTGAAAATAAATAATTAGAGATTATTGGCATATAAGATCTAAAAGATAATCGATCCATGCATGTGCTGGATAGCTTACTAGTGTTTCGGACACACACATTGATTTGCTCAAAAAAGAGACTTACTTTTAAGGGTATCTTTATTTGAGTGAAATAATTTTTGAAAAGTTTATTGTCCGAACTTTCATTTGTTTAGTTCACCGAAAATAGCTAATTAATAAAAACATTTAATAAAAAAATTTAGGAAAAAGTAAATATCTAAATCTAAAGAAATGAAAACACTTTTTAAAATTGCTCCTTTCAAATTGTTTAAAATTGCTCCTTTCAAATTGTTTAAAGCTTTTTCCTTTGCCAGTCGATTAGCCTCGGCAATGGCCGGGATAGGCTGGCGAAGCTTGACCCCACCCAAGGCCAATAAAATCAAGCTCGCCAGATCTCAACAAAACTCAACCTCACCCATGGCCTATTGCCAACTGCCATGAGGCTCGGCGATTGACAGAAGAAGAAGGAAAAAAAGTCAAAATTTATTTTAAAAACCGAATTTTTTTCCTGCAAAATAAAACCATGAAATTGAAATTATTTTGCAAATAAAATCCAAACACCTAAAAATATTTTCGATGACATATCACCAAATAAAAGAAAACTATCCATTTTTCGAAAAAACTTTTCTAACAAAAGTATTTCCTTTGCCATGAAATTCTCTCTAAAAAACAAAACCCAAAATGCACGCATCTGCCGAGTCATTGCTTCCACGAAATAGATGGAACCGAATCTGAAGCAGCAACTGAGTTCTCACAGACGACAAGGTATAGAGTACCTACAATTCCTACAACTGTTATCAGCCCTCAATCGTCTTCACTAAATGAAATTTCTGCTACATAGCTGAAAAACTACAGCCTAAAGTCTGGGATACACCATTTAAAAGAATCTGAAAAGAGCACGTTCAAAATGAGAAGGCACAAAAATCCGTCGAATGTAACTGCGCCTAGAGTTAAGAAAATGTACACCCTGCTGCTCTCAAAAATAAATTAGAGCACCCCAATCTATCCCTTTCGACTAAACTGCAAATGAAAAGAACAGTCGAAAACTTTCTGCAGATATCAGCTGTCTAAACTTCTGCACCATGAGATCTATCATCCAATCAGTCCAAACCTCCAATAGTGCAATATGCAGCGGCTCAATACAGCGACGCATGAAGAAGACTTGTCAACAGCATCAACAGGGGAGAGAATTGTCTCTGACATATTTACAAATGATATGAGATACCAGCAGACTATCAGAACATGAGCTCTCGTCTAGGAAAACTCAAAACACCTAGCTCCTATCTGCACTTGACAGCGATGCTGTCATACTCGAATCATCTGCAACATTTGACAAACAGAAGCCAAGTAAGTAGTGTCAGAAGCCCCAACAAAGCTATCAACGGTTGGAATGGAAAAGTAAATGGCAATCTAAACTGATCACTAAGCATGCATTTTGAAAGCCACGGGTCAACAGGTCCTAGTATTCTATATGAAAATAAATATCAATGAGATTTCTGGAAGCTTGTCTCATGCATCAACTGCAGAAGATTGTTGGTTAGAGATGGTTGATGCATGAGACAAGCTTCCAGAAACCTCATTGATAACAAGATTAGAAAGCAAATGAAATCACTACCACTTTTGGCACATTTCTTCCTTTCATTGTTTTCATCGCTGCTTCTGCAAAAGCTTGTGCTGCTTCTGCATCAGCTTCAGCAGCTTCAGCCTCCTTAGCTGCCTCCTCAGCAAGGGCAATGGCAGCTTCTGCCTCAGCAACTGCTCGAGCAGCTGCTGCAGCAGCTTCCTCTGGAGTCATAGTCCTCATCTTGGCCAACTCCAAGTCAACCTGGGCCGCAGTAAGCACATCATCATCATCATCATTTCTATCCACTTTTGGTGGAAGCTTCCATCCATCAGACAGAAACATCGAAGGGGTCCTTCTTCTAGCAGGAGCGCCAGGTCCAGGAGCAATCCTATACTTGCGTTTCACCTATACAGCAATGTCATGTCACCACTTATCCCGGAAAGAAACAACCAAGAAGGCTTCTCAATAAAATCTGGCTAAGATGTATCTGTAAAATGGAGTTGACTGGAAGTGCATAAAAGAATTAAGAAACCAGCAAAAGTTTCTCACAGGACATAGCAGGAGAAGACCTCAGCCTCACTAATGAGTAGTAACCACAAACGAAAAGAGCAAAGACCAAGTGAAGAGGCCAATCCAACTTGCATTTTCCACCAGCAATCCAAAATACATGACCCACCATGACCAAGACCACAAAAGTCAACACATTCATCCCCGCCCATAGGGATAATACAAATTAGTTAGGAATCAGAATTATGACAACAAACTTTAAGCTCAAGACAGTAATTCTTCAATTTACCTTAACCAATTTGCCAATTGACATCAAGTACTTTAGTTTTGCTGACAGCAGCCTCTTGAAATTTGGAGGTGCCCAATATTGCTCCTATTCAATCAATAAAATGATAACATGTCACCTATAGAAGTAAGAAGGAATATTGCAAAGTCTAACACTTCATCATGCAAATGCTTGCATAAAAACCCCCCAGGGAAAGCATTACTAACAAAGGTAACAGACTTGCAATGCAACAACTCTTATTTAACCGGCAAATCCTATGACAAAAAATATGAAAAGGGATTTTAAAAGGCATTTAAGGATTTGAAGATTAAAAGTGAATGTGAAAAAATAGCCACAATTCGACCATGATTATAGATATGAACAGATAAACCGGATGAGTCCTTATAAAGGGTTCACTGTGGCAATTTTGATACAATAACTAAAAAGTAGCTGTCAAAATGCATTTGCATCCCATCATTACCATGGTGCTGCACAGAATACTAGACAGTGATACATCTTAAGTCCAGAAACAAAGAAAAAGGAAGATGGTAGCAGAAAATCTTTAACTGACTACTTAAGCAGATAAGTTTTAAGCTTAAATTCAGCCTCGCAACAATTGCAGAAGAGCCTGCAACACACATCATTTTGCAGAAAAGGAAAAATTCAACCGGAAACATAAACAACTCAAGATATAGAAGTCATCGAGAAGCAGCCAATTCAGGTGGAGCTACCATATGGCAAATTGAAACAACTTACGAGGTGCTGAATTCATTCCGACATTCACAAGTTATTTTAGACTTTCCAATCCGAAAATGTCAAGGGAAATGTTCATTCTTCTAAAGTAATCTGAGATAGAGAAATCCAAGCAACTGACTCAATGACTAATGGCTTGGAGAACATAGAAGTGCCAATTTAATTGAGTGGACCAAACCTACAGGTTGATACTCAAACTTACTCACAAAAGCGCTACACAAGCCTAAATAAGATCGTCCCCTTAGAAGTAGCAGGCTAGCGAATCTAACAGAAACAATAACAAGCTGGTAAAGGTGCTCTGTACAGTACAAGTTAAACAGATAAATTATATGTGTGTCCAAAAATAAACATAAATCTCAAGCTGCACCAACAATAAAGTTCCTGTTACAATCTAAATTGACCACACCCACTCGTGAAAAGGGCAAAAAGTTTCAACAGCAATTGTGACACCAGCTTTTTAAAGGAAAAGCTAGCAGTCAGAGTGACAGTGAACACACAATAGATATCCTAATGAAATCTAAAGAGAATACATCATGGAAAATTTATCCTTAAAGAAGAGAAGTACCTCAATGAATGTAGCAATTGCTGTTTTATTAGAACCACTGGGCTCCTTCAGACTGTTTATGGCATCGATTATGAGGTTTTCCAACCTATACAAATGAGACAGAAAAGAATTTATTCTTCCGCTGATTTGGATAGATAGGACCCAAGTAACAGATTCCAATGTACAGAAACAAAACAAACAATGCCAACCACCTATAGCAACTAAATCCCGCCACTTGATTCGCATATAAAAGGAAAACAACCTGTTTTGGCCTCCGCTGACTCACCAAAAGCAAAAGAAGGCCATGAATATCACACCCATTTTGTCATATACAAGAAAGACACAAGCAACAAACCTCAACAGTTAAAACAAATGCAGCTAAGGACGAATATATCTCATGTGATCTAAGGAAAGTCAATAGTTCAACTATCTCTAAACTATGGCAAAACACAGAACTCCCCAGAAGTATGAAAAATAAGACTTCAAGAAAAGTAGTTGCAAGGCTTGCCCAGAATTCGCAGCAGTCTATAACTGCAGAATCCTTAAAAAATTAGCCTCCACTCAACTCTCAAGCGCCCAAAATCAGAAAACTTTTCCAAACCAAGTACATCACTCATCATAAAATTATGCAGCCTAAGAGATGTATTCACTGCATTAAACTACATGCCTATCTCTGCATTACATCTTCTTGCATATGGTTTTGAACCCTTCGAAAACAAATATTCACCAGAATGATAAGTCTCTAGCTAGAACTTACAGCCTGTAAACCCCAAATAGGTAGGGCTTCTATTTGATTATTTTCACTGGATTAGTTATTTGAATACATAAAATACTTTTGGCACGAACAACCACACCTTCATCAACTTTTATTCTTTGCCTCGACATGTCGATCAAAATATATACTGAGAAAAGTGAGGACATCATGCTAAACTATTGTCCTCAGCCTTCGAATGCATTGCTTTTTAAGTATTATCTATGCATGCTTATGCTTCCTCCAATTTCCTCGAGGATAATCAAACTTTATACAGCATCATATCCATTTTCATAATCAAATTAATCATAAAACTTTCTTGTGCAACTAGGCCTTCTAGCATTTATGATGCACCACAACTGCAAGACCTAGCATGAATGGAGCAAGGAATGAATAAAGGACAAAACTTAGCATAGAGGAGTAAACAATACACTAGTGCCACATATTACGTTATAGGTCATATCATTAAGAAGAATGACCGGCTCACCTAACAATAGATCGCTTTGGACCATCAATGTGCAGAGCATCACCAGAAATTGAAAGATCTTTAATATCCACCATGTCCTCATCACTTTGGACAGCGTTCCTAGCAGCTGCAGAGCTCTCTTCCTGTCTAGGCACATGGTGCACTCTTTTTACAGTCAGCTTAGCCTTGTCTCGTGAACCCCAACCATTAGCCATCACGCTCATGTTTCTCCACTTGTCCTACATAGCACAAAAGCCGAACAGCTCTAATTAACTGGAAGACAAATTTTAGACGAAGAAACTAACAAAGATCCGTTCAACGAATAGAGATTCAGGTTCTTACGCATACCTTCAGGTCGACATTCGAGCGCAGATACAAGACGCTGCTAAACTCAGGGTCCTTGAGAATTGTACGCCATTTTCCAGCCCCATGCTTTATAACCCCAGCTTTCAATGCTGCTTCCTCTTCTGCCGTCCATTTTTGCTTCGGTGCCCCCATCAGAAGGAGCAATTACAAATTTACCCAAAAGATCTGCACACGAAGCCGAGAAGCAAGATAAAAGAGAGCAACCAAATAAAGATGGGCTGACTAAGAATCGCAAAAATCTAGTATGACAATATGGAAAGAAATCATAGCTCAACCTCACATTTTTGAGTACATCATTTACGAACCTGCAAACTTAAGAACTTGAAAGGGATAGAAATTCATATATTCAACTTGCACAAGCGCACTAAATGGGAAAGAGAAGCTATCCTCAATTCTAATGAACCGTTCAATTAAAGATAAAAGTAGATAAGTGAATCCACAAAACTCAGCGGCAGATAGGATCAAAAACAAAAATATGATTTAATTATGCTTTCCGATCGGCTCAGTTTTTCGGCTCATTTCCAATCCTTTATTGAGGGCCGAACAGGTTGTTCAATCACACTTCCGAAGAACGATTCTACTAACGGTATCCATCTTTTCTCTATCCATTTCACACACATAGCTAATTGACGTGGCCACCATTCCGATTCAGGAATACTAATAGCGCGGCGGGAGGGCCACGTCGGATCCCCCGCCTTCGAGAGACTATAAACACGTCCGAATTCAGAGAAATCACCTCATTCTCCATAATTCAAAAAACAAGGCACCTGATCATCTCCAACCAGATAAAACTCAGCAATCAACCCGAAATTTCAACGATCAATTGAGGTGAAAACCTCTTTGACTTTTTCACCAACACGAGCCTATCAACCCTACCAACGTGCAGCCACCGCAATTGAACATGGAAAACGCAGCAAAACAACAAGAAATCAAGCACCACCTCCGCATTGAAAACCCTAGTGATAGTGGAATTTGAATTCGGCAGAGGGTTTTACAGTGACACGAATGAGGATGCGACGGACATCAAATTCGATTGAGAAGAAGAGATAGAGATAGAGAGAGAGAGAGAGAGAGAGAGAGAGAGAGACCGTCTCGCAAATTAGGGTTCCGCCACATGCGATTTGGGGGTCGCCGCTGCTGCTGCTGCGGAGATTGAAAGCTCTCGTTTGGCCCCCTTATATTTCAAGGGGGTTCGTCGT
Source organism: Eucalyptus cladocalyx (assembly GCA_017140615.1). Lineage (NCBI taxonomy): Eukaryota > Viridiplantae > Streptophyta > Magnoliopsida > Myrtales > Myrtaceae > Eucalyptus > Eucalyptus cladocalyx. Next base: position 19,807,458 of record CM029524.1, on the reverse strand, counting down.
TCCCACTCAAAGTTCGTTTTTCCGTTCTTAGATTAACGTTGTTCGAGAATTTTCAGATTTTTACACGGGACACGTCGGACCAAGACGACACGTGTCGGTCATACGTTGTACCTTGCTCCCCCCTCGGGGCCCCCCAAAACTTCGAGAAATTATACTTCGACCCCGCCCTCGGTAAAAAGAAACATATTTACACCCTCGCCGCCTTGAAACTTCAGTTTCATGGTAGTGATTTAGCATTCGATGGCTTGAGATTGCGATGTATTATGTAGCTCTTCCCTCTTCCCCTTGGTAAATAAACGCTTCGCTTGATATACTTTTAGGCCTGCTCCCTACTTTGATGCGGTCCGAAATAGATGTACGGTTCAATTGTTCTCTTCGATAACTCGGCCAGTTTGATTTTATTCAGTTCGTTTACGGTCATTAATTGAGGACCGACTGGATCGTACAATTACACTTTCAAAGAATGATTCTGCTGGCAGCGCCTATCTTCTTTCTATCCCGAGAAAGGAACAATCCATTGTATCGTTGATTGATATGAATTCGACGCGTAAAAATAGTTAATTTGTCATCATTCCGGTTTGGGAATATTATAAGGGAGGTGGGGGGTTGGATCCCCACCTTCAAGACTCGAGAGAAAATGGGTATAAAGCTAATGCTCTAAACAGTGTCGAATATCGCCCTTCAAAATGTTAGGTCTAGATCCGCCCTTGATCTTACAAGACACGTGGATTTCCTCTTGTTCTTTTTTAATTGCGCGCTAGTGTCGTTGTTCAATGTCACGTCTCTCGTTCCAAATCAAATTAATCATCTTATGAACCAATCTCGAGTGGAAAAGAGAGAGAGTTTGGGAAAACGTGAACGCTTGGTAAGAACTCAAAAAAGGCTTTGCGCCTTTGTTCATCTTCGCACCAAAACGCCGATCCACGGATGTGCTAACGAGGACTTACCGATGTGACTGTGATTAGAGTAAAAAAAATGTGGTTGTGATATAAAGAAAATCTGTAGAAATATGTTAGATACTCTTCTCGGACGATTGCCTAGAGACTCGACGCCTGAAAACTTCAGTCACTTAGAAAACCTAATCCTCATTGCAATAATTATTTGTGTTGTACCCTCCCCATCGAAAGAGTTTTTCATCAAGTATTTCAATCAAAAGAGATTTATTATGTAAATCCTCCCATTTCTTAATTTTATTTCTCCACATTGACTCGTAATATTTACAAAGATGTAGTCAATACTTTTATTTTTCACTCTTTTTAAGTTTCGTTTCGATATTTACTATAAAACCACCAACAAATTATGGGAACATGAACTTTAGCAAATTATGCAATGCGATACTTAAAATTTTCATTTATTTAATATGATCTTTGAACCTTAGCCTAATGTGCAATGTGGCCTGTAAAGTTTTAATTTATTCAATGTGATCCTGAACTTTTTATAAATGTTCAATTTAATTTTAGATTATATGAAAATATTCAATATTATCTTTGAATTTGAATTAATTGAAATATAACATTGAATATATTCATATAATCTATAAACTAAATTGAACATTTACCAATCAGGGACCACATTGAAAATATTAAAAATTCAGGAACCATATTATTGATTGAGTTAAAGTTCAAGGATTACACTAAATAATTTAAAATTTTATAAATCATATTGCACATTTGACCAAAGTTTAGAGACTATTTGTATAATTATCTAATCTTATTGCACACTCATATTCAACAAGCACCTCTGAAACATCCACCTTTGATTGTTAATTATATATATATATATATATATATCGAGTATAATATCTTCATACTTTGTTTGAATCATCTATTCTTGATCTCTATTCTACACGACACATGGTAGCGTAATCTCAATAGTAGGAGCAATACATTGAAAGATGTTCTAGAATTTAAGGCACCATAGTTACCATTGAATTAATGTTCACTTATAGTTATAGATCAAATCCTCCATTGAGCTTCAACACATCATCAACAACGCAAGAATTTCAAGATTAGATGGTGACATCGGATCTAGAAACCCAATGGACCCGAATCAAAGCTACCACTTGGGAGGAAGATTCAGATATTAAAAACTGCTACAGATGCAATCGAGATGCGCGAATTCACCCGCGAGGGGCCATGTTCAAGAAAAACAACAACGACAGATGATAAAAGAAGACGAGGGTTTGTAAGCTTTGAACACTGGACAGACTGGATGGATTTTTGCTCTTTGGACGACAGAAGGCCTCCGGTCTTCAAAAGCAGGCGTCCAGGAGACAGCAGCAACATAGAGCAGCCAAACTGCGAATATTTTAGTCAGTCAATCAGTCCGTCAGTCAGTCTCGGAATCCTCAATCAAACAACTAAATAGAAGCAAAGTGATGGACGGAAATTGCTCATTTTCAACTTCCTGGACGCTCATCGACGCTTACATCGAGCCAAATATGATTCTTTAATTTAGAATATGACACGTAATTTGTCGTATTGGTGTCAGTGTTTGAAAGCATTTTCCACCCTGTTCCGAGAAGGAAAATGACAAAAAAAAATTGGCAGAAACGCCCATTTTCTCAACGAAGACCTCGACGACAGCGACGTCTCCCGGGGAACCACGCTGCAATTCGTGCGTTCCGAATCGTCTCGGGAAAGACCCACCTCCCAACGCCCCCACCCACCAATCATTATCGCCCTCGATTTTCGATCAAATTTATGCGGACGCAGGACAAAACCAAGAATCCATCACTGTTCATCGTGACCCATCTCCGCTTAAAATTCTCTCGTTAGCGTCACTGATTTACATAGCACGATTTCGATTGCCGATCGCCATTGTCAACCACTCGAAGCTTTATAGACACTAAGCGAAGCAGATCCAACGAAGAAGTTTCATGCGCTTGCGCGCGAGCGAGAGAGAGAGAGAGAATGGGGTCGTGGGATAACTCACCAGCCCTCCATGCAGCCCGGGCCGCTACCCTGTTGCCGCTGAGGCGGCGGCGGCGGCTGCGCGTACTGCGGTGCGTAGGCCGGAGGCGGGGGGTACCCAGGCTGAGGCGGGTACCCGGGCGCTGGGTACCCCTGCGGCGGGTATCCCGGCGGCGGATATCCCTCCTTCCCGTATCCCTCCGGCGGGTACCCTGTTCCATACAAAAATCACCCCAGACAAAAACGAAAAACCGCTTAAACGAAAACGAAGAGAGATCATAACCGAACCAAGATTAGAAACTACATCACAATCGAAACAGAGGAAAAGAAAAAAACCCAGCAAACACAGAACGGCGAAAAGAATGGGGAAGTCCCGATCAGAGCGGACACGGAAAGTTTACCTTGAGGGGGAGGAGCACCGACGGGATGCTGCTGGTTGTAATAGCTCATCTTGTCCGGCTTCTCTCGAATTCGTCTCTGGGTTTTCTCCAGACACAGAGAGGGGGCTTCCCTCGGGTCTTAAAGCTGGCTTTGCGGGGGTGGGGGCAAGAACGGAGGCCCAAAAAAAGGGATATGAAAACAAGGAGGGAGAGAGAGAGAGAGAGAGAGAGAGAATAAGAAGAAGTTAGCTTTGATTACGGTTTTTGGTTGCGCACTTTTTATGGCAAGAAAAGCTTTTGGACGGATATTTCCGCGTTGGAAACGCGTAAGCAAAACGAGTTATCGATCTGGCCACGAGAGGAAGTTGGCATTTGGCGACGAGAACGGAAAAATTCCATTTGCTTTCCATTCGGGTGTTTGCTTTTTTCCCTTTGTGCACCCCCGGCTCTGCTGTTGAGGCAATTCCCTTCTTTTGGAAAATTGTTGTTTTGGATTGCTGGGAATTTCTTTTTCTTTCTTTCTTTCTTTCTTATAAATTCATTGACTGCTGCCCCCGGAAGGAACAATTCAGCTTCCAAGGGGTTTTATTGTATGGAGATTCCCGACTCACCTTAACTACCCTGTATAATCCCGTAACCAAGGGCCTTGGATCTGATTACATGATAATCTCACCGAGACAAGGGTTGTTTCTAATAAAAAAGGATCATTTGCACATGTTCGCTAATACCTTTTTTTTTTCTTTTTTTTTTTATCGAGCCTTGCATCCAACTTCACCCTCTCTTTGTTTAATGTTTAGGGGATACTGAGGTATAAATGAAGCGGTTTAAGGACTTACTTAGGTGCAAAGGGAATTATTATTTTATCGAGATTACCCACTCCCCCTTGATTTTCTGTTTTGGCATGAAGTATCGAATTCTTGTGCAGAAGCTTCGGCCGTATTTACTTATAGTAATCAATGTAATCATTGACTCGTGAAAGAGAAAAAAAGGAAAAGTTCTTTTGGGGAGGAATCCAATTGGAGCAAAATGCGAACTGATAAGCTGTCAGCTTAGTTGTATCAACCACCCATCTTTAGGACAAATGCATGCATCACACAGCACAAAAGAATAGGTCGACCTGGCCCGGGCATTAAACAACGGTTTTTCTCCCAACTCTTTTTCGTGTTGTCGTAAGTTTCTTACGCAATTCCTAACAATGGACAAAGGGAAAGTGGCCAGCAATCTGACCAATTTCCAAAAGCCATTATTTGGGTTGCAACTGGTTGGGGGTGATTAGTACCGGCCTAAACAAAACTAAATGTTCCGTTTTTGAAGTGAGAAAAGGCTCGTTCTTGCCTAGAATAATACCATATATGCTCGGATGTATGTATTAAATTCGATATATTGCGCGAATCAACCAACTCTCGTTGCTGCTTACATACAGCCCGATTGTTCCGAGTACTTTTTAGTCAATCTTTTGTCGCATCACTTAATAAATTTACTTTCTTCGTGAATCGGTCTTGGCATTTCTGCCGTAGCTCGTTTGTTTTTAATTCCTTCATTATTGATTAGTTGACGATAAACAAACTCCTTGATTTTGTTGGGCTTGTATTAATTGTCAAGTGAACGTTGTTTTCCCAATTGGCCCAAAAGAGGAGGAACAGAAAGAGAGAGAAGAAAGATGGCAAAGATGTTGATTATTCGTTGCTTCCCTAGCGTCGTGCCCGTTAAGAAATTGACTCTCTCAAAACATCAACAAACTTCTGTTTGGTACTTTGTGTCTGTCTCAAAGAAAATGAATAATTTAAAGATATTTCCTAAACACTCTTATATTGCTTTTCCAAATGATTAGTTAATAAAAAGTTAATTCATTTTTCGTAAGCGATACAAGCGATTATTTTTAAGAAGATAATTTTTAAACCATTCATTTTTTGTAAAACAAATACACCCTTATTTTATGCAACAAATTCAAAGGAGAGAAGGATGCTACAGAGCATACTTTCCTAATACTTGTTTAACATGTATTGACCCATTTTTATGCAATATAAATTTAGTGATTCATATCCGACCTAACACATATTCAACACCTACATACCCCTACCCATATAGTTAAAATACTTTTATATTTAGTCCGGTATAGAAAAATTCACACCCAAACTATGCTAAGAGCAAGAAGTAAGTGAATGCAAGATTTAGTGATGCTAAAAGAAAATCAAAAGAGGATCATAAAAGTGAATTAGGTCTAAATAAGTTGTGAACCCATTTTAATCTCATATTAATTTGGGTTGTACCATTTTAAAGTTATTTACTAAATATAACTAACTCATATAACAACTCAACTCATTAAATATAATTTAGGAAATTTCGACAATACATACATACACACACACACACACACACACACAAATATCCCATTTTGACTAGTCTACTATTTATCTAATTATATAAGGAGGGAATGGAAGGAAAGTCAGACGGACATGCGTGTTGTGTTATTAGAATTATCAAATATCTCTTATCCTATTTCATGAAAAATATCGATTTCTTTTTTTAATCATCAAAATTCTGAAGGAAAATGGAAGTAAAAGGTAGGGGAGGTATACAATTTGAGCGAAGCATATTCATGTAATGTCATCCTATTTGTATCACCCTATTTCATGCGATTTCTTTTTTTTATACTAAGATAAACACAATACAACATAACTAAGATAAACACAATACAACATAACAAAACACCGCGTAAACTTAACAGATTGGAAGATACTAAGCAGATTCCGTTAGCTTGAATTAACTAAGGACAAAATTAAACATTTTCGTATAGTTTATAAGCTAGATCGAACATTTATTAATAGTTCAGGGACTACATCGATCATATTAAAAATTTAAGAGCGAATTACACATTAGATTAAAGTTCAAGAACCATTTGTGTCACTTTCCCTTAATTAATTACTTAGTTGGAAACAAAACTAGGGCATTATCTTTGCAATGGCAGGATTCTTTTTGGTGCGAAAAATGCTAAAATTACTTGTATCAAAATATAAATCCGGTTGTCTAGAAATCGACAACTGTTCTTTTTTTCCTAGAGGACAAAGAAGTTATATTTCACCACCCACGATGGTCGTGCTTGCTAAGAAGCCTACTCTCCCAAAAATATCGACAAAGGATTCTCTTCTGCAACTCTTTCGAACAGATATAATTTTGCTACCATCTTGATCACTAACGAAACATGTCAGGCTTGCCAGGCAGGCCTCCGAAAGAGAGAGAGAGAGAGAGAGAGGATTCAAGAAAACAAGGGGAAAAGTGCCAAAAAAGTCCTAAACCTTTTGCATTTGTCAGGTTAGTCTAAATCTTTTTTTGGTCCGGGTCGTCCTAAACCTTTTTAAGTTGTGCCAATTCGGTCCTTTCCGCCAATTTTGGCTGGATCTTGATTGGCTTGGACGGCCGGTGACGTGGCATGATCGACGACGCGTGGACAACATTTAATAATATTTTAATATTTTAATTTTTTTAAAAATATTTTAAATATTTTTATTTTTATTTTTTAAAATATATATTTTTTATATTTTATATATTTTTTGTTTTTGTCTTTTCCTCCGGCGAGGGCGAGGGCCGGCGAGGCTTGCGGCCATGGGCGAGGTTCGCCCTCGCCGGATCCGGCGAGGTTGAGCCTCGCCGGCCCTCGCCAGATCCGGCGAGGGCGAGCATCGCCCATGGCCGGCGGGGCCGGCGAGGCTCGACCTCGCCAGATCCGGCGAGGGTGAGTGGCGAGGCAAGCCTCGCCCATGGCCGGCGAGGCTCGACTCGCGCATCCGGCGAGGTTGGCCTCGCCCTCGCCGGACCTCGGCGACCGGCTGAGGAAAAAGACAAAAACAAAAAAAAATATTTTAAATATTTTAAATATTTTTTTAAAAATAAAAATAAATTATTTTTTTAAAAATAAAAAATATTAAAATATTATTATTTCACCACCCACGATGGTCGTGCTTGCTAAGAAGCCTACTCTCCCAAAAATATCGACAAAGGATTCTCTTCTGCAACTCTTTCGAACAGATATATAATTTTGCTACCATCTTGATCACTAACGAAACATGTCAGGCTTGCCAGGCAGGCCTCCGAAAGAGAAAGAGAGAGAGAGAGGATTCAAGAAAACAAGCCAGTTTCGTTTGCTCTTCCGAATGCACAAAAGCTGTCTTTCCGCTGGAATTAAGACTGACCAAAGCAAGAAACGTTCTGATTCGTTTGAGAACAGAAGCTTTGCCCTAAATTGAGGGAGCCCGTTGAAGGGATAGCCCGTTATAATCCACGGGATTCAGAGTCCCGCCTGCTTCTCGGCCAAGAAGACACTTCGATTCCCAGAGCATATCGTGGAGGGAAGAAATTAACAGAGAGTTAGAGAGAATTAACACATCCAGTCGCAAGTAAAAGTTATTACTCGTCACTGGAGAAAAGAAAGGAGAAATTATAAAATGCTTCACATCAGAGTATGCGAGCTCAAAGCGATTGCTACAAAAGCATAGTAATCCTCCTGTCGGCAGCTAAAGAGAAGACATTTTCCATGTCAGGTGCACCGCTGTGCAAACTAAATTGATATATTGATATGCATATCACCAACGTAAATTAGTCGATTGTATAGAGATCGACTGCATATAATCGATTCTTGAAATACTTTTCCTCAGCTTCGAGCGCAATAATATAAAATCATTAAAACATGGGTCGTATCTATTAAGTGGGAAAACCCTAATCGAAGGAATAGAAAGCGTTTTCTTCGTAACGGTTCCTTGCTGACCAACGTATACCTAACGAGGTGGAGGTAAGGCAGTTGGATCACCTTTCCTTGGAGTGAATTTAGTATTGAAACAACGGCCCTTTGATTTATTACATTCTTAATTGGTTGGTCAAGCGTAGAAATCAGAAGAAATTTGTAAAAAAATTGGTCATTGTTAGTTATGGTTGGGAAAGAAATTTCAGTGAATTTTGAATTGGAAGAGCATACCATTGGAGGAACCGTGCCTAACTTAAAACGATCTATAGCAAGACAAAGACATAGTCACAGCACGTGCTAAGATATAATTGAATGTCCGGACCTCGTCCGACCCAAATTTTGGCTCGCGTTTTATGAACTTGGGATTTATCTATTTGATGTGGTTTGCTGGTTACCGAAAAATCAAAGGAAGCTCACATTAAAAAAAAAGGTCCATTTCCTGTAATCAAATTCAATTTGTTCTGTCAAATGAGTGCCCGATAAAAGCCGCCTTTCTTGTATATAGAGCTGTTATATGTCTAGTAAAAAAAAGTCGTCAGCTTTTTTACATGCTTGATCATGAGAAATTTCATGATCTCTTAACTAAAATATAACGCCATGTAGCCTCCGTCTGCTGTTGCAAACAAGGCAAAAATCATGTCTTTCCTCCACGAACTTTAAGGTACATCATCCCATGCAATTACCCTTTACCACCCCCAATCATCCTTTCAGAGAAAAAAAAGGGGTTTAGTTAATAAGGCATCTTTAGGACACTAATTGATTCGATTAAAGTTAAAAATAACGATTTTCTGGAGATTATGAAAATTGAAAAAGCTCTTCTTTCGAGGGAGCTAATTACTTCGATGGAAAGATTTCATAGTCTCAAAGCATATTCAATAAGACTTAACAAGTGACCTAATGGCGTTCCTTAAAATTTTCTTTCAAAAGAAAATGTGTTGACGTAGACATTACAGATCACGAAGCTTCTCATTGCAAATTTGTGCTATTTACATCTTTTTTTTTCTGGAAGGTGACGATGATTGACAACGTTGTGGTTTTACCCTAAACAAGAAGCACTTGCCCTGATAAGTAATGTTTTGCGTGTGGAGCAGATATGGACATTTGAGAACGTGTATTAGGGTCAATTAATTAGATGTCTTGGCACTACCAACTTACCATCTTTAGTTAATCCCTCTCTCTCGAATTATGTTTGCTTCCCCTGTGTTACTAAACGAAAGCTAATTAGGGATATGGACCATGGTCCACGGTGGGTGGTTCCTTGAAGGACCAATCCGAATCTTAGTTCTACATAAGGAACTAGACCATCCGGACCAAACTAACCTTTTTTTTCCTTTTTCTTTTTTTTTTCTTTTTAATTCTGAAATTAATAGTAAATCATTTTTTTTTCTTTTAACTTTGGGAAACTCCCACTTATAGGAAATAAAAGAAACCAAAAAAAGAAAATGATATCACCAATTTGGGGATTAATCCTAGAACCAGACGAATCCTAGAACCAGACAAGCCGATTCCAGAAATTGAGAATCGACTTTGCTCGGTCCTATTCCGAGGCGAATCGATCTATTTTAGAACCAATTACCCCTAATGGTAATTAATAAGAGAGAAGTCATCAATGAGAGCTAACCAAAGCAAACGGTAACTTGCAAAATTAAGATGTAAAATGATACTACTATTGAAATATCAAAATGAGTAACAAATTTCTATTTTGTTCATATAAAAATAAAAAGACAAAAGCCGCAGATTAGTTTTGCCTTCCATTTCAAATCGTGATATTTATAATAGGAGGATAGTCAATTAATTCTTATGAATATAAATACATTAAATGTGTATTTAATTATGTTATATTGGGAAGTTGTTAGTAATCTTTTACTTTATTGTGAACGAGAGACGTGGTGATTTAAATGCGTAATTTATTGCCGTTAAAATATGCGTAATTTACTAATTTTAAAATCAGGACGGTCGATTAATCTATCAATTTTTTTGAAAAGAAAAAAAGAAAAAGGAAAAGGAAAAAAGGGGGATCGCAATTCGCAAAGTTTGGCCAACAAGTCAACACCAAAGTTCAAGTCGGGTGGGTTCCAGAGGGGTATCATTGTGACGTTGGTTGGGCCTCCGGGAATCAAAAGGAGCACCATTTTAAGAAACGAAAATTTCTAATTTAAATTAACACATTTGCACACTATTATATGATAAATTAAAAAGGAAAACGAATAACACACATGATAGCGATATCATAATAAATATAAACGTAATTATTTTTCAATAATATCAATCAACACGATCACAAATTTTGGTTATAAAATGTGAAAACCAATTATTGGGTCTCTCAATTGATAGTTTCCTTTATAAGTGAAAACCAAACAGAAATTTGCCTATACCCAAACAAAAGGCTCAAAATATTATGATGCATAACCATTTTACTCTCGTGCAATGCCACGACACCTTTTCATAAAAAAAATATTATAAGATGGTATTTTATGGACCATAACCAAGCATGGAGTAATGTTGAAAGGAAAAAAATTAATATGATATCATACCATAGAAAATCTTGTCTCAAATATGTATACTACAATGTTCTTAGGGAACTTGTGATGATCTCTCTCTCTAATTGACCAAAGTAATATGAATCGATAATCAAATACCACAAAAGTTTCCAATATCCTGCTTTAGTGGTTGTGTCGCATGTCAATCTAATTATGAGTATTTCACCCACTCTCACTCACTCCAGGTGTAGGAGGTTATAACCGAAATTCTGACGTGGTGTTTACATTTACCACCGTGAAACCCCATAATTTCCTATTTATTTTTGTATTTTCGACAGAGAGGGAATAGGAGGACAGTACGTGATTCTCACTCCAAGGCGGTTTTCCGTCTGTTTCCTTCATAAGCCTTTAAGGACCTGCTCATGTCCCTCTCAAGAGACATTTCTACAAAATGAATATCTCTAAAATTATGAAAACACTTGAAAGTAACTAGGATGACAATAACAATAACAAATACTTATAGGTATTTATAGCAATACGTCAAATCGTCAAATTCTTTTGAGACGATCGACCTTTTCACATATATAAATAAAAATAAAAGCAAAAAAATAAAATCTCTGGAATATCGCACTAATTTTATTATTACAAACCCTCATGTAACCTCCCCATTTATTAAATTGGGCCAATTTCGATTTACGTGGGGTTAATCAATTTCCCCAATTAATCCCGCGATAACGGCCCCAATCGCCATAGTATCGTCCAGGGACAGATCCGTCATTTCGACTCCGCGGGCCGGCCGAAAAAACAACTGAAAAACAGAGAGCGAGCAGAGCACGGAGAGAGAGAGAGTGATGGCGTCGTTTTCCGACCGCACGGCGCGGGAGCAGCAGGCCTAAGCCCTCCCCACCACGTTATATTTGCTTCGGGCGAGCGACGTTCTTGCCAAGAATGCGATACAGTCTCTCTCTTGCCACGCCAAATTCTTACCAGAAAGCGAAGAATTTCAAGCAATAATAGAAACGGAGGGAGGGAGGGAGGGAGGGGAGCTTGCCAAGATGGTGGGTTGTTGCGCTTGTAGTCACACCTAAGTCGCCTACCTCTCCTGTTTCTTTCTCGTTTTCTTCTTTCTGGGGTTTTCCCTGGCTGGTCCACGTCACGCGTTCTCCGCTCTCGGTTCGTCGTTATATGCTCGACCCGCTGCCACCCTTCACCCCCCACCACGAAACTCCTTCCGCTTTTTTTTTGGGTCTCTTGACGTTGCGCCTCCGTTGTCGTTGTCTCTTTGGCTGGAGCAGGGAGGCGAGGCGCAGTCGCTCGTGTCAGCTGCGGGGAGTAGCGAGAAAGAGGCGGCGGGGGAGAAGAAAATGTCGACCCCGAAAGGCGACGAGCTTCACCCTCACCCGGCGAAGATCCAGCTCCCGGGCGTCGATTATTGCCTCAACAGCAATCCTCGATGGCGTGAGTTCATACCCTACCCTTTTGCCTTCGCGGGTTGCTCGTGCTTTGCTTTCTCCCGTTCGCTCTTGCTCTGTTTGACATGCTTTTGGAAGTTCGTGTCCTCCTTTCTTGAAGTTTTCTTTCGGCCGTGTGACGTTGTTAGTGAAGTAGGATGCCATCGGTTTCAGGGGCTCCCCGTTGGCTGTCGCGTTTTCATGGTCTTTCTTTCTCTGAGTTCGTTGATTACGCTGTGCCTGCGTTTGATTCTCGTCCCATTTGCGCTTGTGGTCTGCTAATGTCAGAGACCCACATTTTGGTTTTCGTTTCTGAGGGCGTTCGATGGCGATCGACTCGGGGTGTTCCCTCGATTATTGCCTAGAAAATGAGACGGCTGACATAAAGAACAAAAGGGAAGGGATAAAGAGAGGACTTGGGAGAGCAAGAAACCCCATCGTGTTTGGTTTTTTATTTCTTGGGTCGCAAGACTCCGCTTGAAAAGTATGCTTTCCTACATAGAAGTTCTTATGAAAATTCAGCTGCCTTTGATCTGAATCATGCTATTGCGATATTGTAAACCATCCCTGGGTGTTCCTACAGCGGGGGCATAGAAATAAGTCGTGACGTTAGTTGGAATGTTACTTAGATTTTCCACGTCATAAACGATAACCAGCAGTGGAAATAACGGCACACTTTAGAATATTAATACCTCCAACATTCCACCGCTCCTACGATTTGTGTTCCCTTCCCAAGATTCTGTTTCGTGCTTCGTTATGTATGAACCTATGCATGCTTCTGTTTTGTACCAAATCTCCACTGGAGACCGCTTGTTTTCTTTTCCTTAACTAGTGGCCATCTCAAGTTTGTCTTATGGTGGCTAAAATTGTTTTCAATTACCGCAGCTGAAGCTGTAGTGCTGGGATTTCAACATTATCTAGTAATGCTCGGGACCATTGTCATTACCGCAACGATACTTGTTCCTATAATGGGCGGCGGGAATGTAAGCATTCAACTCAATTTCATGCGTGTATTCTGTTATTTCGCATTCTTTCTTGCTCTTTCTAAGATGATTCTTGCCTTCCATGATGACAGTTCGAGAAGGCTCAAATGATAAATACCATGCTCTTCGTTGCTGGTATAAACACCCTCCTACAGGTTTGGTTTGGATCTCGGCTTCCAGTCGTCATAGGGAGCTCATCGTCGTTTCTTATCCCAGCTATCTCTATTGCTGTGTCTAACGGAAACTCAAATTATGTGGACCCACATGAGGTTAGCTAACCTGTTCCATCATTTCCTGTATGGATCTTGTAAATTATATCCATGGCTGCAAAGGTAGAATGGGGGTAAAAGTTACCAGGATAAGAACAAAAGGATTATGATTGTTCTATAAGCAAATGTCACATATTGTTCTTCCATGATTAACCAAGAATGAAAGTTTCAGTTGATTTCAATGCGCCAGTATATTTTGTTGTTTTCTCTTTATTACTTTAAACATTTTCCTGATACAAGTCAACCAGATTCTACATAAAACATTGATTCACTCTATTTGTCCCGTGCTATCATGAACAAAGCAGAGGTTCAGACAGTCAATGCAGCGTTTGCAAGGAGCACTTCTTATTGCGTCCTTCTTCCAGATGGTGATTGGTTTTCTTGGCTTCTGGAGAATTCTCACACGGTATTGTAGTGTTAGAATACTTTCCATTCTCGAGATCTTAAATGATTGTTATGCTGCAAAGCTAAGTTTATATATTGGCAGGTTTCTATCTCCTCTTTCGGTGGTTCCTTTTGTAACTCTCACTGGTCTAGGCCTTTTTGCTCGTGGCTTCCCAGAGGCAAGAAACTTTGCATCCCTGTTTTGTTCATGTCCAATTTAAACAGCTTGCATCTCAGATGGTCAAAGAAATTTCTCCTTTCCTAGTCAGATCTATCGATAGCTCTCTGCTGGAAACAAATTTAGTACATTAGTCTTGTCATAGGACAAGTTTTGATCACAAGCAGGAGCTGAATAGAATTATGGAACTTTTGCTTTTCTCTTGACTCGGTGGGAGACCTGAAATTTAGACCTGCTTGTGATGTGTGCTTTTTGTTCGTAGCTCAGATGTCTCTATGCCTGCAAAGTAAATGCACAAACTAATGTCATTATGTGGTGGGGCAGAGAAATGGATCTCTTTGCACGTTCGCCGTGGAAAAGAATTTTGTCCGCAGATGTCTATTGCACTTGCACTCCGTTTTTCTAACAGTAAAGTCTCACGTTCCTGCAGTGAACATGTTGCAGGCAGAAACAGAAAAGGATAGTACCTTCTCATGATCCTTAGGCCATTTTTACTTGCATTATGGTGTAGGTTGTGAATCACATGGACACGGTTACTGTACATGCATGTGTCTAGTCATCTCGAAAGTCCTTCAACTATTTGTTAATGATTGCAGCTGGCAAAATGTGTTGAAATTGGACTCCCAGAGTTGATTATACTGATTGTTATATCTCAGGTGAGCAATATGCTGATGATTTCTTCAATTTGTATCTTCTATTCTTGGGGAGCCAATCCTCTTATTGAAGTAGTGGTTACGTAATTAAAAATGAAAGATATGACAGAGCCCACTATCATGGGAGTAAATTCCTGAGCTACTCTCTTATCTTTGTATCCTTGTCATATGGTAGATGTCTGAGGGAACACATTGTTTTGCAGTATGTTCCACACTGGATGTCATCCCGAAGAGCCATTTTTGAACGATCTGCAATCCTGTTCTCGGTAGCGATTGTGTGGGCATTTGCAGCACTCTTAACCCTATCTGGTGCTTATAATGGGAAATCGATAAATACTCAACTCAGCTGCCGTACGGATCGTTCTGGGCTTATTGGTGGTGCTGAATGGTGAAGTCATACAGAACTAATGAAATTCTTTTTGCATATGTTGTTTCGTGCGCATGAAAGTGAAGTCATTACATATCTTTCTGGCCAGTTATATTGTTAGAATCCACTTGCCACGGGAACTCCTTTCCAGTTTACCTGATACAGTTAATTATTCACAAGAATATGGGGTGATTTTTTAAAATTCTGTGCACCATCATTGTTCATGGCTTGCAGGATAAGGGTTCCATATCCATTTCAATGGGGAGGACCATCTTTTGATGCTGGTGATGCTTTTGCCATGATGGCTGCTTCATTTGTTTCTCTTATAGAGGTTAGATTCGGAATCATAACACCTCAATCTGTTAAACTGCTTATAGGAAATGGCGGTTTCAAAATTATATTTCATGAAAAAGCAGTCAAGGTCCAAGGATGTAACAAACTGTTTGATCTTCAAGTTAGGAAGATCATCATCTTATGCAGTTGCAAACATTCTGACAACCATTCTTCTTGCAGTCGACAGGTACTTTCATTGCTGCATCAAGATATGCAAGTGCAACTCCAGTGCCCCCTTCGGTGCTGGGTCGTGGAGGAGGGTGGCTGGTAATCACCTGACATTTGATGTTCCTTTGTATATACTTCTTGATATATTACGTAGAGCTCCTAAGATTTGGTCAAACCATGGAATTCCAGGGCATAAGCACTCTGATAGATGGAGCTTTTGGGACAGCGACTGGATCCGCTGCATCAGTGTACGTAATGCACTCTTATCTGTCTCTAAGTTCATTTTGTAAAACTGGTTAGATGGTAGGGTCCTGATGTTCTGAGCTTTCTTGACCTATTTTCTGAAGTTGTACAAAAGCTCCCTTTTGTCCATATGAAGGAAAATTGAAAGTCCAATGGCGAAGAGCAAAAAGCTTGTCAAAAGCTTCTCTCGATACCTTTAAAGCGGCGTTACTGATTTCTTACTGTTTCTCGACTCTTAACTCTGTTAAATAATGCTTGAGGACTTAAATCAGACATCACTTACATAAGCAAGACCCCATGCAAGTCGAATCTTCTCTTTCTTGTGACCTTACAATCTTTTTGCTAATTTTTCAGTGAAAATGCTGGTCTTTTGGGATTAACAAGAATTGGAAGTCGAAGGGTTATCGAAATAGCAGCTGGCTTTATGCTCTTCTTTTCTGTGCTAGGTGCAGTATTCCTTATTTGCAATTAAAGATATGCTTTGTCTTTTCTGTTTATGCCTGTGCTAAAGGTCTTTGTGTCCGCATATGGCAGGAAAATTTGGTGCTGTGGTTGCTTCTATCCCATTACCCATCGTGGCCGCTTTGTACTGTGTCCTCTTTGCCTATGTTGGTGTGTCTCTTTTCATCTCTCATAAAATTCTCGTAAAGGATTTCTAGGAAAAAAAAAAATTGTTCATTATTAGTGTATTTATCTACTGCTCTTTGGGATTTTGGAATCAGAACATTGAACAATGTAGATCAGTTACTTAGCTCGCATCTCCTTAAGGATTTTGTAAGCAAATAAAATTTCGAAGTTGAATCTGCCAAATGGAGGTGTATCTAATTGTAACTGAATGATGATGAAATTTTGGAAGTACTCATGCTATGTACCTGCAATGATCACGAACTCTCAAATGGTCATGAACCCTATATTCATCTGGTTAAAATTAGAGTTTTCACCCGCTAACATACTTGTGCAAAGCATGTGAGGAAATGTATAAGATCTTCAAGTTAATTTTAAGAAGAGGTCTGTGCATGGAGTTTTCTAAATTGAGTTTTTCTTGTATGATAACTGTGCTTTGAGCAGCTGCGGCGGGTATCGGTTTCCTCCAGTTCTGCAATTTGAACAGCTTTAGGACAAAGTTTGTTCTGGGTTTCTCTCTCTTCATGGGTCTTTCGGTGCCACAATACTTTGAAGAATACCTTTTAGCTTCTGGCAATGGTCCTGTCCACACACGGTCTATTTCGGTTTGTGCACACTACTCTTGCTATGTCTTCCACCCCTAGTTCCTTAATTTCCTTCTGCATTTTGTAATGTAGACAAGTTTATTATGCCAAATATAACCATACACATCTCCTGTAACTTGCAGTTCAACAACATAATGCAAGTGATTTTCTCGTCAGCACCCACCGTGGCGTTAATAGTGGCTTATTTATTGGACTTCACTCATGGTAGGGGAGACAGCACAGTGCGAACAGACTCGGGACGTCACTGGTGGGCGAAATTCACTGTTTTCACTGCAGACATAAGGAGTGAAGAGTTTTACTCACTTCCCTACAACCTCAATAGGTTCTTCCCCTCGTTCTAGACTATGGGGATTCGGTATATCTTTGCAAGCTTTGTCATGTTTGAAAGTCGAGTAAGAAAATACAAAATAACCTGATCTACTGCATGTGGGTGTCCTCCCTATGCACGTCGGTGATTGTATATATTCATGGCTTGACTACGGATGGTGAAGTTGTAATTATGTTATTGCATCACAGAAACCTTGCTACACAAGGAAAGGGAGAACTGAGAAGCAAATTATAGGAGCACTCGAACATATTCAGTTTACTGGTATATATATATATATATATATATGCACGAATGACGCTTCAAAAGATGATGATTCCTTCCATCTACACTTGGGAGTTTTACTTAAGCTTCTTGCCATTATGGAAAGGGAGCAAGCTCCTGTTAGAATTTTTCATAATCCGTGCGCGCCATGAATGCTTGCACATGGATGTGTCTCTGTCCGGCCAATTCCAGTTCAAGAAGGAAGTTAGAAAGTGCAATTAGTCAACGCAATGAGGTGTGAAAAAAAGGCGTACTAATCAGGCTGGACAAAAAGTCGTGACAATTCAAAGATCATAAATCGTAGGGACAATTGTTTTCGGTCATTATTTTTCTTGTCTTGTCTGCTTGTTCACGTATAATGAAGTTCGGTTGAATTGTCAGACATACATCCCATGATGTCGTTTTAACCAGCCTCATCAGTAGTTTCCCAACTTAGGTGTTAATCATGACTAGTTGGGACGCTTATTGACCATGTCATAAATGGCTGCAATCGCGGAACCAACGCTAGGACATCTCGATATCCGTATGCCGAAACCATGGACTTTTTTGAAATCCTTTAAAGTAGAGGTGTCCCGTTTCATATTTGGTGGAGTGTGACAATCTAAGATATAATTGGAACTTTGGCAGGTTGGGTTGAGTGTGAAATGGCAGTTGATATTCGTAACGATCTTTATCTGACCCACCCGAGCTAAATTCCTATCGAAAATGACTCAAGGCATGACACAACAACTTTGGTCATGAGATTGGTGTGGACATGATCTTTTGAAAGTCCAAGGATGTATCTTCTTCTTAGTAATCATCAGAGCTTATATACAAAGTTGCACATTTAACTACTAACTAGTCATAAGCCGATGCGACCCTCTTGACGAAAAATACAGTGGGCCAACTCCTCTTCGACCATGGTCCTCCGCTTCTTTGAAGAAGCGTTTAGGCGATGGTTAGTTGTTTCGGCAAAGGGTTTAGGCGATTTTTATGATAGAATTTCACTCCTACATTTGCTACAATGTCAACTACCAAATGATAGTTGTATCGAAGTGACCTGACCTATGCGCCTTTACTCGAATGATTGCACGATCGAGTTCATCAAGACTTGGTACATGTAGTTGCAGACGGTCACGATGGTGAGGTCCGTCGTACTTTTTCTCGAGGACTATGCAAATAGTGAATTCAAGGTGGGTATTTTGGCCGAGGCCCAAGCGCACCTTTTAGATTTAGGAAGATCTTGCCGCGCAGCATGTGAGGGGCAAGTCAAGGTCAAAGCAGCACTAATGGGACAATTCGAAGGGTTTTCGGACACTATTACCAGGAATAGGATAACAAGAGACGAGTTAATAAAAAGCGTGATGAGAAAAGAGAGGGGGCCGTTCAGCCTCGTCCTAAAGCTCCCTCCCCGCCACCACCATCACCATCACCATCACCCCCCTCCAAAATCCATCATAATCTCCAACTCCATCGCCTTCATTGGAAATACACTGAAGCTCCCTACTTGCTTTATACTGTAAAGTAGACAGATAGAGAGAGAGAGAGAGAGAGAGCCAGGGGTTGTCTGGAAGGAGAAGCAGACAAAAACAGAGGAACTCTAGAAAGGAAAAAAAGCCAAAAAGAAAAGAGAGAAAAGGAAAAACACAGCCTCACCTCAAGTAAAGTAAAAGGAAGGAGAGTGCCCTTTGTACTGCCCCCCCCCCCCCCCCCTCCCTTTGCCTTCCTCCTCCACCGAAAGAAACCCACCCCCGTCCATGCCCTCCTCCACCTCCTCCTCCGCCGCGCCGCCGCCCCCGCCCTGACGGCCAATGCCACCCCCGCGCCGCCGCCGCCGCCTCCTCCACGATGCCGCCGCCTCCCTCGCCCCGCGACCACACCTCCTCCGCCTCCAGCCTCCACTGCGGCGAGGACGTCTCCGATGCTGACGCGTGGATCCCCGCCCATTCCCCGGACCCATCCTCCTCCTCCTCCTCGCCGCCTCCGCCGCCGCAGCCCCCGCAGCTTCCGCCCTGTTACTACCCTTTTCCTCTTCCTCTTCCCTCCGACGACGACGAGGCCGCCGCCACCGTCGCCGGCCTCATCGACTCGGAGACCCACCACATGCCCCGCCCCGACTACCTCCGGCGCTGCCGCGACCGGTCCATCGACGTCACCGCGCGCCAAGACTCCATCAACTGGATCTTGAGGGTACTCTCATCGATCGTCAATGCGTCTCTGTCGTTGCATCGGATTAGACTGATATCGATTAATGATGATGACGATGATGTCGATGACGGTGGTGGATGATGGATGATGATGGATGATGATGTTGTTGTTGTTGTTGTTGGTGCAGGTGCATGCACATTATCACTTCCGACCAATCACCGCCTTCCTCTCAGTCAACTACCTCGACCGTTTCCTCTCCTTCCATCTCTCCCTGTAAGCAACCCACATTCAAGCCATCCTCGCTCTCCACTTTCCCGAGAAAAATGGCTGATGTGCATTATAAAGAACGGCAAAAAAAACTGATTCTTTTTTCCTCCTGTCTGAAAAAAATACAGAGGGAGGCAAATGGGTGGGCGTTCCAGCTGCTATCGGTGGCGTGCCTGTCGCTGGCGGCGAAGATGGAGGAACCGGACGTGCCGCTGCTGCTGGACCTCCAGGCGTTCGACCCCAAGTTCATGTTCGAGCCCAGGACGGTGCAGAGGATGGAGCTCTGGGTCATGTCCAACCTCAATTGGAGGCTCCGCTCCGTCACTCCTTTCGATTTCCTCCATTCCTTCGTCCCCAAGCTCCCTTCCCTCTCTTCTCCTTCCTCGTCGTGCCGGCTGCTGTCGACTTCATCGGATCTCATCGTCAGCACCACCCGAGGTAGCATTCTCGACCCGATCCGAACCCTCCCCTTCATTCAATACGCTTTAACTCCATCCCGATGATAAAATCAATAACCACTTGCGCATCGGGCGTTGCCATTGCAGTGATCGACTTCTTGGGCTTCACGCCGTCGACGATAGCGGCGGCCGCCGTGATGTGCGCCGCCGGGGAGGGCGGCGACGAGCCTCCCGTTATTCACGACAGGTTGGACAGGGTACGTGCTTTTCCTGCCTCCGCTTTTCATGGCATCTCCCCGTTTTCGCTGCGGAGGGCACAATCGTAATTGAGCGCGAGCAGTCATAATACGTGTTTTTATTTTTATTTTTTAGTTTTTCGGACATGGAAAAGCGAAAGCTGTGGACGATAAAATCTCGTGTCATAAAAAATCCTAATTCTCATTTCCGTAGATTTTTTGTCTCTCCGTTTTTTTTTTTCTTTTCCCTGTCTTTTCGCGAAATTATTGTCTTTATTTATGTTTTTAATATTCTTTTTTTTTGGGGGGAGGGACAGGAAATGGTGAGAAGCTGTCGCCAACTAATGGAGGAGTACCTGGTGGACACGTGTCCCTCTGCGACGGTCAAAGTTGCGGACCCCGAGCCGCCTGCCGCGCCGCCCAGCCCAGTGGGAGTCCTCGACGCGGCCGCCTGCAGGAGCTGCGACACGCGCTCCGACAACCCTAGCGCCACCGTCACCAGCCGAGCCGAGCAGCCGCCGCCGCCGCCGCCGCTCCCTCCCCCGCCGCCGCCCAACAAGCGGCTCCGATTCTCCGCCCCGGAATCGTCGGAAGATGTACAGGAACACTAGATAAGAGACCAGTACCACCACCAGTACCGCCATCACCACCACCACCACCACCATCACCACCACCACCACCACCCATCTCTATCTCTCTCTCTCTCTTCTTTCTCTCTCTTCTCTAATATCTAATTTTTTTGCCAGGGAGAAATTCGCGAATTCGTAATAAATTCTTTTTTTTTCCCAGTAATTCGATTTTCTCGTCATCGAGGGATTTAAAAATAGATAGGTATTCAAGGGCTGGAGGGGAGGGGGATGCTTTTAGGAAGGAGGAACAGAGAATTTTGTCAGCGACATTGACATTATTGTTTTCTATCATTGTCACTCCTATAAATATGCCTAAAACAAATATTTATTTATATATATTTCCATTTAATTTTTTGGCCAGATCTCCATTTTTACGAATGTATGTATTATGGGTGTGTCGGCATGAGAGAAAAAGAGTAATATAAAAAAAAAAAAAAAAGAAATAGGTCGAATCAATGCAAAAACAAATAATACTAATAATAATAATTCCGACCAAAAAGAAGATAATAAAAATAATAATGTGTCAATTATTCCAGAAGAGCAAGCAAATTGGGGCATGATGGTCGCTGCATGAAAAGTACCCACCCGAAAAGTCAGTCATCATCATGAGGAGGGTGGAGGGGTGGAGGAGGGCCCGACCGGAGTGACCGAAATGCCCCCGCGGGCGGGGACGTTCGTTGACCGGGCGCAGCGCCACGTGTCCGACAGGGGAGGACGGTATTCTCGGCTTGCTGTACCGTACGGCGTATGTTTGACAAATCTCCTAACCTAAGTAAGTGTTGTCTCGCCTCCCACTAACAAAACACGTCACTCCCCCACCCCGAGCTTTTGCCTTTTCTCTCTCTCCCTTTGCTTTTTTGGTTAAAATGCCTGATAAAGTTGATGATGGAGCTTTGCCTTAATTAGCTTTGTTAGTTAGGTTAGTGAGTGCACCTTAACTATACATGAAAATGAGACGAAATAATTTCTTAATTTTAATCTAATATAATATAATCCCTAAATTTTAGCACAATGATGAAGGATGTTTATGAATTTTTAATTTATTTAATGTTATTTTTAAATTTTTGACATGTTCAAGTACAATAATTAGTTTAAATATATACTAAAACTCTATAAAGACATAAATTTATCCTGTCATTATATTTATTGTGATAGTTAAGTTGGATAAGACGGGAAAAAAGAAGACAGTTGGAGTTGGACGGATATGCCCCGGAGGGGGCTACGATGACGTGGCCATGATGGGTCGACGCCATGTAAGGGGGGGAACTTTTGGAGGGAAAGGAGGGGATTGGGTGGGGGGTTGACAATCAATCAGGACCATCCAGCTGTAAAGAGGAGGAGCACAAAACAACTCAGGGCGTGGGGAAGGGGAAAGGGAAGGGGAAGGGGGAGTACGATCAATACTGGGGGCAAAGATTTGATTTGATGTGGGCGCAACACCGGGGCGTCACATCACCTCGGAGATCGTACGGGAACCAACGCAAAAACCATGTAGCCGAGATTTGGTGCCACCCCCCTTTAATTCCCAATCCCGTTCCTCCATTTATATATTATTAGGTGCGTTGGCTTGGTGCCCCCCTTGGCAGTGGATGCTGTATGTATACCTAGTGATTATGATAATGTCGATCGAGCACGAGGATCTCAATCCATACTATCGATCTTTCCATGTGTTACTTCACATTTTAATGATATGTGTATTTGTTTAGCTGGTGTTGGTAATTAGAGAAGGTGTTCGCTTTACTAAGAAGTGCCTTTACACTTCCAATGTGGGTCATGTGGAGATTCTCTTGATGTCGAAGTCTAGGGGTTAGTTTAACGCCATGTTGAGCCATAAGATCTTCCCCTCCATTGGGCAAACTTACTAAACTTCTCATATGGATGCTGCCCATTAGCTATCCACCATATGCCCCTCTCTTTCTCTCAAAAACATTTTCTATTATTCCGTTTCCTTTATCTTTTCGTTTTGGCATATCTCTATGCGTGGTTTTGTTAAAGACCTCTCCTTTTTATATAAAATTACTTTGCTAAATGCGAATTTTTGGGGCAAAGTACACACTTAAAGTCCCTCCCAATTACTTAAATCTAATCCCCTCTCTTGCCTCATCTGTCTCTCTCTCTCTCTCGCTTCTTCTACTTCAATGGGGGGAGGGCCAAAGGAGGAGCTGGGGCTGGGAATTGGGTTTGGTCAATGTGGGCGCCACTGCCAGGCTGTGTGGAAAGCAGCCGAGGGCCCTCCATTATGGAATTTCCCGCACTGCGGGAACACCACCATCCATGTACAACAACGTTGCACCGAATGAAATTCCGAGGGCTAGAGAATCACCCTTTTGAATCCGCAGCTCCATACCATACGCATCCCCCCGCCCCCCCGCCCCCCCCCCCATAACAACAAATCTACACATCAGAAGAACAGGGCAAAACACCCATCCATCGAAATCGATGGCAAGAAGAAGGTGGTGGAGGAAACATGGAAATAGGAGAGAAAACAGGAGGGAACAATCAGTAAGTTGGGGAGGGGTGTGAGCCTGTGCCCGTGCCTGTGCCTGTACTGTTGCTGGAGTACATGTGAGAATTGGACTGGACACGCATTGGGCCCACTGGGCGCGCACCCGAATGGGCCCACACGACACGGGGCCCTCGCAGCGTTCTAGAGAGAGAGAGAGAGAAGGGAAGAGTGGGGGTGGTGGTGGTGGTGGTGGTAGGGAAGTGGCCAATGTATGAGACAAGGCGAGCATTTAACAACGCCTTTCACAAGCAACCCACCCCCAGGTCTCTCTTTTTGCATATGCAACCAATCTTGCTTCCCTGCATGCACTCCTGTCACCAACTTTGTCCTCTGATGAATCCCACATGACCCCTCATCAATGCTCCCTCCCCTCCTCCACCCCCACTCTAATTTTCTCCCCTTTCAATAAATAAAAAAAAAAAAAGGAAGGAAAAATCTTTGGGCCTCTCAGGTAAGTTTTGGTCGCGGTGGTGATTATATACTATGTATCCGCCCATCGCCCATCTCAGGAATGCGGTGCGGTAATTGCTGCCGTCCCTCGCTTTGTTTTCCTGATGGAGTAAAGAAAAAGGACTTGGATGCCGGACAGGCTTTTTGGATCTGGGGCCTTTGTTCCCCGTTCACGCGTCTCCCCGTTCAATTCCGAGCAGTGAACTAGGAACGCTTTCAGATTTTGCTAAGGACAAAGGGGGGTCGACAGCTCGAACCGAGCGTTGGACCCCCCGAGTTATGCGACTCCAGACGAGAAAAAGCATAACCCATTCATTTGCTGCGCTTAAGTTTTCTTTTGACTAAGATGCCTAAGGAAATCTTAGGATAAGATACGTTTTAGAAGAAGAGGAAGAAGACGACAACGGACGAATCAGTGAGTAATCCCTCCCGTTATTATCCTACCATTAGCCCATCTGAACCTGTCATTCATGCGATTGCAAGTCGCAAATTCTTGTAATTTAATTTCGGAACGGGTAGGGACCGATCAGAACACGTAGCAACTACTCTAGAATCCAAGGAGCCAACATGACTGTCCATACACTGAGCTTTGGAAATGGTTTCGATGGTTTTCGACGTGTGCCCTGTGCATATATCCCTGTGACCACGTGACACACAGATTTCTCAAAGCATAATTTCTTCTTCCCTTTCTTGCTTTTAAATAACGAGGAAAAGCTGATCAGTTCCTATAAAGAAAACCCCACGCAAAGGGTGGAAAGCGAATCGCGTCGGGGATCTCAAGAAAAGTCAATACGACCGAAGCAGATCTCTCTCGGATTAAGATTCAAGATCAGGAAATCGACAAGGTTAGAGTCGGTAGAAAACCTAATAAACCTTTTTCTCTTTTCTTAAACAGGATGTAGCAAGGACCGCACGACGGCAGTCCAGAATTCTGCGGTTGGTCCGGGTTGCATTCCCCTAAATCTTGACCTTAGTACAGTCCAAAAAAAGAGTGTTGGGGAGAGAGCATAAATTCAGTCCTTCCATATCGGTGGCTTGAATATCATGTGCGTACGAGAAGACGGACCTGGAATTCAATTGTTTTTTTTTGGGGGGTGGGGTGTCGTTTTTATACGAATACGGCACGACGAGTTATCACACGAATGCGAATCGAAAATGATTTGTCTCTAAAGACTCTCGTGACACCCCTTTACAGAAGCGAATCGTCGACTGGAGAAAAATACCAAATGCATTTGCTACGTCGTGGGCCTGTGGACGAGAAAAGCTTCGGAGAGATGGTCCAATTCCTATCTAATTTGTCTGAGAACATCTAACACGGGTCCACATGGATCGATGGTTGTCTAGGAACATTCCAAAATCGATCAGCTCACGGGCTCGAGTGCCCGGGCCGGACACGTCACGTGCGTCGGGTGAGTCCACACGTGGAGGCGACACTTGGCTCGACCGGTGCCTTGCCTTTGGTTGCACCTCGATGGACCTCGAGCTCGACTGGTCGGGCCCTTAGCAAGCCAATCCTTGAAGCGCAGGAGGCAATTGGCAACAAATTGCCGTCCGACTTGGCCTTGTCCGCCAGCCAGCTTAATGGAAGTAAACCCCCCATGCCTATATCATTACGGGACATGGATAAAACAAGGGAAAAAATGATATAAATAATTCATCAATTTTGGCAAAATGTACAATGTCATTCATGAATTTTTAATTCGTTCAATGCGATTCCAAAACTTTAATTCAATATATAATGTCGTCCATAAACTTTTTATACGTTCAGTGTAGTCCATAATTTTTTTTTTTTTTATATATTCACTTTAGTCCATGAATTATATAAATATGTTCAATATTGTTCATAGACTTAAATAAATCGGATGATGATTTTCATATAACTTAGGAATTTGATTGAATATTTACCAAAAGTTCAAGTACCATATTAAATAGATTAAAAGTTCAAGGGACCATATCGCATATTGGTTAAAATTCATGGATTGCTCCAAATATATTGGAAGTTTATAGATGACATTAAATATTTGGTCAAAGTTCAAAAATCACATTAAATAAATTGAAAGTTCATAGACGACATTAAATATCAGGCCATATTTCAAGGATCATTTGTATAATTATCTATAAATCGAGGGGTCATTCGGAAATTTTTTTTTTTTAAAAAAAAAAGAGAGGACATATAGGCAAAAATTGTGACTTTCATGGTATTTGCGGTCCTCCTAGAATTCTTCAACTTCATGTTATGGACATGGGAAGGCTCGCTTAAAGTCCGTCGAGGCTTTTTGCAAATTGGGGGTGTGCGAATCTGGCCCAAGTTCCAATCCACTTCCGGCCCTTCTTCGTCCGTCCTCTCTGCTCTCTTGCGGATCACTCGGACGGACGCGCCAAACGCGCGCCCCATCGCGCGTGAGCGTGGCGGGGAAAAGACGGGAAATCATTTTTTCCGGTCGTTGTCAGAGTTAAAAAAGGGCAAGGCAAGGGTGACGTGGATGGGCCGCATGGTCAGTGCGTGGCCTCGCTGCTCCGCCTGTCCGTACAACGTACTTCCCGCAAAACGACAAAAGGGGTATCCCTTGATGGATCGAGGGTGGGTCCCGATGTTGGGACCGCCGCACGATGGACGGTGCGTTTGGTTGGGCTTTGACAAAAGCCTTTAATCGGATATTTAAAAATACAAATTATGTTTGTTAAATTATAATTTGAAAGCTTATTATGAAGTACCTTTAAGTAAAATAGAATTTGGAGAAATTATATTTATAAAGGATTTTGATGATTAAAAAAAAATAAAAAGTTTGTAAAAAAAAAAAGAGTTGGATAGCGAGACAAGCAACCTTAGGTAGCCCTCGGAAAAAATTGGATGAAGGTCAGCTGAGGTTGGGTGACCTCCAGACGAGGGCCACTTATGGTTAGGCGACCCCCGGTGACCCTTCACGGAGGTCACCCGATTGTTGTAACCTTAGGCGCGACCCAAATTTGGGTCTTTTGAAGGTCTCGTGACCTTGCTGCGACCAGATCTGTGTCGTCGGGGGTCGCGTGACCTCAGGCGACACATATTTGGTTATGGCGAGGTCACGCGACCTTCGGCAACCTAGATTTGGGTCACGACTAGCTAGTGATGGTCACTGCGACCTTGCCGGCCTCTCTCGAGCTTGTCGCTGACCATCCACCACTAGAGAAGAAGATGAATAATAGACCATGTGGCTTCCGAGAATGGTGAAAGCCCAAGGTAGCTTAGGACTTGCCTTGGGCTTTTAGCATTTCCAAGGCAAACTTTGCCTCAATATGGGTTTCAAAAATGAAACCAAACACTCAATATGTGGCCTAAAGATCTTTGGAAGCCCAAAGTCCCTTTCCAAAGCCAATTCCAAAAGTAGCCAATGCACGGTCCTGATTTCTATTTAGTCTGTCCCACCGAGTATGTATGTATGTTTGTATGTATGTATGTATGTATGTATGTATGTATCTCATCGTATTTTACACTTGACGTACATCACTAAGAAATAAGTACAAGTCGCCAATACATTTAAACATTCACCATCCTCTCTTCAAAATTCCCGGCCATATCGGGTTTATAGACTTATAGAATTTCGGATTCTTGATTATAGTAGCAAAAAAATTGTTAAATCGTATATGTTAGAATATATATTGTGAAAATTCCACTAATTGATAACGGACATTTATGACATAATTTTCGAATTTTATTATGATTATATAAAATATTAGGAAAATCCCTAAACTAATACACTCGAGATAAATTTATTTCAAAATAATTTTTTAATAACTAAAAACTTTAAGTTGAGACACTAGTGACAAATTTATCTAAAAATAATTTTTTGATTACAGAAAACTCAAAACCGATACATTTGCGACAAGGAAAAATTTTAAATATGGACATGAAATGTCATTTTTAAAAAAAAAAAGAAGACATGAAGTGGAGTTTGTCTTTAACTCAAAGTAGTCACTTAGTCTCCTATGAGGACTTGACTCGCCGGTTGATGAATAAATGCATCTCCACCTCCGGTGTGTATTCTTGTGGCTTGGTTAGGGAGATTTTCGTCAAAAAAAAAAATTCTTTTTTTGTGTTCTCTTTTCTCATGTCATCTTCTTCTTGATCTGACCTATCGTTGTCCTTGTTCATCATCTTCTTGGTCAATGTGGAAGATAAGCATTGCCCAGACCAAGAACACCAGAATTGGGGAGCACCATTTTCTGTGCTCTCTCGAGCAGACAAATAGAGAGAGGCATGTACCCACGATTGTGGTGTAAGTATGAGCAGCAAATGAGAGAGCACTTCCGTGAGATAAAAGGCAAAAGTTCACCATTTTTTTGGGTAAGGATTGTTGGGATTATTTCAAATTGGCATATGAGAAATGCAAAAAATGACATCTCTTTTTTCGAAGTGCTTTATGTATCCATCGACGCCCATCCTTAACGCGAAAGATTTTGACTTGAGAGGAGGTTTCAGCGCGAGTGCAAATATAAGAGACGACGATGGTGTTGTGAAGGGGTTGAATTTGAGGCCGCACAGGATAGGAGAGAATGCCTCGACTGTACCACGGTGAAGCAAAGTTGGGGAGGAAGAAGATCCATGGGTTGGAACCAAAAGAAGAAGATGAGTAAAGGGAAAAAAAGATAAAAGATAAAAAAAACGTATGAGAGGGACGTGGCTAATCTCTGCCTTCTTTGCGACCACCAAGCCTACTCTACCAACCTCTTCTTTCTCAAGCACATCCTCTCCCAAATTTTTGACAATTGCACCTCCGCCCCTGGCTTCGCCCGCTGCTCCACCTACAACCTCATCTTCTGCTAGGACTATGATTGGGATGCCCACATTGCCTCCTTCATCTTCATTCCTTCCTCCCACCGTCCCTCCTAGATTGACTGCTTCGTCCGGTTTCCGGGGTGGATCCATGGAACAGATTTTTGACGCGAAATTTTTTTGGTTTTCAACAAAAAAACAATTACATGACATCAAAGAAACCAAAGAAAAAAAATCAAATTTAAGTACGTGGAACAAATATTTATTTGTTGTAATTATAAATGTATCTCGTAGATAAAAAAACGCGAACAAATGGAATGCAACATTCTCCCATTTCCTACTTGCAAATAACCATAGATGGTTAAATTTTCTTTGACCAAAGGTAAATGTTCCCTAGAGAGTGAGATGAGATGTAGGGTTTCTCTTAGTAATTTTTTTTAATATTAAAAAGGTTCCGGTCCGGTCCGGGTGGCGGATCCGCCCACGGAACCGGAACCGGACCGGTTCCCTCAAGACCCGCCAGTTCCCGGGCGGTCCGGGCGGATCCGGGTATTTTGCACACCCTTACTTTCTCTCACCATTGCTCCTAGATTGACGGCTTCTTTGGTTGCCCCTTTGCCCCCTTGAGCACTTCCCTACAAAGCCTCGATTTGGATGGATTTACCCTAATGCCTAACAAAGAAGAAGATTTTTTTTATTTTTTATTTTAAACAAAAAGATGAAGTGAAAAAAAAAATTAAATGCTTTTGAACGAAAATACCCTTGACCAAGTCAACGGAATATGCAATGGAGATGCATCCCTTTGTCGGCTAGTTAGTCAAGCCCTTATTTAAGACTAAATGACTACTTTTGATTCTTATTTGAGACACACTCTACTTTATATCATCTTCCAAGAAAATGAGGGTTTGTTTATTGGTTGCTTAGCAAGCACCCTTAGACACTAAGCTCATTAACAAAAACTTATTATCATTGATTGCTACGATTATTCAAATGATTGAACATGAAAGTCAACTCATAATTTGTCTCTTTAGAAAATTTTCTATTCTTTAGAGGCTATGCATGTGTTCGCAAAAGAAAATCACATAATACTAAAAAAAAGTATCATAGAGAATGGCTTAATTGTCTCTAGAAACCATATATTGGTGAAGGATATGGTGACTCGACCAATACAAACAATGCTAATTAGCATTTAGGAACTCGGCATAATAGCACCCCAATTTCGAGAGGACCTTTAAGAAAAGGGTACTTATACCTGAAATCAACACATGTGGTAGGTGGAGAATACCTAAGGGCATATTATAATTGATAAACTAATGAAAGTGGTAGATTGCAAATGAGTTATTATTTAGTGAAACGTTCTCCATCGCTTTTGCCTACCGATTAGGTGAATTGTTCTTAGTAAATCAGTTTTGGGGAAATTACCAAAAAAGTATCAAATTTATTATATTTATGCCAATTCAATCTTAAATGTTTTGATTTGGTTACTTTAGTTATAAATTTATTGCACTCGTGCCAATTCAATTTTAAACATTTCAATTATGCTAATTTAATCATTCCCATTAAATTTTGGCTGGAAGTTGTTGATGTGGTGGTCTACTTAGCGCCAATTGTCCTATATGACACAAATGACATTGATTAGGAAACTTTTTAATTTAAAAAAAATATTTTTCTTTTCTTTTTTCTTTCCTTTTCTTTCTAACCTTGGGTCGACAACCCTCACCAAGTATGGGCAAGGCCAAGACCGTTGCTTGTTGGCCAGTGAGAGCGCCAAGCCAATTGTGTCACATAAGGCGGCTGGTGCTGACTAGACCGTCAAAATTTTTAGACCAAAATTAACTAGAAGGACTAAATTGACAAATTACCGAAATATTTAAGATTAAATTGACATAATTAATAGTTTTGGGACTAAATTAGCACAAATGCAATAGATTTAGAACTTTTTTAGTAATTTCTCCCTAGTCTTAGTATATTCATCAATGTTTGTAAGATCAAATGGCTAGCACAAATGGATTTGACCTTACAAAAAATTCAATGGTTTGACATTTGCATCAAGCAGCTAGCACAAATGGCTTTGACATTACAAAAAATTCAAGGTTTTGACATTTCCTCAATTGTCAAACTTATGACTTTTGCTCAAGTTTCAAACTTATGCCTAATGTAGCATCAAAGAGGAATAACCCATTTCAGGTTTTTGATTTAGTTGAATAACGGAAAAAACTGATGCAATCAGTCCAAGGCCAAGGTCGACAATTTAATGCATATGGAGACACGCTCTTATTAGAGAACAAACATTACATTTTCAAAAGGTCTTTGAGAGCAAAAATAACTTTGGCAGAGAAAAAAATATATATTTGTACATTTAGGCCAATAAATGGATGAATATATTATTGACATCACAGGGTGCATATATTTCGAAAGCCTTGAATTGGGTGAGTGTTATGTATAAATATATGGGCCATCATCATTGGGCGCATATGTTTTGAAAATCTCGAAATAGTGTTATGTATACATATATGGGTTACCACATCTAAATCCTTTTTTGCAAAATATGACATCTCTCTTTTTCAAAGTGTTTTACATATCTATCGACACTCATCCTTAACACGAAAGATTCGGAATTGAGATGAGGTTTTAGTGTGAGTGCGAATGTAAGAGACGGCCATGGTGTTGTGAAGGGTTTGAATTCGAGATCGCATGGGACAGGAGAGAATGCCCCTGACTGTGCTAGGGTGAAGCAAAATTGGGGAAGAAGAACATCCGTGGCTTGGAATTAAAAGAAGAAAAAGAAGATGAGTAAAGGGAAAAGAAAGAAAGAAAGAAAGAAAGAAAAGTATGAGAGGGATGCGGCCAAGCTCTGCCTTCTCTACGACCACCAAGTCCACTCCGCCAACCTCTTCTCCCGCAAGCACGTTTGCTTCCAGATCTACAACATTTGCACCTCTGCCTTTGCCTCCGCCCGCTGCTCCACCGATAACCTCGTCTTCTACCAAGACTACGACTGGGATGCCTGTGCTACCTTCCTCGTCCCTTCCTCCCACCATCACTCCTAGATTGATTGCTTCTCTTGCTGCCCCTCTCCCTTGGAGCACCTCCCTATAAGGCCTCGATTTGGATGGCTTTACTCTAATGCCTAACAAAGAAGAAGATTTATTTCATTTAAACGAAGAAAATGAAGTGAAAAAAAAAATTAAATGCTTTTGGATGAAAATCCTCCTTACCAGGGCACTGGAATATGCATTAGAAATCCATCTATTCGTCAACCAACGAGTCATGCTCTTATTTGAAACTAAATGACTACTTTGAATCCTTATTTAAAATATACTCCAGTTTAAGTTATCTTTCAAGAAAATGAGTTCGTATCCCTATTTGAAACTTTTTCCCTTGCGACAATTTTTTCCACCATTAATTTATAGAACTAGTAAATTTATAATAAATAGAATGTAAAACCTTTGAAATATTTATTAACTGTCACAGATTATTCAAATCAGCAATTGGACAATAAAATTTAATCGAAATCGATGGAGAGTAAATTTGTCGTCATGATAATAATTTAGGATTTTATCATAGATTTATGAGTTTGGAGTTTTTTTTTATGGATTTAATTTAAAAATTTTTTTGGACTAACCAACCGAGAAGTATTGCTGGGACATAACCTAGTTTTGATTTGACAAGGGTAGTTTGCCCGTTAATCGGGAAGAGCAAAAGCATACTCAATTCGATGGTTTAAAGGCGGACTTGGGAGATCAGTCAGTACGTACAAAACCAGATGCTCAGTGATCGTACATGAGTTGGGGTGGTGGTAGAGTTATCGAGGTAAGTGCTCAATGCCCGTGGGGAGGCAGAACCCGGCCGTCTCCTCCCTTCTTGTCCGGACATAAGGCCCCAAAAATGGAGGGCGACGATGGACCCGAGTTTTCGAATCGATGCCAATCCTGTCAAAACGTGAGGGGAAGGGGTGGGGTTGGGGTCGGGGTCGGGGTTGGGGTCGAGCTGGGAACCGTGGGGAAATTCTGGCATTTGCAATTTGGGGGGATCTCGGTCCCATACCCCCTCTTGTCAAATGATAAGACATCCAGAGTACGACAAACCGTTACCTTTTTAGTCATTAGATTGGTTGGCCAAATAACAAGAGACTCTCGAATCATGTAAATGAATGGATGTAGGGTGACCGACATTTATATCAGTGCTAATTAGTCAAAATTGGTCGGTTCGATTGAATTAATAAAAATATAAAATGTTTATAATTTCAATTGGCTTTTTGATAAAAAAAATGGCCAAAAAAAGGGTTTAGGATTGAAATTGGCATAATTATAATAAATTTATGACTTTTTTTTTGTAATTTTCCAACATATATGAGAAGAAGTGGGGTGGAGGGTATTATCAATGGACGAGTGAGCGAGCGAGCGAGCGAATGGGCATGTGTAGTCTACACTTCCTCCTCGTCACATTCTGATCCGATACTCCTTTCAGACAAACGAGGTCTCTTTGCAGTCAATTCCCCGTTGAGCGAATTGTATTAGCTCATGCAGTTCTCTTTTTGTCAATCTTGGGGGTGGAAAAAGGGGTGCTGTTGTTGCGTGTTGAAGGAGACCCCAATTTCAAAAGGGTGCACAGGAGTTGGTAGGGGTCTGAGCTGAGCACCACCATGAAAATTTAGACTCGGCCTCTCTGTCTGGACCCAATTTGCTGTGTCCCCACACCCTTTCCTGGCCCAATTTCCACCACCCACTTGTTTTAAGATTCAAATGAACCCTCCTAGTTAGTTTCTGTCCTTATGTCTATTTTGCATGGTCTGGTTTCATAGAGTGAAACTGGACAGCAGATCATGAGGAGGTCACGATGCCTGCATCTTTTTAGCACCGGAGCTTCCCTAATTATCAACTCACCACCATCCCTCGTGCACTAGACATCTGGAGCTTATCAAGAACTCAGCATCTTAAAACATCTTATGCTAGACAGAATCTCTGTGCAGGATTCCTTTTTAAGATTTTAAGGAATTTCTGACCGGTCATCGCCCCATATAAAAAAAAAAAAAAAGGGTCTCCCTCTCTCTCCCCACACAAGTTGCGTGTGCTTTTTCTCCTCTTGCTCCATGCTCTGTCATTCTTCGTGCACAAGACTGAACTCCTCCCCCCCATATGATGTATGCATACATCCTTCTCTGATTAGAATATATTAACGGTCTTTAGAAAAACCATCGAGAAGATGATAAAGAATACGATAAAACTCGAAACGTTGGAAACAGAACAAGTCGACAGTATTTAAAATTCGGGGTGGGGGTGGAGATTTCGAAAGAGCATTTGGGGTTTGAAGCCCGTGTGCACGTGCAGACATGTGTTTGAATATGTGGAAGCCCGCATATGCATATGCACACGTGCCCACATGCCTGTCTTCGTGCTCAAAAGGGGCGTAGATATATGGGGAAATCCTCAATTTCGAGAGAGAGGAGGAGAGAAATGGGAAAAAGAAAAAGGGCGAAAGTAGAGAGGAGGGGTGGCGTGAAGGAGGAAGGGCACGTGAGTTTCATAAAAACTACAGTCAACTTCACTTGTGCACCGCTCCATCACCCCCGAGAAAAATTTCTACAGTCCTCCACGCTTATCAAATGCCGTTCCTGATACAGCTTTTTATTCATTTTTTTTTTTGCATCAGAGACTTAATTTTATTATTATTATTATTATTATTATTGATGGTGCGCTGTGTTTGAGTTTCTCCTTGTCCTTTATTTCTCTCTCTCTTTGGTTTCTGCACTATCAGAGCACACCTAATCTAAGCAGTTCCCATGAAAAGCCTAACAAGATTCTTTTCATGGGAAGGACTTCCCGTATTTGATCTCGAACTGACTAGACACCACACATGGGGTCAATAAAGAAGGGGGTGTTCTAGGTGCTGATGTGTTACTGTTGTGCTCAGAATGGTTCGCATATTCTTTCCATCTCTTGCTCATCATCATCATCATCAGCATCAGCAGCATCTCCGTGCCCTGCTTAAACCGCCCATGCATCAGGACCACAATCGCCATCTGTATATATCGATATCTGTACTTTGTCGAATCGCGTCCTCCAATGCCAAATGCTATATGAAAGTGCACATGAAGGAGAGAATTCGCGGTCATCAAGAAGAAAAAAGAAAAAAAGGAGCGACACCCACGAGTAAAAGATCGCTATCGATAGATTTGAGGATACAGATCTTCAACCTTGACTTAAGCAGAGGAAATAATGGTCCAAGAGCTTTTCACATGGATGGGACAGTTGAATCTTTTCTTTTCCTAGGAAAGGGAAAGTACCAATGTTTGGGACTCGTATCCACAGCGTTGTCTCCTAGGGCTCGCCATTGGCATCGGATCGACACAGCACATGCAGCAGAGAGACTGAAACGTAGATATAGGTCAGGGGCTTCAAGTGGACTCCAAATCCCATATATAGAGCGAAAGCTGGAGGCTTTCGGATCTGAACATGTGGCTAGTCGCACAACCAAGAAAATCAAGTCAATAGCATGTCAAGAAAGGCAAAAAGATAAGATCTTTACTGGACCCAACTCATCAAAATGCGAACTTTACTATTGGGTCCACGAATGCGATTGAAACTACTCATCGTCGGCACGAGACGGAACGGGTGTCTACGATACATGTGGGCGCGTTAGCTACGCAAAAGGGATAGGTGTCCACGTACTGAGGAACGGGAGAAATTGGACGTGTACCCGGTTTTTGTTGAGTAGGGTACACAGTGCCTCGCTGTCTAGCATGTGAAGAGGTCATGTTGTGGCTCTCTCTCTCTCTCTCTCTCTCTCTCTTACATGCGATATATATTCCACTATCAATAACACTCGTTTCCCAACTGGCAGATTTGATTCATTCATTGGAGAGAGAGAGAGAGAGAGAGAGAGAGAGAGCGAGGGGGAGTCAGGACAAAACGAGTCTAGGATTTCTAGTCCGATTCTCTTGGTTTTTTCCGCCGATATAATCCACTCCCTTTTTCCTCCTACATCTCCAAGTAATACAGACACAACACGACCCCACAATCCCAGAGAGCGAGAGAGAGAGAGAGAGAGAGAGAGAGAGAGAGAGGTTAAACTTGTGTCTCTGACTCACCCCCATTTCCCCTGTCTCTCTCCTTGCTTCTTGATATAAAGAGACGGAGGGAGACGCCCTTTTCTTCACAGACGTATACCGTGTAGAAAAGAGAGAGAGAGAGAGGGGCAGAGAAAATGAATGTCCTAGTGTCGTCGGAATGCAGTAGTGGGTGTGAGTCCGGTTGGACTCTCTACTTCGAGCACTCTGTCAACCCCTCTCGCAGAGACTCTGCCTCTCCGTTCCTTGATGAGAGAGATGATGAGGATCTATGTGGCGAGAACAGAGGCAAGGGCATTGAAGATGATGAGGAGGAGGGCCTGTCCATGGTTTCTGATGCATCCTCTGGACCACCAGTCCACTTTCTTGAAGATATACATGACCAACAACACTGCTTCAACAATGGAAGTGACCGTGACCAACGTGTCCGTTCCCCCGTAAAAGCTCTCAAGCAGAGTGGGAAGAGACAGAGAACAAGGGAACAACACCACCCATGGCGCTACAAGATAAATCAGGACTTGCCTTCTTTGCTTGACGACACTGCGAGCTCTCCCATCATCAACTTCTTCCCCACGGTCTGTTTCCATTTAGAGAAAGCAAGTACCGCTGAGATTTTCGTTCCCTCCTCTTTCTATTTGATCCAAAGTTCATATCTTGATATTCACTTGACTGGCTCTTGATAAAATGTTTTTCTTCTCTTCTTCCCCAGAAAGACTTGATGCTTAGTGGAAGCCCGGGCTCAATGGAGAGTGTCTTGGAATTTTCTGAGGGAAGATCTGCATTTCAAGAACGGTTTGGTTTCATGCAGTCTTCTCACTCTGGGAAACAGAACAACCAGTTGAGTTGATTATTAACATTTCTTTCCCTGCTCATTTTTATCCGATTAATGGGACGGATATGATCGAGCGTTCTATCACAATATTAACTTGCCTTTGGCTTTTCTTATAGGTGGTTTGGAAGGAATGACATGGAGTTGAGATAGAGTGACAAAGCTTGAATCTGTTGCACATTGTTGCTGCTTGTTGGGCTCTTGGCATGCTCTAGGTCTAGGAGACATGTCTGAAATAGGAGGGTTGTCAATGTGTTGAAAAGGAGGGTAGGAAGAAAGAAAGAAAGTAAAAGAAAAGAGGACGTTTGGATCTCAAAGAGATCTTTTTAATCTTCATTATCTCCCCTCTTTTTTTTTATATCCCTGTAGCAGGCACAACCCAAGAGGAAATTTGGAAATAAGATTTAATTTTCCTGCAATAATTTATTTATGTCTGCATTGCGGGTATTCTCTGTTCATCCATGCCATTCCCGGCTCTTTCATGGGGGCCATTGCTTAATGCCTTTTTTTTTTGTTAAATCTTCAGGTTAACATTTTGAGCCTGCGTAAACATTGCAAAAAGGAACAGATTATATGCACTGAAAATAAAACCAAAATGTTTTTTAGACCCCTTGGGAGGATTAAAGACTGTTGCTTTTTCTTAATACTAGATCCATAGAAAAACAGAGAACGCGACTGATATTGGGCCATCAGATGCTTTTTTGTACTGATTCTTGTAACGTGCTTCTATCGGTGAATGCCCAGTCATCTAAAATTGGACAATGGAATAGGCGCATAAACAGAAGGTTAGCAAAATGCTTGTGAAGCCCTATAGAACACCAATGATTTGGCATTAACAGAGAAGAAAAAAACGCAAACGAAAGAAAGGCCAGAGATTGAAGACACCGTGCTTTGTGTGTGAGAGCCTGAGAGAGAGAGAGAGAGAGAGAGAGAGAGAGAGAGAGAGAGAGAGAGATTACATTAGTATATTATCCTGCGACGCGAATGAGCAAGATTCTTAACACGGTTCTTAAAACTACAACCTTAACACCGCAGAACAGGACAAAAGAAACAAAGCCCACCAAACCCTACAAAACAAAAGGTCCCTCTAGTCGTATTAGGAGCCAAAACACATGTTTAAACTAAGAGATTTATTTCCAAGGAAGAGATTCTTGATTATCTAATATTGAATGGCTTAGCTGTTCAAGGACTGCGAGTACAGCCATCCGTCTGATAAGGACAAGACCTCCATGTCCCTCAGTGTCCAGACAAATCCCCATGCTTCCTGATTTTTCAAATTTCTCATTATAATGCAATAACAAAAAAAGTTTTGTCTAAAAAAACAGAACACAGGCATTCTAATGGGCTATCGCATATCAGTGCAGACATGGGGGAGAAATGCCAAACTTGTTTTTGAAGCATTTTCATATGCATTTTCTTTGACCCCCTTTCTTAATCCCAGGAGATCCTCCTCAGATTTTCCTGATCCAGTGGAACTGGAACATGCCTCATATTAATTTTAATCAGTCATCTTTATCTCATTCAAGATCACTAAAACTTCCCTTGTTTCTGAATATTCTAGTAAATTCATTATTTTTCCTGTGAAGATTTGATCCTCCCGGGCCTCTCTGCTGTGGAGCTGTCACTGAGGTTGATGTCTCCGCACAATTATATGCTCTCTCGAAATTTTTTATCGGTTTCTCTCTTTGTCGTTTAGTCCCTAGCGGCACAAAGTGTGGGGTTTTCGATGGAAAAACTATTGAATTAAAAACGGATGAAGAAAAGGTTGGCACTCAAGAATTTAGGATGTCAAAATCAAATCTCTTCATATATTTTATTGTTCTTGAGTACCAGGGAGTGGAAGTCCTTGACGTAGTCAAAATAAATGCAGGGCCAAAAAAGAAAATATTGAAAAGGACAAAGCAGAGAGGAAATAATAATGTGCAAACGTGTATAGTGATGGATAGTCTCTGCCTCAATTACAACTGCATATGGATATGGGACAGGAATCTATGAAGCGTATGGGAAAAACATCTCTTGGTCTTCCAACCACCTCCAAAACCTGTGAAATTTTGCTCTTTTTCTCGGTCCTTTCTTGTAACACAAAGAGGTAAGGAAGAGAAACCTGCTCTTGTTTCTCAGGCAAAGTTTTATCCATTTTTCAATTTTTTCGACCACTGTTCCCATTTCCCATGACAACGGTCTCCTTATCCCTTTACCATTGCTGCCTGCCAGGGATGTATATGCATGAATCAGTGAGGATGAAGACAATCCCGTATTTTTCACTGTTCACAACCTCATCCTAGAACTTCCTTATACATTGAACCGATGAGAAGGGGGTAAAAGAAGGCATACATCAGTGGACCAAAACCTTCTAGGGCAGCAGGTTTAGATGATTAGGTCATTCATTGTAATTTTTCTCATTGTTGCTGGCTGCAATTTGAGAACGTTTGGGATGTATCAGATGTCATTTGGCTGCTAAGCAAGTAGATTGATAAAACTGATTTAGAAGATCAAGCTACTCACTAAGACAGACAAGGAAGTTGCGATGCTTGCAGAAAGTGCTCCTTGTTCTGGCCAGCAGGCACTTGGTCCTGTTGTTGGCAAAAGCCACTACTGTCATTCACGGCGAGGAGGGATTTGAACCCCCGACACCGTGGTTCATAGCCACCACTACTGTCATTCACATCACGGTTGAAACAATGACACCACCTAGCCAAGCAACTAAATAATTTAATCAAATCAAGGATGACTCAAGACTCGAAATAACTGACGCGAATCTGCCAAGTTACATTGATAAAATATCTAGAAAAGCAAATTTAAAGTCTGAATACCTGCCCCTAATCGTTAATTAGGTGGAGACACCAACTACCAAATCATAAATATAACCCGATCAACAGCTCAGGCAAATGATATTCCATGTTTCTTTAAAATACATTCTGCAACTCGCCAAGTTTGGCAAAGAGAGTTCCCAAGGAAGTTCTCAAGATTTGAACCATGTCAACAAAAGCCATGAATGAGATATTATTGGCTATAACACAACACTCTTGACTGATAACAGAACATTGCTATACACACCTGGATACTGTCTTGTAGTACCACACTTAATGACTGTTATTTGGGAGGGGCAACAGAGGGAATGTTATTCCAGCAATCGCTTGTGCTTGCACCAAGCAATAGCAATGATGTAAAGGAAAAGGCTGCCAGTTGCGCCACCGCCAACAGTCCAAAAAAATGCTTCTGGACCTGTTTTTCCCTTTTCAAAGAGCTCGATTTGGATGTTCATGCCAAAAAGTCCTGCCATGACCACAAAA
The DNA here is from genome assembly GCA_017140615.1 of Eucalyptus cladocalyx. Taxonomy (NCBI): domain Eukaryota; kingdom Viridiplantae; phylum Streptophyta; class Magnoliopsida; order Myrtales; family Myrtaceae; genus Eucalyptus; species Eucalyptus cladocalyx. Next base: position 19,767,544 of record CM029524.1, on the reverse strand, counting down.
GCACTCACCACTAGGGTTGCAGTTGTCAACACAACCCCCATTTGCAGCAGATGGTTCTGTTTGTCATCTAACATTATGTTGATGTAGTCCTCCGTGTCATCAACATACTCCCTCAGCTTCAAAGGGATAACAAAAGCGATAACAAGAAAGTCAAGAAATGAAGAGAGAAGGTAGTACATAAACAGCACCGAAAGAATTCACATTTCTTATAAAATATGACATGGGAAAATTCTATCATTAATATGAATAGGAAGTGAGGAGCAGAAACATGAGATATTTCATTTCTACTTAGGGCCCATTTGGCTCTAGAAAGCGTTCCTAAAAGAACTGAGTTTTCAGATTTCTTGAAGACTTGTCTGGGAAAATATCCTTTTGAGGAAAAATAACAGTGCAGATAAGTATGTTTACAATCCATCAGACTTATGAAAGAGGGTTTTCTTCCGGTTTTTCAAACGCCCTTCTTTTTCATTCTTGGAATGAAAATATCAAAAAGTCATTTCCTACCTTAAATTCAATTTTCAGAATAGTTTTGTTTGTTTCAATACGATTTAAAATGCCACCAAACCCATTAGTTGGACTGTTTCCATTCTCAAATGGAAATGAAATCAGTAAATCTGGAAAACTGTTACGAGCCAAACAGGGCCTTATTGCCAAAAAAGAACACAATTTCTTTGGAGCCATATTTCTTCTATTTTGGGATAGGTATGAGTTAGACCTAATCACTAGGTGGGCTAGGGCAGGCTAGTGCCTGCCCATTTGGTATAGATAAAGACATTCACAATAGGAATATAAACAACACTTCATGTCCATTACCGTGGATAATTTGTTTAATGTACCATCAATTTGCACAAAGTAAGCCTCTAACAGCATCTCAAGCTCCTCCACATCAAGATGCTTGCTTACAGCACTATGAATGGTACTGGTATGTGTTCCATGGCTGTCTCTACCAAGCATGTTAGGGGTGCCAAACAAATGATCCTGGGGATTGACAATGTTTGGCATATCACCCTCATAAGTGGAACTTCCATTAGCGTCCAAAGAAATCTCAGCAGGAACCCTGAGGCAAAGAAACAAACAACTTAAAGGCAAGCAATAATCACAAATGACATTCGAAACAAATGCGACAAAATACATTTTCAAATACCTATCTTCCATTTCAGATTGAAGAACTTCATCATCTATTCCCTCTTTCTCATTTATCGAGGAAGCCGAAGAACTTTCAAGCTGTTGTTGAACCAACTTTTCTGTCAAGTACATCTCGGCCATATCTTCATCATCATCAAGAAGGTGTTCCAATTCATCCCTCACCTGGAGATAAAAAAATATACACTCCACACTCAAATGACAATAGTCTTACATTTCAAGTACTCATATAAAATGAATTGTCTGCGTTATGCAGGTCAATCAGAGGTAAAATAAGATGCAAACTAAATGAACTCCCTTTGTTTCCTCACCCACCCCCCCCCCCAAAAAAAAAAAAAAAAAAAAAAAAAGATAGAAAAGGTAAATTTCAGCCATCTGTTATGTCACCCACAGCTCAAAAGGAGCAGTCACAATTCATGTTGACGAAATGTATTGGAGTGCAAATGTTTAATCGATGAGCCACAAAAACCACAACAAAATACTATTTCAATTACCCTACATTTTCAGAAATGGTGGTGGTTATCTGGCATGATTATCTTTTAGATATGCTTCAAATATTTGTGAAGGAGAAGGGGCAGATCATTTGCAATGACCTGAAAATTTTCACATCTTTACTTGTGTACATGTGTTTTTGAAATAGGTGGATTATCCACATCCAATATACAACACTGTTTTCTTCCAGAACCATGAATTCATTAGGCACAAAAATCTTGCTCACGGAGAGCTCTGAGTCAGCATATATCCTTAGCAATGAAGCAACTGCTCATTCATTGTATTTTAAGCTATTCTTCTAGGTCTTTCTAAGCTTTGCCCTTTAAGACTTCTTGCGACAGGTGTGCTCAAATAGTACGGCTTACAAGTCCTACTCCTTAGTCTTGGGTTTACTCATACAGAAAAATCAGCAAGACCACACAATGCATATGGTGGAAGATAAAAAAGAATACATCGGTGAAACATTGATCACAGACTCTGCACCAGCTGACCTTTTGAACACGTCCAGTTATGGCAACCAAGCGACTTTTAATTTGACGAACTCGCTCCAAATTGAGAGTACTAATCTTTGAAGTGAGCTTATCTAAAGCTGGATGAGCCTCTTGCTCCAATGTCTTCGCCTAATTTTCACAAAGAAGAAGTTCGAATTGCGATAACCAAACAAAAGAGAACTGCAGTTTCCATGGGAAAAGAAAAAAGCAAGAACATCAGATTTACAGAGCTGAGAATTTACTTCAATTTCCAAGCAGCTGCAAGCAGCCTCCAAGCATGCCTCCAGTGCAACAAACTCAAATGGAGGAACTTTCAGCCCCTCTCGGTTCTCAAGGGCTTGTTTCCCATTCATCTTACCTTCTTCTTCTTCTTCCTGACTTTCTAATTGTGAAAAGCCTACAGGAGAATTTCCAGGGCTAACAGCCCTCGACTGTGGCTCTTCTAAATCATACAGATTAGTCCATCTCGAATCATCAGCATTCCCTTCCTGTAAAGAGAGAGCAACATGACTACAAAAATACAGAATTTGCAATTCAAATGATCTCTAAACTTAAGCCCATCTCACTAACTGGGAAACCTATCAAGGTGGTAAAAAGAGTCGATTGGTCCGCAGCGCAATGAGGCATGTCATTCAGTGACAAGGAGAAGCTTAAAACCGTGAAAAAGCTAATCGTGAGCTGATACAAGCTGCACAACCGAAATCTTACCAGTAATATTGCACCGATCATTTACAAGAACTAAACATACTAGCATAAACTTTCGAACACAAAGTAACTTGCTAAGCTAAGCATTAGCCTTGGCCGCACACTGAAGTGATATAGTCAGAAGCCAGACGGCTACCCACAAGTCTTGAACAATCATAAAACCGACAACACACGCACACCCATAAACACTTCGAAACGGACAACACCCGCCATGAAGAGGACCTCGGTGGCTCTCAAATTATGCCATCCCATCATCAAGAGAAACTTCAAGAACCCCAAAGAAACAGTGAAAAGTTACAGAATCGACACCCGAATCGAGAAAAAAAATTCAAGAAACAAAGCACCTGGGCTTTGGTGGTGGCATGGAAATGGCGCGCGAGCCGCCTCTGCAGCTCCTCCACGAAGGGCGTCACGGAGGGGTCCCTCGAGTTCAGCAGCAGGACCTCCTGGGCGGTGATGATGGCCTTGATGTGCTCCAGATTGATGACGATCGCCCGCTCCCGGCCGAGGATCGTGGACGGGTACGAGAGGAGCGGGTCCAAGATCCGGAGATCGCGGGCGGGGAGGCCGGTCCGGCGCATGATGGCGTGCTTGCCGGCCTCCACCACCTGGGCCTGCCCGGTGGAGTCGAGCAGCAGCCAAGCCCGGAGGCTGGTGCCCTTCTTGCGGAGGGCTCCGGCGGCGGAGATCGGCTGGTGCTGGGCTGGTCGGGCGGGGTCGGGTTCCGGGTCGTCGGGCGTGGCGGGCTTGGACGGGGGAGTGGGGTGGGCGCTCCTCATGGCTCGGCCAGACAACCTCAGCGAAGCAGCATCGCCCGGTCGGTCGATCGGATTTTTATCTTGGTTCTTCCCAAAAATCATGGTACATAAAAAATATAATGGACATGCAAGTTCCTATTTTTAAGACATGCCCACGTATGTAGAACCACCTTGTCGAGCTTGAAAACTCGAGTTCCTATGACGTCGATGAGGAATTTAGGTGTCGAATTTGACTTCCGATCGAAAAGTAAACGGAATCTAATATGCCTTGACGTCTGGAGGATTTTGTAGAGGTCAAACTAGTACAATAATGCGTAGACACAACGCAAATTGGTAAAAAAAGATAAACGGAATTGCACAGAGCTTTATTGAATTAGAATGATAACTTATGTTCTTAGATGTCATGTATGTTTGCATGATGACTAAGAGTGAACGTGATAGGATTACTGGATTTGGAATGCATTGAGAAGTTAAATAAATGAAATTTAAAATATACGATTACAAAACATTTATAATTGAAGATAAGTTTTGAAATTCCGAAATTTGATTTGATTCGAATTCTAAATTCAAACTCAAAAAAATCTACTTTAAATCAATTAATCGTGAATGACTAGTGTCTTCAAAATTTGATATGGTCTTTGTGATTTTTCGTGTCTTGATTGCTTGTGAGGGTGTTTTATGATGATTATTGCTTGTATTTTTAAATGGGTTATTCCACTATGTGTTCTCGTCCCCTCGCATGATTTCTCATAACCTTGATTTGCCTACTACTCTAGAGATGATATGTAACTTCTCTCCATTAATTAGTTATAGTTATCTCCAATCGATGGATCTTCCTTAATTCAGTTTTTCGACTTTTGTGCATGTTTCGAGTCAATCAATTATGGCCAAGGGTGATGTGTTCCCCTGCTTAAACTCTATACCAAAGCATTTCATTGAAAGGGCCTATGGGCGATGGTATTGTCACACTCCTCACGTTCGATGAGCTCATTAGCTATTTCATCGACCGGTTTGCGTGTGCCTGGATTTTGGGCTTGATGTCAGCTGTGTTTAAATAGTAACTCGAGTCGACCCCTTGAAGATACCTATTACTCCGTTGAAATGGAATTAAAGTTCCGACTTCCGAGCACGCGAGTCGAGTCATGTACTTGTCGGCCAGAGGAGGAGAAGAGATGAGCAAAACAAGAAGATTATTTTTATTATTAGATAATTTAATAAAATCAATCGGGACCGAAACAAAAAAAGAAAAAGAAAGCAAAATATATTTTATGCCGTCTCTCAACTTCTTCCGACGGAGGCCCACGTCATGTTTTTTCTTGGATTCCGACACGAAGGCCCAACCCAAGACCGCAGACCGCATCACAAGGGGTAATGAGACAGCCATCTGTCCGCCATTTCCAAGCACTGCCTGGGCTTGTATTCTGGAGCCGTGTGACCCGCCCCCTGTCGTCCAGCCGAAATTTGCAAAATTCCATTCAATTCTCCAAATTCAAATTCACCTGACTTTTCCAGTTGAAATTTATTGTCTCCTTACCTTTACAGTTGCATAGGCCATGCCGTCTCCAAGATTTATGGTGTACTTGACCGTGTACCTGTCGATCGAACCCGAGATCATCAAACACGAGTTCGAACCCACGAAAAAAATACACGGGCGGTTCATGTATCGATCGAGAGAGACTGACCCGGCAATCTGGCCGTCGACGAACCAGGGTCTCCAGTCGTCCACGACGGTCATGTTCAGAGAATGGATCCATTTCTCCGTGGCCACGTGCGGGATCAACATGTCGTGATCTCCGCTGCGAATTTTTTTTTGCAAATCGAAAAAGGGCGTTGTCATTAGGAATTTCAATCAGAATAATCGCCTCCGAAATCAGAAAGAAAATTACCTGTAGACCAGAGCTCGGTAACCAGCTTCGATGAGCTCGAAGTGATAAGGGACCGTGGAGTTGAGATCATCTTCGTAAGCCAAGCTCTTGTTGCATCTCGTCCAATCTGGAATCGTCCCCTGCCCATCACAAGAATTTCACTCCTCGTGTTCGCTTCTAGGAAATGAACAACAGCATTCTTTCGAATTCGAGTTTGCGATTCTCGGAACAACTTACGTTGCGGATGTGAAGAGCATCCTGGACGGATTGATCGTTGGCCCAGACGTAAGAAAGCACGTAGTTCTCGTTCTGCACGGGAACACAAGAGTTCTTATACGATAAACACTGAGCTCCTGCGAGATCATGTGAATGTTTGAGGGTGCTGTGGCATTACTCGACACCAGTTTTCCTGCCGTTTCTTGGATGGTGATCGGAGCAAGTCCAAAGGCATGTCGTCGTCGTTGTCGAAGAATTTGCTTCCCCAGTTGAGCCCCATCTCCTTCAATCTCGGCTTGCGTAGCTGCACTTGGGTTCCAATATCGCCGCATCGCATATCTTCAACGTGCACTGCAGCGACAAGAGAAGATTCAATGAAACTCATGCACAACTCTTTGGAAATAGCCGCTCAAATTGAACAAAGGAAAGAATGAACAATCCACGGTGTAAAGGACCTGTGCGATTTGTTGAACATTCTCCACGCATGCAGAGTTTTCTGGGTCTGGGTCGATGTAGTTCCCCTTGCAATTCTCTATGGCTGACTGATGGAGAAAGAAAGGAAAACCACATGATCGGTCATTGGAAATTCAAAACTAGACAGAGAGAAGCAATAGGAAGTGAGCGAGCTGTACGTACTTCGTAAAGTTCGGTCGATAAAAATGATACCCGGTACTGATATTCGACCCTCGAGTTCTGATCCGAGTCCAAATCTGTCACTGGATTGCCCAGCATGTACCCCTGATTTCATTTTAACAGCAACGAAAGTGTGTTAATTCCATTTTTTTCATGGAGTTAAGCTTGATACGTAAGCGATAACGAGTCGTGGTGAGGTGTACTTGGAGATACAGGGTTGGCTTTTCTCCAGCTATAATCCCTGAAACATCGTCGAAATGGGAAAGAACAGAAAAAGCTAAGTAAAACTTGGGAAGAATTTTGTACTTCAGAACGAAGAAATCGGAAAAGTCTCAGGTTGTGGCACATTCATAAGGTCGAGGACAAGACTCGATTATAATCTCACCTTTCGATGCTAGAAGAGTTACTTGCGGTACGATCTTGCCGGAATACGAGTCGCCTGCTATGTAAAGTGGGTTCTTGCTGAACTTGGGGTGGCCCTGGATCCACTGCATTGTACACCAACTTCTTTTTCTCGTCAGAGTTCTCATTCATCAATGTCAAGTTCTTGCTGAACTCGTGTGTTCTGAGATTAACTTGTCCAAAAGTAGAGAGCAAAAAACTGACCTTCCGGAGGAACTTGTATATGTCCTTAGCTGACTTAGTGTCTGAGGTGTAGTAACCCTCTTGGGTGGTCGAGTAAGCAAAACCGGTGCCGACTGGCGCGTCTAGGAATATAATGTTGGCTATCTGCAGATTTATCACGCATTTTGCCGAAATTAAGAAAACAAGAAGAACGTCCCCAAATTAAACTCAGTAATGCTTGTTCAAGCGATTGAATATAAGGCACCTGTGTCCACGACTCAGGGTTCGAAAGCAAAGTGGGTAAGCTCCCGTTGAACGATGCATAATCAAAAGTTAAAGGTCCTGCGAAGAGAAAATCGATCCACACAATGCATCTGAATGTATGGTACAAAACATTCAACTGCGTCAAATTTACGTAAAGACGACATTGAAATTCCTCGTAAGAGCAACGTGGGCCGGAAATTGAGATTTACATGGACATATCTAATCGAATACTGTTGAATGCTTCACCTCTGTGGGTGCCTAGGATGAGCAGTGTGAACTTAATCAAGCACTTTAACGGTCCGTCAAGTTTGGCAAGCACCTTTCTCGTTGACCGGCCTCCAACAAGATTCTAGGATTGTTTGGTGGCACAATGTTCACAAACTCGTTCACCCTTGAGACGAACTTAATTGCTACCCCAATTTTTGGGATAATTATACCATTAGTGCTAACCATAATGTAATCCTAAGTCTTGGCATATTGATGTGGGCAATTTATGGATCATCGCGTTAGCAATTTCTAGTACCAAATTAGTTGGAATGTTTGTGTGAAGATTTAGGATTATATTAGTAAATTTGAAAAGTTTATGATTGAATTCAAATCCTTACAATAGGTTTAGGACTTTGGTGTTTATCAGACATTAATGACCTCTGATCAATGGGTCCGGGCAAAAATCATTGATAGGATAATTAGTAAGTCTAGTTCAAAACTTATGTAAGTCGTGGTCTTCCTTTCTGAGAAGGGTTCATTAAAATTTTACTACCCTCTTGACTTTTATGATAATGTAATGATCATTCCTAAATTCCACGCTCATTAATTAATTAATATCGATGACGATCAGTCACCGCCACTAATTAGTGCCTTAAAATATTATCGTTTCTAGTAAGAGGTGGCATTTATTTCTACGCATCTTCCAACTCGTGCATACACCAAACGGTAAATAAATATAACCTTGTGCACGATTATACTGTCATTTTTCAATAATAAACTTTTGGCCAGAGAGAGAGAGAGAGAGGCGCACCGATTTCGAAGACCAGGCCGGAGAAACCAGAGCAACCGGGGCCGCCGGTGAGCCAAAGCAGAAGAGGGTCTTTGACCGGGTTCCTCTCGGATTCGATGAAGTAGTAGAACAGCTCGATCTCGTCGAAGTCCCCAACGCTCACGTAGCTAGTTCAGCAACATTGTACCCCATACGAACTCAGTTTCAACGGAGAAAAATGTATAGCAGGAGGGCGACCTGCTACAAGCTCACTAGCGATAATTGAATGGATGTAACGAGACGCAAATGCCGCAAGAATAGAAGCTGTAACTCACCCAGTTTCAAGCTTAAACGGGAGCCTCCCTGAATACCCAGGTAGATATTCAACGATGGTGCTGGCCGCTGCAAATGCGTTGATCCTGAGGACAAGCAGCAGCACAACCCCGAGAAAGTTCTTCGCCGTCGCCGTCCCCGTCGTTCTCCGACTCGAACGCTTGTTCACTGCCATTTCTCGTGGCGGCCGAGGAGAGACTGTTGGAGCCTAAGTAGTATTCTACGGGGCGCACTGAAAATGAATAAGGCTTAAAGAACCGTGAACCGAGACCCAAGGGACCCTGGAGACAAGTCGGTAGAAATGCTATGCTAATGGAAGAGAGGATGGTAGGACTCACATGGTTTTGTTTCGTTAGGGCTTTTTTTTTTTTTTTTTTTTTAAAAAACGTCGTGTGTGGATATAATACTTCATGGTCTCGGTCAAAGATTGAAATAGCAGCCGCTCTAAAGATGTGTACGATGATGGAGCTGTTGGTCTAAGTTGGGAGCGACGATAGTTTGGTGGGTCTTTCAACAGTGGAAACCTCAGATGTAATAATTAGACCCATTCGAAGTCTGCGTCCATCTAACTTTCCATTTGGCAATCTTCAATGAATGAATGCGTCCGAAGATCTCCTCCAACTACATATCTCATATATGGGGAAATCCCTTATTAAGGTAGCAGTTCGTGCATTCATTGTCCAGGGGCCTGCATCTGACTAGAACAAAGTACTAGAGGGAGAAGATAATGAGAGATAATATACTACGGGCAATGGTAAGATTATGGGATTTGACTAATTTGATCATTTAATTAGGGGACATTGTAGCTAACTTTCCAAGAAGTGCCGGTACCATGCATGAAAGCAGATTTGGAATGGGGGTTCGAATTCCAGCACGAGAGAAATTGATTTGGAGCCACGTGGTTTATATCTTGATTGGAGAGCGGAAGAGCTAACGCGGGTTTGTCGCTGCTTTGAAGCGTTTTAGTCAGGATTAGGACAATTTCTATAACTGACTACCATGGCAAGCATGACCAGAAAGATAAAACTAAAAATTTAGGACAATCTCATGGGATGCGCAGGGAGGCTACAAACGATCTTATGTGCGGAGATCAACACCACAGTGGGATAGATTCGGCTTTGCACATTGTTATGTGCAAACAATGTCGTGTTTGAGCATCTACTCGTGTTTCTGTTTATGTCTTATTGAGGTGTGATTTTTAATGAGATGCCCACGAAAGTTGAATGGCATCAATTTGCAAAATTTGGGATCTATCACTACTTGATGAGCAAGAGTAGTTTTAGGATAGGATTAGAATCCAAGTTGAACTTTCAATTTTACAGTGGACATGGCAAGATTTACTTAAAAACAAGACAGACATAATATCCCATTATCAGATTGGCATAATATGGTCAAATTTTTCTCTAAAGATTCGTTTGATCCTATGGATTTGTCTATTCTATTCCGCTTAATCTCTTTTTGAGTCCCATATACGATGACTAAGAGATTATGAGATAAATGCACGAGTTGCACGTTAAGAATCATCTGCACTTGGAAAAGTGTTCCATCGGGTAGAGATGAATGACAATCATATTCATTTGCGATGTACAGAAAAGATGGCGTCGGCAGTCGATGCACCTGCGTACACATCCTAATATTAGCGAGGGGTTTGAAATATTGGTGGCGTCTTGACCCGTGAAGTTTAGGTCGTGGACAGGCCCCACAATTCGATAGGGATGCTCATTGCTTGTTCATGTCATAAACGTGCTCCATTCTTATTCACGACTGGCCCTAGAAATATCTCAACCTGAACTGGTACGGGAAATCGAACATGTTTTTTTTTTTATTTCTCCCATGATGTTACGGTCACACAGTTCATTTGAAGAACTGATGCGATTGAGTGACATCCAGCAGAACCCTCCTTACATATATTGCAGCTTATTAGTCTCATTTTGGGAGCTTCAGCATGAGTGGATGAGAGCTAGAGAGGGTAATGAGCGAACCATCTGTACATCATGGCTAGAGTCTCCTTGGGCTTGTATTCTGGAGCTGTATGACCGGCGCCCTGTACAGAAACACTTGGAACATGAGAGAGTTTTCTGCAACGCGATCGATATAGTCCACCACACCTAACGTCATTCAATGAATTAAACCTCTACAGTATCTTTACCAAATATTCACTTGGGAATGATTTTGTACCTTGACGGTTGCATATGTCAACTCATAGTTGTCATGCTCATATTGCTGGGTGTACCTGCAAGTAAGAATCAGAAATGCAAATTACGGGTGAGGTTTGGTCAAGAACAGCAGAAAATCGTGCATATACATGTGTTTGCAGACATACTAACCCGGCGACTTGACCATCCACGAACCAGGCCTCCCAATCAGTGGAGAGAGAGAGATTTAAAGTTTCGATCCATGCCATTGTGCCGATATATGGAACAACCATGTCGTGATCTCCGCTGCAACATCACAGACCATAACTAATCCGGCTTACATCACATTATTTCGATATCTTATCACATGAATCGCAATATCATGCTTTCCTCATTCCTGTACCTGTAGATAAGGGCTCGGAGTTTTTTCTCAGTGAGATTTTGATGATAATCGGTGGATTTAATGACATCATGAGCGTAAGATGAGCTCTCGTTGCACCTTATCCACTCTGTTTTAGTCCCCTGGTCGTGCGAACAGGAGTGAGCAAGATGACCAAGAAACAATCGGATTGTCAACACATTAATTCCAGCACTCAACAATGCAATACCTCTCGAATGTGGAGCGCCTTTTGAACGGTCTTGTCGTTAGCCCATACGTAGCAATAGAGGTAGTCATAGTTCTGCACAGCGAAATTTGCTTCACTTGAAACAGTCGTTAATGCTTCTAAATACAATCTAAAAGAGGGCCAATGTATTTACTCGGCACCACGGTCCGGGAGATTCGAGCAATGCTAAGGGGTTGATCTCTGAGCCGCCATCCCCGAGAATTCGTCGATCCCATTTCAGGAAATTCGGTGTTGGATTCAGTGTACCGCACTTTGGTTCCAATATATAGGCATTGAATATCTTCTCAACACACTATCAAATAGGAGAATGAATTGACAAATCGCTAATGATCGTGTAAATGGGTACTCTTACATAGATGCGCCAATGCAATCATATTTACCTTGACAACAGATTGAAGATCGACTCCACAGTCCACGTTTTCCGGATCGACATGCATGTATTCGCCCTTACAGTTGTTCTTGGCCGACTTGAATTTCATTTGGTATTCAAATGCTTCTTCATCAGCCATTGCAAGTAAAGGGGAACCAACAAAAGACATTGGATGGAAAATCAAATAAAAACTCAAGTGGAATTCACCTCATAGAGTTCGTTTGATATAAGCGCTTTTCGATGGGCGAATATAACCCTGGAATTCAAGTCGTAAAGAACATCTGTCAAGGGATTGCCAAGCAGGTATCCCTGGATTTGTGAAGCAAAAATGTCATTTGACAATCATGAAACTTTTGAGTTTAACATGTTTTATACTAGTAAATGCATGTAGACCTTGATGTTTAGTGGCGGGAGATGTCCAACTTCATTGCCTAGAAAAATTTGAGACATCACATCATTTAGGAAACAAGGGTAAGATTATGATAAAACTGATATCCATTTTTATCTTTTGAAGATCAATCGATCCCTTTCAATTAAATCAGAAAGACAATATTTCATGAGCTCAAATTACCATTAACGACTTCCGTGACGATGATGGGGAGCGTCATGCCCGAATAAGAGTCGCCGCCTATGTAAAGCGGGTTGGACATAAACTGGGGATGACCCACAAGCCACTGTGTCGATCATCGGAAAATGACGTTAAAAAGAAACTGATGGCACGACTATGCGCTTGGCTGAAGCACAGTCAATTGATGGAACGGAATTTAATGAACAGCAATTCACCGAGTTAGGTGAGGGCCCCCTCCAAAGAGGCCCATCTGGTTAGCCAAATGAAGTAACAAGACCAAAGAAGAGCATCATGAAGAGCGTTTGGCAGTTGGGATAAAATTCGGGATATGATATAATTTATCCTATCCTACGTTTGGTGCTCACTCGGGATAGGATATAATCGGATATAAGGGGGATATAGACAGGATAAAATTATCCCATGAGGGGTGGGATAAAGGTGGATAGGATTTTAACGTCCATAATAGGAAAGTTATTTTTCTTGAATAACAAATTTATTAAATTAACAAAATTGAAATTATATTTCAATATAAATAATTTTGAATTCTAATTTATAAAATAAAATAAAAATAAAAATAAAAATTTATTTTTAATTAATCTTATTTTAATTCTATGTTATAATAAACATTCAATCTATAAATTAAATATTTATATTTATTATATATTTTAGGTATTTTTTTATTTTAAATATGTTAGTACAGTTTACTATTTGATAAATTTTTATTAAAGAATGATGAAAGGGAAAAAAGAAATAATAATAAAAATAATATAAAAAAGAGGAAAAAAAAATAAAAATAAATAATAAATAAATTAAGGAATAATGTTACGAGATATTTTCACCATATTCATTTATGAACATTTAAGTTCATTTATAATGATATGCCGTTTATATAAAAAAAAATAAAAATGTACATGATGTGAACATATCCGACTTTAATACTATGATTCACCAAACACTGGACGGGACATAAAAAAATCCTAAGATTTCATATCCTATCCTATCCAATCCTATCTCGATTAGAAATCCGGACGACCAAACGTAGCCTTTGGGCCAGCTCGAGAGAGTCAAAAAGCTCAATCCAAAGTGAATAAACCTGTCACTTGGGAAAGGAAGATTGGTGTTTCATCTAACCTTACGCAGGAACTGATATGTTTCGGCAGCTGATCTCAAGTCGCCAGAGTAATAACCTTCTTGAGTAGTTGAGTACGAGAATCCAGCGCCGACAGGTTGGTCCAGAAAGATTATGTTCGCAACCTGAAAAATTTAGGTGATAGATGAAGCTCTGTGTGCAAACCGACCGTGGTCAAGCGAAGCATGCATAGACATCGCTCAACGTCTCGTACCTTGGTCCATGAATATGGATTCAGCAGGAAGGTTGGCCTGTTCCCACTCGAGTTCTTGTAGTTGAAATTTAAGGGACCTAAGAACAAAAGACATTCTTCATGGTAATGGTGGAGCATTGCTAAGGTAACGGACACCCTCGCTCCAGCTAACGACGGTGCTTCACCGAATAACTACTTTGCAACAAGGAAATTGGCTACTTGAAAAGAAAAGGAGCTGACTTGGATAATCCATCAAGCATTAATTCGGTGGGCATGGTAACGTTTCTGTTTTTGAGAATAATTTTTTTTTAAAAAAAAAAACACTTTTTTCTATTTCTGTTCCCAAAAACAGTTTCTAAGCATTTTAAGATATTTAGTAATTATACAAAATATTTATTCCAAGAATAGAAATCCATTTGGTACGACTCAAATATTTTTGTGACTTAAAATTTCTTTTAATTTATTAATAATTTTATTACATTTTTCTTTTCTTTTTGTTTTTTCTTCTCCTTCCTCTAGTCGGTTGTCAGCCTTGGCCATGGTCAGTTGGCGACAGGCTAGATGAGGGTTGGTGAGGTCACCGGCCTCGGAGGAGCTAGGCACCGCTGATCTCGCGATGGCCAGGTGAGCCTTGCCTAGCCATGGTGAGACTCGGGGGGAAAGGGCCTTGTCGGGGGTTGGCGAGCTCGAGGCGACCTTGGTGGGGGCTAGCAAGGCTCTAGTGAGGCCGCTGGCCATCGTTGAGGCTGGCGACCAGCTAGAGGAAGAAGAGAATAATAGAAAGAAATAAAAGAAAATGAAGAAAAGAAAGAAAAAAAGCTTATTTCTTGTTTCTTGAGTTGTTCTTGAGAACAATAAATAACTTTTTTTCTTATTTCTATTCGAAATTTATTCCTAGGAATAATTTGTCTAGATAACAAAAAAATCACCAAACATATTTATGTTCTTTCTATTTCTGTTTTGAAGAACAAAAGAATATAAATGGATGTTCCGGGAGTCTTACCAAACAACAACTGATTTGACAACAATGTAGGACCTTGCATTCCAAAAGACAAAGCTAAAAAAAGTAGTTTCTTGCTCTTTTATAATTGGTTTACGGCCAAAATAAGAAAATGCCCGGGCAGTTCAAACGACTTCAGTTAAATAGTTGTGCTCTAGAGTAATTGAATGTCAACTTCAAATATTTTTCAACTTTAATTGTTCTTTGAGAATTTTGTAGGTTTCTCTAGAGTACATGCTTCTTATAAGTGTCCATAGTAGGTAAAGTAAAAATTTCAGGATGGGCGAGATAGGAAAAATTTAGAACATCTGACTAGGAAGAGAGGGGTGGGATGTGAAACTATTATATGAAATTTCATAGGTTGCAATATTCAATCACTAAAAGTTGCATTAGATAACAAATGATTAGGAGATAACAGCCCTTGTTAGCCTCTCTTGAATCCATCTTTACTTGTACAATTTAAAAAAACTTATTTATTCTTTCTTTCGATAAAAAAACTTATTCATTCTGTCCAAAAATATCTTATTATATATTGGGATTACTATTTGAAATTAAATCATGATCATTGCTAGCCTAATTGCACTGTTACTTCTCTTCAGTAAAAAAAAAAAAAAAAATTTGCCAGGAAGTTTGTCCGGTTTCTTTGAAAAAATGTGTGGTTGTGGCTGCACCCTCACTGTCCTAGGAGGAAGTGCTGTCGCACATTCATTTTCCATACTGTAAAGGGATATAGTAAGCTATAGAAAAGCATGAAACATTAGACATAATTTCATCTTTCCGCATTGTAATTGATTTTCCTGTTTTGCTAGTCCTAGAACGTGAGGACTCAATGCCTCCATGTCCATCAGAATATGATTTATCTAATTCAATGCACAACAATTCAGTCCAAAATACAAGTATTTCGGGTTTAATCTTTTTGTTTTCTTATGAACTTCTGATCATATATGATCACATGTGACGGCCCAACCGCGGGGACGTGTCTCTTGTCCCACATCGCATAGGAGGGAGTCCTGGGGCTAATTTATAAAGGTTAGGTCTCTCTAATCTGTGTAACACGTTTTAAAGTCGTGAGAACTCAGTGTTCAAAATGGGCAATATTACACAGTGAGGATCCTCTCCTCAGGGAGGAGAGACTGCGTGTGGGGCCACAGTGAGCACCCCGTGCTCCCAAGCGCAGGGTGATCCTGATCCGACATGCTTATCTTATCTTGAAGGTACTGCTACATTTAAGCTTACAAAAAGGATTCGCTCCCCAGAGAAAAATCGCGAAGAGCAGATGAGCTGTCACATTTTTATCCACTCTGTACCTTACTAAAGGAAAGCTAACATTCAACCTCGTGTCCACCGAATTTTCAACTTGCGACCTCATATCGAACTGAGCTTCACCACCATCACTACTACTTTCCCTTTTTTCTACAACACAAGAAGAGTTTAAGCTAGACCAGAGATCGTCAGACATGCACGGAGGACACAGCGTACCGATTTCGTAGATGAGGCCGGAGAGGCTAGAGCAACCGGGGCCTCCTGTGAGCCAAAGCATCAGAGGGTCGTCCTTTGGACTCCTTTCCGACTCGATGAAGTAGTAAAATAGCTGCACGTCGTCATATTCTCCGACTCCAATGTACCTTCATTAATAGTCATACACTAATAGCTCAATAACCATATCATACACCGGCAGTGCAAGACTTATCTGTTGGATGGGCATATTACTCACCCGGTTTCGAGCTTGAAGGGGAGATCGCCGGGAAACCCAGGTAGACTCTTGATGATCGACTGAGATTGGACCGTGCCGAAGAAAACGAGCAGCGACAACAAGAGGCGTGATAAAATGGACGCCATAGGGAAATTGTTGGAGAACCAGCTTGGAGTAGAAAGCAGAGTATTAGCAATTTAGGAGTTCACTCATCAAGTTAGTTGCTGAAGTGCTTGCGTGTATATATAGAGTTGTTTGTCCTCGTCTTTCTGGTCAGTTTTGCTCACTCGACGAGATTCGAGCCGATGCCGACAGCATTATGGAGTGATTAACGTGGGGGTATGTCGGACACAAGTTAACGGGTTTAGGTGAAAATATAGTTGCTCTTCGCCTTTAGTTCATTCGTATCTCATCACATGAATCACGTGGGCAGGTTCGCAAGGTTAACAACCTAAGAAATCCCGCATGCCTAATGTGAGGAGCCTATTACGTAACCAAGCACCCAAAAAAAAAAAAAAACAAAAACAAGAACGCAGTACTTAATCTAAGCATAATGAATGAGCGACACTGTCGAAATTATGAATGCAACTCTTCTAAGTACTTCTTTTGGGGAATTTAGCCTACGTTAATTCAATTTCAAAATCTTTTGTGTTTTTAATGGGTCAACGTTGGTGTTCGAGGGAGAAAACGTACACCCGGTATCGATTTAGTTAAGGGCGATGTTTAGCTATGAAAGCTGCTGTCAGGATACATGTGAAGCATTTATTAGGGGTTTCGACCACCCAGATGTTCCCCAAACACAAGAAAACAACTGAGTCATTAAGGCAAGACATCATGATAAAGAACGATAGACAATAAATAGTAATTGGGGCTCGCCCCTAGATGTGAGGTCAGACTCGTATCTAAGTCCAGCTCTTCTCCTCGGCCCAACTTGAACCCAGCCGACCTAAGAAGGGAGTAGTAGCAAATGGCCGATCAGCCCGTGTAGGCTGCACGAGTAGTTTTTCTGCAGAACTAAAAAAGAAAGAGAAAAGAAGGAAGGAGAAGAAGAAGGGAAGAGAGAAACGATGTATGATGAGGTGGGGATGTTATGAGATGGGGTATGATTAAAGAGATTTGGAGCCACGGTTTTATTACGCGATATTGTATTTAGGTAAAGAAGAGTATTATCAATGGGGGTCACATGCAGGCTCGTCAATCGAGTGAATCATATTAAATTTGGATCAAATCCAAATGGTCCAACCCAAATTGACTAATTTAACTCGTTTTGTCTCAATTCTATGCTTTACAGTTCTAGCTATCCGACCTATACCTGACTTGATCTAAGATTCATTTTGAGTAATTGTTCACCTTAAATTGTTGTCTTTGAAGATGGATAGCTCTATGGATTAGGCTCATCGAGTTAGAGAGGAAACTCACGGGTTGGCTTATGAATAAGGGTGTGAAGGTGGTGGTGAAGGTTCGGTCCAAACCATCCATAAATCATGAAATAGGTTCAGGCTTGGTTTTGATATACCGAGGCCAGCCTCAAAGAGAGAAAGAAAAAGAAAAGAAAAACAAATTCAAAAAAATTATAAAAAATTAGAAATATTTTTAAATACATAAAATTGTTCACTTTAGCCCTATCCATGCCATGTAGGATTGTTGATGTTTACGTTAATGTTTTCTCATCAAAATTGATCAGAATGACTATAAAATGTTTAAGATTTAATTGACCAAATCAAAAAGTTTAAGATTGAATTGGTATTCGTACAATCAACTCAAAAGGTTTTTTGGTAATTATTCCACGAGGTGTCAATGTGTTACAATAATCTAGCAAAAGAAAGGAGAAACCTCCACTGGAGACTTCATGGTTGAAGTTGAATGGAAAGACCTATCATACCATTCTTGGGGAAAGTAACAAAGAAGTCCTAAATTTATTGCATTGATACTTATTCAATTCTAAACATTTCAATTAGGTTAATTGAATCATAAACCTTTATATATGTTGCCAATGGAATCCATGTGATTGTCAATTGTTCTATATGGCACGACTAATATTGATGCAAACTATTTTTTCTTAAGATTAAAATTTTAATTATTTTTTCTTTATTTTTTTCCCTTTCATTTTGGTTGGCAAGGGTCATAGCTCTCACCTTGGTAGGGTCACGAAGGCCTTGGGCGAGGGCTATGACCTTTGCTTGTCAAAATGAAAGGAAAAAGAAGAAGAAGAAAAAACAACGATTAAAAGAAGAGAAAAGAAAAAACAAAATTAAAAAAATAATATTTTATTTTAAAATGTCAATGTTAGCATTGTCTGTGTCACAGAAAATGGCTAGCATCATAGAAAATGGCTAATGTTCACATCAATGATTTCTGGCTAAAATTGGCATGATGGACTCAATTAATAAAATGCGAAAAGATTGAGAACTAAATTAATCAAATTAAAAAGTTTAAGATTGAATTGGTATCGATACAATATGTTTATGATTTTTTTGGATATTTTTCCATACTATTCACTACCGAGCAATGTTGCCTATGACATGAAATTGGCATGCAAAAGTAAGACTCAAGACATTGTAATTAGGAAAAAAAGGACACACATCAGAGAGGTCAAGAAGGAAATGTGCCCCACTGTGCATGTGGAAATGAGCAGCATATATACTAACAAAGGAATTCAGAAAGACCATGTTTATCTATTTTGGGTGAGATGATATTGGTATTTGGGAGTAGCTTTGGCAAGTGTAAGAGATGGCGGGATCTGGTCGGTAAAACTCGTTTTATTACATGGAGGCCAATCAGATGAGTACATTGAGTGAGCTTCAAAACAAAATAGATCCAATAGGGATTCGGGGCGTGGGGGCTTGAAACCCCGCGGAGAGGGAGGGCTTCATGGTGTTAGACTTTTATGATCCAATCTCTTATTTTATGTTGATCTCTCGAGCAATGGGTCAATTGAAGATTGGAGAACTTAATAAGCAAGGGCTGAACACTCCTGGGGGAAGGGGGAGGGGTTGAAACCTTCTGGAGAGGAAGGGCTTCACGGTGTCAGACTTTTACGATCCAATTTGTTACTTTATTTTGATCTCTCGAGCTACGGGTCAAGTGAAGATTTGAGAACTTGATAAGCAAGAGCTGAACACTCCTCGCTAAGTACTTGTTCATCCGACGAAACTTGATCCGCATCTAGAAGAGTTTTGACTGAAGTTAAGTTATCGGACTCAAGGCTTAGCCTCTCATCTGCTCGTGCAAGGCAAAATTGATGTAGAACAACATGCAAATGCCTTTATGAAAACATTGGAGCGTCATAAGAGCGGGTAGTCTCACAAATCAAAGAGGATTACGTGATATTTGAGATTACAAATTGGTTATAATATTTGATTCACGCGTTTTCCTTAATTTGTTATTAGATTTCAAATTTTTTAGTTGTGTTTTGATAACTTTTCATTTTATCAATATTTTTTCCTTTATTTTATTATTAGATTTAAGTAATTGGTTATTTTTTTCTAGATGGCGATCTCCTTATAAAAGGCGTCTAAGATATTATAATTTACACTTCTTTATAAAAAATATCACAATCTTTTGGAACTTTTTCCGAGCATAGCTTTCTCTGTGTCAAAAATCTTAGGCCTTTAAGAACTGCTAGGCTTTTCATCTGGGGCACTGATTAGACCTTCATCAAGCAAGCAAAGCTGTCAAACAGCTTCTCGGAGGACATGCACGAGACGGCGCCTGGAGTAACAAAATGTCGTGTACACAATACTTTTGATTTCTTGCTTTCACTGGAGTAAAATATTTTCTCTTTAGAATACCTTAAATTAAGATCTTCTTTTGAATTTCCTTAAACACATCCTTAGCCTTTTTTATGTCCTTGGAGGAGAACTTGATATTTCAATGGAAGAGGGCACTTTGAATTTTCCATCATTAGCAGAAGGATCAAGCTTTGAGTTCATCTCTCTAAATCTATCTAAAAGAAACTAGCACTTTATATATGAACGGCTACCTTAATTTATATTACCTTTTTTTGCACGATGTTACTCAAGAAAGAAAGACTTTTATTTAGAATGCGTTTTGTGGGGAAAATTTCATGAAAACGAAAAATACTTTTCGAGAGATCATTTTTCAAGAAGATGGTTAATTTTTCTTTATTTAGTGATATATGACCGAAACGTTTTTTGCTATTTGGATTTCATTTAGAAAATAAATTCAATCAGGCAAATTATTTTTTAATATTTTTATTTTTCTATTATTTCCTTATTCTTTCTCCTCTTTTATTCATACTCCTCCATTGGTCATTGGGCCTAGGCGACAGCTGCCACAGGCCATTGGCATTGTCGTCAAGGCTCGGTGAGGGCTAACTTGGATGCCTCGGGCGACTAGCGAGGCTCAAGCTTGCTAAGATCTGGTGAGCTCGACCTCATGTTAGCTTGAGCTCATTGTGACGAGTGTGACCCGCACCTGTAACCAATCATCGAAGCCAAGTGACTGGTGGAGGAGAAAGAAGGAAAGAAAAAAGAAAAAGAAAGAGAAAAATGAAAAAAAAATTTAAAATTTAAATACAAGAAAAATAAAATATTAAAAATTTTAAGGGGAGCATTTAATTTTTTTTTTCACCTAATTAGATTTAAGAATTTACTTTCTTAATTTTATATATGAATCTTTCCTTGATTGAAAAATGTTTTCAGTTGACTAATCATTTTCAGTGAATTAACGGATGAAAGTTGAGAAAATTAATTTTGGGAAAACACTTCCCCTCATGTAGGGTACATTTGTTTGGCAGAAAACATTTTCTTTATTTTGCAGTATTAAATTTGCTTAGGAAAAATGAATAAATGAAGATTTTACCAAAAAAATAAATTTAGGAAAATGAATAAATGAAGATTTTACCAAAACTTAAATTTAGGAAAATGATTTCTTTTTAAAAGAATTGAAGAATGTTTTTCAAAATATGACTAGGTATTATTGCTTAGATTCGGAAGTCTACGCTTGGGCATGGAACGTTGGTTCCAAGGTCTGGCGTCCAAGACCAAGTCCCCCAGCAATTGAGCCTATGATTCTAGTGCTTGGGCTTGGGCCCCTGGCACATCAAGGCAAAGCCCGAACTCGTACTTAATGCTCCGACATTCAAACTTGGATTCATAAAGGTTGTGCTCGAATCCTCGATGCTTGAGCTCTAATCTCAACCCTTAGGCCTGAGTCCACAAAGACCATGCATGGGTTTTTGACATTCGGGCTTAGGTCCTTGATTAACAAGACATTTGTTTTTATAAAAATATATTTTAAAAAAATTCAAATTAATAAATAGTTTTTCTTCTTTCCTCTTTTCTTTCTTTTCCTTTCTCCTTCTTCCTCAATTGGCCACATGCCTTGGTGATGGCTGGTAGCTCGGCCGACCATGACGCGAGCAAGCGAGCTTGGGGCTCGCCGAATCTAGACGAGCTCATGGCTTGATTGATCCTAGTGAGCTTGGGCTCACTTGAGGCTGGCGAGTTTAGGGCTCACTGGATTAGGGGGGGCGCTCAAGCTTGGCCAAGGCTGATGAGCCCAATCCCGATGAGCTTGAGCTCGCCTTTGGCCGCTATCGAGGCTCTGCACTGGTAAGGGAAGATGAAAAAAGATAAAAAAGATAAAAAGATAAAAAGAAAAAGAAAAAGATACAAATAATTTAAAAATTCAATTTTTTTCCTAGGATAAAGTTATGAGATTTAAATCATTTCTCGAACGAGATCCAGACACCACAAAAATGTTTCCATTAAATGTCACTAAATAAAAGAAACTACTCATTCTTTTAAAAAATAAATTTTTTATCATGAAATTTTCTACAAAATAAAGGCTTGCTTACTAGAAGTAAAAAGGAAAGGAAGAGACGTTTGCTCGTTAGTCCGCTGCAGGGGCTCCTCAAGCCTATTTATAGGGGATAAATCACTAGAAGTGTCAAAAGTTATGTCTAGCGCTCACTTTAGTGTCATTTTTTTTTTCGGATCACTTAAGTGCTACTTAAAAAAGAAGAAGATCATTTAAATGTTAACTCTAGTCTAGATTGCTAGAAATCCAATGTTGCTATATTTTATTAATTTCTGAGTTTTACGTGGCTTGCCGGCGTGCTTAGTCAACATATAACCCTAAACGATGTCGTCCAAAAGTTGTAAATAATGATCATTTAAGTGCCAAATTTGATTAAAAGTGATCATTTGAGTGCCAAATTTTTTTTAAAAGTGATCACTTTAGTGCCAGTCATTATAAAAAAAAATGATCACTTCGGTGCCAGGCATACCATGGAAATGCCACGTGGATTGGATTTTTAAAATTTTTGCCAAGTTATATTATAACTTTAATTATAAATAACGCATAATCAATTTGACTAAAATTTCTCACCGTAGGCACTAAAGTGATCATTTTTCTTCCGATTTAGTATTTAAGTGAGCTGGCGAAAACTTTTGATATTAAAATAAGCGTTTTACACAATTTTTGGCCCTTCTAATGTATTTATTTCCTATGTATAAAGCCTTGACTCAGCCAACGTAGCAGTAATATGTGCTCTCTATAGCTTCAATGTGGACTCTTTTATCTTTGCAAATTATATCTACCATTCAAGTGTTTGCAGCCATTCGTAGCCGACGTAGCAGTACTATGTGCTCTTTATAGCTTCAACGTGGACACTTTTATCTTCGCAAATTATGTCTACCATTCAAGTGTTTACAGCCATTCGTTTTAGCTACTTCGACGCAAGAGACAAAACTAGAGTATTATCAGCTATTGCAGAAGATGCCGGAAATAGATCCCTTTTTCTTTTTTTAACACTCCTCCCCGATTTAATTTGTTATCAACTTCAAGCATACTCCGTAGCGTCTCAAACTTTGCTTGTGATGGTGCTTTCGTAATTATGTCCGCAATTTGATTTTCAGTCTTGTAATACTTCAGCTCAATCTCTTCATTACCTTACACTTCACAATATGTTTAGTTCTTCCACGAAGGATTGAATTTTTTGAGACATCAACTACTAACTTGTTGCAAAATATTGAAGTTGGTTTTGTCCGTGTTTCTTCAAATCTTCTCATATTCTTCAAAGCGATAATGCTTGAATAGTGGTCATATCAGCCGCGATGTATTAAGCTTTTGTAGTAGATTGTGTTACTAAGTCCCGTTTTTGGATACCCACAAGAATATCCTAGAACCCGCAGTGAATGTATAACCTGTAGTGCTCTTTCCATTGTCAGTTGATCTTGCCTAGTTACTATTGGTTTAGCAAATGAGCTTAGCCGTTGTCCATGGCTAATACCAAATGCCATAATCTGTAGGCCCTTTCATGGCCCTAGGTGGTTGGTAGGGTAGTGAAGGGCTGTCATGGTCGCGGGCGAGGGTGCAAAGACCACTAGGGGCCTTTATGACTTTGCTGGCCAAAATGAAAGGAAGAAAAAGAAAAAGAAAAAAAAAAAAGAAAAAAAAAAAAAATTCAAAAAATATTAAAATATTATTTGTTTACGTCAATATTGACTGTGCCACCTAAAATGACTAGTGTCTATATCAATGATTAAATTGGCCTTCATTCAATATTTTTACTTTTTGGACAATTTTCCAGCTCCAACTATTCTTACTCTTGGTCTTCCGTTTATACAATGATCTTTTATATGAATAGTTGGGCCTACTGTTGATTTCATTGGGACATTACCTTTTCTCAGGAGCGCTATTGGGTACCAATAATTCGAGTGCCTAAAGATCACTGGGCATTTTAACTCGGGATTCGTGCGATGTAAGCTGAATTAGTTATCGTCTGTGATGTTATAGCGGAGATCACGACATGATTATTTCGTATATTGGCAAAATGACATGAATTAAAACTATAAATCTCTCTCTCCACGTATTGCGACTTATCCACGAGATTGTTGAGAGAATTCTACGGCCAGTTATGAATAAGTATGGGGCCCGTCTATGACATGGAAAATCAATGAGCATCCCTGTCAAATTGTCGGGCCTCCCATCAATGCATGGCCTGTCCTTGACCTAAAGTTCACAAGTCAAGTCGCTGCCAATCTTTCAAACCACTCGCATGTGCTAGGATGTGTGCGAAGGTGCACCGACTACCGACGTTATCATTTCTTTGCATCGCAAATGAAAATGATTGTCATTTGTCTCTACTCGATGAATCACTTTTCCAAGTTCGGATGATTCTTAATGCCCGACACGTGCATATATAGCTCGTAATCTCTAAGTCATCATATATGAGACCCAAAGCGAGATTAAACGGAATAGAATAGACAAATCCGCCTATTCAAAAGAAAATTTAGCCCAAAAAATTGACCATCTTATGCCAATTTGATAACCTGATACCCCATTCTTCTTGTTTCTATGTAAATCTTGTCCTGTACATCGTGCAATTCATACTCAAACTAAAAGTTCGGCTTTGATTCTGATTCTATTCCTAAATCTACTCATGATCATCAAGTAGTGATACCCCATTCGTCTTGTTTTAATTATGAATTTCTTATATTAGAATTAAAATATTATTTATTTTGAAATAAATTTTAAAGTTATTTATTTAAGAAGTTTGTGATTTGAGAAAAATTAATTTTCAATTGTAGATATTAGAAATTTTATCAACATTTATCCTATCTCTATCATGGGATAATTTTATTCGGCCTATATTAATTTATATCCGACTTTATCTTATCTTGAGTAGGCAATAAATGTACGATATGATAAATTTTATCCTATCCTGAATTTTATCATGATCACATCGACACAAGATCTATACCCATGAATGAAAATAGGTATGCGTCCTAATCCCCTACACGCTGTTGCTCAGAAACGTTTTAAGTGCGCGTGCTTTTATGACGAGTGGATGGGCTGTTTAGAAAGCCGGTAAAAACCTTATATAACCACACGAAATCCGCGCGGAAGAAATGGGGACCTTATAGAAATCTGCCTAGTTCTCTTTCCTCACCATTTTTCTTGGTTATCCGAGCCAAGAATGTTGCACCTCCTACTTCCGTTGCTGCTCTTGATATCCAATGTCGGACCATCACAATCGGCCATCGTCGAGAGCCTCCCGGGTTTCCCTGGAGAGCTTCCCTTCAAACTTGAAACCGGGTCAGGTCGCATTATGTGTTTATGAGCAACTTCAAAGTAGCAAAGGACTCAATTCGTCATTCTTTATGTTCGAGAGTAATGTACATTTTTGAAATTTGCCTTTTTAACGTTTGTTTGAATGGTGATGCAAACAAAAATGGTGCAGATACGTAGGGGTAGGAGAGCTGGAGGAAGTGCAGCTATTCTACTACTTCATCGAGTCCGAGAGGAGCCCCAAGGACGACCCTTTGTTGCTTTGGCTAACCGGCGGTCCTGGTTGCTCCTCTTTGTCCGGCCTCATCTACGAAATAGGTCCATTCTCCCTCATTAACTCCTTAACTCATCGCCACTGTCGTCGTCGTCATCGTCATCTTCTTCTGTTTTTCGTCTTCCTCGTGTTACTTTTTATCGGCTTTTGGTAGCCTCCTTTTCCCTCTCTCTTTTTACAAACGCTGCCAGATCAAGCTGCATTATCATATGTAGAAATGATTAAGGTGGTCAATCATTGAGCTCCCACCACTTCTTTGTTTTTTTGTGGCTCCTTTTCCTTTTCCACGAGTGCCGTGACACACGTTTTATTTAGACCAAACTACCGACGAAGTTCTGCTAAGATCTAAATGAGGTAGTAGCCACTTTTCATGATATGATATATACACAATGGTCATTCCATATCAACTGAATATCCATATGCCGGTCAAAAGCAAAATCTATTAAATGGTTTTAATCACCCACGATCTTGACGTCCAACTTTTCGCACAGGTCCGATGCAGTTTGATTTTTCAAGTTCCAGCGGAACTAAACCGATATTGAAGTATAATCCTTACTCCTGGACAAAGGTGAATTACCTTCTTCTCCGGCTAGCATTATTATCATTCAACTTATCAAGACTAGAAGTGGTCACATATTCTTACGACAGATAGCCAACATAATATTTCTGGATGCACCTGTGGGAACGGGATTTTCATATGCAACGACACCGACGGCGTACAACATTAGTGACACTTCCTCCGCAGCACAAACGTATGAGTTCTTAAGAAAGGTAACCATCTGAATTGATACCGATATCATGTCACCTCAATCGTTGTACCTAATTACATGGACCGATACAGTTGCTTGACTTTTGTCATATACTTCTCTTTTCTGATGCAGTGGCTTGTGTCTCACCCCAGCTTCCTCACGAATCCGCTTTATGTCAGTGGTGATTCTTATTCCGGTGTCGTTATCCCTATCATTGTTAAAAATATACTGGATGGTGCGTAATTGAAGTTTACCTACATATTCTGAGTCACTTTGGCTCTCAAGAATTCATTTTTAAATACAAAAACTCCGTTTGCTTTTCTGTATAGGAATTGAAGCTGGACACCAACCACAAATGAATCTCGTGGTACGTCATACTCTTGTGTGCTCTTCTCATGTCTTGTAATACTCAAAATTTCCACTTCATATCTATTGATACTAAGCCATATATGTTAAGGAAAGCATTATTGTTCTGGTTATATGAGCAGGGTTATACGCTAGGCAATCCGGTGACTTGTGATGAGAAGGACAAGAGTTTTAGAATTCCACAAGCTAACAAGATGGCTCTCGTATCGGATGAACTTTACGAGGTAAACTTACATCATAACTTAACTATGATAAGATCTCTATGTCATCAAAGGATATATTACATTAGTAATGAAGATTACATATGAATCGACATTTTCATAATTTTACTTTTGAATTCTTGTTTCCAAGACGACGAAAACAGATTGCAATGGAGATTTCCAGAATGTAGATCCCACCAACGGAGCCTGTCTAATTGACCTTGAAATGGTGTCGCTAGTAAGTGTTATTGTTATAAACATCCACCTCTCTCATATTATTTGCCGCAATATATACACGCATGTGATGAGTGACTGAGACGTGTTTCCTTGTGATATCTTCTAGTGCCTCGAGAAGATATTTTTTCTTCAAATACTGGAACCATCATGTAGTCTCATATCTCCTAACCACACGAGGTTAAAGTGGAGCAGAAGCATACTCGAAGAGGATACCGTCGACGTCGTTTCGATGCTTCAACAGTCCAGGCCATGGTGTCGGGTACATCCTAAATTAACTCCCACTAGATTCCGTGAATACAGTATCTAAAAGCGTATCATCTATCTATATGCGTAAGATAGTACTAAGATTGAACATCTGGATTTTGATAATGAGCTAATGCGCTATTTCACTTACTTAAATTTCTCCCTCAACAGTCCTATAACTATATATACTCTTACGTTTGGGCCAATGATGAGAAAGTCCGAGAAGCCCTTGGCGTACGAGAGGTAATGAAGAATTATTCTCTTCGCGGGCATCGCCGACGTCTATATATTTACAATTTTCACTTGATAATGACATCCAGGGCACGAAGCAAGAGTGGACTAGATGCAGTTCGACTCTATCTTACACAAAGGACGTTCTTGATGCTGTAGTTTATCATGAATACCTTTCTGAGAAAACCCTCCGTGCCCTTGTTTACAGGTATTACGATGGCTAATGTGAATAAGTTTCTCATCTTGGTTGAATTTCTTCTTTTTTTATTTTTATTTTTACTGTGTATTTGCTTTTTACTTAAATCCGCGGTTCTTGCTTGTATTTACAAAATTTAATCTTGTTGTAGTGGTGATCATGACTTGGCTATCCCGCACATGGCTACATTGAATTGGATAAGATCACTCAATTTAACTTTAGAAGGTTCGTGGTCGCCTTGGTTTGTCGAAGGTCAAATAGCCGGGTAATAATTTCATCCTAATCTGTCAAGATCACCATACAATTCTTTTGTTATAGAATTTTGTTTAGTTGATCATCATCTTCTCATGAATCTTTAGCTTTTGTACTTCACCTGATGACTAACATATTTATACCGTTGTGAACAAGGTGCATCTCGATCTAGCTATATACCAAAAATGTTTTTGTCGATGAATTTTGCTCATTGAATGCCATCTCTCGTCTGTGTCGAGGACCATACTCAAGCTGAAAAAGTTTGTACCAAATCGTAATTAGACTGTCAAACTTATATAAACTCACTCTAATTGTCTCCCACTGGGGTAAAATACTTAATTTATTGGTTACGCATTGCTGATGGACAAAACACAATGACCAATTGTTTCATTGAGGTTTTAATTTATATTCTGCTTTGGAGAATTGAAACTGACAGATATGTTGACTTTGATCCCCTGGGGTTCCCAAGTTTTGGAAAGACGACATTGTCAAGAGGGTGGGTATATCTGTTGGTTTGCTGCCCACGTTTCACCTCTCCTCGCCGAACGCTTGGAGATGTGGCTGTTAAAATCCGAAACGATGGGTCCGGACTTGTCTTTGACCCCCCTTTCCGGATTCTCCCTCCTGTTCTTCTTCCGGACCGGACCGGTCCTTTGGTTTAAGAACCGGTCTACTCCCCGGTTCATGGCTTCAATTGACCCATGTCAACGGGCTTTGTCCAAAAGCTGGATTTATCAGCTAATTTAGTCGTCAACCATAGAAAGCGCGATGTTCTAGAGCATTCTAACATAATAAAGAAGTCATGCCCATTTTGTTGCTCAAAAGCCTCAGATAGCTAATTGGTGAATATGAGTTAGAAAAAAAAATGACCTTACATATATCATCTCATTTATTACTAGAGTCCTCATTTTGAATTTTCTTATTTTATTTTGAGTTACAAAGTATTTTAGGTTCTTTCGCACCATTTTTTTGAATTTATTCCGTGAACATTTTTGCATATCTTCCTTTGCATTGAGTATCTTGTATCTAAATTTCCTTTTGCTTGCATGTACCCGCATTGTGTGTGCTTGAGGAGTTGAAAAATGTTCTATTGGTTAACTTCTTTTAAATTTGTGTGGACAGATATTCTATTTTGTATTTGAAAAATAGCAAGTACGATCTGACGTTCACAACGATTAAGGTAATATTTTGCTCCCTTATGGTTTTTCTTTTTTCCTTTTTCCGCTCATAGACATCTCGAAAATTATTATCTTAAATCGTAATAATAGTTTTCTTCTTGTTCCTCCCCTTTTCGGATGGTGCAGGGAGCGGGACACACAGCTCCGGAGTATAAACCCAAACAATGTCTTGCAATGGCAAACAGATGGTTCTCTTACTACCCTCTCTAGCTCATTTCCATTGGCCTTTGGTTTGGTGCTCGAAATAAATCCAGATTAGTCACTCAATGATAATGTGATTTTGGATGTATCTTTCCTGTCAAAGAAATTTAGTGTACGCCGATTCAATCTCAATATATATGTTGTGTATTTATTAAATGTGTTGACATTAGTCACGTTTACTCTAGTAGAAAGAAATAAATCCGAGGAAAATCAATCGGTTTACAAGGACGGGAAATCCTCAATGACTTTTTCACTAAATATTCCGAGCATGGTTATTATTTCTATTGAAGACTCCCTCAACCAGCAGTCAAAACTCTCGGAAGAAGAATATACTATAAGGGAAACATTTGATCACGGCAACTTTATAAATTAAGTTAGGTGCTAAAAAATTTTCAGGATAAATGCATTAGGATAGGAGTCCTAAAACTTGTCTTGAATATATAATCGAGTTTTAAAACTCTTACAAAATACAATTAAATCCTAAAATATATCAAATTTATGCAATCAAGTCCCTCAATTAGCTTTGTCCAAATTAGCTAACGGAAAAAATTGATCTGCCCTTTTTCTTTTTATAATTATATTCAAAAGAGCGGGGAGAGCCTTCTTCGTCGGCTCTCTGTTCAATTTCGCCGCTCCCATCGAATTTCCAATCTACAAGCTCCAAAACTCTCGTTCTCGCACCTCCGACGGCTTTGGCATCGTCGTCGGTCCCCTGTTCAATTTCCAATTCTCCGAACTCTTTTCATACGCTGCCTTACGTGTGGCGATATTGTGCTCGCTTTCGGCCTGGGGAAGCAAAAAGCAAGCTCAAGATCCAGATTTCCATCACCTCCGCTCCGGCACGGCTGCGAGTTGAGCCAGCCCAAGCACTTGTCCAACCTTGCCGCCCCTCTGCCAGTCGCCATCGGGGGCCTGGCCCGCTATGTCTGAGGAGTGGCTCGATGAAGCAAAACAGCCCATGGCTTCTTTTTTTTTTTTTGTTCCTATTACTTTACCTCTTGTTTTCTTCTTTTTTTAATCTTTATCTTCTTTTCAATAAAAATTAGATATTTTTTTTTTGTGGCACTTAGTGCGCTCTACATTTGCGCCACGTGTCTTAAGAAAGTAATGAAAAAAGCTAAGCAGTGTTTTTCGTTAGTCAAGTGTTTTTCGTTAGTCAAATTAGATGAAATTAACAAGGAATTTGATTGCATCATTTTCATAAGTTTTAGAATTTGATTATATTTTTTAGAAATCTTAAGACTCAATTACATTTTCACGAAAATTTTAAATATTATTATGCACTTATTCTAATTTATTTTTCTCTACGACAATCGGGTTATATACTCAGTAATTTAGTGACATGTGAGCGAAAGGACATTATAATTATTCTAGAATTTCTTTGCATCAAATAGAACTCAACCTATATAGTATGTTGCCTCGAGTTTAGTTTGATTAGGTATAGGATTTCCTGTCTATAACTAGACGAACCATTGGACCACTTACCCAATATTTGAGACTTCTGTTGTTCTTTTATTCTATCCGTGGTTATCTAATAAGTTGTTTACGCATGTATAGAGTTTTGAAAAGGAAAAATCCAACAATTTATCGAATTAATGAAATCTAAATTAAGAAATGCCCACAAGTTATGTTCAAATCTTTCAGTTAGGCATGTATGCATTGACTTTCACTTTGGAGAAATTATCCAATCAGTTTTAAGTCTATTATATGCATGTCAATTCATTTATAATTTTTTTTTTCAATTTCGCTAGTTTAGTCATAAACCTTTGCCTGAAATTTCGATTTACTTATTCTAATTAATTTTTGTCGGAAATTGTTGACTAGAAGGACTACGTCAAAATCTCACGTTAAAGTTTATAATTGAACTGACAAAATTGAAAAGTTTAGAACCGATTGACATCTGCACAATTAGTTTAGGACTAATTGGATAATTCTCCTTGATTGCTTTTTAACTTTTCGCTTAATCGAAATCTCCCTACGCAATCACTTTAACTTTTCTTTAATCCGAAATGCATGAAACTTTTGAAATATGCTAATTTTGATACATAGTTTCACATATATATTTCAAAATTTCTTCAAATTTTAGATAGTAGTTTCAATTTCGACGGTAGAACCAAAAAGTGCTACTTTTGCTTAATCCCAAACCGACAAGCCAATAAGTTTTTCTCGATCGATAACGGATGAAATATGACTCCGGATATGTAATTCTTTTCCTAAAATACTTTTTCAGATGGAAATGGCTTTTTTTTTTGGAAAAAAGATGGAAATGGCTTTTTCAACTGCAAGAATATCCGACCAAAAAAAAGAAAAAACTGCAAGAATATTTATTGCCCTCATTTTTATCATGATGACTCCCCCACCACAGCCAAAGCTCCTCCCACAAAGAAGAATGGTCCGACAGGAGACGGCCACATTATTATTGGTGACAAAACTGGATTTGCTTCGAGTATGAACCCAAAACGCCAACCGAAACGAGCCTAGAGAGGGTAATAAGAGAACCATCTATCAACCATTGCAAGACATTCCTTGGGTTTATACTCCGAAGCTGTGTGCCCCCCTCCCTGCACCACGGTTAATGAGACAAATAAAAAAGAAAAAGGATCATTGCAATTTCAAATAATCATTTTTTTTTGAGACATACATGATTGTAAATGGATAAAAAGTAAGATAAAATGGAAGGGATTTGGTCCTTCCTTATCATTGTAAATGTCAAACGTGTTTTTTATTCTCCGAATATAGTAGAGTATCTATCTAAGTAAATTAAGAAGAAGTTAGCATACACAACATTTTACAAATCCCCGAGCACACACAATGCACGTATGTGCATGCAAATGGGAAATAGACGCAATAAATTGAATGTGGCGGGGAAATGCAATATGTTTGAAAAATGGCTCAAAAGAGCTTAAATGAGTTTTGACTCAAAATAAAATAGCAAGGCTGAAAATGTGGACTCTAATACTAAATGAGATAATTTGCGTTAAGTTCTTTTTTTCTAAAAATTGACCAAATTAGCGGATGGAGCCTTTGTGATGAGTGTGACCCGCACTATAACCGATCACCAAAGCCTAGTGACTGGTGGAGAAGAAAGAAGGAAAGAAAAAAGAAAAAGAAAGAGAAAAAAGAAAAAAATAATTAAAAATTAAGTAAAAGAAAAATAAAATATTAAAAATTTAAGAGGAGAAATTCCAAAAAAATGTTTTCAACTAATTAGATTTAAGAATTCACTTTTTTAATTTTATATATGAATATTTTCCTTGATCGGAAAATGTTTTCAATTGACTAATCATTTTCAGTGAATTAACGGATGAAAGTTCAGAAAATTAAATTTGGGAAAACACTTCCCCTCACGTAAGGTATATTTGTTTGGCAGAAAACATTTTCCATATTTTGCAGTATTAAATTTGTTTAGGAAAATGAATAAACAAAGAATATTTTTTTTACCAAACCTAGATTTAGGAAAATGATTTCTTTTGAAAAGAATTGGAGAATGTTTTCTAAAATATGACTAGGTATTGGTGCTTAGATTTAGAAGTATACGCTTGGGCATGGAAACCCCAACGTTGGTTCCAAGGTCTGGCATCCAAGACCAAGTCTCCTGGCAACTGAGCCCGTGATTCTAGTGCTTGGGCTTGGGCCCCTGGTGCATCAAGGCAAAGCCCAAACCTGTACTCAATGGTTTGACATCCAAACTTGGATTCATAAAGGCCATGCTTGAATCCCCAATGCTTGAGCTCTAATCTCAACCCTTAGGCCCGAGTCCACAAAGACCATGCATGGATTTTTGAAATTTGGGCTTAGGTCCTTGATTAAAAAAATGTTTGTTCTTATGAAAAAGTATTTTTAAAAAAATTCAAATTAATAAATAGTTTTTCTTCTTTCTCCTTTCCTATTTTCTTTCTTTTCCTTCCTCTTTCTTCCTCCATTGGCCACATGCCTCAGTGATGTCTGGTAGCCCGATGGCCAACCATGACGCGAGCTAGTGAGCTTGGGGCTCTCCAAATCTAGACAGGCTTGTGGCTTGATTGATCCTGGTGAGCTTGGGCTCACCTGAGGCCAGCGGGTTTAAGGCTCACTAGATCAAGGGGAGCTCAGGCTTGGCCAAGGCCGGTGAGCCCAATCTCAATGAGCTTGAGCTCACCTTTGGTTGCTATCGAGGCTCGACACTGGTGAAGGAAGAAGATAAAAGATAAAAGATAAAAAAATAAATATAAAGATACAAATAATTTAAAAATTCAATTTTTTTCCTAGGATAAAGTTATGAGATTTAAATCATTTTTCGAATGAGATCAAGACACCACAAAAATGTTTCCATTAAATGTCACTAAATAAAAGAAACTACTCATTCTTTTAAAAAATAATTTTTTTATCATGAAATTTTCTACAAAATAATGGCTCACTTACTAGAAGTAAAACGGAAAGAAGAGAAGTTTGTTCGTTAGTCCACCGTGGGGGCTCCTCAAGCCTATTTATAGGGGATAAGTGCATTAGAAGTATCAAAAGTTGTGTATAATGCTCACTTTAGTGCAAATTTTTTTTTTGGGATCACTTGAGTGCTACTTTTAAAAAAAAGATAATTTAAATGTCAACTCTAGTCCGAATTGTTGAAAATCCGACGTTACTATATTTTATTAATTTCTTAGTCCTATGTGGCTCGCTGGTTTGCTTAGTCAACATATAACCCTTAAATGATATTATTGTCCAAAAGTTGTAAATAGTGATAATTTAAGCGCCAAATTTTATTAAAGGTGATCATTTGAGTGCCAAATTCTATTTAAAGTGATCACTTTGGTGCCAATCATTATTAAAAAACAATCACTTCGGTGTCAAGCATGCCATGTGGAAATGCCATGCGGATTGGATTTTCAAAAAATTTTCCAAGTCATATTGTAATTTTAATTATAAATAACACGTAATCAATTTGATTGGAATTTCTCACCGTTGGCATTAAAATGATCATTTTTTCTTCGATTTAGCATTTAAGTGAGCCAGCGAAAACTTTTAATATTAAAGTGAGCGTTGTACATAATTTTTGGCACTCCTAGTGTACTTATTCCCTATGTATAGGGGCTTGACTCAGCCAATGTAGCAGTAATATGTGCTCTTTATAGCTTCAATGTGGACACTTTTATCTTTGCAAATTATATCTACCATTCAATTGTTTATAGCCATTCGTCTTAGCTACTTCCATGCAAGAGACAAAACTAGGGTATTGTCGGCTATCGCAGAAGATGCCGGAAATAGGTCCCTTTTTCTTTTTTTTAACTCCTCCCCAATTTAATTTGTTATCAACTTCAAGCATATGCCGTAGCGTCTCAAACTTTGCTTGTGATGGTGCTTTGGTAATTATGTCAGCAATTTGATTTTCAGTCTTGCAATACTTTAGCTCAATCTCTTCATTATCTTACACTTCACAATATGTTTAGTTCTTCCATGAAGGATTGAATTTTTTGAGACAGCAATCGCTAACTTGTTGTTACAAAATATTGAAGTTGGTTCTGTCTGTGTTTCTTCAATATCTTCTCATATTCTTCAAAGCGTTAATGCTTGAATAGTGGTCATATCAGCCATGATGTATTCAGCTTCTGTAGTAGATTGTGTCACTAAGTCCCCTTTTTAGATGCCCACGAGAATATCACGGAACCCACAATGAATGTATAACCAGCAGCGCTCTTTCCGTTGTCAGTTGATCTTGCCTAGTTACTATTGGTGTAGCAAATGAGCTTAGCCATTGTCCATGGCTAATACCAAATGCCATAATTTGTAGGCCTTCACGGCTCTAGGCGGTTGGTAGGGCAATGAAGGCTGTCATGGCTGTGGGCGAGGGCGCAAAGATTAGTAGGGGCCTTTGTGATCTTGCCGACCAAAATGAAAGAAAGGAAAAAGAAAAAGAATTAAAAAAAAGAAAAAAATTAAATTTTAAAAAAATATTAAAATATTATTTGTCCACATCAATATTGACCGTGCCTGTTAAAATGACTAGTGTCTATATTAGCGATTGAATTAGCATTCATTTAATATTTTTACTTTTTGGACAATTTTTCAGCTCCAACTATTTTCACTCCTAGTCGTGCGTTTATACAATGATCATTTATATGAGTAGTTGGGCCCACTGTTGATTTCATTGGGACATTACTTTCTCTCAGGAGCATTATTGGGTACCGATAATTCGAGTGCCTAAAGATCATTGGCCATTCTAACTCGGGATTCGTGCGCTTTTCTACAAGATCGCATCTTTGAGTTACATCACTAAATTTTTTTCGATTGATTCCAACTTGGCGAACTATCTAACACGTCGATGAACTGACAGCAATGAGCTCATTAGCTTTGAAATTTCTTTGAGTCATATGTCAATTGAGCAATTATGATGTAAAGCATAAGGCTCTTGCAATAATGTAGGCGGTTAGATAAATGCGTTCATCACATTTTCTGAAATGTAGCTAAGAAAAAGATTTGTACAAAGTAATGTAAGATTTCTTACTTGCTGCTCAACCAATTTTGTTGCTCACCCACTTTTGTGGCCATTTTATCTACTCTCGGGGACACTTTTGGCCTATATTTGTTCATATGTACTGGCCAAAAAGGTACTTTTTATTTAACTTGCGTGTCTAAAGTAATAAAAAGTTCTCTTTACTGGCATGTCTTCATTTCTCAATTAATAGTGCGATAGATTTAGAATTTCTTGAACAATTTCCCCAAAAAGGTTCATAACTAAATTGGTATAATTAAAAGGATTAAAATTGGATAAGTACTAATGTAATAAATTTAGGATTTTTTTGATACTTTCCCCTACTATTCACTGTTTGAGCAATGTTGCTTATGTACACATGAAATTGGCATAAAAAGTCAGCTTTAAGGAATTGTAATTAGGAAAAAAAGACACTCATCAAAGAGGTTGAGAAGAAAATGTTCCCAACTGTGTATGTGGAAATGAGCAGCATATGCATATACGCTGATAAAGGAATTCGGAAAGAATATCTGTTTTGAGTGAGATGATATTGGGATCTCGGAGTCACTTTGGTAAGAGTAAGAGATGGAGGGATCTTGTCGGTAAAACTCGTTTCATTAGATGAAGACAAATCAGATGAGTACATTAAGTGAGATTCAAAACATAATGGATCCAAAAGGGATTGGGGGGCTTGAAACCCTGCGCAGGGGAGGGCTTTACGGTGTTAAACTTTTACAATTCAATCCGTTACTTTAATTTTAATCTTTCGAGCAATGGGTCAAGTGAAGATTTGAGAACTTGACAAGCAAGATTTTAACACTCCTCGCTAAGTACTTGTTCATCCCACGAAACTCGATCTGCACCTAGAAGAGTTGTGACTAAAGTTAAGCTGTCCGACTCGAGGCTTAGACCTCACTCGCTTGTCCAAGGCAAAATCTAAGGCCTTCAAGAACTGCCAGGATTTCCATCTGAAGCACTAACCGGACCTTCACCGAGCGATCTAAGCCGTCAAACAGCTTCCCAAAGGATTCGCGACACGCGCACGAAATGGCGCCCGGAATAACAAAATGCCGTGTACACAATACTTTTGATTTCTTGCTTTCATTGGAGTAAAACCTTTTCTCCTTAGTACACCTTAAACGAGGATCTTCTCTTAAATTTCCTTAAAGTTATCGTCTGTGATGTTATAGCGGAGATCACGACATGATTATTCCATATATTGGCAAAATGACATGGATTAAAACTGTAAATCTCTCTCGCTCTCTCCAGGTATTACGACTTACCCACGAGATTGTTGAGATAATTCTGGGGCCAGTTATGAATAAGCATGGAGCACGTCTATGACATGGACAAGCAATGAGCATCCCCGTCAAATTGTGGGGCCTCCTATCAATGCATGTCCTGTACTTAACCTAAAATTCACAAGTCAAGTCGCTACCAATCTTTCAAACCAATCGCATGTGCTGGGATGTGTGCAGAGGAGTATCCACTACCGACGGTGTCATTCTTTGCATCGCAAATGAAAATGATTTGTCATTTGTCTCCACTCGATCAGTGTGTACCAAGCCACTCGCCGTTTAATATTTGCTTTAACATATTCTATCCTATCATCGTTCCAGAATGCCAATATCTGATGAAGAATCGATGGTACACATTTAGTTACTATGAATCCAATCCATTCTCAATAATAAATTGTACGATCTATCAACGTTGATCGCACAGAAAGAAGTTTTGGAAGTTTTGATCCCTACAGTTAGATCAGCTACAAATATTCCTTGACTTATGAGACGTGGCCAGTAAGCCTGACAATTGAATGTTGGATGGGATAATCTCATTGTCAGAAAAGCCTTGAATCAATTTGATCGAATGGATATTAAGTCAACAGACACACGTGATCCACGTATCATTGACTAAACCTACCCCCGGTAGAATTCGCTCCTTCACAGGAGTTCAAATCCGATTCAGTCCCTCTCTTGCAAAAGTCTTGAATCAATTCAATTGAATGGATATTGGGTCAACAGACGCACGGGATCCACGTATCGTTGACTGAACCTAGCCCCGGTAGAATTCGCTCCTTCGCAAGAGTTCAAATCCGATTCAGTGCCTCTCTTACAAAAGCCTTGAATCAATTCGATCGAAGGAATAGGTATGCGTCCGAGTCCCCTACACGCTGTTGCTCAGAAAGGTCCTAAGTGTTGACGAGCGGATGGACCGATTAGAAAGCCGGGAAAAGCCTTATAGAACTACAAGAAATCCACGCGGAAGAAATGGGGACCTTATAGAAATCTGCCTAGTTCTCTTTTCCTCACCATTTTTCTTGATTAGCCGAGCCAAGAATGTTGCACCTCCTACTTCCGTTGCTGCTCTTGATCTCCAATGTCGGACCATCACAATCAGCCATCGTCGAGAGCCTCCCGGGCTTCCCTGGAGAGCTTCCCTTCAAACTTGAGACCGGGTCAGCTCGCATCATGTGTTTATGAGCAACTACAAAGTAGCAAAAGACTCAATTCGCCATTTCTTTTCTTTACGTTCGAGAGTAATGTACGTTTTTTTGGTGGTGCAAACAAAAATGGTGCAGATACGTAGGGGTAGGAGAGCTGGAGGAAGTACAGCTATTCTACTACTTCATCAAGTCCGAGAGGAACCCCAGGGAGGACCCTTTGTTGGTTTGGCTCACCGGCGGTCCCGGTTGCTCCGCTTTGTCCGGCCTCATCTACGAAATAGGTCCATTCTCTCTCATTAACTCCTTAACTCGTCGCCACTGTCGTCGTCGTCATTGTCATCTTCTTCTGTTTTTCGTCTTCCTCGTGTTACTTTTTATCGGCTTTTGGTAGCCTTCTTTTCCCTCTCTTTTTACAAACACTGCTAGATCAAGCTGCACAATTATATGTAGAAATGATTAAGGTGGTCAATCATTGAGCTCCCACCACTCCTTTGTTTTTCTGTGGCTCCTTTTCTTTTTCCATGAGTGCCGTGATACACGTTTTATTTAGACCAAACTGCCAACGAAGTTCTGATAAGATCTAAATGAGGTGGCCGCCACTTCTCAATGATATGATATATACACAATGGTCATTCCATATCAATTAAACATCCATATGCCGGTCAAAAGCAAAATCTACTAATTGGTTTTAATCACCCACCATCTTGACGTCTGCAACTTTTCGCATAGGTCCGATGCAGTTTGATTTTTCAAGTTCCAGCGGAACTAAACCGATATTGAAGTATAATCCTTACTCCTGGACAAAGGTGAATTACTTTTTTCTCCATTTAGCATTTTAATCGTTCAACTTATCAAGACTAGAAGTGGTCATATTTTCGTACGACAGGTAGCCAATATAATATTTTTGGATGCACCTGTGGGCACGGGATTTTCATATGCAACGACACCGACGGCGTACAACATTAGTGACACTTCCTCTGCAGCACAAACGTACGAGTTCTTAAGAAAGGTAACTATCTGAATTGATACCGACATCATGTCACCTCAAAATTAACCGTTGTACCTAATTACATGGACCGATACAATTCCTTGACTTTCGTCATATACTTCCCTTTTCTGATGCAGTGGCTTGTGTCTCACCCAAGCTTCCTCGCGAATCCGCTTTACGTCACTGGTGATTCTTATTCCGGTGTCGTTATCCCCATCATTGTTAAAAATATACAGGATGGTGCGTAATTGAAGTTTACCCACATATTCTGTGTCGCTCTGGCTCTCAAGAATTCATTTTTCTCTTCGTTAAATACAGAAACTCTATTTGCTTTTTCTGTATAGGAATTGAAGCTGGACGGCAGCCGCAAATGAATCTCGTGGTACGTAAGACTCTTGTGTGCTCTTCTCATGTCTTGTAATACTCAAAATTTCCACTTCATATCTATTGATACTAAGCCATATATGTTAAGGAAAGCATTATTGTTCTGGTTATATGAGCAGGGTTATACGATGGGCAATCCGGTGACTTGTGATGAGAAGGATATGAGTTTTAGAATTCCATATGCTAACAAGATGGCTCTCGTATCGGATGAACTTTACGAGGTAAACTTACAGCATAACTTAACTCTAATAAGATCTCCATATCATCAAAGGATATAATACATTAGTAATGAAGATTACATATGAATCGACATTTCCATAATTTTACTTTTGAATTGGTGTTTTCAAGACAACAAAAACAGATTGCAGTGGAGATTTTCAGAATGTAGATCCCACCAACGGAGCCTGTTTAACCAACCTCGAAATGGTGTCGCTAGTAAGTTTTATCGTTGTAACCATCCACCTCTCTCGTATTATTTGCCGCAATATATACATGCATGCGATGAGTGAACAAGGCGTGTTTCCTTGTGATATCTTCTAGTGCCTCGAGAAGATATATTTGCAGCAAATACTGGAACCATCATGCAATGTCATATCTCCTAACCACACGAGGCTAAAGTGGAGCAGAAGCATACTCGAAGAGGATACTGTCGACGTCGTTTTGGTGCCTCAACAGTCCAGGCCATGGTGTCGGGTACATCCTAAATTAACTCCCACTAGATTCCATGAATATAGTATCTAAAAGCGTATCATCTATCTATTTGAACATCTGGATTTTGATAATGAGCTAATGTGCTATTTCACTTACTTAAATTTCTCCCTCAACAGTCCGCTAACTATATATACTCTTACATTTGGGCCAATGATGAGAA
Organism: Eucalyptus cladocalyx; assembly: GCA_017140615.1. Lineage (NCBI taxonomy): Eukaryota > Viridiplantae > Streptophyta > Magnoliopsida > Myrtales > Myrtaceae > Eucalyptus > Eucalyptus cladocalyx. The sequence continues at coordinate 19,727,093 of CM029524.1, read as the reverse complement.
AGTCCGAGAAGCCCTCGGCGTACGAGAGGTAATGAAGAATTATTCTCTTCGCGGGCATCGCCGACTTCTATATATATTTACAATTTTCAGTTGATAATGACATCCAGGGCACGAAGCAAGAGTGGAATAGATGCAACTCCACTCTATCTTACACAAAGGACGTTCTTGATGCTGTAGTTTATCACGAATACCTTTCAGAGAAAACCCTCCGTGCCCTTGTTTACAGGTATTACGATGGCTAATTTGAATAAGTTTCTCATCTTGGTTGAATTTCTTCTTCTTTCTTTTTACTGTGTATTTGCTTTTTACTTAAATCGGTGATTCTTACTTGTGTTTACAAAAATTACTCTTGCTGTAGTGGTGATCATGACATTTCTATCCCGTACGTGTCTACATTGGATTGGATAAGATCACTCAATTTAACTTTAAAAGGTTCGTGGTCACCTTGGTTCGTCGAAGGTCAAATAGCCGGGTAATAATTTCATCCTACTCCGTTAAGATCACTATATAATTAATTTCTTATAGAATTTTGTTTAGTTGATCATCATCTTCTTGTGAATGTCCAGCTTTTGTACTTCACTCGATGACTAACATATTTATACCATTGTGAACAAGGTGCATCTCAATCTAGCTATATACTAAAAATGATATTGTCGATGAATTTTACTTATTGAATGCCATCTCTCGTCTGTGTTGAGGACCATACTCAAATTGAAAAAGTTTGTACCAAATTGCAATTAAAATTTTAAACTTATATAGACTCATTCTAATTGTCTCCCACTGTGGTAAAATACTTCATGTATTGGTTACACATTGCTGATGGACAAAACACAATGACCAATTGTTTCAATGAGGTTTTAATTTATTTTTTGCTTTAGAGAATTGAAACTGACGGATATGTTGACTTTGACACCCTGGGGTTCCCCAATTTTTGGAAATATGACATTTTCGAGAGGGTGGGTATATCTGCTGGTTTGCTGCCCACGTTTCACCTCTCTTCGCCGAACACTTGGAGGCGTGGCTGTTAGAATCCGAAACAATGGGTCCGGACTTGTCTTTTCCCCCCCTTTCCGGATTCTCCCTCTTGCTCTTCTTCCGGACCGGACCGGTCCTTTGGTTTAAGAACCGGTCTATTCCCCGGTTCATTGCTTCAATGGACCCATGTCAACGGGCTTTGTCCAAAAGCTGGATTTATCACTTAATTTAGTCATCAACCATAGAAAGCGCGATGTACTAGAGCATTCTAACATAATAAGAAGTCATGCCCATTTTGTTGCTCAAAAGCCTCAGATAGCTAATTGGTCAATATGAGTTAGAAAAAAAAATGACCTTACATATATCATCTCATTTATTACTAGAGTCCTCATTTTGAATTTTCTTATTTTATTTTAAGTTACAAAGTGTTTTAGGTTCTTTTGCACCATTTTTTTGAATTTATTCCATGAACATTTTTGCATATCTTCCTTCTCATTGAGTATCTGGTATCTAATTTCCCTTTTGCATGCATGTTGTGTGTGCTTGAGGAGTTGAAAAATGTTAATTCTATTAACTTCTTTTAAATTTGTGTGGACAGATATTCTATATTGTATTCGAAAAATAGCAAGTACGATCTGACGTTCACAACGATTAAGGTAAGACCGAACTCCCCTCTGTTTTTTATTTTTTCTTTTTTTCCACTTATATACATCTCAAAAATAATTATCTAAAATCTAATAATCGTTTTCTTCTTTTCCCTCCCCTTTTTGGATGGTGCAGGGAGCGGGACACACAGCTCCGGAGTATAAACCCAAACAATGTCTTGCAATGGTGAACAGATGGTTCTCTTACTATCCTCTCTAGCTCATTTCCATTGGCCTTTGGTTTGGTACTTGAACCGAATCCAGATTAGTTACTCAATGATAACGTGATTCTGGATGTATCTTTCCTGTCAAAGAAATTTAGCGTACGCCGATTCAAACTCAATATGTTTTGTGTATTTATTAAATGTGTTGACATTAGTCACGTTTACTCTAGTAGAAAGAAATAAATCCGAGGAAAATCAATCGGTTTACAAGGATGGGAATTCCTCAATGACTTTTTCACTAAATATTCCGAGCATGGTTATTATTTCTCTCGAAGACTCCCTCAACCAACAGTCAAAACTCTGGGAAGAAGAATATACTATAAGGAAAACATTTGATCACGGCAACTTTATAAATTAAGTTAGGTACTAAAAATTTTTCAGGGTAAATACATTAGGAGTCCTAAAACTTGTCTTGAATATATAATCGAGTTTTAAAACTCTTACAAAATACAATCAAATCCTAAAATATATCAAATTTATGCAATCAAGTCCCTCAATTAGCTTTGTCCAAATTAGCTAATGGAAAAAATTGATCTGCCCTTTTTCTTTTTATAATTATGTTCAAAAGAGCGGGGAGGGCCTTCTTCGTCCGCTCTCTGTTCAATTTCTTCGCTCCCATCAAATTTCCAATCTACAAGCTCCAAAACTCTCGTTCTCGCACCTTCGACGGCTTTGGCTTCGTCGTCGGTCCCCTGTTCAATTCCCAATTCACTGAACTCTTTTCATACGCTGCCTTACGTGTGGCGATATTTTGCTCGCTTTCGGCCTGGGGAAGCAAAAGCAAGCTCAAGATCCAGATTTCCATCACCTCCGCTCCGGCACGGCTGCGAGTTGAGCCAGCCCAAGCACTTGTCCAACCTTGCCTCCCCTCTGCCAGTCGCCATCGGTGGCCTGGTCCGCTATGTCTGAGGAGTGGCTCGATGAAGCAAAACAGCCCATGGCTTTTTTTTTTTTTTGTTCCTATTACTTTACCTCTTGTTTTCTTCTTTTTTTTAATCTTTATCTTCTTTTCAATAAAAATTAGATTTTTTTTTTTTGGTGGCACTTAGTGCGCTCTACATTTGCGCCACGTGTCTTAAGAAAGTAATGAAAAGAAGCTAAGCAGTGTTTTTCGTTAGTCAAATTAGACTGAGTTAACAAGGAATTTGATTGCATCAATATCATAAGTTTTAGAATTTGATTATACTTTTTAAGTCTTAGGACTCGATTACATTTTCACGATAAATTTTAAATATTATTATGCACTTATTCTAATTTATTTTTCTCTACGACAATCGGGTTATATACTCAGTAATTTAGTGACATGTGAGCGAAATGACATTAAGTTAAAGATTCCTATAATTATTCTAGAATTTCTTTGCATCAAATAGAACTCAACCTATATAGTATGTTGCCTCTAGTTTAGTTTGAGTAGGTATAGGATTCCCTGTCTATAAGACTATAACTAGACGAAACATTGGACCACTTACCCAATATTTGAAAAGGAAAAATCCAACAATTTATCGAATAAATGAAATCTAAATTAAGAAATTCCCACAAGTTATGTTCAAATTTTTTAGTTAGGCATGTATGCATTGACTTTTACTCCGGAGAAATTATCTAATCAGTTTTAAGTCTATTATATGCATGTCAATTCATTTATAATTTTTTTCAATTTTGCTAGTTTAGTCATAAACCTTTGCCTGGAATTTTAATTTAGTTATTCTAATTAATTTTTGTCGGAAATTGTTGACTAGAAGGACTACATCAAAATCTCACGTTAAAGTTTATAATTGAACTGACAAAATTGAAAAGTTTAGGATCGATTGACATCTACACAATTAGTTTAAGACTAATTGGATAATTCTCCTTGTTTGCTTTTTAACTTTTCGCTTAATCGAAATCGCCCTATGCAATCACTTTAACTTTTCTTTAATCCGAAATGCATGAAACTTTCGAAATATGCTAATTTTGATACATAGTTTCACATATATATATATTTTTCAAAATTTCTTCAAATTTTAGATAGTATTTTCAATTTCGACGGTAGAACAAAAAAGTGCTTCTTTTGCTTAATCCCAAACCGACAAGCCAATAAGTTTTTTTCGATCGATAACGGATGAAATATGACTCCGGATATGTAATTCTTTCACTAAAATACTTTTTCAGATGGAAATGGCTTTTTCAACTGCAAGAATATTTATTGCCCTCATTTTTATCATGATGACTCCCCCACCACAGCCAAAGCTCCTCCCACAAAGAAGGATGGTCCGACAGGAGACGGCCACACATTATTATTGGTGACAAAACTGGATTTGCTTCGAGTATCAACCCAAAACGCCAATCGAAACGAGCCTAGAGAGGGTAATAAGAGAACCATCTATCAACCATTGCAAGACATTCCTTGGGTTTATACTTCCAAGCCGTGTGCCCCCCTCCCTGCACCACGGCTTAATGAGACAAATAAAAAAGAAAAATGATCATTGCAATTTCATATGTTCAATTTTTTTTTTTTTTTTAGACATACATGATTGTAAATGGATAAAAGTAAGATAAAATGGAAGGGATTTGGTCCTTCCTTATCGTTGTAAATGTCAAACCGTGTTTTTTATTCTTCGAATATAGTATAGAGTATCTGTCCAAATAATTTAAGAGAAGCTAGCATACACAACATTTTCCAAATCCCCGAGCACACACAATGCACGTATGTGCGTGCAAACGGGAAATAGACGCAATAAATTGAATGTGGCGGGGAAATGCAATATGTTTGAAAAATGGCTCAAAAGAGCTTAAATGAGTTTTGACTCAAAATAAAATAGCAAGGCTGAAAATGTGGACTCTAATACTAAATGAGATAATTTGCGTTAAGTTCATTTTTTCTAAAAATCGACCAAATTAGCGGCTGGAGCCTTTTGAGCAACAAGATGGACGTGACTTCTTTATTCTGTTAGAACTTTTTAGTGTTTTGGACCTTCTGTGGTGACTGGTAAATTAAGTGATAACATCAATTTTGGCCCAAAATCAATAACAGTAAGAAATCAGCCCATCAGGCTTGGTTACTTTTAAATCATGAACTGGGGAAGGCCGGTTCGACATCAAAGGCTCAACTCGTTCCGGAAGAAGAGCAAGTGGAGAATCCTGAAGGGGGATAAAGAAGAAATTTGCGCGAGAATGGTTGAATTGCGGCCCAATCCAAATTTGACTGTTATCGTTAACCTGACTTAATATCTTTAGTAGCATAGATAGATCACAAGCTGGTCATGATTGTCTCAGTGTATCATTAAAGAAATATATTCCATTTCTACTAGTGTATAAGGAAAAATATTAATAATAAATTCAGTCGATAATTTATCATTGTTCATTTTTCATTAGTAGTGGGTAATGGAGAAATGAGTACTTTACCATAGCGGGAGACTCCTAGGGTGAGTTAATTTATGTTTAGAAGTCTATTTAGGATTTGACACACAGTTTTTCAGCTTAAGTATGGTTTAGAACACAGAAAAGTGATAGAATTTAATAAGCAAAATTTTTTAGTACATAGTTAGATAGAGACGTGCGCTGTTCACAGTGTAATAATAAAATTCGTCATTGAGGGAAGTACGAAGCTAAACATTCATGACAAGAAATTAAGTATATTGAATTTGATGAAATAAATATTATAGTGATCTTAACGGATTATGATGAAATTATTACTCGGCCACTTGACCATTGACAAATCAAGGTGCTCACGGACCGAGCAAAGTCAAATTAAGTGATCTTATCCAATCCAGTGTGCCCACATATGGAATAACCATGTCATGATCACCACCATAGCAAGAGTACTTTTTGCCAACTATAGAAATTGTCTCTGAGTTATGTAAAAATGCAAATAAATTGCAGAAGAAAATTATCCATTTAGTTGGCGTGATACCTGTAAATTGGGGCACAAAGGGATGTCTTAGAGAGGTATCTATGATAGACTACACTATTAAGAACGTTCTTTGTGTAAGATAGACTATCATTGCATCCACTCTGGCTTTGTGCCCTGAATGTTGTTATTTGGTAATCAGTGTTACTACATTAATGTCAGTGATGCTTGCGAAAGAGAATGTTTCTTCATACCTCTCGTATGTGAAGGGCTTCTTGGATATTCCTGTCATTGGCCTAAATGTAGGAGTACAAGTAGTTATAAATCTGTCGACCGAGAAATTTAAGTAAGTAAAACAACGCATAAGCTATTTATTAAAATTCACATGTTCATCATATATTATCTTTGACATATAGACAAATGCTATACTTTTAGGTAATGAATTCACGAATTTCGAGGATGTAAATTTAGGATATACTTGACATCATGGCTTGGATTGTTGAGGCACTGAAATGACGTCGATGATATTCTCTTCGAATATACTTCTACTCCATTTTAGCCTTGTGCAGTTAGGAGATAAGGCACTACACCGGCGTTCCAATGTTTGAGCCAAATTTATCTTCTCAAGGCACTAGGAAATTTTACAACGAAACATATCTCGGTGATTTATCGTACACATACATCTTGCGAAATACAATACGGAAGAGGTTGATGTTATAATGATAACACTTACTATTGACAACATTTCAAGGTCCCCTTGACAAGCTTTGTTGATAGGATCTACATTCATGTAATCTCCATTGCAATCCCTTTTCGTTGACTTGAAAACATGAATGCAAAGGTAAAATCACAAAAACTTCAATTCATGTGTAATTATCATTACTAGTATATTATATTCTTTGATAATATGGAGTTCTTATCAGAGTTAAGATATGTTGTAAATTCACCTAGTAAAGTTCATCTGGTATGAGAGCCGTCTTGTAAAAATTGGAATCCTTTGACTAATGCCCTTTACTTCACAAGTCACTGGATTGCCTAGCGTGTAACCCTGTTCATATAACCACAATGATGATGCTTTTAATATATATGTGTATTAGCAGATACAAAGTTGAAATGTTGAGGAAATAGTAGCATACATATGAGTTTTAACCGTAGTATGAACTATGAGAAGAGCACACGAAGTCTAACATTTTAGATGTCAAAGAAGATTAATTTATAAACCAAACCCGAGAAGAGTATTACACACTTTGAAATTCATTGGCGGCTCGCGTCCAGCTTCATTTCCTATACAGAAATGAAACCAGAGTTTTTATGGAGAGAAATATGACTTCTTGGGAGAGAGAGAGAGGGAGACAAATATCAAGTAATTAATTTGAAAATAAAACTGTTTATGAAGGTAAAATTCAATTATGTACCATCGTATATTTCTTTAACAATGAAGGAGACGACAACACCGGAATAAGAATCACCAGTGATGTAAAGCTGATTTGTGAGGAACTTGGGATGAGCCAATAGCCATTACATCAAAAATAAAATACGATAAAAAAAAAAAAGGAACTTTACCGATCCTAATAATTAGTTGTGATAATTGCCTTAAGGGCATCCGCTTATGATGAGATAACATATTGGTGGTATTACTCAAATGGCTACCTTTCTTAAGAACTCATATGTTTGTGCTCCCGAGGGAGGGTCATTGATATTGTATGCTGCCCATGTCATTACATATGAAAATTCCGTACTCATAGGCTATGTAGCACCGACACGGACACGTGACACACGACACGACACGCCACGACACGCCGACATGTCATTTCTTAAAAATAGAGAATTTCAACACGTTCCAACACGTTATATATTAAATATATTTTTATAAATAAATAAATAAATAAATAAATAATAAAATAGCCTAGAATTAATTTACACAAAAAATATTAAATAAAATCATTTATTATTTTAATTTGTTACAATGATACACAAAACTTAGAGGAAAAAAACATTGTTTAAAGAAAAATGCTGAAATGATATTTTTAAAATTTGTTATTTATCATATATAGCATTTTTTATTACTTCTTTCATAGTAAAAGACTTTTACAAAAAATAAAACAATTCTAAAAAAACAAAACTGAAAAAAAAAAATATTGACCCAGTGCATGTATATTTATAGCAATTTTATTATTTCTTTTATTACTTCTTTTGGGTATATTTATATTTTGACCCCTTAAGTATTAGAAATTTTTAAAATTGACCCGTGCATGTCGGAATCGTGTGTCGGAATTCTGGACTCGCGTGTCGGAGAGAATTGACCACGTGTTGGGTTTTTTGACACTCATTGATAACGTGTGACGTGTCGGGAGCGTGTCGGACACGTGTCGGAGCGTGTCGACACGACATGAAAGCTTTCGGAGAGTTTCCATGCTACATAGCTCATAGGTGCATCTAAAAATTATTATGTTGGCTATCTATGGGAAAAGTGCCAAAAAAGTCCTAAACCTTTAGTCTTTGTGCCGATATAGTCCTAAACCTTTTTTTGGTGCCGATTTAGTCCTAAACCTTGTACGTTGTGCCGATTCAGTCATTTTCGGCCAATTTTGGCCGGATTTTGCTGATTGGACGCCGACCGGCTGACGTGGCATAATCGGCACTGACGTGGACATAATTTAATAATATTTTAATATTTTAAAATTTTTTTTTCTTTTTCTTGAATTTTTTTCTTTTTCTTTTTTTCTTCCCCTCTTCTTCCTTCGCCGGCCACCTTGCGGGCGAGGGTCGAGCCTCGCGCTGGGCGGCGAGGCTCGCCCTCGCCGGATCTGGGGAGCCTCGCGCTGGGCGGCAGGCAGGACGGCGCGCCGGATGTCGGGGAGGAACAACGGCAGCTTGCGTCGGGCTCCGGGCGTAAGAACGGCGGCAGATCTGCATCGGGGTAACGGTAGAAGTGAGCTCAGCACGGCAGGGCTCGCGGCTGGTCGACGGGGAGGCAACAGGTGAGGCCGTTGCAGCGACAGGAGGCGTCGGGCGGCGGAGGCCTCACGCGGCTGGGGTCTCCCTCTCTCTTCGGATCTGCCCTCCCCTAGGGCTTTTTTTCTCTCTCACAGTTCGGATCTCGCTCGGGCCTCCCACCTCGCCGATCCGGCGAGGGTCGAGCCTCGCCCATGGTCGGCGAGGCTTGAGGCTCGACCTCCGCCTCGCCGCCCGGCCGCGAGGCTCGACCTCGCCCGCGAGGTGGCCGGCGAGGGCGGCCTCGCCCTGGCCGGGCGGTGCCTGACGGCCGGTCGCCGAGGTTCGGCGACCGGGCTGGAGGAAGAAGAGGAGAACAAAAAAAAAAAAAGATAAAAAGAAAAAGAAAAAAAAAATTAAAAAAATTAAAAAATTATTAAATTATGTCCACGTCAGCGCCAATTAGGTCACGTCAGCCGGTCGGCGTCTAGTCAGCAAAATCCGGCCAAAATTGGCCGGAAAGGACTGAATTGGCACAACGTACAAAGGTTTAGGACTAAATCGGCACCAAAAAAAGGTTTAGGACTAAATCGGCACAAAGACAAAAGGTTTAGGACTTTTTTGGCACTTTTCCCGGCTATCTATTATAAGAAAAAAATGACAATTTTTTATCCTGATGAATTTAATACTATTAACCCTCGTTGAAAATATAGGTGATTCACCTTTGTCCAGGAATGGGGATTTAACTCGAACACTGGTAAGATTCCGCTGGAATTTGAATAATCAAATTGCAAAGGACCCGTGCGAAAACATACAAACATCAAGATCATGGGTAGGCGACGCCATTCAAAAGGGTGTTGCTTTTGACTGGTATGTTGATTTTCAAGCGATAGGGAATTTTCATCCATAATAAATCTGGGATGCCCCAAACTAAATTATCTAGAAAATTGCTTTCCAATTTAACTTTAATGTCTCAACGTCAGAGAGCAGCTAAAATCACGTTGCCTAGATAGCAACATCACATAAGCGCTACAATATAAGACGGCACTAGCATAGATATAGCAAAGTAGTATCATTTGTGGCGACATTAGGTCTAAATTGAAAAAGTAGCTTTCTTAGAGTTAGAGACCATAGTTTAAAGAAAAAGCTTAGATGAGCAGTCAATTTCAAATGAAAGCCGTTGAAAGTATAAAAGTTGACATCTAGTATAGGTGTATATATATATATATACAAGCGTATAATTAAAATGATAATTTTTCACTCAACTGTCAGGGCAAGGCTCTTTTCTTGATGGAGATTGAATTTGTATGATGAATGCAAGTGAGACAGAGCCTATGTGTGATGATGTTGAAGATTTGTTCTCCAAATTCATGATAGTTCATGTTAGGGAAGGAAAAAAGTGAAAATGCAACCACAATGAATCTAGAGAAATTGTCATTTGCACCCATAGCATGTGGGCCCAACTATCATGGGTTGCTAGGTTATATGGGTCTTATGTGTGGCCCACTTCTCTATACAGAATGTATTAATCTCAACTCATACAAACCACTATATCATATTAGTCTCAAGAGAGCTCATATCATTAATCAGTGTCTCAATAGATGTAAATTGGACTCACATAATTCAAATTTACGTGATATTTTATTTTGAGATATACCCCATACAAAGGAATTCATTGAAGAAGCGTGCAATGCCCGGGGAGCCCACTTGAGTTAAGTTAAAGTATTTATTGACATATACAGGTATAGCTAGGGGTGTCAAAATAACCTGACCCGACCTTAAAATTATGGTATTTTTGGGGGGTTGGGTCTCAATCTTCTTTGGGTAGGGATTTTTAGATGTTATTATTGTTAGGGTTGGGGTTAGGTTAGGTTGGGTGGGGTTGGGCTGGGATAGGTTTTTTGACACCCCTAGAGCACAACCTAATCTCCCTCTCTCTCCCCTTATCTCTGCATGCGTGCACAATGAGGTCGAAATTGTAGATCTGAGCCCATCTATATGATGCTTGCTTAACTAGATCCAACCAATTCTCTTGAGTTATACAATATTCAAGTATTGGATTGGGTAGGGTCAAGCGCACTTTGTAGTGTTTCGGGCTTGGTATCATGAAAACCCGAGTTGATTCATTGACACTCTTAGGTAGAACGTGAGTAAAAACTAGAGCTAGAGTAAGTATACGAGAAATTATTGTGAGTGACATAATTTGGACCCCTCGAATCGGCAAAAAATGGAAAGGATAGGAGAGTTTGTCCAGAAAAGATGGGATTTTGGTTTGTCTTTTGCCAAGGGGAGCATGAGAAAGCGACAAAAGAACATCCAACTAACTTTCTCAACTGCCAACATAAGTTATACGGTATGGTCGCCAATATCCTCCTCAAATTACAAAAATCTTCCTCCCAGCATCTTATATACTTGTCACACCAGATTTCAACTATTTCTTCTTTTCTTTTTTTTTCTTTTTTGAAAGGGAGAGAGGACCTTTTTTTGTTAGTGCTGGATTGGAAAGAGGGCATTTCTGTAAGTGATAATGCTCATCAATTTTTCAGAGTGCAACTATTCTTTTAGAGCAACTATTGCTACTTCAATATAATCAATGGAATGATGCATAATGTTTTCAATAAAGGACTTGTATGCTTAGTTGCATAATGTTCTACTATAGTCCATAAGGAATTTAATTGCAGGCTTCTGAGTAGGTTTGAGATTATAAATGCTTATAAAAGGAATGCCCATCACTAAACATGATTGTTCAATTAGTCGCATATAAATATATTTACTTTCCATATTAGGGTTTTGTTAAAGAATCCTGGCTAAAATAATAAGATAGAGATAGAGATAGAGATAAGACAATGAGGCTCCTACTATTTAACATTTGACTATGCTGGGGATTTTCTTGAAGTGGATATTAGATGGGACATTTTGTGTTTCTCTCTCTCTCTCTCTCTTTTTCTTTTTTTCTGTTGAGTAGAGAGAGACGCACACATTTAAGCTTATGTCATTCCATGAAAAGCTACCACGAGATCATTAAGGTCTTGTCAAAACTTCGTTGGCGATTTGGTTCAATCAACACGAGTATTACAGTGACTCATCCCAAAGAAAAAAAGAGCTATAGAAAATAGAATAGTGCTCGTGTCGTGATCTTTTTAGGATTGGAGTTTGGAGGAAGCTCAATGAGTGACCATCTTAATTTTTTTATTTAGTATTATATTGCATAACCTAATAACCTTCCAAAAAAGAGAGAAAAAAGAAGCAGGCTGCCAAAAGCTCTGTGTCACCAAATAATAATAATATCGCTAGGAAGAAGGAAAATGATGATTGAGGAATTGAAAAGAGAGAATGCACCTATTTCGAAGAGGAGGCCGGATAGACAGGGTCCGTCAGTTTTGGAATGCAAAGAACCTGACTTGGGCTTCCGTGACGTACGGGATCTTCCTCTGCATCGACCGGTCCGTGGTCCACTGCAGCCTCGGCGTGCACATCAGCTTCTCAGGTGCGTTAACCCCACCCCCCATCGCTATCCCACACCCTCCCAGCCCCCGTTTTTCTCGGGGCTTGATTTGGCTGGTCGTGCGATCGGCTCCGCAGAAGGGCGTGGTTTGTTAGGTTCTGCAACGGCCTTTTTTGTGTTGCGAGTCGTGCGGATTGGCATTACTATTGTGTGGACGTGACGGGTCGGTAAGATAGTGGGGCTAATTTTCTTTTCGGTTTATCCGGTTTGAGATCGTTAGGTACTGATTTCGAATTCGCGTAAAGGCTGAGGTTAGAAAAAGCTAGCCTGCTGAGGTGAATTCTAGTAATAATGCTGTGAACTCGTAAGCGCATTGCGCTCCTAGATGAATGGCTACCCTGCACTTGTTCAAGCTCCATTGTAGGTGATATTAGTAGATCATGTTTCCCGCAAGTAAAAGGATCGACAGGTCAGTTCCAAGAAATGCCCATGTTTTGGGACCAAAGTGCAGTACGTTGACTACAGGACCGAATTTCCTGAAATGGGATCGACTAATTTTCGGGGATAGCGACTCAGAGATCAACCCCTTATCATTACTCGAATCTCCCGGACCGTAGTGCCGAGTAAATATATTGGCCCTCTTCTGGATTGCATTCATTGCATTCATTTATATGCATTGACGACTGCTTCAAGTGAAGCAATTTTCGCCGTACAGAACTATGACTGCCTCTATTGCTACGTATGGGCTAACGACAAGACTGTTCGAAAGGCTCTCCATAAACAAGAGGTATTGCATCGTTGATTGTCGGAATTAATAGTTGTTGCCGATCCGAACGTTTCTTGGTCATCTTGCTCATTTCGAACGGCCTGTGGACTAAAGCAGAGTGGATAAGGTGCAATGAGAGCTCATCTTGCGCTCATGATGTCATGAAATCCACCGATTATCATTGAAATCTCACCGACAAAAAACTCTGAGCCCTTATCTATAGCTACCAGGAATTAGGGAAACGTGATATTGCCATTTATGTGATAAGATATTGAAATAATGTGATGTAAGCCGAATTAGTTATCGTCTGCGATGTTACAGCGGAGATCGTGACATGATTATTCCATACATCGGCAAAATGGCGTGGATTAAAACTATAAATCTCTGTCTTTGTCTCCACGTATTATGACTTATCCTCGAGATTGTGGAGATAATTCTAGGGCCAGTTATGAATAAGCATTGAGCACGTCTATGACGGACAAGCAATGAGCATCCCTGTCAAATGGTCAGGCCTCCTGTCAATGCATGGCCTGTCATTGACCTAAAATTCACTAGTCAAGTCGCTACCAATCTTTCAAACCATTCGTATATGCCAGGACCTGTGCGTAGCTGTACCAACTCTCCACGTTATCATTTCTTTGCATCGCAAATGAAAATGATTGTCATTTGTCTCTACTCGATGAATCACTATTCTTAATGGGCGATTGGTGCATGTACCCTGTAATCTCTAAGTCACCGTATATGAGACCCGAAAAGAGATGAAGCGGACTAGAACAGACAAATCTTTTGAATCAAAGGAAAATTTAGCTGAAAAAATTGACCACTTATGCCAATCTGATAACATGATACCCCGTTCATCTTGTTTCTATGTAAATCTTGTCCAGCACGTCATGCAATTCATACCCAAACTGAAAGTTCGGCTTTGATTCTGCGCCCATTCCTAAATCTACTCTTGATTATCAAGTAGTGACAGATCACAGATTTGGCACATTGACATTACTCAACTTTTGTAGGCATCTCGTTAAAAATTATACCTCAATAAAACATAGGTGAAAACATGAGCAGACGCTCAAACACGACATCGTTTGCACATAATGATGTCTAAAGTCCAATCTATTCCATCGTGGTGTTGATCTCCACACATAAGACCGGTTGTAAGTACCCTGCAAATCCCGTGAGAATGTCCAAGTTTCAGTTTTTCTTTTTGGACATGCTTGCTAAGGTAGTGAGTTCTAGAATTGTCCTAATCCTAACAAAAATGTTTCAACGTAGCAACAAACTCGTGTTAGCTCTTCCGCTCTCCAATTCAAGAAATAGACCGCATCGTTTTAAATCAATTTCTCTCTTGCTCGAATTCAAACTCCCATTCCCAACCTACTTTCATGTGTAGTACCGGCACTTCTTGGAAAGTTAGATACAGTCATTCTCAAACTAGCCAAATCCCATAATCTTTAATTGCCCGTAATATAGCATCTCTTAACTCTAATTAGAGGTGGCCCTTTGAACCATGCATTATTGAACTACTACCTAAACAAATAAGATCCATATTTTTCCTTATCTTGTCCACTGGACTGTGGCCAATAATCAGCATGACTGACAATTGGCCAAAGGCAAGGTCGCCCTCATCATATCTAGTGAGGGCACTCCTCACCAAAGGCCACAAGGGTAGCCCTCGCCAAATTCAACGAGGGCAACCCTTACTTGTGGCTGGCTAGAGAGTTGTGGCTATTGCCTATGGCCGATCGTTGGCCATGTCGAGTATTGGCAACAAGCCAATGGAGAAGAAAAGGAAAAAAAAAATGGAAAGGAAATAAAAGAAAAAAGGGAAAATTTTTAAAATAATAGAAATTTCAAAAAATTATTAAAATATTAATAAAATTACCCATGTCAATGCCAATTATATCACATAAGGGCATCCATATAAGCAATTTTCAGCCTAAATTGGTTGAATATACTCAATTGGTATTGATTTAAAAAGGTTTATGGTTAATTTAATCCAATCGATAGGTTTAGGACTTAATTAGTATCAAGGCAATAAATTTATGATTTTTTTTATACTTTTCCTGAAGATTTCCTTTAGCCACATATCTCATATTTGGGGAAAGGAAAATTTTTTAAAAAAGAAATAAAAAAGGAAAAAAATTTAAATTAATAAAAAAAATTCGAAAATAATATTTAAAAATTATAAAGTTATCCACGTCAATGCTGGCCATGCCACATGTGGTAATTAGCATCCACATTAGTAATTTCTAGCATAAATTGATCGAATAAACTAAATTAATACTAATATTTAGAACTATGGATTATCTCTTTTTTGTCAAAAAGTTCGTGTATGTTTCAATAAAAATTAAGAGAATTCCGTTGTTTTCTTGTGTTTTAGTATAAAATTTGAAGCCGTATAAGATATTAGACAATTGCAAAATAAGTTCCAGTGAAAATAGGGTCAGTTGGACAGAAAAAATAAAGTCGAGTGCAAGATCCAAAAAATGGGAATCGATTATGATAGGGTCAAGTATGAGGTTTACGTCTGAAATCTGCTCACCTTGGACTCAATCACCTCTAGCGCCTATCCTTGACGAGGTTAACTTCTCTAGCCTTTGCCTTTGGTTGGTCATTATCAATCACCAAGGCTCGACGACTGGCTGGAGGAAGAAGGGGAGAATCATAAAAGAAAATAAAAAGAATAAAAGGAAAAAGAAAATAAAATTTTTTGAAAAAATAATTATTTTTTTTAAATTATCTATGTTAATGCCAACTATGCCATATAAGATGACCAATGTCTATATTAGTGATTTCCCATCAAAATTGGTCAGATGGACTCAAATGGCAAGTCATGAAAATGTTTAGAATTTAATTGGCATAATTAAAATGTTTTTTTTTTTTTTGTAAATAGCATAATTAAAATGTTTAAGGTTAAATTGATAAAAGTGCAATAAGTTTAGGACTTTCTAGACAATTTCCTTAAAAAATTTTCAGATTAAATTGGTAGAATTGAAAGATTGAAAACTAAAGTAGTATCGATATAAATGGTTTAGGATTTTTTTGGAATTTTCCCCTATTATTCACTGCTTGAGCAATGTTGCCTACGTACACACGAAACAGGCATGCAAAAGTCAACTTTAAGGGATTGTCATTAGGAAAAAAAGGACACGCACATTAAAGAGGTCGAGAACGAAATGTTCCTAACAGTGTATGTAAAAATATACTAATAAAGGAATCCGGAAAGACCACGTTTATCTATTTTGGGTGAGATGATATTGGGATCTCGAAGTCAAGAGATGGAGGGATCTGTACAAGATCCACAAGGGATTTTTTTTTTTTTTAAGGGGAGGGGGGGAGCTTCAAACCCCGCGCAGACGGAGTGCTTTATGGAGTTAAGACTTTTATGATCCAATCCGTTACTTTATTATGATCCCTCAAGCAATGGGTCAAGTGAAGATTTGAGGACTTGGTAAGTAGAGTTGACCACACCTCGCTAAGTACTTGTTCATCCCACAAAACTTGATCTGCACCTAGAAGAGTTTTGACTGAAGTTAAGTTGTCCGACTCAGGGTTTAGCTCTCATGTGCTCATGCAAGGCAACCTAAGGCCTTCAAGAACTGCTAGGCTTTCCATCTGAAGCGCTGACCAGACCTTCACCCGCGAGCAAAGCTGTCAAACAGCTTCCTCGAGGACCGGGAGTAACAAAACTTCATATACGCAGTACTTTTGATTTCTTGCTTTCAATGGAGTAAAACATTTTCTCTTCAGAACACCTTAAACTAAGATCCTCTCTTGAATTTTCCGATAGACACATCCTCAGCCTTTTTAATTTCCTTGTAGGAGAACTTGATATTTCAAAGGAAGAGGTCACCTTGAATTTTCCTTCATTAGCAGAAGGATCAAGTTCTGAATTAATCTCTCTAAAAATCTATCTAAAAAAAAAAAAAAGAGACTAGCACTTCATATTTGAACGGCTACCTTCATTTATATATATAGACACACACACACACACACACACACACACATATTGCACAATATTACTCAAGTCAATAATGGACAAGACAAAATTAGTGAAAAATAGTTTTTTAATTCTCTCTTTTTGGCCCACCGATTTTCAACGCTTTCCATGATCGATTTTCGGTCACGTGGGATAAATTAAAGGGATGGAGCGGGACTTTTGAAACATTTCATTAAAGTATGCTTCTTCTCTCGCTTTCGTTATTACGATTCCAACACAGCCATCTAGGAGTCAACGTGATAACTGCCCTTCTCTCGATCATCGTCCCATCGTTTTTATATCTCCGCACATCGACACAAGATGTAGACCTACGAATGGATATTGGGTCAACAGACGCACGTGATCCACGTATCGTTGACTGAACCTACCCCCGGTAGAATTTGCTCCTTCGCAAGGGATCGAGTCCGATTCAGTTCCTCTCTTACAAAAGCCTTAAATTAATTCGGTCGGGGGAGTAGGTATTCTTCCGAATCCCCTACACGCTGTTGCTCAAAAAGGTCCTAAGTGTAAGTGATTTTTTGACGAGTGGATGGACTGTTTAGAAAGCCGGGAAAAGCCTTATATAACCCGGAGAAATCCACGCAGAAGAATTAGGGACCTTACAGAAATCTGCCTAGTTCTCTTTTCCTCACCATTTTTCTTGGTTGTCCGAGCCAAGAATGTTGCACCTCCTACTTCCATTGCTGCTCTTGATCTCCAATGTTGGACCATCGCGATCAGCCATCGTCGAGAGCCTCCCAGGTTTCCCCGGGGAGCTTCCTTTCAAACTCGAAACCGGGTTAGCTCACATTATATGTTTATGAGCAACTACAAAGTAGCTAATGACTATTTTCTTACTTTGTGTTCGAAAGTAATGTATGATTATCAATGTTGTCTTCTTAATGTTGGTTTGGATGGCGGTGCAAACAAAAATGATGCAGATACGTAGGGGTAGGAGAGCTGGAGGAAGTGCAGCTATTCTACTACTTTATCGAGTCCGAGAGGAGCCCCAAGAGGGACCCTTTGTTGGTTTGGCTCACCGGTGGTCCCGGTTGCTCCTCTTTGTCCAGCCTCATCTACGAAATAGGTCCAGTCTCTCTCATTAACTTCTCAACTCATCACCGCTGTCGTGGTCGTGGTCGTGGTCGTCGTCTTCTGTGTTTTTCTTCTTCCTCACATTACTATTTTTTGGGCGACCCGGAGCTTTCCGCAGCGTTCGTTTCCCTCTCCTTCTCTCTCTCTCTCTTTACAAACACTGCTAGATCATGCTGCATTATAATATGTAGAAATGATTAGGGTGGCCAATCATTGAGCTCCCAACCACTTCTTTGTTTTTATGTGGCTCCTTTACCTTTTCCGTGAGTGCCGTGATACACGTTTTAATTAGACCAAACTGCCAACGAACTTTTGATTTAGATCTAAATGAGGTAGTAGCAACTTTTCATGACATGATATATATACACAATGGTCTTTCCATATCAACTAAAAATCCATATGCTGGTTGAAAGCAAAATCTATTAAATGGTTTCCATCTCCCACGATCTTGACATCCACATGTTTTCGTACAGGTCCGATGCAGTTTGATTTTTCAAGTTCTAGTGGAACTAAACCGATACTGAAATATAATCCTTACTCCTGGACAAAGGTGAATTACCTTTATTTTCGGCTAGCATTATTATCGTAAAACTTATCAAGACTAGAAGTGGTCACATTTTTGTATCACAGGTAGCCAATGTAATATTTTTGGATGCACCTGTGGGCACGGGATTTTCATATGCAACGACAGACACAGCATACAACATTAGCGACACTTCCTCAGCAGCACAAACGTACGAGTTCTTAAGAAAGGTAACCATCTGTATTGATACCAACATCATGTCACCTCAAATTAATCATTGTACCTAATTACATGGACCAATTCACTTCCTTTGGCTTTTGTCATATTTTTCTCTTTTCTGATGCAGTGGCTTGTGTCTCACCCAAGCTTCCTCGCGAATCCGCTTTACATCACTGGTGATTCTTATTCCGGTGTCGTTATCCCCATAATTGTTAAAAATATACTGGATGGTGCGTAATTGAAGTTTACCCACACATTCTGTGTCACTTTGGCGCTCAAGAATCCATTTTTCTCTTCATTAAATACAAAAATTCCGTTTCCTTTTCTGTATAGGAATTGAAGCTGGACACCAACCACAAATGAATCTCGTGGTACGTAATACTCTTGTGTGCTCTTCTCATGTCTTGTAATACTCAAAATTTCCACTTCATATCTATTGATACTAAGCCATATATGTTAAGTCAAACATCATTGTTCCGGTTATATGAGCAGGGTTATACGCTAGGCAATCCGGTGACTTGTGATGAGAAGGACATGAGTTTTAGAATTCCATATGCTAACAAGATGGCTCTTGTATCGGATGAACTTTACGAGGTAAACTTATTGCATAAGTTAACTATGATAAGATCCCTATGTCATTGAAGGATATAATACATTAGTAATGAGAATTAGATATGAATCGACATTTTCGTAATTTTACTTTTGAATTCGTGTTTTCAAGATCACGAAAACGGATTGCAATGGAGATTTCCAGAATGTAGATCCCACCAACGGAGCTTGTCTAACTGACCTTGAAATGGTGTCGCTAGTAAGTGTTATTGTTATAACCATCCACCTCTCTCATATTATTTGTTGCAAATATATAAGTATGCGACGAATGACCGAGATGTGTTTCCTCGTGATATCTTCTAGTGCCTCGAGAAGATATTTTTGGCTCAGGTACTGGAACCATCATGTAATCTCATATCTCCTAACCACACGAGGCTAAAGTGGAGCAGAAGCATACTCGAAGAGGATACTGTCGACATCGTTTCGATGCCTCATCAATCCAGGCCATGGTGTCGGGTACATCCTAAATTAACTCCTACCAAATTCCGTAAATACAGTATCTAAAAGTGTGTCATCTATCCATATGCGTAAGACAGTATAAGATTGAAAATCTTGATTTTGATAATGAGCGTATGCGCTGTTTCACTTACTTAAATTTCTCCCTCAACAGCCCGCTAACTACATATACTCTTACATTTGGGCCAATGATGAGAAAGTCCGAGAAGCCCTTGGCGTACGAACGGTAATGAAGAATCATTCTCTTCGTGGGCATCGCCGACATCTATAAATTTACAATTTTTACTTGATAACGACATCCAGGGAACAAAGCAAGAGTGGAATAGATGCAACCACACTATATCTTACACAAAGGACGTTCTTAATGCTGTAGTTTATCATGAATACCTCTCTGAGAAAACCCTCCGTGCCCTTGTTTACAGGTACTACGATGGCCAAGTGAATAAGTTTCTCATCTTGGTTGAATTTCTTCTTCTTTCTTTTTACTGTGTAATTTCTTTTTACATAAATCCGCGGTTCTTGCTCGTATTTACAAAATTTACTCTTGTTGTAGTGGTGATCATGACTTGGCTATCCCGTACGTGGCTACATTAGATTGGATAAGATCACTCAATTTAACTTTAGAAGGTTCGTGGTCGCCTTGGTTCGTCGAAGGTCAAATAGCTGGGTAATAATTTCATCCTAATCTATTAAGATCACTATACAATTTTTTTCTTATTAAGTTTTTGTTTAGTTGATCATCATCTTCTCATAAATGTTTATCTTTTGTACTTCACTCCATGACAAACATATTTATACCAATGTGAACAACGTGCATCTCGATCGAACTAGATACTAAAAATGATATTGTTGATGAACTCTGCTCCCATCTCTTGGTTGTGTCGAGAACCATTTTTTAAGCTGAAAATGTTTGTACCAAATCGCAATTAGAATTCTAAATTTAAATAAACTCACTCTGACCGTCTTCCATTGCAGTGAAGTACTGGTTACACATTACTAATGGACAAAACATAATGATAAATTGTTCATTGGGTTTATAATTAATTTTGTGATTTAGAGAAGTGAAAATGACAAAACAATGACTTATGTTTTTCACATGTATTTTTCCTCTAATGATTGATTTTCGGCTATTTGTATTTACTTTGATACCCTGGGGTCCTCCAATTTTTGGAAATTTGACATTTTCAAGAAAGTGGGTATATCTGCTAGTCCACGTTTCACCTCTCTTCGCCGAACAGTCCGAGACGTGGCTGTCGGAATCCGAATTGATGGGTCCGGACTTGTCTTTTCTCCCCTTTCCAGATTCTCTCTCTTGCTCTTCCGGACCAGACCGGACCGGTCCTTTGGTTTAGGAACCGGTGGTTCATGGCCTCAAACAATCCACGTCACTGGCCTTTGTCCAAGAGCTGGAGTCTAGTCGTCAGCCATAGAAAGTGGAATGTACTAAAGCATTTTAACAAAATAAAGAAGTCGTGCCCATTTCGTTGCTCAACAGCCTCAAATGGCTAATTTGGTCAACATGAGTAAGGAAAAAACGACCTTAACATACATTATCTCTTTTAGTAGTAGAGCCCTCATTTCGAGTTTTCTTATTTTATTTTAAGTTACAAAGTATTTTAGGCACTTTTGCACCATTTTAAAAATTTATCATGTGAACATCTTGGCATATCTTCTTTCACATCAAATATTTTGTATCTAATTTCCCTTTTGCATGCATTTACCCGTATCGCAAGTGCTTGAGGAGTCGACAAATGTTATATTAATTAATTAATTTTTTTTTTAATTTGCGTGGATAGATACTCTATAATGTATTCGAAAAATAGCAAGTACGATCTGACGTTCACAACGATTAAGGTAAGACCGAACTCCCCTCCATTTCTTCTTTTGTCCTTTTTTCCGCTCATATACATCTCGAAGATGATTAATGAAATTGTAATAATTGTTTTCTTCTTTTCCCTCCCCTTTTTGGATGGTGCAGGGAGCGGGACACACGGCTCCAGAGTACAAACCCAAACAATGTCTTGCAATGGTGGACAGATGGTTCTCTTACTACCCTCTCTAGCTCATTTCCATTGGCCTTTGGCTTGGTACTTGAACCAAATCCGGATTAGTCACTTAATAAAAATGTGATTCCAAATTTATCTTTGCTGTCAAAGAAATTTAGTGTATGTCGATTCAATCTCGATATGTTTTGCGTATTTAATAAACGTGTTGACATTAGTCACGTTTACTCTAGTAGGAAAAAAAAATCCAAGGAAAATCATTCGGTGTACAAGGACAGGAAATCCTCAATGACTTTTTCACTAAATATTCCGACCATGGTTATTGTTTCTCTTGACGACTCCCTCAACCAACAGTCAAAACTCTTGGTAAAAGAGTATAATAACGGAAACATTTGATTGTGACAACGTTATAAATTAAGTTAGGTGCTAAAAAATTTTCAGGGTAAATATGTCAGGAGTATTAAAACTTGTCGTGAAATTGTAATCAAGTTTTAAAATTTTTATAAAGTGTAATTAAATCCTAAAATTTGCCAAATTAGCACAGTCAAATCCTTCAATCAGCTTTGTCCAAATTAGCTGACGGAAAAAATCTGATCTACCCTTTTCCTTTTTATAATTATATTCAAAAGAGCAGGGCGAGCCCTCTTTGTCCGCTCTCTGTTCAATTTCGCCGTTCCTGTCAAAATTCCAATCTGCAAGCTCCAAAACTCTCGTTCTCGCACCTTCGACGGCTTTGGATTCGTCGTCCGTCCCTGTTTAATGTCCAATTCACTGAACTCCTTTAATGCGCTGCCTTCCTTGGGGCCATATTTTGCTCGCTTTTGGCCTGGGGAAACAAAAGCAAAGCTTAAGATCCAGAGCTCTTTCTCACCTCCGCTCCGAACAAACTTCGACGAATGGGGCGAATGCGCGGATGCTGCCGAAGCTCTGAACAGCACGCTCCGGCACAGCTGCGAGATGAGCCAGCCCACGCACTTGTCCAACCTTGCCGCCACTCTGCCAGTCGCCATCGGCAGCCTGGCCCGCTATGTCTGAGGAGTGGCTCGATGAAGGCAAACAGCCCATGGCTCTTTTTTTTTTTCTTCTAATTTTTCTATTACTTCAACTCTTGGCCACCCTTTTAACATGAAATGGGGATGTGAGGGGTTCAAATCCCCACATTCTCAGGAGGGATGGGGTGGGGACGCGTAAGTTTTAGGAGTGGGTTTATTTACGTCCCGAAACAGAGGCGAAAAGTCGAGAGTGAGTGTAAAGTAGGAATAGAGTAGGACTGACAAAAAAAAAAAACTCTTGTTTTCTTCTTTTCAATAAAAATTATGATTTTTTTTTTAATGTGGCACTTAGTGCGTGCTACGTTTACGCCATGTGTCTTAAGAAAGTAATGAAAAAAGCTAAGCAATATTTTTCATAAGTTAAAAAAGACGAAGTTAACGAGGAGGTTGATTGCATTAATTTCACAAATTTTATGACTGGATTATACTTTTTGAAAGTTTTAGTATTCAATTATATTTTCACAATAAATTTTAAAATTTAATATGTACTAATTCAATATTTTTTCTCTTCACAAATCGAGTTATATTCTCAGTAATCTAGTGACATGTGAGCGAAAGGACATTAAGTCAAAGAATTCCATAATAAATCTAGAATTTCTTTGCATCAAATAGAACTCAACCTACATCGTATGTTGCCCCAAGTTTAGTTTGAGTAGGTATAGGATCTCCTGTCTATAACAAGACGAAACGTTTGACCACTTACCTAATATTTGAGACTTCTGTTGTTCTTTTATTCTATCCGCGGTAATATAATAATTTTTTTACGCATGTATAGAGTGTTGAAAAGAGAGTGTTGAAAAGGAAAAATCCAACTATTTATCAAAAAAATGAAATCTAAATTAAGAAATGCCCACATGTTATGCTTGAATCTTTTAATCAGGCATTTTTGCATTGACTTTTACTTTGGAGAAATTATCAATTTAATTTTAAGTCCATTATACGGATGTCAATTCATTCAAAAAAATTTCAATTTTGTTAATTAGTTCTAAACCTTTGTGTAAAAATTCGATTTGTTCATTTTGGTCAATTTTCATCGGGAATTATTGATTAGAAGGACTACATCAAAATTTCGTGCAAATATTTATGATTAAACTGACAATATTGAAAAGTTTAAAACTAGTTGACAACCGCACAATTAGTTTAAGACTAATTGGGTAATGCTCCCCTTTTTATTATTATTATTATTATTATTATTATTATTATTATTATTATTATTATTATTATTATTATTATTATTTTACTTTTTGCTTAATCAAAATCTTCCTATGCACTCACTTCAACTTATTTTAACCCGAAATACATGAAATTTTTCAAATATGCTAATTTTGATATGCGATTTCACACACACACACACACACACACACACACACACACACACACATATATATTTGCAATTTCTTCAAATTTTAGATGGCATTTTCGATTTTGACGTTAGAATAAAAAAGTGGTACTTTTGCTTAATCCCAAACCAACAAGCCAATCAGTTTCTTTTCTTTCGATAACGGATGAAACAAAACTCCGTGCATGTAGTTCTTGTACTAAAATACTTTTTCATAAGGAAATAGCTTTTCAACTGCAAGAACATTTATTGTCCTCAATTTATCAAGGTGGCTCAACCACCAGAGCCAAAGCTTCTCACACAAAGAAGGATGATCTGACAGGACACGACCACATTATTATTGGGTGATAAAACTGGACATGGTTCGAGCATCAACACAAAGGCCAATGGAAATGAGCCTAGAGAGGGTAATAAGAGAACCATCTATCCATCATTGCCAGACATTCCTTGGGTTTATACTCTGGAGCTGTGTGCCCCCCTCCCTGCACCACGGCAAAATGGGAGAAATAAAAAGAAGAAGTATCATTGCAATTTCAAATAATCATTTTTTGAGACGTATGTGAATGTAAAAGGATAATATATATAATGGAGGGAATGGAGGGGAGTTGGTTCTACCTTGATTGTTGTAAATGTCAAATCATATTTACTGTTCTCTGAATATAGTATAGAGTATCTGTTGAGATAGATTAAGAAGAAGTTAGTACATATAACATTTGACGACTGCTCGAGCACAGACAATGCACATATGTGCATACAACTGGGAAATCAGATGCAAGAAATTTGAGGTGAAATAAATGCAAAATGTTCAAAAAATGATCCAAAAGAGCTAAAACGTATTTTACTCAAAATAAATTAGGAAGAATGAAAATGTGGATTCTAATGCTAAATGAGATAATCTGCGATAAGTTCGATTTTGCCAACTCAAATTGACCAAATTAGCGGTTGGAAGCTTTTCAGCAACAAGATTGAAGTGACTTCTTTATTTTGTTAGAACTTTCTAGTGTTTTGGACTTTTGGTGGTGACAAGTAAATTAAGTGATAACATCAATTTTGGCTAAAAATCAATGACCGTAAGAAATAAGCCCATTGGCGTGATTCCTTTAAAACCATGAAATGGGGAAGGCCGTCTCTCCATCAAACGCCCAACTCGATCCGGAAGAAGAGCAGGTGGAGAATCCAGAAGGGGACGAAAGACAAGTCCGGACCCATATAGGCAGGGAGCCTAAAGCTGCGCCCACGTTCCAGAAAGACTACCCACATTATCACGTCTCCAAAAATTGGGAAACCCCGAGCTATTAAAGTGTAAGTAGTCTAGAGTCAATTATTCGAGGCAAGGGACATTTGAGATACATAAGTCATTACTCTTATCAATTTCACTTCTCTTAAAAATTCAAACTGACTTGAGTGTCAGAAGGCCCCTAAAAATCCACCCCTAGGAAAATCTTTATTTGTGGTGTGCAGAGTGCGTAGAGTCTAGAGCTAGTTGTATGAGAAATTTGCGCAAGAATGGTTGAGTTGCGGCCCAATCCAAATTTGACTGTTATTGTTAACCTAACTTAATATCTTGAGCAGCATAGAAAAATCACAGGTTGATCATGATTGTCTCAGTGTATCGTTGAAGAAAATATATTCTATTTCTACTACTGTACAAGGAAAAATATTAATAACAAATTCAGTAGACAATTTTTCATTATCTATTTTCCATTAGTAGTATGTGTAATGGAGATATGAGTACTTTACCATAGTGGGAGACTCTCAGTGAGTTAATTTATGTTTAAAAGTCTATTTAGGATATGGTACGAAGTTTTTTATAGCTAAAGTACGGTTTTGAACCTAGACAAGTGATGGAACTTCACAAGCAAACATTTTTGGTACGTAGTTAGATTGAGACGCATACTGTTCACAATGTAATAATAACGTTGGTCACCAAGCGAAGTACGAAGCTAAACAATTTTGACAAGAAGATGATTAAGTAAATTGAATTTGATGAAAAATAGTATAGTGATCTTAGCGGATTATGATGAAATTATTACCCGGTGTTGGAGAAATCTTTCCAGAATAAGACTTCGACAAAACGTTTTTTCGTCTAAATCACGGAGACGTTTAAAGTCCGAAGACTTTGTTCTCTCGAGACTCAAGACTCAAGACTCAAGACCCAAGACTTATTCTCAAGACTTAAGTCATTGTTCTTCTAATCCGTGTGAAGGAAATCCAAAGCCGAGTTTATGGTTGAGGATTTCGATCCTATTCTCTCGGAAAGATTCTTTGGTTGGATAATGATAACGGATTCTTTAATTCTTAATCTAAGATCGATTGAAGATCCGATGGTCGACGAAATATTCTTTGGAATGTTCTATTCATGGAAATCAAGATCCGATTGTATGGGCGAACATGATTGATGGGCTATCATCGAGTTCTTTTAATAGCTCGGATGATCTTCTTGATTGATTCCGTCCAACGGGTAAGATTGGAGGAATTCCTTTGGCAAGTGCCAACGGTATGATGGCATAAATGAGTATAAAAGGAAGTCGTTCTAGTTATTTTAAATGATGATTGATAGACAAATTCAGAGTACGAAGATCCTTGATTGTTGTTCGATACATCTTGAGCGAAGTTGTAATACACAGAGAGTGTATATACTTAGTGATACCTTGAGCAAGTGTGGTAGATTATCTACACCGAGAAATCAAGGAAATCAACAACTGTAACATTTCTTTGTTCATAGTGGAATCCAGCCAATAAATTTGTCATCGGTGTAGAAGAGTGGACGTAAGCTTGAAATAAGCCGAACCACTATAAACCGAGTGTTCAATTTTCTCTTTCTCTCGGTCTTACGATTGATATTTAACTTTGTCGATCAAATCATTAATTGTTTAAATATTGTGCAATTATTGAGAAAAATTTTATATACCTATTCACCCCCCTCTAGGTACTTATTCTAGCTATATCAATTGGTATCGAGCTCGTGTTCTCACTTTGTTTGAAGTGTTTTACTTGAGTAAAAGATCCATGGCTAGTATGCTAGCACCGGGGCTGGATGGAAGGACATAGCAATACCAGACCTCCCTACTTTGATGGAAAGGATTACAACATCGGAAAAACAAGATGAAAGCCTTCCTACGATCAAAGGATCATTTGGAATGGGACGTTGTGGAAAAATGAATCACTCCCTACAGCTGCTTCAATCTACGAAAAGAGGGAAAGAAACGGTTGAGACCAGCGGAATGTCTCAAGAAGAGATAAACAAGAGACAAGCACTCGATGCAAAAGCAATTTATTCTTTATATTGTGCTTTATCTCCAACTGAATATAATAGAATATCTTCTTGTATTACAGCAAAAGAAGTATGGGATAGATTACACATCACCTATGAAGGACGGATCGAGTGAAGGAAACCAGAATTAACATTTTCTTGGTCAATATGAAGCCTTCAAAATGAAACCAGGAGAATCTATAAGCGACATGTTTAGTCGTTTTACGAGATATTGTCATTGGTCTTGAGAACCAAGGACAAAAAATTTCTGATCCCATGAAGGTGAACAAACTTTGCGTGGACTCTCTAAGGATTGGAATCATATAAAGACTTCAATAAGAGAAACGCAAAGAATCATGCCATTATCTCGTAGACGAGTTGGTTGGAACTCTTGGTCTTACGAAGTGGAACGAATTAATGAAGACAAAGATCCAAGAGGTAAGAAATCTATTGCATTAAAATCAAATGATGATTCGATGATGCAGATTCTGAAGATGATATGGATGATGAGGAGCTTGCTCTATGATAAGAAGATTCAGAAAACTGAATAGAAAAGGAAGAAGGTTCATCTCAAAGAAACAAAGTTTTCAAAGACAGCAAACCAAGTCTTGATGATGAGGAACCAAACAAAGATGTAGTTTGCTTTGAATGTAAAAAAAATGGACACATCATACCCAACTGTCCTCTTCGAAAAGAAAAGATGAAAAGCTGAAAAGTTTCGAAAAGCTCTCAAAGCGAAAACTGGGTGATACGAGAATGTGAAGAAAGTGATAATGAATATGCCAACATATGTTTGATGGCACATTCGAGACTCGGACTCAGATTCGGATCGACTCGGACTCGGTCGGATCGACTCGATAGTGAATTTGAGGTAAGTAATTTTAAAATTCTGTCAAAGTTTCTAAATATATTGATGAACTGTGTCTTAGTCTTAAGACTTCTCTCAAAAGAATTTCCGAACTTAAAAAGGAAAACTCATTTCTAAAACAAAAGGAAATTATTTTAGAAGAAAGAATTAAAAGTCTAGATCTAAATGTTTCTGCTCTTAAAGAAAAAGAAGATGATCTCTTGAAAGAAAATGTTTTTTAAAAACTGACTTATCAAATATTTCAAATAAATTTTCAATAGGATCCGAAAAGCTTGAAAAAGTTCTTTCAGCTCAAAGACCTTACTTTAATAAGTCTGGTCTAGGTATGACAAAGTGGAAACAATTCCATTGATTGATTTTCCAAAAGTAAAAGAAAGAATAAGAAAAGACCATCAAAAGAGGCTTACAAAAATCATTTCAAAAGAGTTTTGTAAAGTCGGTAGGTCAAAATGCTTTAAGGTGTTCTAAGTGTAACTTGATCAGGATCATTTTGAAAAAGAATGTCCTATGGTTTGGAAACCTGTTAAGAAAACAGTATGGCCTAATAATGCTCATCTTACTAACACAAAAGGACCCAAGAAAATTTGGGTACCAAAGAAAGCTTGAGACTCTCTTTTAAATGCAGGTCTCCGTCAAAAAAAGATAATTTGGTATCTTGACAGTGGATGCTCAAGACACATGATAGGAGACTCAAATTGTTTCATTAAGCTTATTCAAGTAAATGGTGGAAAAGTTTCTTTTGGAGGAAATAGCAAAGGAAGTATTGTAGGATTTGGACTGTAAAAATTGGAAATCTCACAATAAGTAATGTTTCACTTAGTGGAAGGACTCAACTACAATCTTCAAAGCATTAGCCAGTCAATTGTGTGATACTGGTTTACAAGATCTCCTTTCAAGAAGGCATATGTTCGGAACTAGTAAAGACTCTACTCAGTCTTTCATGGGTCGAAGGCATGGAAACATCTACCTCTTGATGTGAAACCAAATGAAGAACAATGCATAATCTCAATTCAAGATGAAGCAGTTCTTATGGCACAGAAAACTTGGCCATATCAACAATGAAGCAATTAGCCAAAATCTCTTCAAAGCGGCTTGTTCGAGGTCTACCAAAATTACCATACCTAAAGTCCGATCCATGCACTCCATGCATTCCGGGAAAGCGGGTAAGAAATTCATTTAAGCAAGTAAATCATGTATCTACTAATCATGTATTACGTTGCTTCATATGGATCTCTTCGGACCAACAAGAACCGAGCATTGGAGGTAAGAAATATTGTCTAGTAATTGTAGATGATTACTCCGCTTTACTTGGGTATATTTTCTTGCAAGTAAGTCCGAAACCTTTTCGTATTTTGAAAGTTTGCTAAAAAGGTTCAAAATGAAAAAATTTGTTATTTCAAGTATAAGAAGAGATCATGGAAGTGAATTTGAAAATCAAGATTTTACAAAATTTTGTGATAAATCTAGTTTTAATCACATGTTTTCCTCTCCATATACTTCTCGAGCAAAATGGAGTTGTGGAAAGAAAAAATAGATCTCTTCAAGAAATGGCTAGAACACTTTTAATTGAAAGTAAAATTTCTTCACGATTTTTGAAGCGGTTTCAAGCGCATGCTATATTATAAATAGAGTCTTTCTAAGACCTATTCTAGAGAAAACCCCTATGAATTGTTCAAAGGTAAGAAGCCTATTGTTTCATACTTTCATGTGTTTGGTTGCAAATGTTTTATTTTGAAAAAATGCAAATGATCGAGTTGGTAAGTTTGAAGAAAGATCAGATGAAGGCATCTTCCTTGGATATTCTACATCAAGCAAAGCCTATAGAATCTATAACAAGAAAAGATTCGAGTCTATGGAAGAATCAATGAATGTCAAATTTCAAGACTCTACGCAAGATGAATCGATCGGACTCATCATGAAGAATCGAACTCACGCTAGACCTTCCAAAGTCTTCAACTCAAGAAGCATCTCGACTATGGAAGTCCATCATCAAGATACTCATGAAGATTCAAATAAAGAAAGAGATCATCAACCAAGCAAATCAACCGATGCGGAAACACAAATCCGGTCATCCCAAAGATCTCATTATTGGCGAAATCAATGAAGGAATCGCACCGAGATCAAAAAGGCGTGAAGAGTCTAGTGATGTGGCTCTCATTTCTAAAATTGAACCAAAAAGCATAGAAGAAGCTTTATCTGATGAAAGCTGGATTGAAGCTATGCAAGAAGAGCTCAGACAGTTCAACATTAATGATGTTTGAGAATTGACATCTAAACCAAAAGGCAAATCTGTTATTGGAGCTAAATGGGTGTTCGGGAACAAGATGAATGAAGAAGGAAAAGTCGTACGAAACAAAGCAAGACTCGTGGCTAAGGGATACACGCAAGAAGAAGGAATAGACTATGATGAGACTTACGCACCCGTTGCAAGGTTAGAAGCTATTCGACTATTACTTGCGTTTGCTTGTTATAAAAATTTCAAGTTATTCCAAATGGACGTCAAAAGTGCCTTCCTAAATGGATTTATCCAAGAGGATGTTTATGTGGAACAACCTCCGGGTTTGAAGACCCAAAGAAGCCGACTCGGTCTTGATGAAAAAGGCCTGTATGGTCTAAAGCAAGCACCTTGAGTTTGGTACGACAAACTAAGTAAGTTCTTATTACAGAATGGTTTTGTCAAAGGTAAACTAGATACTACTTTATTTAAAAAGGAAAACAAAAGTTTTTTACTTGTTCAAATATATGTTGATGACATTATTTTTGGATCTTCTAATGAAAGTCTTTGCAAGAAATTTTCAAAGTCTATGCGGGATGATTTGAAATGAGTATGATGGGAGAATTAACTTTCTTTCTTGGTCTTCAAAAAACAATTGAAGGAATGAACTTTTATCTTATCAAGAAAAATATGCTAATGATCTTGTCAAAAGATTTGGATTGGAAAATTGCAAAAAGACCGACATACCGATGTCATGTTCTTTGAAGATAGACAAAGATGAAGAATGGAAGAAAGTAGATCAAAAGCTGTATAGGAGCATGATTAATTCACTTCTTTATCTTACTGCTTCTAGACCTGATATTTTGTTGAGTGTTTGCATCTGTTAGGTTTCAATCGGATCCTAGAGAATCACATCTCATTGCCGTGAAACGTATTATCAAATACGTTGCTTCATCTTCAAGCATCGGTCTTTGGTATCCAAAGAAGGAGACTTTAATCTTCTAGGATATTCGGATGCGAGATCGGCCGGTTGCGAGTCGATAGAAAGAGCACTTCGGAACTTGTCAATTGCTTGGAAACGGGACGGTGTCTTGGTTCTCAAGGAAACAAAGCACGTAGCTCTCTCAACAACGAAGCGAGTATGTAGCTCTTGGAAGTTGCTGTTTGCAAATTCTATGGATAAAACAACAGCTACAAGACTTTGGCATTGAAGACTCATGCACGAAATCAGATGTGACAACACCAGCGCGATCAATCTCACCAAAAATCCAATACTTCATTCAAGAGCAAAGCATATTGAGATTCGACATCACTTTATTAGAGATCATATTCAAAATGGAGAAATCTCGATTCAATTTGTTGATTCAAAGAGTCAACTAGCGGATATATTTACAAAGCCTTTGGAGAAAAATCAATTCGATTTTATCCGCTCAAGACTCAACATTTTGAAGCGTGAGGAAGTTAAAGTCTAGAGACTCACTCTCTAAGACTCTAAATCGAGACTCAATCATTCATGGCTAAAAACCGTAAGTTGCTATTCTATCTAAAATATTCTTGTTTATCTTATCTCGAAAAGGTACGTTCTTTTATTCAGTTAATTTATAATTTTCGTGTGAAATTTGAAAACTTGTCTTTTTAGAGGAAGTTATTTTTGGCAGTTATTGATTTTGAAAAAAAGTGTTCGTACACTTTCCTTATGTCGATTGGTTTTTTCTCTTTTCAAATCCGAGGCACATATAAATTAGTTATTCTACCCCCAAATTTTCAAAACCCTAAAAAGCACTCTCCTCTCGATCTGTTTCTACTCTTTGTTCATTTTGAGAAAGTTGTCATCTTTTCTTGGGAAAAGCAAGTGAAGGAATCTTATAGACGAAAGGAAGATGTCGTCTTCGAGGAAATCATCAAGAATCGCAAACAAGGGACCACGAGAGAATGGAGAAGGGGCCTACACACTTCGATCTTGCGAGGATGAAGACTTACCAAGTCAGCGACAAAGTCCGATTCGCTCTCCTCCACGTCATTCACCATCTACCCCACAAGGTGCACAATCGGAAGAAGAGATAATCGAGGATGCTTGACCCGTAAGAGTCCAAAAACCCTCTTTTATTTATAAGCTTTATCGTGCGTTGAAAGTCACCGGCACTTCATTAAAGTATATAGATGATTTCCTTAAAGACAAAAATTATGGGAATGAGTATCTTTTTGCGGAAAATGGAGGAATTGGGAATTGCTCCTAAAGGAAGGGCAATGGAGGCTCTTGAGAACATTCCAAGTGACCCTCGTAGGAGGACAAAATCGATTGACGGGAATGATGATGACAAAATGTTCCTTGAATTTAAACCTAGAATGGGTGTGGCTGCGAATGTGAAAGGAAATCGGATGGATTTGTTTAAATCCAAGGATCGGGAGAAAGTGTATTTGGCTGTTGAAAAGAGGGGTGATAAACCCTAGAAGTGTCGATTTTGATTTCTTGGATCCATCAACGTGAACTTAAGAGAAAAGTTGAAATTGCTTCAACTTGAGCAATTTTGCTCCGACCTAGACGGTATGCTCAATTAACCGCCTATTTCTATTCAAATCTTAGCTTTTTGGATGCGAATAGAATTTCATTCAGTGTTCGAGATCAAGTCCACGTGGTAGATGTGAATATGTTGGCGGACATTGTTGGAGTTGAACGGGACGCTATCTCCCTATCAAAGTCTCGATTGCTCGTACTACTCTGGATCTTGTTAAAGATATGGACGCGAGAGAAGAAAATTACCTACTCGAGGATGAAGGCCATCAACATCGTGCTTCATAAGATTGTGATTAACCTGTCTCGGCCAAAGTCTACATCCAAAGACTTCGTGTCTAACTCCGAAGCAAAGTTGATGTATGCGATCAATATAGGGAAGAAGTTTTCTCTCCCTCACACTATTCTCTTCCATATGTACAGAGCATTGTCAAAAGACAAAGGACAATTGCCTTATCCCGGTCTTGTGACCAAGATTTCGAGACACTTGAACATTGAACTACCGCATACATTTTGTGATCGACCATGTGAAAAGATGGTGGTAGGTTGAAAATGTTAATGAAGATGCATCGAAAGAACTTGATAAGGCAATGGAGAAATTCAAAGTGAAATCTCCAAATCCAATCTTCTGCATCAAAAAGGAAAGGAAAGGAGCCATGGGTGCCCCATCCAAGAAGAAAAAGAACTCTTATCTTGGATGATGAAGATGAAGATGAAGATGATGAAGATCCCACTATCAAGCGCATTGACAAGAACAAGACGTTCGTGTCTCATCAAACGAGATCTTCAGCAGAACAGATGAAAGAAGAAGAAGAAGAGAAAAGAAGGAGAAAGAAGAAGAAGAACAGAGAGAGAAGGAGAAAGAAGTTGAAGAAGAAGAAGAAGGAAAAAGAAAAGAGAAGCGAATTCGGGAGAAAAGGGAAATGAAGAGCATGATCATCACTCTTCCCCTTTCGATGTCCTAGAGACAGGGGAGTTAGCGAGCAAGAAGGTCTACACCACATGCTGTCAACGGTGAAGATCTAAGACAATCTCCCGAAGACCCGAAGAAGTTCAGGCTCTCTCAATTGCTGACGAAGAAGGTGATGCATCGATTCCAAATCTGCGCAAGACCATTCAAAAACGCCATCATCCGAAAGAGTCAATGCAAGCACACGAGACGGATGATTACAGCAGATTTTCGTAGCATCATGAATATTCTTCTAGAAATGCGGAAATATATGTTCGGGACTATGAAATTCAAGCTTTCAAAAGAATGTTGGACAAGCATCTTCAGTCTCTATGGAGGATAGACTCAAAGACCTCGCTCTTCAACTTCAAGCCAATGCCAAAGGAGAAGAGGTAGCTCATCTACGAGAGAAGACTTGAAGAAGCTCGAAGGAGTAGTCCGATCGATGGGGGATTTCCAGATCGTGCGCATTCCCAAGAAGACATGACTCCTTTCTCACCTTTTCAATGATGACAAAAAGGGGAGAATCAATTTGAACTTTCATATTTTAATCTTTGACCTTTTTGGTTATGTTTGAATATTTTGAGTATGACTTGAGAACTTGAACTTGGATTTTGAATTGAGTGTCGATTGTGATGATTGATCGGTCGCATTTATTCAAGTTTTGTTATATGGTGTTTCTCATGAAAGTCTAACCAATTTTCTGTGGTGGATGCGAGTCCGGTTATTTTATTAATCTTTATGAGTTAGCCATATTACTTGAGAAATGTTTTGCGGGTCAAAGTTGTTCAAATCTTCAAGAAAGTTTTGTCACCATCAAAAAGGGGGAGATTGTTGGAGAAATCTTTCCAGAATATTTTGAAGCGACAAAACGTTTTTTTCGATCTAAAGTCGGAAGTTCGGAGACCTTATGTTTAAGTCCGAAGACTTTGTTCTCTCGAGACTCAAGACTCAAGACTCAAGACCCAAGACTTAAGACTCAAGACTCAAGACTTAATTCTCATTGACAGTTCTTTCTAATCCGGTGACGAAGGAAATCCAAAGCCGAGGTTTATGGTTGAGGATTTCGATCCTATTCTCTCGGAATAGATTCTTTGGTTGGATAATCATTTCGGATTCTTTAATTCTTATCTAAGATCGATTGAAGATCCGTTGGTCGACGAAATAATCTTGGAATGTTCTATTCATGGAAACCGAGATCGATTGTATGGGCGAACATGATTGATGGGCTATCATCGGTTCCTTAAATAGCTCGGATGATCTTCTTGATTGATTCCGTCCAACGGGTAGATTGGAGGAATTCCTTTGGTAAGTGCCAACGGTATGATGGCATGAAGGAGTATAAAAAGAAGTCGTTCTAGTTATTTTAAATGGTGATTGATAGAAAAATTCGAGTCGAAGATCCTTGATTGTTGTTTGATACATCTTGAGCGAAATTGTAAACGAGAGAGAGTATATACTTGGTGATACCTTGAGTGAGTGTGGTAGATCATCTACACCTAGAAATCAAGGAAGATCAACACCGTAACATCTCTTTGATCATAGTGGAATCCAGCCAATCGGCTGTCGGTGTAGAAGAGTGGACGTAGGCTTGAATAAGTCGAACCACGAACTTTGATCATTGTTTGTCTCAAATCTATAAACTGTCTAGTATTGTGTTGAGAAAAATTATTTATATACCTTTCACCCCCCTTACTTATTCTAGCTCTATCGATTGATATTTAACTCGGTTTTGAACCTGACAAGTGATGGAACTTGAATCATTAATTGTTTAAATATCGTAAACAATTTTGACAAGAAGATGATTTTTATATTTGATGAAAAATAGTATACTCATACGGATTAGATATATCACCCGGCCACTTGACCATCGACAAACCAAGGCCTCCACGGACTAAGTAAAGTCAAATTAAGTGATCTTATCCAATCCATTGTACCCACATATGGAATACCCATGTCATGATCACCACCGCAATAAGAGTACTTTTTGTCAACAATAGAAAATGCCTTTGATTTATGTGAAAATGCAAATAAACTGCAAAAGAAACTTATCCATTTAGCTGACGCAATACCTGTAAATTAGGGCACGGATGGATGTCTTGGAGAGGTATCTATGATAGACTACACTATTAAGAATATCCTTTGTGTAAGATATACTCTCGTTGCATCTATTCCATTCTCGCTTCATGCCCTGAATGTCATTATTCGGTAATCAGTATAACTATATTAATGTTAGTGATGCTTGTGAAAGAGAATGTTTCTTCATACCTCTCGTATGTGAAGGGCTTCTTGGACATTCCTATCGTTGGCCCAAATGTAGGAGTACAAATAGTTATAAGACTGTCGACAGAGAAATTTATGTGAAATGGTGCATAAGTTATTTATTAAAATTCATGTGTTCATCGTATATTGTCTTAGATGTATAGACAGATGCTATAATTTTAGGTAATGAATTCATAGATTTTGAGGGTGTAAATTTAGGATGTACCCGACACCATGGCTTGGATTGTTGACGCATCGAAATGACATCGATGATATTCTCTTTGAGTATACTTCTACTCCATTTTAGCCTCATGTGGTTAGGAGATAACGCACTACACTTGGGTTCCAATATTTGAGGGATATTTATCTTCTCAAGGCACTAGAAAATTTCACAAGGAAACATATCTCGGTGACATACATCTTGTAGAATAAAATATGAAAGAGGTTGATGTTATAACGATAGCACTTACTATCGACACCATTTCAAGATCTCTTAGACATGCTCCATTTGTAGGATCTACATTCATGTAATCTCCATTGCAATCCGTTTTTGTTGACTTGAAAACATGAATGCAAAGGTAAAATCACGAAAACTTCATTTCATGTGTAATTATAATTACTAGTATATATATTTTCTTTTTGATAATATGGAGATCTTATCAAAGTTAAGACATGTTGTAAATTCACCTCGTAAAGTTCATCTAATATGAGAGCCGTCTTGTAACAATATGGAATCCTTTGACTAATGTCCTTTACTTCACAAGTCACCGGATTGCCTAGCACGTAACCCTATTCATATAACCACAATGATGATGCTTTCAATATATATATCTAGTATTAGCAGATACAAAGTTGAAATGTTGAGGAAATAGTAGCATACATATGACTTTTAACCTTAGTGTGAAGTGTGAACTATGAGAAGAGCACACAGAGCCTAACATTTTAAATGTCGTAGAAGATTAATTTATAAACCAAACTCGACAAGAGTATTACACACTTTGAGATTCATTGGCGGCTCGCGTCCGGCTTCATTTCCTATACAAAAATGCAAGCAGAGTCTTTTTTATGAAGAGAATATAACTTCTTCAGATCGTGAGGGAGACAAATATCAAGTAATTAATTTGAAAATAAAACTCTTTATGAAGGTAAAGTTCAATTGCGTACCATCATATATTTCTTTAACAATGATGGGGACGACAACACCGGAATAAGAATCACCGGTGATGTAAAGCTGATTTGTGAGGAACTTGGGATGAGCCAATAGCCACTGCCTCAAAAATAAAATACAATAAAATGAAGGAACTGTATTGATCAAAATAATTAGTTGTGATAATTGCCTTAAAGGGCATCTTCTTATGATGGGATAACATATTGTTGGTGTTAACTCGAGTGGCTACCTTTCTTAAGAACTCATATGTCTGTGCTGCTGAGGAAGTGTCACTAATATTGTATGCTGCCCATGTCATTGCATAAGAAAATCCCGTACCCACGGGTGCATCTAAAAATATTATGTTGGCAATCTGTTATAAGAAAATATTGACAACTTTTAATCTTGATAAATTTTATACTATTAACTCTCGTTAAAAATATAGGTAATTCACCTTTGTCCAGGAATAGGGATTTAACTCGAACACTGGTCTGATTCCACTGGAATTTGAATAATCAAATTGCAAAGGACCTGTGCGAAAACATACAAACATCAATATCATGGGTAGGCCACACCATTCAAAAGGGTTTTGCTTTTGACCGGTATGTTGATTTTCAAATGATAGGGAGTTTGCATCCATAATAGATCTGGCATGCCCCAAATTGAAATATCTAGAAAATTGCTTTCCAATTTACCTCAAATGTCACAACATTAGAGAGCAACTAAAATCACGTTGCCTAGATAGCAACATCACATAAGAGCCGCAAGATAAGGCGGCACTAGCATAAATACATCAAAAAGTAACTTTCTTAGAGTTACTTGTGGTGACTTTAGGTCTAAATTGAAAAAGTAACTTTCTCAGAGTTAGAGACTCCCATTTGAAGAAAAAAGCTTAGATGAGCAATCAATTTCAAATGAAAACCATTGAAAGTATGAAAGTTCACATCTAGTGTAGGTGTATTATATATATACAAGCGTATAATTAAAATGACAAATTTTTATTCAACTCTTAGGGCAAGGCTATTTTCTTGATGGAGATTGACTTTGTATGATGAATGCACGTAAGACATAGCCTATGTGTGATGCTGTTGAAGATTTATTCTCCAAATTAATGATAGTTCACTTTAGAGAAGGAAAAAGTGGAAATGCAACCATAATGAGTCTAGAGAAATTGTCATTTGCACCCATAGCATGTGGGCCCAGCTATTATGGATCGCTAGATTATAGGAGTCTCATATGTGGCCCACTTCATGATACATATGAATCTCGACTCACACAAACCGCTATATCATATGAGTTCTAAGAGGGCTCATATCATTAATCAGTGCCAGTGCCTCAATTGATGTGAGTTGAGCTCACAAAATTCAAATTCACGTGATACTTTATTATGAGACATACCCCATTACAAAGGAATTCATTGAAGGAGTGTATGATGCCCTAGGAGCCCACTCGAGTTAAGTTTAAGTATTTATCAACTTATATAGGTATAGCTACGATGTCAAAAAAACCCGATCCAACCTTAAAATTAGAGTATTTGGGGGTTGGGTCTCAATCTTCTTCAGGTAGGGATTTTTAGATGTTGGTATTATTAGGGTTGGGGTTAGGTTGGATCGAGTTGGGCAGGTCGGGTTGGATTAGGTTAGGCCCATATGGGTATTTTGACACCCCTAGAGCATAGCCTAATCTCCCTCTCTCTCCTCTTCTCTCTCCATGCATGCATAACGAGGACGACATCATAGATCTGAGCCTAAATAATTGATGTTTGCCTGACTGGACTGGAATAATTTTTTTGAGTTATACAAAATACTAGTATCGAGTTAGGTAGGTCAATCGCATCTTTTAGTGTTTTGGGCTAGGTATCATGAAAACCCAACTCAACCTATCAACACCCTTGGGTACAACATGAGTAAAAACTAGAGTTGGGATAAGAGTACGAGAAATTGTGGTGAGTGGCATAATTTGGACCTCTTGAATAGGTAGAAAATGGAAAGGATAGGAGAGTTCGTCCAAAAAATATGGGATTTTGGCTTGTCTTTTGCCCACGGAACATGAGAAAGTGACAAAAGAACATCCAACTTTTGATGTGCGGACCCCTCAAGTGCCATAATTTTGTACAAATGGATACTTAAGTGTCATAACTTACGAAAGGTATACTTAAGTGCCAAAATCGGAGTAAAATTGATCACTTGAGTGCCAATCCGGCCAAAATGCCAACGTAGCATTTTTCCAAACTGAGCCCAAAACGACACTGTTTTACACGCTAACGTGGCCAAATAATGCAAAAACGACGTCGTTTTGGGCTCATGTGATAAAAATAATATAAAAATTAAATAAAATAAATTTAAAATTTAATTTAGTTAAAATATTAAATAATAATAATTTTAAAATTAAATTTAGTTAGGAATATTAAAAAATAATAATTTAAAATTTTTTTAAAAAAAATAAAATAAAACGGGGGTGGTTAAGGCCCTCGGCCACCACCGCCACCTCATTGCCGTCGCCGGGAAGGCCCGGACGAAGAAGGGGAGGGTCGGCCAAGGTTGTCGGCCCCAGCCGGGGCTAGAGACCCTTGCCGTCCGGTGACGAGGGTGTGCGAGCCCTCGCCCCGGATCGGGGCGAGGGTCGGCGGCCCTTGCCGGCTGGACCAAGGGCCGCCGCTCGTCGGGGCGACCCCCAGTGGTTAGCGGCCCTTGGCTCGGCCGGGCGAGGGCTGCCGACCCTCGCCGGATCCGGGCGAGGGCTAGCGAGCCCTGCCGCCGTCGGCCGGGGTCATCGGCCCTTGGCTAGGGGCCAACGACCCCGGCCGACCCTCCCCCTCCATCGCCGGGCCTTCCCGACGACGGCGAGGAGGCGGCGGTGGCGGCTGAGGGCTACGACCGCCAACCCCCTCCCCCTTTTTTAAAATTTTAAAATTTTATTTTTTAAAATTTTAAAAATCTAATTTTAAAATTATTATTTTTAATATTTTAACTAAATCTAATTTTAAATTTAATTTATTTAATTTTTATATTATTTTTTTACCACGTCAGATTGAAATGAAGCCGTTTTTGCATTATTTGGCCACGTCAGTATGCAAAACGGCGTCGTTTTTGGCTCACTTCGCCGGAAATTCGCCGGAAAAATGCCACATCAGCCTTTTGGCCGGAGTGGCACTTAAGTGATCCGTTTTTCTTTGAATGTGGCATTTAAGTGTACCTTTCGTAAGTTATGGCACTTAAGTATCTCTTTGAGTAAAGTTATGGTACTTGAAGCGTTCTTTTGCCTCCAACTTTCTCAATTGCCAACGTAAGTTCTATATTATGGTTGCCAATATCCTCCTCAAATTACAAAAGTCTTTCTACCAGCATCTTATATATTTGTCACACCAGATTTCAACTATTCTTTTTATTTTGAAAGGGAGATAGGACCTTTTTTTGTAAGTGCTGGATTGGAAAGAGGACCCTTTTGTAAGTGATAATGCTAGTCAATTTTTTGGAGCGCAACTATTCTTTTGGAGCAACTATTGCTACTAAAATAATCAATGGAATGATGCATAATGTTATCAATAAAGAAGGACTTGTATCTTAGTTGCATATATAGTCCATAAGGAATTTAATTGCAGGCTTTTGAACAGGTTTGAGAATATAAGTGCTTATAAAAGGAATGCCCATCACCACACATGATTGTTCAATTCAGTTGCATATATATATATACTTTTTATATCGGGGTTTTGGTAAAAAATCCTGGCTAAAATAATAAGATAGAGATAGAGATAAGACAATGAGACTCCTACTATTTAACATTTGACTATGTTGGGGATTTTCTTGAGGTGGATATTAGATAGGACATCTTGTGTTTTTTTCTATTGAATAGATATACACACACACACATTTAAGCATTTCTCATACCATGAAAAGTTACTACGAGCTCATTAAGGTCTTATCAAAACTTTGTTGGCGATTTGGTTCAATCAACACGAGCATTACAGTGACTCATCCTAAAGAAAACAAAGCCATAGAAAACAGAAAAGTGCTTGTGTCATGATCTTTTACGGATTGGAGGTTGGCGGGAGCTAAATGAGTGACCATCTTAATTATTTTTATCAAGTATTAAATAGCATAATCTAACACCCTTCCAAAAATAAGAGAAAAAAGAAGAAGGCTACCAAAAAGCTCCATGTCACCAAATAATAATAATATCGCTAGGAAGAAGAAAAATGATGAATGAAGGAATTGAAAAGAGAGAATGCACCTATTTCGAAGAGGAGGCCGGATAGAGCGGAGCAACCCGGACCGCCGGTGAGCCAAAGCAACAAAGGGTCATCGTTGGGGCTCCTCTCCGACTCAATGAAGTAGTAAAATAGCTGCACTTCCTCCAACTCTCCTACCCCGACGTATCTGCATCAGTTTTGTTTCACCACCATTCAAACAAACATTGAGAAGAAAACACTTATATATATCTTGAAGATGAAGGAAAGAAACAGCGAATCAAGTCATTTGCTACATTGTGGTTGCTCATAAACATATAACGCAAGCTGACCCTGTTTCGAGTTTGAAGGGAAGGTCTCCGGGGAATCCTGGTAGGCTCTCGATGATGGCTGATTGTGATCGTCTGACGTTGGAGATCAACAGCAGCAATGGAAGAAGGAGACGAAACATCCTTGGCTCGTCCTATCAAGAAAAATGGAAGAGAAAAGAGAATAGGCAAATTTCTGTAAGATTCCTCCTTCCTCCGTCTGGATATCAAGGGTCTATATAAGGCTTCGCCGCTTTATAAACCGTCCATCCCCTGGTCAGTAGAGTAATTGTCACCATGGTCTTTTAACACGTGCATTTAGACTCATTTGAGCAGTAATATTTTAGCCTTTTTACGGATGTGGAAGCACAACTACTCGCCTATCGATTGATATACAAAATAGTGTGATGGATTAAAATTAGGTACTCAAATATGTAGGAAAAATTATCAAAAAAATCTTAAATATTTTGCAATTATGCCAATTCAGTCATAAACTTATTTTTTTTGGCCAATTGAATCACAAACCTTTTACAATTGTGCCAGTTCAATCCTTTTGGCAAAAATTGGCTGGCCGGTGCCAGTGATAACTTTTTAATGATATTTTATTTTTTCAAAATATTTTATTAATTTTTTAATCTTTTTTTTTTTTTTTTATCTCTCTTTCTCCTTCTTCCTTTGACTCTGGTGACCGACCATCCCTCGTTGGTCGCCAAATTGAAGCGGCTAGGCAAACTCACCCAGCCACTGGCGAGGTGAGCCCTTGTTGGATCTAGAGAGGGCTTGCTTCACTGTTGCTTGGCGAGGGCGAGCTCGCGAGGTGAGTCCTCGCCAGATCCAGCGGGAGACAATATCGATTCATAAAATGATGTGATAAATTCTAATTTAACATTTTATGATACACGTGCAAATTGTCTAGTTATTTAGAGTGAAAAATTTCTCTTGATTACTTATGCACATCGTGCGTCCAATTATACGAAGCAAAAAGGACATCCAACTGGTAAGGGACATCATGCATTTTCTTTTCAAAATGTCCTTAATTACTTGTTTTACAAATATTGAATTCATGAACAAATGCGTACGTTAATAAGCCCATATAGTCTTTCACATATTTCAATATTAGAATTTGAATGTTCTTCATTTAACAATAACATCCTCAATAAGATTTCACGTCTTGAGATATTTGGATCTTGTCATAATATCATAACATACTTCAAATATATTAGTTTATATCAGTAATTTCACATGTAGCAATAAAGTTTTGTTTAATTTTTTAGATGTGAATATTATTGTTACATCTACCTTGCGTGCGCATTCGCTAGCTTTATTATCTTTTTTTGGGTAAACAGTACTACTTGTATCAGTAATGTCATTACCTACTCTATTTACTGCCATGGTACGGACGTTCTCCATTGCATAAAGCTACTTTATTTAATCAGTACTTTTTGACGGCTACATTAGGTAAGTTGATTAGGACCAAAGTGGGTAGTTAGTCTAAGGACGTGCATAATAACAATTTTTTTTTTTTTATA
Organism: Eucalyptus cladocalyx; assembly: GCA_017140615.1. Classification (NCBI taxonomy): domain Eukaryota; kingdom Viridiplantae; phylum Streptophyta; class Magnoliopsida; order Myrtales; family Myrtaceae; genus Eucalyptus; species Eucalyptus cladocalyx. The sequence goes on along the minus strand of CM029524.1, from coordinate 19,683,775 downwards.
ACCCGGGAACCCGTACAGCCGGTAGCCGGTGGGGTAAACCCATGGCGAACTGGTCTGCTACCACAGACCCAGCCGCAGGTGAGTCACGCAATGAGGACGCGGGGTTTCAAATCTCTCCCTCCTCGGTGGGGGAGAAAGCTATAACCATCGCGGCCACCGCGGGCAGTGGTCGTGCATAATAACTATTATATTTTTGTTGTAGAACTTTTTCTATTCCTAACTTATTTATGGAACAAAAATTTGTTTGACAATACTATTTTTTTTTTAATTTCTAAAACAAATTTTTAGTCTAGAAATAAGGTTGGAACAAAAATGAAAAGTGAAAATTTTATACTTTTCTATTTTAGAAATAAAAATGAGAAATAAAAATTCTTCATATCGCTCATTATTGCTACTAGTTGACCCTTCACCCATTGTTGCCGCAGTCCATTGCCGTATGCTACTTGTTGCAATTCATGGCCGGTCGCCGTCCACTATCGATCGCCATCATTTGCCACTAGTCATTGTCCGCTGCTGCTAGTCACCATCGCGCACGGGTGCCACCCCCCTGCGATTGCTCACCGCCCAAGAGAAAGAAATTTTATATCGTTATCAAATGAATTTTTATTTCAAAAACATAAATTTTGTGTTATTATCAAATGCATATTTTTACTTAGAAATTCATCGAGGAATATAATAGATTTTTCTATTTCTATTTCAAAAATTAATTTCTAATAAAAATGATTATTATTCGCGCTTTTAAGTGTTTGAACATAAGGTTCCCTCGCCGACAGAAGATTTTATGGATGAACCATTGTTTCTTCTCAAAATTTGATGAGAGATCACCACAAAGGCTTTCTTATCACCATGTTCTATTTTTTTTAGACTTTATCAACTATAAGTCAAACTACTACTAGTCGGTCAACAATCGCCATTGCATGTATTAAGATTTAATGGCCCATCCTAAAAATTAAAAATTAAAAAAGTGAAAATGCTCAAATTATCAGTCGAAACGGGCCAATTGAAAATCCCTGCTGTCTCCGCTACTCATTGTTATGGTACTCGCATAATTTTCTGAATGACCACTGAAAGTGCTAATATAAACACTTAGAGGAGGGTGAATAGGTGTGAAGAAAAATTTTCGTGAAACGTAGTAAAATATTTTGTTTTTGAATTTGAGTCTGAAGAATAACAGACTTTTGAAACTGAATCTAAAGAACAATAGATTTTGAGCGAGTTCAGACTTTAGCAGTTAAATAAAACTACAAACAAAATAAATGAGTTCAGGGAAGAGAATAAGAACACATAAATTATAGTGGTTCGGCTTAGATCAAGCCTACGTCCACTCTCCCACACTAACAACCTTCTGCTGGATTCCACTATGCAATTAACAAGAGATTATAATTTTGAGTGCAAACACTTAGTGGTAGATCACATTATCTCACTAAGTCACTCTTTTGGTATTTCTCTCACGATTACAAACGTTTAAGCTCACAAAAGACAAATGTATGATCGAAGGTCACTTAGACTTTGAAATTATAAATTCTACACTCCGTTTCTTACTTACTCATTAGTCCTTGATCTCCTTAAATACTCCTCCACTTCCAAACTAGTCGTTGGATAGTATCTTAGAGGATCGTCTTACAATCTACTCATTTGACAGATCTGTATCTAGAAGATTTGGTAACCATTGAGTGATCCCAAATTGATTCCGATCGCCTATACAAATAGAATCTTGGTTTCCATAAGTAGAGCTTCTTCGTATAGAAAGTTCTTGGATCCAATTGTCAATCAATTAGATTGAGTCAATCAAATCTTGATGTAGAATCCAAACCAGATCATTAGCCGTTATATGTTTGGGGCTTGTGTTACGTTCTGTCAAGTTGTTTCGTTATGAATCTGCTACGTTCTAAACTTGTGTCTCGTTCTGGATGTAAAGTCTGAGAGTCTTCAAATTGAAATAGAGTTTGAGTGTCTTCTAACTGAAGTAGAGTCTGAACATTTTCTGCTTTTAAACAAATTTAGCCTTAAGGTCTTAACACAGTCTAAACAAGTTCAACTTCAGCATAGAGTCTGTCTTCTGGTTCTTCCAAATATAGACTTTGATAATATCATTTACATGTTCTATCATTTGCATAGTCTATTACTCAACAATTAAACACATTAGTAGCCTTTGAGTTTATTTTGTCACCTTCAAAATATCATAAGGGATTTCCCTAACAATCTCCCCATTTTTTTATGATGACAAAACAATATCTGAATATGTAGATATGTAATCACACTTTCTAAAATATTGATAAATCAATCATCAAATTTTAGATTTTCAAAAAATGTGATTTGAATCAAAAGACAACAAATAGATTGAGCATAACAATATATAAAAAAATAATCGCAGCTCAATATTATGCAATAAATAATATCAACCAATCAACACATATGCATATTTATATTCTCTCACCATTTTTGTCATAATCAAACAGCGATAACAATCCAAATATCTTGCATAAAACACAATTTTCAAAAAATTAGCTTTTACAAAGTAAGTCAAATATTAAAGATATGCAATATAACTCACTTCGATCATATATATCAGCAAATATCCAATAAAAATCATGGATGCATTATAAAATTCACTTTACCCATTTTGTCATAATAAAATAATAATATCAATAAGAGATTTGTTGATGACAAAAGATAATAAAAGATGCACTAACCGGATTTTGTAGAAATTAACAAGTTCTATTCACCTTTTTCTTCATTCCATAACAAGATCATGATCAATTCAAAAAGATTTTTCTATAATCGGTCAATGCTCCCCCTCAATTTGTTGCCTTTTTAAGATGATCACAATTCTTTCATTTCTCCCCCTATCATCATGACAATATTTGTGAATAGCACTAATTGTGGCTTGTGCACATTAAGCAAAATATTTGTCCATTATTTCTCTCATAGCAACAATATTCACAACGATCATTTGCATTTCGAAATTCGAGGCAAAAAATTATTTTCTTCAATCAAGCTCTTCTCAAATTCAACTTGTATAAACTTAACGAACTTTTTGCACAAATAAGCTGTAATAATATCCACATAATATATATAATGCCCTTTCTTCAAATAAATAAATTGAACATCATATATAAAATTATCAATTATTAAAATTCATATCTACTCAACCTTTCGTACGACACATAAGGGATTTCCTTAAGCATAAATCTTAAAAATATATTATTGATGCATTTTTCGCAAAAAGAAAGTAGATATTTTTATCACGTGCCAAACCAAGCAATAAAAAAATAAAAATGCAATGCCTTATGTTTATAACAAAAGATATTTGCAATATAAATCACATATAATTTATAGGCAATTATCTAAAATCATGATAAATGTATGTAGAGATTTGCAAGGCAGGATAAAAAAAAAATTCTCTTACCCATGGTATATGTTTGCAATATACCATTGATTAAAAAAAAATCATTACCAATCTTTGTATGAGATACCTTTTTGATTGCACCTACATAAACTCGCAATCATTCTTCCCTTATAGAATTTCCTACAACGCACTCATTTCCTTTTTAGTATCCATCAATTTGGATCATTCCATTTCATTAGAGCAAAATAGAAAATCTCCATAGATAAACAAATATTCTTTCTTAACTCATCATAACATGTTGTTTAAGGAAAGAATATTATGCACAATAATATCTTGAAAAGGAAATTCTCACTTAGTTTAAGTACAATAAAATCATAGCGAACAAAATCCTTGAATATTTAAGAAAGAATATTTTGCATAATAAATTAATATCACATAAAATAGATTTTCACTTTGCAAAATATGACAAAATCTGAGAGTATAAAATCAAACCAAATGTTGGTTCGCCGCTCACCAAATTGGCAAACGCGAGCGTCAAGCTTAAGGCTCACCAAATTGACAAGCGCGAGCTTGAGATTGACGAGTTCAAGGTTCACCTAGCGACAACCGACGACTAGCCAAGAAAAAAGAAGATGTGAAACAAAAAAAAAAAGAAAAAAAAAGAAAAGAAAAAGGAAATAAAAAATAATTCGAATAAAAAAAGAAAAATAAGAAAATAATTCGAATAAAAAAAAGAAAAGAATAAGAAGAAAGAGGAGGAAGAAATGAGGATTTGTAGAGGTGTGAGATAAGAGAGATCAAGTGAGGAAAATGTTTTCCACTTTTCAAAAATGGAAAATATTTTCCTCTAATTTAGAAGATTTTTTTTCCTTTCATGGAAAACATTTTCCCCCAAGAAATTCATTTTCCATGAACCGAACGCCGGAAAATTCGGAAAACATTTTCCTAGAAATTATTTTCCATGAAACGAACGGAGCCTAGTCTTGTTTGTTGAATGTCCACAAGAAGATTCCATAACCTATTGTCCCATTTGTCACTATTGGTGTAGCCAATGAGCTTAGCGTGCCATAATCTGTAGTTTCCCTTGAGCATCTTAAAATTCTCTTGACAGCTCCTTAGTGAATTTGACTTGGACTCTTCATGAATCATGATAGCAGACTAGTTGCATCTATGATGTTTGGTTGTGTAGCAGTGACATATAATAGATTGCCAATCAAATTTTTGAAGAGGGAGACGTCAACTTTTTATGCTCCATCTTCCTTTAGTAGCTTCTCGTCCGTCACAAGCAATGTTGCAACTATTTCACAATAATTCATCTTGAATTTCTTCAAGAGGTTCTTAGTATATTTCTTTTGCAAGATAAAGACTCCTTCATTTTGGTCAATCTTGATGCCAAAGAAGTAGTGCATCAAGCCTAATTTCATCATCTCAGATGTCTTAATTATTTCTTCTTTGAACTCTTGCGCCATCTTCTAGCTATACCACGCTCATGCTCCTTGTGAAGTACTTATCAATTCTAGCTATACCACGCTCGTAGTGCTTCATTGATGTACCAATATCGATGAATATTGATTGGCTTCCTGTTACATGATTGATACGCCCACTTCCAATGCCATATTAGTCAAAGTGCCAATGGATAACTTGACTGCATATACGCTTGCGTCTTTGGCCACATTTACAAGCTGACTCTAAAACTAGATGAGTCGGCAAAATTCCAGCCAATGGCCTTGCAGTAGAATAGGAGTGTACAGTAAAAAATATTGGGAACAGTTGTGATGACAACTCATATTTACACCAGTTTAGTTAGTCCCTCTGAACGCAAGAATGGTGCTTTGGTCTCTCTCCCTCTTGACTCACGCTTTGCCCTTGGAAAGAGTCCCGGGTGACTATCTGTCAGCGGTGGTCGGCCCCTCCTGATCAACAGTGGAGCCCATGGTGAAATCACGGTGGATTTGGAATGGCAAAATCACGAGTTCTGCCATCGCCCTCCAAGCGCCACACCAAGATTGCTGTCGTTGAGGTCAGCAACGTCGGCATGGCCATCGCCCAGACCATCCTCACTTAGGACCTCACCGACGAGCGAGCTGGGCCTCATCGACACCACGCCTGACTAGCTTCACGATGAGATGCCCGACCTCGGGCACATTGTCGCCTTCCTCTCCCGCGCCAAGATCTCAGCCTCTGTCAACTACTCCGTTGTCGGCTGGTCGACCGAGGCTGAAATCTTGGTTAAGGAAAGGTCGACTTCCATAAACACCGAGATCTCGGCCTCTATTTCTCAAGGGAAGAGATGGAGTAGAGAGAACAACGAAGAAGAAAGAGGGAGGAACTCAAGTGAGAGAGATTTGTGAAAAATCTAAAATGTGGGCTCAAAGGACACGTGTTAATCAACGAATGATTTATTATATTGTTGAGTTATCATCACTAGTGCATCCAATATTTTAGCTTGGGTAGAGGCCTATAAATATGTGTATGTGACATCTCTTTGACTAAATCGACCCACGCTGAAGAGTCGCTCTGTGCTTCTCAAGAAATGTGATAGGGATAAATTAATCATTGAATTTTTTGCAAATGTTTAATTTAATTCCTTTGAATATTAATCAAAGGTTCATAAATCAATTTGAATAAATTAAAAATTTAGGGATAAATGTACGTTGGGCCAAAGTTCATGCGCCATTAGTGTTATTTTCTCAATGGGATATAATTCCCTCCCAAATAAGTGCTCTATTAGTTAGCATCTTTCTTGTCTACTTAATTAATTCTTATCTTGCGTCTAGTCAAATTAGAGGTATTATTGGCTACTTTCAACAACTTTTAAATAACTTTGAGGGATTGCGTTACTCATAGTTAGATCACTTAACTACTTCTCTCGATTTGTTATGACAGTCCTTTGTTTTACCCTAACTAGATAACTATTAAAAAAAAAAGAGTCATATTTCTTGAGGCTGTAATTGAATATGTAAAGCATGACCCCCAAAAAAAAAAAAAAAACCGATAAGTGTTGTCAAACTATATACTCTATCCAATACAATGGCCGCAAGTTTCTCATATCTCCATATGGGTCGAATTCTATTGTTCTGTGTCAATAAATATGATTCTTTTTTTCCATGTTGGTAAATTTCAAAAACTGTTGGTAAAAAAATTATCAATCACTTTTTTCTCTGATTACTTATTTAACAACACTTTTTATCATATTACCAACTTTTTTTTTGTAGATTAAACATTATAATTTTCTGTACTAACTTACCAATTTTTATTTGAATAACTCACCTACGATTCAAATTTACTAACCCTTATGTGATATGACCAATGCGAATTAGAGTGATTTACTAATTTTTTCTTACTGTAATGACTAATTTTGGTAACTAACTTCCATTTGAGTTGCTAACCAATATTTGATTGCATTTAAAATAATTCATGTACTAGTTAATTGAGTTATCAAATTTTTTTTTCTCGATTAGCAGCTCCTTACATTTACTCACTCTTTTTAGAGAAGATCAATCCAAGTGTGAGTCAACAAGTTTTCTTTCATTAAACCACCAACAAGTCACCAAAAAAGGAATGTCTGATGAGCTGGAAATGTGCTGAGATGTGATGTGGGTCGGCTGAATTTGAGGTTCATCGTTCTGTTCAGGCTCTGGCAAATGAAATTTAAAGTTAGGACTCCGTTTATTTATTTATTGAAAGATCTGGGACTTCGACACGGGACATAATATACGCATGTCGGTTTTTTTATTGAAGGAACAGTGATGTTGTTGTTGGGCTTTATAGCCGAACCTTGCCTTTTATCATAGGACCTGTTGACACATGGAATTTTTGGTGACAAATCAAACTTTCATTTATTGTAAAAGTAAAAATAAATGATAAAAAAAGGAATGAGGAAAAAAAGAGATAAATAAACAAATACATAATAAATAAAATGCCGAGACCAATTCGGATTCTTGAGTAAAATGGCCTATCTAGACCCTTTCATGTACCCATTCTCACGCGGCCCGGATCAGCTAACGGTCCAGGAACCTTAAAATTTCAGTCCATACTTAAACCAGGCTAAGTTGGGCTCATTTCAAGGACAGTCGCCCACTGAAGCCAAGGATCCGGCCCATTTTAAAAAAAGAGAAGCCCAGGCGTTCACTCTCTCTTCCCAAGGAGCGTCAATGGTTTGGTTCGGTTCAGATTTCCATGGTGCCTGAACAGAACCAAACCATTTGGAATTGCACTTGTTTCGACTAGAAACTAGCTAAATTGGGCTCATTTCAAGGAAATTTACGCACTAAAGCCAAGGATCCAGCCCATTTAAAGAAAAGAGCACTCACTCTCTCTTTCCAAGGGTGTTGACAATTTGGTTGAATTTCCATGGTACTCGAATCGAATTAAACTGTTTGGAATCACACTTGTTTCAACCCGAAGCAAATTGAAACAAAAAATGCTGGCTGAGTCCTATCGATTTGGGTTTTCCCAAGTGGGAGTATCCACCATTTTTCTCTTTTTTGTCTATGCAAGAACTGGGGCAACAAAGTGCCCCAAAGAGTGAATGATGTGGAATGAAGTTGCAACGAAGTGCAATTGAAAGCGATGTCACCCAATCGATTGCAGATTCTCTCTACAGCATCCTCATATCACTGAGAGCTCTAAACACAGAGAATACACTTGAGAAGAGAGCATAAGCTAGAGGAAGAAGCCAGAAATCCTCTCGATGCAATTGGCTTCTTCGCTTTTGAAACACTCTTTGGCGTCCTCAGGTCAATGAAAATTTCTCCCCCGCCTTCGTTTGATACATATAATCGACTCATCCACGTGCAATAAGTAGAATTCAAACCACACAGCGATGGACATTACCCCAATGTTACTGTGAGTAGGTATAAGATCTATCTGGACCAAACATTTAACCACTCAAATAATCTTTGAAACATTTTTCGTTCTTTTTGTTCTATCGACAGTAATATAAGAAATTAATGTAGGTGAAATCTAACTATTTATCAAATAAATGCAATGCATTATTAAGAAAGGCACACGAGTTATGTTTAAATCATTGGACATGTCTAGATTGACTTTTACTTTCTACTTTTTACATAATCACTGTAATCATACAAATTTTAATAAGTGTACTCATATATGAATTTTGTCACAATTTCTTAACTATTAGATAGTATTTTTTTTTTTTTTTAACTTTGCTTAATATCCCAATTATAACGAGCCAATAAGTTTCTTCCATCGATAATGGATGAATTACAACCCCATGAATGTAATTCTTTTACTAAAACACCTTTTCAGATGGAAATAGCTGTTCAACTGCAGGGATATTTATTAACCTCAAGAGCTAAAGCTCACACAAAAAAGGATGATGTGACAAGACACGACCACATTATTATTGAGCGACAAATTTGGGTTGCTGCATCAACCCAAAGGCCAATGGAAATGAGCCTAAAGAGGGTAATAAGAGAACCATCTGTCCACCATTGCAAGACATTCTTTGGGTTTATACTCTGGAGCAGTGTGCCCCCCTCCCTGCACCCCAGCAAAACGAGGAAAAAAAAAAAAAAGAAAAAGAAAAACGACAGCAGTAAGTTGAGATAATCATTTTTCGAAACGAATATGAATGTATAAGGGTAAAACAGAAAGCATAATGAAGGAGAATTGGTCTTACCTTGACTGTTGTATATGTCAAATCATATTTATTATTCTCCAAATATAATATGGAGTATCTATTCAAATAGGTTAAGAAGAAGTTAGTACATATAACATTTGACGGCTCCTTGAACATAGGTGATCCATGTATGTGCATGCAAAAGGAAATGAGATGCAAGAAATTTGACATGAAAGAAGAAATGCAAAATGTTTGGAAAATGGCTCAAAAGAGCTTAAATGAGTTTTGACTCAAAATAAAATAGCAAGGCTGAAAATGTGGACTCTAGAACTAAATGAGATCATTTGCGATAAGTTCATTTTTGCTAACTCAAATTGACCAAATAAGCCGTTGGAGGCTTTTGAGCAACAAGATGGACATGACTTCTTCATTTTGTTAGAACTTTATAGCGTTTTGGACTTTCTATGGTGACAGATAAATTTAGTGATAACGACAGTTTTGGCCAAAAACTGATAACAGTAAGAAATAAGCCCATCGCGCTTATTTGGTCTGGAAGAAGAGCAAGAGGAGAATCCGGTGGGGGATAAAAGAGAGATTTGCGTGACAATGCTTGAGTTGCGGCCCGATCCAACTTTGACTGTTATTGTTAACCTGACTTATTATCTTGAGCAGCATAAATAGGTCACAGGCCGATCATGATTGTCTCGGGGCCCCGTTAAAGAAAATGTATTCTATTTCTACTAGTGTATAAGGAAAAAAATTACTAATAAATTCAGTGGACAAATTATTCATTTTCCATTAGTATTGTGTAATCGAGATATGATACTTTATCACAGTGGGAGACTGTAAGAGTGAGTTAATTTATGTTTAATAGTCTATTTAGGATTTGGCACAAATTTTTTCAGCTTAAGTATGGTTTTGGACACAGACAAGTGATAGAACTTAATAAGCAAAATTTTTTGGTACATAATTAGATCGAGAGGCGTGCTGTTCACAATATAATAATAATGTTCCTCATCGAGCGACGTACGAAGCTAAACATTCATGACAAAAGATGATTAAGTAAATTGAATTTGATGAAAAATAAATTATAGTGATCTTAATGAAATACGATGAAATTATTACCCGGCCACTTGACCATCGACAAACCAAGGTGCCCACCGACCAAGTAAAGTCAAATTAAGTGATCTTATCCAATCCAGTGTACCAATGTATGGGATAGCCAAGTCATGATCACCACTGCAACAAGAGTACTTTTAATCAATAATAGAAAAAGTCTCTGATTTATGTGAAAAGCAAGTCAATTGTAAAAAGTTTGAACCTAGATGAGAAACTTATACATTTAGCTAATCCAGTACCTATAAATTAGGGCACGGAGGGATGTCTTAGAGAGGTATCTATGATAGACTACACTATTAAGAACATCCTTGGTGTAAGACAAACTCTCATTGCATCTATCCCACTCTGGCTTCGTGCCCTGAATGTCATTATTTGGTAATCAGTATAACTACATAAATGTTAGTGATGTTTGTGAAAGAGAATGTTTCTTTATACCTCTCGTATGTGAAGGGCTTCTTGGACATTCCTATCATTGGCCCAAATGTAGGAGTACAGGTAGTTATAGTTCTGTCAACGGAAAAGTCTAAGTGAAACAGCGCATAGCTATCCATCAAAATTCACTTGCTCCATCTTATATTATCTCACACATATGGATAGATGCTATAATTTTAGGTATTGTATTCATGGAGCATGTTAATTTAGGATGTACCCGACACCATGGCCTAGATTGTAGAGGCATTGAAACGACGTCGATGATATTCTCTTCGAGTATACTTCTGCTCCATTTTAGCTTCGTGTGGTTAGGAGATAAGAAACTACACATGGGTTCCAATATTTGAGCCAAATATATTTTCTCAAGACACTAGAAAATTTCACAAGGAAACATATCTCAGTGATTTATCACATATATACGTACTACGTGAAAAAAAACATGAGATAGGTTGATGTTATAACAATGACACTTACTATTGACACCATTTCAAGATCAGTTAGACAAGCTCCGTTGGTGGGATCGACATTCACATAATCTCCATTGCAATCCGTTTTCGTTGCCTTGAAAACATGAATACAAAAAAAAAATGTCAATTCATAAGTAATTATTAGTACTAATATATTATATCCTTTTATGATATAGAGATCTTATTAGTTGTAAATTTACCTCGTAAAGTTCATCTGATATGAGAGCCGTCTTGTGACCGTACGGAATTCTTTGACTGATGTCCTTTACTTCACAAGTCACCGGATTGCCTAGTACATAGCCCTGTTCATATAACGAGAATAAAGATGCTTTACTCGACATGTACGGCTTGGTACTAACAGAAATGAAGTGGAAATGGTGAAGAAATAGTAACATAAATATGGGTCCTAACGCTTGTGGGAAATGAGGAAAGCACACGAAGCCTTAACGTAATTTAATGTCATAAAAGATTATTATATAAAAAGAATCTACGACATTATTACATACTTTGAGATTCATTGGCGGCTCACGTCCAGCTTCATTTCCTATACAGAATAGCAAACGGATCTTTTACTCTGTATGTGTTTGTGTGTGTGTGTGTTTTTTTTTAATGGAAAGAAAAAAGCTTCTTGAGAGCCATATTGACACATAATACACGTGTAAACTTCAATTACGCACCATCGTATACTTCTTTAACGATAATGGGGACAATAACACCAGAATAAGAATCACCAGTGATGTAAAGCGGATTTGTGAGGAATTTGGGGTGAGCCATAAGCCACTGCATCAATAAAATAATCAAAAAAAAAAAAAAATGAAAGAACTGAAGAACTCTACTATTCCAGGTAATTAGCTATGATAATTGCCTTGGGGGTATTTGATTATTTTGAGGTGACATAATGTTGGTATTAATACAAATGGATTACCTTTCTTAAGAACTCATATGTTTGTGCTGCTGAGGATGTGTCACTACTGTCATATGCTGTCCAAGTCGTTGCATATGAAAATCCAGTACCCACAGGTGCATCCAAAAATATAATATTGGCTATCTATCGTGAGAAAAAAAGTGACAAATTTTGATCTTTATTAGTCGAACATATTAACCCTAGCCGAATATAAAGGTATTTCACCTTTGTCCAGGAGTAGGGATTCAACTTCAATACTGGTCTATTTCCGCTGGAATTTGAATAATCAAATTGTAACGGACCTATGCAAAAACATACAAACATCAAGATCAAGGATGATCAAAATCATGTGTGATTTTACTTCCGACTGACATATTGTTATATGCGATCACGTTGAATTCCAAATTCACCAAGTAAGATGAAGCCTATTTGCATCGCGAAATTGTCATATGAGTGGACTAAGAACGGCAGGTCGTGCGAAATCCAGCTGGTTCATGTTTAGTTAATTCGAATTGGCTGAACAGTGGAAAGAATAGTAGTTTTCGTCAAGAAAAACATGGGATTTGAGTTAGCTTGATTGTTGTCTTCTGCCAAGGCGAAATTGAGAAGCGACAATATAACACGCATCCAACATTCTTATCTCGTCATTTTTGTGTTCACCTAACCCCAAACGAAAATTCTGCGGTTTGGTCGCCAAATAGCCTCCACAAATTACAGAAACCTTCCCACCGCCGTAATAAAGGGAGAGATTAGCGCGCACGCACACAAAGATGACAAAAATGTCAATTTTGGTTGGCATAAAACCATTTTGTATATGCTGGATTGAGATATGACCATTTTGTAAGTGATAATCCTTGTCCTTTTTTGGACCGTAAATATTCTTTTGGCGCAACTAGTGATAGTCAATGTAATTATTGGATTAGTGTCTAAATATTATCTATAAAGGACTCGTGTGCTTAGACTCCGTTTATTTCGGGAAAAATAAATGATTTGAAAAATATTTTTCCAAAAACCTTCATTTGTATCATTTACAAAAATAATGAATGAACAATTTTTTCATCGTCAAAAAATATTTGGACTTTTTGTCGACAATAGAAACATTTTTCATTGGTTGATTATTTCAAATGATATGAGCGATCATTTTCGGAAATCTTTTTTCTAAATTATTCATTTTTCGTAAAACAAACGGAGTCAATTGCGTAATGTTCTACTATATAGTCTCAAGGGAGTTTAATTATAGGCCTTTGAGCAGGTTTGAGATCATAAAAATTTATGAAAGCAATGTCTATCATCGAACGTCAGGTTTGACAACAACACCGGAAAAAGATAGATAATTTCTTTTGGGGATTTTCTCTTGCTAGGTATAGGATAAGTATCTTGTGTTATTTTCCTTCGAAAAGATAGATCGACATACATGTATACGTCATATCCTGAAAAGTAGCTACGAGCTCAGAACTTCATTAGTAGATTTGAATCCGGCGGGAGCTCATTGAGTGACCACCTCAACCATTTTTATATGAAATAATACAGCATAAGCAAATAATCTTCCAAAAGAGAGGAAAGATAACGCAACCGGAGAGCTTAGTAATAACGCAGGTATGAAGAAAAGAAGAAGAAGACGACATTGACGATGACCCCGATTAGTAAAGGAAACAAGAGAGAGCCGACCTATTTCGAAGAGGAGGCCGGACAAAGCAGAGCAACCAGGACCGCCGGTGAGCCAAAGCAACAAAGGGTCGTCCTTGGGGCTTCTCTCGGACTCGATGAAGTAGTAAAATAGCTGCACTTCCTCCAACTCTCCTACCCCTACATATCTACACCGTTTTTGTTTAACCACCATTCAGAAAAAAACATTAAGAAGAAGGCACTCAGATATGTAACTATTGAAGATGAAAACAAGTGACAGCGAATCAAGTCGCTCGCTACGTTGTATTATTACTTAAACACATAACATGAGCTTACCCAGTTTCGAGTTTGAAGGGAAGATCTTCGGGGAAACCGGGTAGGCTCTCGATGATGGCTGATTGTGATTGTACGAAGTTGGAGATCAACATCAGCCATGGAAGTACGAGATGCAACATCCTTTGCTCGTCCAACTAAGAAAAGATGGAAAGGAAAAGAGGCAAATTTGCGTACGATTCCTCCTTGCTCTGAGTGGATTCTTAGGGCTTATCTAGGCTTCGCGGATTTATAAACTGTCCATCCACCGGTCAAAAGAGTAATCCTCCACCATGGCCTTTTGTTCCCAAGAAAGAAGAAAAAAAAGCGTGAGCGTTTAGACTTGTTTGAGCAATAACATGCTAAAGATGTGGACGCACTACTACTCGTCTATCAACTTTTTTTGGTCAATACTCGGCTATCAAATTGATTTAGAAGATAATGCGATGCATGGGAGCAAGGTACTCAAATATGTACGCCATATATTCAAAGAAAGCGTATATGCTGAATATAAAATAATTGGTTTACAAAACTGATTCGTAAAGGGTTACTACAAATTCTAATTTGGCGTTTCATCACTTGAGAAATATACACTTGCAGTGTGTCCAATTATTTTGTAGAAGAATTTTGCCAGCTAATTTCATATATTTGACACCATTCCATTAAAGCACTCGATATAATACCAAGGTTTGCCATGCTAAACTTGGGCCCTGTTTGGTTCGGCTTTGGGGGAATATATTTGGGAAAATGCAAATACATTTGAGCTAGAGGGGTTTTCTAAAATGCAAATAGCATTTGGTGAATTGTAATTTTAAAGTGCATTGGAAAACGACTTTGGCTTAAATGTCGTTTGATAAAAATTACTAAATTGAAAAATAAAATAAAACATTTTGTAATTTTTTTTTTTTTTTTTATGGTCAAATTTAGCCACCATTAAAAAAAAATTTAGTCACCTATGGTCAAATCTAGCCGTCGAATGGCCTCACTAAAGGTCGCCCACCTTAGCGAGGCTGCCTGAGGTCACACGACCTAAGGCGACAGCCACTTGGGTCGGGCAACCCTAGGCGGCTGACTCCTAGGTTTGACCCAAGCGTCGCCACTTGAGTTTGTGCAACCTTAGGTAGTGACACTTGGGTCGCCCAAACCTAGGCAGCCACCTGGGTCACCCAATTTAGGCCAATGGTTGGATAGGTTGTGTAACCTAGGCGTCACCTGAGGTCGAGCGACGGTTGTTGGGGTTGGGCGACCCCTAGGCGATGGTCGCTGGCACATGCAACTTGCATTCCAAGAATGCAATTTCCCTCTAGACCTACTTTGGGCTGAAGGCCCTTAGACTTATTTGGAGATGTAATTATATTTCCCCAAGATTGAGCAAAAACATGAACCAAGCGCATTTGCACTTGGTCAAGTGATTTTAGAGTCACAAAGCCTATTGCAAATATTGAACCAAACAAGGCCTTACTTTTGCATATTGTTCAACGCTATCATATCAAGTAAAGAGAACATTTTACTTTTGAGGGACATCATTCTTTTTTCTTCTTTTTTTTCCCTCTCAAGATGTCCTTGGTTACTTATTTTATAAATATTAAATTCATGGGCAAATACGTAAAGTGATAATTCTATATATTTCTCACATACATTACTATTAAAATTAGAATAATTTCAATTTGACAACAATCTTTTCAAAAAGATCAAATCTCGAAATATATCATTTAGCAGTAAAGTCGATTTTTTTGCATCCACGTAACTGGTATGCTCATTGGCTATACTTTGCTTAATTAATCCATTTTTTGCATTCACGACTGTAGATGGGCCCAAAAACACACACACACACATATATTTATATATATAGATTATTCCGGATATATTTGGAAGGAAGGAGTGAGGACTTGCACACCATACAAGCTTTTATGGATGAAGCGTTAGTCTCAAAACTTGATGAAAGATCATGCCAAGGCCTTGTTATTAGAATTTTCCTTTAGACTACTGTCAATTCACAAGTCAAAAAAAAAAAAAAAAAAAAGGTTAGGATAAACGAGACAAATGGTCTATGAATTTTAGCTCATTGTGTGATGTAATCCATGAATTTTAAATTTGGTTAATATAGTCTTTGAACTTTAGCTCAATATATAATGTTATTTTTGAGGTTTTAAACTTTTGTTACATATTCAATTTAATCCATAGATTATATGAAAATACTTAATGATGTCCTTGAATTTAAATTAATGGAAGGATAATATTGAATATTTTTATATAATTCATGGGCTACCTTGAATATATACTATAAGTTTAAGGATTGTATTGAACAAATTAAAAGTTTAAAAATGACATTACATATTAAAATAAATTTTTTTATTATATTGAATAAATTAAGAATTCAATAACTATTAGTGCCATTGTACCCAAAGATTATCATGGGAAAATGTCCAAATTATCTGTCGATATGGGCCAATCGGCAAGACCACCTTGTTTCTGCTGCCCACATTTGTGGAACTTGAATGGCTTTCAAAATGACCATAATCTACTCGACGTGAGAAACGTGGCCAATGCATAACATCAGGTCGTTTTTCGGAAGTTGATGACGATGCTAAAAAGAATTAAATGAGAGAATAACAAAGGAGAACAAAACAGAACAATAGAATGGATGAGACCGGGCAACAATGATTGTACGGGTATATGTTTTTTTTATTTTTATTTTTTATACGGGTATATGTTTTTTTGGTCAGTCCTACTCTATTCCTACTCTACACTCACTCGCAGACTTGTGCCCTGCCTCTTGCAGGGCGTGGGAGTCGCAACCCACTCTCGAAACTTACGTGTCCCTACCCCCATCCCTCCTGAGAAGGTGGGGATTTGAACCCCTCACCTCCCCCTTCCATGATGGAAGGGTGGCCACTGGGGCGAACCCCAGTGGTTATACGGGTATAAGTTGGAGAGAAGAAAATCGAAGGAAGCACGAGAGCCAAGACAACGTTATCTTCTCTTGCTATCGTTGCATGGACACTGTCCATCATGTTTCACTTATCACAATCTAAATACCATGGACACGGATATGCGACACGCGACACGATATGTCGACATGTTATTTTTTAAAAATAAAAATTTTCAACACATTAGGACACGTATATATTAAATAAATATTTTTTTAATTAATTTGATTCCAATTTTAAAATAAACAAATAAATAAAAAGCTAACTTTAACAAAAATTATTGATGAAACTAATAATTAACAAAAGATTAGAATGAACTTATTTAAATAAATTTATGATATTCTATAATGATCAAAATTTATTATTATTTAACATTCAATATTTTTTATTTTTCAAAATCACATTTTAATCTCATTTATTTGTTTCTTTGACCAACCCATCCCTCCCAAAAAAAAAAAAAATTTATTTCAATGCTTTTATTTTCTGACCCAAAAAAGTCTCCCCGCCCATTTATTTCTCCTTCTTCGTCTCGTTTTCCTTTCCCCTCACAATTTGTCTATTCCTTCCTTGAAAATTGAAATCACACTCCTCCACCTACCCCCATTATGCCAAGTCCCATCAAAATCTCTACTTTTAATTTATTTTTTCTAATTTTCTTGTTAAAAGCCTAAAACTAAAAGAGAACCAAACTTAAAAAAGGTTAATACCTTGAAAATCCACAAACTGGTACACCTATGATAAATTTACCAAAAATTATTTTTTTGATAATGAAAAACCCCAAATTAGTACACCTATGACAAATTTACCCCGTCCGATCATTAAAAAAAACCCTAAACTAGTACATTTATAACAAATTTACCATAAACTAATTTATTCGACCACAAAAAAACCTAAAACTAGTAAATTTGTAACAAATATACCCTATGCTAAATTAGATTAATACAAAAAAAAATCACAAAAATTATAAATTGTGACAAACGATGTGTAAAATCCCAAATTGATATACTAGTCAACTGTTACGTGTCATTTAACTTAATAATTTGATAGCAAAATTTAACGAAAACTAACAGAGGGTAAATTTGTCACAAGTGTATCAGTTTTGGGTAAATTTGTCAATAATATATCAGTTTGGGGTTTATGGTAGTCAAAAAAGGTAAATTTGTCATAGATGTACCAGTTTGGGATTTTTCAGGGTATTAACTCAATTTAAAAACCCTAGCAGACTACGCCTCCTCCTCTACCCACAACCTCTTCTTCGTGATCTTTGCTTTCTCTTGCAATCGCTCACCTTAGCCTTCTCTCCTTCACAACTGCAGCCGCAGCCTCGCCTCCAGCCCTTCATGGCGGCATCGTAGTCGCGGCCCTCTGGGTCGCTCTTCCTCCGGCCCTCCCTTTCAGTTCACAGCATTGACGTCGCTTGTGGCCTCGCCTCCACTCTATTGCCTTCTTCAATGACCTTCACACTTGCAAACTTGCCTTGGAAACCCACGCCTCTCGCAATTTTGGACACGCATGTCCAAACGTGTCCATAAGAGTTGACGATGTGTCGGAAATCCAACACACGTTGATCGCGTGTTGGAGCATGTTGGACACATGTCGGGGTGTTCAACACGACATGAAAACTTCTAGAACATATCAATGCTTCATAGATCACAATCATTGAATTGGACGTTGTGAAGCTCGTGTGGGATATGGACCAAAAAAAAAAAAAAAAATGCTTCATAGATCACAATCATTGAATTGGATGTTGTGAAGCTCGTGTGGGATATGGCCTATCCAATCATTGATTGTGATCTACTTAGTGTGTTATAATATTTAAAATTATAAACCGTACATTCATCTAACAATTTAAACTTTTAAAATAGTTAGCAATTATTCTATAAAATCTCACTAGAAATCATATCTGGAGGTTTTGGATTTGAATTTTTTTAGATCCCATGCAAAAAAATTAGACTAATCTTGACGAGGAGTGTTAAAAAGTTTAAAATAATAAATCACACATTTGTCTAATAGCTTAATCATGGATCATATTCAAGCAAAAATTTTCCACTAAAATCTATTGTAGGGCAAGGTGAGCAACATGTGGACAAGAAAGAGAACTTCCTAGTTCGCTTGTATTATATACCTGTCCTCTTTTATGTACAACACCGGTAAAAACAGTAAATTTCCCCAAGATGGCGTTGTTTGGGTGCATCAAACTTTAAGAGTTCGTTTCGGTTTGCTGGCTCCTCAGATTTCTCTTTCATTCCTTGTTCGTTTATGCGTCCATTCCTTGGTTATCTACGTTGCTGGCGGTTCCTCTTCAAAACAAGAAAGGGAAAAGAAAAAGGACGAAATGGGGGGAAGGAAAAGAGACGGAAGATAAAGACAAGGGATGTCTGATGAGTTGGGGATGTGATGTTAGTTGGCTGGATTCGAGGTTCTTGCTTCCATTTAGGCTCTGGCAAATAACATTTAGAGTTGGGATATTGTCAAAGTACGACACGTTGAGCCCCGTATTCACGTTGAATCCCTATTCATGGACAAAGTAATTTACGTTTGTGTTCCTTTTATTTTCCGTTGTGCTCATTACAATAATTATCAGGCTTATTTCGTGTTTTTAATTAATTTTTCTAGTCGATAGACAACATTATATCTTAAATGCATCTATGGGTACGTACGGGGTGTTCATACACAACTCCATGGAGGGCATATAATAGGGCAGACACTTCCTCAGCAGCGCAAAGTTCGGAATTCTTGACAGAGGTTACTCATATTAACAATCGGGATGCTCCTTATGTTGCTTTAACCGTGGCTTATCAAGACCAACAAATCATCTGGGATATGTGTTTGGATATAGTGGTTCGCATCCCACCCTCAATTTCTCACAAACCAATTTTAAATACCTATAATCGACTCATCCAAGTGTATTACATAGAACTCGAGATAATAGTTCAAAAAGTCCTAAACCTATTATATGACGGCTAATTCAATTATAAACTTTTTAAATGTACTAGTTTAGTCATAAATTTTTTGAAGATTTGTCAATTTAATCATAAATCTATTATTCACATATTTGGTCGAATGCTTAGTTTTGCAAATGATAAAAATATTTATGATTATATTGGTAAATCCTTGAAAGACTTATGACTAAATTGGCAAAATTAGAAGTTTATGATTGAATTGCAAGTTACCTAGAGGTTTTGTACTAAATTGGTATAACTAAAAGGGTTCGGATTGAATTGACTATCACACAATAGGTTAAGGATTTTTTAAATAATTTTCTTTATAGAATTCAAAGCATAAGATTTGCCCCACACACACACATATTTGGTCCAAACATTTGAACACTGAAACAATCTTTATAATTTTTCTTTTCATTCTTTTTTCTATCTACGGTTGTTAATACCTAATTTTTAGTCATAATGTCAAAAGGGGAAAATATCGAGATTCAGAATTCTAATTGCGACAAAATCCGTTTCTCTGTAAAAAAAAGTGTCGTTCTTCATTTCTTTCTTTTGTAGTGTTCTTTTTAACCAGTTTTCTATTCATTTTCAAGAAAAACTCGAAAAGTCAAACATTGATTTTCGAGTTGATTTTTTGGTCAATCAAAGATGTCGAATGTCTTTAATTTCACCTTTATCAAAGCAATTTCCCAAAAATTCAAAGATTTGATCAAGAAATTGACATTTTAGAAAAATCAACTAAAATGTTGACTTTGTTCAGATCTTTGACCAAAAAAATTAAAAAAAATTCACAAATTCATTTTTTTTTTCATGTCAATTTCACTTTTGTGTAAAAAATTTCACAAAATTCGGTTAAGAGCCTTGTTTTTTGAATTTTTCGGCTTTAGGTTCTAAATCAACCAAAAATAAAATTACTTTTATTTTAGTTATAATTATGTGTAGTTCCTTTTCCAATATTTGATTTAGAGACTATTCTAAATCCATTCGTGCATTCAATTTTGCAAATTGCCGGGTCAAAACACAAATTGCCATTTTAAGCTCTAATAAGGAAATTAAAATCAATTTTTCATGACTTGTGATCAGATGATCGTTTTCTACTCATTTTCTTTAGATAAGTCCAAATCCAAAATCAATTTTGCGAAATCCACATAAGAACTTCCCGATTTGATGAATTCTATTCTTTCGAGCATAAGAGAGTTAAACAATTGAGCTTCGATTGATAAAATTCAAGTTGACCCATTCAATGCCATGGTCAATTTGAATATAGTAAGTGATCTTACACATAAGTAATTAATTAGATAGGACAATTACAAAAATGCAAAATTCATTTTAATCAATTTGCAATTTTACCCAATGAATTGCAAAATTGTTCATTTTAGTCCTTTAAGCTCAATCCTAGATACCCATGATTCTGGCCCATTGTCTATCGTAATAATTATTGAATGAAGTTAATAAAAGACCCCTATATCGTATTTATAAAATTGAATTGGCTTAATTGAATCATAATTGGGCAATTTCCCTTCAAATCGAATAAGTTTTATTTTCAATTTGGTCATCGATTGACCAACGATTGACCAATTTGCATAAATTTGGAACCCATAAGGATCACAAATGGGCGAACTAGCTAGAACCAAACCAGATCGATCAAGAACTGGTCAAATTGACGTGAATTGGTCTGAGTGTTTGACTAGCTACCTATGGTGTAGGCTGGTTTAGCCACTTGTCGAATGGTTTTGGACCTCTAGCAACTGGTTACAAGATCCTCATTGTGCCAAATTCACTTATGCACCCTCAATTTCCTATAATTTTACAGATTGGTCCTCGAATTTCATAAATTTACATTTTGATCCATAATTAGACATTTTGATGTAATTCTCGATTTTGACTCGGGTTTTCACAAATCAAGCCTATTATATTGATTACTCGACACCTCAAGACCATAATTGAGCCTTCAAAATCAACTCTTGACCATTAGATCAAAATTTTGATCATTGGATCTAATGACCGATATCACTCAATTTGAGGGTGGTATATATATCAATTTTCCCTCTAATTTTTTGGGGGGGCACATTCTACAACTCACTTTCTCTCTCTAAAATAGAAAACCTCTCTCTCCTCTCTCTCTTCTCGTCCAATTCTCTCTTTGCCTTCCTCTTTTTGTGAAGTAGTGTCCGCTAGTCAAGGCTTGCCACCCTCATGCCAGCGACCACCTAATCACTGCTAGCCCCTATAGTGATCCTCACAGTCCTCCCATCCAGATTGGAGTAGCATCCAATCCTTCCAACATCCAGATCAACATGTCCATCAATCTTTCGACATTGTTTCCAAGATCGACAATTAAGTCGGGTTTCTTTTTTATCGGTTAAACCCATTGGACTAGTGCCAATTGCTGGTCCTTTCTTCTATCGAGCGTCTTCGATCAAACCTTTGAAGGATCCTCAACCTTGCTATGGTCAGGGACAGATGGAGGAATCATCATATTAATTTTGGTGACTATGTTTTCTCCAATGGACGAAGATTGGTCCAATTGGACTAGTGTCGATCTCCAAGTGTTGAATTAGCGGCCAACAATAGTCCAACCGCCACCATAATTCATTTGATCTAGTCCCAAGCTTGTCCCTGACCAACGTGAGGTCGGAATTTGAAGAATCGATCACTGGATAGCCCTAGCGACCTCAATTCCTGCTAACGGTTAAAGGCTAGTCTAGTTTTTGGACTGATTCTGCTTGGATGAACTAGTGGCCCAAAACCTTCTCAATCCAATCCTTTTGCGATTCAATCCATCCTTTGGAGAACAAATTAGGCTTTGTTTGTTTATCAGTGAGTGTTTATTCATCCAATTGTGCTTGAAATCGACAAGAATCACAAAAAGGTAACACTCTAGATCTCAAACCTCATGAAACAAAATTGGATTAATCGGTTAGGGCTAGGGTTCAATTCTAAAGCTATATGTCATGTTTTGATATTTGATTGATGGATTAGAATGGTTCTGCTATGATTGATTGTTCATCGATAGTGAACTTGGGATGATTGAACTTAATTTGTCTCAAATTTGTTAATTTCTTATCTCTAGAAATGATTTGTTGTTTTGGCCAAAATGAGATCCAAAATGACCTTATTTTGATTCAAGTCATCCTAGACTTTGAAACACATCACAAGCTTTGAATTGATAGGTCGCACACTCCAATTGAGCAATGTTTGACCCTCGAAAAACATCTCGAAGTTACTCGATTCTGTAGTAGTTTAGGTCCATTTTAGGTTCTATTTGGATTTCGAATTCAACTTTTGCTATTTTTGTGCTAATCTTTCTGGAAGGACTTGCCTTCATGAAAATTGTTTTTGTCATGTTGAGAATGTTCGATAATTTTTTTTCGAAATTTTTGGACATGCTTAGTTAGGTCAAAACTACTTAGATTTGAGCTAAGGTCAATCTGTCATGTTTTGGCCTGAGATGAATTTAGATGGATTTGATCATGAGATTAGCTTTGTTTGACCTTGATGTCTTCATGAAAAATGAACCACATGTCATAAGGGTTCAATTTATGCAAGATTTGCAAAGTTTTGATATTGTTTATTATATCAATTGCATGCATTAAGGTAAATGGGCATTGCAGCAAAATAAAACTTGAAGATGTGTGTCTGTTTTGCCATTTTTGTCACAACTTGTGTGATCTCATTTAGGTCTCAGACTCTTAGCAAAAAATATTTATCATCGCATGTTCTGTATGTGAGAATTTTTTGTTAGATTTTTGCATGTCCTTAGGTTACTAAAATCAAGCATGTTCTATGATGTTGAGGTTAGGTTAAGACCTTATCATGTATGCACTTTTTCATGCTCGTTTAGGTCTCCTAGATCAAACCTCACATGTGAACATTATGCCTTAATTAGACTAGTTGCATTCCAAAATCATCAAGTATGTCATTTAGATCTTAAGTCATTTGGCATTGACATTGACTTGCATGATCCTTTTGTGTAACGACTTAGGATTAGATGTTTACCCGAATCTTTTGTTGCATCAAATCCTTTGTTATTTGTGAATTTCATGCTATTTGTGCATTGCATGAGTGATCTATAGACTTATTAATGCATGCTTGTGTTCTTTTTTTAATTACTGATTTGCGCACTTTTAGAAACCCTGGTCTTAGAATACCAAGTTGGCCTTGTTCAAACCTGAACCATTTTAGGAAGTTGTAAAGCATATCTAGAGCTTTCCAGAGTCATTGATTTCATGTCAATTGCCCATCATTGATTCATTTTCCATTTTTCCTAAGAAATGGTAGAATCTAGACCTAGGGTCAAAATTTGAACCCTTGTTCTTACCCCTATTTAGATAGACCTTTACTATTTTTGTACCACTTTTTCTATAAGGATGCTTGACTTAGTCTTTTAATAAAGTTTGTTTGCCATCATGTTGACTATGCTGTGTGAAAATTTCATGATTTCTAAATTTTGTTTGGTAAATCAAATCTCGGTAATAATGACTGAGTGTTATGCTATTTTGACAATTTCTTGATGCATTGTCATTTGTTATTTCATTTTTAAAAATAATGCTTAGCTCATTTAGGAAAAATTTATCACAAATGTCGGTCATTATCATGTCATGAATGTTAGAGAATTTTTTCATGAATAGATTGTCAATGGATACTACCAAATTTTGCTGATCTGTCATCCTTGGTTTGAAATTTCCTGACATGAACTTGTTTTGTGATTGTTTAGCTAAACCACTTAGGCTGGTTTGCGCATGAAACTAGGCCATGTCATCTGCACAAAATTTTTTCTAGATGTCTTGATTTTCATTGTCAAATAGCTTTAGTAAATTGGCCTTCCAAATTATAAATTGAAATCACTTTGAGACATGTGCTGTTTTTGAAAACAATTTTTTAGAATTTTTTTTCAAAGCTTAATTTGGTTTAAGGAAGAGTCATGGTTTAGACCATATTCAAAATGTCTGCGATGCCTGTGAATGCATTTATGCGAGTTCTAAACTAGCCTTGACAGTTGAATGTGTTCCATTGTCAAGATATTCCTTATTTCAAAATATTTTCAAATCTCTTTAAATCCTTATTTGACGATTGTGAAAGTCATGATTTGGAGTAATCAAAATGTTTACAACGCTTGTGAGTACATTTATGGAGTTCCGAGCTAGTCTTGGCAATTGAATGCCTTCAATAATCAAGATCACTTTGTCTAAAAAACTTTGTCAATGATTTCACAAAAAGTCTCTAAAATATCACATGCACCCTCATGCATAATCACATCATTCATTAGAAATGTCTATGTTCGTGATTGACGCATGCCCTTGGTAATAAGTGATGGTCGACGGTTCACTAATTTATTTGATTGGTTGAAATATAAAGTCCAAAATATTTGCTTATGTGTATAATTCATGTTCATGCATGTGGCTTCTAAATGTATGTTAGGATCAATATATGATAACGAGGGTAGATCTTCATAATCACATAAAATGTCTTGTTAGGGATTTACATGCATTATTGGTCATGCGAGAATACAATTGGTCAATAATAGCTGTAAGTCATAAAATGAATTAGGTAGATATCTTAGAGGAACCTACGCATTAACTACAAAGGCTGACCCTAAGGCTCAAATCTGATTTTTGAACTGAACTTCCTTTGATTGATTGATCTTAGCATGATGTTGTGTTTTTGGTTGTTTTGACATGCATGTTTGTTTCTTTCCATTGAATGTACCTAGTTATAGTTCTTTCAGACTAGATTTAGATTAAGATCCCGAAGATAGAGAAGACACGAAAACAGAGGAGGTTGATGTCCATTCCGATCATTATTTTATACCATTCATCCCCAACATATGTCTCAGGTTTTCCTCTATTTGTATAAAAGCCTAACGAGTTGTGGGTCCTCTTCTTTCTTGTATTTCCATTTTGTTTTCTCTTTTCATCTTTTCCTAGGATTGCATGATAGATTTACCACTTTCTTTGATTGTTTACTTGATGTCTTGCAATTTCAATTTAATTGATTGCTTTCTTTTCATTTCTCTTAGAAATAGAATGGCATGTAAATGACCAATTAGGCATGATCGCCTAGTTGAGGTTAAACGATCCTAAAAAAGTAAAGAGAAATGCACGAACACCTTACGTAAACACAATATATTGTTACGTACCAAAATGACGCTGATAGAAATGTTAGCATAACCTAAGTTCCCGAATCTAGATATCTGGTTGTGTAGAAATCAAGGGAGACCCTTGATTGGGTTTTCTTGCCGATCTCCAAAAACGAGACTAATGACGACTCCTGTCTCATTTTAAGTTGTCTTAATTAACTAGACCGTATAAATGAATTCGTCGCGAGGGGTATGAATCTTAAGGAAAGGTTCACTATTGTAATTTAGCATACTCAAGATGGTGAAGTCGATAAAGATGAAGTGATGCCATCTTTGATGGATGTACATTTCGAGAGGGCTATCATAGTTGTTAAAAATACCATTAAACTCACATTTACATCTAGATTCTTTTCGACCTTAAAACCATCAAAGGTCACTCACGCAGGATACGAGTTTGGGAGAGTTCATGATCACGACTAAGTGAACTTACGAGAGGTTCGTATGGGGAGTGAGGTGATGACATCCTTGTGGTTGAGAATTGTGAGGGAACTTTCATGATCAAGTATCCTTAAACCCGACCCTTTCCCCTCCTCTCATGGAATGGCATCGAGATTGTGTCACAACAATGGTAAATATAATAATAATTTACACATGTATATAATGTTGAAAAGGAACAAAAATATTTATCAAATAAATGCAATCTAATCTTAAGACATGCGAACATGTTATGTTTAAATCATCGGACTAGATTGACTTTTAATTTTTGTTTTTAATTAATCAAAATCTTGCAATACACTTACTTTTACTTTATTAACCCAAAATGCCTGAAACTTTGGGAAGATGAATATGTTGATACGTAAATCTATTATTAATTTTCCTCACGATTTCTTAACTTTTAGATATCATTTTAAAATTTGCTTAACATCCCAAACTAACATGCCAATAAGTTTCTTCCATCGACAATGGATGAATTGAAACTCCTTAAATGAAATATTTTACTAAAATACTAATTTCAGATGGAATCTTGGAAATTCAAATAGCTTTTCAAGTACAATGATATTTATCGTCCTTATGTAGAGCCAAAGCCCTCACGGAAGAAGGATAGTCTAAGAACACACAATCAGATCATTATTACGTGAGAACCTTGGATTGGTTCGAGCACCAGCCAAAGACCAATGGAAATTAGTTAGAGAGGATAATAAGAGAACCATCTATCCACCATTGCAAAACATTCTTTGGGTTTATACTCTGGAGCTGTGTGTCCCCCACCCTGCGCCACGGCAAAAAAAAAAAAGAAAAAGAAAAAACGACCATCTTTATTTGAGATAATCATTCTTCGAAACCAATATGAGTGTGAAAGGGTAAAAAGGAAAAACATAATAAAGGGGAGTTGATCCTACCTTGATTGTTGTATATGTCAAGTCGTACTTCATACCTACCGCATATAATGTAGAGTATCTGTCCATGTAATCTAGAAGAAGTTATTACATATGGCATTTAACAACTCCCCCAGCAAACGCAACGCGCGCTGTGCATGGAAAAGGCAAATTAGATAAAAAGAAATTTGATGTGAAAGAAGAAATGCAGCCTTACAAATTCAAAAATGCCTCGAAAGAGCCTAAAAATGCTATTTTAACTTAAAATAAGATAACAAAGCTGAAAATGAGGACTTTAATACTAACTGAGATAATTTGTAAGTGAGTCATTTTTTCTAACTCAAATAGAGACCAAATTAGCCATACGGGGCTTTTCGAGCAACAAATCAGACACGACTAGGGTAATATGTGAGGACGTTTGGTATTTTGAACTTTCTATGGTTGACAGGGTAGCGATAAAATTGGTTTTACAAAAAAAAAAAAAAAAAATCCATAAGAGTAAGAAATAAGTGCATTAGCATTGTTCCCTTAAAATCATGAACAGGGGCGTGCCAATTCTCACGTCCGTTGCGGGTTAATCCAAATTTGACTGTCATGGTTAACCAAAATCATGATCTTGAGCAGCATAGGTAGATGACAAGCTGATCATAATTTTCTTGATGTACCACTGAAGAAAATGACTTCTATTCCTACTGGTGTAAAAAGCAAAGTACTACCAATAGATTCAGTTAGCAAATTATAATTATTGTTTTGCATTAGTAATGTGTATTCAATATGAGGTACTTTACCACAGTGGGAGACAGTCAGAAGAGTGAGTTAATTTTTTTTTACAATTCTAACAAGTGATTAAATTTTCCAACTTAAGTATGGTTCTGAACACAAACAAGTGATGAAATTTGAAGAACAAATATTGTGGCATATACTTAGATCGAGATGTGCACTGTTCACAATGGAATAAAACAAATTCATGATAGTGTGAAGAAGAAAGCTACACATTCATGAATATGATGAACAAGTAAAATGAATTCGACAAAAAGAGAAAGTAATAAGTCATCTTAATGGAATAGGATAAAATTATTACCCGGCTACTTGACCATCGACAAACCAAGGCGACCACATACCAAGTAAAGTCAAATTAAGTGATCTTATCCAATTTAGTGTACCCACGTACGGAATAGCCAAGTCATGATCACCACTACAACAAGAGTGCATTTTGTCAACAATAGACAATGTCTTTGATTGATGTGAAAATGCACAACAATCTGCAAAAGAATTTGAACCGGGATAGAAAATTATCCATTCAACCGACAAAGTACCTGTAAATTAGAGCACGGAGGGATGTCTTAGAGAGGTATCTATGATATACAACACTATTGAGAACGTCCTTTGTGTAAGACAAACTCTCATTGCATCTATCCCACTCTGGCTTCGTGCCCTGAATGTCAGTATTCGGTAATCAGTATAACTATATAAATGTTAGAGATGCTTGTGAAAGACAACGTTTCTTTATACCCCTCGTATGTGAAGGGCTTCTTGGACATTCCTATCATTGGCCCAAATGTAGGAGTACAAGTAGTTATAGCTCTGTCGACAGAAAAGTCTGAGTGAAACAACACATAGCTATCCATCAAAATCCACATGCTCCATCTTATATTATCTCACACATATAGATAGATAGATGCTGTTATTTTAGGTATTGTATTCATGGAGTGTGTTAATTTAGGATGTACCCGACACCATGGCCTGGATTGTAGAGGCATTGAAACGACGTCGATGATATTCTCGTCGAGTATACTTCTGCTCCATTTTAGCCTCGTGTGGTTTGGAGACAAGAAATTACACATGGGTTCCAATATTTGAGCCAAATATATCTTCTCAAGGCACTAGAAAATTTCACAAGGAAACATATCTGGATGATTTATTGCATACATACATCTTGCATAAGAAAACATGAGAGTGGTGTGACAACAGCACTTACTCTGGATACCATTTCTAGGTCAGTTAGACATGCTCCGTTGGTAGGATCTACATTCACATAATCTCCATTGCAATCCTTTTTTGTTGACTTGAAAACATGAACACAGAAATAAATTCACTTGTTTTAATATTAGTATTAGTAGATGACGTTACAGAAGAAAGAATATCTATAAAAGTGCAATTCCATGTCACGGAGATGTCGATTCACATGTGATTCACATTATCTTATTTATCTTTGATGATATAGAGATGTTATCATAGTTAATGTTATCATAGTCAAGTACATTGTAAATTCACCTCATATAGCTCATCTGATATGAGAGCCGTCTTGTGACCAAATGGAATTCTTTGACTAATGTCCTTTACTTCACAAGTCACCGGATTGCCTAGCACATAACCCTATTCATATACCAGAACAAAAAAGCTTCAATTAACATATTTGGCTTTATTATTAACAGACATGAAGTTGAAATATTGAGGGAATAGTAGCATTCATGTGGGTTTTAACCGTAGTGTGAAATATGAGGAGAGAACGAAGCATAATGGGGAAAAAGACACTATAAGTGTCATAATTTTCATAAAACATTCACTTGACTGCCATAATTTTTTTTTTTTATCATTTACTGCCATACAACTCTTTAATAGATCACTTGAGTGACATAACTTCATAAAAATGTTTGCCACATGTGTTATGTTATGTTAGATTTCCGATACTTGGTCAAACATATTAAAAATAATTTGGTACTTAAGTAATTGATTAAAAAGTTATTGCACTTGAGTGAACACTTTTTAAAAGTCACGGCACTTAACCAATTGGACGAAAAGAAGTTATGACACTTAAGGAAGCGTTGTACAAAATTTGGCACTTGTTGTGTCTTTTATATCAAGTTTAACGTTATTAAATGTCGTAAAAATGACTATATTGTACAAAAAAAAAAAAAAAAAAATTATTACATACTTTGAGATTCATTGGTGGCTCACGTCCAGCTTCGTTTCCTATAAAGAAAGCAAACAGAGTGTTTTTCTTTTTAAAAAGATAAAATAGCTTATCGAGATATTGAGAGCAAGACTGAGACAAAAATCAAGTAGTTGATCCGAAAAGAAAACTGTATGGGGTTACATTTTCTCTACCTAACGCATGGGCGAACATCAATTACGTACCATCGTATACTTCTTTAACGATGATGGGAACAACAACACCGGAATAAGAATCACCACTGATGTAAAGTGGATTTGTGAGGAATCTGGGATGACTCATAAGCCACTGCATAAAAAACAAAAAAGTTAAAGAATTGTACTGGTCCAGGGAATTAGCTAGGATAATTGCCTGGGGGCATTCGATTATTTTGATGTGATGCAATGTATCGGGAGAAAATTGTCGAAATTTTTTTAATCCTATTATATTCGTGTTGGTGCAACTAGAATTTTTTTAATTATGCTAACTGAATCATAAACATTTTGATAAATTCCTGATATTGATACTAGTCATACTACACGGTGTTAACAATTTTTATAATTTTTATAATTTTTTTTATTTTTTAATAAATATTTTAATTTATTCTTTTCTTTCTTTAATTTTTCCTTCTTACTCTACCTATCGCCGAGTATCAACAAAGGCTAGTGACCAGCCACAAGAGAGGGCCAAGCTTGGGCCTCGCTAACCCTCGTCAACCTTGAGTGAGGCTCAAGCTCACCAAATCGAGCTTAAGCTCACCCAAAGTTGGTGAGGCTCCACCTCTCTTAATCTCGGCAAGCTCGAGCCTCACTTGAGAATGAAACCTGAAGTCAGCAAGGTCAACTTTCACTTGTGATCGGTTGTTGGCTATCGCCAAGGCCTCATGCTCGGTGGATGAAGAAGGAAAAAGAAAAGAGAAAGAAAATTGAAAGAAAATGAAATAAAAATAATATTTTAAAAAATTATAAAAATTGTCAATATTAGCGTTGGTCATGCTACATGGGATGGCTGACATGCATATTAACAATTTCATATTAAAATTAGTCGGAATAATTAAATTGATAAATTACCAAAAAAATTATGACTTAATTGCGTAACCGATATGTTTATGACTAAATTGATATAAGTGGAATTGATTTATTTTTATTTTTTTCTAATCTTCCCTATTGTTGGTAGTAGATAAAAAATGATTACCTTTCTTAAGAACTCATATGTTTGTGTTGCTGAGGAAGTGTCACTGCTATTATATGCTCTCCATGCCGTTGCGTAAGAAAATCCAGTACCCACAGGTGCATCCAAAAATATAATGTTGGCTATCTATCATACGAAATGTAACAACTTTTAATATTGATATGTTAAACAATATTAACCAGAGTTAAAAATAAAAGTAATTCACCTTTGTCCAAGAATATGGATTTAACTTTAATACTGGTCTATTTTCACTTGAATCCGAATAATCAAACTGTAATGGACCTGTAATATCAAGATGATGGCTGGTCAAAATCATTTGATTGGTTTGGCTTTGGATATCTAGTTGACATGGGAGTTTTCGCATATAGGAAATCCCATAGGCACTCTTTCCCAAACTGAAGTCTCAAGAAAATTGTTTCCCAATGTAACTCAGGCATGGCAATGTCATAGGACAAGTAACATCACAATGAGCATATAGCACGATAACATGAGCACCTCAAGATTACGACAACACAATATTATATATGTGCTTTGTTAATATAATAGTTATTAGGTCATTATGAGAATAATAACATATCATGAGTTATAAAATTTAAGAAAAAAAAGTAGACTTCACAACGATTTTTAATTAGTTATTATTTGTTTTTTTAGTTAAATATAGACTATTGATATTGCGGTAAATAAATATTTTATATATATAGCAACAGTATCACTTGTTGCGAATTTTAATCTAAATATATATTTCTTAAAGTTAGAGGAGTCTATTTTAAATAAAAACTCTCGAAAGTAGGAAAGTTCAGATCTAGCGTAGGTAGATATGCAGGCTCATAATTAAAATGATGTATATTAAATGTTGTCTCGCTGGAGATTGACGTTTTTCCATGATTGCACAAACGACAAAAGCCTACAAGCGATGACGTTGGAAAAATCTTTTTTCCAAATCCATCATTGTACATATCATCATATAAAGTAAGAAGGCGATAGCAACTGGTACGGAGAAATTATAGCCAACCCGTGCGGCCAACTCATATATATTATTCGATTGTATGGATCCATCGTCAAGTTCACTTTGTCCAATAATAAATTTGAGCCCAGATGTCATGTGAAGCTTATCTCATTCAGCGTTGGATGTGTACGTTCAATGCCTTATAACGACAAGATTCATTAAACACAACCTGTGTGTTTTGAAGTACAGACCATGAATATGGACCATCCTGTCATATCTGACGAATCAAATTAAATTTAATATATAAAAGCGGTTGCTGGAACACGACGAGCCAAATAATCGAAAGAATAATAGTTTTCGTCGAGATAAGATTGGATTTTGATTAGCTTGATTGTGTTAGTCTTCTGCCGAGGCAACAAAATGGGAAGCGAGAAAATAACGTCAATCTAACGTTCTCAACTAATTATTTTTGTCGTTTTGCTAAACCCCCTACGAGAATTCTACTGTATGGTTGGCAATATCCTCCCAAAATCACCAAAAAAGTCGTCCTACCCACATTATTATATACTTCTCAAACCAAATTTCACCTTCTAATCAAAGGGATGGGCCCCCTTTGTAAGCGGTGGATTGAATCCTTGTCCTTTTTTGAGCGCAACTATTCTTTTGATGCAACCTATTGCCGGCACAATTTTAAGGGGAAATTGTTTAAAAACTCGTAAATTTATTACACTTTTGTTAATTCAATCTTAAATATTTTAACTGTGTCAATTGAGTAATAAATCTTTTTTATATTTTATCGATTGAATTCATTCGATCAATTTTGAGGGGAAATCGCTAACGTGGACATTAGATATCTTATGTACACGGCGATCTTGGACGAATGGATAATTTTAATATTTTTTAGAATTTTTTATATTTATATATTTTTTAATTTTTATTTTAGTATAGTATCCATGCCTCGAATGATCGATAAAAAGGAGCTGTGCGCTTAGTTGTTCTACCATGGTGTATAAGGAATTTCGTTGCAGGTTTAAGATTTTAAAAAATTTATAAAAGGGATCCTCATCGCTTGAACTTCATTGTCTAATTAAACAATGGATACACGCGTGTGGGACTCAGTTGCGCATAGACTACTTTTCCTACAGGGTTTCGGTAGAGAATCCTGACAAAAAGAACAATCACGAGAATGCAAAACACTTTTTAATGTGAAGTATGATGATTATGATGAAATTAAGGATTATGTTCCAAGGATGGTAGATTTGCAGACAAAATTTTAGACTCTTAATGTTGCTATTTCGTACTGCTTGCATATTGTGCATCAAATGTAAGAGTTTTCCTAATGTGGGATACATTAATTTACCGTTTTACAAAATTAGTTTAAGGTGAGATATAATGTTTCTTAATTAGAGTAATACGGGGTTGGTTAGTGTGGATCGAGTTGAGTCCGGCCCGTAATGAAAGGGCATAGCTGGAAATTATATAAATAGTATTTAAATCTCTCCTCTAACCCTAACTCTCACAATTATCCTCACAATAGTGTTTACCTAGCGTTATAAGGCGAGGGGGCCGTCTTATTGAATTAGTGATACAAAAGACAAAGAGATTTGAACACTATCTATAGTGTTTCCAACTAGGCCCTCTCAATATGGGTTGGGCTCAACTCGGCTTACACGTTATCCACATATTAGATTAATGAGAAAACTTTACATCTCACGTTAGACCAACCTCGTAAAATGGTAAATTATAATATCAATTAATGTAGCTCACATTAGGAAAACTCTTATAGAGAGTAAAGATGAGACGATAAGACTCTTTACTATTTAATATTTGACTACTATTGATTAAAAAGAGATAGCACAATAGACCTGTGCAAGTCCTTAAAAGGCTTAAGGGAGAAAAATATGCAGGAGAACCCCATGAGAAAAAGATTTATGAGGAAATTAGGGGGCTCACGATTAGGGGTGTGCATGGTCCGGGCGGACGGTTCCCGAGCTAGAACCGGGAACCGCCCGCTAAGGACCGGTTCCGAAAAATTGGAACTGGGATCCACCCATTCGTTGCGTGGATCCACCCGGAACCGGACCGCCGGTCCGGTCCAGCTTCCGGGTGGATCCATGGAACCGATTTTGACACAAAATTTTTTTGGTTTTCAACAAAAAAACAATTACGTGACATCAAAGCAAACCAAAGAAAGAAAAATCAAATTTAAGTACGTGGAACAAATATTTATTTGTTGTAATTATAAATGTATCTCGTAGATAAAAAAAAAAAAAAAACGCGAACAAATGGAATGCAACATTTTCCCATTTCTTACTTGCAAATAACCATAGATGTTAAATTTTCTTTTACCAAAGGTAAAGGTTCCCTAAAGAGTGAGATGAGATGTAGGGTCTCTTAGTAATTTTCTTTTTAATATTAAAAGGGTTTCGGTCCGGTCCGGGTGGGTGGATCCGCCCATGGAACCGGGAACCGGACCGGTACCCACCGGTTCCAAGAACCGGAACCGGACTGGTTCCCTCAAGACCCGTCCGGTTCCGGGCGGTTCCGGTCCGGTTCCGGGCGGTCCGGGCGGATCCCGGGTATTTTGCACACCTCTACTCACGATGGTGAAGGTAAACATCACATCAAGACTTAAGTCTTGACTATTGTTGGGTAGACAGATATGGTAGTCTCTTGCACTTGAAGTGAGTGAGCGAGAGTGGAATCCCTATGCTATGCCAGTTGCCTTACGGCAAAGTCTAATCAACTGATTGACAATCCTATTACCCCCGGTTGATTAGACTTTGCTTTCTTTTCATTGAAATTGACTATTCAGTTAAAAAGAGATTGCAAGGAAGCTTTCTTTTTGTAGGCGGATCCTACGCTTTGGAGATTTTCTCGATAAATATCTGTGTTCTCTTCCTTTAAATCGATAGATATACATTTATGTATACACCGCATCATGAGAAGTTGCAACGAGGTCGTTAAGATCTTATCAAAACGTTGTCGGCAGTATGTGTCCGGGGTTTGTTTGCATATTGGAACTCGGTGGAGCTCAATGACTAAGTACCTTGCTCCTTTTTATATAATATAATATAGCACGGTCTAATAATCTTCCAAAAGAGAGTGGAAAAAGAAAAGACTACCGAAAGCACCGCGTCACCAAACAACAATCATAACGCAAGGGATGATGAAGAAAAAGAAGCAAGATGATCATGAGGACTGATCGGATTAATAAAGGAATTAAAGAGAAAGAACAGACCTATTTCAAAGAGGAGGCCGGACAGAGCAGAGCAACCGGGACCACCGGTGAGCCAAAGCAACAAAGGGTCATCCTTGGGGCTCCTCTCAGACTCGATGAAGTAGTAAAATAGCTGCACTTCCTGCAACTCTCCTACCCCTACATATCTGCGCCATTTTGTGGCATCACCGTTGGAAAAATAAAGAAAATTATCAAAGACAGTCATATGAGCATAAGGAAAAGAGATAGCGAATCAAGTCATTTGCTAAATTGTAGTTGCTCATAATCATAGAATACGAGCTGACCCAGTTTCGAGTTTGAAGGGAAGATCTCCGGAGAAACCCGGGAGGCTCTTGACGACGGCCGATCGTGATCGTCCAACGTTGGAGAACAACAGCAGCAACAGAAGTAGGAAATGCAACATTCTTGGCTAGGCCAACCAAGAAAGATGGAAAAGAAAAGAGAATATCAAAACTTGCGTAAAGATAATCTTTCCTCTGTGTGGATCTCTTAGGGGTTAAGTAGGCTTCACGGCTTCTTAAACCGTCCAACCACTAGTCAAAAACATGCGCACTTTGACCTATTTCAGCAATAAAATGTTAAGGAAGTGTAAACATTACTAATCGTCTATGAAATTGATTTACAAAATAATGCGATAAATTGGAAATAGGAATTCAGATATGTAGGCCTACACTCAAACGAATCTTTTTATGTTGATTTACACAATCGATTCATATGGTGATGCAATTGATTCCAATTTGACATTTTATCCGCCATTTGGGAAATATACACTTACACTTTGTTCATTTACTCTGCAGAAGCATTTCCTAAGCTAATCTTTATATATTTGGTGCCGTTCCATTGAAGCGCTTAATAAAATATATAACTCCGTGATCATAACTCACTTTTGCTCATCGTTTGTATCCCCAAAATATCCTCGATTACTTATTTTACAAATATTGAATGCACGGGAAAATGCATAAGTTAAGGACTCTATATCATCTCTCACATAATTTAATAATTATAATTTGAATATTTTCTATCCAAATATAACCTTTTAAAAAGGATTTAAAATGTTGAAATGTTTGGATCTTTCCACATATATTATAGATAATTCTATTGTCAATTTAATATTTTATCAATAATTTCTCAATTATGTAATCATTCAAATATCTAGTAATTAGTATAGCATATATATATATATATATATATATATATATATAAACACACAACTTGTAACCACAATTGCTAGTCTTTGGTAGGTAAAGATTCCTATTTGCACCAAGGATATCAATACCCTACTCTATCATTGCCTTATTAAATATTGCCCAAAGATGGGGAAAATTATTTAAAAAGTTCTACTTAATCCATATAATTGCCGATCGCGATTCACTGGGTCCATCACAGATCAAGTCCAAGCAAAAATCTTGCATTTAAAATGAGGAATGAACACAGCTGAGCAACAAATGGACAAGAAAAGAGGACTCCCTAGCTCCCTTGAATTCTATAACTACTCATTAGTCGTTCACTTTCACTGTACAACGCCGATCAAAACAGTAAAATTCCCCAAGATGGTTGTTCGCATGCTTGATAACTTTAGGCATTTGTTACCCCATACGGGTTGTCTTTCATGTCTTTCTTTATTCCTCACGATTTTATGAAATAACCCGCCACCTAGCTATTTATTTGTCTGCTTCTGCCCACATTCCTTGTCTATCTTCTTCATTTCATTCAACGTGATTCACGCCCATTCTTGATTCGTAAGATAAGTCCGAGAATAAATCATTGGTTTATCAGCCTTCGTTGGTGAGTCGCTCTCGAGTTCTCCACAACTGGGATTGATTCTCTCTCGGGAAGCGCTCTATTATTCAGCATCTTTATTGTCTGCTTCATTACTTATCCTGTTGGAGCTTGATCAAATTAGAGGTATTATCAGTTATTCTTAACAATTTTTGCATCACTCACATTTAGTATCGCAACCTTCTCGGAGGTAAACGTCTAAAGGAAAGCTAATAAATTACTAAGCGTGACACTCAACATAGACCTTCCCAAACTTTATCAATCACAACTTGATATTCAATTCAATCATAGTGTTTATCTTATCTCTTGGAGTTTGATTGGTTATGAGTTGACTAAACACCCAAATAAAATATGGAAGTAATTTTACTTTTGCTAAATAGAGATTCGATGAATTCGAGAGCTTGGTTATACAAGATTAATCTAACGCCCTTCCAATATATTTTTCTCTCAATTTTGAAAATGTTTTGTATATAGTCTATATCCATAAATGAATAATCAAACAGTAAATGAATAATCAGATAGAATAAAGAATTTGGAAGGCACAAGTAAGCCGAATCAAATATGAATAAGCTAGACAAATAATTTCACTACATAAAATCTAATATGAACAATATGTTTGACTACAAACTTAGTACTCACCTAAGTAACACCAATATCAACACGCGACACAACAAACGTGACACATCAATATGTCGTTTCTTGAAAAAATAAAGAATTCCAATATGTTAGAAGCATATTGTATATCAAATATATATTTTTATAACTCTTTGCAAAATGGCCCTTCTTGTTGCTGATAAATTATTATTTTTATGATTATTTTTATCAAATTAATTTTTATCAAATATTAAATAATAATAATAATAATAATAATAATAATAATAATAATAATAGAAAGTATAGAATGAATTTACACTAAAAACATTAATCCATCATTTGTTAATATGATTCATTGTTTCAATTTGATAAATTCAACTCAATTCTAATAATCCTCAAAACTTGGAGAAAAAAACAACGAATCCACATTTTGAACTCACATGTTAGAGCATGTTGAAAGACGAGAAAAAAAAAATTCTAGGAGGTGAATTGTGTATCACAAGAAGTGAGATTTAGAAATGAAAAAAAACTGATTTTTCTTCTTCCCCTTTATTAGTTTTATTATATTTTTATATATTTACATTTTGACTCTTTATTAATTGAAATTTTTTAAAATTGACCCTGTATATGTCAAAATCTCATGTCGGAATTCTAGACCCATGCATTGGAAAGTGTTGGGAGAGCTAACCAGGTGTTGAATTTTCCAACACCTATTGATTTTTTTTTTGGTCGAAACACCTATTGATTAAGTGTTGGACACGTGTTAGAGTGTCTGACACGACACAAAAGTTCTCGAAAAATGTCAATGCTTTTTAAGTACTCACAAGGTGAAAAAAAATAGATCATTTAATTAATTAAATCCAAGGAAAGTCCTCAGTTGCAGTATATGATAAAATAAAAATTATAAGGTTTTTTTAATTATTACTATAAAATGCTTAAATGTTAAGCCAACGGACGAATAACTAAACGGTGCCACAATAGCGACCTGGGTTGCCCTATCAAGGCTGCAATCACGACCGACAGCCATGACCCTAGAGGCTGCGACGCCAGGACGATCGATCCGACCTCGTCACTGCTGTGATCAAGCCATGGGAGGACTGAAGAACAGTCAACTCCTCGTCTAAGAGAGATGGATAAATGATTGAGAGGGTGGGCTCTCATTTCTAGAAAGATCGTTGTCTAAATTAGTCATTAAGGAAATCAATTGCTCATTTCATTCTCACAATTTTGCAGAAAAATTCTGTTAACACCCCCCATGAATATAGTATGTACACTATGGGCATACATAATTATAGGTGGACAAAATCACAAGTCGCAGTATGAAAGATGATTGGCAGGAAATCAATGAATGACTTACCTTCCAAATTTTATCTCAAATCGACAAGCCACTGATCAAATTGACAACCTCAAATCTTTATCAACTTCACTGGCTCTTTGGAGAAGCAAAATTGCATCAACGGAAGTCACTGGATCAGCTGGACAAGGCTAGAAGGACTTTTACTGCTCTAGCGAGAGAAGAAAAACTTCCTCATGAGCTTTCAAGATTCGAGTTTGCTATATATGATCACGGGTGCAACTAACTTCAAGACAAAAGTAATCTTGAATTACATATGTTCACAAAGCTCTCCCAAAATGAACTGATTACATAAGTTGAATTACAAGAAGGTATTATTAGACATAAATCTCCTAACTTGAATTTTCTTTATTCGCTGAAAACATCCTCGAGACGGTGGAACCGACTAGATAGGGTAACGAGCCAAAAACCGGTCGAACATGGCAAGCGTTTCCTTGTGCTTGTACTCTGGAGCTGTGTGACCAGCGCCCTGTTTCACATAAACCATGAAGTAATTTCAGTTTCGTTTCTTTCCATGTCTCATGAACTATGAAAGAGCGAAACGAAACTCAATTTGCTTCTCTCACCTTCACGGTCACGTAGGTCAGACGGAAGTGATCGTTCATGAACTTCACTTGGTACCTGGAAAACATTCGAGGATTGCATAAAATTACGATGGGCATTTTGGCTCGGTTCAACTTCAACCGCAGTTCGCATTATGGCAAACTTACCCTGCAATTTGTCCATCGACATACCACGCCCTCCATTCGTCGAAGACGGCCACTCCCAAGGATTTTATCCAGCTCAGGGTTCCAATCCATGGAACTGAGATGTCGTGGTCGCCGCTGCGAGTTACAACATACACTGAGCATGAGCATGGAGTTTGATTATGAGCCCTATCTATCAAAGGTGCAGCCAATTTGTTAATTATGGCATTTTTATTCAGGACACCTTTACTCGATACGGGTTATTTCTTCAGGTTTACTGAAAATTAATGGAATTCAGATCAAGAAAAGTGCAGGGAGTTTTCTGAATCATTTGTCTCCGGTAACCCATGAATAACCAAGGAGTGGATTTAAGTGAGCAAAACAATTCAGGCAACAGAATTATGTCTAAAGCTTCATATATTCACTATAATCACAGGATTGGCATTTTCATTTCTCGCATCAAAGTGTGTTGGGCAGTAAGCTAACTGTACCGTCTGATGTGAAAATTTAGGTTACCTATATATGAGAGCACGGAGACCGGTCTCAGAGAGATTTTTGTGATAGGCAATGGAACTGGTGATGTCCTCCGTGTAGGTCGAGAAGTTTTTCGGGCATCTTTTCCATCCATCTGTAGGGACACTTTCCTGATTGGAAGTACTCCATAATGTTAATGAACCTATCCAGGAGGTCACTGTAAATTACTCTTGTTTGCAATTCATTGACATACCGGTCTGACATACAAAGCCTTTTGCACTCTTTCATCATTCAACCACTTGTAGGCCATCACATATGTAAAGCCCTGCATAAGCCATCAAACAAGATCAACAAAATCTTATTGAGAATAGGGAAAAAGGATGAGGACAAGGAAGAGGAAGAGGAGAAGTCTGTTTACTCTGCACGGCAATTCGGGAAGTCTGTTGTTGGAGAGGATATGATCTATAGTTTCTGCTTCTTGAACTCTCAAATCCCATTCCAGCTCCCTCCGCCTCTTAGATGAGAAGGCGCATTGCGGTTCCAAGATTTGGCAAAGATTGATTTGTAAAAGGCACTGCATAAATGACACAATCGATTGGATCAGTATTGGCATCCCCGCACAATGGCATTAAGGCACAGAAAGGAAGAGCCAATGTGGCTAGTATGCTCGCTTGGGATGAGCTGGACCTCTTTGATCAATTGTAGTGTTGCTACGCAGGCAGTATTGTTTGCATCCACGTCGACGTAATTGCCTCCGCAATATTCTTTAGCATCCTGAGAGAAATCAGATTTGATGAGTTCAATGTATATGGTAAATGGGGAAATTTGACACATGAGGTAAAAAATGAAGTGACATAAACTAGAAAAGGTTACTGATGATATAATGTGAAGCATCTCTTAAAAAATTTTATGCCAGACTAAAAGATTTGAGTTTCTTTTGGATATGATTTCCTTCTGTTATCTTGAGCTCAACATTATTCCAGAAAATCATAAAGCAGAAAGACAACCCTTAACCAAAAACTGTCCTGTTTTAAGCAGAACTGCACCTAAGTACATTGCACTAGGAAGACATGCTGTGCTTTTCGTGCGCAGAAAGACAACCCTTAAGCAAAAATTGTCTCGTTTTAAGCAGAATCGCACCTAAATACATCGCACTAGGAAGACATGCTTCGCTTTTCATGTCTTTCCAATCAACAATGCATTCATGCAATTATTCTGTGAAATCACTTTCCAACATGAAAAAAGGAGAAGCATACAAAAGAGCATAGGGAAAATTTTACCTCATAATATTCATCTGATATAAGGTTCACACGATGAACATAAGGAATCCTTGAATTTGTATCAATGAAGTCATCGGTCACTGGGTTCCCGAGCAAATACCCCTATTCAGAAGTTGAATCAAGAAAAATAGCTTGTTAGGTTTCACTCTGTGTGTAGATATGTCCAACTAACTCGACAAGCTAAATAAATTTGGTCAAGGCTAAGCCAAGAAGGAAACATACTTGGAGTTCCATCTTAGGCCTTACTCCTGCCTCTATGCCTGCAATCCCACAAAATCGG
The DNA here is from genome assembly GCA_017140615.1 of Eucalyptus cladocalyx. Taxonomy (NCBI): domain Eukaryota; kingdom Viridiplantae; phylum Streptophyta; class Magnoliopsida; order Myrtales; family Myrtaceae; genus Eucalyptus; species Eucalyptus cladocalyx. The sequence continues at coordinate 19,641,895 of CM029524.1, read as the reverse complement.
CTCAAAATTTCCATGGTGAAAGTCGGTAAGATCAGCATAAAAAGTAGAGGCGACATGAACTGTGTGAAAAGAAGCTACCTTCCAGTATATATTTCACCACAATAGGAAGAGTTAAGCCTGAGTATGAGTCACCGCCAATGTAGAGTTCATTTCCAAGGAATTTTGGGTGAGAAAGGAGCCACTGAAACATAAAGCAACCTCAAGTTTTATCGTCAGTGATATGATCAGAGGTTAAATTTAAGCAAAAGTAGCTCAATCTTGAGCACTAGCAGATAGTGTCAGCCGACATCTTCTAGTACCTTCCTCAGGAAAGTGTAATACTGGTACGCCGATTTTATGTCAGAGGTGTATTTACCCTCTTCGGTTGTCGCATATGAGAATCCAGCTCCCACGGGCGCGTCAATGAATATTATGTTGGCAGCCTAAAGTCAATTTACGATGTACAAGATGAAATAAGAGTCAGGGCAATCCCAGAATTTACTGAGAACTTTCACGAGGAAAGGAGAGGAAATTTTGGCACCTGGGTCCATGAGTATTTGTTGATTAGAAGAGAGGGCAAGGTGCCATTGTAAGATCCATAATCGAAAGTCAAAGGGCCTGCACAGAAGTTCCAAATTCAAAATGGTTGAAGCGATTTTCTCGGCATGATTCTCTCCATTTCGCTCGTTGTTCTTATTTTCCAGCAATCTGTACTTTTCGGGGGCTCATTCCTAATACAAGAGGCCTCAGAACAAGAAGAATCAGCGCATTTATTGGGAGTATGCTCTCTCCTCTCGGAGTCCCGCTTGACCAGATGATCTTTTATCCGTTGGCTAACATAACATGCGAGGAGGAGGATTTATTGCCGGAGCATGAACAAAATTTTGCTTGAGGAAGATCCTTATTATAATCCCGAACCGAGTGATCAGGTTTTCCATTAGCACAATAATTTTCGTTTTGCCTTACCTTAGTTTCGAGATGTAAGATCAAGTACACTGCACATGTAGAAGAACCAATTTATACGGTCCACATGAGGCTTGGCATGTGGGTTCTCCTATTGCTCGAACATTGCTTTTAGTAAGTACTTTGAATTCCACACAACCCCAGTTCTAATACTAACAGGTCACTGTCACTTAAAGGAACTAAATACGCATCTTTCTGCTCTTTCTTTAATCAGGGTACACAAACCATAACCACAACCTTGGATCCATGAAAGAAATGCGGATTCAGCAATACTTCAATTGTAAAGAGTTAAGATGAGCATGTCCACATTGTCTCAAGTAGTACTATTTGGCATAGTGGGAACTTTTTCACCCTCCCTAACACCTCCTCCTCCATTTACAACAGCACATCACAATCACATTTATGCAGGTCCATGACAGATCCTTATCGACGGCGTGCTTGATCTAGCTAAACACATCACATCCTCTACTCAAATTCTGTCCCCACAATCGCAAAAAAGAAACTAATGTATATTTCACCTGTCTTTCAAATGCTAAAGGTCCAACCGTACCAGTACTTTGCAACTTTCAGGAAACATAAGGGAAAGGAAAAAGTGAACACTGAGGAACACTGACCGATTTCGAAGGCGAGGGCAGAGAAGCCAGAGCAGCCAGGGCCACCAGTCATCCAAAAAACAAGAGGATCATTGGCAGGGTCTCTCTGTGACTCAATGAAGTAGTAGAACAACTGCACATCATCTATTTCATCCACCCCTATGTACCTGCATTTTCCATCAAAATCTCGCACTCTGAATTTTCCCCAAAAACGGAGGAAAAAGTTCGGTAAGAACCCATTAAACCATAAATGCAAGAACCGACCCAGTTTCTAGCGTGAAGGGGAGTTTCCCGGGAAACCCAGGCAGAGTCTCTATTATGTTCTGAGACGTTGCAGCTCCAGCAAGAAGCAACACCAGCAACACGCTCATCCATTTCTGGCTTCTTGAATGGAACCCCATCGGCTTTCGCTTTGGTATTTCCCCACTTCCAAATGCTCTGTTTTCTTTCCTCAAAGAAACTGAAAGGGAATGACCAGATTTGGTATATGGTCCAGTGAGCTCGGGGGGGACTCACTGGTGACTTCGGTCGGTGCAACGTATCGGTGAGTTCGTATATGGGGTTTTTAAGTGTCCATGTATGGAGCGAAGAACTTAAAATGTAGCACGTGGATTGGCGGTTTTGGGGGGAAAGTTAGAATGAAAGTTAGGTGCAACCTTTGATCTGGTCTATAGCTCACCTTCAACTGCCGCTGTGGCAGTCTAGGACACTCTTCCTTGCCTGCTCGTTCAAAGTGTATGACTTGGTTTACAGTATTCTTCGAGTCTGTGACTACCTGGTTCAACAAACCTTCTACGTTCCAGTAACCGTAGCCAGGCAGGTGCGGGCGATCTTGGTGCGGAAGGGTCATTGCTCCTAGCAAACTCTAGATTTCAGATTAAGTTGTTTTTATCGCCGTTCTTTCTTTCTCTTTAAGAAATAAGAGCACCTATTAGGAAAACAGAATAATTTGATCGATCAAGTTCTTGAATTTTTCTTTATACGATCGGACTTCAAGTTGAGTGACTTTTCTTTCACGGTCATTAGGATGTTTAAACATGGTACAGCATTGCGAATTGAAGCACTGCCATTGATTCTTGATTTACGGGAGTGCCCAAAAATTGGCAAGTACAATTCGTGCCCAATCTTGTCGGCTTTTCTTTGTTTTTTTCTTGGTGGTGTGGTCAAACTCGTTGGGTTTTAATGCCCAGAAAGGAAAAGAGCGGTTCTCCGCAAGGATTTGCACGTGGCATTCCTACCAGTCTCTTTATTGAGTTCGGTACTGTACAGTAGACGGCGGCCCACGGATATATTTTAATCTTAAGACTACTTGCGGTAGTTATAATCTATTAATTTCTGACATTCGGATCCTAAGCCAAACGAGAAGCGGGTGCCCTCCTATTGTTCAACTCATGCAATTAAGTTTATCATAAAGACGATCAGATTTAAACGTCCGTAAACCATCGACAGACACTGAGGGGAGTAAATCATCAGAACCCAAAAAATAAAATAAGAATAAGAATAAAAAATAAAATAAAATCATAAGACGTGTTTAGATGATGCAGCAAGATAATATAAGGTATTATTCACTTCCCGTACGATTAATTTAATGGCAAGGTGTTTCAGTTTGAGAAATAATAACCAAGTTTGTATCTGAAATTGTTCAGAAAGTCTTAAATCTATTATAAGGTGGTCAATTCAATTCTAAACTTTTCAACTGTACCAATTTAATTCTAAACATATTCTCAATTTGCCAATTTAGTATTTCCAATCAATTTTGGTCGAAAATTGATGTTGTGGACATTAGCAATTTAATTCTAAACCTTTTAATCGTGTCAATTTAGTCTTAAATATTTTCACGATTTACATTCCTTTTAATTTTGTTCTGAAATTGATGAGATGGACGTCTATTGAAATGGTACTGATGTGGGAGATTTTTGCAATTATTCTAATCTTTTTCTATTTTTTGAGGAGAAGACCTCCAAAAACCACAAACTATGTGCATCGTGCCAATTTTATCCTAACTTTTATCCCAAACTTATACCTACGTGATACAATTACACTACGTCAATGAGCATTGTTAAAAATCTGCTTTCATTGACGGAGAAAGGCAAACCGTATTAACATAATAGTGCCCACGTGATTTAAGTAAAACAAAAATAATGCTATTTTTGTTTGAAAAATCTTATGACTGAACATTGATGTAGGATAAATGTCACAAAAACACAAGATAAGAAAAAGTTTAGGATAATAGTTTGGGGTTTCTAATATCTTTTATGGTAAATTTGTCACGGTGAATATAGTTCAAATTTTTTTTTTATGGTTCTTTTCCTCTTTTTTTTTTTTTTTCCCTTTAACCTTCCAAGTGGGATGACATCTTTACGTATGCATTCGAGAAATTATTATTAAATGCGCAAGTTGTTGGCAGATTTTCGTCGTGTTCGCCAGACGAATGTACTATTCCATACAGCTGACTTCTTACATGTAAAACAAGAGTCAATCATGTGGGCGAAGGACCACGTGACGAATAAGGAAAGCGTGATTAAAATGAATGCAGACCAGCACGGTTGCACCAACCAAGGGGATCGCGGCCATGGATCCTCCCCCTTACTTTCAAAACTTTGAAGCGAAGGTTTAGCTACCCTCTTCAGCAACCCTTTCAGCATGGCGACCGGAACGGCCACGGACGGCCGGACGAAGATAAAGAGCTCCCCCAATACCTCGTCACCTACACAGTTGATGGATGTTGGGACTTACATTGGCAAACCAGTAGGGTCGAGAATCTAGTCCGTTATTGCTGAAATTGGAATTGGGTTGATCGATATGCACAATCAAAATCAGAATAAAAGTAATAACATCGATGGTGTTTGATGTGGGTATATTTAGAGATTTTAATCTCGTGTGTTTGTCGTAAATAAAACTTGTTTAATATGGAAAGTCGAGAGTAGGGAAAGAACCACTAAGGAAATACAATACGATGATGATGTAATTTATTAGTTACACCATGTGAATTTGTGCAACCCATGTAGTAAATGATAAACGGTCAAATGGCGTCCGAATTTGGCTTGCGCATGACTCAACTGATCCACCTCTCCTATTGGCCCGGTATATTCAGAATAGTTCTCCCAGAATGCTCTCCACCCCCAAAACGACAAGAGAAATATCAAATTCGACCGAAAGAGAGTCAAATATTCGCTGGTAGATTTATTAATTTAAATGTCTGAGACTCGGAGAGAGAGGAGGGTTATCCAGTTGAGATATGCTGGCGCGTTTCAAGGCCACTGCTTTTCTTTTTCGAACTTTTTTTTTTCTTTTTGGGTAACTTGGAAATTTTGGAGGGGTTGGTTTGGTCCGGAATGTGAGGCGGGAATGGAAAATGACACGAGCGCGGTTGAGGATAGACCCGTGCGAAAATGGGTGGGGGCTGGGGGAGAATAGTAGGTGCGTTGGACTTTCAATGTGATGCGGAGGCTTGTCTTTCAATATGATAACCGTATTTCCACTGGCAAATCAAACGCAAATCTACGAGGATTGCGCCCCTGTCCTTCTGGAAAATGAACATCAAGACTGGCCCCCCAAGAAGGTTTGGTACGAATATCAGGTCTCTAACCAATCGCGCGAAGGGGAAAAAAGGCAAACGATCGATGGAATTAAACCTTGTTCTTGAGTCTTGGTGAGGATCATGAAGCACCCATGGATCAAGCGTGGCCTTTTTTAAGGGTTGATGGAGCTAACGCATGGCATAAACTAAGCCACGTAACTAGTAGCTATCCGATGGTAAAGAGGAAAATAACATGACTAATCCCTAAAATTTTGGCATAATTTACAATATCATATATAAACTTTTAATTTATTTAATGTGGTCCTTAAACATTGTTAAATGTATAGCCTAGTTTATAAACTTCTAATTTGTCCAGTCTAGTTCCTCAACTTTCCATGACAAAGTTGAATCTATCATTTGGTACCATTCAGAAGTTTTCATAACTACATTATTGCCTAGATTTTATATTATCTTTTAATTTCATTCCATTTCCTAAATTAACAACAGGTATCCTATCTTTTTATTATCCTTTCGCCTTTTTGGTCTTTATAATCTAATTATAGTTCCATTTCAGTATATTTATTTTATGGCTTCTATAACAGTAAAAGTATACCATTAAATAGAGTTATATTGAATTCATATTCCTTTTATATCAAAAATATATGTTTTCATAATAATATTTAATGCCGATATTAATTTATCTATGCATTTCTTGTAAACTAGTAGGAGTATCGACCCGGTACAGCTCTAAATGAGATTCTATTTTTATTTTTATGGAGATGATTAGCCGAAATATGCTTAAATGGTGAGGGCAAGTCAGATGACCATCTGCACGCTTGATTGACGTCCAAACATTATTTCACTTCAGAATACATGGTGATGGAAAACATGATTTGCAGATGCAACTTCTCTCCCCATCAAGAAACAAAGATTCATTCAGACATCCACTTATGAACATTTTGATCTATCAAGGATAGTCATGAATCCATCGATGAAACATTTCATAGCGTTCCTTGCGCTCGTGTTCTGGTGGCGAGTGACCACCGACCAGATCCCTGAATCAACGGAAATTCAGAGAAAGTAACAAAATCAACAGGATGAGGGCCAAACCAATCGAAACGAGCAGGTTGATTTATGAAGTTTTAACATCTTACTTTGAGAGTTGCATAAGTCGACCAATAGCCGCTATTTGTGTACTTCCTTCTGTACCCATCATTAGGATGTTAAACTTCATAAATCATCTTCAATTCTCTAAACAATCACCTGAAAACCAAAAGTTGCAAGCTCTTAGTGGCGAGATTCTGGTGATAGTCAATAACATCCTCAACATCTAAAATGTATGCTACCGCAATATTGCGACCTGGAAAATTTTGCAACTGTTCCCTGCAGATTGATTTAACAAGGATAATAATCTCTTTTCCAAAGGCTTGGTTTGAATCTGGCTAAAGGAAAGCACAACTTGGATCGAGAACACCTCTCATGTTGATCAATTCGATGACGACTAGAAGGAGAAAAAACTGAAAACTAACTCATGCTTCGGCAAACTAACAGTTTGGAATGTTATACCATGCCATGTGCTGCTCAGCATATTAGGCGATTACTGTACTTCATCTATAGTGTTTACACCGTTATCTTGATAATGATGCATCTAGTATGAAATCTAAGAAAATTTAGTCCAGTCATATTAATATGGTACTTGTGGTGAGTTACATAGTCCTTGTGGAAGTGAAGAATTTCACCAGTTTTCTGCCATAACAACATGGTAACAGACTTGTTGTTAAAGGTTTCCTGTTGTTAGCAAGACCTTTTACTAGAAAGCAGTAGACCAATTGCAACCTGTGTTATGAAATAAGGTACTCCTAGAAATGTTTGCAAAGCTATCTGTTGGAAAACTCATCATCACTGCTTGAGATTTTTGTCTCGTCAGTGGTTTTCGCAACGAAAGTGCGTGTTTGTGCAACAAAAGCAGAGAAAGAGCCATTTTGGTTTCACTAAGGAGTACAGAACTGTTCTCAGGACAGTGTGAAACCCAGCCAAGGAGCTGTCAAAGCTAGGTAATAACTTTATGAGACACAGCAGTGGCTGCACAAGGCGCTGCTTCTAGGCTCAAATCCAATATGTATTGGAAGACTTAGCAATTAGAAGTTTCCAACAATTAACAGTCATTTAGCTTTCTGAAATGACCTTTTAGTTTGTATTTCTTTTGTTTATAACAAGCTTGCCGCCAGCAGAGTACGCTCAGATTAAGACTTTTGCTGAATAAAAATACACGTTTCATGCACCATATTATGGGATGAATACATTTACATTGTAACTTCCAAGTTTATTGGATATAGCAGTGACAAACGACACAATATATGTGAGATATTTCTTGCAGGTGGGTCAGAGGAGTTGTGAAATGAGATCAACAATGCCCTTGGTTTTATTGAAGGAAAGCTACCGGTGAGATATTTGGAAGTTCCTATCATATCCTCAAAGCTTGGCAAGACGGACTATGTGTCCTTAATCGATCGTATTACGGCCAGAGGGTTCAATCCTGGACCTAGCGCTTTCTATTCTTCGCTGGCAAACTACAGCTTATAAGGTTAGTCTTTCATGCGATCCAAGCTTATTGGGCGAGTGTTTTCACCATACCTATTGCAAGATTGGATCGTATTGAACAGATCCTCAGACAGTTCCTTTGGAAGGGATTTAGCCTTGGAAAGGGTGGCGCGAAAGTATCGTGGGAAGATGTGTGCCTCCCTAAGGAGGAAGGAGGTCTTGGTATTCGCATATTGTGAGATTGCAACAATGCGGCCATGCTCAAGCACATTTAGATTTTGTTTACGGATAAGGGGTCCTTATGGTGCAAATGGATCAACTCAACCTTCTTGAAAAGAAAGAGTTTCTGGGTAGTTGGGGTGCCGACCTATTACTCTTGGGCTTGGAAGAGAATCTTACACCTGAGATCCGAGTCCCGACCCTATTTCCGCTGGAGGATCGGAGATGGTCAATCAGTCTCCCTCTAGTTTGATAACTGGCACCAGAGAGGTCCATTAGATCTTATTTGCTCAGATCCTATGATTTTAAATTCCGGTTTATCCAGGAGCGATGGTGGCCAACCTTTTCTCACCGGCAGGATAGGTTTTAAAGACAATGATTGAATCTTGGGACCAGCCCCTCCCTCTCCTCTCTAGAGCACCGAATTGTTTTGTTTGGAGTGAGAGCCCTTCTAGTCTCTTCTCGGTCGCCTTGGCGTGGCATATCTTCAGAAGAAGGAAGGATAGAGTTAATTGGGCTTCCTTTATCTGGAATAAGGCTATCACATCAAGATATCAATTCAATCTCTAGCTTATTACAAAGAACTATCTTCCCACCCAAACCTTGCTTATGTCACCTGGCAGAATTGGGAGAGAGGTTTGTGTCTTTTGCAAGCTAACGCCTAACACCATTGATCATCTTTTCTTTGGGTGTTGCATAACTGCTAGTATGGCTTGCTTTTGGGCAGCTAAATGCAATCTCCTGTGGCGGAACAAAACATGGTCTGAAAATCTTCAGTGAGTGATGAAATTCCTCTCTGGTAAGGACTTCTATCGCTCCATGGGCTGCTTTCCTTTTGGTGCTCTTTGCCACCTTATTTGGAAGCACAGGAACAACATACTCTTCAGAGACCATACTGTCGTAGTTGCGGCAGTTAAAAATCACCTCATCTATGTAGTGAAGGATAAGGCCTTAACCTTCAGAAATATTAAAGATAATCCAAGAAGCAGAAGACTCCAACGTAACTGGTAGATAAATCCTTGTATTTTCCTTGAAGGGGTTGAGGGACAGCTTGCAACTGAGTTGTGGCATTAGTCTCCTCGGGCTTTTGATGCTTGATAGCATATGCCTTCTCCATTCGGCTCTGCCTCTGCTCGCCTTGTTGGTATGGCTGCAATTCTTCTACGGCGATGACTCCTCCTGGTTGCTTTTTGTCTTGTTTTGTAGCTGGTTGTATTTGTGAAGTTGGTCTCCGTGGCTTCCTCTTGGCCCTGCACGGCCTTCTTTCTTGACTATCCTTCTACCTGTTGTATAGGCTTTTGTGTGCTTTGGCCGCTCTTGCAGGTTCTTTTGCATCCAGCTCCCTTCCACTCGCATAGACTTTTGTCTTGATGAGTGAAAGTTTTGTGGTGTCGGATCTTGTGTGAATATTGGTTCAAAGTTCTAAATATTATTACTTCTTACCAAAAAAAAAACTAACACAATATACATGCTATAAGTATAAGATACATGGTCAAGAGCACTTGAACATGCCACTGAAAATCTCAAGTGACAACTAGATAGGGTAATAATGAACCCGTCTCATAAACATTTCGTAGCATTCTCTTCAGCAATATTCAGGAGCTGTGTATCCAGCACCCTAAAAAGGACACAAAACCACGTCGCTTGAATTCCTTCCATACGTTTTGTGAGGGAAGTAAGCACAGGGTTAAGAGAGCAAAACATAAAAATATAAAAAACAAAGAAAAGTTGTATACCTTCACTGTTGCAAAAGTTAATCGATATCCGTGCTGTGAGTACTTTGTGTATCTGTAGTTCGATGATTTAGGAATTTTGGTGCCAAATATGTGAAAAGTGAGCAAATCAACTTCATCTGAAGTGATAACTTACCCTGCAACTTGACCATCCACAAACCACGGTCCCCAATTGTACAACTGTCAAATTCAGAGATTTCATCCATTCAACTGTACCCACAAATGGAACAACTAGATTGCGATCACCACTCCATGAGAGGAAAAAAGAATAATAATAAATCAGTAAGAAGCTGGGGATGCCTTCGTGTCAAGAACAAAGTTCATTGAAGACATCGTAACAAATAATTTTTGCTTCATATCACTCGATACTGGAGTTCTAGTGGCATAATGTTAACTCGAATTGGGTGACTTGACAGTCAGAAAATCGATGACCAGCAAGTTTCATATGATTTTCCTCTATCAGACTAAATATAATTAAGATTCAAAGAGGCTGAAATTTGATTACCTCTCCACCAAGACTTCTAAACCCAGCTTGCTGAGGCATCCGTGAACTTCAACAACGCTCGGAATGTCTTTTGTGTATGCTAAGCTATAGTTGCACCTCATCCAAGTCATTACTGTCCCCTATGTTCAGTATTGTCTATCTTTAATTTCTGAAGTATCAATCAGTAATCACTGACCTGATTATATTAACTTACCTCTCGGACATGTAAAGCTTTCTGGACTGTAAGGTCATTTGACCACAGGTTGGACAAAGCATAGACAAAACTCTGTGAAAAGGAAGCGAATCAAGATCATAGAGGACTCATAAACAGAAAGAAAAAGCAATTTCCATTAGTATGCTGAATTACTGATTTATGTAATGGCAAGTTTACCCGGCACCTATATTCAGGAGTCCTGTGGGGTGAAAGAATGAAGTCTGTCGGGTTCTCTCGTGCAGATTGTCAACTGACTTCCTGGTTTGTTTTAGGAGAGACATAGTTACAGTTTGGCTCCAAAATATTTTTGGTGGAGAGATCTTCAATGCACTGCAATTTGAGAATATTACTTTAACTTATGCCCCGGATAAAACCTTTAGAAAGTCTCCATATGTTGGTTCTCCATTCTACTTACGCTTTTAATTGCTCCAACAGCAGTCCAACACTCTATGTTTGATGCATCCATATCGACGTAGCTTCATTACAACTTGTTTTCGCAACCTGAAATGTATAAAACCATCATAACTTAGATAGAATAAAGAATGAACTTCATCATGGATGAGGGTGACGCGGAATGAAGGTATAAATCTGAAAAGGGAAAACATCCAGTTAAGATCATGTAACTATTGGAGAAAAAGAAAGGTAACTTGAAAGAGATGATTACATCACCTCATAGAGTTCATCAGAGAAAAGTGACAGCCTGTGAGCAAATGTAAACTTTGAGTTTTCATCAATCAATGAATCTGTTCTTGGACTGCCAACTAAATACCCTTGAGAATCTCCATCAATTAGCAGCTTAAAACGTATAAACTGTTGTTACTGATCAAAACAGTAAACAAGAAAATAGAAAACCAGAAGCTATATTTTTCAGATGAGGAAGAGAAGCGCAGAGAAACAGAACACAAACTTGCATACGTCTGTTCTGAAGGAAATTGTCAAGTACAAGACAACTTAAACAAAGCAAAAACTGCTCACGTACGTACAACACATAATTGCACACAAACGTGCTATTAACTTCCTAGAAAATAGCAAAAACACTAAATAAATAACTAAATTGAACTTGGCTGTTTTTTAATAAATAATAAAAAAAAAACAGAGTAAACAGAGCAGAAAACAGCAGAAAATAGAGTAAAACAAAACAGAAAACAACAACTGAGACATTATAATCCAACAAACTCCTCATTGGATCAGTTGCTGCTACATACTCCAATTTTCTTTCTTAATACTTCAAATCTTCCAGCTTGAAGTGGTTTTGTGAACATATCTGCAAGCTGATCTTCAGATCTGCAATAGACCAACTTAACTTCGCCACTTTGTTGCACCTCATGCAAAAAGAAAAATTTGACTTTGAAATGCTTGGTTTTGCCATGGAAAACTGGATTTTGAGATATTGCTAAAGTAGCATGATTATCCACATTAACTTCAATGCAATTACTGGAATTCAGCCACAAATCCTTCATTATCTTCTTCAGCCACAAAGCTTGATTTGTAGCTGCAGTAGCTACTATAAACTCAGCCTCTGCTGTGAACTGAGCTACAATCTCTTGCTTTTTGGAACACCAGGAGAAACAAGCAAAACCAAAATTGAAACAATATCCAGACGTACTCTTCATGTCATCTACTGAACCAGCCCAGTCACTATCAGAAAATCCTTGCAAATTAAACTTCTGACTTTTCTTAAACTTCACACCAAAGAACAATGTTCCTTTAAGATATCTCAATACCTTTTTTGCAGCAATCAAATGTAACTGATTAGGACTACTCATAAACCTGGATAAAATACTCACAGCAAATAGAATATCTAGTCTGGTTGCTGTAAGATACATGAGACACCCAATCAGACTTCTATACATAGAAGCATCTACTGCATCTGTTCCATCATTCTTCTGCAGCTTCTCTTTAGCAGCCATAGGAGTGCTTACACTTCAACAATCTTCCATCTGAAACTTCTTTAGAATTTCCTTCATGCATTTTTTCTGACAGATGAAGATCTCATATGAAGCCTATTTGACTTCCAAACCCAAAATATAAGACATCTTTCCCAAGTCTGACGTCTCAAAAACTGCAAATAAATATTGCTTCACCTTCTCTATCAATTCCATATCATTCCCTGTCACTAATAATTCATCTACATAAAGTGACAGAATTACAACACTGTGATTCACCTTCTTGACATAAAGAGTGAACTCACTTAAGCTTTTTACAAAGCCAAAATCTTGCAAATATCGATCTATCTTCCCATACCAAGCTCTTGGAGCCTGCTTCAGTCCATATAGAGCTTTCTTCAATCTGTATACACTCTCTTCTTGCCCTTTGATACTGAAGCCTTCAGGTTGTTCAACAAAAATCTCCTCTTCAAGCTCTCCATTCAGAAATGCAGACTTGACATCTAACTGAAATATAGGCTACCCCTTCTTTGCTGCAATAGCTAACAGTAGTCTTATTGTATCAAGTCGTGCAACAGGAGCAAATGTTTCAGAATAGTCTACTCCCCATATTTGTGCATAGCCTTTCACCACCAATCTAGCTTTGTGTTTATTAGTAGAATCATCAGGATTAAGTTTTGTTCTAAACACCCACTTAACCCCAATCACATTCTTATCAGATGGTCTGTCAACAAGCTCCCATGTGTGGTTTTTCTGGATCATTGCAATCTCCTCCTCCATTGCTGCAATCCACCTCTGATCCTCCTTAGCTTCCACAAAGTTAGATGATTCGAGCATTGCCACATTGCTTCTTTCATTGATTTCAGCAAGTGACCTTGTGCCTCTCACTGGTAAATCATCCACACTATCTTTCAATCCATCTATAACTTCATCAACCTCTACATCTGTTGCAGGTTATTTTTCAAACTGTTGCTGTTCTGCACTCTTTTCTTCCATCCAATTACATTCATCTTCCTCTAGAAAAACAACATCTCTGCTTACAGTCACCTTCCCTGTCATAGGGTGAAAAAATCTGTAAGCCTTTGATTGGAGATTGTACCCAATGAAGATTCCAAGCTCTGCCTTCTTATCCAGCTTGTCCCTCTTGACCTCAGGAACATGAGTGTAACACAAACACCCAAAAACCTTCAAATTTTTCACAGAAGGTTTAACACCATACCATACTTCAAAAGGCGTTGACTTCTCTAAGGCCTTTGTAGGCAATCTGTTCAACAAGAACACTGCAGTATTAGCTGCTTTAGCCCAAAACTTCTTAGGTAAATTCTTCTCCTGCATCATACATCTAGCCATCTCCATAATACTTCTGTTTTTCCTCTCACTGACCCCATTCTGTTGAGGTGAATAGGGAGCAGTAAACTGTTGCACAATTCCTGCTTGCTCACAATTCAACTTAAACTTGTAAGGAGTATACTCAGAACCATTATCAGACCTGAGCATTTTAATTTTCTTCCCACTCTGATTCTCAACTAAGGCTTTAAACTTCACAAACACATCAGCAACTTCAGACTTGGCTCGCAGAAAATAAATCCAACTCATCCTAGTCATATCATCAGTGAAGGTAATGAAATACCGGCTACCATTGAGAGAAGACTCAGACATAGGTCCACATAAATCTGTGTGGACTAAATGCAGCTTCTCACATGCTTTCCAGCCTCCTCCTTTGAAAGGAACTCTGGCTTGCTTGCCAAGAAGACAAGTTTTGCACTGTGGAAATTCCTCCTCCAAACTTGGCAAGTTATCAACTAAGCTATTTATTTGTATAAACGACATGCTCTTCCTGTGAACATGCCCAAGTCTTTTATGCCATATCTCTGCATTTTTTTCTTTGCACTTTAAAGCCATTTGTTGCATCTTTTGTGGCTTGAACATGAAACGCTTGTCCTCCATTGGAATTCTTAGCACTTCTTTGCTATCTGCATTATTAATAAGACATTTCTTCCCTTCGAACTTCACTTTATAGCCCTTCTCAACTATTGACTAACATTTAACAGATTATGGTCAATATTTGGCACAAAGAGAACATCACTGATCAGCTTCACCTCCTGACTTCCTTCAATAGCCACGGTACCCTTCCCTTACACTTCGATATACTGTCCGTTGCCAATTCCGACGGACCGATCGATTGTCTAGACTCCTAAATAGCTTTGAATTGCCAGTCATATGATTGGTACAGCCACTATCCACCAGCCATGCATCATTCCCAACAGAAGATTCAGAAAAAGAAGCTACAAACAAATGCTCTTCCTCAGTTTCATTCACTGCTACCGTGCTTTTCCCGCTTGCTTTGGTAATTTTTTCTTTGCGAGATGGCTTCCATGTGACCCAACTTGTGATATCTTCGCATCTAGCATCAGGCTTTCTCCAACATCTAAAAAACTGATGATTAGTTCCACCACAGTATTGACAAGGCTTTTTGTTCATCTTTCATTTGCTAGACCCACCGGAATTTCCTTCTTTCGCTACAAACTTGGAGTCACAGGCATTTTCTCTAGACTGAATCCATTTCTTCCCTTTGCCTCCATCATTTGACTTCACTCTAGCTTGTAGCGCACCCTCTACAAACTCTTCTCTTCTCATCAGTCTTCTGTGCTTCTGTGCCTGCAGAGCATTTAACAATTCTACAAGCTTTATATCAGGTAAATCTCTTGTGTTTTCCAGAGACGCTATGGTGGCTTCGAACTTCTCTGGAAGAGACACCAGGATCTTCTGAATAAGCCTTTCATCCTTCAAGTCAGTCCCTAAAACTCTAATTTTTTCAGCTGTCCCAACCAACCTATCAGAGTACTCCTTCACTGACTCTGAATCCTTCATTTGCTGTCTCTCAAACTCCCTCAAGAGATTCATCACCTTCATGCCTCTTATCTTCTCATCTCCCTCGTATTCATCATTCAAGAAATCCCATATTGCCTTTGCAGAATCACATCTCATGATCCTTGTGAAGATAGTGGGTGAAACAGCAGCGTACAAGCATGACTTTGCCTTGGCCTTCCTTGTGATTCTCTCTTTATAGTACTTTATCTGATTCAAGGTTGGATTGTCTGGAAGTGGAGCAACCTCATAATCATCCTCCACAGCCTCTCATAAATCATGACCCTCCAAGAATGTCGTCATCTTAACAGCCCATGCTTGATAATTCTCTCCAATAAATACTGGAGAAGCCATCGCAGAGAAACCACTCGACCCTGTCTCCATCACCCTTTAACTTCTTTACACTTCGATACTTGCTTCACTTCACAGTCCCTCAAGATCATTCACGCTCTGATACCACTGTTGTTACTGATCAAAACAGTAAACAAGAAAATAGAAAATCAGAAGCTATATTTTTCAGATGAGGAAGAGAAGCGCAGAGAAACAGAACACAAACTTGCATACGTACTGTTTCAAGGAAGCTGTTAAGTACAAGACAACTTAAACAAAGCAAAAACTGCTCACGTACGTACAACACATAACTGCACACGAACGTGCTATTAACTTCCTGGAAAATAGCAAAAACACTAAATAAATAACTAAATTGAACTTGGCTGTTTTTTAATTAAAAAAACAGAGTAAAACAGAGCAGAAAACAGCAGAAAACAGAGTAAAACAAAACAGAAAACAACTGAGACATTATAATCCAACATAAACCCACTAACATAATGAAGGCATATTATCACTGGCATAACGTGGCGAGATGATATAACTTGAGATTCAGGCGTGGCTTGAGCCCATTTTTGTTACCTAAAATTTCATAGACAAAAGCCAACTAGATTAAAGACTGAATTTTGAGTGAGGAAAATTCATTTCAGGTGAAGAATTTCAGTACCATCCGCTACATGTTTGGTGACAAGCGGAAAAATCATGACAGAGTAAGAATCACCACCAATAAGTAGTTGAATGTAGAGATACTGCGGGTGCTCTATCATCCACTTCGTATATCCGAAACGATGGTTGTGTCAAGCAAGTATACAATTAAAGCAGTATTTGGCCCAAAAGAAGCAAATCTAAAGCACTTGATTACGAACCTTTCTGAGAAACCTATATGCTTGCTCCTCTTGCTCCACTGAACTTAAGAGTCTGAACAATACCAACCTTCAGCAGTCGTCGCATAAGAAAAACCAGAGCCAACTGTTCGATCTAAAAATATGACGCTAGCTGTCAGAAGACCAAGAATACTAGATATTTCACATTGTTCACGAAGATGGAAAGCAAAGAACAAATGAAAAGTTCAGCAAATGATGAGACCTTTGTCCATGCGTACTCATATGGTTACAATTGCGGGAATCCTCCCAAATAATTGTCAATATCAAACTCCAATGGACCTGCATTAGCAAATAATCTAATCTAGGGTATTTCCAGTGAGTAGGAAGTGTACAAATAGCCCAACATCAAAGGAAACTAGCTCCATACGTTACTCATTTCCTGTAAAACAGAGGACTCTGAAAACTCAATGCAGAGGTGTTCATTTTTTCACTCCTCTCATATAATTTTTGCAACATGCGACAAATAATGCATTCTTGACGTACCTATCTCATAGATGAGTCCAATCAGGGAAGAACAACCAGGGCTTCCCAGTGAGCCACAAGAAAATAGGATCCTCGCAAAAATGAAGTAAGAGAAAATTTCTGAACTATCAAACGTTATGTACCTGATGATCATAACGACATAAAACCTTACACGTCATACAAATCAATTAGAACATCAAGAAATGTAATGAACCTGCACAAGTCCTATATTCAGGAAGTGAGCAAGAAACACTAAGGAGGCATAAAGATTCCAAGAATTTACCCAGTTTCGAGCTTGAAAGGGAGCTCTCCATCATACTCAGGAAGATACTTCGCAGTGGAACCAGAAAGGACCGAACTTGCCGAGGACAGCAGGAAAAAAGCAAATGCAAGAACACCCACGATAATGATTTCCTAGGAAGAAATGATTTTGACTGAAGAAAGTTTTTTGCCATGTTTGGTATCATTCAGCTTGAAGACTCTTTGACTTTTTGGGTTATCAGAATGCTGGAACTTCCCCATGATCATATATTTAGCATTACTCAAAACATTCTCAGACAGCTTTCCGTATCTCCAGTTCTCGATGCAGCGTCATTATAGTATGCAGGTAAAATATAAAACGCGTCATGAATGGCGCATGAGGATTTAAACTAAAAAAAAGAGAGAAGAATCTATACCTTTGATGTACTTATCACATTAAATAACTTTAACAAATAATAAAATGAAAATCCTAATATTGACATCTTTAATATATCCTGTCAGGATAACATTTGAGTTTTTCTTTTTTGCTTTTTATGGATATTTATACTATGAATTCACATGCGTTAACTTGTCCAAATCATTAATATCAATGAAATCAATAAATGAATTTTATGCTATGTCAGTCCACTAAATGAGAACAATGAAGATTAGAAAATGGTTTTGTGGTGTTACATGTGAGACAAATATTTGAACCCAAGGAAATCAATATATCATTCATCGTACTAACATAGCAGTAATGGTGCTATTATGTACAACGAACTGAATTATAGTTCGTTTTTCCAAGTAAATGAATTGGGGATGCAAAATTGATTTCTGAACAATGAACTTCAAAGTTAAGTATTTAATTTGCTTTTGGAGTTCACAAACAAAGAAAAGAAGAGAATCCGCCTTTTGACGTTAGACTGACTACTTGGTACAGTCACGGACCTGGATGGTTATAAATTGCGAGTAATTTGTGGCCTTCTTGGTTTGTGGTTTTCATGTCAGTTCGGACAAAATGCAGAAAATATGCCAATGACCCAATTTACAGACCAAGGAGCATGCCTCTCTTGGTTCTGTTGAGGAGCACTGAGGCATCATAATTAAGAACTTCCAACACCAATATTGTATCCAACAGTAGCTTTAATCCGATCGTAGTGCGCCAAATCAATTAGTTATTAGTGTCCAAGCAATAAAACCACCAATTGCTTGGCAAATCAAACATTGTATATGACTATTGCTTTGGCATCGTGCATTTTGCAACCGGATGTCCCTGGATATTATACAGAGTGGAAATATTCGTGGAGCTATCTGTTGGAATCGACTTGTATTCGCTGCTTGAAGCGTTTGTCTGGTTAATGGCCTTCGGTTTTGGCCACCTAAGAGCTTGTCGGTGCACGAAAGCAAGAGAGGAGAAAATTTTAGCTCAAAACTGTTAGCTGGGTTCACTCCTATGTGGAGGAAGCCCAATGAGTTGCAAGCCCAAAAATGGCTTGAGCCCATAGAATAAGTTATATGAGGAAATATGGTTTCTCACTATCTATATAAAAAGAGGTAGCAAAGCGAAAAGGAAACAAGAATAAGAGAAAAGAAAAGCAGAAAATCGGGGTTTTGGGCAATATCTGATTTACATCAAGCTGGCGTCGGAGGTCGATTCATGGTCCAATTGAGCTTAAATTTTGTTAGCATGTTCGTGGCGCAAGTTTCTCGAATCTGAACTGTTTGATTTTCATTTGAAACTCCATACATCAGGTTTTTCGTGGATTGATCAAAACCTGCGTTTTTGGTCAGATTTATCCTTGATCTCTTGTGAAGTTCATGTGTATTGCCAAGAATTATGTTCTTGAGGTGTTTGCTGCTATGTACCTCTAGTATTTGCTAGAGAAGAACAATTTTATTGATAGTGAAGATTTTCAGGTGGACTCCGGTCCCATGGTTTTTTATCTCCTCACATCAATGAGGTTTTCCACGTAAAAAAATCGTCTTGTGTTTGCGTGCTTGGTATTTATTTTACTCTACTATATCGATTCCTATTAGGTTTACACAAGAGGGGAGATTATTTTATTCCGTTGCGTTGATTCGATATTGTTCGAATTATTACCGTTCTCCCATCAGAGTGGTTTCAGAGCATCAGGTTATTGCTTGATTTTTCTGCCTTGTGTTAAACAATGGAAACGAATACGAGTAGAATGGTTACACTGAATGATTCGAATTATCATATTTGGAAAGGGAAGATGGAAGATCTTTTTTTTTTTATTTGCTCGTATTTGCCGAGGAGAAACCGAGAGAATAAACGATGTTGAATGGTCTATATTTCATCGTCAAGTGTGTGGTTATATCGACGGTGGGTAGATGATAATGTTTTGAACCATATTATTGAGGAAACACATGCACGCAGTTTATGGGATAAGCTCGAACAGTTATATGCTCGAAAGACTGTGAATAATAAGTTATTTTTTATAAAACAGATGATGATTCTGAGATATCATGATGGTACTCGTTTGACTGATCATTTAAATTCTTTTCAAGGAATTATAAATCAGTTGGCTGCGATGGGAATCAAGTTTGATGATGAGATACAAGCATTGTGGTTGCTTGGTACTTTGCCGGACTCATGGGAGACGTTCCGAACATCTTTGTCTAATTCTACCCCGGATGGTACAATTACCATGGATTTGGCCAATAGTAGTATTTTGAATGAAGAGATGAGAATGAAGACACAGGGATCGTCCTCTTCACATTCTGATGCCTTGGTTGTTGAGAAAAGGAGGAGAAGTAATTCTCAAGGTTCGAGAAATAGAGATAAAAGTCGAGACAAAAGCAGAGGTAAGTATAATAAATTTGCTAATGTTGAGTGCCATTATTGTCATCAGAAGGGACATATTCAGAAGTTTTGTCGCCAGTTAAAAAGGGAGAAACAAAAGGAGAAAGGTAAAGAAAAGATAAACAGTGATGACAATCGTGTTGCTACACTTAAAGAAGACTTTCTCACTATTTTTTATGGTGATGTGGTAAATTTTGTTTCTCATGAGACCAATTAGGTAATTGATAGTGGTGCATCCGTTCATACTACGTCTCGTAGAGATTTCATTACATCATACAGGTCAGGTGACTTCGGATCTGTGAAAATGGGAAACAATGGACTAGCTCAAGCTATAGGCATCGGTGATGTGTGCCTAGAAACCAGCAATGGCACAAGGTTAGTATTGAATATTGTTAAACATATACCTGATATCCGCTTGAATTTAATTTCTACAAGCAAGTTGGATGATGAGGGGTATTGCAGCACCTTCAGTAATGGTCAATGGAAGCTCACCAAAGGTTCTCTTGTTGTGTCTAGAGGTGAAAAATATTCTTCGTTATACATTATGCAGGAAAAATTGTCTACAGACAAAATTAATGCAGTAGATAGCGAAGATGCGGCTGAGTTATGGCATAAGAGGCTCAGTCACATCAGTGAGAAGGGTTTGTCAATATTGGCCAAGAAGAAACTCATTTTAGGATTGAAAAGTTCAACGCTAAAGAAGTGTGCTCACTGTTTAGCAGGAAAACATAACAAAGTTGCATTTAAAAGCTCCCCTTCTTCAAGAAAGCCAGGTATATTGGATTTAGTGCATTCTGATGTTTGCGGTCCTATGAAAACAAAATCACTTAGTGGTTCTCTTTATTTTGTTACATTCATAGATGATTTTTCAAGGAAAATTTGGATTTATACCTTGAAAACTAAAAATCAAGTGTTAGATGCTTTTAAGCAATTTTAGGCTTCAGTTGAAAGATAGACTGGAAAGAAATTAAAATGCATTAGAACTGATAATGGGGGAGAGTATATTGGACCTTTTGATGAATATTGCAGACAACAGGGTATTCGACATCAAAAGACACCTCTCAAGACGCCTCAGTTAAATGGCTTAGCTGAGAGAATGAACAGAACATTGGTTGAAAGGGTAAGATGCTTACTTTCACAGTCAAAGCTACCTGAATCATTTTGGGGTGAGGCTTTAAGTACAGTTGTGCATATATTAAATCTTACTCCATACGTTCCTTTAGAGTTTGATGTTCCTAATAGAGTTTGGACAAGCAAAGAAGTTTCTTATGATTATTTGCGTGTATTTGGGTGCAAAGCATTTGTGCATATTCCCAAAGATGAGAGATCTAAACTTGATGTGAAAACACGACAGTGCATATTTATTGGTTATGGACAGAATATGCTTGGCTACAAATTTTATGATCCACTTGAAAAGAAAATTGTAAGAAGTAGAGACGTTGTGTTTATGGAAGATCAAACAATAGAGGATATTGAGAAATCAGAGATGATTTCAGCACCACAGGTTAGTGATAATCTGGTTGATTTAGATCCAGTCCCTCTTACAAATATTCCTACACAGGTTGATGAAGAGCAGCAGGAAGTCAATGTTCCAAATAACACACATGTTCTTGAACATGTTGAAATAGATAATACTATTCATGAACCAAAGGCTCAATTAGATGTTTCACTGGATGTTCCAGTCCGGAGATCCGTTAGAGACCGACGACCTTCCACCAGGTATTCTGAAGATGAGTATGTATTATTGACCGATGCAGGTGAATCAGAGTGTTATGCAGAAGCAATAGAAGATGAGTACAAAAGCAATTGGTTTGATGCTATGCGAGATGAGATGCAGTCACTTTATGATAATCATACTTTTGACTTGGTGAAGTTACCTAAAGGTAAAAGAGCTTTGAAGAACAAGTGGGTATATAGGTTGAAGCAAGATGAACATACTTTACAACCACAGTACAAAGCTAGATTGGTTGTTAAGGGATTCGGTCAAAGAAAGGGTATTGATTTTAATGATATATTTTCTCCGGTAGTAAAAATGTCTTCTATCCGTGTGGTACTAGGGTTGGCAGCTAGCCTAGATTTAGAAATTGAGCAAATGGATGTTAAAACAACCTTCCTACATGGTGACTTGGAGGAAGAGATATACATGGAACAACCTGAGGGTTTCAAAGTGAAAGGGAAAGAGGATTATGTGTGCAAATTGAAGAAAAGTCTCTATGGCCTAAAACAAGCACCGAGGCAGTGGTATAAGAAATTTGCGTCAGTTATAACAGAACAGGGCTATAAGAAGACTTCCTTGGATAACTGTGTGTTTGTCCAAAAAATTTTTGATGATGACTTTATTATTCTTTTACTTTATGTTGATGATATGCTGATTATTGGCAGGAATGCTTCAAGAATTGAGTTATTGAAGAAACAGTTGAGTAAGTCTTTTGCCATGAAAGACTTGGGCTCGGTGAAGCAAATTCTTGGCATTAGAATTACCCGAGACAGAGATGCTAAGAAGTTGTTTTTGTCGCAAGAGAAATATATCGAAAAGATCCTTCGTAAATTTTACATGGACAAGGCTAAAGTGGTTAGTACTCCTCTTGCTGCTCACTTTAAGTTAAATATGATGCAAAGTCCTACGACTGATAAAGAGAAGACAGATATGGAAAGTATTCCATATGCTTTAGCTGTAGGAAGCTTAATATATGCGATGGTATGTACACGCCCAGATTTGGCGCATGCAGTTAGCGTTGTTAGTCGCTATTTGTCAAATCCAGGTAGAAAGCACTAGAATGCAGTGAAGTGGATTATGAGATATCTTCGGGGAACTTCAAATTTGAAACTCAGTTTTGGGACCGGGAAACTTGAGTTAGTTGGATACACAGATTCCGACTTGGCAGGAGATATTGATACTCGTAAATCTACTTCTGATTATTTGATTTCTTTTGCGGGTGGAGCTGTGTCATGAAAGTCAAGATTGCAAAAGTGTGTTGCACTTTCTACAACCGAAGCTGAATTTATTGCAGTGACTGAAGCTAATAAAGAGATACTATGGATGAAGAAGTTCTTAGAAGAACTTGGGTTCAAGCAAAAGAGGTATGTGTTATTTTGTGATAATCAAAGCGCAATTCATCTTGGTAAGAATTCATCTTTTCATTCTAGATCGAAACATATTGATGTTAGATATCATTGGATAAGGGATGTTCTAGATGAAAAGTTGTTGGAACTTGAGAAAATTCATACGGATCATAATGCCTCCGATATGATGACGAAGACTCTACCAAGAGAGAAGCTTGAACATTGCCGTTTGATAGCAGGGATGGTGAATCCCTCCACATTGTCGTGAGGGGAGATTTGTTATTTGGGTTCACTCCTATGTGGAGGAAGCCCAATGAGTTCTGCAAGCCCAAAAATGGCTTGAGCCCATATAATAAGTTATATGAGGAAATATGGTTTTTCTCACTATCTATATAAAAAGAGGTAGCAGAAAAAAACAAGAATAAAGAGAAAAGAGAAAGCAGAAAATCTGGGGTTTGGAGCAATATCTTATTTACATCAAGTTGGCGTCGGAGGTCGATTTGTGGTCCAATTGAGCTGAAATTTTGTCAACATGTTCATGGCGCAAGTTTCTCGAATCTGAACGGTTTGATTTTCGTTTGAAACTCCATACATCAGGTTTTTTGTGGATTGATCAAAACCTGCATTTTTGGTCAGATTTATCCTTGATATCTTGTAAAGTTCATGTGTATTGCCAAGAATTATATTCTTGAGGTGTTTGTTGCTATGTACCTCTAGTATTTGTTAGAGAAGAACAATTTTATTGATAGTGAAGATTTTCAGGTGGACTCCGGTCCCGTGGTTTTTTATCTCCTCACATCGAGGAGGTTTTCCACGTAAAAAAATCGTCTTGTGTTCACGTGCTTGGTATTTATTTTACTCTACTATATCGATTCCTATTAGGTTTACACAAGAGGGGAGATTATTTTATTCCGTTGCATTGATTCGATATTGTTCAAATTATTATCGTTCTCCCATAAAAAACAAGGGTTTTTAAACTCTTCCATTGACAGTGTTGAACCAAACCCATGGAGCTGTAAAAACTGCAGTGAAAATTTCGTAAAGCAGTGCTAGGGTGGCTGCAGAAGGCGCTCAATGTTCATTTAGTATGCATGCAGTGAGATTACACGGTGAGAAATTTCTGATGCTAATGATCTTTTCACATTTCAGCCAACTGTCTAGTTTATATCGCTTTGATTTGCAACCATTGGAGCAACTGGATTGCTAACCTGCAAGGAAGCCTGTTTACTCACGACAAAGGGCTTGCCAAAATCTGTTATTCATTAGAACACTCCGAAGGATTATGGTACAAAAATGTACTAGTACTTCAATTCTGTTATTGCAATAGTCAAAACAATACAGATTACCAGCTCTGACGATACAAGGAGAGAGAGGACATTATGATACTGTCCATAATCCTAACTGACTATTAGAGAGGATAATAATGGACCCATCTCATAAACATTTCGTAGCATTCTCTTCTATAATATTCTGGAGCTGTGTGTCCAGCACCCTACAAAGGGCCGAAAACCACGTTGCTTCAATTATTCCATCCGCTTGTGAAAGTATATAATAGACATCAAAACAGCAGAAAAGGAAACAAGTAAAGCAACCAAAAAATTGCATACCTTGACTGTAGCATAAGTTAATCGATATCCATGTTCTGAGTATTTCTTCGTGTATCTGCAGTTCAGTGATCTAGGACTTCAGCTCCGAACACATTAAAGCGGCAAAGACTAAATTGAGAGAGAGGACTCACCCTGCAACTTGACCATCCACGAACCACGGTCGCCAGTCATTTACAACCGTCAAATTGAGACGTTTTATCCATTCAACCGTACCCACAAATGGAACAACCATGTCACGATCACCACTGCATCAAAAGGGGTATATAAGGAGGGGAGAAGCTACAGGTACCTCCTTGTCAAACAAAATGTTTGTTAAGCTGTAACCTATGCATTGTGATCAACAACGTTTTCCCTTCCACTTAGTCATGCTGGTATTTGGGACGAAAATCGATTTACTCGGTACAAGATGAAAGTGATAAATGACTATGGTATAGTGGTGCCATGATGCTTAGCAAGCATACCGGACAAAACTTATGAGTAGTTTGAGAACTCAAAGGGGTGCCAGTAATTACCACTCCACCAAGACCTCCAAACCCAGTGTGCTGAGGTTTTTATGAACTTCAACAACGCTCTGAATGTCTTTTGTGTATGCTAAGCTTTTGTTGCACCTCTTCCAGTCCATTACTGTCCCCTGTGTTGATTATAATATAGACGTATAAAATTTTTTGCAAGAATCAAATTGTCACTACCCCTATGAGTAAATATTTTAACTTACCGGTCTAACATTTAAAGCTTTCTGGACCCTTAGATCATTTGACCACGTATAGGACAAAGCGTAGTTAAAGGTCTGCAAAAAGAATCAAAATTATAGCCTAACCGCACTCTTGATTTGTGAACAGAAAGAGAAAGTCATTTGCCACAACATGTAATCAACTGACAAACAATACGACAATCTTACCCGGCACCAATATTCAGGAATTCTTGGGGGCGAAAGAATAAACTCCGTCGTATCCTCTTGTACAGATCGACGACCAATTTCTGGGTTCATTTTAGGGGATGCGAAGACACACTTTGGTTCCAAAATGTCATTCTTGAAAAGATCTTTAACACACTGCAATTCAAGAAAACAATTCAGTCTGATGCCTGATTAACTTTGAGAAAGTCTCCAATATTGAAGGTCTTGATTTGTATTACCCTTTTGATTGCCCCAAGAGCAGTCCAGCACTCTGTATTTGATGGATCCACATTAACATAGGTCTCATTACAACTTATTTTTGCTGCCTGGAAAGCATAGAAAACAGAATAATTCAATTAAGCTAACAGATGAACTATAGTCCATACCATGTGGCAAAGAAGGAAAGATACGTAGGAATAAGACATCCTGATAACTGAATTCATAAAAACCAAACTATGATATGAAGCTTTTGAGAATGCTCATAGAAATTTCAAACCAAAGAGTCACTTCAAGACTGCATCAATGTAGGAGACAAGGAAGGTGACTTAAAGGAGACGGTTAAATCACCTCATAGAGTTCATCAGAGATAAGTGCCATCCTGTGAGCAAATACAATCTTCGAGTTTTCATCGACAACTGAATCTGTTCTTGGACTTCCAATGAGATAACCCTGAAGATCAACATCATATCTGCAGCTTAAGACCTCAATGCCATATTGAAGCTGGATCATGCAGAAGTGAGCACTGGAGCTCCAAAATTAAATTTTACCTTGAGATTCAGGCGTGGTGCCACACCATCCTTGTTAGCTAAAAGTCCATAGAAAGAAGCCAAAAATATTTAGCCTGAATTTTGTATGAACAGGAAAAAGAAATTGAGTGAAAGATATACCTTCCACTACATATTGGGTGACAAGGGGAACCATCATGCCAGAGTAAGAATCACCACCAATGAATAGTTGAAGCTCGAGATATTGTGGGTGCTCAACCATCCACTGTGCATATAAGCATTGCATTTTATAAGTCAGTTGATGATGAAAGAGTAAATTTAACTCGATTCAAATTAATGTGACAGAATCCTTCACAAGAATGTATAACAATTTTTTTAATCACTTGGTCAGAAGCATCATATTGTTGCAGATCCTGTATTACTAACCTCTCTGAGAAACTCATATGCTTGCTCTGCTGAACTTGAGTCTGAAGAATACCAACCTTCATCTGTCGTTGAATAAGAAAATCCAGTACCAACTGGCGAATCTACAAATATGATGCTAGCTGTCTGAAGAGCAAATAACTAGATTTATGACATCGTTCACAAAAATGCAAAGGAAAATGAATAGCTTGTGTGAGTATTGAGACCTTTGTCCAAGCGTACTCATAAGGTCGCAATTTTGGCAATCCTCCTTTATAATTCTCAATATCAAACTCCATTGGACCTGCACTTACATATAAGCTAATTAAGGCTATTTCCAGAGAGGAAGCCAGTGTAATGCATATCCTATTGTGTATCCAGCGTGAGAATGCAATATCCTTTAACAATCAATTCCATATCTTGCTGATTTTTCTTTGTAATTAGGTCATGAAGAATCCTGTGATAGCTAAAACATGTTTGACTTGTCTAATTAGTTCTTGGGCATGAAACAAACTATGGGCAGTCACCATCCATAATTTGCATAATTAGTCAATAGACTTTGCTAGAGATCTCATGCAAATTTTTGCAGATAATGAATGCTCGAGTGTGTCATTACCATGTTAGCAAGATAAATACCACCTTAAAAACAGATTTAGAACAATGTTAGCCATGTCCAAGAAAAGAACACTTTTAAATTTTAGAAATTCGCTTCTTCCACGTAGTCTGGTAAACAGCATAAGTGAAGATCTGACAGCTAGCTAATCCAATGATTACATCCTAGCTAATATTATTGAGGTCCTGCTGCAAAAGAATAATTGAAATGGAGCTAAAACCTGCTTGATGATGTCTATGTGCTACTGAAACTTCTTAAAGACGACACATGGTCTAGTCCATTTAATACTTCGATTGCTACTTCTTCTTCTTTTCCTTTAATTTCACTTTATTTCGTGACTAGTCAGATGGTTCATAAGCAGTTCTACATTTGCTTCAGCAGCCTAAAGCTGTTATGAACCTTCTCGATATCATGTCAGGCTTAATACTGTTGAAGTATCGGATATGGACATATCATCCCTTCTTATAGACTTGATCATGGACTCAGTAGCCTGCAGGGCATAGCTAGGCCCTTGGATAAATAGGTGCACCTGGGAAAGTACTCTACATGTAAAAACCTGACTCAGATACAACAATCGCTACTGGCAAGTGAGGCCCAGCATACTGCTTAATTCTCAATCAAGGCTCCTTCACTGAGCTCTAGAGACTAGATACAACAATCGCTACTGGCAATCAAAATCCCAAGAATGTATTTCCTTATTACTGCTCTGTCATATTCTAAAGTGCGAATAGATTTAAGAACTATTATATTCTATCAACTTATCTACAAAATATCCCCACAAGCAAGGAGAATGACAATTCATTTCTCTTCATTTGCTTCAATTATCTCTCTTATATTATTTCCTTCCTCCTAGTTTAGATGGTTGGCTGTAGCTTCAACCAAAACTGCTTACTTTCTCCGAGAAGTATTAGGGGAAAAACAAATAGATAGATTGTTCTGTAATATAATGACCGAGAAAGCAATTCCAAATTAAAAGTATAAAGGCAGGGATCTCACTAGGAAATTGCACTCATCTAAACACAGCTTTATTGTCCATAATTGCATATCCAGGCACGTTCTCTTGAACTATCAAACATCAATACTTAAGCAAACTCAAATTAAGGAAAAAAAGAAAGAGAATGCCTGAATTACAATTTATGAGTGATTTTTTTTTGTAATTTACGAGAATTCAACTTGATCAGTCTACTATTTAATCTTTGGGCAAGGTGAATGGTCTTCTTCTGTGAATTGGGACTAATCCTTTTCCAATTCTCAACCGAAGAAAAAAAAAAAATAGTACCCCGTGATCCAAGCTCACTTAACTCCAAGTTAAACCACACCTAACATTCTTCATGCTCCTCCTAACTAGGAAGGTCCCACCTAAACGTAGACATCTCTCTAATCACGAAGATAGGAAAAAAGCTTCTCTCTGTGTCACATGCTCAACCCCAACCCAGCAAGAGTTCATGGTGACTCCCTGACAACAAATTCTTCCACGCTCATCTACTTTCGAGTTCAAAACTTAACAGTCGTCCAATTAGGCAAAATGGATCCTTTCTATGAAAAAAACTGGGTGAAAAATGGAAAAAGCCGATCTTTTTCTGCAACAGACCGCGTTAACGTCCCGCTCGTAAAGCACAGGTGAAATTGCAAGTTCCGAAAGAATTCATTATACACGACAAAAGAAAATGCGGCTCCGTCTGAAACCATGAAGGCACTCGTCAAAAAGAAAGCGTTTATGATAAGGAAAGAGACAGAATATGAAGACGTGCCTATCTCGTAGATGAGTCCATTGAAGGAGGAGCAACCAGGGCCTCCGGTGAGCCACAGGAAAATGGGATCCTCTTCTGGGTTCCCTTGCGATTCTATAAAGTAGTAGAACAGCTCCGAACTGCCCACCGTCACGTACCTGACGATCATGACAACACGGATCTCCCCAAATTCAAATTCAAGAACGTCATCCGCAAGAACCCACCAAAGGGAAGCGTCGAGAGTTCAAGAATTATACCCGGTTTCGAGCTTGAAGGGAAGCTCGCCCCCCTCGTACCCAGGAAGATACTCGACAATGGAACCGGAAAGGGCCGAACTTGCACAGGACAGCAGGATCAGCAGCGACAACGAGAGCACCCTCGAAAACGACTTCGTGGAGAACGATGGTTTTGAGTGCACGGCACTTGCCATGTTCGACATCACTGAGCACAAGGCTGTTTTTACGGTTCTTCGGGCGTCTGAAAAGCTGGAAGTTGAAGTGAGTTTATATAGAGTGTAGAGAAGGCGCAGAGACGGGGGAGTTAAGTGGCACTCTTAAGTTCAGACAGACAGTGGTTTTATTGTCCTAATGGAGAATTGGGTTCTACTTTTCCCCCCATATGCTCTTTCTAAATGAATCCCTATAATTTAATTTATCCAATCAAATACTTCTATTTATATAAATTTTCTAATCAATTCCTTTGAGCACCACATTCGACCAAAAATTAAACTGATGTGATCGTTGACAACTCAAAAATAATAATAATAATAATAATAATAATAATAATAATAATAATAATAATAATAACGTGGATAAAACAAATAAATGCTCAAGTGGATATGTGCAGAAAATTTTAGACATTTTAGATATGGCTGAAGTGTCTTGATCACAACACAATATCATCCGACGGCAATGCTAGTTGAATTTTATTGGATTTGGTGTCGGAGAAATTCAAAAGATAAAAGGGCTTAATGAGAATAATTAAAAGTACATGAAATTAATTAGAAAATGTGCCAACGTAAGGTGGAATTTTTCTTTTTTTAGAAGGATCAATAATAGCGTATTATAACACACTCTCGTTGAATTGTTGTTTCTTAGTGTGTCGTAATTACATATTATTAGATGAGCATCCCCTCGTAGCAAGAAAAACTATATCATTCCAAATGAAATATATTTAACAAATGCTCTAAAGACACTCATGAAGATTATTCATTTTAGCAAGAGAATGTATTTGAGGAAGAGACCGTGAGGAATTATCATAAATTGAATAAACATACTAGTTAAATTTTTTCTTCAAAAGAATGTATATATGGGTTTTTAAAGAAATTTTATTATTATTCCGGTATCTTGCCTAAAGTAAAGATTACCACTTGGAAAGAACGAGTAATGATTAGTATAAAGTATCAAGGAGTAAAAATTGTCGAATCTAAATGCACACATATATATAACAAAACTCGTGAACTTTGATTAGTTATGTGATCAGCTCAACTAATTCAAAGCTAAATACATTGATTTCTATAAGTTGAGAATTCTTTGGAATTTCATTGCCAATTCGATATCATCTGTGAAAAGAAATAGTTTGTATTAACAAGATGGTTTTAATAAAAGTCTGAACATCTGTAGGGTATACTTAATTTGGTGAGTTATATTAATAAACCAATCTAGAAAACTAGTATACTGATACTAAGTACATCAATAAAGATTTAAAATATATAACTCACCAAATTAAGTTACATTCTCCCTCAGAAAAAAAAAAAAAGAGCAATTTTAAATCTAGAAAGCAACCGATGCGGGGCTTAGAACCAAGTTACAATCAGGTTCAATTATATCTTCATCTTCCCCACCTACCCCTGGAGAAGCAGGGAACGGGAGCTTGGCAAGCAACACGTGCATCAATTCCCCGCCTATTCCCAAACAGTCAAATAGACGACAACCTTAATCACTTCGTAGGTGTTCCTAACCATTTCTTGGGACGAATTCCAAACCTGCTCTACAATTGTTTATTCAAACTCACCCTTAAAACACTTGCTAAATTACGATTATAAAATGATTCAATGCCGTGTTCAAAGGGGCATTAGCACTAAGCACGAGAGAGCATCTAATTCCTTCTCCTGTAAAGATGTAATTCAATTTATTCTTGGACTTTGCTGTTTACATCACCGGTGAAATGATAATATACTGAATAAAAAAAGGTGAAAAAAAAAAGAGAGATTTTAATGATTGGAAGTAATGTCGAATTCAGTCCTTTGTATTTCTTCAAATTGTCTGATTTCGGCCTCTGTCTTCATCCGTCGCATCATGTCGGGTCAGGACCATGTTGGTAGGTTTTCACGTGGTTGATCGACCAGATCCCGCGGGGGACTCACGCCATAACCGGTAGATACAACGGCATGGGATGCATCTTGGGTATCGAAGTTCACCGGTATTCACGTGCTTGGAGAGCTTACTGTTTGGTGAACTTTAAGGATATACTGTACATTTGATAAAAATGCATGATTAGAAATTCTCTTTCCAACCCATCGTGAGAGTGAAGCAACAACTGTCAGCCGTTAAAATTAAGTCGAAATGAAAGTTTTGGATCCTGCTATGTGTTTTTTTATATTTTAACCAAGGCAGCTGAGTCAAACGAGGGTTTTTTTATCTGTATAAAATCTATTCCTGCCCATCACGTTTTCAAAACGTCACTTGGGTACTGATCCTTTCATGCTAAGAGAATACAAACGACGATTAAGTGAAGTCTAAGGAACCTTTGGGACGCAGCTGGTGCTTTAGCAAAAGAAAAAAGATTGCACTCTTTTAAACGATTGAGTGCATTTTGGCTGGTCTGAGTCGATTAATGAATACAGCGGCGGATTGATCTGGTTGCAAATTGCCAGCAATTTGTCGGTTTCTTGATTTGTTGTTTTTATGGCAGTTTGGACAAAATACTGAAAACATGCCAATGACCCAATCCCTCAGACGATGTTGCACCAAATGGATTGATTATTGGTTTCAAGCGATTAGACCTCCAATTGCTTGACGTATAAACATTGCATGTGACTATTGCATTGGCATACGACCATGTTGCAACCGGATGCTTCTGGATATCATACTCAGTGGAACGATTCGTAGAGCTATCTGTTAGAATCGGCTTGAATTGGCTGCTTAATGTTATAGATAAAGCCAAATATTTGTTTTTATGGGCTTTTTTTGTATTTTCTATTAGATTTCCTTTTAGGTTAAAAGTGGTACCTATATATTAGCGATGGCAAAACCCTAGCCATCAAAATGCTGAAAAAGGAAATAGAGAGGCAAGAAAAAGAGAGAAGAAAAAAAGTGAGTTTTTTCTTGATGAGAGTTTTCAATCTCTTTGTGCCCTGATCTTGAGAGAAGATCGTCGTTGTATTCCAACTTTTTCCGAAGTCTAGTGGATTTGCAGAGTGCCTCTGCGCGGAGACGTAGCCCAAGTTTGGGTGAACTTCGATAACAAATTTTCTGGCGTGTTCATCTGATTCTGCTCTTTTATTACTATATTCTGTCTGGTGAATTGTTTGCGAGCATTATTCTTCTGGAATCGACGTGAGATTTCGTAACAACTGGTATCAGAGCCTAGGTTGGCTAATCGAGAACATCGAGGGTTTTCGGTGACGTTCGATTGAAAGCAAACAGGATGGCAGAAGATAAAATCAGAATCGATAAGTTCAATGGAGAGGACTTCGGATGGTGGAAACTACAAATAGAGGATTATCTTTATCAGAAAGATCTCTATGCACCGCTTGAGGGTTGGAAACCCGAGATGGCGGAAGTGGATCCGACAGCAGAAGCCGGATGGAAAATTCTTGATCGAAAGGCGTTAGGTGCAATTCGTTTAAGGTTGACGAAAAAGACAGGGTACCATATCGCGAAAGCAAAAACTGCAAAAAGAAGCCATGGATATTCTAACGAATATTTTTGAGAAGCCATCCACATCAAATCAGGTATTTTTGCTAAAGAAACTGGTTAATATGAAGTTATCTGATAGAGGTTATGTGGCAGAGCATATTAATAGTTTCACGCAGGTCACGGGTCAATTGGAATCCGCAGGCATAAATTTAGATATGAAGCTTCAAGCTTTATTATTTTTATGTTCTCTTCCAGAAAGCTACAATACCACAGTGCAGGGAATTTCGAGCACCATGATGGATGATTTAACTCTTGATGATGATGTGAGTAGTATCATGGATGAAGAGATGCGAAAGAAAGTCTTAGGTGGAGATAATTTTTCTGCATCTACATCTTCAACGGCACTTGCAGTGGAGAACCGTGGAAGAAGTAAAAGTAGAGGAAATTTCAGCAGTCGTGGCAGATCACAATCAAGGGGTAAGAGACAGGTTGCAAAAGATGAGTGTTGGTTTTGTCACAAAACCAGACACCGGAGGTTTCAGTGTGAAGCCTACAAAAAGAAGCAGCAAGATGAGAATCAAGGTGCTAATGTAGTTAGCGATAAATCTTTGCTAGATAACTTGTGTTTGTCTGCAGGGTTTGACTTGACAACAGATAAATGGTTTATTGATTCTGGCGCTTCTTTTCATTGCACATCGCAAAGAGACATATTTGATGATTATGCCAGTGGAGATTTTGGACAAGTGGTTGTGGGAAACGGCCACATGTGTCCAATTGTTGGGAAAGGAACCGTGACTGTGAACATCTCAGGTGGAGGACGTCTAGTTTTGCGTGAAACTAGGCATATTCCGGAATTAAAGAAAAATCTTATTTCAACCAGTAAACTTGACCAAGAAGGTTTGGTAATAACCTTTGGCTGTGGAGAGTGGAATATAACCTCAGGGGTAAGAGTAATAGCAAAGGGAAAGCGTACAGGTACACTTTACCTTCTCCAATGAGACAATATCAGTGATATGGTTGCAACTACAATTGCTACAGGTAATTTATCTACTCTTTGGCATTATCGTTTGGGACATCTTGGTGAAAAAGGTGTAAAGCAGTTACACTCGAGGAAATTACTTCCGGGTATACAAAAAGTTGTGTTAGATTTTTGTGAGAGTTGCATTTATGGAAAACAGAAGGCTGTTAGTTTTCAATTGAATGGGCAACAAAATAAAGGCCAAAAGCTAGAGTTGGTTCATACTGATGTATGGGGACCTACTCAGGAACTCTCTTATGGTGGTAAGAGATATTTTGTTACATTCATTGATGATGCAACAAGAAAGACTTGGGTTTATGCTCTTAAAGAAAAATCAGAAGTATTCGGGATTTTCAGAATGTGGAAGACCATGGTAGAAAAAAAACAGGTTATCGATTAAAGCTTTGAAATCTGATAATGGTGATGAATACACAAGTAAAGAATTTGCAAATTATCTGAGTCGAGAAGGCATACATGGGTTAAAGACTGTTCCTAAAACTCCTCAAGAGAACGGTGTAGCTGAAAGGATGAATAGGACTATTCTAGAACGTGCGAAATGCATGAGACTACACGCGGGTCTCCCGCTACACTTATGGGCTGCCACAGTTGATACAGCTATTTATCTTATCAACAGAAGTCCATCTAGTGCGTTGGATGGAGAAATACCACAAGAGCGGTGGTCAGGTAAGAAGATTAATTATTCACATCTAAAGGTGTTTGGTTGTATTGCATATGCTTTGATTGACAAGGAGGATAGGAAAAAGCTTGATGCTAAGTCCCAGAAGTACGTCTTTATCGGATACGGTGGCAACGAGTATGGCTATAGACTTTGGGATTATGAGAATAACAAAGTCATCCGCAGTCGCAATGTGGTATTCCATGAAGAAAAGATGTACAAGAATCGTCAGACAGAGACGGAGCATGAGAAGGTAGTACAACCAAAGTATGTTGAATTAGACATAATGCCTGTGAAGATGTTTCCAGTAGATCAAAGTTCACCTGAAAGAGAGGTTCAAGATGAGCCTATTATCAGTGAAGAGGTAGTTCAAGAAGAACGCAGTGATTTGGAGCAAACGAATGACCCTGAAGTACCTGTCTTGAGAAGGTCTACACGTGTGAGAAAGCCAAAGGTAATTTTTGATCCATCAGCTAATACGTTCTGAGCCATATCTTATATACAGATTCGGGAGAACCGGAGACTTACGATGAGGCAAAGGCAGACACGTCTCACTTGCAGTGGGAGTGTGCTATGAAAGACGAGATGAGCTCGTTACTTCAGAACAAAACTTGGGAGTTGACGAAGTTGCCCACACGTAAAAAGGCTTTATTAAACAAATGGGTGTACAGGGTTAAGAATGAAGCATATGGTAGTATTAGATACAAGGCGAGACTTGTAGTCAAGGGCTTTTCTCAAAAAGAAGGGATCGACTACTCCGAGATATTTTCACCTGTAGTGAAAATGACATCAATTAGAGTTCTGCTAAGTATAGTTGCAGTGGAGGATCTTCATCTTGAGTAGTTAGACGTAAAAACAACGTTTTTACATGGTGACTTAGATGAAGAATTATACATGGCACAACCTAAGGGTTTTGAAGTCAAAGGTAAGGAGCACATGGTATGTCGTTTGAAGAAAAGCTTGTATGGCTTGAAACAAGCTCCGCGACAAGGGTACTTAAAATTTGATGGTTTCATGCAAGAAAAAGGATTTGCACACTGTGAGTCTGATCACTGTGTTTATTTTCGCAAATATAATGATGGTGACATCGTGTATCTATCTTTATATGTGGATGACATGCCGGTGGCTAGTTCCAATATGAAGAGAATCGTAGAAGTGAAAAAGATGTTATCATCACAGTTTGCTATGAAAGACTTGGGAGAGGCCAAGAATATTTTAGGCATGAAAATTATCAGAGACAGGAAAAATAAGAAATTATGGTTGTCGCAGGAAGACTATGTGAATAAGGTGTTAAAGAGATTTAATATGGATAAGGCAAAACCGGTTGCAACTCCTCTAGCGAATCACTTCAAACTTTTCAAGGATATGTGTCCAAGCACTCAGGCTTTGAAAGATGAGATGGCGGTAGTTCCATATGCATTAGCAGTGGGGAGTTTGATGTATGCCATGGTGAGCACGAGACCAGACATTGCACAAGCAGTGGGAGTTGTGAGTCGATATATGCATAATCCAGGTAGAGAGTATTGGAATGCAGTTAAATGGATATTGAGATATCTAGCAGGTACTTCCAATTACTCACTTTGTTATGGTGGTACATCTCTAGAGTTGCAGGGTTATGTAGATGCAGATCATTCGGGTGATCCAGATAGTGGTAAGAGTACTATTGGATATGTCTTTACAGTTGCAGGTATAGTAGTGAGTTGGGTATCTCAACTACAAAAAGTAGTTGCTTTCTCGACAACAGAGGCAGAATATGTAGCGATTACAGAAGCCTCCAAGAAAATCATGTGGTTACAAGATTATATGGAGGAGTTACATCGAAAACAACCAGTCAGTACACTGTAGAGTGATAGTCAAAGTGCAGTGCACTTAGCAAAGAATGCAGCTTATCACTCAAGAACTAGACATATCAAAAAGCGTTATCACTTTATCAGATCAGCATTGAAAGATAATGAATTAAAGCTACAAAAGATTGATGGCTCGAAGAATCCAGCTGACATGATGACCAAGGTAGTAGATAGAGAGAATCATATTTTCTGTACTACTACCATTGGTATTACTCCATGTTGATTGATGAGGAGTATCGCAGAGGCACAGGTTTTTCAACTACAATTTTTTGAAGAAGATGGATGCAAAGTTGCTTGGTGCTTGGGTATATTTGTCTTCAAGTGGGAGATTGTTATAGATAAAGCCAAATATTTGTTTTTATGGGTTTTTTTGTCTTTTCTATTAGATTTCCTTTTAGGTTAAAAGTGGTACCTATATATTAGCGATGGCAAAACCCTAGCCGTCAAGACGCTGAAAAAGGAAATAGAGAGGCAAGAAAAAGAGAGAAGAAAAAAAGTGAGTTTTTTCTTGATGAGAGTTTTCAATCTCTTTATGCCCTGATCTTGAGAGAAGATCGTCGTTGTATTCCAACTTTTTCCGAAGTCTAGTGGATTCGCAGAGTGCCTCTGCGCGGAGACGTAGCCTAAGTTTGGGTGAACTTCGATAACAAATTTTCTGGCGTATTCATCTGATTTTGCTCTTTTATTACTATATTCAATCTGGTGAATTGTTTGCGAGCGTTATTTTTTTGGAATTGACGTGAGATTTCGTAACACTTAAAAGGTTCGGCCTCCTAAGAACTTGTCCGTGCATGAAAGCAGAGAGCGGAGAGAACGATTCTAGCTCAAAACAAAGGGGTTCCAAACTCTTCCGTTGACAGTGTTCGATCAAACCCACGGAGCTGTCAAAATTGCAGTGACCATTTCGCGTGCTGTGGTGGCTGCACAAGACACTCGGCGTTCATGTAGTATGAATGCAATGAGAATACAGTCAGAAATTTCCGATGTTATTGATCTTTTTAGATTTCGGCTGACTGTCTACTTCATATTGCTTTTATTTGCGACGGTTGGAGCGACTGGATTACTGAAATGAAAGGAAGCTTGTTTACTCATACGACAGAGGACTTGATCAAATGCGCTCCTCATTAGTACACTCCAATGCAGTATGGTACAAATATATTTACTACTACTGCTCTTCAATTTTTGTTATTGCGATAGTCAAAACGATAGAAATTACCGGCTCTGATGATACAAGGAGAGAGAGGACTTTATGATACTCTCCAAAATCTTTACTGTCAACTAGAGCGGATAATAATGGACCCATCTCATAAACATTTCGTAGCATTCTCTTCTATAATATTCCAGAGCTGGGTGTCCAGCGCCCTACAAAGGACGCAAAACCACGTTGCTTCAATTACTCCGTTCGCATGTGAAAGTAAACAATAGGAATCAAAACAGCTAACCGAAAAGCAAAAAAACAAAGCAGCAAAAAAGCTGCATACCTTGACTGTAGCATAAGTTAATCGATATCCATGTTCTGAGTATTTCTTCGTGTACCTGCAGTTCAGTGATCTAGGACTTCAGCTCCAAACACGCTAAAGCGGCAAAGACTACATTGAGAGAGAGAACTCACCCTGCAACTTGACCATCCACAAACCACGGTCGCCAGTCATTTACAACCGTCAAATTGAGACGTTTGATCCATTCAACTGTACTCACATACGGAACAACCATGTCACGATCACCGCTGCATCAAAAGGGGTATATAAGGAGGTGAGAAGCTACAGGTACCTCCTTGTCAAATAAAATGGTCGTTAAGCTGTAACCTATACATTGTGATCAACAAAGTTTTCCCTTCCACTTAGTCATGCTGTTATTTGGGACGAAGGCCACTATCCTCGGTACAAGATGAAAGTGATAAATGACTACGGTATAGTGTTGCTTTGATACTTAGCAAGCATACCGGACATAATTTATCAGAAGATTGGGAACTCAAAGGGATGCCAGTAATTACCACTCCACCAAGACCTCTAAACCCAGTGTACTGAGGTTTTTATGAACTTCAACAACGCTCTGAACGTCTTTTGTGTATGCTAAGCTTTTGTGCTTCAAGTCCATTACCGTCCCCTGTGTTCATTATAACAGAGACGTATCAATAATTTGGCACGAATCAAATTGATACTGCCCTTATGAGTAATCACCCGACCAATTATTTTTACTTACCGGTCGAATATTTAAAGCTTTCTGGACCCTAAGATCATTTGACCACGTATACGACAAAGCGTAGTTAAAGTTCTGCAAAAAGAATCGAAATTTAGATAAAGCACTCGTAAATTAATGAACAGAAAGAGTGAGTCATTTCCTGTAACATGTAATTAACTAATAAATGAAAACGGCAATCTTACCCGGCACCAATATTCAGGAATTCTCGGGGGCGAAAAAATAAACTCCATCGTATTCTCTTGCACGGATCGACGACCAATATCTGGGTTCTCTTTAGGTAATGCATAGACACACTTTGGTTCCAAAATGTCGTTGCTGTATATATCTTTAACACACTGGAATTCGAGGGTATGATTCAGTCTAATGCCTGATTAAAATTTTGAGAAATTCTACATATTGAAGGTCTTGATTTTATTACCCTTTTGATTGCCCCAAAAGCAGTCCAGCACTCTGTATTTGATGGATCCACATTAACATAGGTCTCATTACAACTTGTTTTTGCTGCCTGGAAAGCATAGATAACAGAATAGATTAGATAAGCCAACGGATGACTTCACTGTTGACAAGAATAACCATAGCCCATACTGTGTGGCAAAGAAGGAATGTATTTTGGAATAAGACATCCCAAAACTGAATTAATAAAAAGCCAAGCCGTGATAAGTAGGTTTTCAGAATGCTCATAGAAATTTTGAACCAAAGAGTTACTTCAAGACTGCATCAATCTAGGAGAAAAAGGAAGGCAACTTCAAGGAGAGGATT
This sequence comes from Eucalyptus cladocalyx, assembly GCA_017140615.1. Taxonomy (NCBI): domain Eukaryota; kingdom Viridiplantae; phylum Streptophyta; class Magnoliopsida; order Myrtales; family Myrtaceae; genus Eucalyptus; species Eucalyptus cladocalyx. The sequence goes on along the minus strand of CM029524.1, from coordinate 19,602,761 downwards.
AAATTACCTCATAGAGTTCATCAGAGATAAGTGCCATCCTGTGAGCAAATATAATCTTAGAGTTTTCATCAAGGACTGAATCTGTTCTTGGACTTCCAACTAGATAGCCCTGAAGATCAACATCCCATTAGCAGCTTAAGACCTCAATGCCACATTGAAGCTGGATCACGCAGAATGATTACTGGAACTCTGTGGTTAAATTTTACCTTGAGATTCAGGCGCGGCTCGACACCATCCTTGTTAGCTAAAAGCCCACAGACAAAAGCCAAAAAATATTTAGACAGAATCTTGTATCGTCAAAAAGACAAAGATATTAATTCAGGTGAAAGATATACCATCCACTACATATTTGGTGACGACGGGAACCACCATGCCAGAGTAAGAATCACCGCCAATGAATAGTTGAACAGTGAGATATTGTGGGTGCTCCACCAACCACTGTGTGTAAGCATTGCGTGTTTTAAGTGAGTTGATAATTAAAGAGTTAATTCAACTCAATTCAATTTAATGTGACGGAATCCTTCACAAGAGTGGATAACAAATTTTGTATTCACTTGGTCAGAAGCATCATATTGTTGCGGCTTCTGTAATTCTAACCTTTCTGAGAAACTCATATGCTTGCTTTGCTGAACTTGAGTCTGAAGTATACCAACCTTCTTCTGTCGTTGAATAAGAAAAACCAGTACCAACTGGTGAATCTACAAATATGACGCTAGCTGTCTGACGAGCATAAAACTTGATTTATTTCATTGTTCACAAAAATGCTAGGGCAAAATGATAGCGTGCGTGAGTAACGAGACCTTTGTCCATGCATACTCATAAAGTCGCAATTTCGGCAATCCTCCTTTATAATTTTCAATATCAAACTCCATTGGACCTGCGTTTATGAATAAGCTAATTAAGGTTATTTCCAGAGAGGAAGAAAGTGTAATGCATATCCTATTGTGCATCCAGCGTGAGATTGCAATGTCCTTTGAAAACCAATTCCATATCTAGCTGATCTTTCTTTGTAATTAGGTCGTAAAGAATCCTGCGAAAGCTAAAGAATGTTTGACTTGTCCAATAAATTCTCGTGCGTGAAACAAAACTATGAGCAGTCTGCCATCCATAATTTGCATAGTTAGTCAATACATTTTGCTAGAGATCTGATGCAAATATTTGCGGATAATGAATGCTCGAGTGTGTCATTACCATGTTAGCAAGATAAATACCACCTAAGAATCAGATGAGTTTCAATGTTAGCCATGTCTTAGAACAGAACCATGTTGAACTTTAGAAATTCGCTTCTTCCCCTAGTCTGGTACAACGGCATAAGTGAAGATCTGACTGCTAGCTAATCCGATCATTACATCCTAGTTAATATTTATTATGTCCTGTTGCAAAAGAATAATCGAAATGGAGCTAAAAGCTGCGTGATGATGATGTCTATATGCTACTGAAACTTCATGGAGATCACACACATGGTCTAGTCCAATAGCGCCCTGAGATTGCTATTTTCCTTTTCTTTTTTATGATTTTTTTGGCTCTAAGTTCACTTTATTTTGTGACTAGCCCAAAGGTTCATAAGCAGTTCTATATCTGCTTCAGCAACCCGAAGCTGTTAAAAGCCTTGTTGAAATTATGTCAGGTTTAATACTTTTCACCAGAAAGAAAATATTAGATTAGCTTCAAGTAGAGGTGTTCAAAAGAACTGAGAACCGGCTGGATCCAGAACCGGACCGGAATGGCCCATAACTGATTGTTCCCATGGGGACCAATTTGGTTCCTAGTTCCAATTTACTGGAACTAGTGAATACTAGTCCAATTTCCGGTTTTAGGTGTGGTCCTTCGGATCAGACTGATATATATATATATATATATATCTATAGTCTCTCTTTATCTCTCAACTCACTCATCTTATGGCGTTGCCTCCCACTCTCACTCTCTCTCTCTCTCTCTTGGTGGCCTCTAGCATCATTGATCCCTCTCTCACTCTCGCTTTAGATCACCTCCAGCCTCATTGCTCCCTCTGTTGCTCTCGATCGCCTCTGCCTTTGAACACGTCGCTTGCTCTCTCTCAAGTGTCATGCTGATATTTTGGCCGGTTCCATGGAACAGGATCGCCAGCGATCTCCCCTAGCTTCAAGTATGAGGTAAGCACACACCATCCTTTCTTTCAGACTTGGTCATGGGCTCAGTAGCCTGCTGGGCAAAGGCAGTACTCTGTACATGTAAAAACCCGACCCAAAAACATCTTTCCTCTTTATGATGGGGACGGGATTGGGTAACAAATGAGGCCCAGCAGACTGCTTGGCCCTCAATCAAGGCTCCTTCGCTGAGCAATCACTAATGGCAATTAATATCCCAAGAATGTTTTTCATTATTACCGACTCATTTATATTCTAAAATGCAAACAAAATAAGTAAACGTTATATGTTCTATCAAGTTATCGAATTAGCAAAGTGGGACGTTTCCGAAATAAATAAATAAATAAGCGAGTAAAAAATGGAAAAGATAAATTTTTTTTATTATAATGGATCGTGTTAATGAGTATTCGCACTTTTGAAGAAAATTGAAAATATTATAATTGACATGAGATAAAGTGGCTCCGCTCGATGCTCATCAAAACAATAAAAATATTGTGCTTATAATATGGAAAGAGACGGAATGCGAAGACGTGCCTATCTCGTAGATGAGGCAGTGGAAGGAGGAGCAACCGGGGCCGCCAGTGAGCCACAGGAAAATGGGATCCTCTTCTGGGTTCCCTTGTGATTCTATAAAGTAGTAGAACATCTCCGAACTGCCCACCGTCACGTACCTGACGATCACCCCGAATTGAAGAAATGTGAAAGCATAATGCGGACACGTGTACCAAATTCAAGAACGCCATCAGCAAGAACCCACCGAAAGGAAGCGTCGAGAGTTCAAGAATATTACCCGGTTTCGAGCTTGAACGGAAGCTCTCCCTCGTATCCAGGAAGATATTTCCCATTGGAACCCGAAAGGGCCGAACTCGCACAGGACAGCAGGATCAAAAGCGAAGACAAGAGCACCTTCGAAAATGACTTCGTGGAAAGCGATGATTTTGAGTGCACGGCCCTTGCCATGTTCGACATCATTGAGCACGGGCTCTTCTTTCAGTTCTTCGGGTTTCTGTAAAGCGGGAACCTGAAGTGAGTTTATATACTTAGTGCACAGAGCATGCAGACAAGGACGGAGTTGCACTCAAATTAAAACATAAAGAGAGTCATTTATTGTCCGGCTGAAAACCAGTGGGCATTTAAGGCCTGTGCAACAATTTTTTTTGCTATTCTACCTTATTCCCTTATGCTTATCCCTATATTTTAACTTATCAAATCAAATAATTCTATTTTCATCTAATAAAGTCTCTTGAAACACCAAATTCGACCAAAATTAAACTGACTGATCAAGAACGACTTTAAAACATAATGTGGATAAATTATTTAAATGCGAAGATATGCGTGGAAAATTTTAGATACCCTAGTATCGTACGACGTTTATATTAGAAAAATTTATCAACATCACATCATGTTGTCACTTGACAGAATTATTGAATTTTATTGGATTTGAGGTGTATTTGTTAAGTGGAAAACTTAATGATAAAGAAAAATACTTTTCGGGAAAACATTTTTCAAAAATATAATTAGTTTTTCTTTGTTCTGTGATATACGATTGAAAACGTATTATAATATTTGGATCTTATTAGAAAATGATTTTAGTCTCATGACTTTATCTTAGGCAAAAAAATAGTAGAATTTTAAAAAATATATATATTTTTATTTTAAAAAAAAATTCAACAATCTTAAAATAAAAAAAGAATACTTTCCTTTTCTTTTTCCTCCTTCCTCTGCCATGACCGACCAACAACAGCCATAGGTAAGCTCGAGCTCACTGGCCCTACACTAGGTTGAGGCTCACTAGCCGAGTGCAAGGTCAAGGTTGAGGCTTGCTAGATCCTAGAGAGCCATGACCTTGCGTAGGCCAGCAAGTGTCAACCTTGCCGGCCCATGCATGTGGCTAGTCCCCAACTATCACCAAACCACTGAGAGAGAAATAAAAAGAAGAAAAAAAAATTGAAAATTGAAAATTTTGAAATGAGCAATTTCAAAGTGTTTCATCTCTTTAGATTTAGGAATTAACTTTCATAAATTTATACATGAATATTTTCATTGACTAGAAAGTGCTTCGGGTTAACTAGCCATTTTCCATGAACCAAACAAGATGATAACCATCCTAATCAGAAATTGATTTCTAGAACATAAGTAGATTTTTCTATTTATATGTAAGAATACGTGTTTAATAATAACACGAAATTTCTATTCTCGAAATAGAAATTTATTTGATAACGATAAAAATTTCTCTCTTATAAGTGGTGGCGAATGGCGAGGAATAGTGAGCACCAACGGCCACCTATTGGGCAAGTCGTAGCTATTAGAGAATGCAATTATGGTGTGTGCTCATCCCTAATAATAATGCAAGATTTGGAGATCAACCATCATTCGTTTGTACCACCGGCCGCGGTGGCTCCGTTGGATAAGGCCCTGCTGATCCTCAGCCCAGAGGTGAAGGGTTCAAAACCTAGGAGAGACGCTAGGTGTATTAAGTGTGACTCGGGGGTGGTGGGTCCTTCGCTTAAGTGCCACCCGAGGGTTTACGGTGCGGCTGTTTGTCGGCTGGCCAGTTTCTCCAAAAAAAAAAAAAAAAAAAAAAAAAAAAAAAAAAAAAAAAAACCATCATTCGTTTGTTTTGATATTGAGACAGATTTATCTTGTAGGAAGAAAGTATGCTTTTATCACAACAATTTGCTACCTTACTGTTTGAAAATTGTTTTATTTTGAACCTCTCATTTATTGTCTCAATATTTTGAAATATGAATAAATATTTAGTTTCAACAAAAAAAAAAAAATTGACAAAATCGACAAAAATGATTAAATTAACCAAATTGAAAGGTTTAAGATTAAACTGATATAAATATAATAAGTTTAAAACTTTGTTGGTAATTTTTTCGATCAACCAGATAGACACTCATTTTAATTAATCCTTAAAATTTGCGAAATTCTCCCTTGAGCTTTGATTTATTTATTTATTTGATGACATGTTCAAACTGCCGTCATTTTTTTTTTTTTTTTTTTTTTTTTTGGTCATTCCTACTCTATTTCTACTCTACACTCACTCGTAGACTTGTGCCTTGCCTCTTACAGGGCGTGGGAGTCGCAATCCACTCTCGAAACTTACGCATCCCTACCCCCATCCCCCCCTGAGAAAGTGGGGATTTGAACCCCTCACCTTCCCATTCCATGTTGGAAGGGTGGCCACTGGGGCGAACCCCTAGTGGTTAAACTGCCGTCATTGAAGGTGATATTAATTACTCTCAGTGGCTTTTTATTGCTTTGAGAGGTCGACACGGGTTTGTGCCCTAATTTTGTCATACTGTATTGGGTAAAGAGTCAACAGCCTGGCGGTTCGTACCCTTTCCGGTCAGGACCTCGCTGTGTCTTCATTGGTCATACCATGGCAGGTGGAGGACCATGTTGGTAGATTTTCACGTTGTCCGTCCATTAAATCTTGCGGGGCATATGCCATAAACGACCGGTGGATACAATGATATGAATCCATCTAGGGGATTAAAGTTCATAGGGATCGCGCGCTCGGACAGCCTGTAATTTGGTAAGGGTTTAGCGTACATATATCATCTTCAAAGAGTACATGTCTTTGCTTATCAGTCGTCCGATCAATTACTAAATGAAAGTACAACCGTAGATGGCCATATACTTGCTCTTACCTTGGCACACTCCGGACATGAGACTAGGAGTCAAGGGCGAGCTTGCTCAGCCATCGACGACAGTAAGGTCGACCTCACCTAACGATGGCAAGTAGGAGTGTGCAAAGGAATAATGACTTGCCTAGAACTAGTGGTTCTTAAAGAAATCGGTCTGATCCAATTTACGAGAATCGGTGGGTATTGGTCCGGTTCTCAGTTCCATGAGAGGATCCGCCCACCCAAACCGATTATATTATAATAATATATTAATTTTTAATATTAAAAAATTTGAAATTAGTAAATCTAAAATATTTGACCGAGTTCCTCCATTTTAAATTCTAACAAACACCCATCACGTCATTGGTTCTCTAAGTTAGACAGGAACATTGATGCAAGCTACACTCAAGGTGGTGATGGAAAAGTTTGAAAGTGTCACGCCCCGATCCTCGGGCACGTACACATCCTTTTCGATTGGTCGATTTTATAATGCGATATCCCAGAACTATGTATCGATGACCCTTCCATTTATTAAGCACATGCAGAAGTAATTATAAATCTCTAGACAGTAAATCGATAGGATAGAAAAGTAATGCCATAATTTTTCATATTGAAATTCACAAACATACTTTTACACAGAGCATAACTCAAAGTATTTCACAAACTATTCATGACTTTCTAATTTCACTCTATTCACATTAAAACAAGATTCCCAAAAGAGGATGGGACTTCAGTCCTCATCCGATCGTACTCAGATCCCTTTCTAAATCATCTTATTCTTCAAAAATCTTTCTCATCCTCAGGTTTCACTTAAGTGTTCTCCTTCTCCAATTCCTCCTCCTTAGGTTCATCTACGGGCCTAAAATGTTGTCCCACAACCGGGATGAAACTACGTCTCAACAAGTTCTACCTCACTGAGGCCCGATTAGTAAACCATTATACTATAGGCTGCCTAAACACGCATAGGTCAAAAAACGTACTTTGGCATCAGTCCCAACCTACAATTCAAGGTTATATACAGATGCTTCATATATCTCAATGAACAATCAGCCAATCACAGTTCAATCGACTTAGTCGATTACATGTCAGTCGGACCCTCACTAGATCATTCATCTCATACCATGTAACCTTCAATAACACTCTTAGTCACAAAGCCATCTTAATGCTCTCGGGCGTTAACTTCGCCAAAGTGACGTATCCATTAGACAATTGCGTGCGTTCTTTAAGGCGCCGTTTTCGCCGGTGATATCCTCAAATCACCGAACCACACATGCCTACAACGATGTTTTCAATAGAAAATTATGTGCGTTCTTTAAGGCACCGTTTTCGCCAGTAATATCTTTAATCACCGAACCACACATGCCTACAATAATGTGTTCAATAGACAATTGCATGCGTTCTTTAAGGTGCCGTTTTCGTTAGTAATGTCTTTAATCACCGAACCACACATGCCTACAACAATATGAGTACTAGATCGATACATGCATTCTTTAAGGCACCGTTTTCGCCAATGAAGTCCTTAGCCACCGAACCACGTAGGCCCATCACACCGTATCTGATCGGTTATAGCCTAGAGTATTTCCAGTTTACTCTCATGATTCTATCCACCTTACAATTCATCAAAGTATTATAAATGCTAAATAAACAAACTCGGTTATCTACCAATCAATTATTCAATTTCACTCAATTTCCATCAATTTAAGATAAATTGATAAAATATCACAATTTATTTAATTCTATGCAGCATAGATCTCAAATAAATAAACGAACTGTGCCATGACAATTAGCACGAGATTTTGGTCATCAGTCATCTCAGTCTTAATTTCCAAAAAAAATTAATTAATTAATTAATTTCGAAAATTAATTAATAAATATTAAAAATATAATTTAGCTCAAAATAAAGCCCAATTAAATAAACGGACTTCACCACGATCACTGGCATAAAATTCTGGTCACTGGCCATCCCAATTGAATTACCGGAAAATAAATAAATAAATAATTAATTTCGAAAATTAATAATTAATTACTAAAAATCCAATTTATGCCTGAATTGCATAATTGAAGCCCGCTATGAGTCCGAAAAAGTCCCGAGATACTTTTAATAAATAGTAGACTACGTCTACTTGCTAATTGAACAATCAAAATGTTTAATATGTATCACAATTATCTAATAATCATTAATCTATTCTAATCTAACAATCTAATTACATTTAATTAAACATAACCAACCTAAGCATAATTAGCAAATTAAGAAAAGATTAGTGAAATTACTCACCGGAATCGCCCACAATCCGATCAATCCGACGGGAACGACGCGAGAAAAGATAAACCTCAAAGCGGGTCTCGGGTTTGGAGCCCGGAAACGGCGCAAAACGACTCACGAGTGTGCTGAAAACCCACTCGGTGGGGGTGGCTGTGATCAATCCGACGGGAACGACGCGAGAAAAGATAAACCTCAAAGCGGGTCTCGGGTTTGGAGCCCGGAAACGGCGCAAAACGACTCACGAGTGTGCTGAAAACCCACTCGGTGGGGGTGGCTGTGCGGGCTGAAAAAGAACACAAAACAGCCACAAATCACTTCAACAAGAGCGGCAAGGTGCGGGGGAGGGCCGGTGGAGGTCCGGCGGCTTCGAACGGTGGCCGGAGATCGCCGGACAAGGGCGGAACAGGGCTGGGCAGAGGCCGAACGGCCTGGACGGCGCACGGCAGGGACGGCGAGGCGCAAAGGGGACGATGGCGGAGCGTGCGGCGTGCGCGGGCGTGCGGTGCGGGCGGCGGTCTAGCTCCGGTGCGGCGGCAACGGCTTCGGCGAGCTGTTGCTTCCGTTCTTCTTGGTTCGCTGGTTTGCGCGAAAGAGGAAGGAGGGGATTCGGTCACGTGGGGGAGTGGGGGAGAAGAGAGAGGAGAGAGAAGAAGAGAGAAAGAAGAGATAAGGAGAAGGGGTTTGAAAAGTCAAAGTGAGAGGGGAAAAAGCAAGTGAGTGACGGCCCACTACTCGGTGGAAAGGGTGGCGGTGTTTCGCACGAAAGGGGAAGGGAAGAGAGAGAGAGAAAAAAGAAAAAAAAAGTACAACAATAAGAAAATTATCTTATTCTTATTATCACTATTATTTTCATTTCTCTTTCCCTTTTTATTTTATTTCGGTATTTGATTTTTCCTCCGATAAATTATTTTCAGAAATACGGACTCGTCAATAATTTGACGGACGATGAGACGAGATCCTAAAAATAAATTATGACACGCTTGAATATTTGATTCCCGAAATCAAATTAAATTTCATGGTTATAATCAATCAAATGCGACTTTAGTCCAATCCAATAAATTAGGTAGCTTTTAGGGATTTTATCGCGGATACATCCCTTAACGGCTTCACCTAATAGGTTAGTTAGTTCATGAGTAATCAGTTCAGAGAAAAAGGGCCATAAGCATGTCAATGAAATGTCCATTTCACTTTATTGAAACGGGATCGAATTTCAGGATGTCACAGAAAGCCTACGTCAAATCCAAATTTGTTCATGTCGAATCCAAATTTTTTCATGGGGGAACATGAGATTTCAAGAGGGTCATTATATGTGGACAAGAAAAGCGGTCTGAAAGGAGCAACATATAGGTAATAAATGTTTTTTTTTTCCTCCTTATCATTGTTTGAATTAGACTTAATGTTGGCTGCTGACTTCTAGTTGCGCAAGTCTAGATCGGCAATATTTCATTGATTTTTGGTGAGAACAGTTCCATGAATCCACCTGAAATGAGATCGGATTAGCGATTTAGTTCTCAAGTGGATCCTTACAACTAACGGTAGTTCCCGAATCCAATTTTAGGAACCGGTCTTCAATGGGCAGTTCCCGATTCTATAGTGGGAATCGCCCACACGGACCATACACACCCCTAATGGTAAGGGTGAGCTCGTCCAACCACAAGCAAGGCAAGCCCTCACTAGATCAGTCACTGGCAAGGACAAGGTCAACCTCGCCGACAAGAGGTAAAATGAAGAGGAAAAAAAATAAAGAAAAAAGGAAAAAGAAAGCCGGGAAGCATTATACAACCCGTGAAATCTACGCGGAGGAAGGGGGAGCCATACGGAAATCTGCCTCGTTCTCTTTCCCTCACCATTTTTCTTTGTTGGACGAGCCGAGGAAATTGCATCTCCTAGTTCCATTGCCGCTCTTGATCTCCAACGTTGGACGATCACAATCAGTTATCATTGAGAGTCTCCCGGGTTTCCCAGAGATCTTTCAAACTGGAAACTAGAGGTGTTAAATGGGTTATGCAACCCATTTATGGACCCATTTATGGTTAAATGGGTCATTAATGGGTCAAGTTTTATCTTATAAAGCACCCATAATAAGTTTTAATGGGTAAACACTAAGATATATGGGTTTTAAATGGTCAATTCTTTGACCCATTTATGACCCATTTATCAACCCATTTTTCACTTAAAACCTCATTATCTCTCTCTATTCTCTTTAACTTTACCATTTTTTAAAATAAAAATCGAAATTATAATTATTTTTTCTTTTTTCTTTTTCTTTCTTCTTCCTCCGGTCGCCGGCACGACAATTGGCCAGGCGAGCCTCGAGCTCGCCGGCGCTCGCCGGATCGGCTAGGCGGAGGCCTCGCCGACGCCCTGGGCCGAGGCTCGAGCCTCGCCGATCCGGCGAGACGCGAACTCGCTAGCGTCGGGCGAGGCTCGAGCCTCGCCGGATCTAGCGAGCGGGCGAGCTCGAGCTCGCCGACGCCATCGAGCCTCGAGCTCGCCAGATCTGGCGAGGTGAAGGCCTCGCCGACGTCCGGCGAGGCTCAAGCATCGCCGATCCGGCGAGCCTTGAGCTCGTCGGATCTAGCGAGGCGGAGGCCTCGTTGACGTTCGGCGAGGCCCGAGCCTCGCCGATCGGGCGAGACTCGAACTCGCCGGCATCGAGCGGGCTCCAACCTCGCCAGATCCGGCGACGGCGAGCTTGAGCTCGCCGAAGATCGGCGAGCCGAGCGAGCCAGCTCGCTTGTGGCCGGTCGCCGGCCGTCGTCGTGGCCGGCGGTCAGCCAAAGAAGAGGAAGAAGAAAAAAAGAAAAGAGAAAAAGATAATTAAAAATAATTAAAATTTTAATTTTTTTAAAAAATAAAAATAATTAAAATTCGATTTTTTAAATAATTATTTTTTAAATTTATATTGTATAAATCATGTTAGCAATACTATTTTAAAAAATATATATAAGCTTTTTTTATGTTTCGTTAAATGGGTCGAGTATGGGTTAGGTATAAGTCGGGTCGGGTATGGATCAAAAAATTTGCACTACAATAAATGTGTCATAAACAGGTTAAATGTGTCGATTTGTGTCGGACCATTTATGACCCGACCCAAACCCGACCCAACCCACCCGTTTAACGGGTCTACTGGAAACAGGGTCAGCTCGTATTATATGATTATAAGCAACCACAATTTGGCAAATGACTTGATTCGCTATTTCTTTTCTTTATATTCAAGAGTGATACATATGAGTGTCTTCTTTCTAATGTTTGTTGGAATGGGGGTTCAACAAAAATGGTGTAGATACGTAGGGGTAGGAGAGTTGGAGGAAGTGCAGCTATTTTACTACTTCATCGAGTCCGAGAGGAGCCCCAAGGACGACCCTTTGTTGCTTTGGCTTACCGGTGGTCCCGGTTGCTCCGCTTTGCCTGGCCTCCTCTTCGAAATAGGGCCGCTCTCTCTTGTTTCCTTTACTAATCGTGGTCGTCATCAAAGTCATCTTCTTCTTTTCTTCATTTCTGCGTTAGTACTAAGCTCTCGGCAGCGTTCTTTTTCCTCTCTTTTGGAAGATTATCTGCTTATGCTGTATAATATTATACAAAATGGTTAAGGTGGTCACACCCATTGAGCTCCCGCAGGATTCAAATATACCAATGATGTCCTAAGGTCATAGCTTTGGGAAAAGTGTTAAAAAGTACTAAGCTTTTATATTTGTGCCAATTTAGTCCAAAATCTTTTTTTGGTGCCAATTCAGTTATTTTCAATTGATTTTGATTGGATTTTACGGATTAGGTGCCAGCCATTGACGTAAGACAATCGGTGTTGGCACGATTGGCAGATTGATGACATGTACAAAATTTAATAATATTTTAATTTTTTTGATTTTTTTTTTTTTTCCTTCTCATCCTCCTTCTACCAGCCAATCGTCGGACCTTACCGACTGGCCAAAGGTGACGGCCGGCGAGGGTTGAGCCTCGTAGCCAAGGCCTTGCCAGAGGTTGGGCAAGGCTTGACCCTCGCCAAATCCAACAAGAGCGAGCTTCGCCAACCTAGCACAAGGTCGCCCTCGTGGCTAAGGCCTCACTAGAGGCTAGGCAAGGCCGCCCTCTCGGCCACTAGCGAGGCTCGTCGACTGTCGCCTCTGGCCAATCGGTAATGTCCAATGATCGGCGGGTGGAAGGAGGAGGAAAAGGAAAAACGAAAGTAAAATAAAAAGAAAATATTCAAAAATATTCAAATATTATTAAAAGTTGTACACGTCAGCCCGGTTGATGCCCAATCAACAAAATTTGGTCAAAATTAGCCATAAATGACTGAATTAATACAAAATGAAAATGTTTATGACTAAATTGGTACAAAAATAAATGTTTATGACTAAATTAACATAGATACAAAATATTTAAGACTTTTTTAATACTATTCCTTCGTAGCTTCTTTTTGGGATATATATACGTTGATCAATCTTTTCGAAGGAAAAGAACACAAGATGCTTATCCGATACTTAGCATGATGAAATCCCCAAAATAAATTATCCATCTTTTCCGGGGATGTCGTCAAACTTGACGTTCCATGATAGGCATTCCTTTCATGTAGTTTTATGATCTCAAACCTGCTCAATGGCCTATAATTAAACTCCTTAGACACTGTAGTAAAACATTATGAAATTGACTCCGTTTATTTCACAAAAAAAAAAAAAAAACTTTAAAAAATATTTTTCTCAAAATAATCGCTCATATCACTCAAAATAATTAGTCAATAAAAAATATTTTCTTTTTTGACAAAAATTTAAAGTCTAAACATTTTTTTATGATAAAAAAATTGTTCATTCATTATTTTTGTAAATTATATAAATGACCTTTTTTCCAAAAATATTTTTCCTATAACAAATGGATTCTAATCACACGAGTCCTTCTTTATAGATAATATTTAAACACTAATTCGATAATTACATAGGCTATTACTAGTTGCGCCAAAAGAATCCAAAAAAGGACGGGTTATCACGAAGTGATCCTATTTCAATCCAGCATATACAAAATGGTTTTATGTCGACCAAAATTGACATTTTTGTCATCTTTGTGTGCGTGTGCGCTAAGTCTCTCCCGGTAATACGGCGGAGGGAAGAACATCGGGATTAGGAGAAACGCAAAAACTGACTAGATAAGAACGTTGCGTGGGTGTTACGTTGGCGCTTCTCAATTTCGCCTTGGCAGAAGACGACAATCAAGCTAAACCCAAAGCCCATCTTTTCTTGATGAAAACTTCCATTCTCTCCGAGATTTCGCGCGACCTGCCGTTTTCAATCCTATCATATGATAGTTTAGCGATGCAAATAGGCTTCGCCTTAAGTGATGAATTTTGGAATTCAATATCATCACATGTAACAATATGTCAATCAAAAGCAAAATCACACATAGTTTTGATCATCCATGATCTCAATGCTTATACATTTTCACACAGGTCCGTTACAATTTGATTCTTCAAATTCCAGCGGAAATAGACCAATATTGAAGTTGAATCCCTACTCCTGGACAAAGGTGAAATACCTTTATTTTCAGCTAGGGTTGATATATTTGACTTATAAAGATCAAAAGCTGTCAGCTTTTTTTTTTAATGACCGATAGCCAACATTATCTTTTTGGATGCACATGTGGGTACGGGATTTTCATATGCAACGACATGGACAGCATATGACATTAATGACACGTCCTCTGCAGCACAATCGTATGAATGTTTAAGAAAGGTAACCCATTTGTATTAGTACCAACTTTATGTCTCCTCAAGATAATCAGATGCCCCAAAGGCAATTATCATAGCTAATAACCTGGAACAGGAGAGTTCCTCAATTCTTTCGTTTTTTTATTTTTGATTTATTTATTGATGCAGTGGCTTATGTCTCACCCCAAATTCCTCACAAATTCGTTGTACATCATTGGTGATTCTTATTCCGGTGTTGTTGTCCCATAATCGTTAAAGAAGTATACGATGGTGCAAAATTGAAGTTTATCCGCATATTATGTGTCAAGAAGCTACTTTCATTTCATGAAAAAAAATGAAAAATAAAAACTCTGTTTGCTTTTCTATATAGGAAATGAAGCTGGACGCAAGCTGCCAATAAATCTCAAAGTATTTAATAATGTCGTAGATTTGTTTTTATTTAATAAGCTTTCGTGACATTTAATTATATTCCCGTGCTCTTCTCTTATTTCACACCAAGGTTAAAACTCATACGTATACATACGAATACTACTATTTCCTCAACATTTCAACTTCATATCTATTAATACTATGCCATATATGTTAAGTAAAGCATCATTATTGTGGTCGTATGAATAGGGTTATGTGCCAGGCAATCCGGAGACTTGTGAAGTAAAGGACATCGGTCAAAGAATTCCATACGGACACAAGATGGCTCTCACATCAGATGAACTTTACGAGGTGAATTTACTATATATCTTAACTAGAGTAAGATCTATATACTATAAAAGAATATAATATACTAGTAGTAATAATTACACATGAATCGACATTTTTTGTGATTTTTCTTTTGTATTCATGTTTTCAAGTCGACTAAAACGAATTGCAATGGAGATTATGTGAATGTCGATCCCACCAACGGAGCTTGTCTAGCTGACCTTGAAATGGTGTCAATAGTAAGTGCCATTCTTATACCATTTACCTCTCTCATATTTTTTTCATGGCACAAATGTATGCAATAAATCACCGAGATATGTTTCCTCGTGAAATTTTCTAGTGCCTTGAGAAGTTATATTTGGGTCAGATATTGGAACCCACGTGTAGTGCCATATCTCCTAACCACACGAGGCTACAATGGAGCAGAAGTATACTTGAAAAGAATATCATTGATGTCATTTCGGTGCCTCAACAATCCGGGCCATGGTGTCGGGTATATCCTAAATTAATTCCCTCAAAATCCATGAACTCAGTACTTAAAAGTAAAGCATTTTTTTTTATATGTGCAAGGCCATATACAATGAACATATGGATTTTGATTAAAGGTTGACATGATGGTTTCACTTATTTAAATTTCTCTCTCAACAGGCTTATAACTATTTGTACTCTTACATTTGGGCCAATGATAGGAATGTCCGTGAAGCCCTTCACATACGAGAGGTATGAAGAAACATTTTCTTCGCCGGCATCATCGACATTTATATATACCCATGTTGATTATGTGATAATGACGTTCAGGGTACGAAGCCAGAGTGGGATAGATGCAACTACTCTCTATCTTACACTAAGGACGTCCTAAATAGTGTAGTATATCATAGATACCTCTCTAAGACATCGCTCCGTGCCCTTATTTACAGGTACTGTGTTAGTTAAAGGGATAATAACACAAATGGTTTAGAAACTTTAGTCTAATGTGTAATATCATCTCAATATATTTAATGTGGTCCTTTAATTTTGGCACAACGTGCAATTTTATTTTTGAATTTTGAATTTATTCAATATTACTCCTAACCCATCCGTAAATGTTTAATGTAGTCTTTGTGTATGCTTCATTTTCACATAGACTAAGGACTAGATTGAACATTTATCAATAATTCATTAATCACATTGAACATATTAATTGTCTAAGGGACGACAACGCAAATCGGGTTAAAATTTAGGGAAACGAATTTAAATTCTAGAGATGATATTACTTATTGGACCAAATTTCAATGACCATTTATGTCATCTTCCCTTAGCTAAACAAATAAGTTTCTCGTTCTGGTTCCATTCTTTTAAGTCAATTTGCTTTTTTACATAATTCAGCAATTTTTTCTTTTATTGGAAAAAATTACTCTTGTTGTAGTGGTGATCATGACTTGGCTATCCCGTACGTGGGCACTTTAGATTGGATAAGATCGCTCAATTTGACTTTACTTGGTCGGTGGGCACCTTGGTTTGTTGAAGGTCAAGTAGCCGGGTACATCATCTTGATCCAAAATATCACTATGCTTTCTTTTATTGAATTTAGTTTACATGATCATCATCTTCTCACAAATGTTTAGCTTCTACTTCGCTTGATGATGAAAATATTTATTCCATTGTGAACAGTGCACATATCGATCAAACTATGCACTAGAAATTATTACCGTTGATGAAAGTTACTCATTAAACTCCATAGTTTGTGTTAAAAACCATATAGGATCCATTTATATAAAGGAGAGCCAAATCCCAATTTTTTTTTATTTTTTTTTATTTATGGTATTTGGACGACATAAAACTATTTGATTTAAGAATAACATGCTCCATGGATTAAAGGCAACAAGGTTAGATTGGGGGAAAGTGATTTCCCATTCTAGCAATGTGTAGATCACCACACAAATAAAAGCTAAGTATTTTCCTTTAAAATGATTTCATGAAAAATATTTTCCTTTATCATAAAGTTTTTGGTGAAATAAACACATCCTTAAGCTAAAAATGTGTGTATCAATCGGAATTAGACCTATAAACTTAAATTAATTCACTCTTATTGTCTCCCACTGCAATAAAGTGCTTCATATTTGGATTACACGTTATCAATGGAAATAAAAACATTGACAAATTGTTCATTGAATCTATTAGAAATATTTTGCTTTATCCACCAGCAGATATATTATTTTTCTTAGTGATATACTGAGCAATCATAATGTAGGTTGCTCAAGATCATGAGTTTGGTTGATGATGACATTAAAATTTGGATTGGGCTGTAATTCATTTTTTATTCGCGAAAATTTCTCTTTCGACTCTCACTCGACTCTGCGCACTCTGCACCCTTTCCGGATTCTCCTCTTGCTCTTCTTCCAGATCAGGCTAAGCCTTGGTTTAGAAATGGGCCTTCCCCAATTCATAGTTTTAAGAGGAAGCATATCAATGGGCTTGTTTCTTTCTTTTGTTGGGTTTTCTGCAAAATTGATGTCATCACTTAATTTAATTATACCGTAGAAAATCCAAAATACTCTAAATCATGTCCGTTTTGTTGCTCAAAAGCCTCAAATGGCTAATTTGGTCAGTTTGAGTAAGAAATAAGCGACTTTGTTACAAATTATCTTATTTGATATTAGAATAGTCCTCCTTTCCAGATTGGTTATCTTATTTTGAGTTAAAAAGCATGTTAGGCTCTTTTTGAGCCATTTTTTTGAGTTTGTAAGGCTTCTCCACGAACATTTTGCAATTTCTATCACCCATCGAATTTCTTGTGTCTATTTCCCAAGTACGTAGATTGCGTGTGCTTGGGGAGTTGTAAATGTTATATATGTTAACTTTTTTTTTTTATTTACTTGGATAGATACTCTATATTATATTCGGAGAACAGTAGATATGATTTGACATTTACGACGATCAAGGTAAGACCAACTCCCTTTCACTATGTCTTCTTTTTAATCCTCTCATATTCGTATTCATTTCCAAAATTGATTATCTCAACTTATTATGGTCCTTTTTCCTTCTTCTTCTTCTTTTTTTTTTTTTTCCATTTTGCCGTGGTGCAGGGAGGGGAGCACACAGCTCCAGAGTATAAACCCAAGGAATGTCTTGCAATGGTGGATAGATGGTTCTCTTATTACCCTCTCTAGCTCATTTCCATTGGCCTCTGGGTTGATACTCGAAGCAACCCAAGTTTGTCGCCCAATAATAATGCGTTCGTGTCCTGTCAGATCATCCATCTTTGTGGGAGGTCAATAAATATCATTGCAGTTGGAAAGCTATTTCCATCTGGAAAGGTGTTTTAGTGAAAGAATTACATTCACGGGGTTTTAATTCATGCAGTTTCGGGATATTAAGCAAAGTTTTTAAAAAAAATACTATCTTAAAGTTAAGAAATTGTAAAAAAATTCTTATATGAATTTACATATTAACATTTGCGTTTTCCCAAAGTTTTTGGTACTTTGGGTTAATAAAAAAGTTAAAATGATTGCATTTATTATGTAAAAAGCAAAAAGTAAAAGTCAATCTAGACACATATGATTATTTAAGCATAACCTGTGTGCCTTTCTTGATTATGCATTGCATTTATTTTGACAAATAGTTAGATTTTGCGTACAATATTTTATTATATTACCATGGATAGAACACAAATAATGAAAAATGTTCCAAAGATTACTCGAGTGGGCAAATGTTTGGTCCAGATATATATGGTAGATGACCCATTCCAAATACTAAATCAAAAGCACCCTTTGTAGCTACTCAAAGTGACACTAGGGGTAATCGCTGTGTGGTTTGAGTTCTATTATTACACATGGCCAAGCCGATTACATGCATGAAATGAAGGTGGCGGTGATGATTCTTAGTGATCTAAGGACGCCAATGGAAGGTTTCAAAAGCGAAGAATCCTATTTAATCGAGAGGATTTCTGGCTTCTTCCTTTAGCTTATGCTCTCTTCTCAAGTGTATGTTTTGTGTTTTGAGTTGTCAATTGTCTGAGGATTTCCAACTTCTTTAGTTGGAATGATCAAATTGGCTAAATTAAAAAGCTTATAATTAAATTCGCATAAGTATAGTAGGTTTTAAATTTGTTGGTAATTTTTACATCAACTAGATAGGCCCTCACCTTGCAAATATTTATTTAAATTAATCGTTAAAATTTGCTAAATTCTCCCTTGAGCCTTTATTTATTTATTTATTTATTTATTTATTTGATGACGTGTTCAAAGGGGCGTCATTGAAGATGATATTAATTTACTCAGTGACTTTTTATTGCTTTGAAAGGTCGGCATGGGTTGCCTCCATTCGGTCATACCATGCTGGGTAAAGGCCATGTCGATTCGTTCCCTTTCGGGTCAGGACTGTGTTGCGTCTTCATTGGTCGTAACATGGCGGGTGAAGGACTGTGATGGTAGATTTTCACGTGGTCCGTCCACCAAATCCTGTGGGGCTCGTGCCATAAACGACCGGTGGACACGATGATATGAATCCATCTTGGGAAAGTTCACAGGGGATCGTGCACTCGGACAGTCTTTCTTAGCGCATATATACTCATTTTCAAAGAGTACATGTCTTGCTTATCAGTCATCTGATTAATTACTAAACGAAAGTACGACTTGAGGTGGCCATATGTTCACTCTTGCCCTCGCATACTCCAAACACAAGACTAGGAGTTCAAGGCGAGCTTGCTCAGCCATCGACGAGGGTAAGGTCAACCTCACCTAACGACGGCAAAAGTGAGCTCATTGAACCACAAAAGAGGCAAGCCCCTACCAGATTAGCCACTAGCGAGGGTAAAGCTGACCTCACCAACAAGAGGAAAAAGGAAGAGGAAAAAAATAAAGAAAAAAGGAAAATAAAACAAAATAATTCAAATAATTCAAAAATTCAGAAAAATATAAAAATATTATTAAAATTTATTTATGTCAGCGTCACTTGGGCAAAATTGGATGGGTGAACTAAATTAATACAAATAAAAAATATATTTAAGACTCAATTAACAATGAAAAATATTTCAAATTGAAAGGATAATATTGTAATAAGTTTAGGATTATTTTGATACTTCCTCCATTGTTTTGTTAAGGAAGAAGGCATCTTCAATTGGGCTATGAGAGATGATTACCCCGCTGTGAATGGACGGCACAAATCAAACTTATTGACACGGAACAATAGAATTCGACCTGTATGGAGGTACATGTGGAACTTGCGGCCATTGTATTGGATAGGGTATGGAGTTTTACGACACTCATCGGTCCCCCTTTTTTTTTTTTTTTTTTTTTTTTTTTGGGGGGGGGGGGGGGGGGGGGGGGGGGGGGTGTGGTTCCTGCTTTAATGGATAGGGTATGGAGTTTGACGTGGTTGGGGCGGGGGTGGGGTTCCTGCTTTAATGGATAGGGTATGGAGGTGACTTGGTGGGGGTAGGGGTGGGGGGTCCTGCTTTAATGGATAGGGTATGGAGTTTTTTTTTTTTTTTTTTTTTGAACTAGATAGGGTATGGAGTTTGACAACACTTATCGGTCCCTTTCTTTTCTTTTTTTTTTTTGGGAGTGGGGGTCCTGCTTTAAATATTCAATTACAGCCTCAAGAAATATGACTTCTCTGATGGTTATCTAGTTAGGGTGAAAAAAAAAGGACCACCGTAACTCATTGAGAGAAGTAGTCGAGTGATCTAACAGTGAATGACATGGTCCCTCAAGGTTATTTAAAAGTTATTGAAATTAGCTGATAAAACCTCTAATAGGTGCAAGATAAGAATTAATTAAGTGGACAAGAAAGATGCTCACTAATAGAGCGCACTTTCGAAAGGAAATTATGTCTCGTTGAGAAAATAACACTAATGACCTATGAACTTTGGTCTAATATGCATTTTATCCATAAACTTTTAATTTGTTCAAATTGATCCTGAACTTTTGGTAAATGTTCAAAAGAATTCAATTGAACATTTACAAAAAATTTAATGGCCGCTCTAAATAAATTATAATTTAGAAACTATTTGTGTAATTATTCTCATCACATTTGTTGAGAAGTAGAGAGCGACTCCACTGTCGGTTGATTCGGTCAAAGAGATGTCACATACACATATGAACCGCGGTGACAATTCCTCTACTAACCAGGGGATGGACGGTTGAAAAAAGCGGCGAAGCCAATATAAAACTCTAGAAATCCATAAATAAAAGAAAAGCCGCGAAGCACGTTGTGGCTCAAATTGATCGCCCTGTATATGTTTTTCTGACCAGCGGATGGACCATTTAGAAAGCTGGGAAGCATTATATAACCCGTGAAATCCACACGGAGGAAGGGGGAACCTTACGGAAATCTGCCTATTTCTCTTTTTCTCACCATTTTTCTTTGTTGGACGAGCCAAGGATGTTGCATCTCCTAGTTCCATTGCTGCTCTTGATCTCCAGCATTGGGCGATCACAATCAGCCATCGTTGAGAGTCTCCCGGGTTTCCCCGGACATCTTCCTTTCAAACTGGAAACAGGGTCAGCTCGTATCATATGATTAAGAGCAACTGCATTTTGGCAGATGACTTGATTCGCTATTTCTTTTCTTTATGTTCAAGAGTTGTGTGTGTGTGTGTGTGTGCGTGCGTGTATCTTCTTTCTAACGTTCGTTGGAATGGGGGTGAAACAAAACTGGTGCAGATACGTCGGGGTAGGAGAGTTGGAGGAAGTGCAGCTATTTTACTACTTCATCGAGTCCGAGAGGAGCCCCAAGGACGACCCTCTGTTGCTTTGGCTTACCGGTGGTCCCGGTTGCTCCGCTTTGTCCGGCCTTCTCTTCGAAATAGGTCCGCTCTCTTTTGTTTACTTTACTAATCGCGGTTGCCATCAAAGTCAATCTTCTTCTTTTCTTCATTTCTGCGTTAGTACTAAGCTCTCGGTAGCGTTCTTTTTCCTCTCTTTTGGAAGATTATTTGCTTATGCTGTATTATCTTATACAAAATGGTTAAGGTGGTCACTCATTGAGCCCCTGCGGATTCAAATGTACCAATGATGTCCCGAGGTCGTAGCTTCTTTTCAGGATATGATATGACGTATACATATACGTCGATCAATTTTTCGAAGGAAAAGAACACAAGATACTTAGCGTGATAAAATCCCCAAAAGGAATTATCCATCTTTTCTGGCGTTGTTGTCAAACCTGACGTTCCATGATAGGCATTCCTTTCATGTAGTTTTATGATCTCAAACCTGCTCAATGGCCTGTAATTAAACTCCTTAGAGACTGTAGTAAAACATTATGAAATTGACTCCATTTATTTCACAAGAAAAGAAAAACTTAAAAAAATATTTTTCTCAAAATGATCGCTCATATCACTCAAAATAATTAGCCAATAAAAAATATTTTAATTTTTGACAAAAATTTAAAGTCTAAACATTTTTTGATGATTAAAAAAATTGTTCATTCATTACTTTTGTAAATGACATAAATGACATTTTTCCCAAAAATATTTTTTAAATCATTTATTTTTCCTATAACAAATGGATTCTAATCACACGAGTCCTTCTTTATAGATAATATTTAGACACTAATCCGATAATTACATAGACTATCACTAGTTGCGCCAAAAGAATCCAAAAAAGGACGGGTTATCACAAAGTGGTCCTATTTCAATCCAGCATATACAAAATGGTTTTATGCCGACCAAAATTGACATTTTTGTCATCTTTGTGTGCGTGTGCGCTAAGTCTCTCCCCGTAATACAGCGGAGGGAAGAACGTCGGGATTAGGAGAAACACAATAAGAACGTTGCGTGGGTGTTACGTTGGCGCTTCTCAATTTCGCCTTGGCAGAAGACGACAATCAAGCTAAACCCAAAGCCCATCTTTTCTTGACGAGAACTTCCATTCTTTCCATCAGATTTCGCACGACCTGCCGTTTTCAATCCAATCATATGATAATTTAGAGATGCAAATAGGCTTCGTCTTAAGTGGTGAATTTGGAATTCAATATCATCACATGTAACAATATGTCAATCGAAAGCAAAATCACACATAGTTTTGATCATCCAAAATCTCGATGTTTATACATTTTCGCACAGGTCCATTACAATTTGATTATTCAAATTCCAGCGGAAACAGACCAATATTGAAGTTGAATCCCTACTCCTGGACAAAGGTGAAATACCTTTATTTTCAGCTAGGGTTAATATATTTGACTTAGAAAGATCAAAAGCTATCAGCTGTTTTTTTACAACAGATAGCCAACATTATCTTTTTGGATGCGCCTGCGGGTACGGGATTTTCATATGCAACGACATGGACAGCATATGACATTAATGACACATCCTCTGCAGCACAAACATATGAATTTTTAAGAAAGGTAACCCATTTGTATTAATACCAACATTATGTCACCTCAAGATAATCAGATGTTGGGAGAATTACCAAAAAAGTCATAAACATATTGCAATTGTGCTAATTCAGTCATAAACCTTTTTTTTTGTCCAATTTAGTCCTAAATCTTTTATAATTGTGCCAATTCCATCAATCTGACCAAAATTGGCCGGCTGGCGTTGACGTGGACACCGGCGGTGAACAGCCGGCCGACAAGGTAATTTTTAAATTTTTTTTAAATTTTTTAAATTTTTTTTTCGAATTTTTAAATATTTTTTTTCAAAATTTTTAATTTTTTAATTTTTTTGGCCTTCTTCTCCTTCCTCTAGCCGGCCAACACGGCCGAGGTGAGGGCCGGCGAAGTCGCCTCGCCGGCCACCGGCGGAGGCAAGCCTCGCCCGGCCGGCGAGGCGGCCATCGCCAGATCCGGCGAGGCTCGACCTCGCCATGGCCGGGCAAGGCCGAGACTTGCCGGATCCGGCGATGGCCGCCTCGCCGACCGGCGAGGGCGAGGGTCGACCTCGCCCAGTGGCCGGCGAGGCTGCCGTCACCATCGCCGCCCCCGCCGCCTCCGAGGCCCCTCCCTCGTCCCCCGATCATTGGCACGATCTCCCCCTCCGAGCTCAAGCGGCCCTCCCTGGCCGTGACCATCGCCAAAACCCTGTTCTAGCGCCTCTGGACCAATGAGGATGAGATCGAGCTCCTCCGCGGGTTCCTCGACTACACCGCCTTGCCCTCGCCAGTGCCCAGCGAGGGCCGAGCTCGCCGGATCTAGCGACGGCCGCCTCGCCGTCACTAGGCAAGGCTCGCCTCCGCCAGTGGCAAGCGAGGTTGACCTCGCCGGCCCTCACCTTTGGCCAGCGCTGGCCGGCCAGAGGAGGGAGAAGAAGGCCAAAAATTTAAAAATTTAAAAATTTTTTAAAAAAAATTAAAAATTCAAATATATATATAAATTACCTCGCCGGCCGGCTGTCCCCCGCCGGCGTCCACGTTAGCGCCGGCCAGCCAATTTTGGCCAAATGGACTAAATTGGCACAATTATAAAAGGTTTATGACTAAATTGGACAAAAAAAAAATTATGACCGAATTGGCACAATTGCAATAGGTTTAGGACTTTTTTGGAGATGTTCCTAAGGCAATTATCATAGTTAATTACCTGGAACAATAGAGTTCCTCAATTCTTTCGTTTTTTGATTTTTTTTTTTATTGATGCAGTGGCTTATGTCTCACCCCAAATTCCTCACAAATTCGTTGTACATCACTGGTGATTCTTATTCTGGTGTTGTTGTCCCCATAATTGTTAAAGAAGTATACGATGGTGCGTAATTGAAGTTTACCCGCATATTATATGTGTCAAGAAGCTACTTTCATTTCATGAAAAAATGAAAAATAAAAACTCTATTTGCTTTTCTGTACAGGAAATGAAGCTGGACACGAGCCGCCAATGAATCTCAAAGTATTTAATAATGTCGTAGATTTGTTTTTCTTTAATAAGCTTTCGTATCATATAATTATATTCATGTGTTCTTGTCCTATTCACACCTAGGTTAAAACTCATACGCATGCTACTATTTCCTCAATATTTCAACTTCATATCTATTAATACTACGCCATATATGTTAAGTAAAGCATCATTATTGTGGTCATATGAATAGGGTTATGTGCTTGGCAATCCGGTGACTTGTGAAGTAAAGGACATCAGTCAAAGAATTCCGTACGGTCACAAGATGGCTCTCATATCAGATGAACTTTACGAGGTGAATTTACTATATATCTTAACTAGAGTAAGATCTATATACTATAAAAGAATATAATATATTAGTAGTAATAATTACACATGGATCGACATTTTTTTTTTTTGTGATTTTTCTTTTGTATTCATGTTTTCAAGTCGACTAAAACGAATTGCTATGGAGATTATGTGAACGTCGATCCCACCAACGGAGCTTGTCTAGCTGACCTTGAAATGGTGTCAATAGTAAGTGCCATTCTTATACCATTTACCTCTCTCATATTTTTTCGTGGTATGTATGTATGCGATAAATCACCGAGATATGTTTCCTCATGAAATTTTCTAGTGCCTTGAGAAGTTATATTTGGCTCAAATATTGGAACCCATGTGTAATGCCATATCTCCTAACCACACGAGGCTAAAATGGAGCAGAAGTATACTTGAAAAGAATATCATTGATGTCGTTTCAGTGCCTCAACAATCCGGGCCATGGTGTCGGGTACATCCTAAATTAATTCCCTCAAAATCCATGAGCTCAGTACTTAAAAGTAAAGCATTTTTTTATATGTGCAAGGCAATATACAATGAACATATGGATTTTGATTAAAGGCTGACATGATGGTTTCACTTATTTAAATTTCTCTCTCGACAGGCTTATAACTATTTATACTCTTACATTTGGGCCAATGATAGGAATGTCCACAAAGCCCTTCACATACGAGAGGTATGAAGAAACATTTTCTTCGCCGGCATCATCGACATTTATATATACCCATGTTGATTATGTGATAATGACGTTCAGGGTACGAAGCCAGAGTGGGATAGATGCAACTACTCGCTATCTTACACTAAGGACGTCCTAAATAGTGTAGTATATCATAGATACCTCTCTAAGACATCGCTCCGTGCCCTTATTTACAGGTACTGTGTTAGTTAAAGGGATAATAACACAAATGGTTTAGAAACTTTAGTCTAATGTGTAATATCATCTCAATATATTTAATGTGGTCCTTTAATTTTGGCACAACGTGCAATTTTATTTTTGAATTTTGAATTTATTCAATATTACTCCTAACCCATCCGTAAATGTTTAATGTAGTCTTTGTGTATGCTTCATTTTCACATAGACTAAGGACTAGATTGAACATTTATCAATAATTCATTAATCACATTGAACATATTAATTGTCTAAGGGACGACAACGCAAATCGGGTTAAAATTTAGGGAAACGAATTTAAATTCTAGAGATGATATTACTTATTGGACCAAATTTCAATGACCATTTATGTCATCTTCCCTTAGCTAAACAAATAAGTTTCTCGTTCTGGTTCCATTCTTTTAAGTCAATTTGCTTTTTTACATAATTCAGCAATTTTTTCTTTTATTGGAAAAAATTACTCTTGTTGTAGTGGTGATCATGACTTGGCTATCCCGTACGTGGGCACTTTAGATTGGATAAGATCGCTCAATTTGACTTTACTTGGTCGGTGGGCACCTTGGTTTGTTGAAGGTCAAGTAGCCGGGTACATCATCTTGATCCAAAATATCACTATGCTTTCTTTTATTGAATTTAGTTTACATGATCATCATCTTCTCACAAATGTTTAGCTTCTACTTCGCTTGATGATGAAAATATTTATTCCATTGTGAACAGTGCACATATCGATCAAACTATGCACTAGAAATTATTACCGTTGATGAAAGTTACTCATTAAACTCCATAGTTTGTGTTAAAAACCATATAGGATCCATTTATATAAAGGAGAGCCAAATCCCAATTTTATTTTATTTTTTTGATTTATGGTATTTGGACGACATAAAACTATTTGATTTAAGAATAACATGCTCCATGGATTAAAGGCAACAAGGTTAGATTGGGGGAAAGTGATTTCCCATTCTAGCAATGTCTAGATCACCACACAAATAAAAGTTAAGTATTTTCCTTTAAAATGATTTCATGAAAAATATTTTCCTTTATCATAAATTTTTTGGTGAAATAAACACATCCTTAAGCTAAAAATGTGTGTATCAATCGGAATTAGACCTATAAACTTAAATTAATTCACTCTTATTGTCTCCCACTGCGATAAAGTACTTCATATTTGGATTACACGTTATCAATGGAAATAAAAACATTGACAAATTGTTCATTGAATCTATTAGAAATATTTTGCTTTATCCACCAGCAGATATATTATTTTTCTTAGTGATATACTGAGCAATCATAATGTAGGTTGCTCAAGATCATGAGTTTGGTTGATGATGACATTAAAATTTGGATTGGGCTGTAATTCATTTTTTATTCGCGAAAATTTCTCTTTCGACTCTCACTCGACTCTGCGCACTCTGCACCCTTTCCGGATTCTCCTCTTGCTCTTCTTCCAGATCAGGCTAAGCCTTGGTTTAGAAATGGGCCTTCCCCAATTCATAGTTTTAAGAGGAAGCATATCAATGGGCTTGTTTCTTTCTTTTGTTGGGTTTTCTGCAAAATTGATGTCATCACTTAATTTAATTATACCGTAGAAAATCCAAAATACTCTAAATCATGTCCGTTTTGTTGCTCAAAAGCCTCAAATGGCTAATTTGGTCGTTTGTGTAAGAAATAAGCGACTTTGTTACAAATTATCTTATTTGATATTAGAATAGTCCTCCTTTCCAGATTGGTTATCTTATTTTGAGTTAAAAAGCATGTTAGGCTCTTTTTGAGCCATTTTTTTGAGTTTGTAAGGCTTCTCCACGAACATTTTGCAATTTCTATTACCCATCGAATTTCTTGTGTCTATTTCCCACGCACGTAGATTGCGTGTGCTTGGGGAGTTGTAAATGTTATATATGTTAACTTTTTTTTTTTTAATTTACTTGGATAGATACTCTATATTATATTCGGAGAACAGTAGATATGATTTGACATTTACGACGATCAAGGTAAGACCAACTCCCTTTCACTATGTCTTCTTTTTAATCCTCTCATATTCGTATTCATTTCCAAAATTGATTATCTCAACTTATTATGGTCCTTTTTCCTTCTTCTTTTTTTTCCATTTTGCCGTGGTGCAGGGAGGGGGGCACACAGCTCCAGAGTATAAACC
The DNA here is from genome assembly GCA_017140615.1 of Eucalyptus cladocalyx. Taxonomy (NCBI): domain Eukaryota; kingdom Viridiplantae; phylum Streptophyta; class Magnoliopsida; order Myrtales; family Myrtaceae; genus Eucalyptus; species Eucalyptus cladocalyx. The sequence goes on along the minus strand of CM029524.1, from coordinate 19,575,186 downwards.
CAAGGAATGTCTTGCGATGGTGGATAGATGGTTCTCGTATTACCCTCTCTAGCTCATTTCCATTGGCCTTTGGGTTGACACTCGAAGCAACTCAAGTTTGTCGCCCAATAATAATGCGTTCGTGTCCTGTCAGATCATCCATCTTTGTGGGAGGTCAATAAATATCATTGCAGTTGGAAAGCTATTTCCATCTAGAAAGGTGTTTTAGTGAAGGAATTACATTCACGGGGTTTTAATTCATGCATCATTGATGGAAGAAACTTATTGGCTCGTTAGTTTCGGGATATTAAGCAAAGTTTAAAAAAAAAAAAAAATACTATCTTAAAGTTAAGAAATTGTGAAAAAATTCTTATATGAATTTACATATTAACATTTGCGTTTTCCCAAAGTTTTTGGTACTTTGGGTTAATAAAAAAAGTTAAAATGATTGCATTTATTATGTAAAAAGCAAAAAGTAAAAGTCAATCTAGGCAGATCCAATGATTTAAGCATAACTTGTGTGCCTTTCTTGATTCTGCATTGCATTTATTTTGACAAATAGTTAGATTTTGTGTACATTATTTTATTATATTACCATGGATAGAACAGAAAGAATGAAAAGTGTTCCAAAGATTACTCGAGTGGGCAAATGTTTGGTCCAGATATATATGGCATATAGCCCATTCCAAATACTAAACCAAAAGCACCCTCTGTAGCTACTCAAAGTGACACTGGGGGTAATCACTGTGTGATTTGAATTCTATTATTACACGTGGCCAAGCTGATTACATGCATGAAATGAAGGCGGTGGTGATGATTCTTAGTGATCTAAGGACGCCAATGGAAGGTTTCAAAAGCAAAGAATCCTATTTAATCGAGAGGATTTCTAGCTTCTTCCTTTAGCTTATGCTCTCTTCTCAAGTGTATGTTTTTTGTTCTGAGTTGTCAATGGTATGAGGATTTCCAACTTCTTTAGTCGGAATGAATAAATTGGCCAAATTAAAAAGTTTATGATTAATTTCATATAAGTATAGTAGGTTTGAAATTTTGTTTTTAATTTTTACATCAACTAGATAGGCACTCACCTAGCAAATGTTTATTTAAATTAATCGTTAAAATTTGCTAAATTCTCCCTTGAGCATTTATTTATTTGTTTATTTGATGACGTGTTCAAAGGGGCGTCATTGAAGATGATATTAATTTACTCTCAGTGACTTTTTATTGCTTTGAAAGGTCGACATGGGTTTGTGCCTTCATTCGGTCATACCATGCTGGGTAAAGGCCATGTCGGTTCGTACCCCTTCGGGTCCGGACCGTGGTGCGTCTTCATTGGTCGTAACATGGCGGGTGAAGGACCATGTTGGTAGATTTTCACGTGGTCCGTCCACCAAATCCTGCGGGGCTTATGCCATAAACGACCGGTGGATACATGATATGAATCCATCTTGGGGATCACAGTTCACAGGGGATATTGCGCTCGGACAGCCTATAATTTTGTAAGTGTTTAGCGTATATATACTCATTTTCAAAGATCACATGTCTTGCTTATCGATCATCTGATCAATTACTAAATGAAAGTATGACTTGAGGTGGCCATATATTCACTGTGTCCTCACACACTCCAAACACAAGACTAAGAGTTCAATGCGAGCTTGCTCAGCCATTGACGAGGGTATGGTCGACCTCACCTAATGACAGCAAAGGTGAGCTTGTTGAACCACCAGTGAGGCAAGCCCCCACCAGATTAACCACAAGCGAGGGTAAGGCCAACCTCGCCAACAAGAGGAAAAAAAAAACAAAATAATTCAAAATTTCAGAAAAATATTAAAATATTAAAATATTATTAAAAATTATTCATGTCAGCGTCACTTGGATAAAATTGGATGGGTGGACAAAATTAATACAAATGCAAAAAATTTAAGACTCAATTGACAATAAAAAGATTTAAAATTAAATGGACATAATTGTAATAAATTTAGGATTATTTTGATACTTCCTCCATTATTGAGAAAGAAGGCATCTTCAATTGGGCTTTGAGAGATGATTACACTGGTGTGAATGGACGGCACAAATCAAACTTATTGACACGGAACAATAGAATTCGATCTGTATGGAAATATATGCGAAACTTGCGGCCATTGTACTGGATAGGGTATGGAGTTTGACAACACTTATTGGTCCCTTTTTTTTTTTTTGGGGGGGGGGGGGGTGAGTTTCCATTCTTTAAATATTCAATTACAGCCTCAAGAAATATGACTTTTCTGATGGTTATCTAGTGAAACAAAGGACCGTCGTAACTCATTGAGAGAAGTAGTCGAGTGATCTGATAGTGAGTGACATGGTCCCTTGAGGTTATTTAAAAGTTACTGAAAGTAGATTATAATACCTCTAATAGGCGCAAGATAAGAATTAATTAAGCTGACAAGAAAGATGCTAATTAATATAGCGCACTTTCGGGAGGGAATTATATCTCGTTGAGAAAATAACACTAATGGCCTATGAACTTTGGTCTAACATGCATTTTATCCCTAAACTTTTAATTTTTTCAAATTGATTCCTCGACTTTTGGTAAATGTTCAAAATAATTAGATTAAACATTTACAAAAAATTCAATGGCCGCTCCAAATAAATGACAATTTAGAGACTATTTGTGTAATAATTACAATCACATTTGTTGAGAAGTAGAGAGCGACTCCACTGTCGGTTGATTTGGTCAAAGAGATGTCACATACATATATGAACCGTGGTGACAATTACTCTACTAACCCGGGGATGGACGGTTTACAAAGCGGCAAAGCCAATATAAACTTTAGAAATCCATAAAAAGGCGCGAAGCACGTTGTGGCTCAAATTGGTCCCGTGCATATGTTTTTTCTGACCGGTGGATGGACCATTTATAAAGCTGGGAAGCATTATATAACCCGTCAAATCCACGCGGAGGAAGGGGGAACCTTACGGAAATCTGCCTCCTCACCATTTTTCTTTGCTGGACGAGCCGAGGATGTTGCATCTCCTAGTTCCATTGCTGCTCTTGATTTCCAACGTTGAACGATTACAATCAGCCATCGTTGAGAATCTCCCGGGTTTCCCCGGAGATCTTCCTTTCAAACTGGAAACAGGGTCAGCTCGTGTTATATGATTAAGAGCAACTGCAATTTAGCAAATGACTCGATTCGCTATTTCTTTTATTTATGTTCAAGAGTGATATATATATATGAGTGTCTTCTTTCTAACGTTCGTTGGAATGGGGGTGCAACAAAAATGGTGTGGCTACGGAGGGGTAGGAGAGTTGGAGGAAGTGCAGCTATTTTACTACTACATCGAGTCCGAGAGGAGCCCCAAGGATGACCCTTTGTTGTTTTGGCTCACCAGCGGTCCGGGTTGCTCCGCTCTATCCGGCCTCCTCTTCGAAATAGGTGCATTCTCTCTTTTCAATTTCTCCATTCATCATTTTTCTTCTTCCTAGCGATATTAATATTATTTGGAGTGGTGGAGCTTTTGGTAGCCTTCTTCTTTTTTCTCTCGTTTTTGGAAGGTTAGTAGATTATGCTTTGCAATACTGGATAAAAATATTTAAGATGGTCACTCATTGAGCTCCCTCCAAACTCCAATCTGCAAAAGATCACGACACAAGCACTATTCTGTTTTTTATGGCTCTGTTTTCTTTAGGATGAGTCATTGTAATGCTCGTGTTGATTGAACTAAATCGCCAATGAAGTTTTGACAAGACCTTAATGAGCTCGTAGTAACTTTTCATGGCATGACAAATGCTTAAATGTGTGTGTGTAAATATCTATTCAACAGGAAAAAAAAAAAAAAGAGATGTATCTAATATCCACCTCAAGAAAATCCCCAACATAGTCAAATGTTAAATAGTAGGAGTCTCATTGTCTTATCTCTATCTCTATCTTATTATTTTAGCCAGGATTCTTTACCAAAACCCCGATATAAAAAGTATATATATATATATGCGACTGAATTGAACAATCATTTTTAGTGATGGGCATTCCTTTTATAAGCATTTATACTCTCAAACCTGCTCAAAAGCCTGTAATTAAATTCCTTATGGACTATATTAGAATATTATGCAACTAAGATACAAGTCCTTCTTTATCGATAACATTATGCATCATTCCATTGATTATATTTTAGTAGCAATAGTTGCGCTCCAAAAAATTGACTAGCGTTATCACTTACAAAAAGGTCCTCTTTCCAATCCAGCACTTACAAAAAAAAGGTCCTATCTCCCTTTCAAAATAAAAAGAATAGTTGAAATCTGGTGTGACAAGTATATAAGATGCTGGTAGGAAGATTTTTGTAATTTGAGGAGGATATTGGTAACCATACCATAGAGCTTACGTTGGCAGTTGAGAAAGTTGGAAGTTCTTTTGTCCCTTTCTCATGCTCCCCTAGGCAAAGGACAAGCCAAAATACATCTTTTCTGGACGAACTCTCCTATCCTTCCCATTTTCTGCCGATTCGAGGGGTCCATATTATGCCACTCACCATAATTTCTCGTATCTTACCCCAATTCTAGTTTTTACTCGTGTTGTACCCAGGGTGGTCAATAGGTCGAGTCGGGTTTTTATGATACCCGGTCCGAAATACTAAAAGGTGCACTTGACCCTACCTAACCCGATACTCAAATTTTGTATAACTCAAGAAAATTAGTTAGGTCTAGTCAGGCAAGCGTCGATTAGCTGGGCTTCGATCTATGATTTCATCCTCGTTACGCACGCACGGAGAGAGAAGAGGAGAGAGAGGGAAGTTAGGCTATGCTCTAGGGGTGTCAAAAAACCCGTCCCTGACCCGATCCAACCTGACTCAGCCCAACTTGACCTGACCCTAACCCTAATAATACCAACATCTAAAAATCCCTACCCGAAAAGATTGAGACCCAACCCCCAAAATACTCTAATTTTAAGGTTGGGTCGGGTTTTTTTTACACCCCTAGCTATACCTATATAAGTCGATAAATACTTAAACTTAACTCAAGTGGACTCCCAAGCATTTTTTTTTTTTTTTTTTTTTTTTGGTCTTTGGAGGAACCAGAACACTTGCGGCCGACAATGCCGCGTCGTAAACCCCGGGTGACACTTAGCGGGAGGACCCACCACCCATGAGTCACACTTAATACACCTAGCGCCTCCCATGGGTTTTGAACCCTTCACCTCTTCGTTGAGGATCAGCAGAGCTTTAACCAGTGGAGCCACCGCGGCCGGTGGTGACTCCCAAGCATTGTACACTACTTCAATGAATTCCTTTGTAATGGGGTATGTCTCCTAATAAAATATCACGTGAATTTGAATTGTGTGAGCCCAACTCACATCTATTGAGGCATTGATGAATGATATCAGCCCTCTTAGAACCCATATGATATAGCGGTTTGTGTGAGTCGAGATTCATATCTACCGTCTCACGAAGTAGGATACACATGAGATCCATATAATCTAGTGATCCATGATAGCTGGCCCACATGCTATGGGTGCAAATGACAATTTCTTTAGACTCATTATGGTTGCATTTCCACTTTTTCCTTCTCTAACATGAACTACCATGAATTTGGAGAATAAATCTTCAACATCATCCGTCTTACGTGCATTCATCACAAAGTCAATTTTCATCAAGAAAAGAGCCTTGCCCTAAGAGTTGAGTAAAAAATTGTCATTTTAAATATACGCTCGTACATGTATACACCTACACTAGATGTGAACCTTCATACTTTCAACGGTTTTCATTTGAAATTGACTACTCATCTAAGCTTTTTCTCCAAATTATAGTCTCTAACTCTAAGAAAGCTACTTTTTTCAATTTAGACCTAATGTTGCCACAAGTGATACTACTTTGCTGTATTTATGCTAGTGCCGCCTTATCTTGCAGCGCTTATGTGATGTTGCTATCTAGGCAACGTGATTTTAGTTGATGTCTAACGTTGTGACATTTAATGTAAATTGGAAAGCAATTTTCTAGATATTTCAATTTGGGGCATGCTAGATCTATGGATGAAAACTCCCTATCATTTGAAAATCAACATACCGGTCAAAAGCAAAACCCTTTTGAATGGTGTGACCTACCCATGATCTTGATGTTTGTATGTTTTCGCACAAGTCCTTTGCAATTTGATTATTCAAATTATTGCGGAATCTGACCACTGTTCGAGTTAAATCCCTATTCCTGGACAAAGGTAAATTACCTATATTTTTAACGAAGGTTAATAGTATTAAATTTATCATGATTAAAAGTTGTCATTTTTTTTCTTATAACAGATTACCAACATAATATTTTTAGATGCACATGTGGGTACGGGACTTTCATATGCAACAACATGGGCAGCATACAATATCAGTGACACTTCCTCGGCAGCACAAACATATGAGTTCTTAAGAAAGGTAGCCATTTGAGTTAATACCAACAATATGTTATCCCATCATAAGCATATGCCCTTAAGGCAATTATCATAGCTAATTATCTGGATCAGTACAGTTCCTTCTTTTTATTGTATTTTATTTTTGAGGTAGTGGCTATTGGCTCATCCCAAGTTCCTCACAAATCAGCTTTACATCACTGGTGATTCTTATTCCGGTGTTGTCATCCCCCTCATTGTTAAAGAAATATATGATGGTACTTAATTGAACTTTACCTTCATAAACAGTTTTATTTTCAAATTAATTGCTTGATATTTGTCTCCCTCTCGCTCTGAAGAAGTTATATTCTCTTCATTAAAAAGACTGCTTGCATTTCTGTATAGGAAATTAAGCCGGACGCAAGAAGGCGCCAATGAATCTCAAAGTGTGTAATACTCTTGTCGAGTTTGGTTTATAAATTAATGGGATCTTCTTGCACATCCTCACCATCTCCAGCCGCAGAGGCTCATGATGGGCTGGGACTTATTTCCTGATTGTTGGAGTCGGAAGTGTGATTTTGTCAAATTATGGGAGCCCGAAACTCAACGTTTTCCGTAAGTAATGTCCAATCGAGGATAATGGATGGTCATTTATATAATAAAAGAAACAAACAAACTTGACTTTGAGTCAAAAGTGAGTGGACCCTCATATGCCTTTAAAGTCCTAAGGTCTTTGTAAAAATCGAAATATTGAAGTAATGCATTGACAGTAAATTCAAAAAAATAAGGAAATTGCAAGGAACTTCATTGAATCGGAATAGATAGCTTACGTTCTTAGATGCCATGTTTGTTTGATGACTGAAATTGAACATAAAATTCTTAATGGAGGTGTCGATGAAGTGCTTAGAGAAAGCAAAAAGCTTAGAAGACATGGTTGGAAAGTCTTTGTAATTAAGGGCTAATACAATAAAAAAATCACAAACCAATACACCCGAACCAATGGATGAACAAAAAAAATTTAGCTAGTTATTTTGGGTTATTTCTTCCAATCATAAAGATTAAAGAACAACTGAAAGTGAAATTTATGGTTTTGACTGGTATTGTACAATAAAAGAGTAATGGTTAACGAATAGCAATAGAACTCAATCAAATTAGAAAATTTTGTTTTTCTTGTCCACTTGTTGCTCAGTTGCGTCTACAACACATCTTAATAAAACGTTTTTGGTCATATATGATCCGTGATAGATCGAGTGAATCACCATTAGTGATTAGGTCAGATGGATCTCATTTGGATTTCATATCATCCAATTCAACGATTATGGTGCGCGAAACATGATGGATTGGTTCCATGCAACGGTAGCAAGAGAAGATAATGTCTCCCATGCTTCTTTTGCTTTTCTTCCCTGCCACATTGTGCCGGTACAATCATTGTTGCGCATTGGCTCATTGGATGTCCTTGTCAGCTTTCTTTATCTTGTCCCCAGATCTCGTCTTTCAAATCAGATTAGTCTCATTCATTTCATTTACCTTGGCCACGTTTGTCGTGTCGAATGAATTATAGTCATCTTGAAAATTTTGTAAGTGCTGTAGCTATGAGTAGCAGAAACAAGCTGGAGTTGCCGATCGGCCCATTCCGACAGATAATTTGAGCATCTTCCCATGATAAATCCTTTTTTTTTTCCTTGGTGCCATATACAGAGATACCACGACAAACTCGCCCATCGTGCGATGGCGATCATTGACTGACTAGTAGCAGTTGGACTTGTGAGTTGGTTGAATAAAGTAGATTGAATTGGATGATATGAAATCTGGTCGGTCCTGTCTAATGCATTGGTAGGCCAACCAACTTAATTAATGTAGCCGCTAAAATGGATTGATTGAATAAAGTAGATTTCTGTAATGGAGAATGCCCATGAGACATCACCATCTCGACGGCCAAGGCGATACATAGAGTAGGTCTTGACATCACTGATATGAGTAGTAGGGGGATAAAAATAATCTAAATACTATAATTTTTGTAAGGTACTCACTTAAGCATCATGTTTTTTTTTTTTAAATCGTTCGCTTAAGTGTCATCGGCAATTTATCACCGGAAAATCCAACATGACATTAATTTATTATATAATGTTCAACTTGATCAACAAAGGAGAAAGTAAACAAAGTCGTTTGAAGATATTTATTTGAAGAACCCTAATTTAATTTAAGAAAATTGAGGCAAAATTCTTTCCTGTTGCAAAAGTTGGTGAAGAACCCGAACTCAACTTCCAACCCGAAATTGGGGTTCTCAAAGCAAGCAAGGGAGAGGGAGTGGGAAAGGCTCTTTGGTGAAGAATCCTAACTCAAAAAAGAATTCTCTTAAACATTCTCTCTTAGGAGTCAGCATCAGCATTTCTTTATTTCGTCCACAGTGGATTTTGGGCTCGCGAAGGAAGCACAAGGACGGTGAAGAGAGAGCGATAATGGACAATGGCGGAGGAGCAGCGTCGAAGTCGCTGAGCTATGCTTCCGGACGAAGCAATTTAAAACAGAGCGAGAGTGAACAATAAAGGGAGAAAAACAAAGAGAAAAAGCTTGGTAAATTTTTTCGAACAAGTCTACGACTTTCAAAGAGAGAGAGTTAGTCGTCCTAAAAAATTGTCGCTGTTTTGTTAACACTTACCACATAGGACGAAAAATTTTTCACGTGGAACTTTGATTACTTCTAAAAAGCCAAGTCAGATTCAAAAATTTGATTTAAAAAGTCATGTAAGACGAATTACCTTAAAGTGCATTCAAATGAACGATTGTACACTGATGTGATACTAAAATGAGCGAGAAAAGATAGCATTACATTCAACCGTACAAAAGTTATGGCACTTCTAGTGTTCTCATCTCCAAATAATAATGTTTTCTTAATATATATATATCAAAATTTTACATCTAAAAAAATTAAGCAGCATTTTATTGCCACGTGTGAAGTTAATAATAAAAAATACAAATTAATATATTTGAAATATATTATAATATGATAAAATCCAAATATTTCAAAATGTGAAATCTTTTTGACAATGTTGTTGTTGGATAGAAAACATTCTAATACTAATATTGAAATATGTGAAAGACTGCATAGGCTTAATAACTTACGCATTTGTCCACGAATTCAATAATTGTAAAACAAGTGATTGAGGACATTATGAAGGGAAAAAAATGCATGATGTCCCTTACTAGAAGGATGCCCATATTTATTCATATAATAGTATGAACAATGTGCGAAGTAAGTAACCATGACAAACTTTTATCACTATATCGAGAGCTTCGATGGCATGATGCCAAATCTATGGAGATTAGCTTATAAAGTTCTTCTACCAGATAATTGGACAAATTGCAAGTGCATATTTCCCAAGTGGCCCATACAACGTCAAATTAGAATTTACATATCACTTTATGAATCAATATTGTAAATCAATCTTTTCATGCCTAGCATATACCCCTTTTTGAAGATATGGCGTACCTAATTCCAATCCGTCACGCTATTTTGTATATCAATTCAATAGGCGAGTAGTTGTGCTTCCACATCCCTAAAAAGGCTAAAATGTTATTGCTCAAATGAGTCTAAATGCACGTGCTAAATGACCATGGTGACAATTACTCTACTGACCAAGGGATGGACGGTTTGTAGAGCCATGAAGCCTTATATAGACCCTTGATATCCAGACGGAGGAAGGAGGAATCTTACAGACATTTGCCTATTCTCTTTTCTCTTCCATTTTTCTTGGTAGGACGAGCCAAGGATGTTTCATCTCCTACTTCCATTGCTGCTGTTGATCTCCAACGTCGGACGATCACGATCAGCCATCATCGAGAGCCTACCAGGCTTCCCCGGAGATCTTCCTTTCAAACTCGAAACTGGGTCAGCTTGCGTTATATGTTTATGAGCAACCACAATGTAGCAAATGACTTGATTCGCCATTTCCTTCCTTCATCTTCATATATATATATATATATATATGAGTGTTTTCTTCTCAATGTTTCTTTGAATGGTGGTGAAACAAAACTGATGTAGATACGTAGGGGTAGGAGAGTTGGAGGAAGTGCAGCTATTTTATTACTTCATCGAGTCCGAGAGGAGCCCCAAGGACGACCCTCTATTGCTTTGGCTTACCGGCGGTCCCGGTTGCTCCGCTTTGTCTGGCCTCCTCTTCGAAATAGGTCCGCTCTCTCTTGTTTCCTTTACTAATCGTGGTCGTCATCAAAGTCATCTTCTTTTTTTCTTCATTTCTGCGTTAGTACTAAGTTCTCGGTAGCGTTCTTTTTCCTCTCTTTTGGAAGATTATTTGCTTATGCCGTATTATATTATATAAAAATGGTTAAGGTGGTCACCCATTGAGCTCCCGCGAGATTCAAATATACCAACGATGTCCTGAGGTCGTAGCTTCTTTTCAGGATATGACGTATACATATACGTCGATCTACCTTTTCAAAGGAAAAGAACACAAGATACTCATCCGATACCTAGCGTGAGAAAATCCCCAAAATAGATTATCCATCTTTGCTGGCGTTGTTGTCAAACCTGACGTTCATTGATAGGCATTCCTTTCATGTAGTTTTATGATCTCAAACCTGTTCAATGGCCTGTAATTAAACTCCTTAGAGACTAGAGTAAAACATTATGAAATTAGCTCTGTTTATATCACAAAAAATGAATAACTTAAATAATATTTTTTCTCAAAATGATCGCTCATATCACTTAAATAATTAGCCAATAAAAAATATTTTCATTTTTGACAAAAATTTAAAGTCTAAACAATTTTTGACAATAAAAAATTGTTCATTCATTATTTTTGTAAATGATATAAATGACTGTTTTTTCTAAAAGTATTTTTCAAATCATTTATTTTTCTTGAAACAAACGGATTCTAATCACACAAGTCCTTCTTCATAGATAAAATTTAGACAGTAATCCGATAATTACATTGACTATCACTAGTTGCGCCAAAAGAATAGTTGCGTTCCAAAAAAGGACAAGGGTTATCATTCACGAAGTGGTCCTATTTCAATCCAGCATATACAAAATGGTTTTATGTCCACCAAAATTGACATTTTTGTCATCTTGGTGGGCGTGTGCGCTAAGTTTCTCCCTTTAATGCGGCGATGGGAAGAACGTCGGGATTCGGAGAACACAAAAAATGACTAGATAAGAACGTTGCGTGGGTGTTACGTTGTCGCTTCTCAATTTCGCCTTGGCAGAAGACAACAATCAAGCTAAACCGAAAGCCCATCTTTTCTTGACGAAAACTTCCATTCTTTCCATCGGATTTCGCACGACCTGCCGTTTTCAATCCAATCATATGATAATTTAGCGATGCAAATAGGCTTCGTCTTAGGAATTCAATATCATCACGTGTAACAATATGTCAATCGAAAGCAAAATCACACATGGTTTTGATCATCCATGATCTCGATGTTTATACGTTTTCGCACAGGTCCATTACAATTTGATTATTTAAATTCCAGTGGAAACAGACCAGTATTAAAATTAAGTCCCTACTCCTGGACAAAGGTGAAATACCTTTATTTTCAGCCAAGGTTAATATATTTGACTTATAAAGATTAAAAAAAAGAGAAAAAACTTCAGCTTTTTTTTACGACAGATAGCCAACATTATCTTTTTGGATGCACCTGTGGGTACGGGATTTTCATATGCAACGACATGGACAGCATATGACATTAATGACACGTCCTCTGCAGCACAATCGTATGAATGTTTAAGAAAGGTAACCCATTTGTATTAATATCAACATTATGTCACCTCAAGATAATCAGATGCCCCTATGGCAATTATCATAGCTAATTACCTGGAACAGTAGAGTTCCTCGGTTCTTTTGTTTTTTGATTTTTTTGTTTATTGGTGCAGTGGCTTATGTCTCACCCCAAATTCCTCACAAATTCGCTGTACATCACTGGGGATTCTTATTCCGGTGTTGTTGTCCCCATAATTGTTAAAGAAGTATATGATGGTGCGTAATTGAAGTTTACATGCATATTATATGTGTCAAGAAGCTACTTTCATTTCATGAAAAAATGAAAAATAAAAACTCCGTTTGCTTTTCTGTATAGGAAATGAAGCTGGACACGAGCCGCCAATGAATCTCAAAGTACTTAATAATGTCATAGATTTTTTTTTTATTTAATAGGCTTTCGTGACATTTAATTATATTCCTATGCTCTTCTCCTATTTCACACTAAGGTTAAAACTTATACGTATGCTACTATTTCCTCAACATTTGAACTTCATAGCTGTTAATACTATGCCATATATGTTAAGTAAAGCATCATCATTGTGGTCATATGAATAGGGTTACGTGCTTGGCAATCCGGTGACTTGTGAAGTAAAGGACATTAGTCAAAGAATTCCGTGCGGTCATAAGATGGCTCTCATATCAGATGAACTTTACGAGGTGAATTACTATATATCTTAACTATAATAAGATCTATATATTATAAAAGAATATAATATATTAGTAGTAATAATTACACATGAATCAACATTTTTTGTGATTTTTCTTTTGTATTCATGTTTTCAAGTCCACTAAAACGAATTGCAATGGAGATTATGTGAATGTCGATCCCACCAATGGAGCTTGTCTAACTGACCTTGAAATGGTGTCAATAGTAAGTGCCATTCTTATACCATTTACCTCTCTCATATTTTTTTCATGGTACGTATGTATGCGATAAATCACCGAGATATGTTTCCTTGTGAAATTTTCTAGTGCCTTGAGAAGTTATATTTGGCTCAAATATTGGAAACCACATGTAGTACTATATCTCCTAACCACACGAGGCTAAAATGGAGCATAAGTATACTTGAAAAGAATATCATTGATGTCGTTTCAGTGCCTCAACAATCCAGGCCATGGTGTCGGGTATATCCTAAATTAATTCCCTCAAAATCCATGAACTCAGTACTTAAAAGTAAAGCATTTTTTTATATGCGCAAGGCAATATACGATGAACATATGGATTTTGATTAAAGGCTGATACGATGGTTTCACTTATTTGAATTTCTCTCTCGACAGGAGTATAACTATTTGTACTCTTACATTTGGGCCAAATGATAGGAATGTCCGCAAAGCCCTTCACATACGAGAGGTATGAAGAAAAATTTTCTTCGCCGGCATCATCGACATTTATATATACTCATGTTGATTAAGTGATAATGACATTCAGGGCACAAAGCCAGAGTGGGATAGATGCAACTACTCTCTATCTTACACTAAGGATGTCCTAAATAGTGTAGTATATCATAGATACCTCTCTCAAACATCACTCCGTGCCCTTATTTACAGGTATTGTGTTAGTTAAAGGGATAATAACACAAATTGTGACAGTCTGATTTTCCGCTTCTGTTTTCAATTAAATAAATCGGGCTTTTCGTTGACGTGCTTATAGCACTATTCTCTGAGCTAATCACTCATGATATAACTTGACTAATCGGGAAAGTTATTAAAGGATTTTGATGCAACAGACTTGAGAATTCAACCATGAATCGACTGCTCGACCGTATTAGTCTACAAGGATCAGTTCGGCACAGTCGAAAATCTATCAGAAATTGGAAATAGGTTGATTCGATAGAGATAAAATTAGGCTTGAGTGATTCCAACTAATTACAAATTTCTTGTCAATTGGCACTAAACCGAATTTTCTGTTGTTTTGGTACCCTATGCTCGTAATTGAAACCTCAAGATTTTTCACGACAATCGAGAGTCGTCATTGCATCGAAGATGTACATTATGGCTCGGGAATAATCGACCACGGGTCAGTTGCACCAAAAATTCCTAAAAACTAACCGATAATTTAGGTTGCGCTAAAATCACATTTGACTGAAATTAACCGAGGAAATGATGTCGATTACAGAAATTAAGAATTGTCACGTGTCACAATTCATCCCAAGGACATTGTTGCATCTTCTCAAAATTTATTGATGATGGGGATTGTTCACGAAATGTGCAAGATCAGCAAATTAAAAGAGCAAGGGAATTGCCACATTTTAAGTAGGATTTTAAGACCTCTAATGCGAAGCAATTTAAGAGGTATTATAAGTGGTTACTAAATGACTTAACCCTATTGAATTGGATGTTAGATTGGTAATTAAATAAAGAAGAGAAGTCTCCTCAAAAAGGAAATTCGTAGGAATCCCTCTCTCTTACAATTTCACCTCAATTTCATTGGTATTTAATGGAAATGGACTTGGAAAAGATAGAGGGACCACTTGATAGGGAAAGGAACTCAATCTCCATGGGAAAAAGCTGCGAGAATCAACTTCAAAATTCGGATTCAGTAGTTTACATGGATTCCAACCTTTTCTTTCATCCCATTTAGAAGACACAACGTTGGAAACTTTGTGAGGCCTATGATGGTGATAGGTGGCCAAAATTTCCATGGAAAATTAGGCCAAAAGCTTAAGGAAACTCCAATGAAACTTCCAAGCAATTTCCACTCTCCTTCCCATCCTTTACCCACGCATGAAGGTCTGCTATATTTTACACGGCAACTTCCATCTTTTTCCTTCTTCCTCGTATTTTATTCTTCTCCCTTGTCTCTTTCAACGTACAAGTTGTTGCTTTCTTTTCCCTTGAACGTGCTACTTCCATTTATGCTCCCTCTTGAACGACAAACCGGAGACTAAGAAACAAAACAGAGCAAGGCGTGAACGTGACGTTACCAAAAAATTCTTGGACCCACATAAATGTCGACCGCCTACCACCATGGTTTTTATATATAAGTCGTATAGTTTGAGTGAGTAAAAAAACCCCCTCACCCGCACAAGAACCGCACAACCGACCAAACTCCATATTTAGTTCTCTCCACCGAAAAATTTATAGATTCATGTGTTGCTGTTGCCATCACACCACAACACATTCCTCTGCGGTTTCGGCTCAACACCATCACCGAGAGGCTCAAGGCTAGTCTCTGTGTTGCTGTCCAACCACCAACGAGAGCCGCCGTTAGCTGTGAATTGGTGAGTTGTCTTCTAAATCTGGACTAAGGGTTGAGTACTTCTATTAGGAATTCGTACAAGTTAAAAATATGTATATGACATTAGATATGGATGGATGTTGGTTAGGGAATGTTACGATGGCCATAGAAAAGCTTAGATAGGGTTTAGAGAGCAAGATAAACGTCGTGGAAGAAGATTCGGACTAGAACAGTAGCTGATTTCTGAAACAGTTTCAAGGACGTGTGTGTTTTGCTAATTTCGTAGACAACTATGTGTTACGATTTTGAAGAAATTTTGTTGTAAAGAAATGTTTTATATATCCTAAATAATAACATATATTTTTCTCAGAATTTTTATAAGTTAAATAGACGACGATTATAATGACGTCATCCTCGGAACAGTAATTTGGACAGTTTTGTAACTCCTAACATGTTATGATTCCGAGGGCTATTACTGACATTTAGAGGTCAAATTTCCAATCGGTTTCTTCATAAAAGTTTTTTGTAATAACTTTTAGTTTAACATACTTGAATTTCAAATCAAACGGACTAGATTTTGACCCAAAAACAAACTGATTTCGATGAGTTAGGCTCTTTGGAACTGGACCCGATTTTTGTGCTGGATAGAAAGAATTTCTGGGCCGAATCCAGAGGGATCTGGATCTCGGTGTCTTCATGAAAAAAAAAATTGTGTTTTCTAGCACGTGTCCAAATTTGAGAATTTTTCGAACTCATACGAGTGGGTTTCTGACTTCGAATTTGGGAGAGCGTAATTGGACTGTTTTCTATGAATTTGGGTTAGTAATAATGTATGGTTGTTTTGAAGTATTCTTGCTATGAAATTGCTCAATTGATGCTTTGGATGCTGTATATAATTGATTATTGAAATGTGACATCAATCATATGCATTCACGACATGATTCCGTCACATGCCTTTGGGGTCGGACGATGCTCCTTCGAGAATGCCCCACGTCAACGGATGCCGGTCGCAGTGGAGGCTGGACCGATGCTCCTATATGGAATGCCGTCTAGATGTAGACGATGTCGCGCTCGACGGTGCGAGGCGATACCCGGTTATGCCGGAAGACTGTTATCTAAGCATTGAAATCATTTGTTACACATGAAATGCCCGGCTATGCCGGAAGACTATTATCTGAGCATTGAAATCATTTGTAACACATGAAATGCCCGGTTATGCCGGAAGACTGTTATCTGAGCATTGAAATCATTTGTGACACATGAAATGCCCGGTTATGCCGGAAGACTATTATCTGTGCATTGAAATCATTTGTGACACATGATGGGTGAAAGTGAGGAACATAATTAAAAGACGGAACTGTGTGGTGCGGTATGGGACGTACTACAACGGTTTAATTTGGTAATTGGGGGCTCGTGCAATTATGTGACATTTATGTCCTTACATATGTATATGTTAAAAGTATTCTGATGATATATGATCTCGATATCTTATGCATGATTTGATTACACTAACATGTAGGAAAGTACTAGTATTAAGAAAGTATGAGAAACGTGATTAGATTGCATGCATGATGTACCCTTCTCCTAATCTGGAATTAGGGGATTTACTCGCTGAGATGTGATCTCACTCCTTAGTGGGCTAACATTTTTCAGGTCCCTTAATGGAGGAAAGCCAAATCGTGTACAGTAGGTCACAGTAAAAGAGGAATAGGACTCTCGCTATCTCCTTCTAAGTGATGACGGGTTTTTCGTCAAGAGTAGATGTAGGGTGATTGTGACATCCCGATTTTTCGATTCTATTTTCAATTAATTGAGACGGGCATTTCGTTGGCACGCATATAGTTCTTTTCCTTAAGTTGGCTGCTTATGTGGAAACTAGTTTATCGGGCGAAGCTGTTAAGAGTTTCTAATGCATCAGACTCGAGAATTTGACCAGGAAGCGATCTTTCGACCGAGCTAATCTGCAAGGGTCATTACGGCACAATTAAAAATCGATTAGAGACCGGAGATAGGTCGACTCGATAGAGGCATGTGATCGAGTGTGGGTGATTCCACCGGATCGCATAATCCTTGTCGATCGACACTGGACCGACTTTTCTATCGATTGGGTACCCGGTGTTCGTATTTGAAACCTTGAGATTACCCCGACAACCGAAAGTCGCCAATGTTTCAAAGATGTACATTGTGGTTTGAGTATGGAGTGATAAGGTGCGATGAGTCATGAGATAGTTAGTAAGAAAGGCTTTTAATATGCTGATGCATGTGATTGATAGCTGTTTGGTAGCTTGTTTGTGGGGTCACTCAAATTCTAACTTGGTGTTGGAATTGGAAGATAGGTGTCTATAAGGAACCTGTAAGATGAGTGATCAGGAGTGGAGAACTCCTTGGAGAAGGTCGGTAGGACCTATACCTCGGGGTAGGATGCTGACAAGAGTTGGTACCCGAGGTAGAACGCAGGCTTAGACCAACGCGAGCATGAGAGTACCGTCGCAAGTCGGTACTGTGAGTGTAGCGGCACCGAATGATCCTAGGTTTATTGGGATTGTTTAGGTGCCAAAGTCTTTGGGAAGTATTTTGAGTCAGTAAGCTCAGGATCGAGCCGCCGCTGTTGTCGTTGTTTATACCGCTGTCAGTGTTGTGACCGCTGTTGTTGTTGCGCCTGTTGAGGCCTAATTTGGGGTTGTGATCGAGGATCAAGCCTCCGTATCCGAGTCAAGGTTCAGTTTAGACAGAGATGGAAATCGATTGGGGAGAAAGGCATGACAATGACAGCTCACCCCCGAGATATTGAGAAGTATGGTATTGTAGTAGTAAACCCCAGTCTTATAGATAAAAGCTTAGTTAGTGGGTAATCAAACAGCTTCACTTTTTGTATCAGACATTGGGGTGTTAAACTGATCTATATGTATAAGTACTATGATGTTGTATGTGTGGCTTGTGAAAAATAATATCCTACATTTCTATCCCATTATTTTGTTGTATGGAGATTGTTTTACGTTTCCGCATGTACAAAATAATGAATGGGTCGATATTAGTTCATAGGATGTTGCAAATTTTAAAATCAACCATTGAGGGATGTGCATGTGCCCGGGGTTCGGGTTGTGACACAAATGGTCTAGAAACTTTAATCTAATGTGACCACCCGCTGTGGTGGCTCAATTGGGTAAGCTTCAGACTTCCACGCAGGAGGCCTGGAGTTCGAAGCCCCTGCAACGCAAGTTGCAGGGAGGCTGACTGATCATTTGGCGACTTACCCGGGGTGCGTGGGTGGTGGTTTCCTACGTGCCTCCCCAGAGTTTACTTCCCAGCTGTCGGCTATGCGGGGGTTCCCTAGGTCACCAAAAAAAAAAAAAAAACTTTAATCTAATGTGTAATGTCATCTCAATATATTTAATGTGGTCGTTTAATTTTGGCACAACATGCAATTTTATTTTTGGATTTTTAATTTATTCAATATTACTCCTAACCCATCAGTAAATGTTTAATGTAGTCATTGTGTATGCTTCATTTTCAAATAGACTAAGAACTAGATTGAACATTGATCAATAATTTATTAACCACATTGAACATATTAATTGTCTAACGGACGACAGTGCATATTGGGTTAAAGTTTAGGCAAACAAATTAAAATTATAGAGATGATATTACTTATTGGACCAAATTTCAATGACCATTTATGTTATCTTCACTTAGCTAAACAAATAATGGCGCGTTTGGTAACATTTCTGTTCAAAAATTGTTCTAGGGAACAGAAATAGAAAAAACTATTTCTGTTCCGGAGAACAATTTTTGAACAGAAGAAGACGTTTGGTAAACTTGTTCTGGGAATAAAAATGAACATAAACAAGTTTGGTAAATTTGTGTTCTTTTTTCGTTTCTTTTAATTTTTTAATATTTTTATTTTTCTTTTCTTTTCTTTTTTTTCTTTTTTTCTTCTTTTGGCCGATCGCCGGCCTCGGCCATGCCGGCGACCGACCGACGAGGGCTGGCGGCCTCGCCTTGGCTGGGCCAGCTCGGGCTCGCCAGTCTGGCGAGCCCAAGCTTGCCCGCCACCGGTGGCCAAGCCGACGAGCCCGATCGGTGGCGGGGCAAGCTTGGGCTCGTCGGATCTAGGCGAGCCCAAGCTCGCCCAGCCAAGGTGAGGCCGAGCTTCGCCAGGGGCCGGCGACGCTCCGACGAGGTCGCCGGCCCTCAATGGTCGGCCATGGCCGGCGATCGGCCAAAGAAAAAAAGAAAATAAGAAAAAGAGAGGAGAGAGAAAATTTGTTCTTAAAAATTTTTCTAGAAACAAGAAACATATTTTTCTTATTTCTTGTTTCTGTTTCAAATGTGTTCTTGGGAACAAAAAATTAAATTTTGAACAAAAACGTAAATAAACGTGTTTCTGTTCTTTTTTTGTTCCCCGAAACAAAAAAACAGAAATTTTGTTCATAAACAGAAAAAAAGAACTTTAACAAACAGGGCCTAAGTTTCTTGTTCCAATTCCATTCTTTTAAGTCAATTTGCTTTTTTACATAATTCGGAGATTTTTTCTTCTATTGGCAAAAATTACTCTTGTTGTAGTGGTGATCATGACTTGCTTATCCCGTACGTGGGCACTTTAGATTGGATAAGATCGCTCAATTTGACTTTACTTGGTCGGTGGGCGCCTTGGTTTGTTGAAGGTTAAGCAGCCGGGTACATCATCTTGATCTGAAATATCACTGTACTTTCTTTTATTGAATTTAGTTTACCTGATCATTATCTTCTCACAAATGTTTAGCTTCTACTTTGCTTGCTGATGAAAATATTTATTCCATTGTGAACAGTGCACATCTCGATCAAACTATGCACTAGAAATTATTACCGTTGATGAAAGTTACTCATTAAACTCCATAGTTTGTGTTAAAAACCATACTTAGGATCCATTTATATAAAGGAGAGACAAATCCCAATTTTTTTTTTTTTTTGATTTATGGTATTTGGACTATGGAAAACTATTTGATTTAAGAATAACATGCTCCATGGATTAAACACAACAAGGTTAGATTGGGGGAAAGTGACTTCCCTTTCTAGTATTGTCTAGATCACCACACAAATAAAAGCTAAGTATTTTCCTTTAAAATGATTTCATGAAAAATATTTTCCTTTATCATGAAGTTTTCGGTGAAATAAACACATCCTTAAGCAAAAAATGTGTGTATCAATCGGAATTAGACCTGTAAACTTAAATTAATTCACTCTTATTGTCTCCCACTGCGATAAAGTACTTCATATTTGGATTACACGTTATTAATGGAAAGAAAAACAATGACAAATTGTTCAACGAATCTATTATAAATATTTTGCTTTATCCACCAGCAGATATATTATTTTTCTTAGTGATATACTGAGCAATCATAAACAGCCTGTGATCTATGTAGGTTGCTCAAGATCATGAGTTTGGTTGATGATGACATTAAAAATTGGATTGAGCTGCAACTCAATTTTTATTCGCGAAAATTTCTCTTTCGACTCTCACTCGACTCTGCGCACTCTGCACCCTTTCCGGATTCTCCTCTTGCTCTTCTTCCGGATCAGGCTAAGCCTTTGGTTTAGAAACGGGCCTTCCCCAATTCATAGTTTTAAGAGGAACCATATCGATGGGCTTGTTTCTTACTTTTGTTGGGTTTTGTACAAAATTGATGTCATCACTTAATTTAATTATACCGCAGAAAATCCAAAATACTCTAAATCACGTCCGTTTTGTAGCTCAAAAGCCTCAAATGGCTAATTTGGTCAGTTTGAGTAAGAAATAAGCGACTTTGCTACAGTTTATCTTCTTTGATATTAGAATAGAGTCCTCGTTTCCAGTTTGGTTATCTTATTTTGAGTTAAAAAGCATGTTAGGCTCTTTTTGAGCCATTTTTTTTGAATTTGTAAGGCTTCTCCAAGAACATTTTGCAATTTCTTCCACCCCATCGAATTTCTTGTGTCTATTTCCCACGTACGTAGATTGTGTGTGCTTGGGGAGTTGCAAATGTTATATATGTTAACTTTTTTTTTTTTTTTTTACTTTGATAGATACTCTATATTATATTCGGAGAACAATAGATACAATTTGACATTTACGACGATCAAGGTAGGACTAACTCCCTTTCACTATGTCTTATTTTTTATCCTTTCATATTCATATTCATTTCCAAAAATGATTATCTCAACTTATTATGGTCCTTTTTCCTTTTTCTTTTTATCCATTTTGCTGTGGTGTGGTGCAGAGAGGGGGGCACACAGCTCCAGAGTATAAACCCAAGGAATGTCTTGGGATGGTGGATAGATGGTTCTCTTATTACCCTCTCTAGTTCATTTCCATTGACCTCTGGGTTGATACTCGAAGCAACCCAAGTTTGTCGCCCAATAATAATGCGTTCGTGTCCTGTCAGATCATCCATCTTTGTGGGAGGTCAATAAATATCATTGCAGTTGGAAAGCTATTTCCATCTGGAAAGGTGTTTTAGTGAAAGAATTACATTCACGGGGTTTTTATTCATGCATCATCGATGGAAGAAACTTATTGGCTCGTTAGTTTCGGGATATTAAGCAAAGTTTTAAAAAAATACTATCTTAAAGTCAAGAAATTGTGAAAAAATTCTTATATGAATTTACATATTAACATTTGCGTTTTCCCAAAGTTTTTGGTACTTTGGGCCGATAAAAAAGTTGAAATGATTGCATTCATTATGTAAAAAGCAAAAAGTAAAAGTCAATCCAGACACATCCAATAATTTAAGCATAACTTGTGTGCCTTTCTTGATTCTGCGTTGCATTTATTTTGACAAATAGTTACATTTTGCGTACATTATTTTATTATATTACCATGGATAGAACAAAAAGAATGAAAAATGTTCCGAAGATTACTTGAGTGGGCAAATGTTTGGTCCAGATATATATGGCAGACAGCCCATTCCAAATACTAAACCAAAAGCACCCTCTGTAGCTACTCAAAGTGACACTGGGGGTAATCGATGTGTGGTTTGAATTCTATTATTACACGTGGCCAAGCCGATTACATGCATGAAATCATGGTGGCGGCAATGATTCTTAGTGATCTAAGGACGCCAATGGAAGGTTTCAAAAGCAAAGAATCCTATTTAATCGAGAGGATTTCTGGCTTCTTCCTTTTAGCTTATGCTCTCTTCTCAAATGTTTGTTCTGTGTTCTGAGTTTTCAAGGGTCTAAAGATTTCTGACTTCTTTAGTCAGAATGAACAAATTGATCAAATTAAAAAATTTATGATTAAATTGATATAAGTATAGAAGGTTTAAAATTTTGTTTATGTTTTTTCCATCAACTAGATAGGCACTCACCTTGCAAATGTTTATTTAAATTAATCTTAAAAATTTGCGAAATTCTCCCTTGAGCCTTTATTTATTTATTCATTTGATGTCGTGTCCAAAGGGGAGTCATTGAAGATGATATTAATTTACTGTCAGTGACTTTTTATTGCTGTGAAAAGTCGACATGGGGTTGTGCCTTCATTCGGTCGTACCGTGTGGGGTAAAGAGTCGAGGCCGTGTCGGTTCCAACCCTTTCGGGTCAGGACCATGTTGCGTCTTCATTGGCCGTACCATGGCGGGTGAAGGACCATGTTGGTAGATTTTCCCGTGGTCCGTCCACCATATCCTGCGGGGCTTATGCCATAAACGATCAGTGGATACAATGACATGAATCCATCTTGGGGATAAAAGTTTACAGGGGATCGCGCACTCAGACAGCCCATAGTTTGGTAAGCGCTTGGTGTATATATACTCATTTTCAAAGAGCACATGTCTTGCTTATCGGTCATCCGATCAATTACTAAACAAAAGTACGACCTAAGGCAGCCATATACTCGCTCTTGTCTTGGCACACTCCGGACACAAGACTAAGGGCTGCATGTTTTCGTTTTTTTTTTTTCTGTTTAAGAACAGAAATTTTGTTTTTTTATTCCCGGAAACAAAACAAAACAAAAAAAAAGACAGAAACTCGTTTGTTTAAGCATTTTTGTTCAAAATCTGATTTTTTGTTAGGAACACAAAAAACAGAAATGAGAAACAAAAAAAAATTGTTTCTTATTCCGTAAACACTTTTGAAGAAACACTTATCTTCTCTCTCTCTCTTTTTTCTTCTTCTTTTCTTCTTCTTTTCTTCTTCCTTTTTCTTTGGCCGGTCGCCGGCCTCGGCCATGGTCGGCGACCAGCCGTCGAGGGCCAGCAACGCCGTCGAGGGTCGGCGACCTCGCGGAGCGCGCGTCGCCGACCCCCGGCAAGGCCGAGCGTCGCCAACCCCGGCGAGGCTCGCCTCACCTTGGCCGGGCGAGCTCAAGCTCGCCCAGATCCGACGACGCTTGGCCTTGCCGGATCCGGGCAAGGCCAAGCTCGCCCAGCCACCGGCGAGGCTACCGCCCCGTCGGCCGGTCACCGAAGGCCGCCGACGGCCGAAAGAAGAAAAAATAAAAAAGAAAGGAAAAAGAAAAATTAAAATTAAAATATTAAAAAATTAAAAGAAACAAAAAGAATATAAATTTACCAAACGTGTTTCTATTCATTTTTATTCCCGGAACAAGTTTACCAAACGCATCTTTCGGGTCAAAAATTGTTCCCGAAACAGAAACACATTTTCTATTTCTGCTCCTCAACAATTTTTGAACGAAACGTTACAAACGCCTTTAAGAATCGGGGGCGAGCTTCCTCAACCATTGATAAGGGTAAGGTCGATCCCACCTAACGATAGTAATGGTGAGCTTGCCCAATCACAAGCAAGGTAAGGCCCCACCAAATCAGCCATTGGCGAGGGCAAGGTTGACCTTGTCGACAAGAGAAAAAAGGAAGAGGAAACAAATAAAGAAGAAAGGAAAAAGAACAAAAAAATAAAAACAATTCAAAAAAATATTAAAATATTATTAAAAATTATCCATATCAACGTAGCCCGATCAAAATTAAACGGGTGGACTGAATTGGTATAAATGCAAAAGATTTAAGACTTAATTGATAATAAAAATGTTTAGAATTGAATAAATACAAATGAAATAAGTTTAGAACTACGTTGATACTTCTCCAATTGTTGAGAAAGAAGCATTTTCAATTGGGCTTTGAGAGATGATTACTCTGGTGTGAATGGACGCATGGATCAAATCAATATAAACAAATATTAAATCGGAACTCCTGTTTTTGCATGGGAAAGGTTGACTGGTCAGCGTTGACTTAATGGGAGATTGCCTGGCTTGGGCCTTTGTAAACATGGAAACCGCGACAATGGTCAAAACACGAAACTCATGTACGAACCTTTCCAATCATTATAAATTATCGCTTAAGAAGAGTTGTTCTGCTAAACACGAATTGGCAAAGATGGCCTTATATACATGAGTAAGCTTGGAAAGCTACTGTAGAACTCTTTTTTGGGCCGAAATACTGTAAAACTGACTAGGTTCCCTTCTCAAACATGATTTTTATCCTTCCCACGTCGGGGGAAAAAAAAAGAACCCTCTCGGATGGGCGCTAATGAATGATCCTCACCACTATTTTGCTAATCATAGAGCAATCAACACAAAGAAAAAAAAATGATGTAGCACGTTCTCTATTTGCAATCAGATAATTACTCGAACTTTTAACTGCTAAATCAGGTCATATATATCATTTGACACTTTGTACACGTGTTGAACCACGCATAAGTAAAATGTTAGTAATATACAACCTTTCTTTTCGTAGGATAACTTCTGCATTTAGTATACGAGAAATCTCCCGTATCCTCTTCAAAGGAACAGCACTTATCTTCATCAATTCTTCCTGTCACACCAACCCCAACACTGTAACTCTTCATTCCCATTGCATAATTAGATTGCGTAGTGTTCGCCCGCCGAATCTTGCTCGTAATTCCCGATTCCTCGACTTCACTCCTTGGATCGGTCCCCGGAACCAATCGAGACAAACTCGTACTTTGCGCGTCACGATCGTTCACTGAAGAGCAGACGTAGAAACTTTTGGGCAATAGAGTTGGCACTCGAGCAGCTGGACCTCCGACAGCAGGTCCGCTGTAATCAACCCTAGTTGAGCAATCCATCAAGCTGTTCATATAGAGATTTCTAACCTTGTTTAAAACCCTAATGGGCGCTCCTATTATGTGCTTGACCTTGCTCTGCTTAGACGTCGCCATTTTTGCTCACCTACACGCACTCGCACAAACAGAAATTATAGCTTTCAAAGGGAATAATCTGAGCACAAGATAAAGGATTTTTTTGGTTTGAGCTATGAGAGTTTAAAGAGAAAGTTCAATATGATGATAGTACATATGAGAGAATATATTAGGTGGGTCTGAATTTTCACATCAACAATGAAACAGTCCACTAGTGTATTGAGTTTTGGTCTATATAACCTCACGAGGCTAACATCAATGCAATTCAGACAAAACGGCAAGGAATAGGAACATAGGCAAGGCATGTACGTGACTATTTCAAAATTTTCAACGTGTAAAATGTCAAATGTCATTCCTAGAATGCCATTAATAGAACAACATAAAGCCGGCAGAATAACAAAGAACCCAAAAAAAGGCACTAAACAGGTGACCGAATTCCCTCAAATAGCACTAATTTTAACGAGGGTCTCAATTCCGGTGATCAAAATCCGTTCAATGATGCTGTTAAAGTCCGACCCGTCATCCCACGTCTATTTTACCTCTTCGTCAGCTTCGATCAGGGAAATGAGGACTCGGCTAGTCTTCAGTTGGGAAACTAGGAACTCAGTACACTTTGATTCGCCATTAACGTCGAACGCGAGAAAGAGATCGCTCAGAAAATCTCCGAATTTTCCTTCCTCTGTAAATTTTTTTAGTGAAACAAATAGAGGTATGTTAGCACTTGATTTTATCACCAAGGCTTGGCTTTAAAACACCCCTCCTTCCATTTCGACTGATGCCTCCAAGCACGGATACCGCATCCGCGGTGTGGAAGACAAATCGAGGTGCGAGGGAGGGGGAAAGAATCTACAAAAGAGGCCTCGTTGAATCCGCAGAAAGGATAAAAGACTCTTCGAGTATTACACTCTGTATTAGCTACGCAGTAGATGCCACTACGGTGATTCCTGCGTAATATGCCGCGATTCGGCCACTGAGGATCCTGACCGTGATGGGCCGTCATTCAGACCGAAATGGCGTCGTTTCAGTGCCATAAATCGAGTCAACAAGTGACCCGGAAGTAATGTGCATTTGGAATGGTACGTCGGACTTATAACCCCATCACTGGACCGAAATTCAGCGGGCGCTATATTTGAATACTGGGTAAAAGTTTGTGATCCTTTAGACAAAAATATATATATATATATATATATATATATATATATATATATATATATTTGCGCTAGAATCGAGACCCGATCTAAAAAATTTAGTTCTTTTTAAGGGGATTTGACCCAAAAGAATATATTTTTTAAGGGCTGACCCACCAGAAGTCTTTGTAGTTAGTTTGAATTAGGATCTTCTCTGTAATTTAGAACTAGCTGGAGTTGCAAATTGTTTACTATTTCTTTGGCGCAACAGAAGACCATGTCTGTTTTTGCGCAGTTCTTACTGTAAAATTACCTAATCAATGATAAGCTTATTGTACGGATGCCAATTATATCTTAGGTCTTTGAATGAAATTCCAATATAACTCTTCCAGGAATTTTCATCGAAAATCACTGATGTGACAATTTAGTCATCATCGGCCATCTTACATGACACATTGCTATATTAGTAATTCTTGACAAAAAATGACCGAGAGAACTATATTAGAATTTCACATAAAAATTTAGGGCTAAATTAGCAAAATTAAAAAGTTTAGCACTAAATTGACATCTGTATAATATATTTAAAACTAATTGGATAGTTTCTCCCAGTGTTTTCCTATATGTTGAAATTTTATGAAGAAATACTATAGAAAGAACTTTGTTATTATTATAGGGAACTCTGCTGTTTTAATTCCGTTTGTGTTAAAGATCGTTGAGAAAGAAGACATTTTCAATTGGGCTTCACTGATGATTCCTCTGATGTGAATGGACCACATAAATCAATCAACACCAACCGCTACTGAATCGGAACTTTCGCATGTCAAATGTGAATGGTCAGAATTGACTCAATTAAAGATCACCTTTGAAAAATATGGAAAACACGATATTGCTTATCATTCCTTTTCATTATTGCTTTTGAAGACTTGTTTTGCTCATAGAGTTGGAAAGATGGCCTTGTATATATGATTAAACTTGGAAAGCTCCTCTAGAACTCACTTAGTTACCCTCTCGAACATGATTGTTTGGCCTCCGATATCGCGAAAAAAGAAGAACCATCTCGAACGATTGTTGACAGAGAAGCTTATCATTGTTTTGCTACTTTAATTACAAGCCACAGAAAGGGAAAAAAAAACATATGGTACAGTGCAATCCCAATTCGCAATTACAAAATTACTCGAGTTCTAAACCGCCAAATCAGGTCATATATATCATCGACATTGTACGCATGTTGAACCATGCATATGTGAGAAGCTAGTAATACATAACCTTTCTTTTAGAGGCATAACTTCTGCATTTTGGATGCAAGAAATCTCCCTTATCCTCTTCAAAGGAACAACACTTATCTTCATCAATTGTTCCTATCACACCTACCCCAACGCTATAACTCCTCATTCCCATTGCATAATTAGATTGCATAGCGTTGGCTGGCTGAATCTTGCTCGCAGTTCCCGATTTCTTGACTTCCCTCCTCAGATCGGTCCTCGAAACCGATCGAGACAAACTCGTGCATTGTAACTCATGATCGTTCGCCGAAGAGTTGACGCTGAAACTTTTGGGCAATTGAGTCGGCACTCGAGCAGTTAGACCTCCAACAGCAGGTCCGCTGTAATCAACCCTACTTGCGCAATCCATAAAGCTGTTCATGTAGAGATTACTAATCTTGTTTAAAACCCTAATCGGTGCTCCTATTATGTGCTTGAATTTGCTTTGCTTAGACGCCGCCATTTTTGCTCGCTTGCACGCATGCGCACGTGGAGAAACAATAACTTAGAAACGGAATAAGACCGAGCACAAGATTAGGGTTTGATCGTTCAGGCTATGAGAGATTGAAGAGAAAGATGACTATATTACAAACGAACGTGTCTTGGGTCTCGGACTATATAGCAGCCTAGCCTAGCGAGGTTAGCATCGATGCAGATTAAATAAAACGGCAATGATTGATGGAATAGGAAGGTAAACGCGGCGTGTATATGACCTTTTCAAAAGTTTCAACGTATGAAATGTCAAACGAGACTTCAAGAACGCTGTTTATAGAAGAATGTAAAGCTGGCAGAATTGAAAAGAACACAAGAAAACACACAGCACGAATTACTTATTAAGGGTTGACCCATCAGCGGTCTTCATAATTATGTTGAATTAGGATCTTCTTCGTGATCGAAAACCGACAGAAGACCACCTCTATTTTATACATTTTTTTCCTATATGTTGAAATATCGTGAAGATCAAAATTATAAAGAGAGCTTTCTTATTATCATAGGAAATTATTCGGGAAAAGTACCAAAATGTCCTAAACCTTTTGTATCTGTACCGATTCAATCCTAAACTTTTTAAGTGGATCAATTTAGTCCTAAACCTTTTTATATTGGTACTAATTCAGTCCATCTGGCTAATTTAAGCGAAAATTGCTAACGTGGCCATCGGCGATCTTATGTGACACTATGTGAACAAATTTAATAATTTTATATATTTTTTCAGATTTTTTAAATTATTTTTTTTCTTTTTTTCCTTTTTTTCTTTTTTTTTTTACTTTTCTCCTTAACCCTTGGCCGGCAAGGTCACCGGCCATAGGCTAGTCGGGGCAAGGGCCTTGCGCCCTCGCTAGCCATAAGCAAGGGTGTCGGCTGCCCAAATCCAAGCGAGGACCAAAACCCTTGCCCGTTGGCTAGCAAGGGTGCATCAGCCCTCGCTCGTGGTGGGCAAGGGTGCAACGGCCCTTGCCGGCCACAAGCAAGGGCGTCGGCCGCCACCAGATCCAAGCGAGAGCCGAAACCCTCGCCCGTTGGCCGACGAGGGCCTCTGCGCCCTCGGTGACCACAAGCAAGGGCACGCAGACCTCGCTCGTGGCGGGGGCGGGCGCAGCGGCCCTCACCCGTGGTTGTCGAGGGCGTCGGTTGCTCGCCCAAATCCAAGCGAGGGCCACGACGGCCTTACCGCGCCCTCGCCCACCACGAGCGAGGGCTACTGCGCCTCGTTGGCCAACAGGCGAGGGTTTCGGCCCTCGCCTAGATTTGGGTGAGGGCCAACACCGTCGTTTGTGGCCGGCGAGGGCGCAGTGGCCCTTGCCAGTGGCTGGCAAAGGCGCGGGGCCCCTCACCTCGACCAGCCTATGGCCGGCGATGGTCGGCTGGCCCGCGACCTCGCTGGCCAAGGGTTAAGGAGAAAAGAAAAAGAAAAATTAAAAATCTGAAAAAAAAAATATTAAAAAGTTATTAAATTTGTCCACGTTGCGCTACATAAGACCGCTGGTGGCCACGTCAGCAATTTCTAGCTTAAATTAGCCAGATGGACTGAATTGGTACCAATGTGACAATATTTATGACTAAATTTGTCCAATTAAAAAGTTTGGAACTAAATCGATACCGATACAAAATATTTAGGACTATTTTGTACTTTTCCCGAAATTATTCTGGCCTTTAACTCCTGCTATAGTTCCGTAGCTTTTCATCAGTCATGATGATTGATGACCCATTTGTCGAGTTATACATTTGACGAACTTTTGCATTGGCTTTGACCGAGAGAGAGGATTTGACAAGCCAAGTGGAAGATCGATAGAAGCTAAATTAACCTCACTGATTGATGATCAATTGTAAATTTACGATACGTACTTCTGAATTTGGAAATAGAAAACTCTTGAGCGGACGAAGCGAGAATTCCTAAGATTTTCAATTGCTCATAAGTTTAAGTCATATCTGATTAACAAGATAATTACAGTTCTTATTCGGGATTACTTTTTGCCTCTCTATGTGCCTGTTCTTACTTCAAGATGATAAATGATGATGATGGTGACGGTGATGGTATGCAATCCCAAATTGAAGATCATCGATTAGACGGAGAGCAATTTCATAGTTTGTTGGAGCTGTACAAATAATCGAATCCACAATTAGAATAGAGCAAACTGCAAAATTCTCCAATCTATAGTGAATTCCCGGTTGTTCATAGATTATGTTATATTATATATTGATTATCTAAAAAAATTTGAATATGTCCACGATATTCTGTATATTTATAATATTCTTGATATCTTTGCAAGTTGATTATCTACAATAACAAAATATTACACAATCAATTAAAATCAATCACAAACATATCCAAAATTTTATAGATATCCAAAATATCTCCCAAAATATCATAAAGATATCCAGAATATTGTAGATAATCTAAATATATCTAACCGATTAGGTATGAGTATTCTGCCAATTATCAAGAAAATATAATTTTCATTATTAAAATTTTTACTCTTAATACTCGCCTTATACACACACCAAGAAAACCCTAGAATGCGATGTGGAAGCTTCAAGCGCATCGGATTTTATAAGGTGCACCTCGAGGAGCATGGTGCTCCTAGGTTGATACACGGCAGTTGGTGAAATGTGATCAACATCTTCTATGTTGATAAATAAAGGTGAAACGCGCTGACATTTCCCTTATACTTCACATTGATTTGCTATAAGAACAATGATTCATCGACCAGAATTATTCTGTGCAAGAATGGATAGAGCTTGACGGAGACATGTTACGGTGTTACCTATTGTCCTCTAAATAGTCATTACATATATGTTCGTTTGTTCTTGTCCCATTATCATCCGGGAGGTGGAATGGAAAGACAGAGTGCCATTTAACTATAAAATAAACCCATTGATCGAGTAGCAATCACAGCTACAACTCTCCAAACGACAACCATGAAAACAAAGAGAAGACACCTACACTAGAAGAATCACAAATTCGACACAAACCACGAAGGTAAAAAAGTCGAAACGACCACACCCTGATTATGTACAATTTGATCTTCACCAATTCAAACATCTTATCTCCACCAAAGTTTCTTGGCCTTTTTGCATTTAATAGAACCCAACGTTTCTCCTGCCAACAGCGTGGCTTCTGCTTCTCGGATACGCCAAATCTGCCAACCTATCTTCCTCAAACTCATTAGCAGCCATGTTCTCATCAATCCTCCCAATTTTCCCCAACCCCACGCTTTGGCTCCTCTCCACGCCATAAACATTATTGCTACCACTACTGGACCCGTACCCGTTCTGGGACTCGAAACCCGTCATGTCCAGGCCTCTCCTCCTGGAAACAGCCCTCACGAGCTCCCGGAAGTCCTCATCGTCGTTGCTCGCCTTGGATGAGTTCACGCTGAAGCTCTTGGGCAGCGTCGTGATCTGAGTGGCGGCAGGGCCGCCAACTCCGCCGCCCTGGCCCACCCTGCCGGCCAAGTCCTCCATGCTTCTCATGTAGAAGTTCCGGGCCTTGCTCATGATCCGCAGGGGCACCGACATCACGTGCTTGATCTTGCTTTGCTTGCTGCCCGCTTTGGTGTTCCTCATGGCTTCTTCAAATTGCACAATTAAGCAATTCCTCGACAGACCAATATAAACGAGAAACAAGAAGAAGGAGAAGAATGCAGGGAAGCTTTTCCCTTTTCTTTTTTGGGAACACGTTTTGGGTGTGAGTTTCACGAGAAAGATTAGATGAGCATATAAAGGGTGGTTGGATTGGGTTTTAAAATCAGGGTTTTGGCTTGTGGGGTTTCTTTCCCGGAATCAAGGTAAGCATGAACGGTTTGAATTCGAATAAACTGGGAAGAAAGACGTAATTGAAAGTGTAATTTAATGCATGGAACGCGTGGACTTTTCCAAAACCGGCATTATATAAAGACGACATTGATGACTTTCACGAGCGTGTGAAGAGGATGGGAAAGCGACGTTAGAAGGCCAAATTTGAACGGAAGAAAAAAGAAAACGAATTAATAAGAGAGAAGACGATGCCGGCTTGACCCCCAATCATATATGCTGCTTTCACATGTTCTTATCTCCGTGCATACGTATGTATATGGAGCGGAGGTTGTTGAAAGCTGACCTCCTCTTGTACTCTCTATATTTCCGAAGCTAGCTAAATGATAATACACGTATTTTGCGATGGGTAGATACAACATAATCAAACCATACAAAATAAAATCGCAGCATCGCGGGAACAAGATGAACAACCAAAACTCATTTTGAATTGCTTTGAAAGATGCCTGATATTGACCAAGGAACTTGACTGGTTAAGCCTTCAACTGCCCCTTTTTGTTTGGCGCAATGCGCCGGTCAAGTTGAAATACTCGTAGGAAATTATAATATAAAAAATGCTATGTGATTAATGGTTTTCGCTTATATGGATATTCATTTTATTGATTAAAGTTGTCAATCAATATATTGCCGAAAGTATTGCCAATTTATTCGCTCTGTAATTTCAATCTTCATAGTGGAAATTGCTGCACGAAGCTATTATGAATGATCTATCTAAAAAAATTTGATTTGTGCAATAAAGTTTGACTTAGAGATGAGGATTTGCCTTCCTTATCTTTCAAATAACTAGACATATATGTAAGACGAAAGAATAGGTAAAATAGAAAAAGTAAAATGAGGGATCATTGTGGAAAAGTGGAAGCAAGAACGCAACAACAACAACAACAATAACAACAACAACAATAATAATAATAATAATAATCAAATGAACCGCTATTTAATCTTCCTATGCTTGCGCAGTTTGCCTCTTGATTGTACAAATTTGAAGATGCATATTGCAAACATCGTCAATGAAATGGAGGTAATCATTGGGACGGACGGACACGTGCTATTGCCATCGGGAGCAGAGCCTAGCTCGTTGCCAAGTCCAAACATCTAACAGAAAAGGAAATATGACGTGTTTTGGATTGGATGGGACTTGCTCAGGCCCACTAGACCAGACGTGGCCTTTATAACTTATGTGTATTCACACACACCTACAAGGCAAATGCAAAAGGACATGACGACAAGTATTCCACAAATTAGTTGCCAAACATTCCTTAATGTTGTTTATGTTTCAGTCTTCATCATTAGTTCTTCCAGTCAATCGGTGGAAATTAATACTCACGTTGTATGAGCTTGCATTTTCTATGCTTTGGCCTAAACCAGTCCAATCCTTGGCCCAATTCTCGCATCAAATAAGGATGTTTGAATTGAGGATGTTAGCTTGACACTACACTAGCAGCATCTAAGTCTTTTTTGAAACCTGAAACTTACCATTTATACCCTAGAACTTGGAATCTACCATATCATAGGTTCTAAGGTCAATTTCAAGGTACACCCAAATTTTATTTGTGTTATTAATCAAACAATTGCACTACATCATCACTTTTAATGACCACAACTTACTGTTAAATTCAATTGACCACATTTATATTTAGACACTCAAAAAATATGAAACATTAACAAAAAAAAAAAGTCCCATTCATAAAATGGAAGCTCCAAACTAGTGTTTCCATATTAAAATAGAAGCTCAAATTAGTATTTTAGATTATACATTTATCATCGGACATTATAGAATATTGCAGGATACCGCAAAGATAGAGACCAAGAAGAACACAAAAATTTATTCTAGGTTCTAAGTTTTAAGTTTTAGGTTCCACTTACCTAGCTATTCGTCAAAATAGGTTACCCAATTTGGAACCTATCCTACATACTTTGGTACTTAAAATCAAATAAATTTCCACCGATTTAGTTCTTAGGTTCTAAGCTCTATCTTGGAACCATGCTCACTCTTACGACATTTGCAACATAAGTTTTATTAGATCATGTTTGGACTTTTGAATTTGGATTGGAATATGATAGGATAAAGGGGATTTGAAATCCTCCACAAATCCCCAGATTATAGTAATATCTTATCATATGTTTTAGCGCAACCTAAGATAGAATTTGAAATATTTGAAAAGAAAAAAATCTTCAATAATCTTCGAAAATCCACAACTTAAGATAGTATTGAAAATCTTTAAAAAAAATTTTGAAAATCACATCTCTCAACCAGCATGAGTTCATGTAATTTTAGTTAGACCTCATGAACAGCAGGAGGCACTTCAGTGGGTCATACGGTCATACTCCAATGCCGAAGAAGCGGCTAAGAGAGGTGACAATGGAGAAGGGTGTGCATCATGGGATAGGCCTGTAAGAGGGGGTTTTGCACTACGGTGCCATTGCAACGTCCTTGATGACGGACCTCAACAATTGAGATCG
This sequence comes from Eucalyptus cladocalyx, assembly GCA_017140615.1. NCBI lineage: Eukaryota > Viridiplantae > Streptophyta > Magnoliopsida > Myrtales > Myrtaceae > Eucalyptus > Eucalyptus cladocalyx. Next base: position 19,540,618 of record CM029524.1, on the reverse strand, counting down.
TGATTGCCAAAAAGCAAATGGTGTGCTAGCCATTCTTCGTTGACCAGCGGGTGAATAGCTGGATTATGAGTCATGCATGAAAAGTCAAGCTCCACGAGAAGGACGTATGCAAATGGGATGGAAGGATGATTTATGTCGCCCTTATCACCCTCACTCTTCAAAACACAATCATCAGCCGATGGTGATGACAAGTGTGGTCTTAGGTGATGATGATCATGCGATGGTTGGAAGTGACGATGATCGGTAATTTTGGTGGTAGGTCATTGGGTGGGCGTCGTCACAAAATGATAAATTTTAAATTTTTTGGTTATGTTTTAAATTTTATATCCAATCCAGGTTTATTCCATTCCTAAGGCCAAACTTCTTGTTCAGCATTTTATCTGGATGTTTCTGAATTTATTTGGTCTAGAGATCTTCACCAAACACTAATAGGATAATCCTATCCGGACTGAAATTCAAGCTATCAAATATATAGCCTTAGTCAACCCTAATGAAGTGTTTCAATCAAAACATCCCAAAATTATAAAGAACATTCAAAAAACTATAGCATGATTAGTGCTAGCACTCATCTCAAAATTTGTCAAATAGCAAAATCAAATAATCACTCAAAATTACAGAAAATCATTCTACAATCAATCCAAATTACTTATTCGGCATTTTATTCGGATGTTTCTGAATTTATCCAGTCTAGAGAAACGTCACCAAACACTGAATAAGATAATCCTATCTAGACTCAAATCTGAACAATCAAATATAGCCTTAGTCCATATATGTTCCCTCCAACTTTTGTTAGCCTTGAAGTAGTGCTTCAATCCAAACATCTCAAAATTACAAAGACCATTAAAAAAACTATACCATGATTGGTACTTGCACGCACCTCAAAATTCGCCAAATAGTAATCTCAAATAATCACCCAAAATTATACAAAATCATTCTACAATCCATCCAAATTTCTTATTTCGCATTTTATTCGAATGATTCAAAATTTATCCAGTCTGCAAAATGGCACCAAACACTAAATAGTATAATCCTATTTAGACTTAAATTTGGGCTATCAAATATAGCTTTAGTTCATATATTTTCTACCTAACTTTTGTTAACCCTAAAATAGCATTTCAATCCAAACATCCCAAAATTACAGAGACTATACAAAAAATAATACCATGATCGGTACTAACACTTACCTTAAAATTCACCAAACAGCAACATCGAAAAATCACCCAAAATTATACTAAATCATTCTACAATCCGTCACGCCCCGAACTCCGAAACACGTGAACAACCCGCCATTGTCATGTAAATGCGACATTCCCAGGTAATGTCATCGACCCCATTCATTTATTATGCGCATACAGAACGTACTAAGAAACCCTTGACAAAACTTACAAAATAGGACAACAGGAAAATCAATTCAAAAACAAACCAACATACTTTCATATATATTCATTCTAGAGTTTACATACACCAACAGGATCAGAGACTATATGCACCAAAAATGGGTTAGAGTTCATGTGCATCAAAAAGTGTGACATCCCGATTTTCCAATTATAATTTCAATAAATTGAGACGGGTATTTCATTAGCACGCATATAGTTCCTTTCCTTGAGTCGGCCACTCATGTGAAAACTAATTTATCAAGTGAAGCCGTTAAGAGATTCTAATGCATCAGACTTGAAAATTTGACCAAGAAGCAACCTTTTGATCGAGCTAATCTGCAAGGGTCATTACGGCACAAATAAAAATCGATTAGAGATCAGAGATAGGTCAAATCGACAGAGGCATGTGCTCGAGTGTGGGTGATACCACTAGATCACACAATTCTTGTTGATCGGCACTAGACCGACTTTTTTGTCGATTGGGTACCATGTGTCCGTACTTGAAATCTTGAGATTACCCCGACAACCGAAAGTTGCCCATATGTCAAAGATGTACATTGTAGCTTGAATTGATCAACCACAAGTCAAATATATAAAAATTTCTAAAAGCTACCCGATAGATCATGATGCGCTAGTATCGTGCCAATGTGAAATTAACCGTGAAATTGAGATCAAATTCTAAGATTGGGAGTCATGGTTTGTCACAAATCTTATTAAGAATATTGGATTAATTTATGAACTTTAATTGGACTCAATTGGAAGAGGATTGAATGAAATTAAAGAAATTAGCACACAAGATTCTATGCCCTGGCGGAAAATGAAATTGAACCTATTAGACTAAGGTTGTGGGAGGATATAGTTAGTAGATTGTGACATCACTTGTGATGTGATGGGGTGGGGCAAGATTGGCTAGGGTGGTGACACTTGGAGGGTGAAGATTGAATCCCAAAAAGGTGGGATATCACTTCCCATTGTCTCCATCATCTTCAAGCTTGGGAAGAGAGAGAGAGAAGGAGGAAAAGCTGAAAGGAAACCAGCATAACCGACCCCCTTCGTCCGCCCCCTTTTGCCCATTCGTAGCAGCCGTCGCCATTCGCCGGAGCCGTTGCAGTCGTCGCCCGTTCGCGTGAGGAGGCCGCGCGCTACTCCGTCGGTTAGCTCGTCCGCTTGCCGCCTCCACCCGAACTCCAACGTTGTCGTCCCTCCTCGCCAGCAACCACTCGTCGTCGTTGGAGCCTCCATCACCGCCGTTCATCGCCACTAGTTGCCGTCCCAAACCCTAGCTGCTTCCATCGGTCCTTCTCCGTCCAAGTAGCCGCCAGCATGCCTCTGTTCCAACCGTGAGCAACAACCTTCGGCCAGCAAGATTCGAATCTTCGAGGAGCATTTTCGGGCTCTTCCCGACCTCTTTTGGTGTTGCTCCATGTAGATTTGTCGTCGACATCGTCGTGCTATTCGCTGGAAACCCGTTGGAAAGCGATTTCAATGAGTTTAGCTCACTAAGCCTTGATTATAGGGTTAATGATGTCTTAAGTGTATTTAACTTAGGTTGATTGAGATTAAGTGGTTAGATTAGTTTATTTAGTTGTGGATTAGATGAAAGTGATTAATTAAGTTAAAGAATGTTTAGTTTAAAGTTAAATAGGTTTATTTCAATATAAGCTTTGATGTGACTTAAAGGAATTTGTTTCTGATTTAAATAAATGTTTCGAAATATATTATATTCCGAAAATCATTAAAATATTATTATTTATAAAAAAAAATTAAGTGTTGATTGTGAAAAATGTGAATTTTATTCGGAAAATCCCAAGCGTTGGGTTAGACGAATTGGATTTTTTAAGGATTTATATTGTGATTGGAGTATATGAGTGATATGCAAAATGCTTTGGGTTGAGTATGAATTGTCGTGTGATAATTAAGAGAAATTTGTCATGAGTTATTGAGCTAGAATTGCCCCTATATGGGATGCCCCATACAGCGGATGTGGGTCGCAGTTGATTCTGGGACCATGCTCCTTCCAAATGTCGTCGATGTACCGACGAAGCCGCACTCCAATGGTTTTAGATTGTGATGCCTAACTATATGTCAGTAGATAGTCAAACTACGAGTAGGCTATGCCCTTATGTGAAATTGTGACGCTTGCTATGATTGCGAATTAAGTGAAATTGATTGTGTTCTAATGGTTTTAGTTCCTATTATAACCTATGATTGAGTGATATGAATTGTACTAATCTGTAGGAAGGCAAGAAGGTGAGGTAAGTCTTCTGTGTTGTGTGGCTAGACCACTCTGGGGCGTATTTTCTTTCTAATAGGGGTTTAGGAGGAGTGAACTTGCTGAGACAATGTCTCATCCCGGTTTGGGGAAAATATTACAGAACCGTAGATGGTGGGACCTCTGGAGAAAAATGGCATCCTAGTGCAGATCATCGAGCAGGTGCATAGCTTTCCTGATCTTGGGAGCCATTGGGTCTATGAGCTGATCAAGACCACCGTATGGATTCAGGAGACCGAGGATGTTAGGGTACCACATAGGTTTAAGGCATGGTTCCGTTTTGGGGCTAATGGCTTTAGGATTGGTCCACTTGATAATTTTTATTCCACTGGCTGTGATGGATGCTATTTTAGGTGAAGGTGTAGCGAACCTTCCTAATGGTAGGGTTGACAACCCATCGTCTCCAGATCCAGTGCAGTCACATGTGGAAGATGTGGGATCGACAAACGAGTCCGACTAGTAATTATAGGACTCTTCCTCTTTTTGGTGGACCGATCCATGTGGTGTAGACTGACCCTTTTTTATGCACATAAACTCTGACCCATTTTTTGCATATAATCTCTGGATCCTATTGGTGCATGTAAACCCTGGAATGTTGATATATTAAAGTATGTTGGTTTGATTTTGAATTGATTTTTCCTGATGTCCTATCTCGTAAGTTTTGTCGGGGGTTTTAGTACGTTCCACATGCGCATAATAATTGAATGGGGTCGGCGACACTACTTGGGAATGTCGCATTTACATAACCATGGCGGGTTGTTTACGTGTCTCGGGGTTCGGGGCATGACAAAAAGGGTCAATCAGCACAATAGGGATCGATTCACCAAAAAGAGGAACAGTCCTATGACTACTAGTCGGACTCATTCGTCGATCCCACATCTTCCACATCTGACTGAACTGGATCCGGAGACGATGGGTTGTCCACCCTACCATTATGAAGGTCAATTACACTTTTACCCAAAATAGCATCCACCACAGCAAGTGGAATATCAAAACTATCGAGTGGACCAATCTTAAAGCCATTAGCCCCAAAACGAAACCATGCCTTAAACCTATGTGGTACCCCGACATCCTCGGTCTCCCGAATCCATACGGTGGTCTTGATCAACTCATAAACCCAATGGCTCCCAAGGTCAGGAAAACTGTGCACCCGATCGACAATTTGCATTGGGATACCATTCTTCTCCGGAGATCCTGCCATCTATGGCCCTATAATATTTTCCCAAAACAGGGTGAGACATCATCTTAGCAAGTTCACCCCTCCTAAACCCCTATTAGAAAGAAAATACGTCCAACAGTGATCTAGCCACACAGAACATTAGACTTGCCTCGTCTTATTTCCTTCCTGCAAGTTAATACAGTTCATATCACTTAATCACATATAGTAATAAGAACTTAAACCATTGGAACACAATCAATTTCACATAATTCACAATCACAGCAAGCGTGTCACGCCCCGAACCCCGAGCGCGTGCACATCCCACTGCGGTCAATCAAATATGCGACATCCCAGGATACGTTGCCGACCCCATTCATTCATTAATGCACAAGCGGAACGTATTATAAAACCCCTGATAATAACATATGGGATAAAAAAGCAGGAAACAAAATCACAATATAACACTTTCATAATTCAACAGAATTACAAATAGAAGTCTACGGCCAAAAGTCTACAAAAGACCGGCCCTTAAAAATGAATTGTCCTACGACCTACAAGTCGGACACGATCTTCAATCCTTATGACTTCACCTCTCCAACTCCTCAAGACCAACCAAAGCTATCTGGCTGCTCCGTCCACCAGGGACCTTAAATGGTTATTCAATAACCACTGAGACAACGTTTCAGCAAGTTCAACCCCGTAAACCCCTATTAGAAAGAAAATACGCCCAAGGGTGGCCTAGCCACATCACACAGAAGACTTACCTCGTCTCAGTTCCTTCCTGCAGGTTAGCACAATTCAAATCTCCAATCACAGATAGTAATAGGAACTCAAACAATTGGAACGCCATCACTTTCATATAAATCATAATCGCACTTAGCGCGCATTTCAATTATTATTCAATGCCACACAAGGGCATAGCCTACTCGCTATTCGGCTATCTATTGGCATATAGCCAGGCATCGCCTCCCCCCATGGAGCGCGGCTTCGTCAGTACATCGACGGCATTCCCGAAGGAGCATGGGCCCAGAATCTACTGCAACCCACAACCACCGCGTGGGCATCCCATATAGGGGCAAGTCCGGCTCAACAGCCCAGGACGATTCCTCTTAATCCTCACACAGCCAAATCATACTCGGCCCCGGGACACTTTACATTTCACTCAATACTTCCTCTTAAGATAGTGATCCCGGCCGTTTTTCTTCATATTAAAAATATTCCAGAAATTACTCACGTGTGTGGGGACACGCTAATTTCGAATCAAAAAGCCAATATCGCCACTATTTAATATAATCATTAAAATCCAATTTTTGCATCAAAACCCGACATTTGGGTTTTTATGAATAAAATCCTTATTTATCCCAATCAACACTCAATTTGCCACAATCAATCATCAAATTCAAATTCTAAATACACAGCAGCAGCGATCAGCACGAAATCCGGGAATTTAGAGTCCCAAAATAATTTTTCGGATTATTAAATAATTAAATTTATTCCGAAAATTAATTAAATAATAATATCCATATTTTTCGCAATCCACATTCAATTTATAATATATGACCATCAATTTCAAAATCCGAATACACAGCAGCGACCGGCACGAAATTCTGAGAATTTAGGGTCGACAAAATTTTCGGAATTTAATAAATAATTAAATTTATTCCGAAAATAATTAAATAATCATATTTTAATAATTTCGAATAATAATATATTATTAAATTATTAAATAATTTCGAGATATTTAAATAAATCAAAAGTAAATTCATTTATGTCACATCAAGACTTATATTAATATAAACCTTCATTTAGCCTTAAATTAAACTCACTTTAAGTTAATTAAATACATTAATATAATCCACACTTAAATAAATTAAACTAACCACCTAATCACAATTAACATAAACTAAGCACACCTAAAGCGTCATTAACCCTCTAAGCGAGGTTTAGTGAGTTAAACTCACCGGATTAGCGAACCGAGCGGACCAAAACAACGGGGACACCGAGGAGAACAATTTTCCTCAAAGTGGGCCGAGCATCCGGGCTCGGGAAGGCGACCAAAACGGCCCACGAAGAGGCTGCCATACCTATTTTCGTGGTTGTTGTCCATGGCGGAGGAGGGCTGATCCGAGCCTAATCGGGCAGAGGAACGGCGAGGGAAGGGGGCGGAGGAGCTACGGCGGTGGCTGGTGGCGATGAACGGCGTTGCACGGCGGCGACGAACGAGCTCCGGCAGCTCTTGCGCGAGCTGAACAGCAGCTTAGGACGACGAGCTGGGCGAAGCGGGCGGAGTGGCGCGCAGCTAGGCGCGGGCGAGCGCGAGGCAAACGTGTGACAACGGCGATGGGCGAACGGCGAGACCTCCGGCTGGCTTGTAGCTAGCTTCGACGCCTTCTCAGATCTGCTGGGTGTCGAACAGCCATCGAAGAAGGAGGAGAGAGGGCGACGGGTAGGCGAGCTGACTGGTGGAGTGGCGTGTGGGCGGCGCGGGGCGGCGGCGACGAGCGGATGAGCAACTAGTCGAGCAAGGGGCTGCTGCAATCAACTTCTTCCATGGCTGGGCGTGCGAAGAAGGAGAAGAAGATGGAGATGGAGGGGCGGTCGAGAGAGAGGAAGGAGAGAGGGAGGAGAGAGAAGGGGGGCTCTTTTCTTTTCATTTTCCTTTTTCTTTAATCCCACAAAATGGCCCACCATGACATCATCCATGATGTCATACTCCACTCACTCAAAACTCCCACAACCTTATTCCAATGGGTTCAATTCCATTTTCCGCCAGGGTCCAATTATTGTACATTCAATTTCTTCAATTCTCATCAATTCTCTTCCAATTGAATCAAATTAAAGTCCATAAATAAATTCAATGTCACCACACTTCCATTAACATCTTCACTTGACTATAGAACCAACTTAAGTCCTAAAAGTACGACCAAAAGCGGGCCTACTAATTTCTCGAGCCAAATTAGCTATTTTCTGATTTAATTGCTGAAAAGCTCAGCTTACATGAAAAATCTTCCGAAGATAAGTCAATGATCCTAAAATGATTTGTGACACACCCAGACTTCCAATTTCTGAATTTTTGACTCAATTTCACGGTTAATTTCACTTTGGCACGATACTAGCGCGACCCAACCTACCGCGTAGCCTTTAGAAATTTTCATGCATTTGACCTGTGGTTGATCATCTCAAGCCACAATGTACATTTTTGAAACATTGGCGACTTTCGGTTGTCGGCATAATCTCAAGGTTTCAAATACAAACACAGGGTACCCAATCGATAGAAAAGTCGGTCCAGTGCTGATCGACAAGAATCATGCGATCTGGTGGAATCACCCACACTCGATCACATGCCTCTGTCGAGTCAACCTATCTCCGGTCTTTAATCGATTTTTATTTGTGCCGTAATGACCCTTGTAGATTAGCTCGGTCGAAAGGTCGCTTCTTGGTCAAATTCTCGAGTCTAATGCATTAGAAACTCTTAACGGCTTCACCCGATAGACTAGTTTTCACATGAGTGGCCGACTCAAGGAAAAGAACTATATGCGTGCCAACGAAATGCCCGTCTTAATTTATTGAAAATAGAATCGGAAAATTGGGATGTCACAAAGCGTTCCAATTATCATTCACTACCACAAAGGCAAATCGACATATCGGCATCAATCGACGGCATTCCCGAAGGAGCTCTAGACAATTCATCTCATTAATTATCATACAACTTAATATCATACTTAACCCAAGGCATTTTGCATATTACTCAAACACTCTAATTACAATATTAATCCTTAAAAAAAAATCAATTTCGGTGTCAAACCCGACACTTTGATTTTCTAAATAAAATACATATTTTTCACAATCAACACTCAATTTGCATTATCCACTCACCAAATTTAAATTCTAAATACATAACAACGATCAACACAAAATTCTAAGCAATTGAGGTCAAAAATAATTTTTCGAATTTTTTTTTATAAATAATAATATTTTAATAATTTTCGGAATATAATATATTATTAAATAATCCAATAATTTCGAAACATTTATTTAAATCAGAAATAAATTCATTTAAGTCACATCAATGCTTATATTAAAATAAACCTACTTAACTTTAAACTAAACACACTTTAACTTAATTAAACACCTTAATCTAATCCATAACTAAATAAACTAATATAACCACCTAATCTCAATCAACCTAAGCTAAACACAATTAAGGCATCATTAACCTCTAATCAAGATTTAATGAGCTAAACTCACCGGAATCACTTTTCAATGAGTCCCTAGCGAAGCTAACGGCGAGACGATCGACAAACCTACACGGAGGAACACCAAATGAGAACCGAAAGGTGTCCAAATCAAGCCTTGAAGAACCGGATCTTGCTAGAACTTCCAACTATTGATCAAGCTTGGAGGAGGGTGGCACAGTGGTCGGTTGGATGCGAAACCGGCGGAAAAGAGAGGCAGCAGCTCGAGCAGTGGCTCACGGCGGCTAGGCAGGGCCTCCGACAGCCTTGGCGACGATGAACAAACAATTGGGACGGCTTGGTCGACGAGATGGAGGCTCGGGCGGACGAAGGGGAAGCGGCGAAGGGGCGGTGAGGCGCGCGCACGGGCGTGCGGACGAACGGTGACCACAACGGCTCTAGCGACGGCAGCGAACGGTGGACAACAAGCAACGAAGGAGGCGGACGAAGGGGGTCAAGTTGCTCGTTCTCCACCGGTTCTCTCTCTCTCCTCCAAGTTCAAAAGCCAAGTCCAAGGTTGAAGATGATGGAGATGGGGGGAAGTGACATCCCACATTTTTGGGATTCAATCTCCACCCTCCATGTATCACCACCCTAGCCAATCTTGCCCCACCCCATGACATCTTGTGATGTCACAATCCACTAACTTCTACCTCCCACAACTTTATTCCAATAGGTTCAATTTCTTTTTCCACCAAGGCATGAAATCTTGTGCGTTAATTTCTTCAATTCCATTCAATTCTCTTTCAATTGAATCCAATTAAAGTCCATAAATTAATCAAATGTTCCTAATAAGATTTGTGACACACCATAACTTTTAATTTTAGAATTTGATCTTAATTTCACGGTTAATTTCACTTTGGCACGATACTAACACGTCTTGATCTACCGGGTAGCTTTTAGAAATTTCATGCATTTGACCTATGGTTGATCAATTCAAGCCACAATGTACATCTTTGACACATTGGCGACTTTCAGTTGTCGGGGTAATCTCAAGATTTCAAATACAGACAAAGGGTACCCAATCGACTGAAAAGTCAGTCTAGTGCCAATCGACAATAATTGTATGATCTGGTGGAATCACCCACATCTAATCATATGTCTCTATCGAGTCGACCTATCTCCGGTCTCTAATCGATTTTTATTTGTGCCGTAATGACCCTTGCGGATTAGTTCGGTCGAAAGGCCGCTTCTTGATCAAATTCTCGAGTATGATGCATTAGAATTTCTTAACGGCTTACCTAATAGACTAGTTTTCACATGAATGGCCAACTCAAGGAAATGAACTATATGCGTGCCAACGAAATGCCTGTCTCAATTTATTGAAATTAGAATTGGAAAAATCGAGATGTCACATAATCAATCCAAATGATTAACATAGCCACCTCATGTCATACTTTTAAAAAGATATGGCAAACATAAAAATAAAATGACTAGAATGGTAATTTCCAAATGATTTGGCTAACGAATGGTAATCACATAATGATTTTCTTTCTTATCACACAAATTCAAAAAACAAAGCAAGGTTGACTAGGAAGCTATGCTTGTTCACCCCAGTTCACCTTGATAAGTTAGCATATTAGAACCTTTTGTTCTCCTAGTAAGTCATCATAATATTACCACTGGATTTCAATATGAACTCATCCTTCTCTACTATCCTTCACCCACCACCACTTGTGTCATACTTCATTCCACAATCAACTTAATCACTTGTAAACATCAAAGACCTTTATCTAGATCCATCATGTTGGCCCATTATCTTGCGGTTATTTGCAAATAAGGTGGTTATGGATAATAAACTGCTCTTGGCAATTCAAATAGATTGGGAAAAGTTATCTTTAAGAAATAGATAACGGTGGATTTGAGATCTAACTCCTACTAGGAAATTCATGTCTTTCCTTAAGAATGATGTTTGTGTCTCCTCCTAATAAGGTACGACATTCCACCTACAAAGAAAAATCCACTGAAGACTCTCGAACCTACTATAGGGTGTTCTTAATCTATGGAAAATGTTCTGTTGTGTGATGTGCTTTACGATCAATGACATAAGGTTTTTTGGGCATGCTTCTAGAATGTGTTTCTCATTTTATTCAAAGGTTCATAATATATAGGAATTCGTTTCCAACACATACGAATTAGTTTCCATCATTGGTATCAGAGCATGTGTTCTTATTTTCTTATCGTTTAACATGTTTAATAAATCGAAAATCACGAAACGGCGCCGATGAACGCTTTGGTACAAAAAATCGACACTTGATTGTATTGTTCAAGGTGGTTTCTTGATGCGTCATTCGTTAAAAAAACATTTTTGGAAGTATAGGGTTGTAGTTCTCGTTGAGACGAGAAAAACAAGTGGCGACACACTGCCAAAAAAGACAACCCTGTTGACTCGTGCATTAGCATAGAGAGAACCACAAAAAAAAAAAAAAATCCCCTTTTTGTTCCAATGTAATCCCCCTTATTTGTCTTCGATGTCGTGTTTAGTACTCACGTTTATTGTTATAAGAACAAATGACCAAAGGGAGAGACTTGTAAGTTGCAAGCTAAGTTAGCTAAAAGAACAAATGATCAAAGGGAGAGACTTGTAAGGCTGCAAGCTGAGTTAGCTACCTATTGATGGGATGGATTTGACATGGTCAATCACATCATGAAGGTCAATGGAATACTACAAGAAATCATCTGGAAATGTTATAAGATGTCAAATGAAAAAATGATTGATACCTTGACAATAACTCTCTCATATGAATTATGAAAAATAATTAAATATTTATGGAAAGCTCCTAAAATTGATGTGATGATGGTCAATGGGATACAAGTAATAACCTTGTTGTTCAAATTACAAGGAATTTACAATGGATTTCCTAAGAAAGTTCACAAGGGTTGGAAAGGCAAAGATGTCGACCCTTGACATGAATGCATCCTAGCACAAGATGAATGCGCCATGGAAGAGTAATAAGGGATCTCGAAGAGTTTTTCCATCGTTGCCCAATATTATCTTAGAATTTCCAAAGGAATTTTCTGAGGAATTTAATAAGTCTTTCCTTGTTTATAAGTTAGAATTGAGGAGTTGAACATATAATAATGATTCCGTTATCCTTTGTAAATAATCATTTCTATATTGATATTGATATGTCTTTTGCTGGACTAATTACTTTGTGTAAATGGGAAGTTTAATTAATGAATGTTCAATAAATGGAAAGTTTATTTGCATTATTTGTGGGAAGTTCAAGAATGTTTTAGTGACTTCAGAGAACTTATTTTTGCATAAATAATTATATTAATGATAATTTCAAATTATGAATAAATTTTTTTTATGATAATTGGAAACAAATGGTCTATTTGGCAACCGATCAAACAATACCCGATTCTATTATTTTGTCCTCAAGAACAAAAAAAAAAAAAAAAACATAAATCCATTTTGTAAATATTTTGTTCTCGGGATTTGCTCTTGAGAATAGATTTGAAATAGAATGAATGAGTAAAAAGAAGTTATTTCTTTATTCCCAAGAATAATTCCAAAATCAAGCCAACTCAAATTTCTTTTTTCTCTTTTCTCTCTTTTTCTTCCTTTTCCTCCTCCTTAGGTGTGGAGTCAAACCAAATAGTGAATTGTCTTAGTTTGGTCATAGATATTTGACTAAATCTAACTACCAACATTGCCCACATGTTACATAATGTCAATGTCTCTACTACTCAGTAATGTGATGCGAGCAATTAAGTTCTTCTTTTAAGCAACAAACGCATCCTTATCTCTCTTATGTTATGTATTATTTCCATCCTCGACTTGATTAAAGCTTCTAGTTTTCTTGCTATTCTAGCACATAATGAATTTTCATATTTCATATCTCATAATTCTCACCTTTCAATTTCTCTTATTTGTTTAATTTAGCCACTATATTTTTAAAAGCCGAAACCATTATATCTAATCATTTCAGAAATATTTGTACGAATTATTAATGTCCAACATTTATGCATCTATTTTGTATAAACTAATTATATTAATGAATAATTTTAAATAAGATTTCAGAGTCTAAAGGTTACTTTGTTCCCAATCATTATTCAAAATCTTTCAATTTCTCTTATTTGTTTAATTTAGCCACTATATTTTTAAAAGCCGAAACCATTATATCTAATCATTTCAGAAATATTTGTACGAATTATTAATGTCCAACATTTATGCATCTATTTTGTATAAACTAATTATATTAATGAATAATTTTAAATAAGATTTCATAGTCTAAATGTTACTTTGTTCCCAATCATTATTCAAAATCCCTAACTTAAAATTATCATTTATATAATCATCTATGCAAAGATAAGTTCTCCAAAGTCTCTCATACTTTCTTGAACTTCCCACAAATAATGCAGATGAGATAATAATAACAATAGCAAATATCACTAAACATTCATTAACTAAACTTCCCATTTATACAAAGTAACTAATCCAACAAAAGACATATCAACATCAACATAGAAAATAATATTATAAAGGATAAACGAACTATTACTATATGTTCAGCGCCTCAATTATAACTTATCAAATTCCTTAGAAAATTCCTCTAAGGCTATATTAGGCAACTTCAGAAAGGCTCTTGAAGATCTCTTATGACTCATCCATGGCACATTCATTCTGCATCAGGATGTGTTCATGCCAAGAGTCAACGTCTTTGCTGCCCACACCAATCCTTGTGAACTTTTTTGGACAATCTATCGCAAGCTCGTTATAATCTAGAACAAGAGGATTTTCACCCATTTCCTATAGACCATCCACCACATCAATTTCAAAAGCTTTCCCATAAATCATCGATCACTTCTCCCAATTCAAATAGAAGAGTTCTTTTCAAGGCATCAATCATCTCTTCATTTGGCATTTTATAACATTTTTAGATGATTTATTGTATCATCCCATTGACCATCATGATTGATTGACCATGTCACATTCATTTCATTGATAGGTAGTTAACTCGACTTACAGCCTTAAAAGTCTACCCCTTTGTTCATCCGTTCTTATAATAATAGGCGGGTGTATTAAATGCAGCATTGTTCTTTCAACAAATGTAGAACAAGAAAATGGATTGCACATAATTCATAATTCAATACATCATAACAAAAAGATTTTTTTTTTTTGCCAATTAACACCGGTCAATGGTCAATGTCGATTAACGGTCAATGACAACCAATGGCCAAAAAATCAAGTCAACAAGTTGGTCAACAAGTCAAAGGTCGAGTCAGGTGCATCTAGTCAAGTCATGAGACTCAACTGTTTTATCGCTCAGCTAACATCATAGTAACGTTAGCCTGGTGCATGACACGCATGTGTGACGCCTAACACAGGCTACACACGTGCGCACACGCCTACGAGGCTATCTCTTGTTGCTACGCATGGAGGCGCATCCAGCCACCTCCACTTGCTTTTCTTGTCTCGACAAAAACTACAACCTACACTTCCAAATATGATTTTTAACGCACGAAACATCAAGAAACGACCTTGAATAGTATGGTCTAGTTGTCGGTTTTTCATACTCGAGCATTCATCGGCACTATTTTGTGATTTCTAGCTAACAATTCATTTATTAAACATGTTAAACAATCAGGAAATAAGAACACATGCTTTGATACCAAGGATGGAAACTAATTTCTATATGTCAAAAACAAATTCCTCAATATATTACGAACCTTTAAGTCAAACGAAAAACATATTCTAGAAGCATGCCCGAAAAATCTTGTATCACTTATCGTAAAGCACATCATAAAATGAAACATACCTTGTTTTCCACTAATTAAGAGCATCATATTGCAGGCTCTAAGGTCTTCAACAGATTTTTCTTCGCAAGTGAAATGTTGTACCTTATTGGGAGGCAACAAAAACATTGTTCTCAAAAACGTCGTTCTTAAGGAAAGATGTGATTTTCCTAATAGGAGTTAGAATTCGAATCCAATATTTTTATTTCTTAAAGATTACTTCTCTTAATCTATTTGAACTGTCAAGAGCAGTTATTATATTCTCTATAACCGCCTTATCCGCAACCGCCTTCTTCGCAAATAACCGTCGGATAATTGACCAATATGATAGATCATGGACCGAGTTAGCCCAACATGAGCGGCCCATATAAAAGCCATCACCCTCCAATCTAAACACCACCAATAGAATAAGAACGACACAGAAATCCTTCCATGCATCTAGTGGATCCTATTATTGCTTTGTCAATAAATTTTGTGGCTCCAAGAAAGACAAGATCAGTCAAATGTCATCAAACCTAGGTGTCACCAGTTCCACCAATTGTCCATCTAAGTGGGAAAAGCTTCCAAGACTAATAAATGTTCCACTACAGTTCAGACAATATCCTCCTTTGCTTTTTCCCAAAAGAACACTTGATCATCTACGGAATAATAGTGATAGAGAAATGTGACCATGTGAAATGCCAGTTCGAAATCCTGTCAACCACGCTTTCTCAACTCTCTAGGAGATCATAATCCTATGACTAAGTTGGCCAAAATTCTATTTGGACATGAAGAAAGTCCCAATAATCAGATGCTCAAAGAAACACTTTCCAGACACTAATGGTGATCAAATCCTCCAACTTTTTCACCTCAACTCCTGCCAAACGGTCTCGCAAACTACTTCAGGCGAAATCCAGTTTTGAACTTATATTCACTTCTATCTAAAACCACACCTACCCGAAAGACAGATAACCAGCTCACGTCATAAATTGCCATAGCTGTCTCCATTCAGACTTTCAAGTTAAAATAAAAAATCATTATCTTGACTCATCAAACATCATCTTGAGTACGACCGGGAAAAAAAGGACCTCAACTTGAAATTTACCATGACGCAACGACACCCAGTCACACGAGCCCAAAAATAAAATGTCAAGAAATTCACCACAAGGTTGCAACTGCAGAACAGCCAATAGAACCAGAACAGGACATACACAAGCCAACCGCCATCAGCGACAAACAAACCAAAAGAACACGGCATCATCGTCATGGGAAACAAGAACAATCCAGGAGAGATTGAATTTCCAGATACTCACAGAATGAACCCGCGCGAAGAATTGAAGAGCCCCATCTCGAACTCCATCTAGCAATACCCTGGAATCTGCCACCCACATCACATAGCCGAGCCGGGCCCTTGCTGCCACCGCGTGCGTCCCAGTCGCTGAGCCCTGAAGGCAGTCGCCCTCCTCTCTTTCTGCGCCCCGACGATGGGTTGTGTCCGGCCAAGACGATCGGCGGCACGCGGAGCCAGATCTTGCTCCGTCGTGGTCGTTGTCTGACCCGATCGGGGCTCCGCAGAGAGAGAAAAAGGGGAATGAGGAGAAGAAGAACAGACAAAGAAAGCACAGACAAGGAAGAAGAAGAAGAAGATGAAGATGATGATGATGATGATGATGATGATGAAGGAGAAGAGAGGAGGAGGTGGTGGGAGAGAGATAGGAGCGAGGCGGGTGTTGTCAGGCTTGGGGGATTTCCGCTTTTTTTTCTTTTGACCGTTGGAGGGGAGAAAGCAGAAGCGGCTAGATCGGATAATTCAAAAATCACTCCCATCTGTAAAGAACGGTAACATAAGGAAAATGGACAAAAATAAGTTTAGCCAAATACTAATATAATAAATAAATAAATAAATATCAATAATGGTAATGATATTGAATATGTAATTGTTAAAATGTTGATAATATTTTAATAGAAATAATAAGATACTTTAGGAAAAGAAAACACGTGAAATAAAAGGAATTTCTACTTTATTTATCGAGGCATTCTTCATTTTTATTTAATTTGTCTTCTTAGAATACCTTATTTAGTTATGTTAAAAGTGACTATAGTTATTGAGTTTTAGCATATTATTTTTAATAATATCAAGAATACTTTCTGTTAGTATCATTTTAGTTAATCCAGTATGCTTCCATTTTATATGACGTTTTTTATTTTGTACAGCAATTAAAAAGCAAAAGAAATTTTGCCTTTAAGGAGAGAGCTGAATATTATATTCTACCCAAATAAGAAGTATATCTATATCAATCCAAATAAAACAAAGTATGAAGAGTAAGAGCAAAGTTTGGATGAGTTAACGACGCCACCCTATTAAATTATTTAATGCCATCCATTCAATAGGACTTGATTGTTGCTTGGCTTTTATTTTTAGTGCTTGGCTTTTATTTTTAGTGCGGTTTGCTTATATATTCTTGTTATCCTTCAAAAAACTCAATGGAAGAAATCGAGGAATCTTATTCTTTAATCAAATTTTACCAAAGTTTTATGCTACTTTCCACCAAGTCACCGCTAAATGCCAATATCTTCACACACCCAAAAATAAATATATAATAAAGCACTCGCCTATAACAAAAAATCTCCAGATGAGAAAGATGAACATAACTAACAATGAATCATGAAGCAATGTACTTCCATGGTAGACCATTGCATCATGCATTTGAGATGTGTTTCGTCAGTAATCCTGATTATATAAATTGTTTTAGATTAGACGGGCTTGGCTCAAGTCTTTTAAAGCAGATAAGCAGATTATAAGACCACCATATAGGTGGTAGTTCTGATATTAATAATATGATAAAGTGGTAAAGGCTTACAAAATGAAATGATTAAAAAGATTACGGATGATTGGAAATGGGAATCTTACCGAGATGCAAGTGTAGAGGGAAGTGATACAGAGACTCTTTCTCACACAAATGTAAACTGTCATGAATGTAAGTTCTGCCCTTATTAGTTAGAGTAATCGCCATTTTATAATGAGAATGGCTATGAATGCCCATGTGATTGTATAGTGATTCATTAATGATTTGTCGACCATGATGTTTAATGCAGTTTTTGCTCCTGCTGCTACAGTCCGATAAGTAACCTGCTTTTGCCGGTGGTAAGTTACCTGCATGCTGCTGCAATTTGATTAATGGCTCCACCTCTAGCAGTGGCAAGAGTCCCCTCGTGCTGCTACAATCTGATGACCTACTGATTTTATTCTTCTTCTTTTTTTTTATGATATTGTTTTGATTCCTAATGATATTATTATGATTTTATTATTCATCATCTAATGGATTGATTTCATAAGAGTCGTCCTCATTGATATCTCATCTGTGATGTGATTGGTTAGAGTTGCTTTTGGAACTTTTCAGCTCTGCTAGCAATTGCTCCATGATTGCGATTTATTCGTCTTGTGATCACCAGCTGCAACTTGCACAGTGGCCAAAGACTTTTGCAGGAGAAAATGAAATTTGCTTCTAATTGTGCAATCTAGAGAAGCTTTAATTTGGGTGTGATGTTAGTTTAGCCAAGACAGGACAGTTTCTTCATATGCATTTTTTGGCGAAATTGAAATTATCCCACCACTTTGAACCTCTAGATCAGGTTTGGAATGCGATTGGGCTGAAGAGAAACGTAAACCATCTAATTCCCAAGCTACTACCCATGAGATTCTAAAATCGATGAAAAAAAATGAACAAGATTTGGAAGGCACCTTTCTTGCTCTAGTTGGTATAAATTTTGATTAAAAAAACTTGAAACTCTTCCTGATTTATGGCAGCGAAATTTCAATCATGGGGCCAAAATGGTCTTACCACCTGTTAAACCAATTGGTTGAGTGGTTAATTTTGTTGATCAGTTTGAAATAAAAGAGTCAAGAATGGCGATAATTATTGTTTTGCGGGTAACATCAGCCAAATGCATAAGGACATGATATCGAGAATTCTTCAAATTAGTAGTCGAGTAGTCAAACATCCTTTAATGTTGTTTAAGTTTCGTTCTTGATCATTAGTTATTCCGGTCAATCGGTGGAAATGAATACTCACGAGTTGCATAAGCTTTGCATCATCTTAGCTTCGGCCTTCACCAGTCCAGCCTCCAATTTTTAGGGTTCACGTTAGGCCAATTAGTCCAAATCCTTGGCCCTATTCTCGCATAGAATAAATGAATATTTGAATTGAGGACGTTTAGCTTGTTCTCACAAGAAACGTCAAAGTCGTCGCTTTCGTATTATTTGCCGTACCCCTCGACCCCCCTTCTATCAATAGAATTGTCATAAAGAAGGGGCTCAAGGAACTCTTCAATATCAGCATCATCACGAATGGAGGCTGATCTCTTCTAAATGATCTTTCATCACGAGCGCGGTTTGGCTAATAATATTTTTGTTCAAGCTATCCTAAAAAATCCGATGGAAGAAATCGATGAATCTTAGACTTTTCCAAATTATATTCATGGTATTCTCCACCAAGACATCGCTAAATACCCGATACTTTCACACTCCAAAAAGGGAAGAAAAAAGGGAAAGAAAAGTCTCCAATGGTGTGCACCATAGATGTGATTATACATCACTAAAAGATGGGAAAAATTATCAAAAAAGTCATAAACATATTACAATTTTTTTTTCAATTTAATCATAAACATTTTACAATTATATCAATTCAATTCATTTAACCAAATTTGATTGGTCGATGCCGGCATCGGCAGACATTTTTTAATAATATTTTACTTTTTATTGAATTTTTTTTATTTTTTTTTTATTTTATTTTTTTTTTCTCTTTTTTTCTTTTTCTCCCCCTCTTTCTTCCTTTTGCTACAATGACCAGATAGAGGGAGGGCTAGTCACCGACCAATGGCGAGCTCCTCTAGTCACTAGCAAGGCAAGCCCTTATCAAATTTGGCGAGACCGCCTTGCCCAAATCCAACAAGGCAAGTGTTGCCTAGCCACTAGCAAGAGCATGCCACTAGCCATTGACCGCCCCTCCCCTCTGGCCGGTCGTCGAAGCAAAAGGAAGAAGGAGGGACAAGAAAAAGAAAAAAGAGAAAAAAACAAAACAAAAATATATATATATAATTAAAAAATTATCTATCAGTGCCAGTCGACTAAATTTAACTAGATAAATTGAATTAACACAATTATAAAATTTTTAGGATTGCATTAGTAAAAAAAAAAAAAAACTATGACTAAATTGGAAAAATTACAATAAATTTAGGCCTTTTTTTTTTTTGTAATTTTCCCCTGAGGAATAAGTCACTAATCACCCATGCACTTCCAAATTTTGAATGGAGGCTGATCTCTTCTAAATGATCTCTCATTGTGAGCATGATCTGGCCAATAATATTTTTGTTCAAGCTATCCCTCCAAAACCCGGTGGAAGAAATCGACGAATCTTGCCATTTAATCAAACTTTTCCAAATTATATTCATTTTACTCTCTATTTGAATTCCGATAGTCATTTCACACACCCAAAAAGAGGGGGGACATCGTTGAATTCCGATACTTTCATTTCACACACCCAAAAAGAGGTGGGGAAGGAGGAAAGAAAACTCTCACCATAACAAAAGTTCCCAATTTGTGCATCTTAGATGTGATTATACATAGCTAAAAAGATGAGTCATGAATCACGCGTGGACTTTCAAAATTTAAACGGGGCATTCGAGAAGACTTTCCATCCATCGGAATTCGCAATCACACGTGTAATCCAGGTACTTCCTTCCATGCACGCCTCGGTCAACGTGTGCTTCACGTTTGGATGCATTCTCGCATCGCATCTCGGTTCACCAGAAAGAGGATCGCACGCCCCATTTTCAGGTTTCGAGCAGAGGGGGACTTAACTTGAAGGGGATAGAGCTGAGATCTGCCGACAGGCAAGACGACACCGCCACTTCGATTCGAGTCGTTTTGGAGGAGAGTCTCTCTTCCTTCTCCCTTGGCTTGGGCCTCGAAACCCGATCCATTCTCATCCGCTGGACTTTCGGAAACGGCAGATATTTTTCGAGTCCTTTGACATTCGCCCCGTCCAACCCCACCATCAACTTGATTTTTCCAAGCACGTGGAATTTAATACGCGACCCGTCCCCCCATAATTTTGTGCGGCTGAATCTGACCAAGAAGAATCTCGCCCCCCCGGGGTTAATGCCATCGCATATTTACTCGACAGTTGCGCATACTTTGACTGCAAGACAGCTCTCATCACTTATCGCTCCCCAGAAGTTCGTTACGTTACATCACATCCCTCGGATCATGAAAAACCTATTTTCCTACGAGGAAAATGGTTGCGAAAAGATCGGTGCGTGCGCAGACACGGTGCGTAGTTAGTGCTCAAAACGAAAACTTCAGGCTGAAGATCCGGGCAAATAGAGAAAACCGCCCGTGTCTCCCGTTTTTCCCTCGCGCAGTGTATTTCGGAAGCAGAGTAAGGTGATCATCTTCGATTCCCTCTCCCTTTCGATGAATTTGTTTGCCCTTGGTGTGAGGAGATATTTAAGATCTTTCCTAAGAAATGAGTTTTTGCTTTGATGATATGCAGACGATTGCTTGATGGGACGAGATGTTTCAACGGAACCCTTTTCTCTGTACAATCAAACTTGGAACAAACGACGCCTCTCCAACGCCGCACACCGAAACCCCTTTCATTCCTATGTAGTCCTAAACCTAGTTAGAAACCCAGAAATGGCAGGTACAGACCCGAGAACGACGATGACAAAGAACGAAAACCAAAGTAAAGAGGCCAACTCCTAACGGAACACGAACTTATCATCATCATCATCATCATCATCATCATCTCCCTTTACCCGACTGATCTCTCCTCGATTTCTAAGAGAGAGGGAGAGAGAGAGAGAGAGATCAGGTGAGGCCTAAAAGAAGCCGCGCTTGGCGGGTTGATCGGCGTGCTTGAGCGTCTTGTCGATGAGCTTGCGTGCCTTGCGGCTGCGGATCTCCACCTTCACGCTGGAGCTCTTGTCCATCTTCACGTACGGCTTCTTGGTCTTCTTCAGCGCCCGCACCTTCGACTTTATCGTCTCCACCAAGCCCTCCAGATGGTTCGCCATCGTCGGGTTTGATCGGACGTCCGATCTTGCTCGCTGCGGGACTCGGGAAGGGAGTGCAATTTGCGGTTCTTGCTCTCGGACTATTGCTAATGGAGTCTGGTGTTCTTTTTATTCAGCGGAACTTGTGAATGTCGACACGTAGTTGGACAAATATAACGATTTTGCCACTTGCCTCTTGCTTTGCTTTATGTATAGGGGCGGGCCCCATGCGAAGAAAATTTTGTGCAAGACCAACGGCCTTTGTTTTTGTATGAAGTAAAGAGCGTGTTTGATAACTTGAAATTAAGCTTGATTTATGGCCTTAAATAGAATTAATTTATTAAGAAATGCACTTATCTGGTAAGCAAAAGGGGTTGCTTAATTCGTTCCATAGAAGAATAATCGATGATGATTTAAATTTTGCTAAACATATGGGTAAAAATCTGCCAATAATGGTCCCTTTTTCTATCTTTGGGAGAGGTTAATTTTATTTATCCACCGATTTTTAGTTATCATCAAAAACCTTTTTAATTTTATTTTTAGCACTTAAGGATATCGATACATAAAATTCATTAACTAAATTTTGAGCACTTAGATATCAATTTTATCGAGCAAGCCTAGCATTTATATTTCATTTATTTCGTAAAAAATGAATGTTTTGAAAATGTTATTCGAAAATATCATTTGAATGAGAGAGAATGGAACGAGTTAAGGAACAAGACAAATAGATAGAGGGATAATATACGTGGCGACGATAGTATGGAAGACTTTACTATGGTAAGCGCACGTGACTAATTTGCTTATGAATAATGGTCAGAATTAATAAAACCCGAATTATTTAAGGACACGTCGCAATAAAAAATAAATAATATCTTGTGTAATCATCATTTCGATTCCTTATACGATTTTCCGATTGCTTCATTTATGTCAACTGAACAAGTAAAAGTCAGACTTAGTATTAATAGTAAATGTTGCAAATACAAGCAATAGCGATAGGGGTATTACTTCTACTAGAGTTATATTCGGGTCGTATACATTTTAGATATATTTTGTAATGTCGAAAATGAATCCAATTCCCGATTATCCGAGAGGTGATTAACCCAGCATCATGAACACAACCTCATTTGGTCCCGTCTATATCCATGAAGATTAATCGAGTCGAAAATTCAAATGAGTATCTTGCCAAAAGTAGTATTCAACCTTTTATGTTGTGCGTGGAATCGATGCAATGAAGATATGTACGGTCTTTGAAAAAAGAGGAGCATGACCAATTTATTCCTATCCCTTGAATGGGAATAGCCACATCCATGGAAATTCAAGAAAAAGGACTCCAAGTTCTTTGGTCAAAGTTTATGTAGGACAGTACCCAGCACCATTCAACGTACAACCGAGAGTGATGGAACAAATGAACGGCAGCAGTGAGACCCCGGTTTCGTACTTATCCAGAGTCACTGTCGATCAAAAAATGATGGATCGTGCTGACCAAAACGATCACGTTACATTACCACCCAACCTCAGTTAATCAAAACCACCGTCCACCAAAGACGGACAACAACATCGTGAATGGGAACGGCACTTGGACTCCACATTACTCTCTCATAGTTTTCCACAAATGCACCCGGCATTCACATCCTCCGCCTGCCAAAACCTGAGAGTCAAATACATTGAATTTTCCCCATCCCTGAGCCAAAAGCAACATCGACGACAATACTGGCCTGAGCTTTGACCTTTGCTAACCCTTTTGTTCAAGATTTCTAGATAGATCACTGCCTCGTCAAATTGGCTTCTTTTTCGAGAAAAAATAAAAGAAAAGAAGAAGAAAAAAGAAAAGCTAATTATCTCTTAAACGACACTGCCGTCTTTCATCCATGTCTACTAAACAGTAATCTGAATTCTAATGACCTCACTGGTGCAGCTGCAAATGGAATGCCGCATCTCCAAGTTTCTTCTTTTCCACTGATCCTGAGTACAAGTTAAAATGTGATTTAATAAGTGGAGCTTCATCTGCAACATATATGCTCGGTGCTTCATCCTTTTGACATGGGTGATATGAGCACCAAGCCGGAGGAAGATGCTGCGAGTTGCAAATAGTAAATATGGTTAATTATTAAACCAAGTGCAGCTGAATTTTAATGAAATCTCGCAATCCGTGGCAGGTATCACAATAGGTGGTTTTATAATGCTGCTCAAGTCAGTCAACCTTTGATTAATTTAATAAGGAAGACCAAGAAAATAAGTCGCATGTCAGTTTTCAAAACTAATACAGCCGTGCTCGACCTTCCCCAGTAAAGCGGATCTCTCAATTCTAAAGCCTATTTGGGAGCATGCGTGGATCTGCCTTGTGTGCAGACAAGCACAGATCTTGAAGGACAAAAATCAAACCCACAACATCAGCCTCATCTTGGTTATAATGATAAGAACAGGAATGGGCATCTGTGCCCAGCAGTGCGCCATCCCAAATGAGACAAGTTGTCCCTGTGAATATTGCCCCAGAGGGCACAAGGCAGGGATGGCATTACCCTTCCCCACCCCAGTTATATTATATACATTTACAAATTATAAGATGAAACATAGATTATTATATCATATAACTCATTCTAAAGTATGATCCACTTAATTTAATGTAAAGAAAAAAATAAATAATACATGCTATTAAGTTAATAATACCAAAAGGTTAATACAAATAAGAAAGAGGCGCACTCATGCGATTGTGATTTTAGTCATGCTCATGAGATTGTGATTTTTTAATAACCAGCTACAGAATTTGAATAGATTAAAGTAGCAGAGTTCACAATGGTTATGGATATTCTAATCACAAAAATATCTGTATTATATGACTTTAAAAATCAATGAGATATATCCTCACATAGGGCACAGTGCCCTTCGAGGATGTGCCCCGCCCCAGTAAAAGAATATATAGAGCACAATTGCTGACTGTAATAGCATAAGCCAAAAGCGCCATGGCAACTTACCTGGCATGAACAAGCAATCAAGCTTTAGTCACTTGATGATGATCAGACCATAACATGAGAGTTGCCAGAAGGGCTATTGTGGCAGTTTCTACCCGTAGGCGATGTGGCCCTAGGCCAACAGCAGTAGCACCTGCTTCCATCAGTTTACTCAGTTCTTTCTCAGTAAAATCTGACATACAACAAACAGAAGGTAAAAATATGTGATTGTTAGTTAAAAGGAAAAGGGTATCAGCATTGCAGACTGAAGATGTTAGGAGAAAAGACTTGCTTCAAAAGACAAGAATCTCGAAGAACAAAAGAATTGCCAACTAAGATGGCAAGCAGCAGTTCCTATTTGTAAAAAGTAGAACCATAGGTACTACCCACGCGCTATATAGCATACCATCTAATGTGACGAGTTAGATTTCTAACAGTTCCATGGTTTTCCTTTTCTATTAGCTTAAAAAGAGGGATAAGCACCAAGGGGGAGGGAGGGTGCCTTCCTAGAGGAATGATGTATCATTAAAATGGATGAAAACTGAAGTGGCCACTCTTGTTTACCCGCACACACTCCCACCCATCTACACATCTGCACAGGTGGCCACCCACCATCCACCATGCTCTCACCCCCTCTACACACACAAAGGGCCCATGTTTTCTCAATTATATGCTGGGAAATCAGCAAAAGAAAAACGGGACCAACCTCCTTCAGGTCCAACAATCATAATCCCATCAGGTTCAATTCTGCTTGAAGTCAATGCACTCATAAGAGAAGGAGCTTCTGCAACAGCGAGTAAAGATAGCTTTGACTTCTGAATCTATAAAATCCAATCACAAAACCATACATAAATTCATTACTAAATCAAAGAATGAAAAATTCATTTCTAAAAGAGAATGAAATTGGAAAATTTTTCGAATGTGCTGGGTTGCAGTCAAGGAATATTAACTTACATAAGGTAGAATGTCATTGATTTTTTGTGGAGGATTAAGTACCATTTCATGAAGCCGCTGACCTGAAAAGCAATTAAAGAAGGTAAGTTGGAACAATTATTCAACCAAGCCAAAGGGACCTCCTTATGTTATATTGGAAAATACAAAGTACAATTTGATCAAGTTCCCCAAAGAAAAAGAATAACTAATAAGAACGAAGACTTCTATTAATGAAGACTACTCTTGTGGTGATGAGTAACTGACATTGCTTTGATGCAGCTAAGATGAGTCGTTGTAGCCTGTCCACCCTATTTTCTGAGACTGAAGGAGATCGCTCAGTCAGCAGAGGAGTTACACTGCTCGCCCCCAGCTCCTATGGGAATCAAAGAACAAATCAGGAGTGACAAGCATAGCACAAAAGGACAATTTAATTTTCAAATGTGGGAAGCAGAAGAAGTAATTGCATGGACACATACCGTACATTTCTCAACAAGCCAATCAGCTCGACCACCCTTTAGAGTTCCTAAGCAAAGTTGACAACAATTAGGAGCTAAAAAAGGAATTATGTCCCAAGCCTTTAAAAACTAACTACTTCTGAATAATTGCTTAGATCAGTAATAACTCACCAAAAGCAGCAAATACATGCCACTGCGGCATCTGAGGAGGGATCGTTTTCGGGTCTTCCTGAGCCACGAAGTCCAATCCAGCCTGATCAACACTCTGAATGTTCCCCCTCACTAATCCTCCCTTCCCATTGAAGAGCTCTACCCTTGCAGGAATATTAAATGCAAGTTACATAAACGCCATTGTCTTGCAAAGCTAGACAATAAAATTACTAAGGGAGATTTTGTCGAACACTTGATGCGCATGCAACGTCCACAGGTTATATAAAGAGACCAAAAGTTCAGCAAATCATAGCCCAAGGAGGCAATGCAAGTAAGTCACTTTGAACTGCTTAAAAATCACCCCATATCATCATAGCCCAATTGTGAAGGCAACCAAGAAAATCCAGCAACCGTTGCGTCAGAAAAGATGAAGGCCTGAAGATACCTGTCGTTTGTGCTCAACCTCAACACTTTGGTCATATGCCAGAATTCATCTCCTTGCACGCGAACCACCCCACCCTGCAGTTCGACAGTAAGCAGACAAAAGGAAAAACCCATTAACACCGGAAGACGCGACACGAGCCGTCCAACACCCCGGCGCGCGCGGGCACATGGAAAGAGAGGGTAACACCTTGGAAGGAGGGAGGACGTCGGAGAAGAAGCGAGGGAGCCCGCCGCGAGACTGGTTGGAGTAATCCGAGGAAGAAGAAGAAGAAGAGGAGCTACAGAAAGCTCGGAACTTGCACGACGTCCGGTGCCGCCATCGGTTCGAGAGGGCGGCAAAGCGGTGGAACGTGGGTCGATGAGCTTGCATTCGGAGCTTCCCTTCGTTTCCCAGAGCTCTCAAGCATAGGAGCAGTTCTGCTTCGTTCTGGGGAGAATCTACTCCAGTGCTCGTTCGCTCCCTCTTGTTTGTTCTTTTTCCTCTCTTCAGATCATTTAATATGTAAATAATTATTAAATCCCTTTTTCTTTATTAAATCGACAGTGACATCGGAACACTTTTGTTTGGATTTACGCGCGATTTAATAGATCTTTTATCCTTTTTCCGACACAAAAAGGATGCATTTTGCTGGAATTTGTTTGCTGGTCGATTCGTTGTTTTGTCAAGAACTTTCCCACTCAAAGCAAAGAACAAGAGGAGAATTCTTTAAAGGAGATTCTGGTTTTATCATCTCCATAGAAGTCTGCAGCATGTCGAGCAAACATTTACAGGATTACCAAAAGGAAGGAGGGGGACGAAACTTTCACAACTAAGCATCCCCTGGTATTTACAATCAACACAAAAATTGGGACATATCCCATCACAACCTCAAAAGACATTTCCCGCTGCGGCATTTTCACAAACACCTACGAGGCAACACTTCCACCCTTACTCCTCAGCCGTCGCCGTCGCCGTCGCCGTCCCGTCGCCGTCGCCCGCATCTCTGCCGTCCCCCTCGTACCCGCCGCCCAGCTCGCAGATCCTCTCCCAGACATCCTCCGCCACCGGCACCACCGACAGCCTCGGCTGCCGCAGCAGCGCGAACCCCTTGAGCGCGCCGTCCCCCTTCAGCTCCGCCAGCTCCACGCGCCTCCGCATCTCCCCCACCGTCCTCACGTCCACCGCCCCGTCGCCGCCGCCGCCGTCCCCGCCGTCCTCCTCGTACCACTCGCGCGCCACCTCGACGACGCCCACGACGCGGCGGGCCTTGGCGCCGGAGTGGTAGAAGAGGCAGAGGTCGCGGAGGCGCATGGACTTGAGGTTCTTCTGGGCCTGCTTGTTCTTGACGCCGTCCCACTTGGCGACGCCGCCGTCGGAGGCCGCCTGGTCGTCCCAGGACCACTCGCCCGGCTCGGTTTTCAGGAGCCAGTACTGTTTGGGCTTCCCCATCTCTTCGGCGGCGAGAGAGCGAGGTTCGCGGCTTCCGACGGCGAAGTGGGGTGAAGGGTTTGGGCGTGGCGGCCTCTGGAACTGGAAAGTCGAGGCCTTTATGGCGGGAAGTGCAGGGTTCTGGCGCCAAGGATGGCGGCCAAGGCATACTGGTCACCACTGAAACTGGAAGTACGGAATGTGAAGAGATTCGCAAGATAAATTCGGCGTAAGATTGAAGTGAAAAGTCGACTGGGAAAAAGATTTTGCTCTCCTTTATTTTATCTTAGGAAATATTTAAGGAAATGAAAGTTTCTAGCATTCCAGTAAATTCCAAAGATTAATAAAAAGGTTAGGGACCTTAATTATCAACGAGCCATGAAAGATTGAAAGTTGCATTAGAATATTCCCTCTCACCACAAGTCGTGGACCGTGGTCGATTACCATTTTTTCCGAAAAAAAAAAATTCAATTACAATTACAACTCCTTTAGTCCTCGTCTTCCTGAAGTTTAAGTTACATTACTTATTCCTATATTATTTGTACTAAAGAAAAGCTTCTTTTCCTTTCTTTCAATATCTTCAACTTGATTTTAAATTTAAGCTTCATTTACTTCGCGATTTTTAAATTTCTTATACAGTGTTCATGGTGCTCGAGATCAAATCAACTCAAATCTCCTTATGTGTGCGTGATCGAGGGCATATATTGATTGCTTTGGATTCCTACGGACTCCAAGATTTTACACATTTTTTCTTTGAAAAGACATCATCCAAGTTCACCTCTCTTTGCGGGCATGATGCAGAGGATATATTGATTGCTTCCAAGCTTTTACACAGTTTTTCTCCAATCATATATCACCGACCAACTCAAATCTCCTTATGCGTGCATATGATGTAAAGCATATATTAATTGATTTGGGCACCCGTGGACTCCAAGGTTTTATGCTCTTTTTTTTTCCCAAAAAGACATCATCCAAGTTCACCTCTTTTTGCGTGCATGATGCTGAGCATATATTGATTGCTTCCAAGGTTTTACACAGTTTTTCTCCGATCACATATCATCTAGATTCACTTCAAACTCAAAATATTGAATATTGAGCCTCTCTTCGCCAAAAGCTAACTTAAAAAGTTAAGACTTTCTCTTATACTTATAAATCAACCATTAACCCTTTCCACAATTAATGCAGAACAATCTTAACACATGAAAATGCAAGGCGCATTCATTGTAGAGCATAGTGAATCATTTTATTGCACCAAAGTCAACCTATTCTAACTCTTGAGACCACCAGTGGCAAAAAATTACACATAAAAAATACAGAAAAGAGGGCCATGATGATAATGATGGAGAGACTTCCGGCGTGTGCTGGCCGGCATCATGGCCTATAGTTAAAAGGTCACGGTATGTGCGCCTATAGTGCTGAGCTATCGTATGATGATTTGTAATCTTAATAATAAGCTTGAGGTGTAATAATTGATGGATATGGGTTTCCCCTATTTTCTTGATGGGTCTCACTTCATGTCATGCGTGCGGGATCCGAACGCACGTCCTCTTAGCCTGTATCCTTTCAAAGATTCGTGATGCGGGTCATTTTACGTACTTGAAACAGGTTGAGACACATTAAGGAGAATAAGAACCATACACATGTAGGATCAGGAGTCGCATGATAAATCTAATTTTGTTTAAACAAGAACCGGATGATGTGAGATAAATATCTTAGATGTTTTCAAAAGGAACATATAGACCGAGAGTTTATTTGCACAGAACATCGTCATCCAAGTTTATGATGAAGTTCTGTTAGTGAAAATCCTTAGGACAAATTAAGCACTACTATGCATGATAGAACTCTGACATTGACTATTCATTTTTTTTGGCGAGGATACGCCGGTCAATATCATGATGGTGTCTAAAGTCTTTAGGCATGTGCGATACTCACGAGCGAAATATTGCATTATTACTTCTTGCTTGTATGTTACTCAGACCTCTAGTCTCTCCGTACATACCTAACCCGTGAGGTTTGAACTTCGACCGACTTGGTTCCTATACGCTTGATCTTTGGACAAGAATGACGTTGGAAATGATGATTTTGGGAAGATGACAACTGCAATCTTGTAAAATGGAAATGAGCCGTCCGCAGAGAAACAAAAAGAAAGGAGAAGTCAACCAAGACAAGGAAAGGGTTTGACACGGTCCATCAAAGTTTGGTCGAGGTTAGACAGGACCAGGGAGAGCAGCACGCATTTCGCCCTCTGGTCAACCCTAACAGTCGCCCCCTCGTTCCTAAAGATCAAGGTATAGATAGGGCTTTGAATTTTGATCACTTATCTGGATGTGGGTCGGGCCATTTCTCTTCATTCGATTAGTCAAGACTCGAGATAATCACAAGAGTAATAGAACGAGCGAAAAATTAAGGCGGCTAAGTTGATACATCGTATGGTGATATCGGTAATAGTTTACAAGACCCTCTCGAGAATACAATCTCTCTATCCAGCACCAGACCCTCACCAACGTTCCGGTAAGAGCAAAGCAGGGACATTTGACAGATATGTATAGAATTTACAAACAAAATCCTGCAGAATCATGTCGAACGAAAGCAAAACTAATGAACAAGAAAAGGGGAAAAAATCAACTAAACGTTCACAAGCAGAAGCAAGTTCAGGACTCCATTTGCTACCCTCACGGATAATTTCATTAGCCTCACGAGCAAGATAGCTCATCAGGGTTTTTGCTTCTGAGTGTAGATGTAATCGAGGTGAGCTTCGAGGGTTCTTCTCATCAAGCACTCCTCTTCTCCAATCCCTTCGCAGCCCCGCTCCACCTCTACCTTCTCTACTTCCCCATCAACACCCTGCAAAAATTTCATCACCGTAAGCTTCCTTTCATCAATCCAGGAACACAAGACACAGAGATAAAAAAAAAAAAGGGTTTTTTGTTTTCGGGAAACGGAGACAACCTACCTCGGGTCGAGTTCTTGCCACATCGGCTCCAACCGGCGCCGGCCGAGCAGCTCGAGACACGTCGGAGAACAACAGGAGAGTTAACAAAAGAAAGGAGATGGCTGCTTTGGAAGCCTTCATCATTCTCAGCTCTCTCTAGAATTGCCTGGAATTGAAGAGACAGTCGCCAACCATAATTTATAGAGGACAGGGGGGAAGCTGCATGGAAGGGGCGAAATGGGAATCTCCCTCTTGGTGACAGGGGTTAGAATTAATTTAAGGGGGGATTTTAAATGGAAGGTACTATCCATCTACCCACAACAATAAAAATAATCCAATAGATGAATCAGAAACGAAAAGTTACGTACGGCATTGGGTTGGGTGAATCATGGGGCGTCAGACCATCTTGTGTCGTTGAATATTATACAATGATGCAATGATTCTAGAAACCATGATTTTTGATCATGTAATCTTGGACACATAATAAGCCCCAGACCCCTCGCAATTGGGGAATTGAAATTGAATAATCTACCATGAATGCAACTCCACTCTTTTTAATCAAGTAAATGTAATATTCAAGTCAGATTGCGGAGCCCCTAATCATAATGGCCTGGCATCCTAAATCATTTCATCGATCAAAATAATCAAGCATCTTACATTAAAATAACATAGGTTAATACCTCTAAAAATCCTCAAATTGATGCACTTGTTATAAATTTACCTCAAACTAATTTTTTTATCAACAAAAATCCTAAAATTGATACACTTGTAATAAATTTATTTTCTAATAATTTTTATTAAATTTTATTGTTAAATTGCTGAGTTGGTTAACACGTTATAGTTAATGAATGTACCGATTTGATGTCTTATCCTCTATTTGTCATAAATATATCAATTTGTCATTTTGGTGATATTAATCTAATTTAACGGAAATTAACATAAGGTAAATTTGTCACGAATGTACTAATTTGAAGTTTTTAGTGATAAAAAAATTAATTTATTGAAAATTTACAATAAATGTATCGATTTTGAAGTAAATTTATCACAGTGTACCAGGTTGGGAACTTTTTACAAAGAAATTGATTTGTGTGGATTATGCCATGCAAAAGTCGATTCTCCAAACTACCATGTATGTAAATCATTTCGAATTCGAGATTGTGGTGTCGTGTCTTGTCCTTTTTACAAGATTACCAAGATATTTTTCTTTTATTTTTCTCTGAAAATAAAGTTCATTATTAGACAGAGCAGTTCTTGAGGTACTTCTAGGCGACGAGCATAGAACATTCTTATGCTGGCCACAATATTCTACTTTGATCACTCGAATTTGACAATTTCTCACAGCTGCACAGAAGAAGCGTTCCCACTGAATGGTCAACGCGTTACGCGCCGTTTTTTCAGTTGGACATTCTCATCTAAACATGAATTTATAAACATATATAGTAGCAATTTGTTGAATATAGTCAGACCACATCACACGGTATTTCTGCGTTTAATCTTACTTTACATTGTTTTATATTCCAAAATAAAACATGCCATGGAGATCTTCCAATGCAAACATGTGACCGAAATATCGGCTGGTTGGCAACATGTGTCATTAAGTTGGTAGGATTTTCGTCACGAAGTCTTCTTAAGATAATCCGTATTTGTTAGTTGCATAAACCATGTGGACAAAACTTATGAAAATTAGGTATATTTCCATGTATTTATGGGCAAATCAGGTATAAACAGGCACCAAACGATTGGGAATAATTGACTTCTCCGGTCCGTCGGTGCTCAT
Organism: Eucalyptus cladocalyx; assembly: GCA_017140615.1. Classification (NCBI taxonomy): domain Eukaryota; kingdom Viridiplantae; phylum Streptophyta; class Magnoliopsida; order Myrtales; family Myrtaceae; genus Eucalyptus; species Eucalyptus cladocalyx. The sequence goes on along the minus strand of CM029524.1, from coordinate 19,507,752 downwards.
ATATTCAGCATTATTGTGGAGAAAGAAAACCGTGTGATATAAATAGTATCATGATATCGCGTGATGGGGATCCTAGCGGGGGTGGTCCATACACCATATGTATTATTTCGTGACAATGCTCAAGGAGATAATTGTGCCTAATCCTAGGAATTTCGAAAGCAGGATAGTCAAAGAGACTCATTAATACTGGGGTGATAAAGTCGACGTCTAGAAATGGCTAGGCGGACCATTATTTTGTGGGCACAATTTGATGAAACGCCTTTTATTTTATTTTTTTATGGTGCAGTTGGGTGGCTTGAAATATGACAAGGGCAAGAAGAATCTGGGCTCCAACCGAAGATAAGTATGCAATGCCTACCTTGGATTTTGATGAGAAGCTTCTTCTTGGTCAGATTTTCGTGTCGCGACTTTTATGATGAGTTTAGGCAATTCTCCCTTTTCTTTTTCAGACGATCTTCGATCTCACGGACAGGTTGAGAAACCATTGATGCATATAGGTGTTCTATTTTATCCGGGGAAAAATCCCTTTTAAAAAAAAAAATTAATTATATAGATACCATTTCAATTCTAATTTTTTTAATTTGGCTAATTTAATTCTAACCCTTGGATGAGTTAATAATGTAGTCATTTTGGTCAATTTCCATCATAAATCATTGACATGCACGCCAGCGCCAATTATGCCACATAAAATAACTGATATTGCTGTAAACTGTTTTAGCATTTTATTTACTTATTTATTTTATTTTTTGTTATTTTTTCATTGGGGTAGACGAGCACCCCTTTGTTAGGGTCATCGGCCACAATAAAAAAATAAAATAAAATAAAATAAAATATCAAGAAAATTTTAAAAAAATTATAATAATTATCTATATTAATGTCGGACATGTCAAGCCTGATTAATAATACTGGACATTTTCTTATAATCTAGAAACTAATTTAGATATTTATTAAAAATTTAGAGACGACATTATATATTATGCTATAATTGAAGAAAATAACCAATGAAACACCATGTGAACGCAAATAAGAAAGAGGACGGATAGCTCCGTGACAGAAGAGATGCCACGTATCCGTGTTTTGTACACACGAAAATGGCATCGACATTAAGGTTGTCAGCTGCGTAATGAACAAAAAAGCACACAGAATTCATATAAATTTCAACCGGCGCAGTGGATTTGTCCAACAATACATCATCAGAAGCGTGCCTGATCAAAAACTTTTTGTCTCCTCGATTAGACTATACAGAGTGCCCAGGATTTTAGTCACTTTACCTGAGAGCCCGGGGTGTATGAGTCTGTCTAACTAACGTCACAAAGTGCATTGCAATTTTCATGTATTATTTTAGCAGAAGGTACCGAATTCTTTGCTCCAAACATGATCACTGCCTGCCAGTCTAGAAGTGCTTTAGACCCATTGGTTCAACTTTGGAGAAATATTCTTAGAAAAATATAAATATCTTTGTGTTAAATGGGTTTTTCGAAATGCAAATAGTATTTGGTGAATTGTAATTTTAAATTGTATTGGGAAACAACTTTAACTTAAATATCGTTGGTAAAAATTACAGTTTATAAAGGATTTTTACTAAATTATAATTAAAAAAAAAAAAAAAGAGTTCAGCCAACAACAACCAAAACAACCACTAAACAACCTCACTTGAGGTCTCGTGGTGTCACTTGGGTCGTCACAACCCAAGTGACACCACCTTGGTCTCGCTGGAGGTCTTGGGCATGAGGTCACGTGACCCCAAGCGATTATTGCTTGGGGTCACACGATCCAAGTGTCACCTGAGGTCAAGCGATGATTATCGGGGTTAGGTGAGTCCCGGACGGCAATTGTTGATCAGTGCGACCCCCTTGACCAACGAAAAAGAAAGAAAACAAGTGCAGGGTAATCTGCACAGGACAGACATACGAGACTAGAACAAAAATCTGCTAACAACTGGATATATCCTCCATCAGCGAATGTAACTTGCCCATCTACATGAGAAAATTCATTCCTAGCAATAGTACCTCGGGCACGGGCCGGAGTAGGAAACTCGACCATGGACTCAGACAAGTCCCGAAGCTACAATCACAGGCTCATTCATTTCCCTGCAGACCTAATTTCAGTGGGGGAATCAAAGAAGGGAGAACTTCCCAGAGCCCTTTCTCCATATCAACCCCGCGGCAGATTCAAATGGGCCTGACGACTATTGGGCCTGAAAACTTGCAACGGGCCTGAAGGTCGGCGGCGAAATGGGCTTTCTCCTTCCTCTTAAAGGACGTAGGGGGAACGCTGACTCGACTCCTTAAATTAAATCCCTTCCCGCACGGCAGATTAACATCGCGGTGGTCGATCGATCGGTCGTCATGAAGCTCCGGCTCCGGTCTCTGGAATCCAAGGACACCCTCAAGCTCGACGTCCCCGACCCCTGCTCCCTCCCCCAGCTCCGCCGCATCCTCGCCGGCCGCCTCTCCCCCCGCCCCCTCCCGGCGCCTCCTTCCGCCTCTCCCTCAACCGCACCGACGAGCTCCTGTCGCCGGACCCCGCCGCTTCCCTCCAGTCCCTCGGCCTCGCGTCCGGCGACCTCGTCTACTTCTCCCTCGGCCCCGATGCGCTCGCTTCTCCTCAGGCAGGCGATGGCTCCTCCAGCGCCGAATCCTCCGCAGGGGCGTCGGGTGGGGTCTCCCTAGGGCACGCGGAGATGGATTCCGAAGATCCGGCCGGGGGGCGACCTCTGGAGGTTGCGGATTCGGAGATGGTCGATTTGGTGCCTCATGATGCGCCGGGAGCCGATGCTTCGGGGAGCGCCGGGGATCCAGGTAATTCCGTCTCTGCAAGTTTTGATTTTGAGGGCGACGGCGTTGTGGACGCGGATGACTCGACTGGGGTTCGCAGCAAGTTCTCCGAGCCTTGCTTTCTGAAGAGGGTTTTGAGAGAAGAATTGGGTGGGGACGGTGGTGACCATAGGCTTCTGGTTATTGCGGTGCACGCTGTTCTGCTGGAATCCGGTTTCGTCGCGGTTGATCCGGTGACTGGAATGCCTGCCGATCGGTTTCTTCTCTCCGATCAATGGCCGTCCACGGCGTTTACGATGACGTTGCAGTACAGTCTGCCTGAGCTTGTGGCTAGGACGCAGGGTCTGAACGTATCTGAGAGTGTTGTTTTGAAGTTTGAGAGTTTAGGTCACTTTATAAGTGTCTATGGGCGTCTGGCTAAAGCCAAGTCGGCGTTGCGTAGAGTCTGTTTGAACGAGCGTAGATTTGCTCCTATTATAGACGAGATGTGGGCGAAAGGCGATGACGATGTGGAAGGGAATGAGGATGGTGGATCTTTGAATTCGAGTTCTGAAAAAGAAGTGTTTGAGTTTTGGAAGATCGTGAAAGATGGTTTGGCATTGCCGCTGTTAATAGACCTAACTGAAAAAGTTGGTTTGCCGCTTCCATCTTGCTTCACATGCCTTCCAACGGAACTGAAGCTCAGGATTTTCGAATTGCTTCCTGGAATTGACCTTGCAAGGGTAGGGTGTGTATCTTCTGAACTACAGTATTTGGCATCCAATAATGATTTGTGGAAGCAGAAGTATTTTGAGGAGTTTGGAGAGCGGACGGAAAGCGGAGAGATGATCAATTGGAAGCAGATTTTCTCATTGGAGGCAAAGAAGAAGAGGAAGAGGGAGAGTAGTCGGTGGCAGATGCCTGCATATACTTCACGGATCAGGAGGGTTCCGAACCCTTTCGGTTTTCCAGGAGTCATAGGTGGAGATTATGACCGTCTACCCGGCCTTGGGGTTCTTCCTCCTTTTGGCCCGCCCTTTCGTCGAATTCAATTCCGGCGGAATATCATCCCCAACTGCAATCTGGGAGGACTTAATGGCTGACGTGAGTTGGGTTTTGGACGGATCTTGATCGACTGTCAAGCAATGGCTGCTGAGAAATGGTGGCTTGGAGGCATCTATAATGGCCACTATTGTGTACAGATCTATATCTTTAAGCAAGATAAATAGGTGAGCAAAATAATGTAGAGGATGAATTTTCGCTGTTGCTTTTTACGTTTTTTTTTTAGTGTGCTGGAGGTCTCCCTCTCCACCACGCATCTAGCGCGCGCCTTTCCTTTCAGTCTTTGAGAACTTCCAATGAAGTTGATGAAACCTAACCTGCATATCTTAGTATCCCCAGTTGTAGAATGTGGTTATTGGAGTTAATGTAATTATGCAGGCTTTTTATTGAGGTGGTGTTGTTCTCATGGGAAAATTTATAACCGCATGGATCTATGCAGGTGAAGCAATATCATCCGGTATTGAAATTTATTTGGACAAAGGCATAGAGAGTTAGGATCATGATTTTCTGGCAAACCGTGGTATATGCTTCTGCAATTCCTTGATAAGTCGTTTCTCGACGCTGATAGTTGCTGGACCACGAAATAATAGATCTCAAAGATTGATACCAAACTTTTTGGATTTTAGCTTGTCCCATCAGGACAAAATGCATGTGATCATAACTCACTAAGACACGGGATTAGGTTGTTGTTTTTGAATTTATGTTCTAAAATTGATATGGCGTCTCGAGCACAACAAGGAGAATACATCAATAACGTTGAATTGACCTGGGGGTTCATGCACACCTTGAGACTGAACATCAGTTTTCCCTAGAATATTGTCTTCAACTACATGAGATGCCGGAGGCCTTGAATCTTCCTTAGATTAAGAGAAGAAGAAGGTTAGACTTGAATCCACAACCCATTGCTCCAACTAAGCCATTCGAATCTCATTTCCATTGTCGGCAACCTTTTCGGCGGAAGCATTATCATCCTTTTTTGGCAGTGAAATTTCGGAATTTTGAGGAGGCTCTACGGTAGATAAATTGCCATACACGGAAGTCTCCTTTGGAAGAACGAGCGCCACAGATCCTCGCTCAGCCTTGGAATACTTCTCGTATACAGCCTTGAGGTCATCCTCCCCAGCATTCGAGTGCTTAATCAATAATATCTCAAAGCAGTCCCTAAGGAAGTTCCATAGCGCAAACAACAATAGGCAAGAAGGTCGACTCAGAAGGCAATAAAAAATATATATATATAGTTCTTTTCTTTTTTTCTTTTTTTTCGGGGGTCGCAATTAGAGGCAGAAATGGCATGTTTAAGTTTACCTCAGCTGAGACTCTGAGTAGTTTGTGTGGAACTGAAGTGCCTCGGTCCAAAGGGGACGTTCACCCAGAAGGTATCGAGCTGTATAAACCGACGCTGCTGCAGACATTGACGGTAAATACGCGACGCTGAAGGTATAATCCATCAGGCCCAGCTCAGCCAGATAAAATGCTGTGTGCTCCAGCTATTACGAAGAACAAAGAAGCGAATAAATTAAGTGAAGCCCTAATTATGCTCCATGCAAGTACAAAACAACTGCTCCTTAATTTTGCATGCCTCCTCCACCCACTGAATTGATCAAGATGACAGTAAAAATGACGGTGCCAATGCATCAGCACAACTACAGACAATTAAACAGAGAACATAATTGATGTTTTAATTGGGAATATTGCACTATTTAACAGGGTGAGTCAGACATTGTCCAAACACACATGGATACACATTTACGCCAGGTAAGTCAGTGGAGCTAACCACCGCATGCAAACTTCAATTACATATAATGGAGGAATGCAGTACATTGAAAACATAAGCCACTCATATACAACGTAAATATACTTCGCGGATAGGTAATATGAAGATACTCATAGGCCCCCAACCTTCGGAAGGTCTGACCTGGCATCAGCAATCAAAGGCTACAAAACAGAGACTGAGGGCGAAGCATGCTTACTTTCTTATCAGAGTCAGATGCTTTAATGAAACGATTGAGGAAGACATAAGGCGTTGGAACCGTTATCTTATATATTAACTTCAGCAGAATATTACGCTCCATGACATGAAAATCGTCCCTAGTGCAGTCATCGCCTACGAGGGATACTAAATCCAAAACCTGCACAATTTGACCGTTGCATTTGATCACTATAACTGAGCTAAAGAAAAAACTAATTATTGCAAACTTAAGTGCGTCAAGCAGAGAGAGAGAGACAGATCAAAAAAAAAAAAAAAAGCAGAGAGAGAGAGGCAAACCCGAAGAGACGAACTTTCTTCGTGTAAGCAAGCTATATGTATAGCTGCCATTCCGACCAATCTAAACTTCTTTCCTGGCACAGTCTCCATGGAGAGGAACCGATCAAGGACGTTGATTGCAAGATAAAGAATCTCTGGCATGAGCTTACGTGTATCGTGGAGAAGAATGAGCCGATCCACTAGAATTTCTCTCTCTCTCTTGTTTAAGTCTGGCTGTGAATCCATGTAGTCACGTGGCCGGCTTTCATTCTGCATTTGATGACTAATTGATCAAACACACACATACCCACACATATACACACACAGATATCATACCTCGACTTGTTTATAGGAATTGTAGATATCCTCAACATATTCAGCGACAGCAAGAATATCTTTTGCGTCGCCAGCATCAATGTCAAACTTTCGCACAGTTGTTCCATGTGCAACTCCCTCCTCGATAGGCTTAGATGGCAAAGCTTCAGTTTTAGAAGCTACAAAAGAGTAAGTGCAATGACATCACTAAATCTTTGCATTAACAGACGCATCTTAATGAAAACATGCATATTTATAGCAATGACTTCAATTGATCGGCTATGTCTATCTACCTTCGAAGATATGCTGTATTGTCCTATCAAGGTCTTCTGTTAATGGTTTCCTTTCCTCGTTTATGTATACAGCCCGTAGGATTGGTGTGCGGACTTGGCCATATGAGAATCTCGCCATCTTGGGGCATGCTTCAATCATCACACGCTTCAATAATGGAAATTCAAGGGAGTAAATGACCTGCAAATAAATGAACAACAGAGGCTCTGACATATTCCCAAACTCAGCTGATGAAGTGCTTTTGATGAGAAAATTACCGGCGGATTCTTCAACGTATAAAAAGTAACAGAAAAGTAAAGAATTACATTCTGGTTTTCCCACAAAAAAAAAAAAAAAAAAAAAAAATTGAAGTTCAATTTTAAAATTTACAAGAAAACCCTATAGACTTCATAGGAGTTTAAAAGTCCATAATTATAACATTTTTGGAGCATTGATTGTTGAATAAACTCCAAATATCAGACACTATATGATAAATAGAAGGAAGCAAACCAAAAAATAGCATTTACGTTGGCGAAGATGCTCTCCTAGAGAAGATCTCATCTCGGAGTCGCAAGGAACCGAAGATGCTAGAAGGAACGGACTCAAGAATATACTAATGCGTGCGTAAGCCTAACCAACCACGAAGAACATTAATGCATAGATTAGCCTCTAGCAGCAAACTTATAGACGCTACATTTAAATCTTCTACAGATTTGGTGGGCTGATCACTTGTGCTTGGGGAGATTTCACTTAGGGAACTGCAATGATGGCGAGTGACTGTCAAGATCATGCATAATTTATATTATCAACGTCTTCTAGACACTACTTATAATATACAACTTGGAATATGACAATAATTTTTAGTATGACTGGCATTGCCGATTTTCTGGAATGATCAAGCGATTGTATAGCACCACAGGAAATTATCAAAAAGTCCTAAGCAGTCCTAAACATTTTCTTTTTTATCAATTCAGTCCTAAACATTTTGCATCTGTGTCAGTTCAGTCCATCTTGTCCATTTTGCCTAGCCAAAGCTAACGTGGCGCTATTGGCGCTAACGTGGCATTTTTAAAATAATATTTTAATTTTTCTTTGATTTTTTATAATTGTTTTTATTTTATTTTTGTTCCTTTCCCCTTTCTTTCCAATTTCCCCTACCCTTAGCACCAGCAAGGGCATTGTGGCCATTGTCGGCAGTGGAAGAGGGTGTCGCGGCCCTCGCCTAGTCTAGGGGAGGGCCACGGCATTTTCACTTGGCTAGATTTGGCGAGGGCATCGCGATCGTCGTCCGCTCGCCCGAGCGAGCGCCACAACGCCCTCTCCCATTGCCAGTGAGGGCCACGATGCCCTCGCCAACACTAAGGGTAGGGGAAGGGGAACAAAAAATAAAGAAAATAGAAGAAAATTATTAAAAAATTCAAAATTTATTAAAATATTATTTCAAAATGTTACGTTAGCATCGATCGGCTGAAACTGTCTAGATGGACTAAATTACTGCAGATGCAAAATGTTTAGGGTTAAATTGGTAAAAAAAAAAATAATAATAAATTTAATGACTAAATTGACACAATTGCAATAAGGTAGTTCTCCCTACAAAACTGATAGGAGTGACAAAGATGCCTACGGCAAAAGAATCACAGACGGAAATATTTTCCTACTTTTTTCTTAATCATAGTATCTTATCCATGAAGTAGCGTAACAATACAAACAAAGCGGCGGAAGTCGATGCGTTACTGTCACCTCTCCTATTATGCTACTCAAAAAAAAAAAAAAAAAAAAAAAAAATCCCTCTCACTGGAAGTTAGACATTTAATAATTGGCATGTATTTTATCTGTATCATCAATACAGCTTTTCCTTAACGCTGAGGGGAAGGGACCAGAGCAATCTGCAGAAAGATTCTAATCCAGTAATGCACTTCCACCGCAGTTCTCAGCAAGACATGGATACTCCTGAGCCTTTTTGAAGCCATTGTGGTAAGTCATGTAAGCTTAGAACTTTTCTACTAGCAACAATAATCCTGCATACATGGACATACCTTTTTATCTAGTATAGGTTCGTGAGAAGTCTTGCTGGTGCCCTCCATTTCGAAAGAATTGCTATTAGGAAACTCAGCTTCATTTGGGGCTTCACAAAATGCGACAAGGCCAGACAGACCTCCCAGTTCTAAAAAGACGAGACGTGGGAACTCGATCTCAATAGCTGTTACGACATCATGCCTTCCTTGTATGCTGATAATTTCTTCCAACATCTCACAATCGACCACAATCAGATATTTAAGTTGCACCAAACCTTTAGCTACACTATGCGAGAGTACATATGTCAACTTGTTACATCGGAACACTTCCAGACGTCTTAAGTTTCCAAGAAATGGACGTTGTGGGATGTTCTTTGGTAATTGTAATGTCTCTGGAAGGTCTACTGCTTTCTCATAGGGACATATTTCTTTCAAAGACCGCATATCACGAATCTTGAGCCACTCCAAGAGAGGAAAGGGAGCATTGGACTTCCACTCCGTTGGGTTTATTACATACTCTAACCCACACTGTGCGATTATTAATGACTTCAAAAGGACAAATCCCGCTTTGTCCAGCTCGTAGGAGATATTCGTCAAACCACGGACATCTAGAGCAAGAGCTTCGCATTTCTCTAGCAGCACATTAATATTTTTCGTCAGCAGATCTTCCCCGTCAATCTCCATGGTCAACACGTTGCGTTTTGGGCCCCATGCATGCCATGAGCTAGGGAATCTGACGGTCAGCGGTTGCTCGGTCCCCTTTCTCCTCAGGCCCTTCGTCTTGCTGGATTCGCTGGGAGATCCAAGAAGAATTTTGTTGTTTTGGGAAGTACATGAGTACCAAGTAAGAGGATGTCCCAATTGTATAGCAAATCTCATTAACTTATTTGAAAGGAGACCCTTTGGCAAGATTTCAGGTTCTCGTATCCAAATAACTAAATCTCTTAGAGAGTGCAAAGCTGTCAACTCACTAAGACTCGCATTACTCTCTCGACCACTGCCATATTCTCGCCAACTGTCAAAGCTGTTCCCTATGTGCAACTCTTCCAAGAGAGACAAATTTGAGAGAACACAAGGAGGGATTCTTCGGAGACCTTTGCAACCCCTCAAATCAAGACTTCTCAGTTTCTTGAGAAGTTTTATTTCTTCAGGTAACTCCTCCAATTCTGAGCCAACCAAGCTAAGATTTTCCAGTGTTTTTAATGTTCCAATCACGGACACGTCTCTCAACCGACAAAACTCTAAACACAAAGTTTGAAGGTTCAGCAAGAGTTGAAGAGATGAAGGTGCTCGTTGGATCGAAAATCCCAGCAAAGTAAGAACTTTGAGTTCATTCATTCCTCTAAAGAGATTATCAGGAAGTGTCTGAGAAGTATTTGTGCATGCCATTTGCAAAAGCTTTAACTTCGGATAGTTCCATTCACACGTATGACTAGGCAATTGATCAAAAAGGAGGGAAATCGCTTGCCAATCTTGGCCTGTGTCTTCTTCCGGCCATTGTCTCATATCAGAATCACACCTAACCAAGAAAGCTTTTTCTCTAGAAGCAATAGAGATGGCTGTAGCCCGCACAATATCATGCATTTTCACACAATCATTACGATTACTCTTTAGTAACAAACATGAAGATATCAATTTATCCACTAATGCCAAGACCCTGTTTCTCGTCTTTATTAGTGTATCAACACCTTTGTAGAACCTCAAGCTTCTTCCATAATTAACCAAATATGCGATCGGTATATCAAAATCTTCCGGAAATAGACAACACAGCAAAAAGCATGACTTAGCTTCTTCACTTGATAAATACTTGTAACTCAGTTCCACGCGTGAAAACACATATTCTTGCATTTCCGTAAATGAGCTGATGGTAGACTTTCTAAGTTGTTCTAGCGCGTCCTCCCATATGTGCTTTTTTTTATGTCCTAGAGCCTTTCCTATAATTGCAATTGCGAGAGGTAAACCCCCACACTCCCCTAGCACTTCTCTTGCTATGTCATGTAGATCTGGAGAGTCAACAGCATCCCCTGCCATCTCCCGGAAAAGATCCCAGGATTCTCTATCTGATAAAACTGAGATTTGAAAGATCCTCTGACTTCTCATCTTCCTGCACACATCTTCACTTCGTGAAGTCAGTAGAATCTTGCAATAAATCCCAGGAGGAATACCTATTGCCTCGAGATCAAGCTCCCCCCAGAGGTCATCCAATACTACTAGTGTACTCTTACTCTCCAGCAGTCTTGCACGTAACCGACCTGCTCTTCCAAATTCTCCTCTATTATCCAGGTCAAGGCCTAGCCCATCTGCCATCTCATCTTGTATCTTCGTAATGCTCGGGTTCTGGGACACAACTGCCATCAGCACTTCATCGAAAAGGTTCCCTTTCTCCACTGTCTTGATCACTTCCTTCATCATGGTTGTTTTACCGACACCACCCATCCCGTAAACTCCAACTATACTAATTTCTTCTTTCCCGATTGCATCCACTATCTCGTTCATAATCCTTGTCCTTGATTTAAGACCCTTAGAACCATCTGCAAATGTTCTCCCCAATTTTTGTGGTGGTGCAGGATAAGCAACTTCATCAAAATTTCCATCCCTTTCAAGCTTAGCAACAGCCGCACTCTTCTCCTTAGCCCCCTGGCTAATTAAATAGCGCGTCTTCAGATCAGGACACCACCCTTTGCAACACTTTAGATCGACAGTAACTTCATCTTCGAAGAACCCCGTCACATCTTCATTAATCTCGTCCACGCTTTTCAACCAGCTCGCAACAGCGGGCGCAACCACATGTAAGTTCCTCTCGGCCTCATCTACTTGCAGTTGCACACCTTCCCTCTTTTCGACTAACCTTTTGTGCTCGACTTTCAACTCGTCGATGTTACTTTGATTCGAAAACAAATATTTTACATGCTGCAAAACCGGTGCTACAGTGTACTCGGCAATTTTAGCTGCCACAGAGATCACTATATCCATTTCATCTAAACACCTTCCCCAATCTCCTCGGCCACTTTCTTGAACTCCCAATCCCACCAAGCTAAAATCCAACCAAACTAAAAATGCAACCGTAAGAACTCATAACCAACAGTAGGAGTCGCGAGAAGCCTCAACTTTTTCCTCCAATTTGCTGTTGCGCCGCACGAAAAAGTTGCACACAACAAACCCAGTGTTACATACAGTTGTAGAGGGCTGAAAATCACAATGGCGAAGGTGTAATATGAAATGGCAGGACTTGCAGTGAACTGTGCAGTAAAGAATACCAGATTCAACCTGCACCGCACACGTCCTTTTTTTTTTTCGTTCTTTTTCATAGGATTCTTCCTCGGAGACAGTGTCCGCAATTAACGCGCGAAGGTAATAATCGCCATGCGTGGGGCTTCGAGCCTTGTGGGGCACCTGAGACTGAGCTCGGAGACTTTTGGCGCCGAGCTCGTTGACGCGTACGCGGAAAGATGTTTTTCTCCGGCCTCGTATATATCGGGAATAATTACTTCGGACTGAGAAGAAATGAAATCAGATTTTAAGACATGATAAAAAAAATTATTTACCCCAAAATGTAAATAATGATTGCTGGTAAAAATCTTCTATGATAAAGAAAGGTCTCGATTAAGAATATCACATAGGAATTCTAGTTTATCACTACGACTAATAGAGACCAGCAAATCCACGAGAGCAGCAAAATGCTCTTCATTTGAACAAGTTGAAAAAGCACTATTTTATTTATTTTACAAACAATTTGTAAAACATAATTTCTAAAATAAAACATAATATTTAAAAATATATAGTGAAAATTTCCATAAGATTAATAAACATACATAAAAGTCTTTTTTTGAGTTAAACATTTATTTAGTACAAATATCTCAAAATTCTATAAAAATTTCAAGTAGCCACTCATAGAGTTTGACCTGGCAAGAGTTGAAGAGATGAAGGTGCTTGTTGGATCGATAATCCCAGCAAAGTAAGAACTTTGAGTTCTTTCGTTCCTCTAAAGAGATTATCAGGAAGTGTCTGAGAAGTATTTGTGCATGCCATTTGCAAAAGCTTTAACCTCAGATAGTTCCATTCACAGGTATGGTTAGGCAATCGATCAAAAAGGAGGGAAATCACTTGCCAATCTTGGCCTGTATCTTCTTCCGGCCATTGTCCCATATCAGAATCACAACTAATCAGGAAAGCTTTTTCTTTGGAAGCAACAGAGATAGCTGTAGCCCGCACAATATCATGCATTTTCACACAATTATTACGATTGCTCTCCAGTAACAAACATGAAGATATCAATTTATCCACTAATGCCAAGACCCTATTTCTCGTCTCTATTAGTGTATCAACACCTCTGTAGAACCTTAAGCTTCTTCCATAATTAACCAAATACGCGATCGGTATATCAAAATCTTCCGGAAATAGACAACACAGCAAAAAGCAAGACTTAGCTTCTTCACTTGATAAATACTTGTAACTCAGTTCCACGCGTGAAAACACAAACTCTTGCATTTCCATAAATGAGCTTATGGTAGACTTTCTAAGTTGCTTTAGCACATCCTCCCATACGTGCTTCTTTTTATGTCCTAGAGCCTTTCCTATAGTTGCAATTGCCAGAGGTAAACCCCCACACTCCTCCGGCACTGCTCTTGCTATGTGATGTAAATCTGGAGATTCAACAGCATCCCCTGCCATCTCCTGGAAAAGATCCCAGGATTCTGTATCTGATAAAACTGAGATTCGGAAGATCCTCCAACTTCTCATCTTCTTGCACACATCTTCACTTCGTGAAGTCAATAGAATCTTGCAAGAAATACCGGAAGGAATACCTATTGCCTCGAGATCAAGTTCCCCCCAGACGTCATCCAATACTACTAGTGTACTCTTACTCTCCAGCAATCTTGCACGTAGCCGACCTGCTCTTCCCAATTCTCCTCTCTTATCCAGCTCAAGACCTAGCCAATCTGCTATCTCATCTTGTATCTTTATGACATTTGGGTTCTGGGACACAACTGCCATCACCACTTCATCGAAAAGGTTCTCTTTCTCCACTGTCTTGATCACTTCCTTCATCATGGTTGTTTTACCGACACCACCCATCCCGTAAACTCCAACTATACTAATTTCTTCTTGCCTGATTGCATACACTATCTGGTTCATAACCATTGTCCTTGATTTAAGGCCCTTAGAACCATCTGCAAACGTTCCCCCCAATTGTTGTGGGGGAGCAGTGTAAGAAACCCCATCAAAATTTCCGTCCCTTTCAAGCTTGGCAACAACCGCACTCTTCTTCTTAGCCCTCCAGCTAAGTAAATAGCGTGTCTTCAGATCGGGACACCACCCTTTGCAACACTTTAGATCAACAGCAACTTCATCTTCCAAGAACCCCGTCACATCTTCATCAATCTCGTCCACGCTTTTCAACCAGCTTGCTACAGCAGGCGCAGCCACATGTAAGTTCCTCTCGGCCTCTTCTACTCGCAGTTGCACACCGGCCCTCTTTTCCACTAACCTTTCAAGCTCATCTTTCAACTCGTCGATGTTACTTTTATAAGAAAACACATATTTTACATGCTGCAAAACCGGTGCTACAGTGTACTCCGCAATTTTAGCTGCCACAGAGATCACTATCTCCATTTCATCTAAACAACTTCCCCAATCCCCTCGGCCACTTTCTTGAACTCCCAATCCCACCGAGCTAAAATCCAACCAAACTAAAAATGCAACCGTAAGAACTCATAACCAACAGTAGGAGTCGCGAGAAGGCTCACCTTTTTCCTCCAATTTGCCGTTGCGCGGCACGAAAGGCTGCACACAACAAACCCGGTGTTACATACAGTTATAGAGGGCTGAAAATCACAATGGCGAGGGTGTAACATGAAATGGCAGGATTTGCAGTGAACTGTGCAGTAAAGAATACCAGATTCAACCTGCACCACACACGTCATTGTTTTTTTACTTTTTTTTCATAGGATTCTTCCTCGGAGACAGTGTCCGCAATTAACGCGCGAAGGTAATAATGGCCATGCGTGGGGCTTCGAGCCTTGTGGGGGCACCTGAGACTGAGCTCGGAGACTTTTGGCGCTGAGCTCGTTGATGCGTTCGCGGAAAGATGTTTTTTCTCCGGCCTCGTATATATTGGGAATAATTACTTCGGACCGTGAAGAAATGAAATCAGATTTTAGGACATGATATAAAAAATTATTTATCCCAAAATGCAAATAATGGTCGCTGGCAAAAATCATCTAGGATCAAGAAAGGTCTCAATTAAGAATATCACATCGGGCCTGCATAGAAACACTCTTTGTTTTTGTTTTTGAATAATTTTTTTATTTTTTTATTCTTGGGAATAAAAAAAGAACAGAAACGCGTTTAGTTGCGTTTCTGTTCTTTTTTATCTTTCTGCTCCTGAAACAAAATAGAAACAAAAAAAAGAAATAAAAATTTTTTACTTCTGGACTTCAAAACACTTCTCCAACGCCTAAAAGGAACAAAAATGAAAAGAACAAAAAAACAAAACCGGAACACTTCGGAAACACTTCTCCTTCGTTCGTTCGTGCCAGCCCTTCTCCTTCGTTCGTTCGTGATGTCCTTCGTCCCCTTCTCCGTCGTTCGTCCTCTCCATTTTTCGGCGTGTCTCCCTTCTCTCCGGCGCCTCCCACTCGGCTGACTCTCCGGCGACTCCTCACTCCGCCGACGCACCGGTTGAAGCTTCCGAATCCAAGTACGTTTCTGGTGCTCCTCCTTCTTCGGTCAACGAGGGCTTCGGCGACAACTCGCTCGAGCTGCTCTGCCGAGCTCGAGCTGCTGTGGTCGCTCGACAGAGCAGCTCTGGTCGCTCAAGCGGTAGAGCAGCCTCTCTGCCGAGCGACCAGAATGAGGCCCAAGCGAGAGTCGGTCGCCCAGATCTGCTCGAGCGGCAGACCCCCGAACTCTTATTCAATTCCACTTCAGTCCCTGTTCCTGCTCCAGCGTGCTTTCTGCTCCAGCGTGCTTTCGTGTGGGGGAGCTTCACGTTCCATGGCCGGCGACAAGCCACCGACGGCGGCTGGCCGACAATCTTCCCCTCCGAGCTCAAGTCGCCATCTCTGGTCAGTGTTCCCTAATTGGCGCAATGGCACATTATCTATTCTTAAGTTTTTTCTTTTTTGGGATTTTGTCGTGTTTTGGTTGGAGTCGAAGCGCAGCGTGTCCGGACAGGAGGCGAATTAGGCGACTTGGTTCGTGTTCTTCCTTGGTTGTATAATGTCGGAATCCTCCTTTTTGGGTATGGAATTGAAGTTTCGATGGGTATTCGTCTCGAAACCGGACTGATTCGTGCGGAGGAAGCTGAAATGTGTCCGAGATGGACGTTTTAGTGTAGAGGAAGAGAAGAAGCTCAGCGAATCGGAATGCGTTGGTCGAGTTTGTGTTTGGTATTAAGCATTATGATGCTGTTGATGAGTGGGATTTGACTCTGATCCATCCTGACAGTGAGAGTTATGGCACCTGCCTTTAATGGTTGAACCGGGATCCCAAATTGATGTCGGGCATTGTTCACTGGCATCTTGCATCTGATTTTGGGAAGTGTTGTGGAAATTGGATTCGATGCTCAGGAGTGTTATGTGCCGGGCTACAGTTTATGGGTATTTAACTGGCATCATCTCCAATCTGAGTCCATGACATTGATTAGCTACTTAGACCCCGTTTGTTCCTTTCACGACCTTGTTAATCCGAGGACGATTCGATCGTCGTCTCTGGCTCCTTGGCGTGCCGTTCAGGAAGCTGCAGTTTACTGGAGCTGGTCTATGAGAGATACGATACTCTGTATGTTGCAGAAGCCTCCGAAGATGCGTGGACTATCTTTTCATCGATGTTCTTTGACATACTTCTTTGTCGGGGCACTTGTTGTGCTGCTGTGGGTATTAGCAACACCTTAGGTTTTAGATGTCATGGTGATTGATGCTTAGGATTGTATAATTGCCTTTACAGGGCTGAAATTTTATTTTAATCCAAACTTAATTGCTTATGATCTTTCTTATCACCGAGAGTACTAGACTATTGATCATGATTTAGTAGAAACTGCGGTCTGCAATTTTTCAAGAGGAAAATATTTGTACTTACACACTTAAATTAACATACCATCTCATGAACTAGTGCCTCACGCGACTTTGTGTCATTCTTTGGCTTTTGGCATTTGTCTATTCTGGAATTTAATTTGGTCCATGCTGAATTCTTGTTCTCATCCCTCGCGAAATAAGAGTGGGTTCTGTCGAGATTCTTCCAGTACGTCTATTCTCTTTGTTTGTTTATATTGTATGCATTGATCTGAATTATTACTATAATTTAAATGCATCACATCCTCCCATTTATTTGCCACCCCGACATTGAAATGGACATGTTCTGTAATAAGTCTTGCTAGGTTTCAGCTCCCTCATGTGGAGAGCTAGGAAATTAGTCATGTATAAGTCAACTTGGTAATAAGCATAAGGGAGGTCGCCCTTTTCAATGAAGATTGTTAGGAAAAACATCTGATCTGTGCTCCTCACTCATAATTTGATTACTAGGATAAATTCTTATGACAAGATAGGTGGCATTTCTTATTGGTGAAGTGCTCCTTGCGTGCAGTGACAAGAGCAATGTTTTGCCCTTCGAGTGCTAATGGTGTATTCGTCATATATATTCTGAATTACTCGGGATAGAGTCATCTCGTACCATATACTATGCTGCATGCACAATTTCGTCTTGCAATTTTACACGACTTGGTATATGTAAAGTACTTTCATCCAATACATGCAGAAATTAAATCATAAGAAGACATATCTAACGAAGCTGGAATCCGTGTGGACCATCACTCTTTTTTCCATCTGATGCAGAAAAAGTTAGAAAGTGACATGTGAGCACATGAAACATTAAACTCTGTTTGCATTGGATGAATTAGTTAATTGCATTCAATTCTGATAGCTTCAGCCTTTACTATGCACCTTCAAATGTTTTTTGTTTACAAACCGAATAGCTTTTAGTTTGTTAAATATGTTCTCTTACTAAAAGTTTGGCAATGGCACTCATTAAAAAATGTAGATATCTTTTTCTGCGAACTTTAAGGGCGTTGTTTCTTACTTTATAAGCAGAAGATTTATGACAAGTTTCTCATCAGAATGGGTAAAATTTCTTTTTTGGTGGAATTTTTCCTCCTCGTACAATGCATCTGGTGTCTCGAGATATCTTTCTATAACATAGTTCTAATCATCATTTGTTTCCTTGTAACTTGAGTTTCCGCCTACCAGCTTATTCTAGGTTCTTTTCTCGCATTATAAATCAAGTTATTTAGTCCAAACTCACTCATTTACTCATGCTTTAAAACTAAAAAATTAAAAGTACTTGAAAAAAATTTGATACAAACTTTACTTACAAATTTTTTTACGAAATATGCCATATGATCACCCATATAAAATGTTTGTCTTCACTCACCATGAACAAAATAAAATTAATGAGCATTTCATAGGAATGAGAATTCAATATCAAGTTTAAACTTTATTAAATAAAATTTTAAAAAAAAAAAATTGGAAACAGAAATTTTTTTGTCGTTTACCAAACGTGTTTTGTTATTTTTCTATTCTAGGAATAGAAATTGATTGCGATTACTAAAGCGTGTTTTATTCTTTTTTATTCCAAAACAGTTTTTTTTTTACACTTACCAAACGCGTTCTTTTGTTCAAAAATTGTTAGGGTAAATACTTTTTTTTTTTTTGCTTGGAACAAAAAAAAAAAACGAGAAATAAAAACATGCGCACCCATAGTAACTCTAGTTTATCGTTACGACTAATAGAGACTAATGCTCTTCATTCGAACAAGTTGGAAAAGCACTATTTTATTTATTTTACAAACAAATTTGTAAAACATAATTTCTAAAATAAAATAGAATATTTAAAAATATATAGTGAAAATTTCCATGAAATTAATATACATACATAAAAAGTCTTTTTTTTGAGTTAAACATTTATTTAGTACAAATATATCAAAATTCTATAAAAATTTCAAGTAGCCACTCATAGAATTGGACCTACCAAACATATATTACCCTCTTGTTTTGATGGAAAAACTCACAATTTATTTAGCATTATTATGGTCTTGTGCTTGTGCATGTTTCATGAGCTCTCTAAAAAACAACTCTAAGCACTATTTCTAAGTTCATACAAGTGAAGTATACTAATTTATAATTTACTTCATCAAGAATTTAATTTAGCTAACAAAACATAACAGACAATATTGATTTCTCATGTTCAAGCTAATGTCAATATCATCAAATTCAATAACTTATTTTTACCCATTGAACCTTACAACTAGTGATATACTAGTATTAGGTCAAATTAATATTACCAGTACTTTTAATTAAAGACTTTCAACTCCATTTCTTTTGAGGTCATATGGCTGCGAAACAATTGCTCTAAGCATTTTACAAGACTGAATTTGATTTGTACTTGTTTGTCTGCAGTTAAAACAAAGTAAACCAAAGAGTCGGGACAAGACAGAGTATAACAACATGTGTCAATGTCAAACAGATGAGCTAGACAAAGCTAGAGCAGCCATAACTAATGTTGATAATATCTCTAGAGTTTGAACTTACGAAATTTCCTTATTTGAGTAGGTTTCTTATTTTTAGTGATTTTCTAATTTGAATATAGTTTCCTGAAAAGGAATTTTCCTATTTTGGATTCTTTTTACACATGAGAGGTGGGCTTTAGTTTCAGCACAGGAATTGCAAGTGTTTTGAAACTAGTAAATCCAGTTATAAAACATCTCCTAAGACACTTATGTATTAGGAGGTGTTCATGGCTAACATCTAAATGGTTATGTTTCATAAGCACTACTCTTGTTTAGCAGCAAAGTAGCCATTTGCCACACTAGGTCTCTATGAATGATTTAATTAATTTTCTATGAAGTAGAACTAGTTCAAGGCGAAATATAAGAGTGATACTGACAACATGGCACGGTAAGCTAATTCACGATTGATCAAACAACAAATTTTATGTTTTATAAATGAATGGAGAAATCTATTCTTTCTCTTTCTTTCTTTCTTTTTCAATTTTTGCGAATGAATTTCTGCAACGTGCATGTGACATGAGACAGGAAAAATCCTTGGATTTATGGAAGGCGCCACCTCAGTTCGTGAAAATAAAAGTTTATGAATTGTCATATTTTTGTCACACTCCAAATCCTACAAGGATAGGAGTAATGACATGGCTATCCTTCCATTTGAAAGACACACTTTAATAGCCACTAATTGAGGGACTTGAAAAAATACGAACGATGAATGAAATGAGCAATCACAGTCTATAATACATATCTCTTCTAAGTAGATCAAACAACTACTATACATAATTAAAAGTGTAAAGCACTATCAGAAACTCATATTTCAATTCTTTAATATATATAATCTTATACAAGTTGTTTTATTTTGTACAACTTTGAAAATACTCATTTAAATCATTATAAAACATCACTAATCAAGTTCATTGATCAATCTCATCAAAATCACATGCTAATAAACCATTCATTAACCAATCTTAAATTACATGTCAATGGTCCATCCATTGACCAATTTATTGCTTAATCTCAAACTATGGTCGCCTAGTGACAAGACGACCAAAATTCTTCCATTGATAAGGTCTCCGTTAATTATAACTCGATGGCTCAACTTCCACCAATAAGGTCTCTACAAGCTGCTCTATGGACTCACAAGTCAATTCGGAATCAAATCACAAAACGGTTTCATAAATCAAATATATAATCTTTCTCAACACACCTTTCCGCTTGAAATATTTTATGTAAAACATTTATCAAACAATCTTTAAAGTCAATTCATAAACTAGTTCATAAAGCTATAAATAAATAAATAAATATATATATATATATATATATATATATTATTTCACAATTCCTTTCGTAAAATCATTCTCAAACCCACAAATACTAAAAGATAAAAATTGCCTGATCTAGATATTATGAATTAAATATGCTTTAATAACTCGTACGCTACTCAAATATTTATCACTTTCATGACATGAGTTTACAAATTCATAGAAAATATAACACCACTCACCAAGAATACCTAAAGACCAAACAACAATGCTCACTTAAATCAAGAATCTTAACAATTAAACGAGAATTTATGTCAAAACCAAATAAAATACTACAAACAACTAAGAATTGGCTAAACTATGCTCAAAACAACTCTTATGCGTCAATAAATTGCTCACTCAAATCGATTATTCATATTAAACGTAATGTGAAACTCACACAAAAAAAACCTTAAAATTTCACTCCAACTAAATCGTTGCTCTAAACCAACTCAATCAAACCCCACAACTCCATAATGTCATAATCCACCATTTTTATGAAATCTCATAACTGAACGTTTCAAACATTGGACTCCGCAACTTGAACCTCACAAAACTTCAAATATGCAACCTAACTCCAAAAACTACTCCGAGCGGCAAAACAAGGGCTGCGAGCAACTTTCGGCATTGCAAATTGGAGTTAACTCGGCTTAGCAATGTCCCCGTGATATGCATGTATACAGGCGAAACCCATTTCCTTTCTTTCCCCTTTCTTCTTTTTCCCTTCTTTCTTCTTCTTTTCTCTTTCTTTCCCCTTTCCGGCGTGGCCTCTCCTTTTCCTTTGTCTTACGACGATGGTCTTTCTTTTTTTCCCTTTTTTTTTTTTTTTTACCGAGTCTTTCCCTTTTTTTCTCTTAAAGGTAGGTCCCACCAACTTTGAGTTGGTCAACTGAGAAGGCCAATATTACAATATAAGAAAAGATAATGTCAAGCATGCAAGAAAAACTGTCATACACTAGGGGGGGGGGGGCAGCAACAAAATTCGGTGAATGAAGCTGAGGAGAGGTTATAATAGTCCTTGCAAACCTACAAATGGTTGATTGCATGATGAGAATGTGAGGCGTTCCTTAATGGCGAAGTTCTTAATGGGCCTGATGTAAGACGCCACTGTAAAAAGCGAGAATTAAAGCAAAAGCTAAAGCACGATGAACGAAACCATCCGTGCTTCGAAGAGCCTTTCGCTTGGGGAGTGAGGGAGAGAGAGAGAGAGAGAGAGAGAGTCTAGAGAGAGAAAAAGCGGAGCTCTTGCTCTCGCTCTCCGGCACTTTTGCTTGGGGGAAAAATGTGAATATAACCCAAGTGAAAACCAGCGCTGATTTCGCAGACGCGCGTTCGCTTTCGCCTGCTTCTGGACACTGAGAGAGACAGAGAGAGAGAGAGTGGGAGAGACGAGGTCGACGACCGGTCGTGAGGCCGACTTCGGGTTACTACGCAATCGCATTGAACGTGCGCGAGCTCTTGTTGTTCCTCCCCCATGCCTTTTTGATTGTTGCGTCGTTTCTCTTCTGCTTCTTTGCTCTCTGCTCTGCTCTCCCTTTGCTTCTGGGTTCTACATATTCTGCTTCCTTCTCGCTTGGAGCGCAAGGGTTTACGGCGTGATTGGGTCATGAAGCTCAGGCTCCGATCCCTGGAATCCGAGGATACCCTCCAACTCGACGTGCCCTTCCCCTGCTCCGCCAGATCCTCGCCGATCGCCTCTCTCATCCTCCTGGCTCCTCCTTTCGTCTCTCTCTTAACCGCAGCGACGAGCTTCAGTCGTCGAATCCCGCCGATTCTCTCCAATCTCTCGGCCTCGCGTCTGGCGACCTCGTCTTCTACTCCCTCGACCCTGGTGGCTTCGCTTCCCCGGAAGATCGCGGCTCCTCGAACCCCGATTGCTATGCAGGAGCATTTGATCGGGTCTCTCAAGGACGCGAGGGCATGGATTCTGAAAATTGGCCCGATTTAGGAGGGCGGCATGAGGAGGCTGCGGATTCGGAGATGACCACCGATTTGGTTCCTGAAGATGGACGGGAAGTCGATGCTTCGGGAAGGGCCGATGGTCGAGGTAATTCTTCTTCTGCAAGTGTTGATTTTGATGGCGACGGCCTTCTCGCCGCGGATGGATCGGTTGCGGGTGGTAATAAGTCCAGCGAGCCTTACTTTCTTTTTAAGGGGGCTTTGACACAGAGGGTTTCGGAGGAGGAATTGGGTAGGTACGGCGGTAAGCTTATAGTCAAAGCGGTGCATGCGGTCATGCAGGAATCCGGTTTCGTCGCGCTCGATCCGGTGACCGAAATGCCTGCTGATCGGTTATGCGGGAATCCGGTTTCGTTCCGGTATAGTCTGCCGGAGCTCGTGGCTAGGAGCCAGAGTCTGAATATGCCCGAGTGCGTAACTTTGACGTATGAGAGCCTAGTCATCGCTTCTTCTTCAGGAAAAGAAGTTCATGAGCCGTGGGCTTCCTACCTCCACACGGCATTGGTTTGTCGAGCTTCCGCCCATTGCGGAAATTTCCCCACTGCTGTCTCCGCCTCTGCCTCCGCCTCCACCTCCGCCTCCGTCTTCTGTAGGATCATCACTGTCTATGGATCTTTGGCTAAAGCCAATTCAGATTTGCCTAGTTCGCCTAGGGTCTGTCGTTTGGATTTGAATATGCGCAGGTGTTTGTGGGTGGAAGGCGATGGCAATGATATGGAAGCGCATGAGGATGTCGGTTTTTTGACTCCATATCCTGTAAAAAAGATGTTCGAGTTTTGGCAGATTGTGAAAGATCGCTTGGCATCGCCTCTGTTACGAGACTTGACCGAAAGTACCGGTTTGTCGCTCCCGTCTTATTTCATGTACCTTCCCCCGGAACTCAAGCTCAAGATTTTCGAATCGCTCTCTGGCGTTGACCTTGCTAGGGTAGGGTGCGTGTGTTCGGAACTTTGGCATTTGACAGCCAATAATGACTTGTGGAAGCAGAACTACATGGACGTGTCTAAAAGGAAGACAGAACGCCAAGGGACGATAGACTGGAAGCGGAAATTTGCACGGCAGTGGGAGGCCAAGAGGAAGAGAAGATGGAGAGGATGGAGTAGGTTTATCTCAACTAGGTCTAGGGGTTGAAAAGTCAAAGGTAGAGGAAAACGGTAGAAGCTTCAGCAGAGAGAGAGAGACCAAGAGTTTTCGGGAGAGAGGAAAAAGAAGAGAGAATAAAAGGACAAGATAAAAGGGAAAGAGAGATGGAAAGAAGGAGAGAGACAGGGAGGGACGGCAGAGAGCTCGCACAAAGAAAGAACAAGAAAGAAAGGAGGAGGAGGAGGAGGAGGAGGGAAAAGAAGAAAGGGGCTTCGCGCATTCTTTATGGGAGCTTTGCCGAGCCACCTCAACTATAACTCTAGTAAGTGCTCGTATGTGACGACCCAGCATGTCACGACTATTGTAGAACTACCATCTTCATTATAATTTTTCTTAAGTATGTGGAAGCGTAAGGGATAATAGAAAATTTGAAGGTACATAGCGATTTTCTGTAAATAAGGCAACTTTATTTTTTATCTATTCATACATGTACATCAGACGACAAGTGGGATGTCATGGGGAAGTACAAAAGGTTAGCACTAGACTAACTATACTAGACTCTAGGTCGGTCACCTCTCGCCACCTAACTATACAAGTGTCGTCCAACAGTGGCCCTGATGTTCTCAAAATCTTCCGAACTCCAAAAATCTTGTTCCCTCCTCCTAAATGAAATTCACTGACACCCCATAGCAAATCTCAGGGAGGCAAGTGGGATCGACATTATAATGACAAAGAAAAGATGAAATCAACAACCAATGAGTCACAACCCAGCAAGTAGAAAACCAGTTTACACCACACAAATCAGTCACCATATGACAAAGAAAGTCTCAATAGAAAGATCCGTAAATCACATACACAATAGTTTACCCGAGAACCTTTCAAAATACATGGTTGATCAATATAAAGAATAACTTTCCTTAACAAATTACCAATAGTTCGATTCAGGAATACCAAAGTCACAATCAATACAAGTACATACTATCATCATCTTTCGGGGAATCTTGTTACCCTCGGGCATCTCGCACCCATCCGGCATCACGAGGCATCTTGGGGAACTGGGTTACACCCCCTAGGCTTCAGTTACCCCTCCTGGCATCCCTACTACAACGCATCGTTATCCCAAGGACCGACGACATTCTCAATCACACATTCAAACCATGATCTAGCAATTCCATAATTCAATTAAAAGCACGTTACACCACTACCATTCAAGGATTCAAGCATGCATCTAATGAATCATCATTCATTCAAACTCATCCATATAGAAATTAAGTGAACCGTGGGGAAGGTCCGACATTCCAAGCCTAAACTAGCCTCATAAGGCATCTCGCACGCCTCTAGAGTCGATTGCTATTGTCTAGGTAATCGATCTCCAAAAAAATTATGAAACTTTTAGTACACGGTGGACAAGATCTAAAAGAATATCTTTTGTGAAGAACTCAAAATCCGGTTCAATTCATACAGTTCAAAATAATTTTTGCAATATGGGCTCAAAATAGTCAAAATCTCCGGGACGAAATTGAGTAGAAATATAAATATTTCACTAACCTATTGAGACCGAAAAATTATGAAAATTTAGTATGTGGTAGCTCGGGATGTGCCCTACAACTTCGTAAGAACATATTTTAGAATCCTGGACCGAGAAATCTGTAGAAAATGAAAAGCATAAAGAGGTCGGTCTAGTGACCCAAAAACGGATTTTGAATCTTGAAGTTTTTCAAATATATTTTTGTCATATGATACCCAAAAATTCTGAAATTAAATTATGTCGTAGAACAGTCGATAAGGGACAACTCTCATGAAGAATACCCCATGAGATTTGCACCACATAAGTCGATACAAAATTAGCAAACTTCTGGGTCGGGCTAGATCCGAACCCGCCCTCAGTCCAGTCACGAATTTCCTTCAAGGTTTCTGCCATTCCGGCCTTCGCACATGCCAAATATCGACTATCCATGACTCCACGACCTAATTACAAGTTTGACTATTTTGAACTTAATAACATAGCTGAGTAATGTAGTTAGAACTTCCAACTAAACGAACAACATAGTCGAAACTTTGATTTAACGAAAATCTCAACAACATTCTTGGGTTTCTACGAACTATTCTCGTCACACGACAAACGATCAATATAGGTTAGAATGGAGGATAAACTATTATCGTCACACAACAAACGATCAATATAGGATAGAACGGAGGATATCTACTTGCCTCAGGTTCTCATGATTTGTGATGGTGGCTTGGCGGAACAAAGATGAGGTCAACGATGGTGACACAAGTAGCTGCAACAGAGCGAGAGACGGTCTTTGCTGCTTGCGCTTGCTGTCTTCTCAGAATCACGGCTAAATAGAAGTGGGGAAAGAAGCTAGAGGAGCTGAAGAGGGCGTGTAGATGGGGGACTATTGGTTCCCTCTTTATCTCTCCATCTTCGTGCCCCCTTTTCTTTCTCCCCTTTTTTTTTCCAATCAATGCTGCCCCTTCCACGGCCATTGTCTCTTTCTCATGCATCAATTTGTTGACTAAGCTACCTCAATTCATGCCAGCTGGATCCTTATTCCTTGACCAACTGAAATGTGAAGTACCTTGGACAAGATTCAAGAGTCATGGTAATTTTTTTTTTTTTTTAGCTATTTCTTTAAAGGCCAATGCTTTGGAAATTCTTGAGGTTGAGAATGGACCTAGACTTAGAACCAGGGAGGACAAAGTCAATTTTTTGCAAATATGCCTTCCCACAGTGGGCGAACAACTCCCGTTCAAGCCCTTCAGGGACAGTCTTTTAGCAGAAAACCACTCAGCCCTTTAATTCAAAGCCTAGAGACACTCAGAGATGCCAGGATGGAAACGTTTCTAACCTACCCAAGCTGCATTTCTCGGAGGATCCTACTAGGCTGAAGAAGAAGAGGAGTTTAGAAAGCCATAGAGAGGTTTTTCATAAAACACACACTTTACTTCAGGGGACTCTGCCCAACACATTATATCCTCATTGCCTTATATAGATAATAAAAGGTCACAAACAAACAATGACCAAGCTCATGGGTCCAGATACAAATAGAGGCACCGAAAACTTTAGAGAGAAAATTATTCGCACATTATGAACAATGATTGTACTGTGAACGGTACTTTCCCTAGCCTAATGCTACAGTAAAAGTGAACAATAGCTTGTTACAATGAAATTGTACGGACTCAGTGGTCTCGTCCGTCACGAACATTGTAATCATAGTCGGAGTCATCCGAGTTGTATACTGTCACTAGGCAATGTTCATCATACTTTTGTTCAAGTGCTTCAAGGTCTTCTAGTGATAGAATCTGGTTGAGCTGACGAGATGTGGATGCGGAGGCTTCCTCATATGCCCAGTGAGATGCTTCTTCTTTGGCCAAGTTTGTGTCATCTCTTGTAGTGTCGGCAGGAATGCTTGGCTAAGGCCAATAGGACGGCTGTGCATAAAAGGACGTGTCCATGTTTTGAGATAAGGACGAAGGTCTTGAATCATAGGGATCTTGGGAAAGAAGACCTTCCCAACGTGCATAGGGGTCTTGAGTAGATTGGACAATATCATATGTACCTATCATTTCATGATCTTGGGATGACGCAGCCTGTCTGCATTGCTTGAATGCTTCCTTAGCTTCTGGTGCTAGGTCATAATGATCCCATGCAGTGATTACATTATAATTCCATGCATCTTCAGGAATGTTCTTATTCTCCTAGCACAAAATTCTCTAGAGTTCTCGGTACTGGTTTTCACAACATCCAACAGATCTTGGATAAGATTTATAAATTCGAGCTTCTCTGATATCCAAGTGAGGTTTATAGGATGTGGTTCCTATATCCTGTAGGGCATTGATAATGTTGCCATTATTTCTGGAAAAATGCCATAGATGTCGGAAAAATAAGATAGTATGGACTTTAGGATTTGTTGTCATGATTCTTAGTTCTTTCTCCAAAAGATATTTCCAATGAGTGGGAAGATAAAACCAGTTGAGAAAGTCTAAGAGATTTTTATCACTTTCATTTTCAATGTTTCTTCCAAGTGAGATTATACTGGTGAGGTTGGCAATAAATCTTCTGGTTGGAATTTCAATAGCTATTAAGTACTTATTGGTTAAGTACCATAATAACGTCTTGAGCTAATCAGGGAAATCATCTTCCTTCCAGATAAGATGATGTATGAATGGATAATTCAAATTTAGCTCGAAAGGATAAAAATCGAACCTCCATTAAATTTGAATAGATTTGTGTGGCACTACCGCATGAGATTTTCCAAGTTTTCAATGAGACTGTCATTATGAATTTGTTCTACAATCTCCTTTGGATATTTTCAACTTGGCAAATCTTTGATCTTTTCAATCTTGTATTTTACTCCATGATTGAGTATATGGAAAGTAGGCCTCTTGATGTACATGTTGATTTTGGCTGGTGCTTTTGGTCTTGACAAGAAGTCAAGAAGCATGTTTTTCTTTCCAGGAATATGTTTGGTTTCAAAAGAATATTTCGAGAACCATTCAGCCCATCGAAGCAGTTGAGAATTTCGAATCTGCTTCTATTTAAACTTGGTCATATGAGGGAAAGATGTCATGTCTAATTCCACCAGGAAGTGGTGGCCGATGAGATGGAATTCAAACTTTTTTATTCCATTTTTCACTGCTAAGATTTCTTTAAAAGTAGAATGATAATGCATTTCAGCTTGAGAAAACTTTCCACTCTTATAAGCACAGAGATATCTCTTACCATCAATTTCTTCAAGCAGGATGGCTGCCAAATATTTATCACTGGCGTTAGTTTGAAGAATTCTCTTTCCTGTTGATGATATTTGCAATGGTGGAAGATTCTACATAATCTTCTTAAGTTCAGCTACTGCTTTAGTCTGAGTTTTTCCCCAAGGTGAGGGATTCTTCTTTAGCATAAATTGCAAAGGAATCGGAAGCTTTGCAATATTTTGGACAAAATCCCTGAGATAATTGATTATCCCAGGAAATTGTTGAACTTGCTTTGTGATGAAGTTTTCTTCAGGAAACTTCAATAATTCTTGAACAATATGTGGCCCTGGATAATATGTTCATTTGTTGAGGTGTATACCAAGGAATCCAATCTCTATTTGAGCAATATTCATCTTTTTTTGAGAAAGTATGATGCCATGCTTCTTCATGATTTCTGCAAACTGCTCAAGGAGTTGGTAATGCAACTGCTCATCAGGGCTGTAGAGCAGGATATTGTCAATGTATACTGCTGCACTTGACAGGATTGGTTTGAAAATTCTACACATGGCTTTTTGAAAAAGGGATGGTGCTACTTTTAGACCAAAAGGAAGAACTTTCCATTGAAAGTGCTGGTTTGGGATACAAAATCCTATTTTGGGTCTGTCTTCAGGATGAACGCTTAATTGCTAAAATCTGGCTTTGAGATCGAATTTGAAGTAGATGTGGGCCTTGGATAGCCCAATAAAAAGGGAATTTCTAGAGGGTAGAGGGAACTTATTGTCTTGAAGGAAAAGGTTTAGGGGTTGATAATTGATTACCAATCTCATTTTTCCTTTGTTTTGCTCAGCTCATTTGTTGATATAGAAGGCTTCGCAAGCCCATTGAGAATTGGAGATTTCAATAAGGCCTTGTTGCAATAGTTCTGAGCATTCCCTTTGAGCTAAAACCAAGTGTTCCGGCTTCATTCCCATATGACTCGCCTTTGTTGGATTGATGTCTTCATTCTTTCTGAATGGAAAGCGGACAAAGAACTTTGGATTTTCCCATAAAGGATGTGAACACTTTTGGGCAAATCCAGAATAGGATTCTAAGCAGGATTCCAACTACTTTTGCATGATTGGATCTAACAAACTCATTTAGATGAAAAAAAGTCTCTGAATATTGACAAATTTTGAAAATTGGTCTTTTACACTTGAGACCTTTTCCAAGAATGATGCGGAGTTGTGAGATCTAGGTCATAATGTCCCAACCAATAATTAAATCTTTGTTAGGAAGACTGGATCCAAAGATTTTTGTGGTTAAGGAACACTAGGGGAAGAACTGGACGGTTACGGGGATGGTTCTGACATTTGTGGAGAAAGTGTCTCTTGAGGCAGAGTGGAAATATCGGACATAAGGAGTCTAGTATTCTTCGGAAAGAACTTTGGTGTCCAAAACTGAACAACTTGCTTCGGTATCAATGAGAGCAATAACAATGATTGGTTTGGCAAACTTTGAGGTGAAGAGCTTTACAGAAAAATGGGGATAATGAGTTTGACTTGAAAATATGTCAGGGCTTGGTTTTGAAAATGTGGGTGATATATGAAAAATATCTTCAGATTCCGAATCTGATCCAGTTTCGCTAGAAGTGGGATAACATGGAATAATACAGAGAGTTTGTTCATATGGTTCTTTATCAGCAGAGAATAGTGATTCGATATCATCATTTTCAAGATAAATACCTGTTTCATTCTCAATTTGATGTATCAAATGATGCTAGCCTTTTCTAGCTTGGGGACAATTTTTGGCAAAATGTCCTTTCTAATTGTATATGAAGCTAAGATTTTATTTTTGATGGCCTATGCGATCCTTTCTTTTGTGTAGGTATCGTCATTTCTTCTTTCTTCGAAAGTTCTTATGGCCATGTTTGGATTTCTTTATCCAGAACTTCTTGAAGTGTTTCTTTTTTCAAGAAGCTTTTCCACAAATACCATCACAGTCTTGTTTGGAGCATTTGATCTTTAACTTCTGGTGAGAACAAACTGTCTCAAGTTCTCTATCATCTATGATGTAAGTCCGGACCATATGTCGCTTTAGACACAATTCTTCAAGGCACAAATGAATTTCTTGTTAGATTTCTCCTACTGGAATATCCTGTATTCTTCTTTGCCTGTTGAGAAAGGCTCTCTCGACCATTTGGGATAATTCTTTGGGGATGGATGTCAAGAAGACATGCTTTAGGTTTGGATCAGCTCCAATACCATAAAAGAGCTTAAGCATTTCTTGATAATGCTTATCAAGATGCTTTTTTCTAGAGAGAGCAACATTTTCTCTGAAAGTATTCTCTCCTTTTTAGCTCTTGAAGATCAGTAGGTTTTCCCACAAAGAAGTGATATAGAAGAGTAATGGCATGACTGAAATCGGTGAACACAGGAAATGAATCTGGTCTTGTTCTGACACAAATTTCCACCAAAGTTTGAGACTACCTATAAATCTGACAAAGCTGAAAAGAATATTATTCATATCATGATTGATAATCGCTTGAGTGTTCAACCAAGTATGAAATTCTTCAAGTCTCTCTAGCCATTTGTGATAAGGAATATCATCAAGGGTGAAAAACTGTTTTGATGCTATGAACACATTTTGTCCAGAATTACTGATTTGAACAAGTTCTAGTTCGAACGGGTTTGATTCCATATCCTGATCCGGCAGATCAGTCATGAATATTGATGATGTTACTGGAGCAATAGAAGGGGAATCGATGATAGGGATGGAGAAGGATGAAGAGGATGAAAGGGATACCAAGTCTAATTCAATATCAGAGATGTTAGGAAGAGTTTGTTCTGCAGGGAATAGAATCCGATCATTTGGGGTGGCAGAATCAAGTGGTTCCTGGTTGCCTAAATCCTTTAGAAAAGATTCTAGTGGATTGGATAGCATCATTTGCTTTGGTTTTTCCCTTATAACAATTGAAGGTGAATGAATGTCTTCCTTTTATTGATGACGAGGTAATGACGACGACTTGGTGATGTTGCGGTGAGGATGCAAATGGCGTAGTCTAATGGAGAGCTCGTTATTTTGTTGAGCAAAAAATCAGGATGTCACATCGTGCTCCCAGTTCGTTCAATCGAAGTAGTTTCGGGTTTAAGGACTGAAATTCGGAATTTTGAGAAAATCAAATGGCAAAATTGATTTTTGAGTCATTGAGTTGTGTATTTTTGTAGAAATGATAGTTTAGGATGTTATGGAGCTGTAGGATTTTACGGATCATGATTTGAGTTTACGGTCTGCCCAAAACAAAATTTTGAAGTTTATCGCGTGTGATGAACAGTGCGCGACCAGGATTTCAGGGCCATGATTTGTTGGTTTTTGGCTTGTTTTGGATCGAATAAACTAGGGTTCTTGAAGTATGTTAGAAGGGCTTTCTATTGACTGTAAGTACACTTGAAATGGGGTTTGGTGGAGAAAGTTATGACGTGACCAAGTTTCGCACTCAAGTTCCACATCTCGAACGACTTAAATAGTTGCTTTGGATATACGGTTATTAGCGCATATGTGTTATTTTGTCGATGAATAAGCATAATTTAGTCGAGTTGTTAGTTGGAGAGTAGCATATTACTTGGTTTTAATATTGTTTTCAATTTATTAATAGGAATATGAGTTCGTTGGCTCGAGTAACCACATAAGTTGATTTTCGGCTTTCCCAGGTGAGTAGGTGAGTGGTGTTATTTCTTCTAAAAATTTATTAACTCATATCTTCAAAATTATAGGGATTCGATATTTTATGAGTTATGAATAAGCATATTTGTTGCATAAAATTTGGATCGGGCATTTACTACGTTTTGGTATTTGAGAATAGTATGAGAACTTTTTGGTGGAAATATATATTCCTTTTGATAAACGAAGTTGAGAAATATTATATATTTTGGATTTGTAAAACCTTTTAACGAAAAGCTCGACTTCGAGATGGTTTATGGAATGTTATATAGATATCGATTTGTGATAAGTTTTTGAAATATATTTGATTTGATTTGGTTTGTAAAATTGATTTATGAGAAGAGTCCTGAAATTATTTGAGAATGTTTTATGAAAAGTATTTTTGGTGAATAAACTGAGCTGCGAAATCTTTTGGTGATATATGAAATGATTTATGAATTTGGCTTTATGGATTGTGGATGGTATTATTTTGGATTGATATTGATACTCAATATCGTTGTAAGCCCAATGAGGAGTTTGTAGGTATTCGCATACTATTTTAAGATATCTTTGTGAGCTGACCCATTGGTTAATAATAGGTGGAGAGCTTGCCAAAGGTAAATCTTGGTCGCATTTGTCACTAAGCGTTGTATCGTGACCATGGTTTGATATTGAGCAACAGATTGGTCAATGGAGTGAATCATTAACATGTGATATGAGTTTAGTCCCATCGACATGTGATTTGAGTCCATCAACGTCTGGTTTCATATGAGAGGGATCAATGAAATAGACCATTGATGTCTGGCATGAGATTAACCAATGGAATTGAC
The DNA here is from genome assembly GCA_017140615.1 of Eucalyptus cladocalyx. Lineage (NCBI taxonomy): Eukaryota > Viridiplantae > Streptophyta > Magnoliopsida > Myrtales > Myrtaceae > Eucalyptus > Eucalyptus cladocalyx. Next base: position 19,474,992 of record CM029524.1, on the reverse strand, counting down.
TTATGACGTGTGACTTAATAAGATTGATTAATAGATTTGACTATTGATATTTGTTCTAATATTATTGTGAAATGAATATTTTTGTTGTTATGTTAAAGCATATGAGACTTATTCTCTTATTTTATATTTGTTATATTATGGATTTGAGTTAGAGTTGTGATCTGATTTATAAATATGCATAATGGGTGCTCGATCCGCTTAGAAGAGATGTACTACTCACTGAGCCGTGGTTGCTTACCCCTCTATTTGTCAATCTTTTTCAAGTTTCTCAACTAATGATAAGTAGTATGAGAGTGATATCGATGATGGGACTTTTAAGAGTTGGATTTTGGGAGCTTTGAGGCTGCGTCCTTTGGCTGAAAGGACGACCGTATCATACTCCATTCATAATGGTTTCTGGGTGTGATAGAAGGTTAGGGGGGTGGTAGTTGGTTGCAGACATGCTGTGAGTGGACAACCATTTCATCAAGTTCAACTCTGGCAAGAAGATTCGAATGGATCTCGACGATTGTCGCGCAATGGCTGCTGAGATATTGTCTCCCTATACTTATATGAATGATTGTTGTAAAGACAGAATTGGGTGCTTAGCACTTGGCATGATGAGGATGTGTGTGCGGAGGTTGAAGTTTTGCTGTCAATTTAGTTTTACAAAAGTCTCGCTTTCCATGTTACCAATCCTGACTAATCCATTGTATGTGAAGTTGTGTTCTTGACAACCACTTTCTTGTTTCAGTAAAGTTGATTAGAGGTTCTCTCGGCAGAATAAAGATGATTAGAGTTGACTTGACGTCATTGGTGCGTTGACCGCTGATGATAGAAGTTGAGAAAATATTATGTACAACTCGGATGCCAACTTAGTAAAGAACTAGCCCATTCACCTTGCGACACATGTCACACGTAGGCCCACTTGTTAGTCATGATCTCCCCTTCTGTCTCTCTCTTGACTCTATGGCCATGGTGACCGTGAACCTTGGGCTTGAGCTCCGCGGCCACGAGGCAAAAGAAAAAAACAGAAAAGCAAATGTTGCAGAGGAGAGAGAAGGATGAGAAGAGAGAAGCGAGACTGTGAGGGAGGGAGAGTTCGCAAGATGAATGGACTAATTTTTTGCTGAGTTGACGTTAAGAGTTGTACTTAATATTTTTCTCCAGCATTCTGATTATTAATGAGGTCTATTCATTTCCAATTACACAATTTATACATACAAAATCACTCAATTGCATCATATGATTCATGTCATATGATCGACCTAATGGATTAAAATCAGCATTATTATATGTACATAGCTTGTGCCTTCAGTCGAAATTTAAGCATCACAGACCAGTGGTGATGTCTAGCGGCATGACGTTCCCCATTTAAGAGATTAAAAGTAAGTATTTACATGAACCAGGACAGAGCGGCTGGCCTCCTTCATCCGGGACATATTAACCAATTGAACACATCTTTCAAGTAATTGCATGGAAGATATAACAAGCCAACCGGCAACCAACACAAGAACAGCGGAGGTTCTTTCTGATTAAGGATTTACATGGAGATAAACATAAGCCAGCGTAGCAAGTTGCAACAGAGATCTCAAATGAATTCCCTCGAGTGATGACATTTTCTGCCTCAATTAACTCGAGGAGCCGTTTGGGATATTCTTCCGTCTTGGAGAAGCGCATATGGATCAATGCACTGCGGTGGCGACACTTGCACCGGCTAAAGTTGTCAATATGGGTCACTAACCTATACTGATAGGTCCAGTTACAGGACAGGGGACAGCAACATGTGCTGATGTTGAATAGATCATTCGATTGCTAAGAACTCGAACATGCTTCAATTTTGGGAAGGACGAGGAGATGGAGAACAGTCCGCGAACACAGCCCCACTCAAGTGCGAGTTGGATCACATTCATTGTAATGCCCTGGCATGTACATACACACTCTTACTTAGGCAATAGTGCAAGTCCTTGATTACCAAATTATTAACTCTTTGAAAAGATGTGATCATCTATCGAATTTTGCCATTCATGGATGCTTAGTTCATGAACCATGTCACCCGTCCATATAATGCACTCTGTGGCCCATGGCCATAAGACAACAAAGCTCTGCCATAACAAATGTCAAGAATGTGTTTCAAATTTAAATCGATCAAGAAAATTTGAAGTAGGAAATTTCCTATTTTAAATTGGTTTCCTAGTTTTAATGTTTTTGTAATTTGAATATGGTCTCGAAAAGGAAATTTCCTATTTCAGATCCTTTTATATATAACACATGGGCTTTAGTTTTAGCATAGGAATTGCAAGTATTTTGAAACTAATTAATCTCGTGGTAAAATCCATGAATTCTTTTGTGAACACCTCCTAAGATATCTAAATGGTTTTTTGATTAGCACTATTCTTGTATAGCAGAGTACTCATTTGCCAGCTGGGATTTAATTGATTTTCTATAAAGTATAATCAATTCAAGGCAATATACAATAGTGCAAAAGCTAATTCATGAGTGAACAACATATCCATGTTTTATAAAGAGAAAATGACACAAATGGCTCACGGACTTTGACTCAATGTACAATGTAATTCTTGAACTTTTAATTTGTTCAACGTGATTCTTAAACTTTTAATTTATTCAATGTAGTCCATTGACTTTTGGTATGTGTTTAATCTAATCTGTGGACTATAGAAAATATTCAATTATATCCCTTAATTTGATTTAATGAAATTACAACATGGAATGTTCTCATATAATTTAGGAATTACATTGAACATATACTAAAAGTTCAGAATCACATTGAACACGCCAAAAGTTCTGGTACCACATTATACATCGAGCTAAAGTTCAGGAATCACATTGAATAAATTATTAATTCATGGATCATATTGTGTATTAAGCCAAAGTTCATATATCATTTACACATTAGACCGCGTTACCCTAGACCCCGGTGGCTCCGCTTCCCTGCGAAATCATAGCGCTCCTTGAACCCGATTCCTATACAGGAGCATTGGATCGCATCAGGTCTCTCAAGGATGCACGAGCATGGATCCTGGAAATTGCCTCGATTTAGGAGGGCGGCCTGAGGTGACCGCAAATTCGGAGGTGACCACATTTTGAACTCACGAAATTTCCTTATTTGAGTAGGCTTCTTAGTTTCAGTGATTTTCTAATTTGAATATAGTCTCCTGAGAAGGAATTTTCCTATTTTGGATTCTTTTTATTTATGAAAGGTGGGCTTTAGTTGCAGCACAGGAATTGCCAGTGTTTTGAAACTAGTTAATCCAGTTATAAAACATCTCCTAAGACGCTTATGTATTAGGAGGTGTTCAAGGCTAACATCTAAATGGTTATGTTTCATAAGCACTACTCTTGTTTAGCAGCAAAGTAGCCATTTGCCACGCTAGGTCTCTATGAATGATTTAATTAATTTTCTATGAAGTAGAACTAGTTCAAGACGAAATATAATAGTGATACTGATGGCATGGCTCAGTATAATAGTCCTGGCAAACCTACAAATGGTTGATTGCATGATGATAATGTGAGGCGTTCCTTAATGGCGAAGTTCTTAATGGGCCTGATGCAAGACGCCACTGTAAAAAGCGAGAATTAAAGCAAAAGCTAAAGCACGGATGGTTAGCTAAAGCACGATGAACGAAACCATCCGTGCTTCGAAGAGCCTTTCGCTTGGGGAGTGAGGGAGAGAGAGAGAGAGAGTCTAGAGAGAGAAAAAGCGGAGCTCGAGCTCGAGCTCTCCGGCACTTTGCTTGGGGGAAAAATGTGAATATAACCCAAGTGAAAACCAGCACTGATTTCGCAGACGCGCGTTCGCTTTCGCATGCTTCTGGACACTGAGAGAGACAGAGAGAGAGAGAGTGGGAGAGACGAGGTCGACGACCGTTCGTGAGGCCGACTTCGGGTTACTACGCAATTGCATTGAACGTGCGCGAGCTCTTGTTGTTCCTCCCCCATGCCTTTTTGATTGTTGCGTCGTTTCTCTTCTGCTTCTTTGCTCTCTGCTCTGCTCTCTCTTTGCTTCTGGGTTCTACATATTCTGCTTCCTTCTCGCTTGGAGCGCAAGGGTTTACGGCGTGATTGGGTCATGAAGCTCAGCCTCCGATCCCTGGAATCCGAGGATACCCTCCAACTCGACGTGCCCGACCCCTGCTCCCTTCCCCTGCTCCGCCAGATCCTCGCCGATCGCCTCTCTCATCCTCCTGGCTCCTCCTTTCGTCTCTCCCTCAACCGCACCGACGAGCTTCAGTCGTCGAATCCTGCCGATTCTCTCCAGTCTCTCGGCCTCGCGTCTGGCGACCTCGTCTTCTACTCCCTCGACCCTGGTGGCTTCGCTTCCCCGGAAGATCGCGGCTCCTCGAACCCCGATTGCTATGCAGGAGCATTTGATCGGGTCTCTCAAGGACGCGAGGGCATGGATTCTGAAAATTGGCCCGGTTTAGGAGGGCGACCTGAGGAGGCTGCGGATTCGGAGATGACCACCGATTTGGTTCCTGAAGATGGACGGGAAGTCGATGCTTCGGGAAGGGCCGATGGTCGAGGTAATTCTTCTTCTGCAAGTGTTGATTTTGATGGCGACGGCCTTCTCGCCGCGGACGGATCGGCTGTGGGTGGTAATAAGTCCAGCGAGCCTTACTTTCTTTTTAAGAGGGCTTTGACACAGAGGGTTTCGGAGGAGGAATTGGGTAGGTACGGCGGTAAGCTTATAGTCATAGCGGTGCATGCGGTCATGCAGGAATCCGGTTTCGTCGCGCTCGATCCGGTGACCGAAATGCCTGCTGATCGGTTATGCGGGAATCCGGTTTCGTTCCGGTATAGTCTGCCGGAGCTCGTGGCTAGGAGCCAGAGTCTGAATATGCCCGAGTGCGTAACTTTGACGTATGAGAGCCTAGGTAATACCGTCATCCCTTCTTCTTCGGGAAAAGAAGTTCACGAGCCGTGGGCCTCCTACCTCCACACGGCATTGGTTTGTCGGGCTTCCGCCCATTGCGGAAATTTCCCCACTGCTGTCTCTGCCTCTGCCTCCGCCTCCACCTCCGCCTCCGCCTCCGCCTTCAGGAGGATCATCACTGTCTATGGATCTTTGGCTAAAGCCAATTCGGATCTGCGTACCGTCTTGGCGGGATCGCCTAGGGTCTGTTGTTTGGATATGCGCAGGTGTTTGTGGGTGGAAGGCGATGACAATGATATGGAAGCGCATGAGGATGTCGGTTTTTCGACTCCATATCCTGTAAAAAAGATGTTCGAGTTTTGGCAGATTGTGAAAGATCGCTTGGCATCGCCACTGTTACGAGACCTGACCGAAAGTACCGGTTTGTCGCTCCCGTCTTATTTCATGTGCCTTCCCCCGGAACTCAAGCTCAAGATTTTCGAATCGCTCTCTGGCGTTGACCTTGCGAGGGTAGGGTGCGTGTGTTCGGAACTCCGGCATTCGACAGCCAATTATGACTTGTGGAAGCAGAAGTACATGGATGTGGCTAGTGACGTGTGGAAGCAGAAGTACATGGCTGCGTCTAAAAGGAAGACAAAGTACATGGATGTGTCTGAAAGGAAGACAGAAGTCACAGAACGCCGAGGGACGATACTCTGGAAGCGTAAATTTAAACGGTGGTGGAAGTGTAACTCTGAACGGCGGGGGGATAGTAGTTGGGGTGCCAGGAGGATGAGAAGATGGACATTGCGTCATGGGTGCGGAGGTTGAAATTTTGCTGTCAATTTAGTTTTACAGAAGTCTCACTTTCCATGTTACCAATCCTGACTAATCCATTGTATGTGAAGTTGTGTCCTTGACAACCACTTTCTTGTTTCAGTAAAGTTGATTAGAGGTTCTCTGTGGGTGCGTTGACCGGTGATGATAGAAGTGCCAGCATTGTGAGAAAATATTATGTACAACTCGGATGCCGACTTAGTAAAGAATTAGTCCATTCACCTTATGACAGGTGTCGCAAGCGAGCTCACCTGTTAGTCACGGTCTCCTTCTCTCTCTCTCTCTCTCTCTCTCTCTCTCTGACTCTGTGGCCACGGCGACCATGAACTTTGGGCTTGAGCTTCGCAGCCATGAGGCAAAAGAGAAAAAGAAAAGCAAGTGTTGCAGAGGAGAGAGAAGGATGAGAAGAGAGGAGCAAGACCGTGAGGAAGGGAGAGTTCGCAAGGTGAATGGACTAGTTTTTTGCTGAGTTGACATTAAAGTTGTACTTAATATTTTCTCCAGCATTTTGATTTATTAATGAGATCTGTTCGGTTCCACCTAGACAATTTATACACATAGAATCACTCGATTGCATCATATGGTTCATGTCATATGATCAACCTAATGGATTAAAATCAATATTACCATGTGTATATAGCTTGCGCTTTCTGTCGAAATTTAGGCATCACAGACAATGGTGCTATCTAATGGCGTGACGTCCCATTTAAGTGATTAAAAGTAAAAAATTACGTGAAACAGGACTAAGTGGCTGGCCTTCTTCATCCGGGACATATTAACCCAATTGAACACAGCAATAGAAGTAGCGAGTACATCTTTCAAGCAATTGCATGAAAGATGACAAGCCAAACGGTAACCAACACAAGAACAACGGAGGTTCTTTCTGATTAAGGATTTACATGGAGATAAACGTAAGCCAGCGTAGCAAGTTGTGACAGAGATCTTAAATGAATTCCTTCGAGTGATGACATTTTCTGCCTCAATTAACTCGAGGAGCCGTTTGGGATATTCTTCCGTCTTGGAGAAGCGCATGTGGATCAATGCTCTCGGTGGCGACACTTGCACCGGCTAAAGTTGTCAATATGAGTTACTAACCTATATTGATGGGTCTAGTTACAGGACAGGGGACAGCAACATGTGCTGATGTTGAATAGATCATTCGATAGCTAAGAACTCGAACATTCTTCAATTTGGGGAAGGAGGAGGAGATGGAGAAGAGTCTGCGAACACAGCCCCCCTCAAGTGCGAGTTGCACCACATTCTTTGTAATGCCCTGGCATGTACACACACTCAAAAGTTACTTCGGCAATAGTGCAAGTCCTTGATTACCAAATTATTAGCTCTTTGAAAAAGATGTGATCATCTATTGAATTTTACCATTCATGGATGCTCAATTCATGAACCGGGTCACCTGTTCATATAATGCACTCCGTGGCCCATGGCCACAAGACGACAAAGCTCTACTATGACAAATGTCAAGAATGTGTCTCAAGTTTAAATCGGTCAAGAAAATATGAAGTAGGAAATTTCCTATATGGAATATTCTCATATAATTTAGGGATTACATTGAACATATACTAAAAGTCCATAATTACGTTAAACATGCCAAAAGTTCATATACCACATTATACATTGAGTTAAAGTTCAAGAATCATGATGAATAAATTATTAATTCATGTATCATATTGCGTATTAAGCCAAAATTTAAATATCATATTACACATGAGACCATATTACCCTGGACCCTGGTGGCTCCGCTTCCCCGGGAAATCATAGCGCTCCTCAAACCCCGATTCCTATACAGGAGCATCGGATCGCATCAGGTCTCTCAAGGACACGCGCGAGCATGGATCCTGGAAATTGCCCCGGTTTAGGAGGGCGGCCTGAGGAGGCTGCGGATTCGGAGGTGACCGCGGATTCGGTTCCTGAAGACGGACAGGAAGTCAGTGCTTCAGGAAGCGCTGAGGGCCGAGGTAATTCTTCTTCCGGGACTGTTGGCTTTGATGGCCACGGCGCTGTCGCCGTGGATGGGTGGGTTGTGGTGCGTAGGAAGTTCTCCGAGCCCTACTTTCTTAAGAGGGTTTTGAAAGAGGAATCGGGTGGCGACGGTGGTGAGCATAGGCTTCTAGTCGTAGCGGTGCATGCAGTTATGCTGGAATCCGGTTTTGTCGCGGTTGATCCGGCGACTGGAATGCCTGGTGATCGATTTTATCTCTCTGATCAATGTCGGTCAACGTCGCTGCGGTACAGTCTGCCTGAGCTGCTTGTGGCTAGGAACCAGAGTCTGAATGTGGCTGGGAGTTTGCTTGTGAAGTTTCAGAGCCTAGGTCAATTTATTGTTGTCTATGGATGTCTGCCTAAAGCCAAGTTGGGATTGCATAGGCTCTGTTTGGATCGCCGCAGTTTTGCTCCTTCCATGAGGTCGATGTGGGCGAAAGGCGAAGGCAACGATGTGGAAGAGGATGGTGGTTTTTCGAGTTTGTATCCTGTAAAAGCAGTGTCCGAGTTTTGGAAGATTGTGAAAGATGGCTTGGCATTGCCACTTTTAATAGACTTAACCAAAAGGGCTGGTTTGCCGCTCCCATCTTGTTTCCCTGGCCTTCTCACGGAACTGAAGCTCAAGATTTTCGAATCGCTCTCTGGCATTGACCTTGCAAGGGTAGGGTGTGTGTGTTCGGAACTTCGGTCTTTGACATCCAACAATGACTTGTGGAAGCAGAAGTGCGTGGATGAGTTTAAGAAGAAGACAGAAGGCAGAGGGATGATCAATTGGAAGCAGAGTTTCGCAAGGTTGTGGGAGGCGAAGAAGAAGGGAAGAGGGAGAGTTGTTGGTCGGAGACGCCTTCACAACTGGACAGGCTTTGCTCTTTTAGGATCAGACTGGGAGCCTTGTGGTTTTAGGAAGTATAATAGGATGCAATTATGATCGCTTTTACTCGGTCTTGGGGTTCCTCCTCTTTTCAGGCGGCCACTTCGTCGAGCTCGATTCCTAACCCCAACTGGGGAATATAATTGCTGACGTGAGTAAAGATCTGAATAGATTTGCATGACCGTGGCGCAATGGCTGCTGAGATTTGTGGCACTGGAGGTATATGAAATGGTTGCTGTAAAGACAGAATTGGGTGCTTAGCACTTAGGAAGATGAGGACGGTATAAAACTAGGATGAGGATTTGATTGAACTTTGACAAAGGTTGAAGTTTTACTGTCAATTTAGTTTTACTGAAGTCTCGCTTTCCATGTTGCCAATCCCGAGTTATCCTTTGCACATGAAGTGTTCCTGAGACCCACTTTCATGTTCCAATAAAGTTGACTAGAGGTTCTCTTGGCAGAATAAAGTAGATAAAATGATTTCCTTTCCCAGCCATGAAGTCAATTAGAGCTGACTTGATGTCACTATTGCGTTGACAGGTGATGATAGAAGGGCCTGCGTTCTGGCTTATTCACGAGGTCCGTTCAATTCGAACTAGACAATGTACACGTACAGATCATTTTAACAGTTACTTGATTGCATCCAATTTTTCATGTCATATGATTAACCTGATAGATTATAATTAGTATTACCATGCATGTATAGCTTGAGCTCACGGCCGAAATAAAGGCATAAGAGACCGATGGTGCTGCCATTGCACATTTAGATGATTAAGAATACGTATTTACAAGAAACAGCCTCCGCAGCCTGCTTCATTCGGAACATATATCCAATTGAACACAGCGGTATGAGTAGCAATTACATCTTTCAAGCAATTGCAAGAAGATACAAGCCAACCGGCAACCAACAAAAGAACAACGAAGGTTCTAGCTGATTTAAGGATTTACAGGGAGATAAACATAAGCCAGCGTAGCTGGTTGCAACAGAGATCTTCAATGAATTGGCTTGAGTGGTGACATTTTCTGCTTCACTTAACTCGAGGAGCTGTTTGGGATATTCTTTCGTCTTCGAGAAGCGCATATGGATCAATGTACTGGGGTGGTGACGCTGGCACATCACTTCCGTCGTGGACAAAAGTCGGTCCAAAATACTGTCAAATAAACAGAAGGGTATTACCATTTAGATCATGGAATCAGCAAAGTGCTTCCAAATCAAAACGCAGTCAACAGTTAAAAAGAGACAGCAGTAGACAGAAAATCGAATAGAAATAAGCCTGAGCAAATGCTGCGGAGTTCAAATGATGCTACGACATTATTGAGTCCATACCTTTGTACTATGCACTTATACATACATCGATATACCATCGAAAGGACAGGGAAAGATTGCAAATGATAGAGCAAGTCACCATTCATTTCATGTTGAGAGGTGTTACATCATACTTTCCTGGCGATTAGAACAAACACAAATGCCACAGCATTTCTAGACTGAGACAACGCCCTAGGCGTTAAATCAATTTCAACAGGTGAGATTTAGAATATTATTCATGGACTTACATATCAGAACATCAAATGTGCTTAAATTACTACGATGTTAGGCACTGACAAGTTTGCAAGAAATATAAAAATCCACAGGATTGGTTACCAGTAGCATAATAAGTGTTTGGCAAAGTGCTATAATGTTAGGCACTGACAAGTCAGCTAGAAAACAATATTCCACAGAATTGGTTCTCAATAGCATAATAAGTGCGTGGCAAATAGCTATGATGTTAGGCACTGACAAGTCAGCTAGAAAACAATATTCCACAGAATTGGTTCTTAATAGCATAATAAGTGTATGGCAAATAGCTATGATGTTAGGCACTGACAAGTCAGCTAGAAAACGATATTCCACAGAATTGGTTCTCATAGTGTAATAAGTGTCTGGCCAGCGGCAATCTAACGTAAGTCACATGTACAGCAGGAAGGCCAAGAAAGGTAGCTTACGAGGTACAGAGCAGAAAAGGATGCCACAGTAATAAGTATCAGTGGCCAAAATGCCAAGAAGAAAGTCCCCCCAAGTGTCAACAGAAGTTTAGCCCGTGGAATCAGTCCCTGCCAAGAAGAAATATATAATTTCAGTTTCTTGAATGCACTTCGCATCAGCCAGAACAAAGGGGAGAAAAACAGTTGAAACTTATTTTTTAAGCTCTGAGCTATAAAAGTTGGAACTTGATAACAAAAAGGAAAAATAAAAGCTTGAATTTGCCAACCTCAAGGCCCTCACTGTTCAATGCCATGGACTGCTCCCTTTGGTTGGTTAAATTAGTTCCTGGTTCAGTAGAGACAGCATTTCTTTTTGAGAAACCCCTCTCTTCTTCTAATTCATTGTCGTAGGTGCTCTTTTTTGTGTCCTCAAGCAATGAAGTGGGAGTCATGCCCCTCCTTTTTAATTCTTTCATAAACAACGATTCAGGAGGTTCTTCACCTGCAGTAATTTTATAATGTCACTATAAAGAATTGGAACAGCTCAACTCTTATGCATTCATACTAATTTTAAACTAAGAAAAGGTAATGTGTAGAGGATTAGTACTGGTCAGGAATCAACGCATCTCACTGAGGCATCACAAATTCACAATCAGGCTTCACTGACAAGATTAAAGAAGGAAACCTTGATATCCAGATGTCTTTTACGAGCTTCAGAAAGTAAATGGTGGGGCAACGAAATAATTCCTCTCCTCCCTCCCCACAACACCCCTTTTCTCTCTCCTTTTTCTTTTTGGACAAGGGAGGAACTCAATAAATCCCAAGAGAGTTCCTCAATTTCCATCTATTAGCAGTGGTGACAAGAAATCCTGCTTAATCTGAGTAACCGAGACCCCTTTTGCTCCTAGACTGTGATTCAGCAAGCAAATTTTTTAAGATCCACAAATGAGCTGCCAAAAGCGCACTGACCATTCGAATAAACTAATTCAAACAAATGAATCCGCTCAAGAACTAATTATCACCAGCACCACTTGCATCCAGGTTCACGCATCCCCCGAAGACTACAAGATTGAGTCGGTTCAAATCCTCAACCATTGTGGAAAGCTGTACGAGCAGTGGCTCCTTCTAACACACACAGCATGCAGTTTTCAGGAGAGAGACTGCACTTGTAAAGCAAGAAAGCAAAAAGAACTTCTCAGATGAAATGAAAAAACATGCAACAAAGAATTGGTCCCATATAGTCTCAATTCATCCAACGGGGCAATCTCGTCACGCTCGAGATACATGTCTTGTGAGTGTAGCTTGAAAGATGAAATTGCAGAGCATACCCATAAAACGCAAAAATTCAAACGAACAAGAATGAGTAAAGGCAGCCCAAGAATCAAGCCGCGCGAGGAAACCGCCCAGAAACGAAAGGAAGCATCTTTCAACACGAGAAACAGAGGACGAAAAGGGAAAAAAGAAGAAGGGAACTTGCCATTTCCATTGCCCTTCCCGTCGCCGCCTTCCTGGACTCTACACGAGACAAAAGACCTCCTTTTGAAACCATCCCACGAGTACCCACAATTCGCCAATCTCAAATTCCTCCTTCTACGTTCCGATTCCTTAAACCACCTCGGGCGCCCGCTAAATTCCGATCGGGGGACAGGGGCGGAAGCGAAAGCGGGTTTCGCAATTTGCAGCGAAGCCATCAGCCACAGAGACTCTGTTCAGTTCTCTCTGTTTTCAGACGACCTGCATCAGCGGAAGGAAGAATTTCATGCTCCCACGTGAACAACGAGAGAATCGAGTTGCGTAGAAGGAAGCAGCGGCAAGCATGGAGCGCTTTGCCTTCTCTCCAGAGGGACAAAGTATCCGGTGGTGACAAAACGCAGGGGAGGGTGGTGGCTCTCCTCTGTTCTCAATCAGGGGAGCGCAACTTAGCGAGTGGGGCCGGGGGCATGGACTAACGTGCGCGGCTTTGTTTTGTGGCTGTGGGTACGTGACTGCGCTTCGAGAGATCGAGAGAGAGAGAGAGAGAGGTTGCGACGTGGAATTAGGAGGCCGCCTACGGTCGAAGCTCCCGCAGAAGGGCGGTCCCATTTTGATGTTTGGCGTCAGATGGAGAAATTATCGTTTTTTTGTTTTTATCATAATTGTTATTGGCATCAAATGGATTTGCAATGAATAAGAACGGACGTTCGAAACTCGAAGTGATTATTCCGACAAATTTCCGATGAAAGGATTCCGTGAAAGATTACTGTCGAAAACGTTGTTCCATAGGAAAGAAGCGGAAAGCCAAATTGGTTCATCAAACATGCGCCGCGCCAAAAGAGTCTCTCCTGGACAAGAAAATGGCTTGCCTCTATTACCTCCATTTAATCCACGTGACGGCCCATGCACGTACGGAACTCTTCAACCGCTTTCTTGCACGCCTTTTGGGTTGCAAATGTGACAAGGAAAATGGAGAGTTTTGCAATGACTTTTAACATTGTATCTGCGTACTTGATACGTCTGTATCGGATTTCCCTCTTGTTCTTCCATTTCTCCTTGCCTTCTCCAGACCGGAACTAACCGGAACTAACTCTCTCTCTCTCTCTCTCTCTCTCTCTCTCTCTCTCTCTCTCTCTCTCTCTCTATCGATCGACATTGATTGTTTTACCTCGTCAAAGTTCTCCAATATTGTTAGCTTCAGACGTATGTGGATAGGATATCTAAACTCCCTGTTCAAGATTGCATAGCATTTCAGGTACAATTGCTTTTGAACAGAGGCATAAGCAAGCTCCTGATTAGTGTTGCACTTATGCTACTTAAGCGGTCCAGGTTCAGTAAGTGTATGCTTATCCTTTGCGTTCCTCTTGTCGCGCAAACAGACAGCAAGCGATTAAAACTTTGAACTAGGCAACTTTTGGGCAAGCCTGATTATATTGGGTCACCAGTTAAGGACGCAAGATTGAGCCTGAGGGCGTTGCATCAGACCGCAAAAGTGAGGTTTTTATATATATCCTTTAAAAGTTCAAAAAACAATTACACATTATCCAATAGCAACGGGTAATACATGAACGGCATCGTGTAAAGAAGATTTCTGCTGCACTTGATATACGGAGGATCTCGCGCGCATCTTCGGACTTATTGTGTGGTTCTTGAGTGCTTAAGAAATGGTCTTCACCTGGATTGATTGGAAAGCAGTAGAGCGTGCAGCGGTGGGAGTGATGTCTGAGACCACCAGCACAGCGTCTCCCTCCCTCACCAACCCTTCTGCCTTCATCAGATCGATGGACTTCACGATGTTAGCTTCCATGTCATCTGTCAAGTTGACAAAGAGGGGAATAACTCCCCACTGCAAATTGAGAGCCATCCTGGTGCTTCTGTCGTTCGTGAATGCGAATATGGGAGAGCACGGACGGTTCCGTGAAAGAAGAGATGCCATTTGTCCATGTTTTGTGTACACAAAAATGGCATCGACGCCGAGGTTGTTAGCTGCGAAGTGAATAAATAAGCGCACAAAATCCATGTTAATTTCAACCAGTACAGCTGATCTGTCCAACAATAGATCATAACTTAACTAGAAGCAAATGTGATGAACTAAAATTTGTGGGTACTTGGATAAATTATACAGAGTGTATGGGATTTGGTTATTTATTGGACCATAACCTGAGAGCCTGGGGTGTACCAAACAAGTCTACCTGGCTAACGGCACGAACTGATCACAATTTTCATGCAATATTTTAAGAGAAGGTACTTGATTCTTGGCTCCCAATATAATCACCAACTGCTAGTCTAATGGTGCTTCAAAAGCAAAGCATATTATAGGGGAGTATCTAATGCTGGTTAGGGGTATATATGAGATATCTTGCATTATGATTAAACATACATGTAAGAATATTAGAATGCTGAAGAAAAAGGAATATTACCCATTTCAGCAGCACAATCACAAATTTGCTCAGCAATACGGTCAGGCAATGACACTCCTAGTTTACGATGATGGAGCATGCTCTGTCGGTTCTCCTGCCGGCTCCACGTTTCCATCCGATTGCTAGCCATTCGCAAGACAGAAAGAGCTTTCTGTCCATGTGATCCTATCGCAGATTCACCAGATAACATCAAAGCATCGGCATACTGTCTAACTGCTTCAGACACATCTGCAACCTTATGATCCGAGCATCTAATCAATGACTTAGACCATAGGATGAAATAACAGGCAACTAGTAATATACTTTAGCCAATTCAGCTGAATATTTCAGTATTGTTCTATTATGGAGAGAATTTATGGGTTTTTCAGAATGGACAGGGGAAGAAGAAAGAGGACAAGTGCAGTAAATCTGCACAGAACAGATGTTCGCAGCTAAGAGTAAAAATCTGCTAATAACTAGATATATCCCTCTCAGTGAATGTAATTGGCCTTTCTATATGACAAAATTCATTCCTTGTAATAGTACCTCGGCACGGGTTGGAGTGGGAAATTCAACCATGGACTCGAGAAGTTGCGAAGCTACAATCACAGGCTTATTCATTTGCCTGCAGACATAAGTTATTTCCTCTTGGACTGCTGGAATCTGCTCCAGTGGGATTTCCACACCAAGATCACCCCGAGCAATCATGAGACCATCGGAGGCTTCAACAATCTCCCCCAATTTCTGAAGAGATTCTAGGCTCTCTATCTTTGCCAATACTCTAATTGATCTGGTACAAAAGAAAGAATTTATGATGTAGATTCCAATATCTAGTGGTTACATACAACAGTACGAAAGGAAACTACAGGACTTCCTTTCTTGCGTACTTCATGCACCACTTCAACTTACATGGATGATTTGGTGGAAATGTAATCCTTAAGGTTGCGGACAGCATCAGCATCATTTACAAATGACATTGCAATGAAGTCTATGCCTTCAGCTATTCCAAAGTTTATGTCAGCCCAGTCCTGCAAATCAACCATATAAGACGGTGAAGTAACAAACTTGAAAGGAATTTGTGAATTTTTTGTATTTGAAATCATCAATTGTAGGCTTGCAGTGCAATTTCTCCATCTACAGACACCAATCAGATTATTCAATGGCAATGAGAGGACCAAGGAGCATCAAATTAGAATTTCTGACATATGTACTCTGTTGTTTAATTAGTGGGAATCAAGAAGAGAGAACACCAGCTTGATAATCCTCTCATCTCCAGTAATATACTTCCCAGCAGATGAGTCCTTTTTCGTATCCATCCTTGTATAACAAAGCTCGCTTCTCACTTCTATATTCACCACTGTTTCCATCAAATGTGAAGGTATCAATGATTTAGATGGTAACGGCATCAATACATTACTATGAAGTGCTGAGGGCATGTGGTAAGTCTTAAGCCCCATACCATGCGATAGAAATACTGATATAGTATGTGTAACCCATGGATAACTCTTCAACTTACAATATTATGAATCGCCTACTTCAGAAGAAAGGAAATAAGGGACCGCAGCAAGATTTTATAAATGAAGCTGCAAGGTTTAGGTCTATTAATGGTTTGCCAGAACCAACTTTCGTCCCTTATTTCTTGCAAATTTTAGCAGAAATGGAAATACATGTGGATCTAGGATTTCTCCTTTTCTCATGTTTTCTTATGGTCAACTATAAAATTCAATGACCCAGCAATGAATGAACACCACGCAGAATGTCCACATTGAAGCAGGAACATGTCATTTGAAGTGTCAAAGAACTACCGAAAGCAGTAATGTCCGAGGAATATAAACAAGAAACCAGGATTATGAAATCCACCTTTCTAGACAGAGTAGGCAATTTGTAATTCCTCTCAACAAGCTTCCCATCTCTCCAAAAGCTAAACTTTGCGCAAGGTAGAAACAAACCAGAATCTGTGCACTTGCACTTCAAATCATTCCCAATCTTTTCAATGACTTCAAAACTTGCCATGCCTCCATCAATAACGAGCTCATCACCAACCTCGATACCTGCATGTTTAACATAAAGAGGGATGGTTAGACATCAAAATGTCAGTAACATTAAAAGACTATTGTCTTTGCAGTAACTCATACCTTCAGAAAAACCAGAGTGGTTTGCTTGGACAGTGAAAGGGCGGGAACCCTCAAACTTTTTTGTAGTAAATAACCAAAATGATCCTTCCTAATTTTCTCATAGCAAAACAAAGCCACATGAGAATTAGGAGTAAGCAAATTAATGTATCTTCCATTAAGATGAAGCTTAAACATTAATGCAGACCAGACCAGACAAAATTTCACAAAAAAGAAGTCCAGAACTATCGACACTTCCTAAACTATGAAGCATGAAGTGATCCCTTGGTCACACACTGACCTCTACTTTGACAGAGGAAGGAGCACCATGATCAACGACATGAATCTGACTGCCCTCGGTATCAATCATGACCGAAACACAAAATCCCTTTTCTTCATTCAACTTCTTGATCTTCCTAATCACATCCAAATGCCACTTCCTCGAGTTGTGACACATGTTGAGCCTCGCCACATTCATCCCTCCTAATGCCAACCTCTCCAAATCCTCCAAGGAGGAACAAGCAGGGCCAATAGTGCACACGAGCTTTGTCTTCCTCATCCCCAGAAACCCCTTCTCCCTCAACTCTTCCTCTGACACGACATCAAACCCTAAAGCACCCTCAACCTTGCCCACACTCTCAGCCGCTTCCACTCCCACTTGCAAGACTGCTCTAACTCCAGTAGAAATCCTACTCTTCAGTTTCCCTCCAGAGCAACAAATCATGGGCACACCAGAAATGTGGCTCTTGAAATCGAAAGTTGGGATCTTTGAACTGATCTGACCACAAGGAACAGTTAATTCCCCTGCGATTGCCATGTTTCTCACGATCGATTATTATCGCTTACTTGCAGATGAAAACCTGGGGACCAAGCTCAGGAATCAGCTTTCTATGAACTCTTGGACAAGCACTGGCGGAAAATGTATCGAGTAGAGACAGATTAAGGCTTTGAAATCGTAGAGTCCGTCAAGATCTGGACTTTATAATGAAGAGAGAGTGAAGATACCAACGAGGTTCCGATTTCTTTGAGAGAATACCAATTATTAAAAGCAAGAAGGAGACCACAATAGGTCAAAGAAACCAACTTTGTTGCAAATTCTGGTACAACAGCTGCCGCCATTGGTTTAGCATTAAATAAATGCATTAAATAAAAGAATGGAGATGGGTTCAAAGGACGGAGTAGTTCACTGGCGGTGGGAACTTTTAAAGGGTCTTCCAACCTTAACGGTCAACCACCATTCTTCGCCATCATTAGCGTGGCCAAATGTCCGCTTTGTCTTCAACCTCTTAACTTCGCAGAAACTGAATCTCCATGATCTCTCTGAGTCGTTTCTTTCTCCTGTGTAAACCAATAGCAATCACGGGTCAGCTCCATTTTCTCCAGTGTTCTGTTGCACGGACACGGTCATGAGACTACAGACAAAGAACAGATCTCAAATCGGATGTTCTGTCGTGGTCTCGGGTCAGATGGTCCCCAAGTTTTCCTGACCCAAAGGGACAGCCTTTCTCGCTTCAAAGCCTAAAGAAAAAATCCAACTTGGGTGGTCTGTGAACTTGATGCGAGACAGCCGCGTATCGTTTAGTAGATTATATTATCGTGGTGGAACAGATTCTTGCAAAGACGAATATTTTACCCACCGTATCAAACCTTATTTTGACGAGAATAACAAGATGGAAGAATCCCATTCTGATAAAATGTCCGCGATGCCTAGGCATCTGGCATTTCGTGGAGGGCAAGGCAAGACAACCTCGTATTCCTCGAAGGCAACATTGTCTTGTCAAAAGTTGGGATTGGAGAAGAAAATGGTCGCTCGCCAAACCAGGAAATAAAACGAAGGGGAGGACCCAAGGAATATGCACGCGCATGGAAGGCATATTCTATCAGTAGTATGAAGGGTCCACCAAATCTAAGCCAGCTAGAGGTCAATACAAGATCTCTGAACAGACCGTATCTGTCCTGGAAATCTCTGAACAGACCGTATCTGTCCTGGGAATGCGTGCTCAGACACGTTCGGATCGAGCAGCAATGTGGCATTTTCTTCCGTATCTTGTAGAGCTGGGTTGGTGTCTTCCAAGTTCCAACGGTGTATACCCTCTCCATCCCATGTCAACCGGTAATTCATTTGATACTTTCTTTTATATGTTTCTCTAAGGACTAATGTGTATGCATTTGCTCTGTCTTCATTACTCATAAATCATACCAAGATGAATGTGAATGATTTTTTAGTCGCTTTCATATTTTTCAACTCATTAATTAGGTTTGGTTTTGCAAAATGTGACTTTTCTCCTCCTTTTTTTTTCTCCTTTATTTCTTTTCCGCTCGCTTCTTCTCTGTCTTTCTCTCTTTTTGCTTTAAGAAAAAGCATTCCTTTTCTCTCCAACTTGTCTTTATGCGCTGTTTTAATTATTTTTTTTCCAGGACAATGCCCTCTTTTGCCTTGAACTGCGAGACAAACTTCACTAATTGGAGAAAAACATCATTGTTTATGTTTTTATCATTTTCTTCATCTTTCATTATGCATAGCTTTAGACATGGAGCGAATTGTTTCGTTACATAATTTTTAGTATGTGTCATTTCATACATTTTAGAGTATTGTCCTTTTAGAAAAAAGTTTACTGTGCAGTTAAGAATTGACTTAGTGCCTATTAAAGATACCAAATAAAGTAAAAGATTTATTTTCTTACTTTAATTAAAAAAAGTGATTCTCTCACTTGACTCGATACAACATCCCTCACTCTGGGGCAATGGACATGTAGGTTGTGGTCAATTTTCATTAATCAAGACTGAAATTTAGTTATTTTTCAAACATTGTCATGTCACCCACTAAATTTTATCGGCCAGCGAATTGGGGCACTATCTCACTAAACAATACTTCAATACATGAGGCATAAATTGTCATCTCAAGCACGTGTGCAAATAACCAAAATTGATAAAACGTGTCAACTTAAAAAATTTACAATACAATTTAAATCAACATAGAAACGAGAAACCTGTGGATCACGTGCAACATGTTTCTTGCCTTCCATCGTTTCACCCCAAACATGATTGCAGCTTCTTTCATCTTTTGATGGACCGATGCAACTTGTTGTGCTACTTGCAATATTCAAAAACACTTGATGTAAAATGGCATAATTGTAATTTTTTTGTTGGAAGACTTTATCTTGATAAAGTAATAAATAAAAAAACACACTCGAAATAAAAATGATTACTTCGATAAATTTCTCGACAAGGTCATCCAAGGAAAAAGTAAAATATCAAAATGACCAATGGAACTGCTATTTGCAATAGTCAAAACACAACATGAAAAATGACATGATTGTATTCGTTTGTTGGAAGACTTTACGTTGTCTTGGGAGCGGTAAAGTGATAAAAAAAACACTCCAAATAAAAATGATTACTTCGATAGATTTCTCGACGAGGTTATCTACAAAAACGGTAAAATATGAAAATGACCAATGGAACTTGTCGTGCCACTTGCAAGATTCAAAACACTTTTAACGTAAAAATGACATGATTGTATTCTTTTGTTGGCAGACTTTGCGTTGTCCGGGGAGTGATAAAGTAATGAAGAACACCAATCAATAGGTTTCTTAGCGAGATCATGGAGGAAAACAGTAACACATCAAAATGACCATGTCAAGGATAATCCAAGAATCGATTGAGGCATGATTCTGAGCATATTCTCAAACCGAAAAGACTAATGATTTTGCCATCCGAAGTTACCGACCTACTTCATATATTCAAATGGGCTAAATTTGATGCGATTCGTACTTCGGTATCCTAAATTTATGAAGGATTGAAAGGGACATTGCGTAATTTCAGGATTAGAAACATCGACGACTTAAACACATGGAAGTCAATCATGTTATCATCATGTCCTTTCCTTCGGAAATTAAGTCAATCTTGGAATACAATCTAATCTTTGGTTGGGGAGCCATACTTGTGAAAGTATCTTTTTTTTCCACATACAACATTAAGGACGTATCACTAGAAAATCTTACCAAACGAAATCCGTACTACTACATAAAATAAAGAGGATCTCTTGTCGTAGAGATTCCAATCCTTAATATTCTTCCCAAATTGTTCTGGATTAGTTATTTAATAGATATCTTATAGATAGACGAGTCCGTACATAGATAATTGTGTTTAGATATCCCATATTTTTATTTTAAAATATTTGGATTATTTTATATCTTATATACATCTTTACAAAAAGAAGTCCAAATAAAGGAGAATTTTTTTTTTTTGGGTCAAAAGGAGATTAAAATATTATAGTTTAGCGGAATTCACTAGCTATTAGGATTGAAGTGCCGAAAGGAGAAATAGGTAAGAGATTTGGAATCATGAATTTATGCAGATGCCCAATTAATTAGCATAATGAATGCGAAGTTCTTTTTAAAAAAAAAGATATGGATCAGATTAATTAGATAATCTTGTAGGATATCATTAAACATTTAGTGAAATACCAGAAATGTAGGGACAAGATAGGAGATTGAGCTGCCTAATCTTTTTAAATATTTTCGGGCGGTCCGACTAATCTTTTTTTGATCGACCCTGGTTATTATTACAAACTTACCAAAAAAAAATGATAATCTCTTCTTTCTATTCTTTCTCAAAACCACAGTCAAAACCGGACCTTTCTCTTCTGGGGAGTGAATATTCCCAACCCCCCCCCCCCCCCCGGGGGGGCTTTATATACGACGAGGTTACATGCAAACTCCCTTTCTCTCTCTCTCTCTCTCCGTGATATTGGAGAGCTCCTCGGTGGAGACCGAGGGAACCCAATAAAAAGCTCGAGAAAGAAGGATCTGGGTTGGCCTCATTTTCTTGTGTTTACACGGGGGGATCCAGGAGCTAGCACGGAGGCCAAAATCTCGGTCCTTCATTTGCATTTAGGATTCGGGTGGGGATACTGCATTCGACGGTGGGCATGAGGTTAAGTAGGGAGACTTCCAGCGAAGACGAGGAAGAGAAGGAGACACCGGTGAGTCCACGCATCTGTCCGAGCTCACTCGACGTCGATTACAAGGTGGTAGTGGGCTACGCGCTGACTCCCAAGAAGAAGAAGAGTTTCATGCAACCGAAGCTCGAAGGGCTCGCGAGGTGGGTATTCTCGCTGTCGGTACACGCTTGCGCAGATCACGTGAAAACTTTCCGTGAAAACTTTTCGTTTTTAGGTTCCATGAGTTCTTAGATCGCAAGTTCTTGAAGCAAGAAGGCCCCAAAAATCTGTGAAAAGTTTATGGTTCTGGTTACCTGACCTCGTATGGGGTTTTTGCTAAGTTTGGGTGAAATGTTTCTGGTTTCTTGCTCGTCTCTTCTTGCCATTTCCTGCTACAGTTGCGGGTACTTATTGGGTAGGCAGCGTTCGCTTACCCGGATTGATCCAACTGTTTTTTGCTTGACTTATTATCAAATCACCATGGTACCTTCGTTGTTCTTTGCCAACTGTTTCCGAGGAATATCCCGAAATATATACCTTTCGGATGAGTCCAACGCCATGGGATTTGAAGTCAATATATTGTTTTGACCCCCAAAAAAAAATATTTGGTAATCTTTTTTTGGCATGCTTTTGGTCGGAAACTTCCGACTCTGGTTTCGCGCCTGTCTGGGTGTTTATTTACTTATGTGTCCTTGGAGTTACTATACTCATCTCATTAATTTTTTTTTGTCCAAATCCCTGGCTTAATTGCTGGCTGACCGTCAGTTGCAGTTTCAGTAATTTCATATAAGTCCTGACTAAGGAAATGTCATGTTTGTTTATTATCGTCTAGGTGCCATGGTGTATGTAAAAGAAAATAACAGATTATCAGTCGTCTACAGCATGTAATCACTCTCGGTTCCTTCTCGGCTTTGCATCCCATGCTTGGATTGGATAGATCAATTAGTTTAGCTTTCATCGGAAGGACA
The DNA here is from genome assembly GCA_017140615.1 of Eucalyptus cladocalyx. Classification (NCBI taxonomy): domain Eukaryota; kingdom Viridiplantae; phylum Streptophyta; class Magnoliopsida; order Myrtales; family Myrtaceae; genus Eucalyptus; species Eucalyptus cladocalyx. The sequence continues at coordinate 19,452,579 of CM029524.1, read as the reverse complement.
AAAAATTGAAACAAGAAAATAAAAATTGAAAGTATCAGCAGTTTCAATAAGACTTGGCTTTGTCTGGTGGAAAGATTGTATAGCATGTGCTTTTCAAAGTTGGGAAAGTGATCTTTATTAAGCGCCATTGAGTTAGAAAATGGAAGATGTCAAATTTAAGAGTCTCTAGAAATTCACTGTTTCTAGGATGAGAAGCGTTCATTTGAAACTATAATGGTGGACCGTCAGATAACATTTTGTTTGATGCAGAAACAAGGGGATACTGTTTGTCGCCATCGATCTCAGCAGGCCCCTAGCAGACCAAGGTCCATTCAATGTTGTTTTGCACAAGGTTAGTTGATATTTCATGCACAGGTCAACTTGCGGACTACCTGAAAAGCTCTGTACATTTCGTACTGCTGTTAAGCAACTGACTAGCCTGTGTTCCTTCCAGATATCAGGAAAGGAATGGTTCAAGATCATTGAGGTCCGTCCTTCTCAGCAATGTATCGCTTGTTTTATCTTCTCAAATCATTGAACAAAAGTTAGAGAATTAGACTCTGACAAGTGCCTCTCCTACTGTTCCATGAGATTTTGAAAATTTTATGTTATTCCATTGTAAATAAATGATTAGAACCTGAAAACTCTGACCTTTGAGAAAATATTCTTCTGAGACAATTTGTAGATTCCTTGCTTATCTCCTAATAACCGTTATCAGATGGTTGAAATCTGTTCCTGGAGAATGCAATCTAATGGACGTAAAAATTCACTTCCTAAGTTTCTATATTTCTTTGTGTAGAAGCAGCAACTTTTGGTTGAAAAAAATCGTTATACTTGTATTAAAAGCCAAAAGCAGAGGCCTGGGGACAAAAGTGAGACCCAAGAGAACTTCTAAGTTTTAGTATCCACTGACCTTAGCACATGAACTGCGTTCTTTGCTTTTGCTTTTTAGTCAGACCAAATCTCCATCTAGCTTATTTGCATGCCGGAAAATATTGGGGCTTCCAGAGAGTTCAATGCTTTTTGGCCCCTTCAAAGTATAATTTGCACTGGACTTTGTTGTCTACTCTCTCAGAATCTAAAGATAAGATTGTGAATGATGGAAGCCCTCTTCAATAAAGTTTGAGGCTTTTGTTTCTGCCATCCAAGTAGACTCATTTCCAGGAGCTCGTTTCACTGTTGGTTTTGAGAGGTATTTTTTGGATTATGTGGCTTAATCTTCTGAGGGATTAGAATGGTTTGATCATTGAACAGTCAGAGAAGCTCTGTGCTTTTTTAGATTCCATTCTTAATTAACATCTGGTACAAATAGGTTTGAACCCGGTACAACAATTGGGTGGACATTTAATCTCTTTTCTGAGCTTCCTAGTGTAAGCAAGTTCCTCTGATACTTTACTTAGCCTGCCAGAGTTGACATGGTTTCTATCTATCCTTGTTGAAGGACTACCAGAGAAAACATCCAGAAGTAGCTGTAGTTGATCCTCCTGATGCTATTGAACATTTACATGATCGCCAATCCATGCTCCAGGATGTTGCAGATCTAAACATGCATGACTGCTCTGGTAGTAATTTTTTTTGTTTTTTTAGTTCGAATTTTGTGAGAAGTGCATTAGCTTAAACGGAAATCTCCTGTTTTGGAACTAGATAGCATAATGTCTAAATTAGCCGTTCATTGATGCTGACTGACTCCTTTTTCTAACTAAAAATAACTAATTTTCTTGTGGGCACAGTGGGAGTTCCAAAGCAATTGGTTATAAGAGAAGATTCTCAATCCATCCCGCGTGAAGTTGCTGAAGCTGGACTATGTTTGCCACTAGGTACGTTGTGGCTTGAAGGTCACTCTGACACCTGATGGAATAGAACTTGCAATTATCTCCTCCAAAATTTGCGTGACTTCCAGATTTAGGGTTCACGTTATAGCGTTGACAATGTCTCAAAAGAATTCCCTCTAAATTCCTGGGGCCAATGACTCAAAGCACACAGAGAGTTGCATGTGAGCAAGCGTGGGGTGCATAGGCGATTTTCATACTTTTCATGCACTGAGTGTGTCAGGATTAAACAATAATGACACTTGCTGAGAGTCAAGTGAGTTCTCTGTTACTGAGGCTTAGTTACTAAGTTTTCTTGGTTGTTGCTGTTTCAGTTGCCAAGCCACTAGTGGTGGATGGAACCTCCAAGTCCCATGAACTGTTTCTTGCTTATGATCAGTCCTCCCTTGTAGAGCTTGAGCCTCCCCTTGTTTTGCAAGAGTTTGTCAATCACGGTATAACTCTTCTTTTATGTTTTTGGGGTATCTGTTGCTAGATAGCCTGACAATCACATCACGAAAATTAACTGTGCGACAACTTGTGCTTTGTTTGTTGAAGGTGGTATTCTCTTTAAGGTATATGTTATTGGCGATTTTGTGAAGGTTGTTAGGCGTTTCTCTCTCCCAAATATCAGCAGGCGGGAACTTTCTAAACTCACTGGGGTGTTTCAATTCCCAAGGGTTTCCTCTGCTGCATCTTCTGCGGAAGATGCAGATCTCGACCCCGGTGTTGCTGGTAAGAGATATCGAACAGCTTTGTTTTAGGTATATCTTGATGAGTGAAAATTTTCAAGTCAGTTTTTAGGTGTTCTTTTGCCGGGGCCAGAAAACCATGAAAATTGTGGGTTTAATCGTTCTATCAAATCTTTTTTAGTATTCCGTCCAGATTTATGCTGTTTATGTCATCTCCATCTACGAGTTCGGATTGGACACTCCTATTTAATAACGTCCTCTGAAGTTCTATTAGGTAAGTGAAAATTGGGGAAGGCACAGTTTCCTTTCAGAGGAAGAAACGTGAGAGGCATCAGAGAGAAGTTCCTTTTTATCTCTTTTTTCATTCACTATTACAACTTCGCAAAATGCTGTGGACTTCATCTTAAAGCATGTGCAAACACAAGAAATCGCAGCATGAAACTTTTAAAGTTCTTTTATTTTTGAAACTATTTATGAAACATTTGTGGTTCATGATTCATTCAATGTTCCACAAACAATTTCTTACCCTAGTATATCTCTAAATGTTTTGTCATCCTTCTCGATAAGACACGTACTTATGAGTGGGCATAGACCATTTCCTGAGACCTTTCATAAGTTTGGCTTCCCGTGCAGAACTCCCTCCCAGACCCTTACTGGAGAGGCTTGCAAAAGAGCTCCGCCACCGGCTGGTAATGCATTTTGCGCTTCATCCTGTCTATACTATGCCAATAGGGCGGTCGGCGCCTCTTTTATATCTGGTGTAGCCTTCTTTGTAACTTAATTATTTCCATCTCACTGCAGGGTCTCCAGCTGTTCAACATAGATTTGATAAGGGAGCAGGCGAATAGAGACATGTATTTTGTCATTGACATCAACTACTTTCCAGGCAAGTAAAATAAAAACACATCTTCATCTCAACTTAGTGGTTTTTGGTGAACAAAAAGCTTGTGAAAATCTACTCATAAAACGTGCATCCTTCCTCCACCGTCATGGTTGGTTATAAAACAGCTTTTGAATGCCAATGCAGGTTACGGAAAATTGCCCGGCTACGAGCATATGTTTACCGATTTTTTACTGAGCGCCAGCAAAAGCAAGGAGAAAACTGGAACTATGGGAAACAAGTTCAAATTATGCATGCAGTATTAGACGGTCCTCGGAATCCGCACAGTTGACATATATCTCTGACTGGTATAGAATGCCATTTGCCCAGCCGCCAACAAGAACCCAAGGTTAATCCCCCTAAACATTAAAGTTTTTATTTTGTAGTTTTCAGGTAAGTTTGACCCAATACCCGGTGCCCGCCAATCTGCTTCAGATAGCATTCAGGAATTTAGCACCTTTTATCTCTGGAACGGAGCATCAGACTCATTCTGTTGCAGAGGATGCACCTTCAAAGTCATGTCCAGTTATATTTGTCGATATACGTAATCCAATCTTTCATAGCATCACGTTTGATGTAACATTTTAACAGTTATCTTAATTCGTTCCAATAAAAACAGGATCTTTTTCTTCATGTTTGACACAATTGTCACAATCCAACATTTCAGTATCTTATGCAGTTTAAAGAGGGACAAAGGGACTACTAGCAAATATTTTTGAGTTGATGATCCTCAGAAAATATTTTACGCCAAAATTTTAAGGGCGCGACTATCACACTAGGAGTAAAAGACAAGTCTCCCATAACATGAAAGCATCCCCCCAGATTTCGTCCCAGAATCTACCACTGTTGAGGTTCTTAAAGGAGCCAACCACCACCGACACCTCATAACTTAAGGCCATTGACAGTAACGATCGTTCAACCGCATGCTTCACCCATTATTGAAAGGTCACAAACACGGAGCCACGGAAGATAGTTAATAGATCATCTCTGTGCAAGTGCCGGACAGCACGTGCCAGCTCAGCATGAGGACGAATGGGGTCCCTCTCTTAAAGAAGAACATCAGCATCGATGATACCGCCACAGCAATAACTTAAACCCAAAAGTAAAACCCCAATATCCCATGGTTCACATCTGTTGGGAATAACGGATCCCCGAAAACCGGATTCGACACCGAATCGAACCCTTAAATCAATGCGGAAGACGAAACCCGGGAAAACACGCATCACCGATCGTAAAGCACACCACGGATTCGAGCGTACCTTGTTAGCCACATATTAAGCACCGACGTTGATGGAGGAAGAGAAACTGAGCAATTCGATCCGATGAAGCCTTGAAGGGAGGAAGAACAAGCCGTATGCGTTATTGTTCTTTCTTTTTCCTTTTGAGAGAGAATACGCGCGGGAGAGAGAAGACGTGAATTCTGATTTCAACCAACGTCTTCTCTCTCTCTCCTCCCTTTTATACCCCATTCTTTCCACGGGCCCTATTCCCATGGACCGGGCTTTCTGGGCCCAGCATGGGCAGACGGGCCTTAAGCCCATCTAATAAAGCTTTCATCTCCCACTCGCACATGGTGGGCCGAACAGGATTCTCTTTACCTCTCTTCAACATTCATACTAGTGAATAATCCGTGCGACCAGCATACTTTGAGAGCTCGTTGCTATACATCTGTTAAGAATATATAGCAGCTCATAATGGGCGTCACACTCCGAGTAGATTTAGTATATATATTGTATTTACAATTATAATTATCATAAAGACAGTTATAATTGGTCGACCTGTGAATACAAAACCACAATGTGATTCTCCAAAATCGATCTTCCTCTTTCCTTCAAACTCTCAATTTCAATCCAGTTTGCTTTTCTAGAAATGCCCCATTAGATCGAATCATCACATGACCATTGGCAACACCTTAAGATAGCAAACACTAAATAGAAATCTTGAGAATAAGTAAGAGTCCTGAGGGGACTAAAAAATTAATGAACTCTTTTCCTCAAGAGTCTCACACGTCATAAAAGTTGAGATCAAACTTTTTGCCACTCTTATTGATTGTCTCTTGCATACGTAGTATGAAATACATATTACGGTATTAACTCATTTCCCATGGAGCGTATGTCTACACCTTTCAATACCGTACAAATGATAGTTCAGACATACCCAATGTCTAACTTGAGTTCACGTATTTACTCATTCACAAAATTCATTAGAACTCACGTCTGGTATCTTAGACAGATAAAGTAAAATATGTGGGTTATTTTACTTTCGGACATCTTTAGTATTATGTCCCCATCTTAACACTTAGTTAAGGCGACATACGTATTTTAAACTTGAGCTCTCGATTATCACCTAGATAATAAGCTTAAAAACGATCTCATCTCTATTTATCACATAGTAAATAGAGGCGATTACCGTGTGAGTGGGCTAATCTTATATCTGTCTGACATACTTCTCAACTTAAAGTAATGCACTGAACATTAAGATGCATAAAGATCATACAAAGATTCATAGGCATTAATCAATGAAAAACAAAATTTCATAAATGTGAACAACTCAGGGAAATTACAATATCCAGTACATCAGACTCTACGCAATTCTAGAGATTTTACATGACCACAAAACACATCTTTAGGTATTGGCTTTGTCATAGGATCTTCTACCATTCTATGCGTAGATATGTACTGTAAGTTCACATCCTTTCGTGCAACCATATCTTTTATAAAGTTATACTTGGTATCTATATGTTTGGTCTTACCATGATACTTTGGATCTTTGGTGTACGTTATAACTGCTTGGCTATCACAATTAACCAACAATGGATTTGCAGCTTTCTCATCAACACCTAAATGATCCAAAAATCTCTTAAGCCAAACTCCTTCTTGTACCGCTGCTGATAATGCCACGAACTCAGCTTCCATCGTAGACAAGGCTATACACGTTTGCTTCTTACTGCTCCATGATATGGTGCCATTGTTCAGTAAGAAAGCAAATCCAGAGGTAGATTTTCTTTCATCTAAATCTCCTCCCCAATCAGCATCCGAATAGCCTTCAAGTCGCAGATCCTTTCCTTGGTAATTCAACTTGAAATCAGCAATTCCCTTCAGATACCTCAGTATTCTCTTGACGGCTTTCCAATATGCTAGACCTGGATTGGATTGGTATCTACTCACCATTCCAACTGCAAAACATATGTCGGGTCTTGTACTCATCATAGCATACATCAAGCTCCCAACAGCACTAGCATAAGGAACATGTTTCATTTGTTCCTTCTTTTGTGGAGTCCCTAGACACAGTCTATGGCTCAATCCTTCACCTTTTGCAATAGGAGTGTCTGGGTTTACAGTCTTGCATACGAAATCGTTCAAGAACCTTATTTATATAGGTTTCTTGCGAAAGAGACAACGATCTCTTCGAACGATCTCTCGAAATCTTAACTCCAAGAATGTATGCAGCCTCACCCATATCCTTCATCTCAAAATTAGAAGACAATCATCTCTTGACAGTATTAACCAACTCCATATTACTTCCGGCAATCAGTATATCATCAACATATAATGATATGATCACAAATTGATCATTTGATCTTTTGATATATACACAATGATCCTCATCAATCATTGTAAACTCATATGCCACTATGGCATTATGAAAACGTATATACCATTGTCTTGATGACATACTTTTTCTTCTTGACCTTTTACTATGAAACCAACAGGTTGTTCCATATATATTTCTTCCTCTAATTCTCCATTGAGGTAAGCAGTCTTTACATCCATTTGATGTAACTCAACATCCAGACATGCCACTATTGTCAGAATAATGCGAATCGAGGTAAATCTCACTATAAGAGAAAACGTATCTTCATAATCAATTACTTCCCGTTGATTATACCCATTCGCCACAAGACGAGCCTTATACCTTTCAATCGAGCCATCAGCCTTTTGTTTTATTTTGAAAACCCACTTGTTCCCAATAGCTCTGCGTCCTTTTGGAAGATCAACCAGTTCCCAAACTTGGTTTGATTTCATTGACTTCATTTCCTCTTCCATTGCATGAATCCACTTTTCCTTACTATAGCAATTCAGAGCCTTATTGATATTTCTTGGTTCATCCTCATCTTGTGGAGCAACCATAAAAATTTCCCCTTCGATGTCAAAACGTCGACGGGGAATCCTTTGGCGACTTGTTCGCCGTATGGGAGATTGTACACTTTGCACATCATTCTCCATAATGCTCCCACTTGGATTAGATAATGATGACGTCATCTCATCATGTGATTGTAATTGATCACTTCTCATATTACTCCCACTTGGACGAACTCCACTAATATCATTATCTTGATCCAATGTTTTAAATAGGGAACAATCTTCCCCTATTTGGCCCTTCTTAGGAAATTCATTTTCTAAGAATGTGATATCTCGTGATTCAAACTCAGTTATACTCCCACTTTCCTGCTCACCTATGAACATATACTATTTCGAGTGTTCCGAGTATCTTATAAAAATATTCTTCTTCCCTCTAGGACCCAATTTCCCAAACTTATGAGATGACTCATGTGTATAGGCAGCACAACCCCATGGCTTAAGAAAACTCAAGTCTGGTTTTCTACCTGTTCATAACTCATATGGAGTGGAAGTAACTGATATGGAAGGCACCCGGTTAAGTATATACGCAGCAATTAACAATACATCACTCCAAAAGGTGATATGCAAGTTAGCATGCGCCATCATGGACCTAACCATTTCCAGTAGGGTTCTGTTTCTTCTTTCCACAACACCATTTTGTTGAGGAGTGTACGGAATAGACAACTGTCTTTCTATTCCTTTTTCATTACACAATTTTCTGAACTCATCAAATAAATATTCTCGACCTCGATCACATCTCAATGCTTTTATTTTCTTATCTAATTGATTATCTATCAGGTTCATAAACCTTTTGAAACAACTTATTGCTTTAGACTTATGAGTAATCAAATAGGCATATCCGAATCGAGTATAATCATCAATAAATGTGATGAAATAAACAGCCCCATGCCTTCCTTTTACATTCATTGGACCACAGACATCAGAATGGATTAAATGCAGAGGAAATTCAGCTCTTTTTTCATTTTCCAAATGGTTTCCTTGTCGTTTTCCCTTCTAGGCAATATTTACATATGGACAAATCGACTTTTTCAATATTGCCCAACAAGCCATCTTTAGCTAGTCTATTCATACGCTGTTGGCCAATGTGACAAAGTCTAGCATGCCACACATTCACATCATTATCATATTTATTAGGAGACGTGAGAAGGGAATAACAAACATTAGCATTAACATAATCAATGTCTAATACAATAAAACCATCTAGAAAATAACCACAATCATAGTAATTTGTATCTAAAAACAAATTCACACCTCTACTATAGAAGTTCATATTAAAACCTAATTTAACAAACACTAATACAGACACTAAATTCTGACGAATCTCCGGAGCATACAACACATCATGAAGGAACAAAGTGCGTCCACCACGAATATTCAGTTGGCATGTGCCAATTCCTTTTACTTCAGCTCTGGAGTTGTTTCCCACATAGATCAACTTAGTTCCAGTTGGTACTCGTTGGAATTCCACGAAGGATCCCCTATCATTCGCTACATGGTCCGTTGCTCCTTCTTTGGCTCACGACAGTCGCGAGCATAGTGACCCTTCTTGTCACAGTTGTAGCATTTCACCCTTGCAAGCTTTTTCATGCGAGGACGCTTTCCTCTGTCATGTTGGTTAAACTTGGGTTTCTTCCCTGAAAGACTTGCTTCTTCCTTGCCTTTCCCCTTCTCAAACCAGTTAGGGCGCTTACGCTTGGAGCTCGAAGCTCCATTTGAGCTAGAACTAGCATGATAGAGTTCAGCATCCGGCTTAGCCGCCAACACGCGGTCCTCTTCCAGCTCAAGATGACGCATTGCATCCTCAAAGGTTTTGATATTTTCATTATGAGTCAGGTGCACCTTCATATGCTCCCAACTCTGAGGCAATGAACGAATCACTGCTTGCACTTGCTGCTCATCTGTGAGGACATAGCCAGCATCTCTCAGCTCAGTTATCATGTTTGACATCTTTCTAAGATGTTGCTTCATGGTCTGATCATGAGGCTTCTTATAAGAGTCAAACCTGATAGTGAGGTGCCTTAGTCTAGTCACCGAAGTATGACCAAATTTAGCTGTCAATGCCTCCCACATTTCCTTGGCATTGTCAAAACGCCGAAACTCTCGCATGACGTCATTTTCCATGCTGCTCAGCAACGTGATGCGAGCTAGAGAGTTCATTCTTTTCCACGCAGAAAAAGCTTATTTGTCTCTTTTGTGCTGTGCAGTGGTTCCCTCTTCAGGTTCTTCCATGGTCATGACAAGAGCCTCAAGTGCTTCTTGCTCTTCCAGCACATACTGGATTTTCATTTGCCAAATTTCATAGTTGTCTCCATTGAGTTTTTCACCTTTGTTCAGCTCGGCAACTATGTTCTTTGTGATTGAAGCCATTGATCTGAACAAATTAGACAAATATGCACGAATTATTAATGCCTATCATTTATGCATCCCTATTTATATAGACCCATCATATCAATGAATAATTTCAAGTAAGGCTTCAGAATCAAAATGTCACTACGTTTCCAATCATCCTCCAAAAAACCTAACTTAAAACTATCATTAATATGATTGTCATATGCAAAATCAATTCTATGAAGCTACAAAAACTTCTAAAAACTACCCACAGCTAATTACCCACAGCAACCAGCAATAACAGAAAGCAACAGATAATTGACATACAATTAAAAAATAATTAATGCTTTCAATTAACACAATTAGGTAGTAATTATTACATTAAGTTGTCCACAAAGCACACTTAATATATATCAGTCAATACAACTAACACCAAGTCAGCACACGAACTGGGAAATATCATCTTTTGTTCAATTTCTTGATCTTTTCCCTTGAAAATTACAGGAAACAGCTCCATTGACATCTCATATGCGATTCAATACATCTTGCCATTCAGGTGGAAGAATGTTTATGAAAAATCGCACAATCTCTGACTGTGACATAGGACGACCATTCCATATGACCTGTTGAATTTTCCCATTGAGTTCAAAGACATGATCAATTAAGTCACCTCTCTCCCATCGATGATCAATCAAATTTCGTTTATCAACTTAGACAAACCCTATCCCTTTGTTCATCCGGTAACTACGTGAATAGGTGTGCGATCCAGGGAGACATAGTTCCTGCAACAAATGCAGAACAAATAAGAGATCACATTATAATCCACATAAACTTAATTGAAAAAGAAACACATTCTTTTCCCTTCTTTTTTTTTTTTTGGTCAACGGTCAAAGTCAACGGTCGTCGATCAACGGTCAAAAGTCAACAGTCAACAGTCGTCGGTCGTCAGACCGGTCGGACCGACGCACGTGCCGCGCGCGTGCGGGGGATGACGTCACGCAAACGTCATCCGCACCTGCCTGCGTCAGCGAGTCGGGTCGGGTCTCCGGTCGGGTCGGGTTGCCGACCAGTGACCGCCCGGCGAAATGTCGTCGGTTATGATGTCATCGGTGACGTCATCCGAGCGGTTACCGACCGTTGGATGACATCAGCACGCGTCGGTCCGCGGACCGGGCGTCGGTTCGCACGCTGACGACGTGCACGCGCCGGTTCGCCGACCGGCGCGTGCGCCGCACGCGCTTGGCGATCCAGCGCCTCCGAGCGCGTCGCGCCCACGCGCAGCGCCTTCCGGCCGCACGTGTGGGCGCATGCGGCGTCTCCCGACGGCGCTCGAGGTATAGCCAGACTCGTCTCAACGTCGCCTTTCTTCCTATGCCATCACAATTCAATTTCGAATTAAGAAAACTCAGAAAAATGGCCGAATAGTGCTCGGGTGTCGGGATTTTTGCCCTGATCCGTACGGCCGAAGTTCTTTCGCGAAAAATCAATCAAAAACATTAGAAAAAGGTCGGGAAAACGTGAACTAGGGCTCTGATACCAATGTTGGGAATAACGAATCCCCGAAAACGGATTTGACACCGAATCGAACCCCTAAATTAATGCGGAAGACGGCTCGAAAAACACGCACCACCGATCGTGAAAAAGACACCACGGATTCGAGCGTCGCTTGTTACCGCATGACAAGACCGACGTTGATGGAGGAAGAGAATCTATGAGCAATTCAATCCGATGAAGCCTTGAAGGGAGGAAGAACAAGCCGTATGCGTTACTGTTCTTTTTTTTTCCTTTTGAGAGAGAATACGCGCGGGAGAGAGAAGACGTGAATTCTGATTTCAACCAATGTCTTCTCTCTCTCTCCTCCCTTTTATACCCCCTTCTTTCCACGGGCCCTATTCCCATGAACCGGGCTTTCTGGGCCAAGCATGGGCAGATGGGCCTTAAGCCCATCTAATAAAGCTTTCAACACCATTAAGAAAATGTTGATGCAACTAGACTTTGTACTTATCAGTGAAGCAAAGCAAGAAATTTTCCCAACCAAAACTTGTTCCCTGCTTCTCTTAATTGTAAATGATATAGTACGTTTTGATTCCATATACATATCAACTTGGACTTCTTCATTGTCTCCCTACTGGGAGCTCAACATCTAGACAATAAGTGCATAATCTTAGGATAGCCCTTGTCTATCAACATATGCCTCGTCAGCCCAGATAAGTTGTGGCCGTTGCCTCATGATTTCCATCGTCCATTCTCATCACATCAACGCTTTACAAGTTGCTTCTTGACATAAAAAATATTGCTGGTCCTATGCACAAGTACTCAGTCCCCTATTAATTCAGATTGCATCTATACAACATGAGTTTCCGTACAAAAACTACAATAAACCGTATAATACATTATGCTACCTCTGAGGTACCAAGACAAATCCCAGCTATGCACAAGATATATACAACATATGATTATCTTCAGCTCACCAGAAAGGACACCACCTGTAACGAGCAGATTACAGATAATTAGACTAAGAACTGCTGTAACTTAAAAAAAAAAAAAAAGGAAGAGGAGGAATATTTCACAGCCAAAGATGGATAATGTGTCAGTCTGACAACTTATGATGGGCCCATGAGTACAGTGCCACAAACAGTCTCAAGCAACACAACAAACTTAATCACATGGTCTAGAAAGAACCAATAGATTCATAACCTTAAGCATCCCAAAAAAAAAAAAAAAAAAAAAAAACAGCTGTGTACTCCCAAAGATGTTATGCCACCTCCTAAAACATGACAATCAAACAAGCAGCCCCTCTAAGCCTCTGCTCTGCAATTGGAGTTCATTTAGGACTCTCTTTTATTGGTGCAAAAGAAGAAAATATCAGGCTTCATATAGATGAGCATTCCTTGAGACCACCCAAGCATTGTTTATCAAGTATAGGTATGGCAGAATTAAAACATCAGAATAGCTTTGCTCTTAGAACAGTTGAGAAACACAAGACATGGATTTTAGAATGAGATATAACACTAGAATGTGAATATCTCTTACACTTTAGCTACAATTCAGATCAACAGGATAAGCAAGTGTATGATTTTTGTCATCTCTTGATGAAATCGAGATTAGGATACGAGAAGGTCGTTTGAGATGGTTTGACCATGCTGAACAAAGACTTCAGAATTCCCAGTGAGGAGACTTGAATAAGGGATGGACACATGGGTTCGAAGGGGAAGGAAAATACCTAGAAAGATGTGGAAAACTACTTCAAAGAACTTGCAGCAGATCTAATGAAGCATTTAGAACTTCCAGCGGACCCAATGAAGCACCAAGCTCAATGGAGTAGTAGAATTCATTCAGCCAATCCCACTTAGTGGGATAAGGCTTTGTTTGTGGTTGACAGATTATTCTATACGCAAAACCCGGGAAACTTGATTTTCCAAAATTTTTTGCAGAAGCAATGACCCTTGTAAACTCAAAAACACATTTAAAAACGACAAACTATACGATGCCAAAATACAAGTAACCCAACCACCAAACCTAGAATTGGACTAGCTACCCACTTTCCACAGATCTTCAATTTGCTGAGTTTTAAATCTATACCTCGAACGTGAGTATCTTTAGAAAATTAGCTTTGTGCAATGCATGTAAGAATCTAAATACACTAGGGAATATTAGACCAACATCCAATCCAGCCATTTTGACTCCTAAAAGCAATCAAGACAAGCCTCGAGACATTTGGAAGCGTAAAGCACATGCATGTAAGACAGCTACAGTTTCAGCACAAACCAACAAAGTGAAATTACAGCAGCATACCCAACATAGTTCTGGCACAAATTTTCATGTGATGTAGCTTGAATGATCAACTTTTGAACTTGAAGTTTAACAGATAAACCATGATCTTCACGAGAATCCCCTGAAAATAAATTGCTGTGAACCATGGAATGTTGGTTAGGGCTGCTGGATACTGGAGAGCAGGAAAAATCACGGCCAGTAAGCTTATGACTCATCCGAGCCATGACCATCACAGCACGTTCATTTAGCACCTCGTTAGCATCACCAAGTTGATTAACAGCCTATACAAAACATATCAAATGTAAGCATCTATTAAATCATGGAAGTTTCAAGCTCTTCCTCTTCTGAATTTGTCTACCTGAAGAAGCTCCCTTTCTCTGGCACCACGCTGTGGCTGAGGAAGATCTCTATTTTGAGAAGATTCCTCAGCATTCACAACAGGTGGGACGTGAGTATTAGCAAACATTGATACTTGGGGAAAAAGACGCCAATTAATAAGAGGGTCATGTACAAAAGCCTGAAAACAGATGAAATGGGAATTAAATTCCTTCAATAGTTGTATCATCCATGATCTTAGAAGAAGTTCTATCATCTCTGCATGAGCACAATTAGCAAAATTTTACATCAGTGCAATCACAAACTTCAAGACACATGGCTATTAGTTAAAGAGATAGAAAGGAAGAGCGAAAAAAATGCCTAGTACTCTAATAATTATTCCCTCGTCCCTTCCAACATGCAAATGTTTGGATACATAATTCACTACATACAAATCACCATGCCTTAAATGATGCATTCCATCAATTCATGCCCAAAATTAAGAGACAACAAAAAAAGGGAACCAATCTGAAAGGCGTACCTCCATCATTGCCATTACACTGTCCCTATTCGTTCGAAGCACTTGCATCACATTTTCGCAAGTTGAACGAAAGTTCCCCTCAATGCCACTAACCTCCATTGCTTTCACAAGCATTCTAGTCAAGCGGAAAGGTACCTGGATCACAGAATATACTCTAATAATTAGCCTAATGACTTAATTCATGCACAGAACTAACATCATCATGCCTTGTTTGTTAGCTTAGAGCGTGACGCAGAGAAAAGCATTCTACCTTTTCAGGGAATTTTTCTCGGTGCATCGAAGCTTCAAAGCAGTCTCCAAAATCAATGTGTAAGATCTTTCCACTGTGACACAAGAGACATTCAGCATACTTTGAAACTAAAATCCAACCTTGTTCCTTGCTTCACATGATTACCTGTAACGGTGCAACATAAGGTTGCTTGGATGGCGATCACCTAAGCCGAGAAGGTAGCCCACCTGCAATCAAATCCAAAAATTAGTAAATCTAACGCAAAGTTCTGCAAATTCAAGTCTTACCAAATTAAAAAATGTAAATGTGCATTGTTTTTCCACTGATGTGCTGAAGCTAAAGGTTTCTTATACGAAGCCATTCAAAATCAGTTGTTTTACTCCGACCAGATATTCAAACCTGTTCATGTATGCCTACATTTGAGAACCCAGTGATTTTTGTCCATGTAATCACATGTTATTCTCTCCTTATTAGACACCAATAATTTGATGAGAGCCAGACTATTTGAAATAAGGAAGTTACAATAGAAAAAACAAGGATAAATGTATGAAACATTTGTATCACACTCTTTGCACAGTAAGCACATCTAATTTTATATCACACCATATGTCTAAGTGCTTACCGTGGATATTCTAAGAGATAATATTATATTTGCTACTGCAAGTAATTATAGTTCTTGCAGAATCAGAAAAAAGATAGGAGACATCTTCCTCTTTTGTTCATATGAGATGCCAGAAAGCATATACCATGCTCATGACTGCCAAGCTCCGAGTGTAATTAGTCCGCCTCTCCAGCCAAACCTCAGAAGTGCGGCTCTTCAACCAGAGAACCTACCAAAATCCAAAGAGGACATTATGAACTGTTAATCATTGGTTATAGATTTCAGACTGATTATTCCAACCCTCTCCCTTTCACTTCCTCTTCCCCAAAAAATGTTAACAATAGATTACCCTTGCAAGGTCATTTCCTTCTGTATTCTGTAGTGCATACTCAAAAACTTCAACTTTGGCTATCAGGGGCAAATGATCATAGTCTGGGGCAAAACTTAGCATATATTTGTGCTCTTGATTCAGAGTGATCTGTTAACAAGAATAAAACATTTCTGAAATGAAGGCAGCTTCCCTTTGACCAAACAAAACCGCTCGATCACAGATAGTGCATAATAAAAAGTGTCAATTGTACTGACAAGAAGATAATATAGAAGTCGACCGACCTTTCTGGCATCTCTATATTCTCGGATCAGTTGGTGTAAAGTGTCACAATTTGGGACCCATCCAATTAATCCACTATTTGGGGATAATGGAATCACAGAATATCTTTGGATTGACCAATCCTTTTCAGCCGTTTTTCTATTATTTTCCAACAAAGTGTTCACCAGACCAAAGAGCTGAGAGGAAGAAACTTGTTAGGATGTATAGATATTCACTTGACAGAGAGAGAGTGGTAACACAAAGCATGAGCAAAAACAATGGGCCTGATTGTGACTCAGCCACCAAATGCCTGATAATGGCCCAAAAAGAGGATAATGTGAAGAAAATCAAGATGAACCTGCATGACACGTTCATCCTGACGTAGATCTTCATGTCCCTTCAGCAGAAAAGTGTATTCTTCGCCATCACTCCCATGAATAGTTAACTTTCGAGGCCTCTGCTTGGAGGTTATCACATCCAGCTGCTGAGCAAATGCTGCAATTGTCACCACTTCTTCATCTGGAAAACAAACACCTCGTTGGTATCAACTAAACTAACTTATTTCTCCTTTAACAACAAATTATCAATTAGCTCTCTCTTTTTCACCTGCACGGTATGTCCCAGGCACTGCAAGCTGCAAGTTGCAACAAGCCAACAACTCCGGAGAGACAGACTGATAATCCACAAAATAGGGGTCAGCGCATAATTGCAATGATATTGAGTGCAAATGTTAATGACAGAATCTACTTCTTGCCTGGAGGTCCAGGGTGGTGAGACTCTGAAGCTGCTTGTCTATTCGCCTAAATACATGATAGTAAAGATCCCAAGCCTGGTCAAGAAGTAGCACATATTATCAGTATCATATGGTAATACTGATATTCATAAACTCTTAATTGACCGGTAGAACCCTGAGTGAAAAGGAGGCTAGGGAAGTGGTTATATTCAATCAGCTGATCGAGCCCTGGCCTTGGCAAAGAATCCTACCAATCTGGAAGACTGCTTTAGGGGAGGGGCATTATGTCCTGTGCAAGCAGGCACGACACAAATTCACATGACCACACAATTTTTTTATTACATCCCAAAGAGTTAATGTTACCCAAGGTTTCTTCCTAATAGACTATTAAAGGCTATGGTCATTAACAACTGAAATGATCTGTTTAAAATTATGAAATGATGGTAAACAAAGCCGCATTCAGAATATCAATTGCTGGAAGACTAGAAGCATAGCTGCAAGCTTTAGGGGAGGGGCATTATGTCCTGCGCAAGCAGGCACGACACAAATTCACATGACCACACAATTTTTTTTATTACATCCCAAAGAGTTAATGTTACCCAAGGTTTCTTCCTAATAGACTATTAAAGGCTATGGTCATTAACAACTGAAATGATCTGTTTAAAATTATGAAATGATGGTAAACAAAGCCGCATTCAGAATATCAATTGCTGGAAGACTAGAAGCATAGCTGCAATCTATAATCAGGCTAGTTTGTCATCATCATCATATAATTATGACTCGTTTATCATTTTTTACCCTTTTGATGTTAGTTTAGTCAATTTGCACAACAAAAAAAGGTAAAACAAATAATCTGAAGGCATGTGCAGACAGATTCTATAAAAAGAAGCAATATTATCCCCGCACCCTTTGAGTGCTTGATACGTCTGATAACATGAGGCTATCACCATGAAAGAGAATAGGCAGTCAACTCAATAATGTGTAAAAGGCAACATGTTTCATCCAAGGAATAAACTCTTTTCATTCCTTTTAGTAATCTTTTCATCAAGCAGAACTTTCAAACCAAAGAACAACCCAGAGAACAATCAGGCAAAAACTGATGCAAGTAACATGCAGAACTTCATTAGGACATTCTCAGGATGTTACATGAAAAGAAACTAATCAGCAATAGCCGTAATAAAATACATCAGAAAGCAATAAATCCAATGTTAATATTCCTCCAAATCATCAAGTAAATAATTAAAGAGAGACCATTATCTGACAAAGAAGAATGCCCATTTTATGGATGAGGACTCATACCTGTGTAAGCTCTGCATCTTTACCAGTTCTCTTATATTTCTTGCAACATTCATGTGCCTCCATCAACTCTGCATGGTAAGCCTGCATTGCAAAAGGAAGAAAAATCTAATTAGACTGTGAAAGTCCAGATTAATGACTAATAATCAACATAAAAGTTGAAATGAAGAATATTCAGGTCATGCAGATGCATAAAAAGTACAATGCTGTTGAAAGATTAGTTTTTCCACATGTGCATATGCAATCATCATGACCAAATAAATAAATAAAAACATCCTGTAGACAACATTCAGATGGCGACCTCAATAAATGCCTTCTCTTTGATAGTTGTATTGTTTCTACTTGCCCCTTCCTCAAGCAAATCGTGCAATGGCTCCAGCGCCTTTAGCATTGCTTCAATATTATGCTCCCCGAAATAGAGGCGACTAGCCTCTTCCAATGCTTCATGCCACATTTCATGCCAAAGAATTGCAACCCTGATGAGCTCTGTCGACACAAGTTGTGCCTGTCAAAAGGGTTTACCTTCGAGATCAGCACAAACAACTTGCAAATCAATAATCTACAGGGTTAAAGCAAATTTTACCTGGCGTACAAGCAGACCACTGTGCTGCCGCACTTTATCAACAACTTCCTGAGCAGCAGCTCTTCGTAAATTGCTTATCGATTTGCACGCCACTAGAAGAGGATACATGAGGGCCTAGGTAAAAAAACAAAATTACTTCAACAGAAAGAAGATCCACATGGCAGCAAAGGACAACACATACAGAGATTGAAACAAGTGACTGTCCAAGCCAAAGTGCATAACTGCACACATCACCTCTGACATCATTCTTAGGGGGAAATATATGTTATTTAGTCATATTAAAAGGATAAATACAAGGCAACTTCATCCAGCATGTAATAGAGGGATTAACGAATGGAATTCTAGGTCACTGATCCATTAAGCACAAGCAGAAAAGAACTAGAGATGGAGTTTGCTGCAAGCTTTGGAAGCCTCAATGCAAACCTGTGGATGACGTCGTCCAATGCAAACTAAAAGTGATTGGATAAGCTCTCTAACAGCCTGGTTGTTTGAATGAATTCTGGCAATTATTTGTGGCAGCACAACCAACCATGTGTTGATTTTCACAAGATTGAGTCCTTTCTGCAGGGCCATTTGAACTTCCACAGTAGCTCCATGGTTGAACCACAGCGTGAGAAGACGAAGTATATCCTGAAGTAAAATAAAATTATGCATCCATGGGCAGTAGTATGACGAGAAAACAATCCTGATTTGGCAATCTCTATGCCAAAGAACAAGTACGATCTTCAAACAGTAAAACCATTTGTGAGGTGCTTACAATTCAACAACTTTCTTTTAACTCCATCAAATTTAACACAGGAAGCCATACTAGAAGGAACCCAGATACTTTGTTTAGGTGGAGAATCTCACAGGACTGTAGAAGGCATCATCTTGTTACAAACCCCCACATTACAGGACTCACTTAAACTAACAAATCAATAGTAGAGATAATCCTTCTGTATATTTTATTTATTCACCTGTGCACACATGCTCACGAAAGAATGCAAGGTATTCTGCTGAAAGGCAGCATGTGTTTGGACATCTTATAGGTGCTTTCAACAGGATGAATGCAACCAACAAATATATACAGGGAGTAAATGATATGACTGGGCAACCACTTTAAAAATTATAAGCAAAGTTTCGGGGAGAAAGTCTACCAATTTACACTTCTCGTCGGCATTTAATACTCATCCATACTGTAGAGAGATTTTTTCAGTTATACACATGGGGGGTGAAAAGTGAGGTTTCATTACTACTGCTGCACAATAGTGTGGCTATCCCCTCCCCCCTCACCACAGAACTTTTCTGCTAGATAAAATGCAATTTGGTAGGACGTTAAAAAATAAAGCACTTAAAGGGCATCATTTCAAACCGTACCGCTACATAGAGCACATGGAAGTGTCCAACTTCAATTTTCTAATAGGTTCGTTAGGTTCGTAACACCTCTCCCCCCCCCGGGGCGCTGCGGGAGAGGGGCGGGAGATCCTCTCTCTATCTCTCAATGATAAGCACTCGAGTCATAGTTAAAAGGAGAGTGGAATATTCATCTTGATCCTGACCACAAATGTCACCAACATCCAAAATAATGACTTCAGTGCCCAATATCAAGGAACAGCATAAATCCAGAATTACAACTTCACAGTGCCTTACAGGGAAAAATTGCATCAGATGTCTATCTTGAACAGAAGTAAAGCCATCTCGCATCACATCAGGACATAACGACTGCTGAAGACAGCATCTGTAGAATACTTTATAAGTGAAATTGACTTTGTTACCTTCAAACTATCATCGCCACCTTTTGCATTAGCCCCACAGGCAATCGAATGAAAATATCCAGTTACTGCTTGTACGACAAATTGGGCAGCAACCTCAGAATAACCTCTTATGGTATAATGCGACATCACAGCAGTATTGAACAATGCCCATTTATGCCATGCTTTTGCCCACTTTGGTTCACAGTCAGTGGCTCTTCCAAATGCAGTGAGAATTTCTGCAAGCGAAGGAGCTTATTACTTAATAACCCAAGAGATCTTGGCAGTATGGACTAACAAATAAGGACTACCTTCTACAGTATCTTCATCTAAACCAGGATAAAGCACCCACTGCCAGGAACCAAGTGTGAGATATACACGTGCAAGCAGTCGAGCACTGGGACTTTTACTGGTTGTTAGACCTATTGTAGAAGTCGTCTGAACAATTGGTGCACTTGAAAGCTCTACAGCCAAATTCTGTAAAACAATATTTTTGCCCCCGTCAAAAACACAGCAACAAAATCAGAAAGGGCACTCATGTGACAAAATTGCACATGATTCCTTAAATAAAAGTTGTTGGACCTGAAGCCTAAGAAATGCATCTTTTCGCTTAATATCCTCGCCAAGAGACCACTGGTACTTCAAGTATGCCAGCATTACTTGCGGAGGACCACGGTATCCCACATTTTCAGATGTTTCAGGGTCAAACTGCTTGTTTATACCAAGCATGTCAGATCATGATAAACAACTTAATATCTGCATGCCTCTTTTCTTTCACTGCTGTAAAGATACCCCACTCACCTGCAAGAGCTTAATCAAGGTAGATCTAGCCTGACCAATTCGTCCACTTTTTCTACAAAGAGAAGAAAATTTGAGCCAAGTTTCAATATCTTCAATCGGAGGTAGAACAAGTGCTCTAACGGCCAACAGGCCTTGCCACACCTGTCAATTAAGCGTCAGGAAGAAGTGAGAGATGAAAAACTACACCAGAACAGAAGTAAAATAGTTCAAAATAAATGTTAAACTCTAAAATAAACAGATAGCCATTTAACTTCCAGCGAAAAGAATATAAATTTTGCTATAATTTGCGAGGTAAATGCAAATAAATCCAAACAAGTCAATCCCAGAGAGATGGATGATAAGATCAAATGTTACATTAAAAAAGTCAAGTTAGAGCCTAAAGTCCATCAATTTGGAGATATGATCCTATCAGATTTTTTTTTTTTTGGGGTAAAAGTAAGCAATATAATGGGTAAAGGCCAAACTGTACCGACGACAGCTTCAAAAACTTGCACTCAAGATGAACAGACTCATTATGAGTGGAAGGAAGCCGAGAGAAAAAGTCAAGCGGCTACAACAAGAACACAAAAAGAAGAGAGCACCAGACGGCAAGAACATCTGATCCTATCACACTTTTTTTTTTTTGGGTAAAAGGGTAATATTGTATTGAGCTTTAACCAACAATTACAAAAGATCCGGCGCCACAAAACTTGCACTCAACAAGACAACAAGTCAGAGTGAGTGGAAGGGAGACGAATGCAAAAGAAGTCCGCAAAGAACGGAACAAACAAGCAAAGAACAGCCTAAACAACAGGCAAAGGAGACCTAGCAAGAGGCAAGAGAGGACCGCACAGGGCCAGGAAGGCTCCAAACCTCAAACTGTGACCAAGAGCGACAAAAGTGAAGAGACTCTAATGATCCTATCAGATGATTTTTTTTTTTTTGGTAAGGTTGATCCTATCAGATGTTAATATGTGAAAATATGGGAAAATTTAATCAGTTCACTTTTGACTCTTCTTAGTACCGCAACCTTTTCGTCTTACCCCCGCTAAGGCAAGAGGATTGTTTAAATGGTTATAGATGCATGAGTGGAAAATGATAGAATCATAAACCTAGCGAGCTATCCCATAGCCTACCTCAACATTTCTTTTCACTCCTTTAATGCGCTCAGTCCACATATTCCGAATAAGGGCTCGCCGTCCTTCAGCGACAGGGTTTCCCGAAGGAAGAGTAGAGTAATCAATGACCTGTCGAGATTATTGAACATGTAAGAAAAGAAGTAACTTCCTTGATCACATATACCAACCCCAACCGTAGTAGACGATGAAATGAGGTTAAACCTCTTCCAGTTCCAGAAGCTGCTGAACACGGACCATGTTGATGTAAGCACGATCATAGCTCTCCAAGACCTAAGCAGGTATCAACAAATAAAAATTTGTTTCAAACTGAAACCACTTTATATGGACATACAACCAGAAAAAGCTCCTACAGTCTAGATCGAGGAAGGAAGATTTTACCAAAGCTAACAAAGTGACTACAGTTCATTAGTAAGAAGCAAGATATAATTTTTTATAACCAATGTGTTCAAAACCTCTCTTCCTACATACCAGTCACGAAAGACACCGCTTCCTCGCATAAGGAGAGATTTAGACTCATGATCACCCAAGGTGACAAAGGAGGCCAAGAAAGATTCCGTCAACAAATTTTACTTACATACTTGATGTTTCATTTATCATCTAATACAAGTGCCGTGAGTCCTGACAAACTGGTTCTCACCAGGCCTATCCAATGCCATAAGAAAAACATTTTAAATTGCAAAGTGCAGATCCAAATGCTAGAGTGAGCAGTTACAACCAAGGAATTACAGATCAGTCTGTAAAGGCCGTTACGTAACAGGAATGGTGGGCCCCGCAACCATTACAAACCACTGTTGTGGTGCAAACAAATATCATACACCGTGCTGGCTTTTTTATTTTTGTAAATTTATTGGATGTATTCTATTAGATATGTAGGAAACCTTAATGCCTATTAGTGAAATGTTAGTTACTCATTTGATTTCCAGCATAGTCTTAATAACGATACAAATCACAGAGATTAGTTTTACTTTTGTTAAGTGGAGTATACAAGAGAAAAGGGGGTGACCAGCATGATGGAAAATATGCACGAGAAAGAAGTGCAGCAGGAATTGTTTGTACAAACTTCGACAGCGGAAATTTCACTAAAAAGGATTAAGCTCTTAAGATAGAGGAAACTTACCAAAGCAGCAAGCTCAGTTGCCAAGCACTTTCTGGCCCTCTCAACATATTCACGCGCCTCATCATACTGCAAGGTACAAGGGAAGGTCAATGCTGAATATATCTAAACAATTGAGACAGAAGAGCACAGCAAACTACCTTCCCTCTGCGCACAAGTAAAACAGCCCTAAAGAATGTGCCATTGCTACTGCCATCACCACCACCAGCAGAGTTCCCTAAACCTCGAAACTTAGTTTCATCACCATCATCCAGTCTAGAGACATACTCCGCCATCTGATCCCACTCTCCCATGTTCCAAGCAGCACTAGCAGCCTATGAGTAACACGAAAAAAATTAAAAATACGTAACAAGAAAGAAGAGAAGCAGTGATATAAAGAGGAGCATTGATATGATAAACATCCTAACCATCGGTGCCATTTCTAGACGGGCAGCTGGCTCAGCTGGAGTCCAATATTCCTTACATATATTGTTGAGTTCTTCCCATCTAGCTAAAGCCGCAAGACATCGCATCCGGCCTGAAATACACACATGTGGAAAGAGCTAGGAACGAGGGGCAGAAAAGTTCTGACACATACGCGTTTTAGATATCTATACAAATCTAGCAACAAGAAAACCCAGATCAAGCACCTGCTGAATGGCAAACAGATAGGGCACATCCAATTCGATCCAAATTGTCAATCAACAAAGTATCATTCTACTCAGGGAAAGGTCACTGCCACATTATAATTGTTGCACTAACTAGAGACTACACGCAAAAGGGTAAACTCCAGGCAAGACTGGAAAAGGAAAGCAACCAATATGATAAATCGTTAAAGTTACAAATCAACTCTACTAAGCACTGAGCATTTCCACATCTCTTATGAGTATAACATTTGCAAGGTGCTCTCCACTTTTGTTCCTAAACTTCATCAGTGTAAACCTTTCCTGCCATATCAGTTTCGTAACCACACTCATGCAGGTCCAATCATTCTGATCTCAAAGTAGTAATGAAACACAATATACACCATCCAAAGACTGGTGTACATATACACGTCTCGTAGAAGCTCTTGAAGTTCACCCCGAAAGCATGACCCTATAGTGGGGAGACGGCTCATTTCCAGGAAGACATATGGCAAGATGGACTATGGGAAAATCTCAACAACGCAAAAACCAATCTATTTCATCACGAACCAATTCTTCCAAAGATTAAAGGTATAATAAGTTAGACTTGCTACACAACAACTAAATGCACACACACAGTCACTAACCTAATGTAGCATCTAAAACCAGATGTGGACTAGATGCCTGAGATGCCTTGAGAGTATACGCCTTCAGAGCATCATCCCATCGCTGCAATTTCTCATACCTGAAAAGACAGGCCTATATAAGCATTCATGTCAATGGGTTGGGTAAGATCTACTTTTTGTCATATTGACCAAGAAAGTACATACATCATACGCAAAAGGAATTGAGTTGGCATTACACAACATGACATCAATCTATGTGGTGTACAACTAGCAATTACAGCTAGCCATCCAACTGTGTAGTGGATCAATGTCCAAACTTCAAAATCACAAAGAAATTGGAGGAAGTTGCAGAAGTCGTTGCGCATGGAAGGCACACTATGAGTGATAATTGGGCACAGCATTATTTGATGATTTGGGCTTACCATGCTAGCACAACAATTTATCAAACAACAGGGATTTTGGCATAGAAGCCAGAAGTTGGGACCTACTTTCTAGCTTTTCACTTAAGCAGTTTAGTTAGAAAGCATATTTAAGAAAATTTAAACAGCTAGAAATGAAATATTTATTTATATTTTTAATATTCGAGATGTTCAACATCATAATTATTTAAATAAAGCAATTTTTAAATGTAAAATAGATGTTACATGCCACACACCAAAAGCCATGGCTACAGTGAAAAGCTAAAACCATGATTAAAAACTAGACATGTGCACAAACAAAATAAAATGCCAAATCCAATAGAATAGTCAAAATCAACATTACCATGATTCCTTCAGTTGCACATCCAGATTTTGTTGGGCATAGGTTAGCATTCCAACTGCCGCCTAATAGTAGGAATCATTTATCATTAATACAATGATCGTGCGATGAAAATCAGAGAGCAGACATAATCAATTTCAAGAAGGAATATGTAGATTGTCAACAAGCGTAGATAATGAAAGCAGACCTCGTGTTGGTGTAGCTGATTATTTATATGTATTAGAGCTTCAACTACAGCAACAGGGTTAGCATCCATCTTCTTGGAGCGTGCACCTTCAAACTCCATTTCTTTGTAATGCAGTGCCTTTGCAAAAGCACGAAACTGCAACGTTACATCAACCAAAAAAAGAGTGATTCAATCGAGTAAAACCAGAATTGATGCTGCAGCACCAATGGCAATGTGTCAGAAGCAATCAGAAGATAGAAATTAGGATTTCCAAATCTGCCTACCTGCAATATTTAAAAAGTTTCAGTTCTCTTCAAATGATATATGGGCCCATGGCTAATTATTAACTATATACAAAGTCCAAAATACGCTCTAAACATGGTCTCAGATATTGCTTAAGTTAAAATGAAGAAAACTTTCTTGACAGGAATGCATCAACAACACCTTCTCTGCAAGAGCACCAAGGAGTCGGATGTCAATAGGAAGGTGTTTCTCATCATGTTCCATGAACTCAGCCTGCAGATATTGCCTCAAACATTTCAAATTGCATTGAAATGCGTCAAAAAAGAATAAAGAAGGAATTCCAACATCAGCTTTCATTATCAATAATGCATAAACATTGCTGAAAGGAAAATGATAGACAATTTTTCTGAAAGAATACAAATCAAAGCATGATCCATATTCAAAGTCAGATTGACTCAAGCATGCAGCTCATATATTAAAGACATACCAAGTTAAGAAGTGTTGCAAGAATTTCAGGAGGGATATTTGAAGCAGAAAATGCCATCTCTAAATTCCGAACCAAGTGTTTCTGACTAGATTCACTCAGCTGTGTCCAACAGCTCACAAAGCCAGCTGCAAATAACTCCCTTCCAACAAAGGGCTGAAGATCATTTGGTTAGATCTTCAAGCCAAAACCAGAAAAGTGTGAGATGAGAAATGTTAACCCCACCTGCAACTGTGCCAACCTTGCACATGTTCGCAGAGCTGGAGATGGAGATTGTTTCAAGAGCTCAATGCTAAAGTGCCGCATCCATTCAGCCCAATCTTCTCTAGTGCTGCGTTGAGAAGCCTCCCCAGCAGCAAGTAGACGACCAACATTCACCTTTAATAAAGATTTTTATGTTGTTATATAAAAACTATTATCATGTCATAGTAAAATGACAGAAAATGTAAGCATTATGTGAAGGTGGATTCAAGTTATGAATGCTCCGGAACCACACAAACAAAATCTACAATAAGCAAAAGGCAAAAGTGGAATGCAAAAATGAGAACGACCAAAAGGCCAAAATTGATAAAAGATGGATGCTCTTCTATCAAAATCTAAGTACCAAAAATTAGCAAGCCTAGACGAGTAAACCATAGCGATAGATAAAAACAACAAAACAATAAGGACCGAACCCTGACAGTAGATAAAAAGTTAAACTGCTTCTAAAGTTTCTTTAAATACCAAATCTTATATTTGGCAGAAATGATCAAAACCAAACAAGGACCAAACACCGGCAGTAGATAAAAAGTTAAAACTGCTTCTAAGTTTCTTTAAATACCAAATCTTACATTTGGCAGAAATGACCAAAACCAAATAATAATTATTACTACACATCTAGAGTAGCTTAAAAGGAGTAAACAGAGAATGCATACTAACATCACATCAAGGCGATGTCAGGACCTAAAAGACCGAATACAAGACTACTACTCCAACAGATAATGACCCACTTTGAGTCAGAACTTGAACAGAGAGACAGGAAGAAACTACAATTCAGTATCTAAAACATAACCTTTCAGGAATCATTATTTATCTGACATTGAAAAAAAAAAATCAGTATTTCAATTTGCAATTCAAAAGTTTCGGCCAAAAATGAGTTCCACGAGTATGGTTAGCAAAATTAAATGAAAGGTATAGAGGCATGAGTCCATGCATGAGAAAGAAAAAACACTATGTAAGGATACTTTTTAATGCATGAAGGAATACAGCTCTCAGCACAGTCATGCTAAGAGCCTAGCTGTTTCGTATTCAAAGTACCAAGCTGGTTTGCAACTATAGATAGACTAGGGGTGTCAAATGGATGGCAGGTCAGGTTTGGGTCGAAAATGGTCTAACCCATATTGACCCATTTTCATGCAATACAATTTCAATGACCCATACTCGACCCGACTTGACCCATTTAAGTAAAACACATCCATTCTTAACCCTAATTATGAAAATAAATACCAACATTGAACCCATAAGCTCTTCATGTTAATGTGTTACTTTGATAAAATTTTATCTCAAATTAAAAAAGTAAGATAACAAAATATGAAGATGTAAATGAATAAAATGAAAAATGTAAAAACAAAAAAATCAAAGAGACCAAAGGTGACTATGGCCTTTTATTTTACAACATTTTATTTTGGTCAGATATTCCATTTTATTTTTAAAAATAATAATAATAAATTTTAATTGATAAGTATCAATTTTTTAATTTTTTAATTTTCTTTTTCTTTTTTCTTCATTTATTTTTCCTTCTTATTCACCCGATCATTAGCCATGGCAGCGAGTGCGACTGGCTATAAAAAAGCTTGATCCTCGCCAGACTCGAGCAAGGTACACCTCGCCAAAGGTTGGCAAGGGTTTGACCTTGCCAAATCAGCAAGCTCAAGCTTGCTCGAGGCTGGCAAGCTCGAGTCTCACTACATGAGGCTTCAACCTCACCAAATCAGCACGATGAGGCTGGAGCCTCTCCAAAGGTCCGCAAGGCTTTGGCCTCGCCAAATCTATGAGCTCAAGTCTCGCCAGCACCAAAGGTCTACAAGCCTCGAGCTCACCAAAGACTGAATCAACGACCTCAACCTTCGCTGGCCGTCGCCATGGCCAGCTACCAACGAAAAGGAAAACAGGGAAAAAAAATAAAAATAAAACATGGAAAATTAAAAATAAATAAATAAATAAATAAATAACAATGGCCTGTTTGTAATTAACTTAAAACTTGTTAGGTAATCCATTTAGCCTAAGACCTATTTATTATGTGGATTGAAAGTGGGTCTACCTTAGACCCACTTAAGACTCATTTGTTTTAGCCTTTTCTTTTTACCACCCATGTGACCCATTTACAACCCACTACAATAAATATGAGTTAAAATATGTCTATATTGGAGCAGTCATAATGGTTCACACGCCCATCCTTTTTATCTAAAGAAATTTTCTTTAATTAGTACTTATCAAGAAAATAGATGGGGTAGATTCAAACTTCCAATCATAAATTTCTCAAAAAAACTCAAGTGATATTTTGCTATTCCATGACTCATTAACTTTTATAGTGGGTGTCACATGATTCGCCCACTACCAACATTTAAATATGAAAGAACAATTCCCAATGATTTCTCAACTTCATAGTGTAACCATGTAATGACGTACTATTTGCGGGTAAGAAGCACCTTACCCAATTCTATATTTCCATTTTCCAATCTAGCACTCCATCTAAAATTAAATGTCCCTCATACTTAAATAGTCCATGCGTCTCACGAAAGACGCCAGACTACTCTCAAAGAAACCCTACTCACTTGGCCCGCCCCTTACAGATGAGGTGAAGCCCCAAAAACACCTTTTCACTAATAATGAGAGTAGAGTATACCTGACCAATTCTATTCTCTTTTTGCACATCAGACCCATCTTCATAAGAATCATTCTCCGCATCATTCAATGGGTCACTGATTACTTCCACAGCAAGCCGTCGGCTTAGCTTTTGAGCAGTCGTGCTTCCTGAGATCAGCGGTTCACGTCTATGGACACGACCTTCAATCTCCTCAAATTCCTTATGCTGAAAATAGATTAGCCACTGTCATATAAAAATCAATAAAAAAGCAACATGAAGGATGCAATCTGTAAGGAATTCATTAGTCAGAAAGAGGACCCTTAATCGATGTTTTAAAAGAAGTTTGTGTATAGATGGTATGAAGATGGTGAAATCCTCCCCGAGGGCATAAGCAAGACAACAAAGTGCATCGACAGCATCCTTCCTGAGCTCATCAAGTTTTCTGCAAGTTGAACATAAACAGATGATAGAAGTTTTAAAGAATCAACAAGGAGAAAGACAGGCATACTTCATTTTCTGTTTGCTTTTTAAAATAGAAGACGGTCAACAGAAAAGATTTAACTTTCAACTTGACCCCAAACAAAAAGAATTGAAAAACGAAAGCTGGGAATACAATAGAAAGATATAATTAAAAGAATATGTGCTGCATAAACAAATACAACATTCAGGCATCATGCAAGAAGACTTTGTTCTACTTCTTTTAGATATAATTCCAAAACTTAGGAACGAACTAACCCATCCAAAACCAGCTTCAAGTGATGGACTAGTGAAGATATATGACCAGTAACCTGATAACAGAAAGAGTGCATATCAGAGTCAAAATAGATTCACCCAAAACAATAGATGGAGAAAAATAGAACAAAGAACTAGCTATTAGCAAGAATAGAAAGAAAGATAAAGGTTATATGTGTTCCCAAAAACTGATAATCTATACCTGTTTCATAGATTTAAATGCATAAAATCAACAAACATAACAAGTGGCATCACCCCATCCTTCCCAAAAAAAAATACTCCCTTTTTCCATTCTCTGATAATTATCTTCAACTACACTTCCACAAATTCTACTTGCCTATGAGCAAAAAGAAACATAAGAATTTTGATTTTCATTTGCCAGAATGAAGTATTAAACATGCAGAACAACCACCTTTCCTGACACAGTAGCAATGTCACTATTACAACTTAAGACAGAGAGATTGAGAGACAGGATAAGAATGCTCTCCTTTTTGGTGTGAAGCAACGCTATAAATTTTACTCATTCAACAATTTGCGATGTTATTTTGGACCAATGAAGAGTTCTAAGTTAATCAAGTCTGCCTCTGAGAAATATGACCAGAAACTGAAATGTCATGACACTTACAATATTTTCAGGTGGAAGGTTCATATCCACTAGATTCGTTAATACAGGGGCAAACAGCAGCAACTCTCAAGGATGTAAATGTTTACAATAAGTGAAGAGGATCCAAATCAAGGGAGCTGCAACCTATTATCTGATCTCTACCTCAGAGGATGCAATTTTCAGTCAATATGCCAGAGTGAGAAATTTACATATCTCCAACAAAGATAGTTTCCTCTTCACATGATTGATTCCCATCTAAATTAAAACCAACACTATGCATAACAGATATTTGCCATCAAAAGTAAGTTCCACAATTTTAGTCCTTAAAAGAGAGGCACTCATCTTTATTTTAAAGTAGTATTGTCCTATCCTTGACATGTGCTGTGCTATCAATAGGAGGATCCAATGTATTACCAGCTTAACTCATGAGAAATTAAACTGCCTACCTGAACTCGAGGGATTAATCTGGTTAAAGTTTTAATGGCAGCACGTCGTTTGTCTACTGGAGCATCTTCTTTAAACAATCGAATGAGTGCTGGAAGAAGGAGATGCATGTGCTCATCCAAGGTCCCTGTATTTGTTTAAGAGTAAAGAGTGTGTCCTCTATGGGTGATAATGCTTCAATACATCAAAATAGCAGAAGGATCTTCACTCAGAGTCAAATAAGTGAATACTTGCTAGTACTTATAACTCAATGCAAGAACAGTCCTACTACCCCAAAGTTTCCAATGAGAAAAGACTCCAATTTTCAAATCTTATCTATACAATTTAATACAAATCCCTGTACTAACTCATTAGTTCTAGAACCACTGATCTCTTCAAGAACACTCCCTCTTCATCATGCAAGCATTCCAATATTCCTCCATCCATCCTTCCTTCTCTCAATATGAATATACAAGATAGACTAATTCTATAGTGGATTCAAGAAAATAGAACAGATAAAATGGGACAAAACATTACACTGCAAACTGCTTTAATTCGGCAAGATTCTCATTTAATCCTCTTAATTTCACCCAAACTAAACATCAGAAGAGTATAATAGTACGAACCACCAAAGACTTCAAGGGTATGAAGGATATCGAGAACATTTGTGTAGTCATTGCACCGTTCTGCATCACTAAGGACTTGAATACAACATGGAAGTATATCGGGAAGATATGTTCTGAATTCATCATTGAGAGCCAGGCACAACTGTTCAACCAGATGCAGAACCTGAGAATATTTTGGCCGAAAATCAGTCCACACATGTTGCCAAATACATATATATGTATATTATACATAATATAATATAATATATAGAGAGAGGGGCTCACTGGATAGCCAGGTGGAGGACGAGGCAAGCTCAGAGATGCCCACAGTTCAGAGATTAACAAAAGCAATTCTGGCCGATATTTGCGAATGTGCTGCATAAGCCACATAATCTTCCCCATAAAAACCTTCATAGGAGCCCAATACAATGATGCCATGGAAGTTTTCACATAAAACACACCTGCCGGACAATGGATACAAGAGTTCCAAGCTTCCATGTTATGAAGTCCCTCAGTGTGTCATCACATATACGGACTATGTAAAAGAGATCAGGTAAAACCTGCAGTTAAAAACAACACTCAACAATAACTGTGAAAAATATAGCCAAATTCACCTTTCCCTCATCATCCCCCCTCCTGCTTTCTGATGACTTACCTTTGGCAAGTATGGAACACAACCAAGACCCATCGACTGATCTTGCAAGAAAAGGAGTCAATTAAGTTTCAGAGAGAGCAAGATCAAAAAAAGAAAAAGGAAAGTTTCACAGAGAGAGAGAGAGAGATTATACACGCACAACAATTGAAGATTAACGAAAATTCTAAATAAACCACATACCTTAAAAATGAACATAAGTGAGGCGACCACTTTATGGTGGTGACTAGCGAGGGAGGAGTCCCTAAGAATCCGCATCAGAGAATTTATCGCCACCTGGAGTCATTCACAAAAAGAGATAAAACACATGAAAACATACATGAACTTTACATTGTTAACAAAGATCAGTGAAATCTATGATTCCCACATATAAAGAATCTGATACTTGCTACAACAGAGTGACTTTTCTGAGGTCCATATCCTACCGTAGAATAATAATCCTCTGATGTAGCAAAAGATGGCCAAAGATCAATGGCTACTTCATCCATGGTCTGAATGTGCTGGCCTGGATCAACAGCAGCACGAGCAACTTCTCCAAGTGAACCCGGCAACGCAAGCTGATTTCGTTTATGCATGTGGGGATCCAAAGCACCCATAATCCCAAGAACCTGATATAAGCACAGGAGAAATTTCAATCGCATTATTACTTAAACATCACAGTTTATAAGTAGGCATAAATATACAAGAATTTTTAACTCATTTACCTTAAGAACTTCACGCCTGGTTGACCATGCTAACTCACCATTCAGAAATTTCAAGAGTAAGCCAAGTAGTGCAGGATACTCATTGTAAGGAGTTATCACATACCTGCAAAGATCAAACATCAAAACATTCTGAAGGTTTTACATGCATTACAGTTGATCTCAGAAAACACAAACTCATTTTCTTTGAAAGTAGCCATTAAATTCACATATGAAAAGAATTGAACAAGAGAAGAGACATACACCATTGAAGCATGATCCAGGTTGACATAAGGAAGTGAACAGAGGACCCCACAGTGGCACAAAATTTTATCATAATAGATTACTCAACTATGTTATCCTCAACATTCAAATGCAAATTGCAAAGTACTTAATGCCATATTTACCATGGGATGGAATAATCTTTAGATAAATTGACATGAAGAACCTTTTTACAGCTATGTGAATGCATAAATACAAATATATCTAAGTAATCAGGGAAATCACGACAATAATTTATTTCAATTTCTAGAATACATTTTCTAGTGTAGTCCCATGGATTGTTCAAAATGTAGAATTCATAAGAACTATGTGATTCAAATCAACGAAAAATACCAAACACTTTGACTTCAAGTGTGAAGCATACTATTCGCCAAGATTTAATCACAATTCTTGAATTTGGTACAACTTGTGGAGAACTTCTAATCAAGTATAACATTTAGACACTATGATTCTCCCATAACCATGCTGACCATTGAAGAAAGACTTGACCATCCTTCTCTTTCATATTTTCTTTTTATCTGTTGGAGTTCAACAAAATGAAAATTTTGCAATCCAACAATATCACTTATACAGGATCTGGATTATAAAACTACCTTCATCTTCACCCTATTTTATTTAAAGAAAATATGAACAAGTATTCCCATTTCACCAAAAAGTGTTGCTCAAGAAAAAAAAAAACAATACTTTTGAGATTTCTGCTTTATTCAGAGCTAAATGGAAATATTAAGATGAAGATTAGGCTCATATTTCTCCTAAACCAAACAAGAGCCTTGGATGGTGTACTGATTTGGCATATGTCGTAATACAAAATAATATCACATTATTTCACAATTTCCTGATAATAATGCTATATTTGGGAGATAGGTTTCTCCATAAGCCATTTTACAACCTGTGATGATTCACATTCAAAAAACTGACCAATTTTCCTTGTAAACAAAGAGAACTTAATCAATACAGCACCAAGGAGGTGCTGTATCCCTGAAATTATGTTTTTGAATCGGATCCCTACACCACTGACCTTGGTTTTTGGTGGTCTTTTCAAGAAAATAAGAATAAAAATGCTAATAAGGATTGCCACGTAAGCATTGACTGGACCAGTCAGCTTGAGTGGCATTTAAAACCAGGAAAAAAAAAAGGGAAAATAATGAACATTAAAATGTGTTATAAGGTTTTCAACAGCCTGGAGTGTCTAAAGAAAACAGAATCAAAATGCATACATCATGTCTTTTTAAAGGGAGGTGACATAAAGAATTTTATGCCATAAACTGCCAGCATAGCTTTTTCTTTACACAAGCACTCTTGATATCATGATATGTGACTCATAGGTTAACATGGCAGTGGACACGTCTTGATCTCAACAAAGCTTGTCTAGAAAACAAAGTTACACTGGCAATGATCCTTAAGCAAATACTTAAAGAAATTTTAGAACATAAGAAAAATACAACATACCCAGTGCTCTGTACAACCTGACCCAGAGTGGACACTGCCACTTCTCTTTTTGCGACTGCAGCTCCATCCAATAGAGCTTCCACAATTAAAGGCATTAGATCTGGGATATATTGTCGCATTGCAAAACCACCCTAAACAAACACCATGACCAAGATTTTAATGTTTTGAAGAAAATAGAACATTTGCTAGTGGTGCCAGTGCTACACTACAAATAAAGTCTAAAAGCATAATAGAGCAAGAGAGGTCATTCATGGCACCATAACATAAAGAATTTGGACAACACAGGGCTCATAAAATAAGACATCCTTGAGGTTTTCAAACGATAGGGATGCAAATACACAACCACTAAAGCTTGTTAAAGGTCGAGCAATGGAGATTTCCTACTTAATTGGATTCTAGTCCAGAAATTCAATTGTTTGTCAGACAAAAATTGTGGGGACACAACCAAGTCTTTCAATGTCTCATCCTCCTATGAGCCATTCTATATGGAACATTATCTGCAAACCACATAGTTAAAAAGGGACATCAGCAGACTCAGTAAAATATGCAAATAATCATATTGGAAAAATAGGAAATATACCTCTATAATGTATCACCATATTTCCATCCATGAGAAAACAACAAACCTCATGAAATCAACATTGACCATGGGAAAAAAAATTCTTTTAAAAGAGGGAGAGTAAGCGGATGAGACATTGCTGCTAACTAAACCAAAAGAGGAAACCTCAACAGCCTCTAAAGAAAGAATCCATGCACTCAACACCATTATATTTCCATGTTCAGATCTTGTGAAATAAAAGGAACCCCAAGAAGTGGCTGAGTAAAGAAGTAACTCTGGATGGAACCAAGCTAATGACAAGCTTGCATCTGGGCCCAAAACTATCATTGTTGGTCATAAATGATCCTCGGTCTTACATTCCTATATCAAAAACCTAACAAATGGTCTGGACTTCACACAGAATCAAGTTCACCAGGACTTCTGAGGGATTTCAATCCTAATTGATAGCAATTTAAGATCAGTACAACCTTATCATCATTGACAATTCAATCTCCATCTATGCACAAGGAATTTGTTTTATGTTGAAATTTAAGAATCATATATATAAACTTAAAGTTCTATATTTAGGGATGATAAATTAGTTTTGACATTGAAAGTGGAGATTCATAGATATACTCAACTTAAAATTCTATGTTACCCTTTTAAGAGTACATGAAAATTTCCACAGACTATCAGAACAGTAAAAATAATATTTAACTCACCACTCTAGCAAGATCCCCCACAGTTACAAGAACTCCGCTTACAATGCCTGTATTAGCATTGCCCATGGAGCTGTCCACAAGCCTAGCAACAAGTGCCTGAAATGGAATTCACTCAATAAATACAGAAATAAACACTTTGGATATGGCTACAATCATCAAATTATCAGTGAAACCTTGTGAATTGGAGCCACGTATGGGAGTATCAATCGTTCGCAATTTCGTATTAAGCAACCAAGTAACTTCGCGCTTTCTTCCCTGCATTTGCTATCTGCACTGCTGACAGAGAAGGGGCATCTTAGCAAATAGCTTGCCTTAAAAGCACCCGATTTCTATTTTGAGCATCAGTGAAAGAAGACTTGTCAAGAAAAGTGTAGTTCAAAACAAACAACAGATTAACATTTGTACATATTTGTTAAACCACACACCAGTATTTAAAGACAAACTTAAAAGAACATTTCACATGACCTTTGCTCTAGATATGTCAGCAACTGTATGAGATGGCGACGAAGAGCTGGAAGGACATAGGCAGGGTTCTTCTCAGATAACCTCCCAGCTACTGAGATAGCATATTCCCGAACATCGAAATCCTTCCAAAAAGTGTGCAATGCATCAGTAAAAGGTAATGAATACCCAACATTGGACAAAAAACGCAAAAAAGGACTTAGGTACAAAATATAAGCTAAGAGTAATGACACAGAGGAATCTGCAAAAAGAAAATGCAGAATTTTGCTATACAAGATTGGGAGTGTGATAAGATCTACATCCTTAGTCTGTAGTTCCATTAACTGACAGCAGCATAAATTTGAGACATACAAACAGGCACCAGTAACTAAAGAGAGAAAACAAAACAAGTCACAATACAGCCATATCTGGAAGACAACTCTGTCATTCCCATTCTGCATCAAGGTGTATTGATTTTACTTTTAATAAACTCAGACAACTTCACCACTGTAAAGGTCACAAATTGTACTAAATCTATGTAAGTACAACTTCCACTAGCAAAAAAACAATGTAACTGTACTATTACCGGCTAATCTATGCTACAACATTCCGGAACATCAGCCGGTCAATCTTATAGAAAGAAGGGTCAACTTTAGGCGAAAGATTATTTGATCATAGAGGACAAAACTATTGAATTCAATTAGGTGATACGTCTAGACTAATTAACATCATGATGAATGTAAGGCTTCTCCAGATTTTCATCCTCCCTTACGAAAAATTTCTAATGATTATGGAGAAGTGCAAAATTCTAGGACGTTTGCTTCTCAAAACTAAAACACCCAAACAGCTCAGAGGGACAAATCACAAACAGCAAACAGTTCATTATACAGAAATTTATGATCTCTTAGAGGATTATCTCTGTTCTTTGTCCGTAAACCCTTAAATATTGGGACCATGTCAAACAAATAAATCGTTCCAGTTTCCCTATAGGTCCTTTACCAAATCTTTTCAGGTCCTCGAATAAATAATCAATGCCTGGTAAGGGTTGAGGAAAGGGCAGTAACCAGGATCAACGTTGCTAATCTAGTATGTTACCATAAAAAACATCTGGGCTTTGCAGAAATGTACACATGTGCACCTGTATTTGCATGACTATAAATGTCTGCTTGTGTGCATGCACGTATACATTACTTTTTTCAAATTCATGACATCCTTCAGGAAGAAGAAATAAATGAAGGAATGAGAGAGTACCTCATCATTTAAAGCAGCAAAAACAGCACTGAGACTATCTGCCTGTGCTAAATACTCATCAAATCCTCTATTCACATGCAAGGAATAGAAGATTGACCGCCTTACAGTTACATCAGCATCCGCAACAGCAGCAATGAGGAGTTTCTCAACAAGCTGTAACAAGGATCAGTCATTGTAGTGGGTCAATGCAACACAGATTCCATTGTTAGCTATCTTAATACTTAGTTTTCATAGAAGAGTCCCAACTGAGAGCTGCAAAGTTAAAAGGAAAGGAAAATTCAAGCAGAAAACCACAAATGATTCCTCTTACTGCTTTTTGGTCAGTATAGAGGTAGAGAAACAAGAGAGCTTTCAGGGGTGTGGAAGATGATTTTGCACATATAAAGGATTCACAGCTGTTTTATATCACCTTTGTTTGATGACCAAACTAGATTGGTAGAGGTTCATAAGTTAGATATGTTGAACACCTTGACTTGTAAATGATTTCTGTAAAGGGGTTAACACTCCCCTAGTGCCACTCAGTAAACTCTTTGTTTTTTTTACAGAGGAAAAAATGGTAGAAGTATGATCTCCAGATTAATACTAATCACATAATATTATAAACATCTAGGGTAATTTCTGGAAACCACAATATAAAAGCATGATGGTGTGTGCACAAAAGACATGCTTTCCCTTGGTCCCAACACAATGCAAATACGCTATTATACCCCATAGGCTACATTTGGAAACCGAATAGGATACTTTTCATCCTATCCAAGCTTTTGGTTTTGTCATCGAACAGGGTATAAACTGGATACATCCTGGGGAAAAAAAAAATAGCCCCCCTAGAGGAGGAATAACCAGGCAGTATTTCCCCTATCTAGTAAAAAAATAATAATAAATTAAGAAAAAACATGGCTACTAGGCTTCGAAGAGAGAGGTGAGGGAGAGCAGCAACAGTCTGTGGCCAAGGTGAAAGGCAACCATACTGCTGCAGTCACCATTCTGAGGTGCACCACCACGGCAGTGATCACCTCCAGATCTCTATTTCTCTCGGTATCCACACACTGATCCAAGATCAGCAACTGATCACAGTGAAGCAGTCCATGAACTTAGGGGTTGGCCACCACCCCATTGAGGTTACTTCTCAGCCTAGAGTTTTTTTCCCCAATTTCACAATGTATTTTAGATTTCTTATTATTAATCTGGTCCTATTCCATTCACACCAAACACCCATTTTGATAGTATATGTGCATACCCAACCTTATATCCATTCATTTACCAAACGGAAGATACAATATGAGATATTTGATCCTTTCTTATATTGTTCTATTCCTAACCTATCAAACCAAATGGTACTGATGTTCAAATGCAGCAACAATGGTCATATAGCCCAATTCAGAATTTCAAATGAATCCCAAAATATTAACCTTACGGATCATAATTTACAAAAAGGATGTTTCAGTGTGGATGGTACTTCAGCATTTAAGAGACGTGTTTCTGGGGGAAACCACAGTTTCAGTTTGAATAGCCAATCTGAATATGTATCCTCATGTCATGAAAAAAGTAACAGCGAAAGGGATTGATGATAATACAACACCACCTTAGAAAATGGACAAGAACACCGAACGGACTACGTCAAGAAGACTTAAAACACTGAATAGTTTCACATTGCTATAACGTAGTTTCTTTTTACCCATAATGTACAAAATCCACATGCATGTAATTTACACACAAACCGATAGAAGAAGATCGAACGCACAACAATTACAAGAAATCACCTCCTCAATCAGCCGCCTTCGCTTCCCTCCGGTTCGATTTGATCTAGTCGAACCAAATTGTGTGGATGTCACATCAGAGAAAGAACTTGCAACCAGTCTGCAACAGCATAGTGCTGCATCTTTTCGTGTTCCTCCATCTTCATCATCCAAGTACCCAACAACTGATTCTTTGACAAATTCAAGAAGCTCGTGACCCTAATGATGACAGTGTCAGCATCAAGCCATGATAGATATAATATAGATGCTTCAAATGAAACAGTCACCGTTTAGCACCTTAAAATTGAAACGGGAAAGAGTTTGCAGAGCAATTTGCACAAGAGCTGAACCACTGAACTCGGAGAGTTGCTGTGAAGTATTTATCATGCTCCCTCGAACCATGGCTACAGTCGGCCTTGCCTGAGGAGGATGTGACTTGGAAAGAACATTTGAAATGCAGCTGAGCAACCGAACTTGTATTGTCGGTAGCATAGATGGGATACTGAAATAAATTTAAACGGAAAGTAAATTCTTCACATTTTATCACCACATTAACCCCGGACAAGAGATATACCACCATCTTGTACCTAATTGTTATTTTCTCAAGAGCCTCTACAAGTGTTGGAGAAAGACCAGCTGAAAACATAACATCCAACAGTCCACGAACGTGAGGTTCCATCTTCAGCCCCATGGCTTTGGCAATGTTTCCGACGCATGCCAGAGCCTCAAGTGAAGGCCTACCTCTACGTGGAGCAATCTACAAATCAGAAAACACCAGATATTAAGATATTTTCACCAACATTTATAGAGCACTCCCTCACTATCGACAAGTTGGTCAGAACCAACAAAAATAGAATATTTGCTAAAATATCTTTTTTAGCAAAAAAATAACTATGCTAACATATAATCCTTCCACCAACATGGCAGTACGTGATTGTGGACATATTGGCTTTCAGCCTCTAACCAGTATTCATCCTTCCATGTTGGTCAACAGGAAGCATGCATCTCTTAATTATGCAGCTCTATCCTGCATAGTCAAAGTCTCTTCTTTTCTTTTGAAAGCAAAGAACTAAGAAACTTTACACAAGAAAAGCATTTATCAAATTACAGAAAAACAGAGTCTACTGAGTCTAACTACCTACCCAAAATTGGAAAGTGGTTCTTGATAGCCCGAATACTCAAAAATATAACCATGATCAAACTCTCTTGACTTAAAAAAATTTGCTGCAGCCAAAAAGTTTACTTTATAAGCAACAATTGAAAGTGAGAGGAAATACATACCGCATCACGTATGTAAGGCATTATTGTCGGCAAATAATCGATAAGTTCCCCATCTAGAGCACCTGCCATCTCGCCAAGGGCTATAAACCCAGTGGCTCGATCAGCTGGTGTCTGTAGAACTCCAAGTATATGCTTCATGCATATCTGTAGGAAAAGTAATTTTGAAACCACATAAGGAGCAGCAAAGAGCCCGCATAGAGAAAACAAACAAGATGAGATGCTAGCAAACCGTTAAATAGTGTGTAACAAATCGATCACGAAGGAAATGTGCAATCCGAGGTAACAATGATGTTATGCTGCGTCGAACAAGCCGATCCCTGTGCTCTAAATATCTAAGAACAATTTCAGCAACTTCTCTATACCTCGACATCATGAATTCACCTGTATTCCTGCATTAGGAAGGAAAAAGTAACTTTTACCGCAAGAAAAAGACTTTTTACACCACAAGTGACATTTCCATGCATTATAACCACAGTTGGGGCTTCTCTACTTGGCCACAAACTTCTTCCTCTGTTGATTGCATTATTTTCACAAACTAGCATAACCCATAGGGAGCAATACTGTTCCTCTGAAATTATGTTCTGTTTGTAAGAACAACAGATATGTATCACGATCCCAGGATGGACATGGATTTCTAAATTTTTTAACAAGGAACAGAAGTGCTTTCAAGTTTACTAAGACAGTACATTTATAAGATAAGAAACTTCAAACTAACCGACTCAACCATAAAATCAATCTGCCATAAAGATTAAAACTAATTACAGCAGAGAGGACCATCATTACAAACCTCAAAAGTTCCCCAACAGCGAGCAATGACCCATGTATGCTATGAACAGGAGCATTTCTACCCAAGCCATCTTGTGTGGCCTCAAACATACGATAGTACCTGTCAAAGAATAAAAAGTCAAAAAGTTAAATCAAAGTTCAACACTGTGGAGGACAGAAATTTCGCATAAAAAATATAAGAGCACGCAGCTTGGATATTTTTCAAGCTAAGGATACCGAGGATCCTCTAATACGGATCTATCACTATAATATAGATGGCATCAAGACATCAGTCTCTCCATTGAATTGCTAGAATTATTGTTTCATTAGCCAAGATGGAGCATCAGGCTTCTTTACATCTGAATTAGTGATTTGACAGGGTCAATTTCCCATTAAAGTCTCAACTCTGGACATTCAAAATCATCAGGAGTTTACTCTGCTGGAACAGGGAACTCGTTGAAAGGTAGCCAGATGATAGGCAAGATGACTAAATTCTGTTAAAGTTCAGAGACCTTCTTTTAATCTGCCTTACAAAGTTAATTATGTTCAGAATGAGGTGCAATTTGATAGTAAAGAAAAGAGGCCACTGACCCTGGCAGTATAAAACAGATTAAATGTATTCCTCATATTAATGTGAATTATATACTGGCAACAGTAATATCATAGATGTCTGATACAGTTAACTTCCTAAACATAAAGTAAGAAAACCCAACAAGGAGAGCAGATTTGCACACTTATGCTGTGACAATAGCAATCCTCTCTTGATTTCAAAAATAAAACTCCTTGAAAACTCCATGATAACTTAAGTACCACAAATAATGACGACAACGAATGCACTTGCCCGCTGTATCATGAACAAAATGAAAATCATATGAATGAACTGACCATTGCACACGCCAACGCGTTTCTCTCTTCTCAATAACACGAAGGCAGGCACGTAATGCCTCCACGGCCTGTTCTCGTATTTTCTCATCTGGATCCCTCAATGCAACCCAGATAGCATCAACAAATTCAGGAACATGGACATTGAAAACAGTTGAAGCATTCTCGGCCATTTCCTACACCAGACCAGAGAGTATACATCCTTAAAATTTGAAAACAGTCAGATATCAAGCCAAGCAGTTGATATAATCCAGAAGATGGGCAGATAATCCATCAAACAAGTAGTTCTTCCACAATGAAATTCGACAAATGCAACCGAGCAACCTCCACTTGAAAAACAACTTGCTTAGCATGAATATAGATAAAGAAGCACTTACCTTCAAGATCAGAACAGCTGCAAGAAGACGATGCTCCACTCTGTCTCCACGAAGCCAATCCAGAGCAATTTTTAACTACAAGAATAAAAGGTCCATGTAACATACAATGCCAAACGGTATACAACTAACACATAGAAAAGCGACGCACCTGGCGTTCCATCTCATCAGCAATCATTGCTCCACCAGCCCTCGCTAGATGGCCCAGAACACCACTAGCAAGGACCAAAATTCTCTTATCACGCTTTCCTTCGAATACCACTCGCATGTATGATGCGAATTTCGAAACCTTGGAAGCATTCTCACCGAGACCAACATCTATAAGCTCATCAATGACTCTCAAAGCACCCAAGTTCTCATCGGGATCATTGCTATCTAGAAGAGCTGATATGCGATCATACAACTGATCCATAAACCGGGTAAAAGCTTCCCCACTAAGCTCTCGAGTCTCTTCTTCCACATACTTTCTTAAAGCTGATGATGCTCCCTCCTATAGTGGTTTTCGAGGAATCAAAAGGCGTTGAAGGATGAGTGATAGCATAGGAAGTGATTACAGGAGCAACATAGTATGGACAAAATACATAAGAATATTGCTAGATTATTCCCCATCGATTGGGATAACGAGGAGCAATCAGCTTGCAAAATATCAAATCTCTCATTAAATTGATCGCAGCCCTATTGGTACAAGATATAGAATAAGGTCATACTTTCCCAAACCTTGAGGTGACAAACAGCTGTTTGAGCTTGTGCTTTACCTTCAAAAATGTTCATGATGGAATGCCTACCTTGCTTAAGAAATGCCGCCACCATCACAACCCACATCATTGCCACTACCTCCTTTATACATCCCACCTCGTGGCCACCACCTCTGCCAACACCACATCACCACGGCCAACTTTTCCACCGCCATATCCATCTCATTCAACATCACAACCACCAACAGCACCACTTCCATTCAAGGAGAGAGTAATGCAATAACTATATATAATCTTTTTGTTGTAGGAAAACTTCAAATGATCTTTCAATGATTCCAACTTCTTATATTTTAAATCAGGCAAGTTCAAGTGGTATTGATTATTTCACTTTTTCTTAGACTTACTTACGTTGGTAATCTGCTCGTATTTTCAATTCAACGTAAATTTTAGTCGCTGATATTTTCTCAAGGTCTCACAACAATTACTCTACTATTCGTCTTGCATAACATATATTATGCAGCGATTTTTTGTTTCAATCTTCAAAGCAATCCATAGAGAACACTTTTCCAGGGGTAGATCATTTCCATATCAAGGAAGATTTGGTGGCATCCTCGGATAAAATTGCTAATATGAAGTTGAAATCAAAATAGTATTCTGGTCAACCCAAGTTGAAGTTCTATTTGATCATTTTAGTTTTGGGTCAAGAGCAAGTATTGTTGTCAAACTAGTTTGCTAACCCAACCAAGTTAATGAGGAGTATGTTTTATAAAGAAGCAGGGGCGTGGCTCATCCCCACCACGTCCAAACCCACATGACGTCAGACCACCTTCATAGAGAGTACTTGTTAGTTGTCAACTACTGTGCACTCTTTACTAACGACATCATGTTCGATCATGAGCGTAAAAACATGAATGAGATCGGGCCATACATCCCATTTCCCACCAAAGAGGAGACAAGACGTATAAAGCTACATCCTGCCCTACTTCCTGCAGTTGTCCTAACAAATAAAACAGAACGGTGTCCTGCCCTGTCCAGAGTTTCATCCATCCTCC
Organism: Eucalyptus cladocalyx; assembly: GCA_017140615.1. Classification (NCBI taxonomy): domain Eukaryota; kingdom Viridiplantae; phylum Streptophyta; class Magnoliopsida; order Myrtales; family Myrtaceae; genus Eucalyptus; species Eucalyptus cladocalyx. The sequence continues at coordinate 19,408,437 of CM029524.1, read as the reverse complement.
ACCTAGGATTCAATAAGATAATAGACGGCACGTACTAAACTCGGAAACTAAGCTTCACTTACTTCTCCAGAAGAATTGGAGTTGGACCCACAACGCACGCTGCTCCAAAAGTTCAATCTCACCACCCCCCAAATTTCTCAAACTCCACCCGGGAGACACCCAAAACAGAAAACACCACTAATACTTAAGAAAGTAGAGGGCACGTACTAAACTCAGAAACTCAGCTTCACCGTCTTCTCCAGAAGAATTGGAGTTGGACCCACAACGCAGGCCACTGCAAAACTTCGACCCCCCCCCCACAATTTCTCAAACTCCACCCGGCGACACCCAAAACAGAGAACACCACTAATACGTAGAGAGAGAGAGAGAGAGAGAGAGAGAGAGAGAGAGAGAGAGAGAGAGAGAGAGAGAGAGAGAACCGTACCCTGGGGTTACCGGAGGTGCAGAGGTCGGCGACAATCCGATTGAAGGCGTCGAAGCTGCCGCCGCCCGCGGCCGATCCGGGGACAAGGAAGCGGAGCGACTGCGCCGCCGCCGCCATCCTCCCGATTCCTCCACCTCCACCACCAACACCACCAGAAAAAGCAGCCAAACCCTAAACCCTAGCAATGCCTCCGGTCACCTCGCTGGAGACACGGGGGAGAGGGGACATGGGTACGCGGAAAGATGAGAGCTTGCTGCGGGGATTTCGCCGATGGAATAGGCACGCGATGCGAGAGTGTGCAGGCCCTTCTTTGGCTGATGCTGCGTCCGAGGCAGGATGCTCTCCCTTCTTCTCTGTAATATTTGGACCTTTATTCTAGGTCCTCCTCCGAGTCGCCTCCGCTCGCCATATTTAAGCTCTTTTTTCTTTTATAAATGACGCGATTCTGGTACTTTCATTATTTGAATGAGACGTTGCGCGTCTAAAAGCCTTTCGAGATGATCAAATATTGACAGGTGAAAAAATTTATTAATGTTTATGAATTATTGAGTTTTTAAGATGATTATTTTCATCGTTGATTTTTTAAGAGAAGGTAAGAAGTAGCTTCAAAGGGAAAGTTATGAATGGATAGCAAGTGAACTGTTTGTTTTTCAGCTAAAGAAAATAAAAATTAGTTATTTTCAACCATTAAAATGTGTTCTCGTAACGATAGTCTTTTTTATGGAATTAAAAAAAAAATCATTTTTGTAGAAAATAAGCACAAAGGAGATATAGACTTTATATAACTATGACTCTTAACAACCTTTTTAAGTAGGACAAACAATAGTTCTTAGCATTTTAGGATTATGTTGGGTCTTCCTCCATTTCGAGTAGAAAGAAACATCATTTGAATAAATTTACAATTAATTGATCATGGATATAAACATTACTCGATACACTAAAAGAGAATAGGATGATATCTATGGCTGTACATGTCCAATTAGAGTACCAATTGGAGGAGCTTCCTCGAAAATATGGCCCTAATTTCTCTCAGGATCATATAAACCATCTATGGATACTAGCAACAGATCAAAGAAGACACAATCTTTTGAGGAGAATAAGGCCCGTTTGGTTGGACTTTCCCAAGGGGCTTTGGGCACTAGTAAGAGATCAATGAAAAGCAAGCCTTCTTCCCAGTTTGGACTAAAATAAAGTAGTTGAAAACCGAGACCAAAGGAGTGTACTTTACTTAATGAAGTATACTACGAGGGGCTGTTGAGTAAGGGAGGGGTCCTCGGTGCGGAGAGCATCAGATTTACTCGAACGCTTCTACTTCCTTCTCGTTGCCTGCACCCACCACTCCCTTTTCCATCTCCATTATTTAGATTGTTATGACTACGGCGTGCCGGGAATTTGTTCGCAGCGGAAGAAGACAAGCCCATTCGGGGAAAAATTTTGTGTTTGGCAAAACTTTCGAATGCTCCTTGGTGGAATGTGGGCATTCCACGTGCTGAAAGCCCAATGCTGGGGTAAGGCTGCTTTCAACTTTGACATTTCCAAAATGCCTGAGAGCCACTGTTCATACTTCTTCCCCACCATCTTCTTCCCTGTTAGGTTTTTCTTCCCTTGCCTAAGAGTCGGCTGAATTTCGCAGTTGGCGGCGCTCAGCCGCAAGTGGGCTACCGAGATGCCTCGCCTCAGGTCGCGCAACCTCAGGCGAGGTGGCCTGAGGTCGGGCGACCTCGGGCATCGCCTGGGTCGCTCGACCTAAGGCGAAGCCACCTATGGCCGCGCGACCTCAGGCGGCGTCGCCTGAGGTCGGCGCGTCACCGAGGCAACCTCAGGCGAGCTACTCCTCGCCACCACCAGCGCCACTGCCACCAACCGCACCCCCACAATCACCCAGCTGCATCTCCTCCTCCCTTTTCTTTTTACTTTGAAATAGCTTTGCAAAACATACACAAAAAATTGGTTTCCAAACACACTTCCCTTCCCAAAATGCTCATTCTCTCAATGATACTTGGGAAAATGTAAAGTCATTTCCTCAAAGTTGAACCAAACGGAGCCTAAGGCTGCATTTGGTTTGGCATTTGCAAATGGGCTTTAGACTCTAAAATCTCTTGGGCTAATGCAAATACGTTTAGTTCGTGTTTTTACTCAACTTTAAAAAAATATAATTGTATCTCCAAAGGGTTATAAAGGCCTTTAGTCCAAAGTAAGTTCTGACTATTTTGGGAAATTGCATTTTTTGAATGCAAGTCTTAGCCTCAATTACTGTTTATCTTCTCCAAATGCCACCTCATGGAAAAGTCAATCGGAGGCCAACGACCATTGCCTGAGGGTCGCCCAACCTTGGCAATCATTGCCAGATCTCAGGTGACGCCTAGGTCACGCGACTCCAGCAACTGATGGCTTGAGTCACACAACCCAGTCGGGCACCTAAAGTCTCGCGACCCCAAGCAACGGTTGCCTAGGGTCGCGAGACCTTAGACGAGGCCATATGGGGGCCAAATTTAGCTATCTGGTGGTTTGGCGGCTAGATTTGGCCGGTCGGTCATTGGACTTCAAAACAAAAATTACAAAAATCTTTTTTCTTTTAATTTAGTAAAAATTATTTACAAATGCAATTTTTATCAAACGGCATTTTAGCCAAAGTTGTTTTTTAATATATTTTAAAAAATTCACCAAATACTATTTGCATTTCAAAAAACTCCCTTAACTCAAAAGTATTTACATTTTCCTAAAAACATTTCCCTCAAAACCCAACCAAACGAGGCCTAAGTTATTAAGGGCGCACTTGGTAATCATTCTATTATCGGGAACAATTTATGATCAGAAATGATTCTTTTTTATTCTGTTCCCGGGAACAATTTATGAGTAAAAGAATGCGTTTGGTAATTGTATAAAATTTATAATTCCGAAATAAATAAAAAACAAAAATGCGTTTTGTAATTATATAAAATTTCTATTCCAATTCTAAATTTTTATCAAATCATAGAAGTTCTATTGATTAATTATATTTATACTAAGTAATAAAAATGTTAACTAATCAAATTTTTATTAAATAGTAAATAATAAACTATAGTATAAACTATAAATTAAAATACAAAATTAAATATGTATTCTATATATAGCAAAATTTCAATTCTTACTTCAAATATTTTATTTTATTTTTTCCTTTCTTCTTCTTCTTCTTGTCGCCAACCCTCGGTGAAGCCGTGCCTCATCGACCAAGCCTTGGCTGGGCGAGCTCGGCCTCACCGGATTTGGGTGAGGTCGAGCCTCGCCCAATCATGGTTGGGGCAAACCCGCCCGGCCACCGGCGAGGCTCGACTTCGCCAGATCTAGCTAGACCGCCAGTGATCGGCAGTGATGGGCGAGGGGCAGTGGTAGCAGCACTTGAAGAACAAGAGAGAGGGAAGAAAAACAAGAAAAAAAGAGAAGGAAAAAGAAAAAATAGGTAGACTTGATTCTAGAATTGTTATCAAGAACAAAAAATCATTTTTTTAATTATTGATTCTACTCTAAATTTGTATTTAGGAACAAAAGTTTTACTAAACGTGATTCTATTTCAAAACTAATTCTAGGAACAAAAGAATAGAAATAGACACTATTTAGCCAATTACCAAATAGGCCCTAAACTATTGTGCAAGTTAGAAATAAGGTTACTCATTTTACGTTGATTTCATAATTGGAAGCATCATCATTCAAAGATTTAGATCTTAAATTGAAAATACTTTTTTTTAATCGAAAACTCCTCTTAATGCTTCCTTAAATTTGCAAACACCAAGAATTTGAAAATTAGGCTTATCACCACTTCCTCTTTAGCATATCATTCAATAATAATATTAAAATAATTAAATATGAATTCAGTGCTCGAATTAAATCACTAGAATCTCAATTTTAACATGACATGAAAAATACTCAAGACACACAAACTCCTAAATTTGAGAATTACGCATTGAATTATACACAAAGCTCAACGAAGCAATTCCCATCGCCATTTTAACATTAGGCAATAATCATTTTATTTTTCTGATTTTCTTTTAGAGTTTCTAGGTATATAATCACCGTCTAATCATATTTCACATCGTTCATGCCCACCTCGACTCAAATTCTATATATATTACCGGACTACAAAAATCCTTAACCGGACTTACTCATTTTCATTTTCTAATTTCACGTACAAAAAATAAAATTTTTCCCATCATATAATCATGTTTCAAAAGTAACCATTACGAGCGCACGAATTCGAGCAAAACGTGGGAGGCGACCCCCAACCTCGTATCTGGTCTGCGCTTGCGAGTGATAAAAGAACAGCCTTTTCCGGGAAGACACGACGGATAGAGAGAGAAAGAGAGAGAGATTCGAAGTTCTCTTTCTCTCTCTTCTCTCTTCTTCAAGCTCGACGCAGTCCGACCATGTCGCTTCTCCGCGCCATCCCTCTCCTCTCCCTCCGGTTCAGGCCCTGCTCCGCTCTCGTCCACGGCGTCTTCGGACTCGGTCTCCGGCCGCCGCGGAAGAACCACGGCGTCCGCTCCGTCCCCGTGGCCGCCAACCGTTCTTCCTCCCTCTCGAATTCGTCCGAAGCCCCGGCCGCCGGTGCTCAAGCTCCGGTGGCCCCCAAGGACGGCGGACTCGTCTGGGTCTCGAGGACCGGGCTCTGCGGCGAGCTGTCGCCCGACGACGTGGGCAAGAGGGTCCGGATTTGCGGGTGGGTCGCGCTTCATCGGGTCCACGGTGGTCTCACGTTTCTCAACCTCAGAGACCACTCTGGCATTGTGCAGGTCCATGTTCAAGCTCGGTGCTTTTGCTTTGTTCGTGTTCTTGTTATTGTGCTTCTGCGCTGTTCCTGTTACTAGAAGACGCTGCTATTCGTTATTGATTGAAAAACAAAAAAATATTGGATTTTGACGGGAAAAACTTCCCTTCTTTTATGATTACTTGACGGAATTTAGCTTCGAGGACGTGGTTAGGCGTATAGTTTTCATCCAACCTTTCCAGTTTTGGCATATTTGGCGATGCTTTGTTTGTGTTGGTTTGCGTCATGGGGGGATTTAATTGTGGAGCAGAAATGCTTTTGGGGAGCTTTAATGTTTATTGGCACGTGGATTGCCATTTGCAAATATTGTCATGCTTACAGATATTTCCAAAGTGAAGTTGGTTGAAGCAAAAGGAGGTCTGATTTATCTCCCGTGGATGATAATGTTTTGTTTCAGAATACTATACGAAGGCATATGAATTGAATTAAGGGTGCGACAAGACTCTATTGACTATAATCTGCAAACTTAAGCCGTGTTTTTCATGTTATTTTGCTCTAATGAGCCTTTTCAACCAAAGTTGGCTTAATTTCCAAGCTGCGTGCTTTTTTAATTCTATGCATAGGTCACAACCCTGCCCAATGAGTTCCCAGAGGCTCACACTGCCATAAATCAATTGAGGCTTGAATATGTGGTTTCCATTGAAGGAGTCGTGCGGTGTCGGCCAGCTGAGTCAATCAACAAGAAAATAAAAACTGGGACGATAGAGGTACGTACACAACTTTTGCACACTGTACTTGCCCTTTATGCCTTTGTGGCTCAAAGAAGAAGAATCTCTTCTAAGTGTTAGCAGGCATGGTAATATGCTCCTCCATCTGGCCTTTTGCGCTTAGGGTGGGTCATATTTCTAGCTCCCTATGATTGGCGAGTGTCCACAGAAATCAGCCCACTTCATGCATTTAGACTGTCCTAATTCCTTAGTGGCATTACTGCATTTTATGCAATCTGGTTCCTGGATTTCAGGTTGCTGCTGAGCATGTCCAAATGTTGAATGCTGTCAAGTCTAAGTTGCCATTTTTGGTCACTACTGGAGATGAAGGAAAAGATGCAGTGAAGGAGGAGATTCGTCTGAGGTATCTGCAATGTGATTGTTATGTGAATAGTGAATACTCTTCTAGCATATGTTTTGGTGATTTTTTTGTAAGGAATCTTGACTAATGTCCTTAGATACCGATATCTTGATTTGCGCCGTCAACAAATGTACTCCAACATCACATTGCGACATAGAGTGGTCAAACTCATTAGGCAGTACCTGGAGGATATGCATGGGTTTGTGGAGGTACTGTTTTGTGATGGACTAGCAACTTTGAATGTCCATGCTTGAATATGTATGTCTTTGCTTGTTTATTTCGTCGATTTTTTTTTTTTTAATCTTGAGTTCTCAACATTCTCATGGATATAAGGTAGATTGAGACTCCAATTCTTTCAAAATCAACTCCGGAAGGTGCTCGAGATTATTTGGTGCCATCAAGAGTTCAGGTAATTCATTTCTTTGTACATTTTGCTTGGCTTGTCTATATTCGAAGCTTTTAGAAGGATGATTTTGGACTAGGTGCTTACCCCACAACAGCACCCTTGTTGAACAATGAAGCTTTGGAAGAAGTTTGTATTATGACTACTTTGCCATAAAAGGGATTCTGATCTTGCAGATAAAATGCCATGTGACATAATGAGTTGTCTGAATTGGAAAATGGACTGGTGTAGACGGGGTAGCGAATCTAGTGGTTGAGCCCCGGGAAGTCCTTGGTAGACTAATGAGTCTACCAAATGGAGACAGCCTTGAATGGGCTAACCGGGAGGCAGGAAGTGCCTAGTTTGCTAGAATAGGTAACTTCAACTGATTGATTAGTTGTTTGGACTACTTAGATATTTTGGTAAGAAAAATTTGTAGAAACTTGGATATTCCTTTGTACATAAACTAAACGAATTATCTTGATGGATAGTGTAAATCATTCAGTATGGATTTAGATTAAAATCTTAAGCCAGATCCAGCCACAGTGAGAATCATTTGACTCACCAGTGAATCATCTTCTTACATGATTGGCATCAGCTGGCAGTGTAAATTCCAGAAGCAAATCAAATGTGTTTCTGAAATTATGGTTGGGAAGGCATGGAGTTCTCTGATAATTTATCATTCTCTTTCTGAAATGCATGCAGCACTGCTCCTGTGCTTACATACATGCACAATCAATTTGGAGTTCTATATTATTTCTTATTTATTGTGGGCATCAGATGTGTGAAGCCTGAGAGTAACCCCTTTGATAAACAAATCACATGAGAAGTATACGAGGATAATGTAAATGAATATTGTCTATTTGTCTGGTACATGGATGTACTCCAAATAATGTGAAAGGAGAATAATAAGCTCCATGGTTATCTATTTCTCTGCTTCCTACAATCGGGGAGCTCCGATCTGCATATCTTCTAGTAAGAATATTATCTTCTAGCAAGGAAGGACAGTAGTTTTTGATTAATTATTTACTAAACATGCCTTTTTATTGAGTCGTTAATTGTTTAATTGTTTATTTTGAAGCCAGGAACATTTTATGCTTTGCCCCAGAGTCCACAGCTGTTTAAGCAAATGTTGATGGTCTCCGGTTTTGATAGATATTATCAAATAGCAAGGTAAAGTGGTGTCAATTTGTCCCTTTGCTGTCACTATTGCATGCATTAATCTAAATTCTCACCATTAGCCATAACTTGGACATGCATCTGACTCTAACTGAGAAATATCCTCAAAGATGGAACTTTTGGACTCATGATACTCTGGTGGCAAGACTGCATCTAGATTAATTGTGTTTCTTCCAATAGAGGTTCCTGTTCATGTAGTTTATGAGCTTTCTCTCAGGGGATGCGTCCTTAGGTTGAACCTGTCCCACCAAAATGAGAAAAATATAGCTTTAGCTGGCCTAATGCTTGTTCTTATATGTTTAGTATCATAGAATTGTTGGAGTTATAAGAATGTAGGAGATGAAGTGAATGGGTCAATGACGAAGCAAGCTAATGTGGGTCTAGGAGATAGACTGGTGCTTTTTTTTTTCAGCTAATCAGAACCAATGCCAATTTAATTGTGGTGACTATACTTTTAAATGAAAACTGTTGATGATGATTTATCTCTTTCATGTTGCAGATGCTTCAGAGATGAAGATCTAAGGGCTGATAGGCAACCTGAATTTACACAACTTGATATCGAAATGGCTTTCATGCCTTTGGAAGATATGCTGAAGCTCAATGAGGATTTAATTAGAAAGGTAGCTACAGCCCAGATGGAGTGGTTAATACAACTTTTTGGTCGGATCAGTTGGTCGGAAATTATACTTTGCACACACTATTCGTTATAGTTATCTGGGTTTGCATTAATCATTTGGCATGGTTCCCATAGGGGAAAATGCTTGCGGGGAGCAGGAATGTCAAAGGTAAATGGCAAGCGCACTAAGACAAAAGCAAAAAGGGTGGACTATGAGCGCAGTCTCCCTGTCGCTTTCTTTAGGCAGAAATTATGAACTTTGGGGGCAAGCACTTCAAAATATTCAAATAGACTTTAAAAATCTAAACTGTGGTTCCAGGTGGAGTTTAATGTAGTGCAGCAGCAAGGGACCGGCCTCTCATCAACATGGGTCTGTTTGACTCCTCACCACTATGCCTCTTGCAATCTCACCGTTCACTGGGGAAAGGGTGATTCCCCTTCCTAGGAGACTGTCCCCATTGCTAATGAATTAAGCAGAAAAAGGAAAAAGCATCTAGGATGTTGAAATAGATACACTTTCTCCTATGGATGAAATCTTCTTTCTAATAGATACCGTATTCTGCTCTTTTGATTCTGGTGTTTCTTTAACTATTTAGGAAGTCTGAGTCCACCTTTAAAATAAACCCGTGTTGGGACCTGCAGCAACTGCGATCAGTTTCCATGCTCGTAGGTTTACTATGAATATGTTTAGGTTGGTCAGGATGACAAAGAAAGATATTTCATCAAAGTTCGTTCTCCAAGCATTTTTCTGGATGGATGTGACCTGAAATTCGTCGTGTCCTGCTCTGTAGATATTTCTATTCTGTATATATGTGCGCGATAAAATTCACCCATGGTTTACAGCAATTTGACTAAATTAGCATCCTTCCATCTGCATAAAGCCAATACATGCTCATGAGTAATCTGATTTACAGGTTTTCTGGGAGATAAAAGGCATCGAGCTGCCTGACCCTTTTCCAAGGCTCACTTACACTGAAGCAATGAGCAGATATGGTTCAGACCGACCTGATACTCGCTATGAGCTAGAATTGAAAGAGGTAATTCTTGATTTACCTTTCCTTTGAATATAACTGCCGAATTTATACCGCAAAGCATTGTTAAAGAGTATACTACTCCTTCCACTCATATGATAAGACAGCTCTTGTTCTTCAATATGAAATGATGTTACAATGCCTGTCTTATTTTGAGTCTATTCTAGGACCAGCTTCATATGACCTTCTCTGGGCCATGTTCCTATTATTTACACCCTTTTTTTCTTTTAATTTTAACTGATCTGATGGTATTTTGCTTGATGTATTCTGGTTCTTTGGTGAATGATATGATAGTATGTGAATGTGATCCCTGTGATAAATATAAACAGAAGTTAAAACATGCAGATCCTCTGATGTGTTTGAGGACATTTCATTGTTTGTTGCTCTTCACCATCCACTTAAATTGTGGACGTGTATGAACAAAACATTTTCATGTAGATGGCCTTTTTTATTTTTCTGAATGCATGTGCAAGCAGAATAAAGCCACATTTCGTGCCATTTTTGTGAGATATTTGCCTTAGTAAGACATTGAACAAGTACTAAATGAACTGTCCGTGGATCTTTCTTTTGAGTATTGTGGCCATGATCTTTGTTTTGAGTTGGGGCGCCCATATTACAGGGGTGTGGTTTTGACACATCTTGAGATAGCAAATTTATGTGTAATCATGAAATTTAATGCTGGAACCATTGATGGATTCTTGTTTGACATCTTGGAAGCAGATTCATCGGTAACTCTATCATGGTCTTCTACAGGTGTCTGATATATTTGTGGACACATCCTTTAAGGTTTTCTCTGACACCTTGAGAAGTGGAGGGATTGTTAAAGCGTTATGTGTTCCTTCGGGTGCAAAAGTTTACTCAAACACAGCTCTCAAAAAAGGTGGACTTTACAGCGAAGCAATTAGATCTGGGGCAAAGGGCCTGCCTTTCCTGAAAGTCTTGGAAAATGGTAGAATTAGAATACCGTTGCCTTCAGTCTTTTCATTATAGCTGACCTCATTTGACTAGTTACTTGATTGAAATCTTTCAGGGGAAATTGAGGGCATTCCTGCATTAGTATCAAGTGTGGGCCCTCAAGAAAAGGATTTGCTATTGAAAAGATGTGCTGCAGCCTCTGGTGACCTTATTTTGTTTGCAGTTGGAGATCCTGGTTCTGTCAATAGATCTCTGGACCGACTTAGGTTATTTATCGCGCAGGAATTAGGCTTGGTTGATCATGTGAGGTTTTGAATTATCTTTTCTGATTTAACCTAATGGCATGACTTACCTTTGTAGGCTGCCTGATAAATTTTTCTTCCTCAATCTGTAGTCCAGGCATTCAATTCTGTGGGTGACTGACTTTCCAATGTTTGAGTGGAACGATTCAGAGCAGAGACTTGAGGTATGGCTGCTGTCTCCATTTTTTCACCTGCAATTGAAGTCAGATGAGGACAAATTTCTATGCAAATGGCTTCTGTAGTCAGTTTGCTGCTTGTGGTGTGCATTGTCATTTTCTTTGTCTCTCTTCAGTTTGTTTTTATTTTTTATTTTTTTGTTTCTGTACTGTCTGCCGTGTAACTCAATAACTAGGACATTTGCTAGATTCCACAGATGGATGAGTTTTGCTAATTTTCACAGTTGAGGTAATTGCTATTGGGTTACATACTTATGCTTTGCTTGGGAAGAGGTGAGGAGAGGGATACTTGGAGAGGGGAGAGAATTTCTTGGAAGTTCAAAATTTCCACTTAAATTCAAAGTCTTACCCATTTTCCTCCCTCATCTCTCATTTTCCCCATCTTCTCTTCTTCCCAAACAAAGCCTTAAGGAACGGGCTCAGTAAAACCAGTCATCTTCTGTGTCCTTGAGATGCGGTTGTTAGAGAATGGGGCTAGATATTATGAAATATTGATAAATTTCACTTCTATGCATATGTGAGGATTTTTTTATTGGTGAAGGATGTAAGGGGTTGATTGCAAGTATGGCAACTATTTCAGATATACTTAGGGGAAATGGGTAGTTTTACCATGAAGTGAAGAAATCTTTTCCACTTCAATTTAGACGTGATAAGCACGTGGTTTCATTTCTATTTTTTCCCCCTCTACATCTATGTATGTGCATTGGCATGATCTAGTTTTGGATGGCAAGCAGCGAATACATCTATCTTGGGATTATACATACACATCCTTTATGTCCAAAATCCAGATATATTTACATTTATGTTTGTCAGACATGAGTGCTAGAGCGTGAACATTATCAAAATTTGGTTTACCAATGTCATACTTCATATGGTAAATTTATCCCTGCTTGACCATGGTATGATGCACTTTGGTCCTTTCCAACCATTTTGGTCCTCTTACCTTCTACTAGTTAGGCAGCCTTTTCTTTTACAAGTGGATGTTAATGGTGAAAAAATAACAATATTCTCATTAAAACTGATCCAAGTTTCCTCGCCTTGGTGTATATCTCATGACTCATGATGTAACCTCTAATTTCAGAAGAACTGGTAACTCTTAGCTGTTGGTTTGTTCTATCTTGTCTTCATTATCTCGTTCTTTTGCAGGCCTTGCATCATCCTTTTACTGCCCCAAACCCTAAAGACTTGGAAAATCTTTCATCTGCTCGTGCCTTGGCTTATGACATGGTGTACAACGGAGTAGAGGCACGTATTTCATTTTCAGCAGCTTCTGTTGGTAAATTATGTTAATCTTATGATATAGAGAACCAAAATTTGTCTTGGCCATCCATCTCTTCCTTTAGATTGGTGGCGGGAGCCTGAGAATTTACAAACGTGAAGTTCAACAAAAGGTTCTGGAAATTGTTGGAATCTCTCCAGAAGAGGTGAGGACAGATATCTTCAATGTCTAACTTCCGTTACAAACATGGTTGCGAAGATTTCTTCAGCTTCATCTCACCATATATCTGCCTATAAGTTCAACCTTTGCCTTGATGTTTTCAATCTACAATGAAAATGGACCTACATAATGTCTATAGTCAACAGAATTTCTGCTAGTTTCAGGCTTCTGTGTGATTATTGGCTGCATACTGTTAGATAGGTCATCTGATTACTGATGTGCTATATAAAACGTGAGATGTCACTCCAAACCATATATTCCACTAATGATGCCTAATTTCTGATTACTGATTTTTGCCCCTGGCTTTAAGTTTATTTATATGACTTCTATAGACCCTTCATTTGACTTCTGTAGTGGGTCAAATGCAGGTGCTGCTCAAATTATGTCAATTTTCCTTTAGGCTCATTATGTTATTTTTCTTATCAACAGGCTGAAGCAAAGTTTGGGTACCTTCTGGAGGCTTTGGATGCAGGTGCTCCTCCCCATGGTAAGGAATTTCTTTGCCTCATGAGATTTCCTTTGTGTGCATCTCTACACATAATCTTCTGATTCAATATGCAGTTGTGGGCTCCTAAAGTATTGGAATGTTCATGCCATGACAGACCATGCTGTAATTACAGTTTCAATGCTGATTGCATCGCAAGTGTCTTAAATTGTATGCATACTCTATGTAATCGTTTTTTGATCCTCAATGTTTTTGGTGCAGGTGGAATCGCGTATGGCCTCGACAGACTGGTGATGTTATTGGCTGGTGCTAATTCGATAAGGGATGTCATAGCTTTTCCAAAGACGACTACTGCTCAGTGTGCCCTGACTCGTGCACCCTCAGAGGTCGATCCTCAGCAGTTGAGAGATCTATCCTTGCAGGCCCAGTAACTTATGAGTGTTGAGCTAGCTCCTCTTTATAGCTATCATTTTTGAAGACTTGACCTATTTTTTATCATTTAATCTCATTAATGTCTCAAGAGCAGGTTAAGAATGAAAGGATTAATTACATGAGCGGCTGGAATGTACTTACTCAATAGTTTGTCTCCATAAATGTAACTAATGGAATATCAAAAGTTTTTGTTGATCAGCAATGCAGCTTTTCTCTATGTTATTCTTATAGTCCTAGCCCTTTTGGGGCTTGAAAGAGCTATACACCTAATGAGCCAATTGTCAATGTTGCGTCAAACATGCCTGGGAACCAGGACAGAAACTTCACTGATAAGTAACGTTCATCTGATTTTTTTTATCGTTGATGGATTGCAATCTGGGTTCTCTATGGCTGCATCTCTTAAAATTGAAGTAGTTGATATGTGTTAGAGTTGTAAATAGACAGATTATATGGCTGTAAATACATAGGATTTTTTAGGAGGTTTTTGATTCTGATTTGATTCTTGATTAAATCCCACAAATCATGGGATTATAGCTATTATCTCACAAATCGTGGGATTTTAGCTTCTCCTTTTTTAGGCTTTCTTTCCTTTATTTTTGTTTGCTAGGATTTATCTGTGTATTACCCTGTAAATACAAAATTGTAAGGCGCGTATGGTAATGATCATGTTCTGCGAACAAATTTCGATCAGAAATAATTTTTTTATTCTGTTTCTGGAAATAATTTCTAAGCATTTTAAGCCGTTCGGTAACCATTCAAAATTTCTGATTTTAGAATAGAATTGTGTTTGATATCATGTTCTTTAATTCTATTCTAAATCAATTTCTTTTAATTTTTTTACTCTTTTTTTCCTTTTTCTCATATTCTTCTTCTTCTTCTTCTTCTTCTTCTTCTTCTTCTTCTTCAAGTGGCCGATCGCCGAGGCTGGGTGAGGCCTGCTTGGCCATAGGCGAGCCTCAATGGGGCTGGGCAAGGCTTGCCTAGCCACCGGCGAAGCGCGCCCAGCCTTGCCGAGGCTCGGCCTCACCAGATCACGAGACTTGCCCAACCTTGCCGGTGGCCAGGCGAGCCTTGCCGAGGGGTTGGGCTAGGCCCGCCTGGCTACTGACCTAGCGGGGTTGGGCCAGCCTCACCGTTGACTGGGCTTACCTTTGGCAAGCTCGTTGAACCTCACCCTAGCTTGGTGAGCCTCTGGCAAGCTTGCCAAATTAGTTGCCAGCAATCGGCGGACGGCGGCGACAGTAGATGGCAACCGCGGGGTGGTGGTAGATGAAAAAGAAAAAGAGAAAAGGGAAAATAGTTGATTCTTAAATTTGTTCCTAGGAACAAGAATCAACTCTTTTTTATTTTATTCTTATATCTACTTTAAATCAGTTTTCGATAACAAAAATTTTACCAACGATTCTATTTCCAAACTGCTCTCGGGAATAAAAAATCAGAATCAATTACTATTCGGATGGTTACCAAACAGGGGGCCTAACAATTTCTCTCCATCTAAAATTTCACATGATATCGAAGCTATAGGCTAGATTCTGAATTTAAAATGGCAGTCTCCTTTGCCGCGTTTTTTAGCCTTCATTGCTCTCTATTATTCTCCATAAATAGATTTCTGAATTTCAATTGTAGTCTTCATTGCTGCAGTTTTTTGTTTTCTTTGTTATCTATTATTCTCCAAAAATTCTTTCTTCTTTACACAGCCTTCATAGTTGCACTATTGCTCTTGTTCTCTTCTTAACATTCACTTTCCAAAATGGTCACATCTGACATCACACCCAAAGCCACAGATCCTACCATGGACCAATCTGAGAAGGTCGCCTCACAACACATGACAGGTGATCTTCAGAATATTAAGCCAACCTATAGATTGAATGAGAAGAAGTACCTCAAGTGGTCACAATTTGTCAAGACATATCTGAAGGGGAAAGGAAAACTCAGCCATTTACTTGGGATGGGACCCAAGAAAGGAGATCCTGATTTTGATGCGTGGGATGAGGTTGATTCCATGATCATGTCATGGCTATGGAATTCCATGGAACCAACCATAAGCAACACTTGTATGTTTCTACCAATTGCAAAGGAGATCTAGGATTCTATTCGACAGACGGACTTAAAGGCCTGTGATGCAACCCAAGTGCATGAAATTAAGGTGAAAACCAGTGGGACAAAGCAATGAGGTAAGACTGTTACCGAATATGCTAATTATCTGCAAAATTTATGGCAAGAACTCGATCATTATTGAGTATTTCAGATGCAGTGTCCAGATGATGCGGCCATTCTAGAGAGTTTTATTGAAAATGATCGGGTCTACAATTTCTTAGCCGGGCTTCATTTTGAATTTGACCAAGTCAGAATTCTAATACTTGGCAAGGAGGAAGTGCCATCATTGGAGGAAACAATTTCCTTGATTCGAGCGGAAGAAAGCCGTCGATCCGTCATGCTAGAATCGCAAGTTGTACAAGGGTCAGCCTTGACAACTAGAAAGGTTGATGAAAATGGTGACCTACCAAAGAAAGACAACCGGGACATCTTGTGGTGTGCCTACTACAAGAAGCCCAGACATACAAAAGAGCAATGCTGGAAATTGAATGGCAAACCAACTACTTCAGGTTGAGAGTGGGTGAATCAGGCAACACAGCCAAAGCCTTAGGTCCACCTAACTGAGAAAGCTGGTCAAGAAGAAGTTCAGGAGAAAGCAACCTTCAACAATGAAGAAATTGAGAAATTAAGAAATTAAGAGGTTTGTTAGGGTATCTTAATAAACCCTCTGGTGCATACTCACTAGCACTCTCAGGTAATTCTTAGGTTATTGATTCAGGGTCTACCAACCACATGACTCACACCTCATCCCATTTCAACACTTATACACCTTGTCCTAGCAATAAGAATATTATTGTGGCAAATGGGTTTCTTGCTACTGTTGTAGGGGTTGGAAATGTTTCTATCACGCCTAATCTCGTCCTTAAAGATATTCTTCATGTCCCTAAACTATCTACCAGTCTTATCCAATACGAAAACTCACAAAAGATCTTCATTGTCAAGTTGTTTTTTACCCATCTTACTGTGTTTTTCAGGATTGGGACTTAGAGAGGAGGATTGGACTTGCTAAGGAACAAAATGGGCTGTACTACCTTGAGACACCTCTCACTACAGGAATGATCATGGATAATTTATCTTTGTCATTTCTTAGTATTTCAAATAAATAAGCCATTTAGCTTCATCATTTTCGTTTTGGTCATCTGTCCTTTCAAGTCTTAAGTATTATGTTTTCATCCTTGTTTAAAAATCTGAATATTAAAAACTTCCATTGTGATGTTTGTGAATTAGCCAAGCATAATCGTGTACCATTTCCTATTAGCAATCACCGTAGTTTTAATACTTTTGACTTAATCCACAGTAACATTTAGGGACCTTCCACGATTCCAAATATCTCTGGAGCTCATTGGTTTGTCACTCTAATTGATGATTGCTTTAGGGACACGTGGACTTTCTTACTTAAACATAAATCTGATGTGAGTAGCATTATTCATTTGTTTCATTCCATGATTGAAACTCAATTTGGGGTCAAGATCAAGGTCTTCGGTCAGATAATGCTAGAGAATACTTCAATCAAGTATTGTCCCCTTATTTTCAAAAGGAATGCATTATCCATGAGTCATCTTATGTGAATACACCACAACAAAACGAGATTGCTGAAAGAAAAAAATGGCAATTTCCTTAACACAACTCGTGCCTTGTTGTTTCACGGACAACTTCCTAAAGCATATTGGGGGGAAATTGTTCTTATAGCTACATATATGATCAATGGACTACCCTCACGTACATTAGATCACAAAACCCTTATGGAATTTCTTTCTCAATTCTATCCTCACCTTCGTACATCTAATGATCTTACACCTTGAGTCTTTGGTTGCACTTCCTTTGTCCACATTCATCATCATCAACGAGGAAAGTTAGATCCTCGTGCAATCAAATGTGTGTTTCATGGTTACTCACAAACACAAAAATGCTATAAATGTTACAATCCTCCTCCTTAAAAATTCTATATCTCTGCAGATGTCACTCTTGTTAGAAATAAACCCTATTTTTCACAATCTTATCTTAGGGGGATTTTTCAATCATGGAAGATAAGGACCTCGATGTCATTGATAACTTAGATTTATCGTCCAATGTCCCTATCAACCAAAACTCATCCACTGTTGCTCATGAACCTATCTTGAATCCTGTCTCTTGTCCACCACAATCTCCCACACATCAACCTGTCTCTGTTCTTATTCCAACTAATCTAACTCATATCATGAGTCTAAGAGATTTTCTCAGGTGTATTCAAGGAGGACAACCATTCCAACACGAGCAGGTCTAAAATACCACTCCGGGTACTGTCAATGAAAGTACAGTAAGTTCTGAATCTCCTTTGGATGAACAATTTAGTAATACACCTGAGAGTGATCTCGATTTACCTATTACTGTTAGAAAATGGATTAAAGAGTGCACCAAGAAAATGGTACATCCACTTTCAAATTATGTGTCCCTTAATAGGTTATCATCACCATGGAGAAACTTTATTATGAGTATAAACACAATTGTTGTCCCTAATACCTTGTTTGAAGCACTATCAAAAGAGGAATGGAGGAATGCCATGAAAGAAAAGATGGAAGCACTCGAAAAAAATAAAACACAGGAAATTATTGACAGACCAAGGGGGAAAAATCTAGTTGGTTGCAAGTGGATATTCACTGTAAAGTACAAGGCAAATGGCTCTCTAGAGAGGTACAAGGCAAGATTGGTTGCGAAGGGTTACACTCAAACATATGGAGTGGATTACCAAGAGACATTTGCACTAGTGGCTAAAAAGAATATTGTAAGAATTTTATTGTCTTTAGCTACTCATTTTGATTAGGAACTTCAACAATATGATGTATATAATGCGTTTTTACATGGATATTTGGAAGAGGAAATCTACATGAGCATCCCACTTGATTTTGAAGGAAATGAAACAATTAAAAAGGTTTGTAGACTTAAGAAAGCATTTATACGGGCTCAAGCAATCACCTAAAGCTTGGTTTGAATGGTTTGTTAGAGTCATGAAAGCATTTGGATATACACAAAGCCAGGGAGATCATACAATGTTCACAAAACACTTGGACATGGGGGGAGTTACAGCATTGTTGGTGTATGTTGATGACATAATAGTCACAGGCAATGATGAAAGGGAGAAACAGCGGCTGAAACAGTGCTTGATTAAGGAATTTGAAATAAAGAAGTTAGGGAAGCTACGGTATTTTTTGGGAATTGAGGTTTCGTAGTCCAAACAAGGGGTCTTTTTTCACAACGAAAGTATGTGACGGATCTTTTGGAAGAAACTGGGAAGCTTGGTTGTAAACTAGTAGCTACTCCAATTGAGTCGACCTGGAGGCTAACAAAAGCAAAAGATGATGCAGTAATGGATTGAGAAATGTATCAACAATTGGTGGGAAAGTTAATTTACCTTACTCATACTCAACCAAATATATCCTATGCCGTTAGCTTGATTAGTCAATTCATACATAATTCAAAGGAATCACATTTATAGGTTA
Organism: Eucalyptus cladocalyx; assembly: GCA_017140615.1. NCBI lineage: Eukaryota > Viridiplantae > Streptophyta > Magnoliopsida > Myrtales > Myrtaceae > Eucalyptus > Eucalyptus cladocalyx. The sequence continues at coordinate 19,389,655 of CM029524.1, read as the reverse complement.
TTCATCAAGTCCTACACTACTTAAAATGTAATCCAAGAAAGGAAATACTTTTCAAGAGGAGTCAGATCTTAAGCTCGAGGCTTAATTATGCAGGCTCAATGGTTGACAGGAGGTCTACAATTGGTTATTGTACCTTCCTTGGAGGTAATTTGGTAACTTGGAGGAGTAAAAAATAGAATGTGGTGACAAGATCAAGTGCAAAATCTGAGTTTAAGGCAACGGCTCAAGGAATATGTGAGTTATTATAGATCAAGATCATTCTTGATGCTTGAAGGTTGAGTGGCAGAGTCCTATGAAGCTATTTTGTGACAATAAGTTTGCAATTACTATTGCTTATAATCCTGTGCAGCACAACAAGACGAAACATATTGAGATTAATAGGCACTTCATCAAGGAGAAACTTGAAGAATGATTGATTTGTTTGTCTTATGTTCCTTCAGGACAGCAGGTGGCAGATGTCTTGACCAAATGGCTTAATAGTGGAAGTTTTTATGAGCTAATTTCCAAGCTGGGAATGAAAGATATCTATTCACCAGCTTAAGGGGGAGTGTTGAGCTGTAAATAGACAGATTATATGATTATAAATACATTTGATTTTTTTATGAGGTCTTTTATTCTAATTAAATCCCACAAATCGTGGGATTTTAGCTTTTATTCTTTTTTAGGCTTTCTTTCCTTTATTTTTGTTTGCTAGGATTTATTTGTGTATTAGCCTATAAATACAACATTGTAAAGCAGCAGAAGATATGGATGTGAATAACAATTTCTCTCCATCTAAAATTTCACAATATTAATAATTGGTTTTGTCCCTCATGCGTAGGTTGACAACTCTTTGAACTCTGGAAATTTTGTGACTTGTCGTTTTGACATGTAGAAGCTTATTGTATTACAAGCAGTGAATCTTGTATCACTCTGACCCGATCACAACCCTAGAGGACTTCACGATGCCAAAGAATTTTAGAAATAGTATTTTAGCAAGTGATTTTTTGAATTACACATGACATCATTTCTTATAAGCACCCCAGGGTGCCCAAGTACATGAATGTAGGCACCCATTCAAAGGGGATACAAAAATCAAGTTAATTAGGATGCACATGATCATACTCTAATTTCTCTATTGTTTTATTATTTTGTTCCCATAACAAAATAATAACATAAATCCATTTTATAATATTAACTAATTTTTCTATTCTCCAGAGTTAAAATGTAGCTTGGGAATAGATTTGAAATAGAAATAGGTAGAAAAAAGTAACTTCTTATTTCTGAAAATAATTTTTAGAAATAAGTCATTTTCTTTTTTTTTCCTTTTTTTCTTCTTTCTCATCACTTGCTACTTCCCATCGTCTGCAACCCACCACCGCCTGCCATTGCCCGCCATTGACTAGAGGAGGAGCAAGAAGAAGAAGAGAGGGAAAATAAAAATAAGTTAAAATTAAAATTATTGAAAAATTAAAAGAAATTCTATGTTACAAAAAAATTTGTGGATTGTACCAAACGTATTTATATTCTTTTTATATTATGAGAATATAAATTTTGTGTAGTTATTAAATTCGTTCTTTTACTCTTAAATTGTTTGAGGGAAAAAAAAAGAGACTATTTCTAAAAATAAATTATTTCTAGAATAAAAATGTTATCAAACGGGATCTTTGTTATGGCAAGTTCGCGTATTCATCAATTCGTGCTAAACATTAAACGGATGGACTCTTAGGGTCTGTTTGTTTTTATTTCAAATAGTGTCGATTCTCGCTTTTTGTTCGAGAACAAAAAAAAAGAAGTAAATCCATTTGATAAAATTTTTGTTCCCATGAACAAAAACCTATCTTTTTGTTCTCGAGAATAGATTTGAAACGAGAATCAAAAAATAGAAAAAAAAGTAGCTTCTCGTTTCCAAGAACAATTCCTAGAATTAGTTCTCATTTTTTTCTTTTCTTCTATTTCTTTTTTTTCTCTCCTTCTCTTTCCCTTTCTTCTTCTTCCCTTTGGCTGGTCGCCGGCCTCGGCTATGGCCACGTCAGCACCAAAATGACGTCGTTTTGCAGTTGCTTCGCCAGAAAATCACCACATTGGTATTTTGGTTGGATTTTGGCCAAATTGGCACTTAAGTAATCCATTTTACTTCGATTTTAGCACATAAGTGTCCCTTTGTGCCAATTTTTGGCACTCCAAGGGTTCGGATGTCTGCTTTTGGATTTAGGATGGTGCGGCGTCATTTTTGGGCAATAGCATTGGTGCAACATTGTTTTGGGCAAGATGGTGCGGCATCGTTTTTTGGCAATGCGTTGGTGTGCGTTGTGTGGTCCACCAAGCCACATTGGATTGAGTGACATGTTTTGCCAGCCAAGTGAACTTGAATTTTCGACAGAATATCCAACTTGATCTATTTTTTTAATTATAAAAGTCAAGTAATCATTTTGATCGGAATATCCTGCCGTTGACACTTCAGTTATCATTTTTTCTCCGATTGGCACTTAAGTAAGCCATGGAAATTTTTGACATTAAAGTGAGTATTGTATACAACTTTTGGTATATCCACCGTACTTCCTCCCTCCTCCCTTTATGGAATTCACGGATTAATTGTGCTGAAAAATTAATCAACAACGTACGAAACTTATAACGCATTCGGCTTCTCTCTCTTCATTTAGGCTTCACATTTTCTAATATGGAATCTCCTAATTCCTTAGATTACTCCACGTGATGACATTGTCTGTGGGCCCCTTCACCTTACTCCGCTAATAACAAATCTCCAGGTTCTCAGTACCCATTAAAACGTAACACGTGATTGAGATAAGTGAAGGAATATTGAAAGCAAGTAAATTGAATGCAAGTAATTTGTCATGTTTAAAGATGTCTAGGCCAAGAGACCTTCCTGATATTCCTTTACTATCATTCCACGATCTTGCTTTCCTTCTCTCTCTCTTTCTCTCTGAATGGAGTAGCCTGCTGCTGTTGCTGCTGCTACCCTGCAAAATCTGGGTCGCTGGGCTCTAAAAATGCTTCACACAACTTCCCTGTCACTACCAGGATACTTTTCATGCTTCTTACTAAATAAGTAAACTGAATGCCCGATAATATGAGCTGTGGCTGGCAAGTTAGTTTTTACCAAGCCAATACTTCTTAGAGGGGTCTTTCTCTTTCTTATCGAAAGTCGCAGCACCTAATTTTTGATAAAAACCATTGCCTACTTATATCGTCGGACTTACTCACGTCTGCATGATTTGCTCTCTTCTAATTCATATACCGGAAAACTTATGGCTGACTTTGCTCAAATAACTCGTCTTCCTAAGACTCCAGAAGTTCACAACGCTGCCCGAGTGCCCATGCTAACCATGCAAATGGTTACGTCTTTATCTGAACGTTAGCCATTGACGACTGTTGACATATTGGACATGATGATACATGTAACTGGTAATAATGCCAGGATGCCTTATAATGCTCACATGATATAAGGTAAAAACAAGAACACGGTCGACTTCATTTCCTATTATCAACCTCCAATGGCATATGTCGCTTATTTGTCTCCCCATGATTCATGTATCTGGTTATTCATGGATTTGTTTCCAAAACCTACAATATCAGTTATTAAATCCCGTTAATCTGTCAAAATAAAATACATTTTAAACTATGTACATTTATATGTATGAAAAATATCTAGGCTCGAACGCATTTAAATGACCACTGTTGAATACTAATGGAATAATGCTGCAATAACGCCGGTTGCTTTGCAAACTCAATATAGGAAAAGCAAAGTGGTCGACTGCATTTTTGCTATATCTGTCTTCAAAATAATTGGGAGGCTTGTTCTGCTTCCACACGATACATGAATCTACCCAATGATGAATTTATTTCCAAAGCCTATAATACGTCGACGATGCTTGAACCTTATCTGAAATCACCTGAGATTTCCTTTGTCGAAATAGAATTGGAATTTTTCTGGTTGATAAATAACTGATGAGATAATACAATGCAAATGTGGAGGATAATGGCAGTTTTATCGCGGAATTAATTGCTTAAAGCGCTGCATCATACAACGTAGCTGATTGTGGACTCGTGGGATTCACAAAATTGGCGCAGAATGAGAAATGTCATGGTTCTAGTACGGACAGGAAACGCAAATCATATGGGGAGGATATATTTCTTATCATATCTCGACAGATAAATACTTGTCCTTGTCCAGTAAAAACTTCCACCGATATGGGAGAGCCATTTCAGTAATGAAGCAGTACACACAATGCACCAGGAAGCAGGATATGTACTGTATTTAAAAGGTACTTTTCGAAACTTAAATTTTCTCGAGATATCATAATTACGATAGTATAGCATTTATATGGCGACGATAAGGATATATTAAATTGTCCAACTAAGAATTTTGAGCATCCTAATCCTTCTCTTTTCCTTAAATACACAAGTGCACCTAAGGATGAGATGTGGCTAGTATTTCATTTGCCAGTATACACGCATCGTTGGCATGTATGAGGCATTATACATACCAATAATCACTAATTTACATGCCATATACATGAGACTGAAGGAGATTCTGGGCTGTCTTTAGGCGGTAAGAGATTAATTGCTTGAAAGACAGGAAATTTTTTGACAACCAAAAACATTAATCCTGACCAAAACAGGAGCTCCTATAAAACCCCCTATTCCAAGCCCTTCAACTCACATCTCCATTCTCTTATCTGGTCTTTCTCGAGAAGTTCCTTTGCCCTTTTCCTGTGCTTTAGCCATGGCGAGAACGACTAGGGGTCGCCAAAGGATTCAGATGGCTAAGATGGACAACGAGAGTAACCTTCAAGTTACCTTCTCAAAGCGCCGATCTGGCCTTTTCAAGAAGGCAAGCGAGCTCAGCACTCTCTGTGGTGCAGATGTCGCGCTGATTGTCTTCTCACCAGGTGAGAAGGCCTTCTCCTTTGGTCACCCTAATGTCGACACCGTGCTCGATCGATTCCTCAATGGCAACGAGCTGCCCCAGCAGACTGCTGGCACAGCGCAGCTCATTGAGGCTCATCGCAACGCCACTATTTGTGAGCTCAACATGCAGCTGACTGAGGTGCTTGGCCAACTTGAAATGGAGAAGAAGCGTGGCGAGGAGCTCAAGAAGGCGGTGAGGACTAACCAGGATAACCACTGGTGGGAGAGACCAGTCGATGAGCTGAGCGTGCCACAACTTGAGCAGTTGAAGATCTCGCTGTTCGAGCTCCGGAAGAACGTTGGCAAGGAGACGGAGCAGATGGTGATCCAGGCAACCAACACTCAACCATTCTTTGGAGCAAGCTCAAGCCATGGACCGCCTATTCCTTTCCAATCGCAGAATGGAACCAGCGCTCCAGTGATGCCACCCAACCCTCATCAATACAACTTTGGATTTGGATCCGGATATTTTTGAGCTCTCTATCGGCTCTATGGATATGTGGTTATATGCTTATTTAGTGATGTATTTTGAAGTTATTTATGTTTCTGAACTTTTATTTGCTTGTATGATCGTATGTGTGAAGTCATTTTGCATTTACATAACAAAACAAGAAGCTAAAGGGGTCTGTTTAAAGATTTCAAGGGGTATAATGCGTTCCCTGTTATGTTCATATCTGATTAGTGAGAATGTTGTGCTTAATCTTTGCTCTTGTTGTTTGATTATGTTATAGCTTCAGATCAATCGATCATCGGTCATTCGTCACCTGCTGCAATTAGACATCTGAGCGGGCCAGTTAACCCTCCCTTAAACCGATTGTCTTAGGAGGTTTATCCTCATTGAACTTGAAGCATGTTGCTTTGGTTAATTGAATCTAGGGACAAGATCTTCTATTCTTTAAAGGACAGAAGATTGATAATAATAAAATAAAAAAAATAGATCCCCAGATGTAGGCGACAGTTTCAACAATGCGAAGGTGTTGGATTGATCGCCGTAATCTAGCAGATCTTCATTCGTATAGTAATTACCATAGAAGAAGGATACGTTTTTCGGCATTTCACATCCATGACGCGCGAAGCCGGTCCGTGGCTGTCACTCTCCTCAAGCCATTTTGATATTCGAAAGAAAGTAATGGACACCAAATGCAGTATGTAAAAGGTATTTTTCATCCATTTTCCTTCCATCTCAGCATATTGAAGGCAGTAAAAACTAGTAGGAAGCCAAACTAAGCACCGGGATGTATGTAAAGTTTGAATATGGTTGAATGTGCAGGGTAGGAAGGAATTAAAAACTTCTTGTTCGGAAATAGAAGTAAACTATCAAAGTTCCTGCATAAGGCCAACTCCTGATGGGGCGAAAGAGTATTCATTTCCTATCTCTTTGAATTGTATCGATTTCTAATTATATGAATCAAAACAATAGAGCAGATTTATCTTTCCTTCCAGCTATCGATACTTTCATATGACTCAGGAAGATGCAGAATGCACATCGCACAATCTCACTTGACATTTATGCTTGAACATTATCATTTATATGCTGCTAATGATGACAGGCTTCACTCAAATAAGCCTTTTGAAGCCCGCTTTTGCTGGAGTACTTAAGATCATGGAGCACTTACGGGTCAGATCGCACGTCCCTACTTGGCAGCATCATGTGAAGTTTGGCGAAAGCGATGACCAGTATAATTCATTCTTCACTTTTCAATGTCCTCTTTTTTCTTTTCTGCTAAATTAAAAATGAGAATTTTATGTTATTTACACTGAAAAATGAGTGTTTTTTTCATTACCCACCCACCAGTTTCTCTGATCGTCCTAGTATAGGAATATCTTGTTCCAATGACTACTTCGCTACGAAGATTTATTGTTACTTTTGTTCTTTTACTGATAGAAAAATAGATTTTCCAAATGAAATGAGTCACAATTGTAGCAGATTCGCTTATGCAGCTTTGCTGAATACTAAAACGTTTAGTCTGTATCAGGCTATCAAACTGATTAGACATATCATTTGCATCTGCGGTTCTTTCCTTGACCATCAGATCAATCAGACTTTGAGCTTAACACTGAGTCGTTCACTTGACATTCAAGAGCTATTCGATAACCTCGATCCTTGACAGGAAAATATACACGTCACCCAGACATTAGCATGTTCGACATAGTGGCTCTTTCACCATCGGATCATTCAGAGTAAAAAACAGACTCAAGTGATCAGCTTTGATGACAATATGTCACCTCTGTTTGCGCTTTGAAAAGCGAAGTTGGCGGAGACAAACGAGGGGCTGCAACATGCGTAGAGTTCTGTTCTAGCGCCAGCAAACTTCTTACAGGGTACATAAATGCTCCTGTTGTTTGCTCTTTTTTGACTCCATTTTTGTTTGTTTGCTGATCTTCGGCAGAATTTGGGATACTCTCATCTATAAGTGAAGCCCTATGCCAAATAACACCAGAAGTAATTTATGAGATAATTATGGTTCTAGTTTGGAAACTGAAACATGGTGAACTTCCATGTCTTTTTTTTTTTTTTTTTTGATAAAAGGTAATAGATATAATAAGGAAAGGTCAAAAGTACAAAAGATCACCGCATCAAAAACTTGCACTCAAGATAAACAATTATAATGGTAAACTTCCATGTTGATATAACCAAAGGAGAAGAAAATTGAGTTTAAGTGAATATGAAGGTTCTCTTGAGAAATATAGAATTATTCATATGTCCATTGTTTTCTTTCAAGGGTACAAATGCATTCAAGTTGAGTTAAGTAGAGTCGATACACTGGTAGGCTCGAGCTCGATGCGACTCACAAACTCAATCCTAGAAATTGACTTTAGCTTGATTGAGTATTATAAATATACCCTGCTTGAGATCAATTTGACCAAGCTCGATTATGTTTATTGGGTTGTAATATGTTTTTTTAAGATCTTTCATGTCCAATTTACGAGTACTAAAAATCTTCAACAAAAAAATTACTTTTTCGATAAAACTTGCAGGCCTATCTATCTAAAGAAAATTGTCTAAAAAATCCTAAATTTATTTTATGACAACCAATTTAATCTTAAAACTTTCAATGGTGCTAATTTAATTCTAAACATTTATGTGATTTGTCAAATTAGTCATAAACATTTCGATAATTTAGTCTTTCTGGCCAAATTTGACCAAAAATAACTGATATGGTAGTCTAGCCAGCAAAAGTCATCCTTCGTGACACGATCAGTGCTGATGTGGAGAATTTTTTTTTTTTTTTTAATTTTCTGCATTTCTTCTTTTTCTTTTCTATTCCCTTTTTCCCCTTTTCCCTTTGTCAATGGCCGGTGAAGGTTGCTAGTCACCAACAAGGGCCTCAACATCCTTAGGAGGTCACCTACGCTTGTGATGATGAGGGTTGCCCTCCCTTGCCTAGGCGATTAGAACTAAATTGGCTTAAAGGACTAGATTTTTTGCAAATCGGTAAAAGATTTAGAACTAAATTTGTAAATTATCAAAATGTTAAATTACTAAATTGGCATAATTGAAAAGTTTAGGACTAAATTGGCAAACCATCAAAAGGTTTAGAACTAAATTAGCACAAAATTAAATTAGCCGCCGTACAATAAATTTAGGATCTTTTGGAAAATTCTCATCCATCTAAGTGCTAGTGGGCTCTAGCTCGCCCGAACAAGCCACTTGAGTGGCTTGATCTCGAGCGGACTTAGGAATTAGCTGATTCGATCTAGATACTCATTGAGTAATTGCGGAGCAACTCTTGCCTTAGCTTGATTCGCTTGAATTTCCATGGCTCTACTCGTGTTAATGCTCAAGGAATCTTGAGAAAGTTGGCGTCAAGAGTTCGAGATGCAATACAATTGCTCAGCGGTTGTCATCAGGAATGTGCTGGTGCGGAGGGACTCCACTCACACATCATGGGGTATCAATTAATGGGAAAAGTACTTTTTAAATTGATTAGACTTGTGCCAATTGGAGAAATTGTGTAAAAACTCCTAAATTTATTACAATTTTAAACTTTTTAATTTTACCAATTAAATCTTAAACCTTTTTATATTTTACCAATTGAGTTTATTCAGTCAATTTTGACCGAAAATTATTGACGTGGATATCAATCATCTTATATGATATAACCGATATCCGATATGAAAATTTTTTCATAATATTTTAAATATTTTACTTATTATTTATTAGTTATTTCCTTTTATCTTTTATCTTTTCTTTTTCTTTTTCTCACTCCGCCGATCACTGCTAGGCTTTGTTGATGGCCGATGGAGGTTGCTAGCCTCAGGCAAATGCTGCCTTCGCCGATCTCAAGAGAGGGACACTTAGGCCCAAGCTAGGAAAAAGGAAAAAAGAAAGAAGAAAGAAAATGAGGAAAAGGAAGGAAGGAAAAAAAAAAGGAATAATTTCATTAAAATTTTTGAAAATTATTTAAATAACATTAAAAATTATCCACCTCAACATTAGCTATGTCAGATAGAACAACGAGTGTTCACATAGGCGATTTCCAGCCAAAATTAACTAAATTGATTCAATTGGTAAAACGTGAAAATGTTTAGGATTCAATTGGTGAAATTGAAAAGATTATAATTGAAATAATAAAAGTATAATAAGTTTAACTGGACAATTTCAACGTGCCAATTCAAGCCTAAAGTTTTTAGTTTTACTAACTAAGTCGTAAATTGACCAATATAACTAATCCAACCAATTTTGGCCAAATATTATTAGCATGTATAACAACCATCTTATGTAACAAAATACGTGCTCATGCAAATAAAATTTTCCATTTTTTCATATTTTTTAAAATAATTTTTTATTCTTTTTTATTCTTTGATTTGTTTTCCAACTCTAGGCCAACAAGGGCCTCATGGCCTCTTTGTTGGCCAGCCAACAAGGGTATTGGGCCCTTGTCCAAATCTAGAAGAGGGTCGCAGTCTACAATTGGGGAAAAAAAGAAAGGAAAGAAAAAAGTTATTAAAATTCTGAAAAAAAATTTAAAAATAAAAATTGGTCACATTAGCACTTATCGTGTCGTGTAGAACAGCTAACATCGGTGATTTCTAGTCAAAATTGACTAGATGAACTATATTGATAAACAGTATATGTTTATGGCTTTTTTTAATGCTTTTCCCATTAATTCTTCAAAAAATCCAAAAAAGAGGTAATGTATTTACTGTTAAATTTAATTAAGTGAATTGGCACATATATAATAGATGTAGAAGTAATTTAATAATCTTTAGTTGTATATGATCGTGTTGCTCTCACACGGAATTATATAGTCCAGATATAGACAATCTGATTCGCCACAAAATAATTCGAAATTAGAATATGGTTTACAAGCTATTTATTTACCCTCCCATCGTCGTTCAAAATGTCAAATAGAAAGAAGACATGGACCCACCCTCGAAAGAAACCCTCCTCGTCGGGCCCATAGCTTTTGGCAAGCAATTCGAATTCCGAGTTGCAAATATTCATCTTTTTTATCAATTATTGTCTAAATCAAAAACAAAATTTGTTATATAACCTTAATTAATCAAAAATGCCCTGCCAAGTCAAGTCCATGCATATACTTTGACTCGCATGCCAAACCCCAGCCGTTCCCTCCCCGTTTTATTTGAAAAAGTCCTGTCTAACATTTTGTCAAATAAAAAGAAAAATCAAACATCCTAAAATAAGCGTCCACGCAAAGGGAATGAGCTGGAATCCTCGTTCAAAAGCGACTCTTTTTTCAGGATGTCCGAATACATTGCAATCGGCCGCTTCGAGATGGTTAACCTAACGTTGATTAAGCATCTGGATTAGGGATCGATATAATGGCAAAGTGCAACTTCCGGGCCTAGCGAGACGCCTTTGATAAAAAGAAAAGTATACTTTAGGAATTGAAAATGCAATTAACAAAGAATAAAATTGTGGAATTGAATGCCTCAACTCCACCTTCATTCTCTTTTGATTAGAATAATGTCCTTGATTGATGTCCCCAAACTCTTAAAAGTTTTGGTTTTAGTTCCTGAAAACTTATGTTGCGATATTTAATGATTGAAAATATAATGTCCGCAAGTTTCGGTTAATCGTTAGATGATAAATTGAAAATTTTATAATGACAATTGCAATGTAAATGTAATTAGATGATATCTATCTTCATCGGGCCATCCTCGCTTTGAAATGAAAGACATGTAATGTACATTGAATTCTTTAATCTCGATTAGTTGTAATGCACGTAAGAGGATTGAGGACCAAGATACCACTAGATTGATGATTAGAAGCAAAAGATGGAGAATATAGTTATTGTTTTCAATTGTATTAAACCTATTGTATTGAGTCAATTCGGCCTTAAATCCTTCAACCGTGACAATTGAGTCTTAGAAATCTTTTGACAATTTGTCAATTAATCTTTTTGGCCGAAAATTGTTAATATGGATGTTGGCCATTTTGAGTGATATAATCGAGTTGACTAGGACAACTTTTTAAATTTCATTTTCTTTCTTTTTCCTTTTTCATTCTTTCTTTGGCAATCACTGAGCCTCAGCAAATAGCCATAAGAGAGAGCCTTTGAGGGTCGACCTTGCACTATCTTGACGAGGTCAAGCCTGGCAAGGCTTTACCTAACTAGATCTCGGCGAGGACAAGCCTTGCTTGAAGACGATGAGGTTGGCCTCACTTGAGACCAGTTGCCACCATCACCATGGATCGACAATTTGAGGAGGAAGAAAGAAAGAAAGAAAAAATTATTTTAAAAATCTAAATCTTTTTAAAAGATTGTAAAAATTATTTACATTAACATTAGTCACGCCTCTTAGGACACGATTGGCATCCACGTTTATATCTTTTCTATTGAAATTGGCCGGAATGATTAAATTAACAAATTGATAAGAAGTTTATGATTCGTTGGCACAATTAAAAAGTTTGGAATTGAATTAGTATAAGTGTAATAAGTTTATGATTTTTTTGATAATTTCCCTATATGTTGACTTGATTGCCAAACCCCGCCGTTCCCACCCCGTATTATTTGAAAAGTCTTGTTTAATATTCTGTCAATTAAAAAGAAAAATCAAACATCCTAATATAAGTGTCTAGCCAAAGAAGAATGAGCTGGAATCCTCATTCCAAAGCGACTCTTTCTTCACAGTGTCCTAATACATTGCAATCGGCCGCCTTGACAAGGTTAAACTAAGCATTACTTTAATCACTAAAATTCCAATATTCTAGTGATGATTAAGCACTTGGATTGGGGTCGTCACATAATGGCAAAGTGCAACTTCCGGGCCTAGAGGGACGCCTTGATAAAAATAAAAAATAAAAATGCAAACTTTAGGAAAGGAAATGGCAATTAATAAAAGCTAAAATTGTGGAATTGGGATGCCTCGACTCCACCATCATTCTCTTTTTGTTTAAGTAACACTTCTATTGTCCCCGAACTTTTGAAATTTTGGCCTTTTATTTTTGAAAACTTTTGTTGCTATAACGAGCAACTTTTGCAAATTTGAGTTACTCGTCAGACAACAAATTGAAACATCAATAAATGACAAATTGCAACATAAATGCAATCTCAATCGATTAGACAATAACTTTCTATATTGAGGTATTTTCAATTTAAATCGAAAGTCATATCCTACTCATTGGATTCTCTTTTGTCGATTAATTGGTGTAATGCCTATAAGAGGATGGAGGGTCCAAAATACGATTGGATCGATGATTATAAAACAAAGGATTGAGAACATAGTTATTAAACTATATATATAAATTAAAGAGATTTGGATAATGTGCAAGGTACAATATAAATGGGATCCCGATGGAGGACACGAGCCGGAAGAGGGAGAATCCAAAGGAAAACAGCTAAGACAAAAAAATGCCTGTCCCCACGGGGGGCTGAGGTGGCAGATTGATTGACCGGGGGCCCACGCCACCCAATCAACGGGAGAGATTTGAAAGATGATGACAGGATGGTTCGTTAAGAAAAGAAACGGCTGGGGCCCGCACTTTGATGTGGGGCCGGGGCCGATGCGCGCTGGCCCAGCTCCTCCCTCCATCCCAGCCGTCGAAACAAATAAAAGGAAATTTTCGAAACGAAAATAAAGCTGTACAATAAAAATAACAAAAAAAGAGAAAAACCAGGGGGAGTTGCTGGCGAATCGTTGTATCCCACCGACTGAACGAGCCGCTTCCGTACGCGTGGGGTGCAGTAAAAGACAAAAGAGTCGCGAAATTATTATTTTCTTTTTTTTTTGTTAATTGATTATTTTATATTTTTATTATTATGATTATTTAGAGAGAGAAAGAGAGAGAGAGAGGGGTGTGCTGGCGCCTGCAATCCGAACGTACGTGGGCGCGCCGGGCAACAGCTCAGATCTTCAGCCGCACGCATGCCCATGCACGCACCCTTGTCTGGAGCTGCTCCGGGCTCCAGGATCCCCTGCCCCCGTTCCCAGCTGGGCGCCCGTGAGCTCTCCCCTCCGCATCCGCATGATCAACCCCCTGCCTCTTTGAGCTTGACACGTCATCTCTACGAACACTTTTTTTTTTTTTCTTTTTTGGCATGGGCTAGGATCTCTGGACGTTGATCGCGTGGGGCTCGTAGAGAGGGCCCATCACATAAGACCGGGTGATCGATGATTGTGATTGAGCTAATAGTCTAGTGTATAAGGATGCGTTTAGTAATGTTTTTATTTCGATAAATAATTTTTGAATAAAAATAATTTTTTTTATTTATGTTCTAGAAAATAATTTATGAGTATAAGAACGCATTTGGTAATTGCAAAAAGAAGAAGTGTTTTTCAGAAGTGTTCCCAGAAACAAGAAACAAATTTTTTCCACTTTGTTTTTATTTCAAATCTATTCCTGATAATAAAAATGTAAATAAACGTGTTTCTGTTCTTTTTTTGTTCCTCAAAATAAATAAATAAAACAGAAATTTTTATTCCGAGGAACAGAAACACAAATAAACAAATAGGCCCTAAGTCTAAGCAAATATTTTTAAATAGTGAAAACTTCCTTTTAAAAAAAAAAAAAAGGAGGAGACCTTTTATTGCTCAAAGTAGATTGAAATCGATGAAATTATTGATGGAGAAATGGGAATAAATTATCTATTGAGAATCAACCGGTTTCAAAATCAAAAGACACCTATTCGAATTTGAATCCGTGGATCAAATGTAATCAGAGTCATTACCTCATAACATCCTGTTTACTCAATCTCTACAATTTACTAGGTACACACAATGGATGAGGCCCAATAAGATAAAAACCATATGTTAATTACTCAAAAAGTGATGTGAAGTTCTTTTTGTTTTTTCCCTCAATCTAGGCAAGAAAAAAATAATAAAAAATTCCAAATAAGGGTATAAAATACTCTCATATTATCAATTAAGGACTTCGAATTGTTAGGTCACTTTATAAGAAAGGATTGCTGGTTAATGGCATTTTTTTCATTTAAATTGTTTATATTTATTTCCTTTTTTCCATAAAAAAAAAAAAAACTAAAACTCCAAAAAAAAAAGAAGAAAAATTACAAGACGAAAAAAAAATATAGACTCTTATTTGAAGCAGGTTTACATTATGCTTTTATTTAAGAAAATGAGAATATTTTATCTTTTTATTTAAAATAATATTCATTTCGGATCTTTATTTTAATAAAATAAGAGCATTTCAAACTATTATTTGGAATTTTCATAAAAAAAAAAATGTCCTCTTTTAATATGTAAATTTTTTTATATTTGTTTGATTGTTTTTGCTAAGATAGAAATGAAGTCGCTTCCTTTATAAATTGTCGTCTCTCTATTTCCTTTTTGGACCCACCCAACACTTTATCCTACCTGGAGCTTCCATTCATTTTATGAGGAAAAAGAACGAGGGGGAATATGCCCAACTTTTAGACAGGGACTCGCCTAACACGATACCTGCACAGTCGTGTAACTCATGTTTCGGTTCATAATTTTGGTTATTGGGATGTGACAGGTAATCCCCTCTGTCCAAACAAAGAAGGGATGACCGGACCACCATTGAAAAATCGAAAGGGCACGACATGAAAACGACGTCTCGAGCTTTTAGACTTCCAAGTTCAGCCACGAGAACTCCTAATGCTCGCCAGCCAACGCCTCGCTGATCCCCATCCAAAAGCAACCACCATACTTTGTTTCACACGTGTCGTCTCGTATTGTTTTATCGCTGAGATAATCACTGAGGAGGGTCCTTGGACTTCATCATCAATTTATGTAATGTCGTACTTAAAATTTTTATTTATTCAATCATGTTTTTCGTGACGATTCTTTTGTTAAAATATTTCATCGAGAGTGCTGACGTCGCCTTATCATAATGAGACTCGGCTCTCTTTGGTCATTCGAATTGAAAGTGATCACGGCTTATTCGACATCAAAGACCATCATAGATTTTAATGGCATTTATAGATTCCTCCGCATTTATTGGCTTATCTAGGTTGTTGATGGTGAAAGAAAAAATACAATAGTCGTAGCAGCTTGTTAGAATACTTTTTTGTTTTCTATTCTCTCTTTCAATTTCTTCTTTGCGATGGTTTTTTCTATTAAGTTTTAATGACCGTGTAAGTGCCAACGCAGCACTTAACGACCGCATCACCGTTTCCTTTACTATTTAAATATAAATTTTAATTTGAACATACAAATATATAGCTGAAGGACTTAATTGCATAAGGAAAATGTCACGATCGATATTGCACAAATTGAAAAAAAAATATAAGCACCTTCCTCGCCATTGTCCCTTTATCATCGTATGAAATGATCAAGAAAACCCATGAATTATATAGTCTAGCTGTTTTAATTGATTCCACTTTTGATGAAATTCCTTTTTATGACATGTTGACTAGTCAAATGCATCTAGATCGACAAACCAATTTCCATGAATTTTACGGTCAAAATTATGCTCGGTTCATATTAGAATGAAATCAAGCTGCATAAGAAGTTAATTAGACTTCTTTATATATCGAGTGATAGGATTAGTGCACTAAAACACAGCTGTCTTTGGAGATAAATCATATTCGTTGTGAAGTATTTCCTCCCTTTTTCGATTCAATTTTATCATTAAAAGGGAAAAAAAAAAAAAAAAGATGATAGACATCTGCTTAAAGCCGATGATGAATCCCAAAAGAGGGATGAAAAATCAAAACTTCACGTTATTGGACAGCTAAACACCGGAAAAATACTAATTGCGCAATTGCATTCATTTCAGTATGATTTTGTTCATTGACAGCTTGGTCATAGGGAGAGGAGATTGCAGATAAAATTTCAGCAATGAGTAAAGCTGTTGCCAATCCCAAGCGCAAACTAGCCGACATAATATTATATTTATCCACTCCCCAAAATTCGAGAGAATTGGCTGGAGCATGAGGGGAAGAAAACAAGGAAAAGAAAGAAGCAAGATAGAGAGAGAAAGAGAGAAAGAGAGAGAGAGAGAGAGGGGGGGTCCAGGGGAGACGCAGTGGGGTTGACCTTGCTGTATCAGTGCTCACATCTGAAATGCCCCAGCTAGATTCCAGCCTGTTCATCCCCCTCCTCCTCCTCCTCCATCACCCAAATCTCTCCCCATCTTTCCATATTCATCATCATTCCTCCCCCTTCTTATTCCCTCTCCCTGTCTCTCTCAAAGCTGCAAGCCCACGACTTCACATAAACTCAAACTGGGGGTGTTCTCTGCTTTGCTTCCACTCCAAGGAAAGAGCTCAGCGATCCAAGCATGGATCCTTGCCCCTTCCTCCGCATCCTCGTCGGCAACCTCTCCCTCAAGCTCCCTCAGCCCTCCTCCTCCTCCTCCTCCTCCTCCGCCGCCGCCCCCTCCTCCACCGTCCACCCTTCTTCCTCCTCCTTCTTCTGCAAGGTCAAGCTCTCCAACCTCCCTCCCCAGCACGCCTCCCTCCCCCTGACCTCGCCCCCGACCGCTCCACCGAACCCCACCCCTCCTCCCAGCCCCTCGCCGCCTCCTTCAGCCTCCCCAAGCCCCTCCTCGAGAAGCTCGCCCTCCAGAACCCCACCCTGAGGATCGAGGTCTACCGGGGCCGCTTCGGGGGCGCCTGCGGGCTGGTCGGCGGCTCGAAGCTGATCGGGAAGGTGTCCGTGCCGCTGGATTTGAGGCGGGCCGAGGCGCGGGCGGCGTCGGTCCACAGCGGGTGGGTCGACATCGGCAGGAAGAGCGGGGAGAAGCTGTACGTGAGCGTGAGGGCGGAGCCCGATCCGAGGTTCGTGTTCGAGTTCGAGAAGGAGCCCGAGTGCAGCCCCCAGGTGTTCCAGGTCCAGGGGAGCGTGAAGCAGCCGGTCTTCACTTGCAACTTCAGTTTCCGGAACAACGTCGGTGACCGGAGCTTGCGATCCAGGTAATTGGTCTCGCTTTCGATTTGAACTGGTGCTTTTTCACTTATATCTTGCTGGGTTGAACGGTAAAAGTGGATTTCGCGAAAAAGATCGAAGCTTTTCCGGTCTCTGTTCGCGGCATGTTTTGGTTCTAAAAATGGAAATTTCAAGTAGGTAGGACTCGATTGGTTGTTTCCGGGAATGAGAAAAAGGGTTGTAGTGAAAACGAAAAGTGAATCATTCGATCACAAAAAGTTTTTGATTTTTGCGATGATTGGTGCTTCTTCAATCCGGTTTTGATTCTAACCGAGTTGTCCTCCTGCCATGGAACAGATCGTCCTTGTCCGAAACAAGCACATCGCGGAGCTGGATACCGTCTCTGGTCGGCAGCGACAAGGACTCGCATTCGAAAGAGAGAAAGGGATGGTCCGTCACCATCCACGACCTCTCCGGCTCTCCCGTGGCAGCCGCGTCGATGGTGACGCCCTTCGTGCCGTCCCCCGGGTCTGACCGGGTCAGCCGGTCCAACCCGGGCGCGTGGCTCATCCTCCGCCCGTCCCACGGCACCTGGAGGCCGTGGGGCCGCCTCGAGGCCTGGCTCGAGCACGGCAGCTCCGACATGCTCTCGCACCGATTCGAGCTCCTTCCCGACACCACCACCGCGACCACGGCCACTGTGGCCAACTCCCCCATTAGCATTAAAAACGGGGGCAAATTCACCATAGACTTGACCAACAGCGTGTCGCCGATGAGCAGCCCCAGCAGCAGCATGGATTTAGGGTCCGGGTCGTGGTCCGGGTCGGGATCGGGTTCGGACTTTGTAGGATTGGGGCTGTGGCCAAATTCGGTGCCCGGTGGGTTCGTGATGTCCTCGACCATGCAAGGGGTGAACAAGGCGAGCAAGCCGCAGGTGGAGGTGGGGGTTCAGCACGTGACGTGCACTGAGGACGCGGCGGCCTACGTGGCGTTGGCGGCCGCCATCGACCTGAGCATGGATGCTTGCAAATTGTTCTCCCGGAAGCTGAGGACAGAGCTGAGGCAGCAGAGTCAGGAGTGCGCCATCTGATGCAATAACCCGTCGAAACTACTCAGGTCGAAATCTCGACTCGGGATGGATGGAGCGCGCCGGGGTCACGGCCATGTCGTTTTTTACAATCAAGTCTCACGTGGACCTCTCATGATGCGACGATTGTCGTGGCGGGAGCGGATGATCCGTGACGCGGGCATTTGATTTTCTGTTCTTTAATTATCCTTACCATGATTCTTTTGATGAGTTTTGTTTTTGGTCGTTGGAGGATTAGGAAGTGTACATAGGAGGAGGGTGAGTAGGGGCGATCATTAACTTTTGTTTTTTTTTGTTGCTGTTTTCTTTGGATGTACATCTCGTGAGCTGTGATCACTACTGGGAATTTGAATTGGCTTTTGATGTTTCATTGGTTGGATTTCTGACGTACTGTTGCGTTGGGTTTATTTTATGTTGTCCCTGTGCCTTGGCAGTAAGTAGTTGTTGTTCATAGGGATGGATGATGATGTCCTAGAATCCAATGCTTCGGCTTTGCTGGAATTCTCAGGACTGTTGAATCACATGATGATTGATGGCAGCGGCAGATAGGACAAGGCAAGAGCCAGGAATCCTAAGCCCTCTCCTGAAATCTAGCTCCTCCTTTTTTTTTACTACTCTAATAAACTACACAAGTTAAAAATTTAAAAAACTATAAAAGTTTTGGCCCCAAAAAATTTTGAAAAAATCATTCCTCCTTATTTTATGTCACGAGCGTGGGTTACTTTTCACTCATTTGCGCCGTTATAAAACATTAAAAACGAAATGGATACTCTCTTTTCGCCACTTTGCGATTTCAATAACTACAAATAATATGAGTGTTGCATTGTCAAGGGCTGATGGAAACTCAAACAACGACACACGACACACTTTTTCCTTAATATAACAAAAAGAAGAAGACGCTTTTTCCCCACTTCCCACTCTCTTTGCTTATGAGTCCATGAAAAGTAGGCCATCAGAAAGAGAAAATGAACATAGATTGCCAAAAGGAAAGAAGAGGTCATGTCGCATTGAGAATACCGTATGGTCCCTGGAGTTTTGTTTTGTGTTTTGAAATGATCCTCTGCTTAGTTAATTCTGTCATGGCATGCCAAAGTTCCAAATATGTTGAATATCACCCAAGTCATTTTTCTCTTTTCTCTTGAAGGAGTCTTAAGAATTCTGCATGTCTAGTGCGACAAATATAAGGAAGCTGTGGAGCAATTATAATTACAATGAAGTGATGATGAATTTACAGCTAGACTAAAGTCGATGTTGATGTCCTTGTACCGACAGGTCCGATGTACGATGAAAAGATGTGTCTGGATGCAACCTTTTCATTGCCTAAATTGCGGGCCGTTACTTTTCACGTGAAGCAACAATTGCAACAATATATTTTTCCTCCATTTTTTGTTGGGGCGAAATTTCTTTTCATAATAACTTATAGGGTCATAAATTACAGTCATCACCCATACTGGGTTTGCGGATCATCTGTAATCAACAACTTTCCCATTGTCTATTTGCATCGTGCTCTCTAATTGTTAAATCGACTCATATTTCTTCACCTAAAACCCAACTAGTCTGTCTCTCTCTGTCTCTCTCCCCACTCATTACCTATGTGGCTAGGCAGCCGAATTTGCTCACCTGCATCCATTGTTGCATTGGCGCCACCACCTCACCGGTCAGCACTTACCTCCACGTTCGTGGCCACACAAGCTCGCGGCTCCAACTCTCTCCCTTGACCAACAAAGTCCCTTGGGATCCTGTTTCCTTCACTCCAGGTTTTTTCACCCCACCCCGGATCTTGGCAACAGATCTTGGCGAGGCCTCGTCAAAATCTGGCAATCGAGATTATGAGATTTTGCAAAATCATTGTTAAGCATCGTAAATGTTTGAATTATTAGATGAATGCACGATTTAATATAAAAATACTTTAATAGAAATCATATGAGATCCTTTGGCCATGGCCGAATCTTGGAAAGGCCTTTCAAATCTTGTCACTGTCGACGAGTAGCTCGTCGATAGCGACAAGGTGGAGCTTGGTGTGCCATGTCAAGCTTTGTTGCAACCACAGGACAATGACTCGGTGATGTGAGAGAGACAAGAGATAGATAGAGGGAGAGAGCACAAATCTAGGCTACATTTGTGACTCGTAACCTATTAATTAGAGACACTATTGAGGAAATTCTTTGCAGTTAGGACAAAATAGAATATAGCCCTTGTCTTATTTCTTTTATTTATTTCCAGAAACAAAGGAATGAAATTCATGTGTTAAGGTATTTGCTTTTAGGGATATGTTTAGTATAAGTCCAAAAACTTGTCAGAGAAAAGTGCGATTGAGTTAAAACTTATAAAAAGTTGATCAAGTCTAAAACTTGTCAAGTTAGTTGATTAGTCCCAAAAAGTTAACACCGTTAGCTTTTTCCGTTAAAAATGCCGACGTGTCATTTTAAATTATTTTTTATTTTCCACGTGGATTTTTTAATGATTTCTTATTCATTTAAAAAAATTAAAAACTAAAAAATTAGATTTATTTATTTTGTCTTATTTTCATCAAAAATTAAAAAGAAAAGTTACAAAAATTATTTTTAAAATTGTTTTAAAAAATTCAGGGCTCTTCTCCCCCCACCTCCGCCGCGCTGCCCATTCGGAGGGGCCGAGCGACGGTCGTCGCCCCAGGCGGGGGTGGCCGCCCTCGCCGGCCCCGGCGAGGGCGGCGACCGTTGCCCGCCCGGGCGAGGCTCGCCGGCCCCGAGCGAGGGCCGACGAGGCCTCGCCGGGCGGGCGATGGTCACTCGGCCCCGGGCGAGGGACGGCGGCCGTCACCCGCCTTGGGCGAGGCCTCGCCTAGGGCGGGCGACGGTCGCTCGGCCACGGGCGAGGGATGGCGACCGTCGCCGGCCCCCGTGAGGGCCGGCGAGGCCTTGCCGGGCGAGGGCCGGCCACCCGCCCGGGGCGGCGACGTCGCCGGCCCCTCCGGCGATGGGTGGCGCGGAAGTCTACTGGTGCCCTTTTTTTTTTTGAAAAGTTTTTTTTTTTTAAAATAAATTTAGATTTTTCTTTTTAAAATAAATTTAGATTTTCCTTTTTAGTTTTTAATCTAATTTTTAAAGATTTTGAATAAAAAATAATTTAAAAAAGCCATTTGAAAAATAAAAAAAATCATTTAAAATATGACGCCGCCACGTCGTAATTTCCGTTAACTTTCTTGACGGTGTTAATTTTAGGACTCAATTGAACCAATTTGACAAGTTTTATGACTTGATTAAATTTTTTGTAAGTTTTATAACTCAATTGCACTTTCTAGATAAGTTTTAGGACTTCTGTTGAACATATATCCCTTGCTTTTATCATTGTCCTAATATTGGGCCAGAGCGATACACTGGGCCGGGCCCAAAACGGAATTTCCTTTACTGTGGTCGACTCCACCGTTCTTTCTTCTTCTTCCGCCTCCTCTCCGACGCAGGAAGCACCGACTGCTCAGCACAACGCAGGTAGCATCTCTGCCTTTCGCTGCTTCTTCTTCTAGTTCGTATTTTGAATTCTAATTCTAGTCCTCTCTCTAGTTTTCTAGCGCAAAGGGTTCCGATGAATTTGATCAAGTTTGGGTATTTAGCATAGTTTAGTGCTTTCTTCGGAATTTCGGTTTGGTAATTTGTTCACGAGTCTTGGGATGGTGTCCATCTTGATTGCCAGAGTGCTGCTTTTTCAATAAAAGGGAAAAAGGGTTTGGGTTTTTCACATGAAAAAATTGAGTCTTGAGGGATTGAAGGGAGGATTGAGGACTATATGCTTGGGGGGGAAAAAGGAGTGGATGAGAAGACAGGAGTTTTGAGGGCTTTGTGTCACTAATGGCATCATGGTATCCATTGTTGAGCAAGCAGTGAGCTCTCTTTGCTTGCACCTCTTCTTCCATAGTGAGAAGGGAACGAAGCTGGAAAATTGCTGCTCCTCTGAAGCTCACAGTAGTCTGCCTAAGCACCCCAATTCAATATAGTAAGCCAAGTACGAATTATGGAAGAGTTGCTGGATGGATTAAATTTGCAGCTGGGTTTGTTCTTGGTTGGAATGAGTTTTGTCTGGGTGGTTTGTTAGTCTGTCCTCGGTTCAACATGATTTGACATCGATATACAACTAGGACAGAACATGTTTAATTCTTGCTGCAAAGTGTTTATGATGATCTTATAAGAAATATAATGCTACGTTCTTCATCTGATTATGATTCAGTTCTGTTCTTCGTTCAGTGACAGCTTCAATCCTTCAACTTTGCTATTTCTAGAGTACTTCGGCTTAGCAATAGAGATGGAGACCACGAGCAAAGAACTTCTGAAACTAGAGAAAAATGGTTCCTCTACCTCATCTATAGGTATTGATTTTACCTCTAGTTTTGATGTTTGGGTTGTAAGAATGGCCCCGTTTGCCCGATTTGTGCCCATTGTCGCCATTATGTTATTTAATTTTATGTGCTTTAACATTCAGAGTCCACACTGGCTATCTGTAAAAAGAAGGATTCACACTCTCAAAGAAGGCGACAGCATCTCAGCGGCAAGCCATTAACAAGTTCAGCTCCTACAAGCCAAGGTTGCGAATTCATCCTTCATTCTTTTCGATCGGAATAACGTCTTTTGACAACTATAAGGTGTTTTATGTTTTTTTTTTTGGTTCACGTATAAGGTGTTTTATGTTCACCTCATAATTCATGAAAATGGCTGTTTAGATGAATTAATTTCCTGAAAACTATGAAACAATGAGCTGATTAGATATGGTTTTGTGGTGTGTACCACCACTTACCATAGTCTCAAAAAATTATTCTTTTGTTTCCAAAAAGAGTCATTTCCCTTGTCTGTTTGGCTTTGCTGCAGTTCTTGGAAAAGTGAAGGATTTTCTGGGAGTTATATCTGAAGCTAATAACAAATTGCAGGTCAATGCAAAGGTTTGGAAAATCATCTTGCTGCTCCTGTGACATTGTCTTTCTTGCATTGATACGACTTGTTATGACCTATCACGGGCAACTCTTGGTTTATGTAGGACAATCCTCAAAGCTATGACATTGAAGTTCTCGACGGGAATGAATCAGAAATTATAGAAATGGTAAATTTTTGCTGCTATTTGGTCTACCCTGGTATAGTTTTGAATGATGGAACCATCGGTTGACACTTGTAAAACAGGACTTAATGTTGGGGATCGCTGATCTTCACACCCCTGAAGCAGTAGCAGCCGCAGAATCCGCAGCTACGAGTTGTCATCCTCTGAATCCATTAGCTTCTAGCATTGGTGAAACAGATTCCGAAGATACTACAGACGACGACGACGACCAAAATGACAATGAGAATAGCGATGATGATCAAGCGGCAGTTCCAACGAAGCACGCGAGGTCCGAGTCTGGTGAAGAGGATTCGTATGGAGGGATTGGAAACAAACAGTCAAAAAAGAAACCGAAAAAGCGTACCAAGATTACTGAGTTATGATGATTTGTACTTCGTTGTGTGACTTTCTTTATGATAACGAGAGAAATGCAAGTTCTTGGGAGGAAGCAGTCGTCTAGTGACAACAAGCTTATGATATGTATGTTTCAAACAGCGAGTAATTTCAGTTGGTGCGGTTTTGTAGAATCATATGAATCATACGAGTTTTATTCAGGACTTAATATAGACCGCTCAATATGGCCGCTCGCCTTCATAATTGCCAGGAGGATCATAATTGCATATCACGAACCACCACCCATTATCGCACTTCACTCGAGCGCATCCTAGATGAACCGAGTTGCGCCACACGACTTGAGTGTAGTGCAGGCACTCGCCTCCCATGCACGAGTTCGAGCTGTAGTCGTAGTCGTCCTCCTCTCCCACCCACATCTTCACCGAGTCCCTGCCGCTCAGGACGCCGTAGCCCTTGGCCAGGTTCTCGCCGTAGGGCCCTCCAGAGTGCTCGAGGTTGCAGTCGCCTCGCCGCTCGTCAGCGTACCTCTGAGCGTAAGCCGCAACCATAGGGTTCCAAGTGATCGGGCCGACCCCGACTTCAGCACGGGCGGCATTGTGCTCGTCGACGAAGTCTTGATGAGAGTTTTGCGCCACCGAGATGCCGGCGAGGGCGCAGATTAGGCCGATGATGTACACGAATATGGCCAGAGAAGAAGGTATGAGCAATTTCATATTTGGAGCATCAAGCGAGGCGACCATGAACGGATCTTGGTGCAATGCAATGTATGGATGATAACTTTGTATGGTTGTAAGGAGTATTTATTGGAGTAATAACGGAGGAATCAAAAGATATTTAAGTATTTATTGAAAGTGACGGCGTTACAAATTTTTAATTTATTCCTGAAGATTAGCATTGAAACAGCGAAATTAAGGTTCACGGGCACGCCTAGACGGGCTCCATCCATCCCCTCGATCTTACTCTTTCCATAAAACAGCAACAAATAATCAAAACTACGATCCGCATCATGAAATAAAAAAGGAAATCATGGATCTCTACTTGATTTGTGTAAGAAGAGACATCGCTTGCCCCGGGCGGTTCGGCCCGATGGTGGTCAATTTGTGCCGGACGCCCTTGCCGGTATCATGTCACATAAATTTACTTATGCTTGGTAATTTCGTAATGTAAAATTAGAAAAGTTTAAAGCTCGAAACTTTGGAAAGGGCCATCAAGAAATATACACAACCGAGCAAATGTCATAATCTCGGTGCAATAGTGAAGTCATGTGACACCCATCGTTATCATGGGAAGAAAAATTGCCATGCTATGCATGTATTATTCACAACGTACAAAATTGCAACTTCCGGAGCATACGCTAACAAGAAAAGGATAGAATTCAAAATTGGGAAGTGAAAGGAATTATTCATCAGCCACGTGCATAAGCCATCCAAGATCTCAGACGTTGCCACGATCACGACTCCTCACGGACTTAGATTTTTTTTTTTTTTTTTTTGGGTCGGTTCACGGACTTAGATTGTGCACTAGACTTTTGGAAAGGGAAAGAAAGAAAGCTTTCGAAAGGCATGATACCAAGAACTTCTAAATAAGTTCCAAGAAATACAAGGCTCACTGGCCCAAGCAATGATTAGAATATGTAGGTAGGTTCAGCCCATGGTATTAGAGTTAAATAGCAAGCCACACCCTAATAGCTCCACGATAGAGGGGTCGGTGCATACTTAACCGACTAGTGGTAGGTTGAACCAATGGATCGTGACAAGTCTTTACTACTAGCAATGACTTCCTCTATCATTGCTTCATCCTTTCTATATCCCTCTCTCTTATTCTCAGTTACTCATCAAATGGCACTTAGTTTATATCTTTAAGTTCTGACAACGACCGTGAGAGTTACAGTTAAAGGCTATGGCTGTGATCAATGTTCGTAGCATTGACTGAGTTTCCACTCATAGGTTATAACCCTGGTCAAATCAACCTAACTTAGGAGGGCAACCAACTATTGTTGGGCGTGAGTTGCTCCCTTATAATTCCACAATTATCTCTCGTTATTAAAGGACAACAATTAGGATCTATTTTACGCCACAAATTGATAGGAAAAAAAGAAGAGGAATTTAGGCCACAAATAGAATTTCACGTGAAATGTTCATAGAAAACGGTCTCATGCATTTGGTCATTAAAGGAATTGGAATTTTTTTTTCTCATAGTTTGTATTTTGCATGAAAGAAAATTTCAGGGACAAAATTTTGCATGTTGGATTCTCCATATAGAATGATCCTTGGATATTTTTCTTTTTCGTTTTTTTTTTTTTGGGTCATAATTAACAAGATTATGCCGAATGCTCTAGTGTTCTCATGGGCTTTGCAAGACTAAAAGAATTAGACCCATTTGTTGTTGGCTCCGTTGCACACTTTGAAGATGGGGCCCATGTTTCTCGACGAGCCCATCTTGTGTCCACATTAATAATTGCCGGTGCCGGTGCCGGTGCCGTTGCTCGGTAGATATGGCCATTGACGAAATTACATTCTGTGATGCTGATTTGGTTATACTTCAACTAGAATGATGTGCACGCTTGTCGTGTTAGTGCAAGAAATTGACAATCAAAAGATTCAATCGATACATAGGAATTATTTTAGTCATTAATATATCCCAAGCCTCGGCGAGGCTGGTTGGTAGCTAGATTTGGCCTCACCAACGGCCCTTCATCAATGGTTTGTCACGTGAAGTAGCGACATTTCCAAAATTTTGAAAGTTTTTTTTTTCTAGTCGGTTCTACTCTAATCCTACGCTACACTCACTCTTAGACTTTTGCCTTGCCTCATTGCAAGGCGTGGGAGTTGAAACCCACTCCTAGAAAGAAATCGTCTCCACCCCAATCCCCCTTGAGAATGTGGGGATTTGAAAGTTCAACAAGGGTAAATTGACCGAAAAAATTGTATTTAAGCATAAAGCATCTCTCGGCCTATCTTAAACTAAATTCCTTCAAGGTTACATTTGGAAATTAGGATAAAATTTATGATAGGATACGTTTGATGTTTGTTCAAGACAAAATAAAGTCAAATATAGGCTCCGTTTGGGAATTGCTTTCCAAGGAGCTTTGGGGGTTAAAAGCCTTTGGTCCAAAATGAAGGTGTTTGGGAACTGCGTTCTAGTGGGCATTAAGGCAAAGCTAACATTTGTAAAGCTGAAAGCTCAAGACAGGTCCTAGGCTGTCTTAGGCTTTCAGCATTCTCGGAATGCCTCATGTCCATTGTTCATCTTCTTCTCTAGTGGCATGGCTGATCAAAGATGAGCTCGAGAGGTTCGGCGAGGTCATGGTGATTGTCACTAGCCAATCGGGCGACCCCGGCGAGTCGTGGCAACCGCTCGCAAGTCTTGGCGACCGCTCATGAGTCGTGTCGCCGCGACCTAGCTCTAGGTTGTGCGACCTCAAGCGCAACCCAAATCTTGGTTGCCAGAGGTCCTGTGAGCTCACGCCGACTAGTGCGACCTAGATCTAGTCGCCACGAGGTCGCGCGACCTCAGGCGCAACCTAGATTTGGTCGCCACGAGGTCGCGCAACCTCCAGTGACCAGATCTGGGTCGCGTCAGTTGTCGCGAGATCGCATGACCTCCGGCAAACCCAAATCTAGGTCGGGTGACTTCTGTGAAGGGCCGCCGAGGGTGCCCGACCCCAAGCGACCCTCGTCGGAGGTTGCTTGACCCCAAGTGGCCCTCGTCGGTTGTCTTTGAGGGCTGCTTAAGGCCGCCTGCCTCACCAGCAAACTCTTTTATTTATTTTTTTGATAATTTTTTCTTTTTTTTTATTAATCACCAAAGTCCTTTGTAAAGGTAATCTTTCCAAATAATATTTTACTCAAAGGTATTTTACAATGGGCTTTCAAACTACAATTTACCGTACATAGTTTGCATTTTAGAAAATCTCTTTAACTTAAAATCATTTGCATTTTTCCAAAGACTTTCCTCAAAAGTCCAACCAAACGCATCCATAAAGGGATATATGCTAGATAAAATTATTTTATGAGGAGACATAAATATATTCGACTTTTAAAGATGAATAAAGATGTAGTTCATATTACCCACCCCGCTTGTGGGCACGCTGGCTTGGGTCTTTCCCCCTCTAATTGCGGAAGGGGGGAGGTTCATGTCCGGCGTGCGCATTGTGCGCCTTACCTGCGACGCTGTGGGAGGTGGGTCTCTGTGGTGCCATCCTGGGTTTACGTCGCCGGCTGCGGGTTGGACGGCGGTTCTCAAGTCACAAAAAAAAAAGAATATATATATAATTCATATTTTATTCAGTTTTATTATAGAAAAAAAAAAAAAAAAAACAAACAAAGGTGTTTGGGAATATCAAAGGCATCTCCCTAGAAGTCTAAAAAGTTTGTCGAAGGATATTTTGTAGTAGCCCAGGGCCTCGGGCCTAGAATCGAGGGGTGTTGGGTAACCGATTCCCATGCGCAGCCAAAGAACTTGTACGGTTTCAAGACATTTCGCAATCAGGGTCTTCTTGTTCTTTCCCCCGAACGAGCGCCATCCCTACAAAACCATCACTCACCAACCATCACTCCTCCCGTCGTATCGCTTCGCATTCGCTTCTTTCCACCGAACGCGACGAACGCACGTTCCGCAGCGGATGCCGGCGATCGTCCTCGAATCACAACGTAAGTTTCGTTTTTGCCGTGTTGCATCATCTCATCTTCCTCTCCCAATTTCACCTGCCCGGGGAAAACCCTCGCGTGACTCCAGTTTTCCGAGTTCTTCCCTCGTATCTGTCTGTACTGGACATCCGTCGACCGACGAGGAACGACGTTGTCCCAACACCCCGCGTCGGGTTTTGCATACAGTCTTCGCGCACGGACACATGGAATATGTGTCGGGGTCGCGTGTTCAGAACCCGGATCACGACTTTTCCCGTGAAAACTCGAGAGTCCGGCCTCGTCCGCCATCCCTCGTTGGATGGAGAGGTCTACGTGCGTATGCTGGTTCTGAACGACGAAGATCGATCGTATCACCTCAGTTATAGTGGTGATGCATGTTGTCCCTCGTGTGCTCTTGGCCTCTCCTAGAGATTGTTCGCATGAGATGAGTACTGATTCCCTTCTTCTTCTTTTTTATGGGTTTTTGTAATCCTTTTTGGCCATTGTCCTGGAATCAATCGAGTTCGTGGGAAACTTAAACTCCGATTGTTATTTTATTTTTTCCTTTGATTGTGGTGATTGGCTTCTTCAACTGGTTAAGAATTCAGGCCCAAATGACATTGCCAACCACAGTAGAAAGCGAAGTCTTGAGAGGCTCTCGGGTGCAGGGAATCTTTTGAAACTTCATTGACCCGCAAATCGCGCTGACTGTCACATCAGTTTTTCATTTTCTTAAGTGACTGCTAACACATCAGTTTTTCATTTTCTTAAGTGACTGCTAACCTGACGTTCTTTTGCATCATTCAGAGTATCTGCATGCATGATTGCGATTTTTTCTGTAGCGAAAACGCTAAAAGACAAGAAGCCACACATCTGATGTGAGAAGATATTTTGCCAGTGGACGAGATTCTCTGTCGTTTCCCGGGTTATACGAGGCCACTTTCTTTGCCGGCTTTCTCTCATAGCAGACGCGTTCACTCTTTTTTGCTCTGTTTTGCAGTCTGAAACCATCTCTTCTTCTTGCCCCAAATGGCTCCGTCGCTGAATTCAACTCCCGAAGCCAATGGCAACAGGTGATCCATGCAAACTGCCTGTCACCTTCCCTCTGATCGACTAGCGTTTTGCAGTGATCTCTAGTCACTGCAATCCTTAAAGTTCCTTCTGTTTCAGCAAACACCCTTTCTAGCTCTGGCTCTTCCATAGCATTTACTTGAATAGGCTTTTCTACGTTGTCACATGTGCTTTTGCCTTATTTCTCTTGTTGGTCTTACAGCAATAATGATGGGAAATCTCCTGATGTCAACTGGGAAGAAATGGGATTTTCTTTGATTCCAACTGACTATATGTATGTGATGAAATGCGCTATTGGCGAGAACTTTCCTCAGGGAAGTCTAATTCCTTATGGTAATATCGAGCTTAGTCCTTGTTCCGGTATTCTCAATTATGGACAGGTGAGCAGCATCAATAAGTCGTCTAATTTTACTTGTCAAAAGGGCCATCCTATGAATGAATCTTCTGGGAGCACTTATTAAGCATACTTTAGTAAGAAATTGTACTGCTTTCGAAAACAATAACAGTCTGTCGTTCGTAGGGACTGTTTGAAGGCTTGAAGGCATACAGGAAGGAAGATGGCCGGATTCTGCTATTCCGACCTGACCAGAATGCTTTGCGGATGAAGGCAGGTGCAGAGAGATTGTGCATGCCTTCACCTTCTGTTGAGCAGTTTGTCGATGCAGTGAAGCAAACTGTCCTGGCCAATGAACGCTGGGTAATTTAGTTCTTTTGAAGCACTAGCATGCCTTGGTCTTATATTGAGTTTTCTTTCAATGTGTGCAATGCCTTTGGATAGCGACTTTTTTCAGTTGGTGTGGCGTTCCTTTGAGTTATCTGGTTGAACATTCAAACAGGTGCCTCCTTTCGGGAAGGGATCTATGTATGTAAGGCCTTTGCTCATGGGAAGTGGCGGCAGTCTGGGATTAGGGCCAGCGCCGGAATACACATTCTTAGTCTATGCTTCGCCGGTTGGAAGCTATCATAAGGTATAAGATTGTCCTCACTAAACCACCATTTGGTCTCACTTAGATTTAAAAAAAAAAAAAAACAATGACAAAATGTTATTCACTTGAACGACCTTCTTAAGACTCTTTGATTTTCAGTTCGTTAACTCGAAACTGGATACCTCGGTTCATTTGCATGACTGACTGCAATCCTAGACATTGGAGCTAATACGCGTAGTGTGTGATTACTTGTGAAATGATTATCTAATGTGGTAGCCAACTCGCAGCTGGGTTTTGCTTGATGTGCGATGACGTGACTCATAGTACTGACAAAGTTTGACTTTTCCATCACACTAGGGCCTGAAGTCCCTGAACCTGGTGGTTGAGGAGAAGCATCATCGAGCTTCTCATGGTGGAACGGGAGGTATTAAGACTGTGGCCAACTATTCACCGGTAAGTACCAAAACTGTCAATTTGTTAGTAAACGCTTTCATGTGTTCATGCATGTTAAAGTCTAATGGTTAGTATTTCTCTGACCAGTGTCTTAACTAGAGGCATTTAACATTTATGTAGTCCAAATACGGATCTTATATTTCTGATTATTACACGTGGTTCCAATTACCAATTCACTTGCTTACTCTTGTAGGTTTTGAACGCACTGACTAGAGCAAAGGCGCAAGGTTTTTGTGAGGTTCTATTCCTGGATGCCGCAACTGGAAAGTACATTGATGAGGCTTCTGCATGTAACGTTTTTTCAGTGAAGGTTAGTTTCAAGTGGTCTATTCTAGGTCTATTTGTATGGTTCTTTTGTCCTACAAGATTCATAAGGTTTGGAAGGAATTGAATGTTTAGTTGAACAGAATCTTATCTGTTGTTGGCCAGTATGTTTTACTTGAAAAACTGAAGAGGTGCTGTTCCTAGGTTTGTATGATTTTAAGGAAGATGCTGCTGCTGTGGCACTGACAATGAACTGCGCTTTTTGCTGTTGCTTTGTCATACATGGAAGAATTTTGGAGAAAAACAAACATCTGCAAATTTATATATGGGAATCAATGCTTTTGACAATGAGATAATCAATATGAGTGGATCAGTATACTTACAGTAGCTTGTTATTGCAGGGAAATAGTGTAATAACTCCACCAACACATGGAACGATCCTTCCTGGTGTCACAAGGAAAAGCATAATTGAAATTGCTCAAACGCTTGGTTACCAGGTGATTATGTTTTCACTGTGTTATCCACTGATTGGATTTTGCAGTCAAAACGTTCTGCATTTTACTCTAACCGGGAAAGCTGTCCTTTTTTTTTCCCTTTGGATGATTCCTGTTGGTATGATGAAGCTCTCAAGTCTAGGGGAGAAGATTGGGGTTATATGTGGACGATAAGCAATATTATTGCAAATCAATCATTTGAATAGGGGCACAAACAAGTCGAGAGAACTCCCTGAAACGAAATCATCCATGTTGCGATGTCTTGCTTCGCTGTGTCTCGATAAGATTTTGAGTCCATCATGATTATTAGTTAAACTGAATTGTCTGTCACATTCATGGTGCTATACGAGGGAATAGTTGGGCTAATATGCGGATATTATGTTTCCTTTCTTCCGAAAACTCGACAGGTCGAGGAACGTCCCGTTGCGCTTGATGAACTGCTGAATGCCGATGAAGCTTTCTGTACAGGAACTGCCGTAGTTGTCACATCCATTGGCAGTGTAACTCATGAGGGTAGAAGGTACTCAGCTGGCAACTCTTCATCCATCGACACGTCATTTTTTCCCTGATTTCCCACTTCGCTCTAGCATAAGAAAGAGTCTAGTGCGACGCGATTCGGGGACGGATAGTGCCTCAGCAAATCGAAATAGCGCATGCGCATCTGCAGCTGTTCTTTGGCGGCAAGGCTCCTTGACACTTGCACTTAAATCTCATGATGCAGGGTGGAGTACAAGACCCAAGCGGATACAGTTTGTCAGAAGCTGCGTGAAACCTTAACCGGGATTCAAATGGGCAGACTTGAAGACACCATGGGTTGGATGGTGGAGGTCAATTGAGCTGGTTGTTTGTCAGTGTTATGGATGCTTTCGGCATTGGCATTATCATGTCTTCCTAAATTTCATGATATTTTGGGTTGTTTTATGTAGGGGTGTCAAATGGCTTGGGTCAGACTGGGCTTTTTTGACATCCCTAGTTGCATGACGCTGGTCCAACTTCTAAGAGAAATGAATCACTAGAACTAGATATATATATATACTGAAGTTCTTTCTTAGGATCGCCTAATACGTCCCTTTATAAGACATTCGAACTATCACACATAAGGTGAAATGGTTATATTCTTATGATATTAATTACACCTCTATTATGATAACAAACGGCGTGTCGATATCGAAGGGCTCCTTAATTGGTTGCTCAACAATTTCTTATGACACACTTATTAACAAAACCTTTTTATAAACCGAGGAACCCATAAAGAATTTTTCTTGTGTTTAATTATGCACAAAGAATATGCATTCCGAAGTAATTTGCCAGAAAAGTAATTAAATTTTATTTTCAAAGAGAAATACGTGACTATGTTTCGACATAATTAAATATTGTGACTTTGGCATCACAAAAAGTTAATACTTGTTAAATACGAGCCATTTTCTTTTATATTTTATGTTAACTTTATATTCCTTTCGTTGGAAATCCATTACGCTTGTGCCGAGTCATGGCCTTTTCAAAAGCATAGTATATTTTATATTTTATTCTATTCGTTCTGCTTTTGAATTTTTCACTTATTATAGATAACTTATCCTGCTTTAGTTCATTCTGCAGCCAGGGTGTTTGCTTTTCCATAGAACGAGCATGTTCGTTTGCGTAGAAAGAAAAAAAGGGAGAGATAATGTAAGGTTAAGAGAGGCCAATATGGATCTATGGATTTTGTATTACAAGAGCTTCAAGTACGAGGGATGCTTCTTTGTTAGTTTTATGAAAAAATTTCCAAAAAAATCCCAAACTTATTGCACTTGTGCTAATTCAATCCTAAATTTTTACTTTTTATCAATGGAGTCTTAAACATTTTGGATTTATATCAATTTAATCCATTTGATCAAATTTGATTGACCGACGCTAATGTGGGCACCGACCATTCTACTTGATGCGATTGACGTTGATGTAGATAATTTTTCATAATATAAATTTTTTTAAATTTATGTATTTTTGTTTGTTTATCTTCTCTCTATTTATATATTTTTCCCTTCTCTTCATTTTTCCTCTATCTAGTCATTGGCTTAGTGACAGCTAGAGACTGGGCAAGGCTCAATCCTCACTAGCCTAGCATAAGGCCGCCCTCACGGGATCTGGCAAGGGTCAAGCCTTGCCCAACCGGCCATGGGCAAGAACATTTCAACTCATGGCATCTTCAAGCCTTCCTAGTATCACAAGGAAAAGCATAATTGAACTTGCTTGCATGCTCAGTTTACCAGGTGATTATGTGCACGCTATGTTTTTTAACCGATTGGGTTTTGCAATCAAAGTGTTTTGCATTTTACGCAAATTGGGAAAGCCATCCCTTTTTCCCCTTTATAATTCCTGTCGGTATGATGAAGCTCTCAAAGTTACCGTCTAGTGGGGTAGATTGGGGTTTATGCTTGGACTATAAGCAATGTCAATCATTTGAATAGGAGCACAAACTACTCGAGAGAGAAATCCTTAAAATGACATCATCACTCATGTCGCGATGTCTTACTTATCCTATCTCGATAAGATTTTGACCCCTCCGTGATTATTAGTCGAACCGAATCTGTTGAATTCATGATACCACATGCTAGGATATTCAAGCCGATATGGAGAATTGTCTTTCCTAACTTCCAAAAACTCGACAGGTCAAGGAACATCTAGTCATGATTAATGATTTGCTGGATGCCGATGAAGCTTTCTAAATGGACACCACGCTGTGGTTGTCGCATTGATCAGTAGTGTAACTCACCAAGGTGGAAGGAACTCAACTGGCAACTTCGTCCGTTGTCCCATTTCTCACTTCTCTAGCGTAAGAAAGAGTGCTGCCGTGCCATCTACGGATGGATTACGCCTCAATGAGTCGAAATTAGCCTGTTCGGGTCTGCATGTTACATCGGCATGGCTTCTTAATACTACTACTTAGTCTCATGATGCAAGGTCGAGTATAAAACACGAGCAGATACAGTTTGTCAGAAGTCGCGTGAAACCTCGACAGGAATTCAAATGGGGAGGCTTGATGATACCATGGTTTGGGCGGTGGAGGTCAATTGAATTGTCGTTTACCTTTTCTATTTTCTCTAAAAGAAATATACCATTCGTATATCAAAATTATATTCGAGAGGTATGTAGAAGGTTTTCAAACCTAGTAAATCCAAAATAGAACAAAGCAAATAACAAAGCATAATTTGCAGCTAAAAGTACTATTCTATCCCTCAAGAACAGTCTAAATGATCAGAGGCTGATCATTGGATTCAGTAATGAGTACATGCCAATATCTCCTACTCCATTTACAACAGGTTGCGGTGTGTATCTAGGCTCAATGTCCTCATCACCGTTGCCATGCAAAGACCCTAGCATCAAAATATTGAAAGAATATAGATTAAATACATGTAAGGAACTCCCGGATCTATATTTAGATTTAGTTCGAGGGAGTAAAACTATCAAAACTTGACCTAAATTTAATTCGGAAGAGCAAAGCGGCCTAATTGATCTTTACGTTCATCTAAGATTGTGGAGTCATCTTACAAACATCTTCTTCAATGGTGTTTGATTGGACCGATTGCCAAATTGATCTTTACGTTCATCCAAGATCAGCCGCAAGACATTTATTCACGCACAAACTTCCAGAATAGATCTGGAATGAGATTAAAAAGTGCAATAAAGAAGGGCGAACTCTGATTCTGGAGTGAGAAGTCCCCAACGTTATAATCCATTGCGCCAACATCGAGGTCAAGTTTGCACATCGTTTGGATTACTGAATGCGGCTTCTACACCATGACCGCCAGAATATTAAACAAACACTAAACCTTAACCAAATAAACAGGCGTGGTGAGATTTGTAATTCTAAGTTTACTTATCCTGAAAGTAAATGCTTCGAGGGGGGATTTCATTTTATTTTATTTTAAAAAGTCTGACTCAAAGATTTAAACTTGTAGGTGGACGAAAATCGCGTGTACATAAAAAAAAGCGAGAGAATTATAAAAAAAGTTCTAAACATTTTGTAATTATGTTAATTCAATCAATTTAGTCAAATTTGGCCACCAACATTGATGTGAACGTCGGCCGGTGCTACCCGTCTATCCGACGTTGACATGGTAATTTTTAATAATTTTATTCAATTTTTCCTTTTCTTTTTTCTCTTCTTCCTCATTTAGCTTCTTTTCCCCGTAGTGGCCAATGAGGCTCTAGCAAGAGTTGAACCCTCGCCTGGCCTCGCCATGGCCTTGTCGTTGGCCAAGGTGGCCTTGCTCGAGACTAGCGAGGCCATGGCAACCTTCATCGAGTAAGATTTGGCGAGGCTCGACCTTGCCCTCGCCCTTGCTAGTGGTCGGCAAGGGCTGGCCTTGCCATTAGCTAGCCCTTGCTGGCCCTCGTCCCTAGTAGGTTGTTGAGGCCCAACAATTAGTTAGAGGAAGAAAAAGAGAGGAAAAAAATAATAATTAAAAGATAAAAAAGATTATTCATATCAACATTGATCGGATAAAATTGAATTAACACAACTATAAATTGTTTCCATTGAATTAGCAAAACGACAAAAATTGAACTGATAAAATCACACAAAAATTAAGATTTTTTTATGATCATTTCTAAAAAGAGCATATAACTCCATCATCAAGTAATATAATATTTCCATACATATAATATTAGTTTTACTTAACGGTGAAGGTTGATCGATTTATCATTTCTAAAAAGAGCATATAACTCCATCATCAAGTAATATAATATTTCCATACATATACTATTAGTTTTACTTAACGGTGAAGGTTGATCGATTTTGGAATGAATTACGGTTCGATAATTGAAATATTTAATCAACGGAGGGGATGCGACGTGAACACTAAAAATTGACCAGCGGGTGACGTAAAGCAAATTAAAGGAAGGACCCCCACCGTACATTCGAGACCACGGCAAATCAAATCAGGCACACGATCGGGGATCTTGTCCTTTTATTGACCTTCATGCCTCACCATTATTTCAACGTTATCCCAACCACTCCTCCGCTGGAGTGTCCTTTTTTCAACAGTACTATTTATTATTTTATCCACTGGACCTCTCATTCTCATCTTCTTCTCCCTCGTCATCCTATTTCGCCGGTTCGTTTCGGTCATTTTCCACCGCCCGACGATGGCTATTCCCCTATTTCACGGCACAGTCTACACGTGCCATGTTAGCCCACGTAAGCGATACCACCAATTCTCGCTCACCCTAAGCACGGGTGATTACTATACTTACTTATCCAGAGGAAGACAGAGCATGCAAATATAACCCGACGTGGAGTCTATTTTTCTCACAGTAAAGCCCCATAATTCCTTGTTTATCTTGGCACGGGATCTTCCATCCCAAGACGGATCTCCCGCCTGTTTCATTCTTAAGGCTTTTAAGGACCTACTCAAGTCCAAAATCATAGAATCTATGTGCTCTCGACAAGAATACCAATGTTAGAACATATCTTTTACTATGCTCATTCGCTTTCTAGCATATAAGCCATGGCAATGGTCTTCCTAACATAAAATCACTAGCATGCATGATTACTGTGGATGATTATGTGTCGATAGCATAAATATTAATGCACTTAAGACATATAAAAGCCAAATATTCTTTTATCGTTTTTGGCAAATACACAAATTCCTATTTATAAAACAATCATCACATGATACTTAGCATTATCAAAGTTATTCAAAGTTCTCTTGATATCACTCAACTGTGTTTTTATGCACGAAATATTATTGAGGAACCATAGGATAGAATGACTTAATATTTTTTAGTGGTATTGTGAAAATTAGAAACTTTTAACAATATCATTATGAAAGCACAAGCATGGATCAACAAGCATTATTCGCATCTTAAATCAACATGACGTCACCCACGATGGATACAAAGTTAAATGAAACTTTGGCAATGGAAAGCGAAGCGAGATTTGAAGTTGATGCCCTAAAGATGGTGATGACTCGGTTATTTTCTCCGCAACGAATACGACAAATTTCTTTTTTTAAGTCGGAGATTTTTGGGGGGATGCGATGCGACAGCGGAGCAAATGGGGATGCTTTTGCTTTGCTTTTTCTTTTCTTATTTTAATTATCATTATTTTCACTTTTAAGGGACAAATCAAAACCATGATTCCCGGATGATCTCATTTAAGGGTTGAAACTAATGGCCATTGAAAGGACAAACTACACTAATGCTCGACTAATGAGTCCCGGATGATCTCGTTTGAAGGTTAAAACTAATCAACAAATTTCAAAATCAGCCACAATGCTCGGAACGCCAAAGCCTTACAAATTTGCGAGCTAAAATCACGGAATGACCGTTGACACGTCACGTTGGCAATTTACATCGTTCGAATTAAACGGAGGAAGCCGATCGTACAAATTTGACAAGTTTTACGAATTCATTATTCTTTAATTAAGCTTGCTCGACAAGTTTGATGATTTCCGGCGCACTGATTTCTGGTTTTATTATGAGTAAACCATGTATGGACGGCGCCAAAAGTGACCTAGGATTCCGAAGTTTACTGGAATCGAGGTGGGGGGGGGGTGATTACAAAAATAATCAAATCAACAGTCACAGGTGCCGTGAAAGCAAAGGGGGGGGGGTCGGTGGGAGCCCCCTTACCTTTTCTATTTTTAATTATATTTTTATTTTAAGGGGGGGGGGAAGGAAAAAAAGAAAAAGAAAACGAAAAAGCGATTCGGTTCTGGAGGACCGTAGGTTGCGGGGAGGGGGATGACGTCCACCGCCCCAGCTGCTGCTCCCTGTTTCCCCTGTATCTCTCTGCTCTTATCTCCTTCTCCCTCTCGCCAGATCACTGCAACAAGGAAGGAAGGAAGGAAGGAAGGGAGCGTTGCTGTCTCGTGCACACTGAGTGATCTGGGGGGTGAGCGCGTGTTTCCCGGGGCCATGGATACGGTCCAGCAGCTTCGCTTCTTCTTCTTCTTCTTCTCGTGCCTTCTCTAACGCAGGCGAGGAGCGTCGGGGCGGCTCGTGTGGGGGAAGCCGGAGATCGGAGAGCGAGAGAGCGAGAGAGAGAGAGAGAGCGAGAGAGCGAGAGAGAGCGAGAGAAAGAAAGCGAGCGTTTGAATGGCGGAGCATTACAGGTGCTGCGAGAGCGCCTTCTTCATCCGCATACTGATCGTGGCGCTGCTGGTGATGTTCGCCGGGGTGATGTCCGGCCTCACGCTGGGGCTCATGTCCATGAGCCTCGTCGACCTCGAGGTCCTCGCCAAGTCCGGCACCCCTCAGGATCGTAAGCACGCAGGTGCGTTTGATTCATTGATTCATTGACTAGGGTTTTTCTTTTTTTCTTTTCTTTTTTTCTCTCTCTCTCTCGGTCGACGTTCGTGATCTCGATCGGACTGGTGGTTCTCGCCAAGTCCGCCTTTAGAGATCGCTCGTGGACACGCTCTTGAGAGAACTTCTGTATAATCGGGGGCTTTATTTAGAATGTAGTGAGTTTTCGGTCTTCTCATGCAATTATTGGTTGCGAAACTTAGCGCCCCGCGCCAAAACAGTACTTCACCCGCAGATGCCAACTCGAAGTTTTCATTCTTCAACTATCTATGTTGAATCGCCTGATTAACAAGATCTGTAGCAAAATGTCTTTTTTTTTTTTTTTTTGTGTCGTAATATCTGAGAAAAGCATGTAAAAGCTCTGGTTAGGGGCAGGGGACTTCTACTGCTCTTTCGCCCTGTTCAAAGCAGATTTTAACGTTAAAAACATGTAACGTCACTCGGTTAAGGCGAATGAGTGTAGTTCGGTGAATTATGCGACCGGATGGTGGTGCTGGTATCGTTTGGCAGCGTGGGCTTGCAGTTATGCCGGGTGCTTCTGATGCTTTTGCTCCCATTCAAGCTTGTAGTAGAAGGTGGCTCGAAAATCAGTTATTTGTTCCCTTGATGCATCTACCGAGTATTCTGTAATGTAAGCAACTCATTAAGGGAGGATTTGGTCCTTTTTTCTCGGCCATGGTGATGGGTCGATATGACCCCTGAGAATTTTATTCAGAAACAAAGGAAAGGAATTTTGGTACTAGAGTTCAACTCTCCAAGCTGAAGGATTGTAGGCTCTTTCCTCTAGTATTCGTGAGAATTCACAGGGGTGAAAATGAGCATGTAGTGGCACGAGAGCTTTTGCACTACAAGTTTGATGTATGCTTCTGGATATGATATCTTGACACATAAAAATGAGATTACTGCTTCTGCAGAGCACTTAAGTTAAGTTATTGATAGATATGAACTTACAGTTGGCTGCTACCGACGCAAACATTGCAATGTATGGTGGGCCTTGGCACAAGTGGATGGCTAAAAGATGAAAATTTGTAATTCCCAATTACCAGCTAATTGAGAGCTAATTTGGGTCACCTACCTGGGTCGTGCTCTGTTGCGATCACTGACAATAGGTAGAAACTAAATATAGCAATGGACAAATTTGATATGGAAGGGATGATGATCAAGATATGTGAGGTCCACATGCTTGCATCCAGTGCGGTTGATTGAGAATGGTAGAAAGCACTTACCAGAAAGTACAAAGGAAAATGGTTGGGATTTTAAGAATCATGTAAACCATTTGTAGATGGTAAGACTTTGAAAAGAATGAAATGCATTGATGATAACAAGTTTGGGCGGCCAGCTTTGGTTTTTGGAAGTGGCACTATTGGCATACTTCCTATCCAGTTTGTGACGATCAGTAGTTGGTTAGACTCTTCTCAACTAGCTATATTGTGATTACTTTTCAGTTAATTCCTCCTCGTCTATTACCATTCTATTATGACTAGTTGGGTTACAACTTTGTTGACTTCATATACATTTATCTAATTCCACTCATGCTTTTCTTATAGCCAAGATACTGCCAGTTGTAAAGAATCAACATCTTCTGCTTTGCACATTACTGATATGCAATGCTGCTGCAATGGAGGTAAATTCCAACAATTTGTATATACATATATAAACACTATGATTCTGCGGATGCTTCCGTCTCATGTGCATTTTATTCTTTATCTTCAGGCCCTTCCTATTTTTCTTGACAGTTTAGTTTCAGCTTATGGCGCTATCCTGATCTCAGTGACATTGATCCTTCTGTTTGGAGAGGTTGGTAATCACTTCTCATGTGGTTAGAGTAACATCCATTCTTCATGGTAGGGAAAGATTGTTTGGTGGACAATGGGGTTAGATTCAGTTTTTGGGGGAAATATCATGTCAAATTCTTCTGTCACGAGAAATACTTTGGTCGTGCAGCTTTGGGGGTTAGTCTGCTGCTTTAGATGATGTCTTACCCTCTATAACTTATAATGCACGCACGAAGTCTGCATCTTGGATTTTTGTTGGCGTTAAGAGTTTTAAGTTGATTTTTGTTTGTTGGTTGGACTACTGGTCATTTCCATTTGCTTCGTGAAACAGATAATTCCGCAATCTGTTTGTTCTCGATATGGTTTGGCAATTGGTGCAGCTGTGGCTCCGGCTGTGCGTGTTCTTGTTTGGATCTGCTTTCCCATTGCGTATCCAATCAGCAAGGTGGTGCTTGTAGGGTTTAGGAAAGTTGCTTTTATTATCTACTTGGCTTACTTGCTCAGCATCCTTTTTGTTTCTTCTTTGCTTCCAGTTATTAGACTATCTACTAGGTCATGGACATGTTGCTCTCTTCCGCAGAGCTGAGCTTAAAACCCTTGTTGACTTGCATGGAAATGAGGTATATATCTTATGGTGTTTCCTTCTTGAGTTACTTTGTTATTTGGATGTGAGCAAATCAAGCTTGTTTTTTTGTTGGAGGATGGTGCTTGTAACCTATGCTATGCCTCACCTTCCACATACAGGCTGGAAAGGGGGGAGAATTGACGCATGATGAAACAACTATTATTGCTGGAGCACTTGAACTTTCAGATAAGACAGCTCGTCATGCCATGACTCCTATAAGAGAGACATTTGCAATTGACATCAATGCCAAGCTCGACCAGTTGCGCTGCTCTTCTCAATGCATCGGATTCTCCTTTTTTTTTTTTTTTGGACTCTTTCTGTGGCTTTGGATCTTGGGACTTACTTGTCATGATGCAGGGATTTGATGAACTTGGTTTTGGAGAAAGGGCACAGCAGAGTGCCCGTTTTCTATGAGCAGTCTACCAATATAATTGGATTGATTCTGGTATCTACAGGAAACTTTTAGTTTTGTGTTTCTTTCTTTATATATGAATAACTTAAATGATAATGATTTATTTGTCTCCTGCTTTTCAGATTTGATGCAATTGTAAATTGATTTGCGACTTTGTTGTATTTGAGAGATGCTTGATGATGTGACAAGTATTATTCAGCATTTTAATAGACTTTAAATACTTTGACTCCAGAGGATTATATTGCGATCGAACAATGTTGTGGTGTTTTCATTTTATTTAATGCGCAGCTTTTAAAGATATGTAATATGCGTGTCATTTAGGTGAAGAATTTGCTGACCATTCACCCAGAAGATGAAGTACCAGTAAAAAATGTTACCATTCGGAAAATTCCAAGGTTCATTTCTATGGATTGATTGTTTGCAATTTACTAGCAGAGAGTTTCATGAGTATGGCTGTCATATTAATGATAGCTTGTCTTTTTATGCTATGACCAAAGGGTTCCAGAAAAGATGCCTCTATACGACATATTAAATGAGTTTCAGAAAGGTCACAGCCACATGGCTGTTGTTGTGAGACAGCATAATGAGTCAACGGAGCAGTCCACTGACAAGAGCCCTATCGATAGTAAGTTCCAATTTACAGTGCTCACTTGAGAATGTTCCCATTGTTAGTCTTCTGTCAACTTAACTTGAATTTGCAACTTCTCTTCAAATAGGTACTGAGAACGATGTCCAGGTGGACATTGATGGTGAAAAGACTCCGCAAGAGAAGAAATTGAAAAACAAGAGATCTCTGCAAAAATGGAAGAGCTTCCCCAACTCGAATAACTCAGTTAAGGGAAGTTCAAGGAGCAAGAAGTGGACAAATTACATGTATGCAGATATCCTGCAACTAGATGGAAGTCCTCTTCCAAAGCTTGCGGAAGAAGAAGAAGCTGTGGGCATAATAACCATGGAAGATGTCATAGAAGAACTGCTACAGGTCTCGTATATTCTTCATCGTTGCTTGCATTTTAAACAATGTACCCTATGAATTACCTTGTTTCTAACATATTCCTTTGTGGCATTCTTCAGGAGGAAATCTTTGATGAGACAGATCACCATGATGAACATTCATGACATCGGATCCCATGCATGGCAATATGCCAAGCATCTAGCAGTGTTTAGTACTTATTTTTCATATCATTTCAATGTATGTGGTATTACTTGTACTGTTTTAGCTCTCTACCAAAAGGACTAAGAAAAGCTACGAATTTTTGAGTCTTATCATTTCAAAGGAATAGAGGATTGTGGACTTGGAACATTATTTCGTCGTGTTTGTAAATCAACGGCAGGGAAGTGTGCAAGACAATTGGTATATCTTGCACTTTATGGTTTTGCTTTTGTTGAAGTTGTATAGCAAGGAAAAGAAAGCATTGGAAAGCATGGTTTTGCCTTATAAGCTGTTCCTGTTTTGTCGACATTTTGCATCGTTTGCTTGTTAGTTTTCTCGCATCGGGAGTAGTTCAACTATGTAGGGTATATCCTCTCTAAGCTTCTTTTCCAGATTTTGAACTCTCCATATCTTATTCTGCTACTGCTTTCCATGGTAATTCTTGCTCTATGAATTATTGCAAAAGGGAAGAATGACAGAAATGGTATCTGGCCCCTTTAATTTAATATGTTTTCTTTGAATTATTGCCATTTCTAATGGTCAATTTAATCTAATCTTTTCATTAATTCAAATTAATGGAATTTATTGATTTAGCTTCCAATTTGATTGATACATTTGAACGGTGGAAAAAAAAGAGTTAAATGTAGATTTTGCATGAAAGATATTCAACTCGAATTAAAATATAAAATAATTGTTAATTTGTTTAATGTATTCAATATGAAAAATGATTGATTATGTTATTTGATGGCTTGAATTATTATATCTTAATATGAATTGAATATCTCATCCAAAACTCATCAGATTGAAAATCAAATAAGTAAATTTCGTTAACTTGAATTAGTAAAATGAACACGTTTCAAAATTTCAGGAGTCACGTTAAATAAATTAATAATTTAGAGAGGATATTGCATGTGGGGCTAAAATTTAGGAATGATATTTTGTATTGAAAAAATTAAAAATCTTCTTGTAAAAAATTACTGACAAAGAAAAACGGAGTTGTCGGGATCTTTTTGCCAAACAAGTCGATTTCTTGGAGACCTTTTAAAGAAAGGGAAGTGCAAAGCAATTTTGGACT
Organism: Eucalyptus cladocalyx; assembly: GCA_017140615.1. Taxonomy (NCBI): domain Eukaryota; kingdom Viridiplantae; phylum Streptophyta; class Magnoliopsida; order Myrtales; family Myrtaceae; genus Eucalyptus; species Eucalyptus cladocalyx. The sequence continues at coordinate 19,345,821 of CM029524.1, read as the reverse complement.
GGCTTCTCCACGATATGTCATCTCCTTTTTGGGAGATGAAATGAGGAAACATCGAAACATGATTACCCGCAGCAGGAAAGATGGCCAGGAACTTCCGTGGCCTAGATATCCCTCAACAGAAGCCTTAAAAAATAATTTTTTTTTTGTCAGTCCTATTCTATTCCTACTCTACACTCACTTGCAGTGTAGAGCGTGAGAGTCGCAACCCACTCTCGAAACTTACGCGTCCCTACCCCCATCCCCCTCGAGAAGGTGGGGATTTGAACCCCTCACCTCCCCTTCATGTATGGAAGGGTGGTACAGGCGAACCCCAGTAGTTAAAATAAAGGATTGAAGTGATGTATTTTTCTCAAAAGATAATCTAGAGTGGACTTTCTTATAAATAAAAGGTCCTAAATGGTAATTCAGTTTTAAATAAGAGTTTTGAGTTTGCCAGCCTACCAAAGTTTTGCCAGCCAGCAAACAAGCATGTAGATCTCATATGTCACTTTTCACACCATTACAGGCATTTTCGTCCGATATATTTACTTCACTAATTTTTTTCTGTGGTTTTTAGTGTTTGTTTTCTCTGCGCCACCATTCAAGCCTGCACCACCTCCGAAAGTGACGCTCGAGGACTATAGGAGTAATGAACATAGTATCTTATGTCTTACTCAACAAATGCTCGGAAAAGGAACAAATCTCTTTTGATTATGAGTGAAGCAGAGAGTAGCAAATTAAAGGTCTTCTCTTTCAACGCTGTTAAGAGTCTAGATCTCTTTCCTAAAATTCCTGCTTGGCCCATTTAATTTATATAATACCTACCCCCAATAAATATTTTCTATTACTATTTTATTTAATAAAAAATAATTAAATAATAAAAAGAAATATATAGAAATTATATTATATATAGAACATATAGTATACCACCTTATTACCTTATTTCCTCTATGAGGTAGAAAGAAAATTAAAGAACCTGCGAATATCGGCAAAAGTACAATTATTGTTAACCAAGGAAAATAATTCGTGATAAAGACAAGATACACTTGGACAAAAAAACCCGTACTCAATAAAGAAAAAAGAATAATATATTATCTATTTTGAGCACGGGTTTTTGTCGGTAAAAAAAAATCAATTGTATTCAAAATGTATTTACGTGGTTTTTTCTGGAACGTATTAATACGCTAGACCCATGCTTCCGTTCGTTTCGTGAAAAACAATTTCCGAGAAAACATTTACCGGAAATTTCCAGTGTTTGGATGGTGGAAAATAAATGGTCAAAGAAAATGATTTTTTCTTTTGAGAAGAGAAAAACATTTTCCATAACTTCTTCCACTTGTTTTTTTTTTTTTTTTTTTTCTGTTTTTTCTAAATTGAGTTTTTAATTTTTTTTCTCTCTCTCTCTATATCTTCAGCTCCCCCGGCGGTTCCCCATCGCTGATTGATGGCTCTCGCTCCGCCTCCACTGCAATGAACCAACCCACCGCCGGTGATGCCCACCCCGCCCCGCCGAAGCCCTCCGGTGACCGACGCCATCGGAGGATCCGTCCCCATCGGCGACGGTGACCCTCACGTCTCGCTCCTGAACCTCGCCACTGTCAGTGGGAAAATGGACTCGGTGTAGTAGTTCTTGTTGCGGTCCCTCGGCAGCAACGCCCTCTTGAGCAAGGACTAGATGGACATGGTGTCCGCAGAGATCGCGTTGGCAATCCACCAAGTCATAGTCAACGGCGCCACCTTGCTGGACTGCTTTCAGAAACCTAGCCTCAATCCTGAGCCGGGGTGCGTGAATCCGAATTTATTGTCGGCGCCGGCGCCGGCAGCCTTGTGGACCTAATGGTGGTGACGGCGCTGGAGGTTGAATTGAAGGACGAGAAGGACGAGGTCGAATTGAAGGACGAGCCCGACGAGCTCAGGCCTCTCCAGATCGGGCGAGGCAGAGCCCCACTGGCTTGAGGCAGAGCTCGGGCCTAGCCAGATTCGGCGAGCTGGGCGGGGCTCGGGCCTCGCCGGAGCTCGCTAGAGGTTTGTCGGGCTTTGGCAAGTCGCGAGCTCGCCCGATTTGGCAGCGGAGCTTTAGGCTCGCATGGATCGGGAGCTCGAGCTCCGCCGTTAGATCCGGCGAGCTCGCGGCTTGCTAGAGCTCGGCGAAACTCTGGTGAGCTCGAGCGAGATCGGCCGAGTCTCGCCCAACTTGCTGGATTTGGCAACCGGGTCTTGGTCGGCCACCAAGCGGCCGGCCATCATCAAGCATGGGGCGGCGGAGGAATGAGGCGGCGGCGGAGGAAGGAGGAGTCGGGAGGAGGAAGGAAATGAAAAAGAAAGAAATAATAATAAAATCGATTTTTAAGGGCCTGCATGGAAACACTCCTTGTTTCTGTTTCTGAACAATTTTTTTTATTTTTTTGTTCTAGGAACAAAAAAAGAACATAAACGCGTTTGGTTGTGTTTGTTCTTTTTTGTTTTTTTGTTTCGGAACACAAAAAGAATAGAAACGAGAAACAAAAAAAAGTTGTTTCTTGTTTCGAAACGATTTTAAAAAAACGCTTCTCTTTTCTTCTTTTTTCTTTCGCCGGTCGCCGGCCTCGGCCATGGTCGGCGACCGACCGTTGAGGGCCGACGACGCCGTCGAGGGTTGGCGACGTCGCCGGAGCGCCTGGTGAGGCCGAGCCTCACCTTGGCCGGGCGAGCTCGGGCTCGCCCGTCGGCGAGGCTCGGCTCTCGGGCCGGCGAGCCTCGCCGTGGCCGGGCGAGGCCGTCGGCCTCGGCGACCAAATTTGAAAGAAAAAATAAAAAAGAAAGGAAAAAATGAAAAATAAAATAAAAATATTAAAAAATTAAAAGAAACAAAAAAAGAATAAAATTTACCAAACATGTTTTATTCATTTTTTATTCTCGGAACAAACGTTACCAAACGCATTCTTTTGTTCAAAAATTGTTTCCGGAACGTAAATACTTTTGTTGGGAATGAGTGATCTCGAAAACCGGATTCGACACCGAATCGAACCCCTAAATCAATGCGGAAGACGAAACCCGAGAAAACACGCATCACCGATCGTAAAACACATCACGGATTCGAGCGTACGCTTGTTAGCCACAGATTAAACACCAACGCCGTGAAGAAGAGGAAGAAATCCCACCGATGATGTCAATTTGCCTTGAAAGAAATCGAGCGTTTGGGAAAAAAAGAGATGCGTTTTTCTTTTTTCTTGGAGGGAAGAGGGAGAGGAACGTACTTGTTCTGATTTCCAAGAGGTGCGTTCTCTCTCTCTCTCCTCCCTTTTATACATTTCCCCATTCACGGGCCCTATTCCTGTGGGCGGGCCTTTTTGGGCCCAACTTGAGTGGATGGGCCTTAAGCCCATATCATAAATCCATCAACTTTTTTTTTTTTTTTTTTCGTTTAGAATAAAAAAAAAAAAAGCATGTAAACATTACCACGCCCCCCTAAAAATACAAATAATTAAAAATTCATTTTTTCAAAAAAATAAAATAAAAAATAAAACTAATTTTTTGGTCAATTAAAAATATTAAAATTCAATTTCTAATAATTATTTCCAAATAATTAAATTAGCTAATGAACGATGAAAAATATTTTCTATTCGAAGTTTAGGTTTCAACTGAACACTCGAAAATCATTTTCCTGTACTAGAAAAATATTTTTCGGAAACATGATATTTTCCATAAAACAAACAGACCTTTAGTGAAGATTTAACACTTTTGGACGACTCATAAAAGCTAGCCAACTAGTACAGAAAACGTCACCCAGCTCAACAAGATTTCGAGGTTGAAATCTGATCAAAAGATAACATCTGAAAAGAACTTGAAGAACAGCAAACAAGCACCCTTCACACCATCTTGGTGCACACTACACTGTTGCAATGTGTTCCGATAGATACTCTCATTACTGTGATTTAATCCACATCCCATACCAAAATAGTACCTGAAATCCCATGAATTTGCTAGTGCCAAATAAGTAATCACATGAACTACTACAGCTCCAAACTACTTTCTATGTTTCTTCTTCTCTTTCTTCTTTTTCCTAGACTTCCCTTCAGATCTGTGCTTACTGGAGTGTTTTCTGCTTGAGTGAGAGTGGACCTTCTTTGCCTTCTTATGCCTGTCTTTATGACCGTCCTTTTGGGTGATCCAGAAGCCTTTAGTGAATATGGTTTTTCAGGCCCATACTTTACACGTGCTTCCCTACGCTCAGGACTTGGAAGCAACTCCTCGGAACCTGGGCATGACGTAAGGTAGGGACCTGTTTCATCCATCCTTGACCCTATGGCACCTCTGCCGCGCTTGACTCTGCATCCACAATTGCATTTAATTTAGAAATCAATGCCTGCTTCTTCTACTCTCCAAACCAAACAAGTATATACTTCACAACAAAATCAAGACACGCATGTATTCTCAGAGAGGGGGAGAGAGAAAAAAAGAAGAAGAAGCTGCGACCTTGAGAGTAGAAACTCTTCAATCTCTTCATCCCCCAAACCTTCATCCCCTCTTTTATGGCGACTTTCATGTGCACTTCTACTTTGAGAACATGAAGGTTCAACACCGTGATCATCTATATCATGCCTATCGCTGCTGCTGCTCCTTGAAGAACTGGCATCCTTATGGTGCCTCCTACTGCTGCTCTCATCTCTTGATCTACCTTTGATCCGATTATCAAGCTCCAGCTCCTTCTGACGCAGACGCCACATTTCGTTTACTTCCACAGCTTTATTGGCTGAACATGGAGACGGCTAGCAAAAAGTTATATACTGAAGCAGGCTTTAAAGAATTCTAAATTGGAGCTAACTGATATACTGAAGCAGACTTTAAAGAATTCTAAATTGAAGCTAACTGTTACAAATGAGAGACAACAGAAGATTCATAAACAAAGATGATGTGATGCATCAGGGCAAAGCAACAATCAGATTTAAGTCAAAAAGTAGGAATGGAACTACACAAGAAATCACATCAAGATGGCATCATCAGCCATGCCTGACAAAGTTCCACAGATCACTTGCTGGATATAGTGAGAGATGCAACATTCTTACAGAAGACAAGAGACCCTAATATTGAAAAACATAGATGGCCAAGAGCATGCGACTATGCAATGACATGCAAGTATAGAGCGCCTCAATCAAACAAATGAAAAATTCTTCAAGAGTGTCGTTCTTGGTACACCGACCAGAATGATAAAAACAATACACGTGCTCCAGAAGTGTCCACTTTGAGGTTTCTTTAGTGACGCGATCACATGCCTTGAAAAAATGTGCAAGTCTAAATACAAAAGATAGGCCCTAACCTTGTTGCACCCCACGAACAGTTGCAGTGAGAAACCTCGAATTGGGCCGAGCCCTAACAGAGGGCTTGCAAAGATAGGCAAGTGCGCCTTCTTTCTCAGCTTGTCTACGTAACTCCGCTGCTTCTTTCATAAGGATTGCAGCAATTCTGTTTTCCGTTTCCAAATCCATTGGATCCTAAAGAAACAGTAGAATAAGCATATGAGCAACACTAATGGCGTATCTCATTCTCATACAATTAAAGAGTAAATCTTCCTAAGCAAAACTTCCATCACAAACGACGTAGTCTTTTCAGGATGCAAGGATGCAATCTCGGGTGTCACAAAATTGCTTCATTGCCCTCACTTCCCCTAACTGACGAATATCTCACTCAAGTTTCTCAAGTCAGGTTCACCCTTTTCCGTTAGAAAATTCGGCACTTTCAACATGACATAATCAGACTGCACATTAAAAGTTGAGATTTTTTTCTCATCCACAAACTTCCCAGCTTCCAAAAGAATCGCTTTTCGAATTCGACGAACCCTGATCATCTCCGTGGAAACACAAAACAATTTCCAGATAGACTAAGACAGCATCGAACTTACCGACACGAATGAAAGCGAAGAAAGCTACAAAGTTTCGACCTATCTTACGGTGCTTGCGATTACCCATGATTGAACGGTGAAGGAATCTAATCCAACAGGGAGAAATTAATCGAAGCTTACCGAATTTCGATCGATCGATCAAGGGGTTAATCGCCAAGCCGATAAATTGGAGGATCGAGAATTTTTCCCTTGCGCAGAAAACCCTAATTGCAAGTTCTCAACAGTAATCACGGGGCATATATACCGCCGGGCGAGAGCTTGAAGATCATCCGTCGAAGAACGAAGGGGGGCGACCAAAGTGGAGCCTTTATGCGGCGAATGCGGATGTCGTTCTTAGCTTCGCAAGAAGGCCGCAGCTCATGGGTGTCGACTCGGTTCGGTCCCGTGGAACCGATCCGGATATCAAAGGCAATATGTCTTGTGCGACCGACCCGAATTCTGATCCGAATCAAGCAAGGTCCGGATCGGGTTATCGGATTATCCAGAAAAACTTTGTCTCCAAGCATAAGACCAAGAATTCAAACTCCACAAACATCGCACCAGAATCACCTTTCTAGACAAAGAGGACAATAATTTCACGAGGGCGGTATACAAGACGAGATTTTTATCGCCCAAAACGGACCGACAGGCTCGCGCTGATGATCCGATGCCTTTTTTTGCGCACCGTGCTTGCGCGTCGAGCTCTGGGGCTCGCTCAGAGAGGGCTCGGTGGCGGATCAATGCCGTCGATCGCCTCCCAAACTCCGTCCGCCGCCGTCGCCGCCGAGCCGAGCCGCACGATGGAGCGGTGCATAGAGGAGGAAGTCCCTGCAGCGAGCAAACAGCGCAGAAAGGAGGGATCTTGCATAATAGATCCGTTTGACAAATTCGGATTCGGTTTGTTTTCCGGTTTATGATCCGAATTCGAACCAAACCATCACAAATCAGTTCGGGTTTCGGTTCGGACCTTTAGATTGGATGGTCCGACTAAAATCGGGCATGATTAACACACCGGGCCCGAACTTATGGGCCAGAGTTCTCCATCCGGCCTTTTCATTTTGGGCCCTACCGTTGCTATTTCCTCCGTAATTTTCTTAATTTTATTTTATGCTAAGATAATGGCTCTGTTATTCTCTATGATCGATAGACACGGAGCAAATTTGAAATAGAAACTTGATAGAAAAAGTTTCTTAGATATTGGACAATATTTCTTTTCTCGAGAAAGAAAATTACAATAATAGTCGATTAAGTAATCCACGTGTATTTTTATCTGATCTAATGAGATTTGAATAAATTAACAAACAAGTGAAAAATTTGTACACTCAATAAGTCTCCTTTCTAGCATTTGTTAGAGCTTAGACACAATATAAACTTATCTAGTCAAATTATTTTGAATTAAAAGTTGGCTAGCACGGTGGGGGCAGAAAATCCAATAAAACAAATTTGATATATCCTAAAATTTGAAATATATTTCATTTTCGCTAGTCGTGAGATGATGATTTGGATTTTTGAGTTAAGTTAAACTGCTATGGCTTAAACTAAATTCATCAATGCTTTAAACTATGTAGATTAGGTGTTGTTATTACTAAAACAAATAGCCTTGAGCAACATCTAGGATCAGTGTCGAAGAGTTCAAAGTTAATAAGTTTTCGATTTTTAATATGTAGACTTCTATTAATTTTAAGCCAGGTAAGACATTACAATTAATAAATTCGACGAGTGAACAGAAGCTTTACTAGATCTTTTTTCTTAATTAAGTTTGTGAGCTATTGCAAAATAAATAAATAATAATAATATAAAATTATGTGATTTTTTTTCTCTTAATTAATGCTACAATCCTTGAAAGTGGAAACCGATCAAAGAAGCAACCAAGTTTCTTGCTTTAAATGAGTGGCCAATGCCACTTCGTCACTCCTGTGAAACTGACGAGCCATCATCGATTCATTTCTTAATATTTAAATATTTAATCACCTATTCATTTCCCAAGTTAAATTTTTTAAATAATTGGCAGTGGATCACAAAATATTATATAGTATTCTTTCCAACCCCTTATTTGTCTCCCAGTCTATGTATGAGGGGGTATTAAAATATTAAAATATTAAAAAGCAGTATCAAGGTCGGGTTCTGCCCAATTTTTTTCTTGTATGTGCCATTCCATTCATTATATTCTATATGCCATTGCTAATCTGGTTTGCACGTATTGAAATATCTCATATCATTTGTTTATTTGATTTATATACCATGTTTCTCTTCACATGATTCCATAAGATTTTATGTACTATTAAAGTAGGAGATCAAGGGTTCAATTCTTCTACTTGTTAGATGACGTTGTTGATTGTGTTTCTTAACACAATTGCTGCGGTTTACATTTTGGGAGCCCAAATAGCTGGATTTGTTTAAACGCAAAACTGGGATTTTGAATGACAATTGTCGTCCCAAGATTTCTGGGGTCTACCCCTTGCCGAATTGAGAGCTACAAACATTGTTTACATCTACATAACCAGGTTGCACCACCAGCTTGTGCAAAACTTTTTGTTTGGAAAGAAATCCATCGACTGAAAGTGCCAACAAAAGACAATTCATTTGTTAATAATTCATGAGGTTTGTTAGGATCGGGAAGGTGAAATAATATGCGAAACCCACTTCTAACCCACCAATAATAATATAGACAACTTACCAAACACATGAAAGAGAGGATTAGATGTTCTTAGGTTCTACCAAATAAAATCCTGAATCGGGCAAACCCTAATTGATATTGGTTGCTTTTTGCAGAACGGGTATGAGATCTTTTGTTTATTAAAGATCCTGTAGAGGTTCGGAATTGATTAGACAACAAATCAGAACCCGATCTCGATATTTGGCTGGACAGCTCATTCAATATTGACAAATGTGTTAGGAATATGAGTATCTCAAGAGGAAAATATAGATAATGAATATCTTATGTATGAAGAGAATATTGACAATTCGATGGTGTCGAGTTGTGAAGCAAGCAAAGGGCGGTTCAAATATTAAAAAAAACAAAGTTAGGTTAAACTTGCAAGCAATCTCCTCAAATGACAAAATAGATGGTACAAGAAATCGGATCTTCAGCTTGGCATTTTGCGCAGCCGGACAGCTCAGAAGTTCCTGGACGACGTGATTTAGCTGAAGTGAGATTTCTCATGGAATAAGGCTCTAAAGGAACCAAGCCTTCACTTTCTAGCAGCAACCATTTCACATGTCAAGAATATAATCTCACCTTCTACGAAAAAATATTGGTCAGCTAGAAGATGACGAGGACTTTTTGCAAATAGAATTTCGCACGTCACCAGTGGATGGTAGCGACGGTGCGTATATTTCGTATGCAGATATTCCAAGAAATGTGACGCGAAAGAACAAATCAAGCTCTTTTGCGTCGCATTTCTCTGAATTAACAGGTGCGGAGTTGCGTCTGGTGTTTGATTGATTTCACACGAAAGGACCACATCCAATTTTGGTGGTTGTGATATTGAAGCACCGGTTTGGGGGTTGAGCGAAATTAATGTATACACCTACTAGGACAAAGTCCATTTGTTGCTCTTTCGCCAAATTAATGTATACATCTACTAGGACAAAGTCCATTTGTTGCTCTTTCGCCGTTATGAAAAATCTATAAGGAGAAGAATCTTATCAACCATTTATTTCCATTCTTCTATAAGGTGGAGTGAAATGGTGATTCCAAAGTAATAGGCTAAGAACAGAAAATAGCAAAGTAGTACTTATTAACATTTGATTGGATCACAGCTAGAAAACAAAGGAAAGTTCAATGTTCCTGGGAAAATCTGGTTTCTGAATGAATCTACGTATCGTAACGAAGTCTATAGTTCCAATGCACAATTCTCTTCCGAGTGTAGTATAACTAGCAGAGGCCTCTCCATCTACTACGAGAGAGGAATGTGATTAGAAGAAACGAACTTGACCGCATATTCATGCGCTTATCGAGCTTTGCTGCATTCTCTCAGTGAACAGGAGGAGCTCTGTGGTAAGCCGGCACAGTTGCGGGGAAGAACATCTGCCTCACTCCTTCATCCCTTATTATGGGAAAGATGATACCTGATGCACCCTGAAATAGGAAGTGCTGATTAGAAACCCTTGCCTTTCAATCTAATGCGAAGCCACTTCGAGGGTTTGAGAATACGATCCTAAAGTCGAAAGTAGATGCTCACCTTAACCAGTCTGGCCCCGAGCCACATGCGTTTCGGCGAAGGGAATGGAAGACATAGCCGCCCGACACCATATACTGCTACTGCGAAGAAATGGCAGACCAAGTGCATTGGACGGGGGTTTAGACCCGAGAGCAGAGAGACTGGCCCAGTTGAGCAGAGACCGCCGAGGCTCAGATAGTCGAAGCATGCTTGGCGCATTTCCTTTCTCGCCGGGTCTGGAGATGCACAGAAGACCTTGTACAGAGCACCAGCCAGGGTGTTGATGGTCGACGCCACAGGCTGTGAAGAAAAGGAGAGGTCCGGTCAGCATGCAGTTTGAGAAGCGACGCTACTAATTTCTACGCTTCTGTACTTTAGGATCGAGTGGATAGACATTTCTCACCTTCCTCAGTGTATAGAACGACTCGAGATATTTGCATAGAGCAGATGCATCATTCAGATCCTGAAGTGGGCGAAGGAGGTTCCTTAGCAAAACGATATCAGAAAGAGCCACGGTCATTCCTCCTCCTGTCAACGGATGGCGCATGTTGAACGCGTCTCCCATCAGAAGAGCTCCAGGGGTGGGTTGAGGATTAGCAGGCATGCTTCTATTTGGCATCGACTTGATGTTTCCCTTGTCAATTGCTGCGATGAAGGCTTTGTACAATTGAGGGGGAACCTGAAACAAGAAATTCTGCGATGAGCCCCGGAATATCTAGACTAGAGAGCAAGATTAACAGAAACGGAGGAGCAGCTGAGATAACTACTGGTGCCTAACTAGTCAATATGCGACTATGGAAAACACTATTGCTGAGCAGTTTCGACATATACCTGGGGAGCAACCTTTGTCTTCAAATATGTGGCCATTTCACCGCTGGCTACAGAGGGCAATTTCTGGCCAGGGACATCGACCAGACAACGGATCTCAGTGCTGCTGATCGGATAAAATAAGATAGGCGAAGGGTCTGCCAGTATGACATGGCCGTGATTTGGGAATGGAAGATCACAATTCTCCACGACCAAACCCACGAAATGAGAGGGGACATCAACCTGTGGACATAGGGAACATATTAATTTAGACTCGAGTACGATCGACCAAGATTTGAGGAATGCACAAAATGTCGGCGACAACTTCAGAGTACAGATCAATCTGCTCGATCGACCCTTCATATTCACCTTCGGAAAGCAGAGGTTACGGCGTAGGTTTGAAAAGCAACCGTCACATACGATGGTGAGGGGAGCATATGCTATCAACTCTTCCCCAGCCTTGGTCTTGTATTGCACTCCCTTGACAGTTCCCTTTTCCTCAATTAGAGATGTTACTGTCCCTTGTTCTAGACTTACGCTGAGACAGATGAGGGGTAAAAAAGGAAGGTAAGATGATGACCTTAGAACGAAGTCTCTTAATCGACACAAGCGTAATATGATCGGATAATCGAAGCACACAATCAAGTTGATGTTCAAAAATGAGGTCGCCAACTAAGATTATCTCAAAGAATTCCGAGTGGATAAAATATTGGCCTTAGAAGTATCACGCCATCTTCAGCTAGATGAACATCAGAGCAGAGAAGCAAACAGAAAACACAAGGCGGTTGCGAATAGCAGATCGGAGAAGGAAAGTACTTTGGAAGAGTTGCGGCCTTTTCCCTCATGCTTTGAACGAAACGGCCGTTGTGAAAACCTCTGCCGGCGACATCCGAATGAAAATTCTCCAATGGATAAGACAACTGCGTGTGTTTCCCATCCTTGAAGAGTGCATATCCGACAACTCTCTGGGCATCAATTGTTTGCACGCAATCTGCTCACACCAAATGAATTATATTCAATAAAAGTCCGCACCAGATGCACGACGACGAATATTGAGCATACTTAAAACAGACCAAGAGCCATGTTTTGAATCGTGAAAAAACGATTTTAGAAGGCATAACACTTTGTTTGCAAGACCCAGCTCACCTGCAAGGTCCAATTCCATCAATTTCAGGTAACCTCCTGGTTGAAGAAGCTCGCCGACAATTCTATCTTGCTCCGTCAGGTCCCTCTCAATCACACGCACGCGACGTCCATCCTGCGTAGACACAAAAAATTGCTTCAGATCATTCCAAATGCCGAATGAAAATGCTTTCACGCCATTAAAACTGCCAGATATAAAGCCTTTCTCGCTAAAGTTCGTTCCTACTATTATCATTCAGACGTCACAATATCATTAATTGAAAGACCATGAAAGGAAAACGGCAAGCAATCCTCTCCCAAACTCGCTGACCATTCTAAAAGGCTATCTCCAGACGGAAAGTCAAGACTAATTTTGCTGTGCTCCGTTAGGTAGCTGAACCCTACAGAAAAGGAATGAAAAGTTGGGAACTCGAAAAACAAGCTTCAGGGTCACTCAGGCACTTGAGACGCGACGAACGCCGCAGTTTCAAACATAATCCAGAGAGCAATCAACAGGCTCTCGCACGAAAAACGAAAACAGTTCCCCAATCCTTCGCAACCGACGGCAGTATCCAATGAACGCAACCGAAATTCCACGAGACATGGCTGCTCCACTTCGGAGGCACAGAGAGAGAGGGAGGGAGGATGGCGTTAACTACCTTCCCGAGCGCGTAAGCGAGAGCCGCACCGGCGACTCCTGCTCCGACAATGACGATGTCGGTGCTCCCATCGACGCCGCCGGGCACGAAACCTCCATCCACAGAGCTCTTCACATAGTCATCGCCGCGACCCTTCTTGGACAGCCTCCTCTTCTGCTTCCCGAGCCCCTTGTACAGCAGGAAGATCCCCAGGAAAAGAGCCAAGACGCCACTGACCAAGTACTGACCGTCCATCAGAGACCGATCCCGGCTCAACAGCTCCACCAACCTCCGCGACGCGACAGCAGAGAGATCGAGAAACGTCCGCCGATGGAGCTCGGCTCTTGCGGGGCAAGCTGCTGCTTTACGGGATTTCCGAAATGTGCAAGCTCAGACTATGTTTGCGTGTGGTGAAGCATTCAAGCGAAGTTGGCGCTCTTTTATAGCCGTCGAGGCTTTCTCGCTCTGCCTTTTTCTCGTTTTCGTCACTGTAAACGTGGACGCGCCTGCCGTCGCCAACCTGCCATTTCCACCGTATTTTCCATTTTTTCTTTTTTTTTTTTGTTTTAATTGGCGTAGAGCAAATTTTCGCCAACGCAAATTGCTGCGGTACAGTAATCTATTTATTTATTTTAATTTATTTTTTAAATGAGAGCTCAAGCAGCTGTATTTGTTTGAACGTAGAAATGGAATTTTATATGGCCCCAATTTCCCTGCTCATTCGTAGGCAAGGATAAAAAAAATATAGTGAAGAAAAATTATTGGGCGATGGATTCTCAGCGCCTGAGTGCTTTGCCGAATTGAGCTACAAAACATCTTTTTCCATCCACAATCACAAAGTAATACCAGCATGGCCAAATTCTTTTGGTTCGGGAAGAGCCGGAACCATATGCGAGAAGTGCCAAAAAAATGAAAAATAAAAATGACGAAAAGATCCGATTTTGATTATGATTAGGACAATTTTTGAATGAGTTAGCCCGTCTTGATAAGATCCGATTATGTTTGAGTCCATCTCGCACTCAACCGAATTTTAGAAGTGGAATTTCAAACCCGTCTTTATGAGGGTACGACTATTTGGAACCCATCAATAACTCGATGATGTTCTTACCAAACACTTAAAAGCGAGGAATCAATCAATCCCTGATTAATATTGATTGATTATTCAAGACGAGTTTAAAATTTGTTGTTAATTAATAGAGGTCGGGATTTGATTAAACAAATAATCAAAAACCGATCTGACGCCTCCATCCCGTACCTAGGAACGGTGGTCGTGCCGTGTCGAATTTATTTCCATGAAGAAGAAAGGGCAAGCAAAAACGCTACCACATAAGATTGGCAATAAAGGCTTCCCAACATAGAGTTCGCTACACCATTATTGGACGGCGAGTGATGGTTGGGTGTGACAACATTAAATGGAACCTCCATGCTTGTTATCAGTCAATTTCACGCTTCCCAATGTTAATTGTCTTCATTTTTTTTTTCCATCTGTTTTTGGGTTTTCAGATGTCATGTTTAATTTCTCAATTTTTCCTTAAATTTTCATTCAAAACATATGATTTTGCAAGAAGATAGAGAGTAAAGAGGAACAGAAGACCGTTAAATCGGATCGTTTAAACCAAGTCAAAAGGTAATAATAGTACAAGAGCAACGCTCAAAAGCGAGGGCCGGGTTGGTCAAAAAGAGGGGTTTGGTAAGGAATACGACAATGAAATTTTCCCTTAGTCAACCAAGTTAAAGGTGCCTTCAAGGGGTTATTACCAATCCCACTAAAATACGGAATGCGAGAGTTCATTTCTTTAATGCCTCTTGGCCCGAAAGCAAGGCGATTTCACGGAATCAACTCAAATCGTGGCATAACAACGTAATTAAAAGCAATTTGAAAGCCTTGTGAACTCTATACAGGCATCATGTGAGAGAGAGAGAGAGGGCTGGTCAAGTCATGTATTTAAAATTCACGATTTTTTGGACATCTGATGGTGCGACTTTTTGCGGGGTCTTCATTTTTCAATAGTTTTTACTCGTTTATGGCATGTTGAGCGTCCGGCCACGTTGCTGTCGTTAGCTTTTTGTTAATGGTTTGTTTGATGTGCCAGCAGCGGGGGAAAGTGGACGAGCGAGCGCTCTCGAAAATCAACCATGGCGGGCGGCCCTTTACGATCCATATAGTCAGCTTTTCGACTCTCGGACTACGACATTCAAACATGCACTCACACACACACATGCAGAGACTTGTGCAATCTCTGTGTGGTGCAGCGCGTATCCGCCCCTCTTCTCTTTCTTGAAATTAGGGTTTGTATTGCTCGGTTTGTGATTTCTTTTATGGTTATCTTCGACAATGGAAATAGGCGCATCGAACGGGGAGCTATCTCGCTAATATAGACGAATTGGTCGGGATACTCAAAGCACTCTCAATTTGTACGACATGCAACCTTAGTTATTGTGCAAAATGGTAAAGCAATAGTTGGATACGTCAAATTCGATGTTCAAATTACGGCAGTCTCCTATTCTGAGCAACGTTTGGCGTCGTGTTCGCTAGCTTGTGGGTGTATGTTTATTTATTCATGTGGGAGAAAAAGTCTGCGCGTATTGTGAGAGTATTATTGAGCCAAAAATTCGACTATCCCTATAACAGTACGACATACGCAGACACATACCCAAGCACATGCATACATACATCATCCTTACAAGGGATGGCAATTTAGATGAAGTCAAAGTCCAATGCAAAAAGGGGCGGATAATAATCCGAATATACTGCGGTTCCCTTTCCAATTTCATTTAATTGGATATACACAGAGGAACCAACATGTAGGTGGATGCAACCCCAATACTAATTGTGACTTTCATCTAACCCATTAAAAAAAGGTGACGCGATATGTATAGACTGGACCACTTTTAAGTCAAAACTGGCCCCAGTCTCATACCCACTTTCCCTCCTATGCTAGTGTTGATCCTAAAGGCTGGAATCGATAATTATAGTGGAAATCAAAACCGAGGGCGTTCGCCATCTGTACCTGAAGAGATCATCATCTTGAATGTGCAAGAGCCTCGGATATTACCCTTTCGAAGATGGTGATTAGAGTAAATTATCTTAGCTAAATTCTGCTGACGGAATCTTATTATATATCAGACAAAAGAGAACATTATATAGCAGCTACTTATTGCCGGCGCCATCGATTCCCATGTCTCTCTCTCCGTAAGTCATTTTCACAGTGAAGAAGACAGCGCGGGATTCTCTCGTAAGCCGGTGAATGCACACGAATTTGTATTTATGCATGTACACTAATCGTCTCTATTTAGTACAGAGATAAATACATGTCTTCATTAGCTCCCGAAGCATGTGAACATCGTGTTCTTGAGCTCGAAAACTTTGCACCGTCACGAAAAGTTGGAAAGTTAAAAGAGAAAGATATCAACGTCCGACATCGAAACATCTGTCGACTTGTACAGAGGATTTATTCCTGAAATGGGTCCGTCGCTGTGTATACGTTGACACACGTACGCCCCGGTGAAGAAGATACAAGAGCGAAAGCTTTGGGTTGCCCTAGAAACCGACGAAGAAGAAAACGAAAGCAGAGGAAGGTTGTAGAGCCTTTTCGAATTGAAAGTGGGGAATGAAAGGACATATGTTTCTTTTTACGCCTCAGATTCTTACAATAATGCTGATCCGAAATAGGGTTTTTGTTTGTCGGATACCTCAATGCGATATTCGATTATGTTTTCAAGATAGTGTTCTATGTGTTTTCTGAAAATTATGTTCACGACGAGACTTATGTGCATGCTTTTGGAACTACCCGTGGACCGGTGCTATCAAAACTGCATCGCATGTCGGACCAAATTATTAATAGTATGCGGTTCAATAAAAAAAAAAAAAAAAAGCCACATTAGACCAGCCAAACTAACATAAACAAAAGAAAATTAACACCCATTTAAATTAATTGTTAAATCGGCTGATGGTTACAATTCTCAAACATTGTCGTATGCCTGAGCCAAACTATAATTATAAGAAACGTAATGAAATTACACACTGTTGATATCTAAAAAAATAGGACATCTTGATTAAGTTAACATCTCTAGTGTTTATCGATTTTGGATAGATTTATAATTTGGAAGAAATACTTCGAAATCTCTTATATGTGCTAATCATAGTGAACATTAGATTTATTTTCATGTTATACTCATCATCGACATTATCAAATTTATGTGTGTGTATATAATAAATATTATTTTTTTCCTTTTTCTTAAATATCTCTATTATCCTCATCAACGTAAATACTTGTGCATGGATGTGCACTATGCGCGCCTAATCTCCATTTTTCTTCATCGGAGTTGGTGTACTTTTTCCCACATGCATGGGTTATCATGATTGTTCTTTTTTTTTTTTTTTGTCGAAATGATTGTTCTTAATTGGATTAAACAAAAAAGATGGGCGACAGGTAATGACTTTCATAAATAAATAACTAAAAAAGTACGAACATTTGTACTTGCATCGCATCACTATTTTGAAATACGTTCTTTTTGGATTTTCAAAATGCAATTTTCAATGGTTCTTACTGTATTTAGCGATCTTAACAAGAATTATTTATAAATGGACTGTGTTTCCGAGTGCCCTAGTGTAATCAACGCACTAAAAGTAAAAAAATGAATTTATATTAAATAAATCTAAAAATGAAAGAAAAATTGGTCTGTGATATAGACAGACCCATTTATAACTCGAATTTTTCCAACTGCCCACCGCACGAGGAACGGTCAAGCTTTCTGCATGATTTATTCAAGAACCGGGAGCGCAGTACCATGTTGACTTATTCGAGCAAGAGGAGCACACCAGGATAATAAAGATTCATCTTGACTTGACTCTCCTCCCAACCAAAATTTGAGATTTGCGAAATTTCATTTATATAATTTTTTTCCTTTTTTTTTTTCGATTTTTGTAGATTGAATTAGACATTACGTTCCATCATGGGCTGTCAATTTATTAGCAGGGGTACACTCCCAGCCAATTGCGTGGCGTGCTAGGTTGGCGAGATTAGACCTGGTTTCCCTGATCGCATAATTAGCAGAGGAAGGCACCATAAATAAGTCGCTATTTTTAGGTCAGAGGCAGAAAAGGCTGGCATAATTGTGTTGTTTTAGTTAGGTGGAAATTGGACCATGCACATCTTAAATTTCACGTTAGGATTTTTTAAATTTATTAAATAGATATCAATTCAGTCATAAATACTATCTTTTAATTATTTTAAAGATTAATATCCCAAAAAACCCCAAACCGGTATAGTTTGTGACAAATTTACCATAAACTAGTTTTTTGACTATGAAAAATCTCAAATTGTATACATTTGTCATAAATTTATCCTTACTAATCATAAAAAGTTATAAACCAAGACATTTACGACAAATTTATCATAAACTAATTTATTCGATCGCAAAAACCTCCAAACTAATAAATTTGTAACAAATATACCATCCGCTAAATTAGATTAATATTACAAAAAAATCACAAAAATTGTAAATTGTGACAAGCGATGTGTAAAATCCTAAATCGATATACTATTCAACTATCATGTGTAATTTAACTTAATAATTTGATAGTAAAATTTAACGAAAACTAATAGAGAGTAAATTTGTCATAAATGTACCGGTTTATGGTAAATTTATCAAAGGTATACAAGTTTAGGGTTTTTGATGATCAAAAAAATAGTTTATGGTAAATTTATTGCAAGTGTATTAGTTTGGGATTTTTCAGAGTATTAATCTTTATTTTAATTTTAAATATTTTGACAGTAACTAATATAGTCTTTCTATTTAATTTTAATTGAAAATCGCTAATGTAGGTTGATCAATCTATGTGGTACTACCAAAGCCAACGTGGACAATTTATATTCTTAAATTTTTTACTATTATTTTATTATTATTTTTTAGCTTGTGGCTAGTGGGGGCCACCCTTTTGTGTTTGTTGTCCTCTCTTGGGCAAAGGTCACCTTCGCTAAGTTTGGTGATGGCTTGTTTGGACAAGGATTATGATCCTCGTTTAATGAAAAGCAAAAAAAAAAAGAAAATAAAATTCAGAAACATTGTAAAAATTATCTACATTATTGTTGCCTATATCATATAGGATAGTTAATATTCACGTCATCAATTTTTTTTTTTATCAAAATTGGTTGGAATGAATTGACATAATTAAAAGATTTTGGATTGAATTAATTGTCGTATTATAAATTTAGAATTTGTTTGGATAATTTGTTCGATATAAGATCTCCTAGTAACTTGCCGTGTGCACTTATGGCTTCAATGAGCATTAGCGTATAAGTTTAATGATTAGATTAGTCACGACGTACTGCGGAGCAGTAAACTTGCACTGGCCCGATGATGACGTAGGAGGAAAAGAAAGAAAAGATGTTTGAGGTCGCACGTTTTGTTCTTAACGAGCAATTCCCGCAGCCTGTTAACTCTACGTGCATTGTTCTCCGAGATGTCGCTCTCCTGAAAATGCCTCTCCATGAAAGGACAGATCGAGGAGGAGGTGCTAACGACTACGTGCCTAGATCAAGATTGATTTAAAAGCCTAGGCTAGGAGACGATCGATGTCCCAGTAGAATGAAGATGTTAAACGCGTCAAAATCATCGACGTGGAGACGTTTGCCATTTGATTGGAACGAACGGTTCGGGAGCAGGACAAGGGCGCGCGTCTTGCTTCTTTCCCGGATGAAAAACGAAACCTAAAAGCGAAGAAAACAATCGAACATTCAAGACAATACAAAACGGTAGCTTCACCTGCAGTGATTATCAACATGCATGAAGTTGTATGTATGTGCCATCAAAATAGGTCCTCATCTCTTATATAAGAAATGACTCAGGAGATAGAGTTCTCTATCCCTTGCCGTATCTGAGTTTTTCTTACAAGGGTGATCGATCCTAACCTAAGCGATTAGAGGATTGAAATAAGTAAGAGGATAGGAGAATCATTCTCCATCTTGGTCTAGACAAGATCACCTGTACTTTGATATGGACGTGCAAATCAAAAGCTAAGATTCTTCTCCTCGAGTTGATTTACAAGAGTCTAAAACACGGTCCAATCTAAGGTTTCTATATTGTAGTCTTGGCAACATAACAGAAGCCACAAGGAAAGATAAGCTTGACATGAAAAGCTCTCTTTGACCGGGCAATGTGTATGCGCCTTTCCCCATGGATCCCGCGATGCAAAGCACACGGTATATCCCCCAATCGAAAGAGGAAACCTGCACATCAATCTTTATATATTATTTACTGCTAACAATAAAAGATATCCGGACGGGTCCATCTTTCATTAAAAGCCCAAGAAAACCCTTGTTTGGTCAAGAGGAAGTAACGTGTCATGTGGCCAGACCAGTGGCCACAGCAATGAAACACTCGACACGAGAGAGATGAGGAGGAGGAGAGAAGAGTCCAGAATGCAGAAAATTAAAGCTTTCACATTGGAATCGAGATCCGCATAAGAGAAGTCAATGGCAAAAGCCATTGAATATTGGGGAGTTTGGTAGCTCTAGCCGCCCCCCGCCCCCCGCGGCCTGCATATTCTGACCCTTAAAAAGTTCTGTATAGATATTTCAAGGTGTACACACTAAGGGAAAATGCCAGCTCTCTCCCCCCAGGTGGGCATGGACACACTGCTGTTGACTTAGGAAGTCATCCAATTTTGAACAATGGAGGTTGAGGACCCCTTGTTGGTTGGTGCCACAATTCGATATACAGAGCAAGACGAGTTTATGAACATTGGAATATTATCGAGTCTTGCGCATTATGTTCCTTGACTAATCTTAGGTCTTAAAAGTAGTACTACCGGTCGAAGCAATTGATCCAACCATGAAGGCGGGGTGAGTGTGATAACATTGATCATATATCAATATGTAAAAATATATACCGTGCTGGCTGATGATGTGGTATGTCCATGCTCACCATATCATAGATATACAACATTTGTAAAATACACAAATCAAGATTGTTAAGTCTTATATACCATACGTGGTACTTAATAGGCTGGGAAATGGCCCATATATATAAGAGATTTTCTATAGGCTAGATGCAAGAATTCTTTTTGGCCCACGTACAGAGCGAGAAGGATGCAAATTATTATTATAATTACTACTTTAAAATTGCCTATCAATTTTGGTCACGCATGGAAAACAAGACCTCAACAAAATGGAGTTTAGAAAGAGCCTATTCCCGTCGGTCACATCAGGAGGAGACAATAGAGACCGCTATTCCATCGTGGCCATTCATCGAACGCATGATTGCTGCTTTTTTGGGAGAAGCTCCTGGGCAACCCTCTCCTTTGACGAAAGGGGTGCGCGACAATTCGAGGGCATCATCGGAGTTGATCCTTTTGATGTCGCAAGTCCTTTGGGACTAAGTAAAAAGGACCAAATCAAACCATCCTTTCTCGTATCTTCCTTCTTTTTCCAGTCCAAAGCACTTGATTTTTGTAGCGTCGGTTTGTATATGTCTTACCTTGATTTCAACAATTCGTCAGTTCGGTTCATGCGATCATGGGGGATCATTTCGAAATTCTGAATTTTTTCATATTTTGAAATAATTCCATTTCACCAAGAATTGTAGAATGAAGGGTTTTCACGATGTATGGATGGACAGTCTCCGTCACGCCCAGCTCTTCGGTTTTGTAAAGTTTTCCAAGCTTTCCTGGACCGACACGTGGCGTGTTGGGTTTCATTCGGGCGATGTCCAAAATCCCATCACGGGCTTTCAGATGTCCGAACCGACAGGCCCGTCACGAAGACAGGAGGAAGCGAGGAACGCGAGGTGTGAGATGTCGGAAATGCCCCTGGCGGCGAGTGCCGTTTCACGAGACCAACCATGTCCGAATCGAACCTCCCTTTCTCCAACGGCTAGTTTGCAGGATCAGTGAGAGAGAAGACGCCGCAGCAGACATTTAAAAAAAGTGCCAAAAGCTCTCTCTCTCTCTCGCCCGTTCGCCGCTGCGGTTCAATCTCTTTCTCTCTTTCTCTCTCTCTCTCTCTCTCTCTCTCTCTCTCTCTCTCTCTCTGTGGATCGGGTCGATGACGAAATCGAGCATGGAGGCGATCAACCGCGAAGGAGGAGACGAATTCTACGAGGACATAGAGGCGCCCAAGTTCGTGGACTTCACCGCTCCCGACCGCTACCCTCCCGACACCGACCGCTACTGGTTCTGCCTGCGCGTCGGTATGCCAATGCTTTTGCTTTTCTTACTGTTGTTTGTTTCGATCTGGGGAAATTTGGTAAATTTCGGATTCTATTGCTCATGAATTGTCACTCTTGCTTCGTCAAGTTTGCATTTTTTTTTCTGTTCACTTGAGTTTGGTCCGGTCTACTGGCCAATACTTTCCAAATTTTGTCTGATCTAGAAGTGCATTGACTGCTTGAGATCTCATTTTTGAATTTTAGAGCTCGAGATGCACAAGTTTTGATTTTCATAGTTCTTTGGGTTTGTTGGGTTTCCAGGATGTGATCAGAAACATGAAGAAGAACTGGACGCTGAAGCAATCTACAAGAATTTCGTCCTTAGGGTCAGTTACTAAAGCCTCTTTCCATCTTTACTCTTTTTTTTTTCTTATTATAAATAGGAGGCCTTTAAGTAGATGAAGTCGCCGTAATGCTGCTGATCTATTGCAGGTAATGGCAGCCAGAAGTCCCAACGTAAGACTCCGCAAAGCCTTAACTAGAAAGCCGATTAAGTATGTACCCATTGCATAATCTTGGACTCGAATTTCCATCTAAATAAGGTTCGGCTTCTGATGTGCCTCATTCTCTCTTTTTTTTGTTGCTATTTTATTGCGCTTTCGATCCTCAGTACTACAGAGAAATGTCCGCTGTCGGCTCCTGCGAAACCATCGAGATCCAGATTACCAAGGTTGGCTATTTTATCTTCGATTTCCGGAAAGCCAGTCAATTGCGGTAAAGAGAGGGTCAAAACTTCTCGTCCGGTGGTGGCTCCGACCCCTAACGCTAAGGCAAAGCAGCCATCCAATTTGGCTAAGGCATTAACAACCCCTAGAAACACCAAGAGAGTCTCGAATCCAGAACTATTTCGGAGTGTTAGGAACCCAAAGGTGAAGCCTAATGCCGGGCAGAACAAGAGAGTGGTAGCAAAAGCTTTGGCATTTCCTTCGCCCAAAAAGGCCGCGAAGATTAAAATCTCATCAGAGTTGGGAACTGCCATGAGAAAGATTTGTTCCGAGATGAAGAAGCTGGAGATCGCAGGCCAAAAGATGAATATATTGGGGCATGATACGCCGGCGCCTATTGCTGGCTCCAAGAAAAAAGTGCGTGCCAGGGAGGTCAAGAGTCGGGTTTTCGATTCGTTGCGGACTCAAAAGTGCAAGGGCGCAGATAAAGCTTCTAGATGCCTGAAGAAAAAGGACAGAGCCGAAGACTCGAAAAACTGCTCTGATTTAGCCACAACTGAAGGAACTTCAGGTGACTCCAGCGACATGGAAGTCGACGACAAGTCCAAACGTGGATCTTTGGAAGCATGTCTTGTACAAGAAACCTCTCAGAATACTGCACTGAATGTACATGAAGAATCTTTTATGAATGTAAGCACGTCGGAGAAACAATCAGGAGAAAAGTATGAGTATAGTGGGAGTTGAAAAGGCTGATGAAGGGCTGGGTTCAGGAGCAGATGTAGTTCCTACGGTTGAAGCTGTTCTAGATGAGGAGAGGAATGGATCAACTTCTCAGGAAGAGGGTGCATCAAGCTTAGAGGAGGAGAAAATCCAAGAAAACACTGGCAATACCAGTGACCAGAATGATGTTCCTGTCAATGATGAAGAAATTGGGGATCATGTCTTGGATAGTGATGACAAAGAAAATTCTACAGCCCCTGATTGTAACATGTATGAACTGCTCTGCACCCAATATTTGTTATGCATTTGCTACGCCATGTTCTATAGTTTGCTCATTTTCTTGATTGATAACCATTTCTTCAACCGTAAGTATTTGTTTGTCCTCATTTTTAAATTGATTCTCGCATTTTGTTGCAGAGAACAGAATGGTGACAGCAACAGGAAAATTCTGGGGAAGCTTGATAGTCACAAGAAACATGAGAAGGTTCATACTATTGATTCATTTGCCAATTGCAACATCCACTATTCCGTGTTTGACTATGTTTCAGCATCTGAATTTTTTTGCCACCGGAAATCTTCAGGTCAATCAAACATTGATGAAGATAAAAAGAGCTCTATTGCAGACAAAAGAAGTGCCCAGGGTGGGAAGTATGTAAAACCAAGACCCACCAATCCTAAGCCTTTCAGGCTAAGAACAGATGTATGTGGACTGCAAATAACTTGATAAGTTGAATTTTCATTGATGTTGGCTGACAAATGTGAGCCATAACAGGAACGGGGAGTTCTCAAGGAAGCGAACCATGAGAAAAAGCTTTCTACGCCATTGAAAGAGGATGCAACTGCACCAGGGTTTCCATCCAAGAAAAATCAGAGTATAAAGAAAGTAAGACTTCAGTTTAGTTTGTTTCATGTCTTTCCCCTTACGAAACAACACTACTCAGAGTCATTTTCTTTGACTCTGCTATTAGAAAAATTGACAATCCTCCGGAAAGCATTGTCATGAATTAGTTGACATTAGACCAGAGAAATGCCAGGCCATCGGCACTTAAGCATTTGTTGATCACATAGTATTTATTACTACTTTCCAAGATTGCTTTAACAACACTGATGTGGCTGAGATTCTTTTACTGACATGAAGCAGAAGATCAAAGCTCCTGAGTCCAGCACTTTTCACAGAGAAGTCGGACAGAAAATGGCTGCATCTACTCCCGATAGAAACACTATTTCGAAAAAGCAAAAGAACCTTACCCCTACAGTCTTGCGGTCCAGGGAAATCGTCAAAAAGCCCAGAATACTCTCAGTTAAAAGACATGAAGGGCCTGGAAGGTGAGTGATGGTTCTAATTGGAAAACTGAACTTGCAAACAGATCACTCATTTCCTATTGTCCAAAAATGCATTAGAGGATATCATGGGGGGTTCACAGAGAGGATTTGCATTATCATAGACTCATAGTATGTCTTTACACTTTTTTAAAAAACTAGGAAAAGACAGGAAAGTTCAAAGAGAGGTTTTAAATTATCCTAGACTCATAGTACATCTTAACAATGTTTTTGCAGAAATTAGGAACAAAATGAAAATTCATTGTAGGGTTTCAAAGTTGAGGGTCAAGGAATAGACAGGTAACAAGAAGCTCACTGCTGTTTTTATCTTTCCTGAACTTATAGCGCACCGTCGAGGAAAAAGGAAGGAACATGTCAACTGAGTGTCATAAAGGAGATATCTGCAATGGACTGCGATTCAAAAGAAGCAGCAAAGATCCGACAACGCAGTGCTTCAGCAACCAAACCTACTGCTTCTGGCTCTTCGAGGTCATCGTCACGTGGCAGAAGGCTCCCAACCATTCCAAAAGAACCGAACTTCCATGATATCCATGTTCCGAAAAGCTGCATCAAGAAACTGACATGAGAGTATGCCCGTTCAATTTCTTTGGTTAGTTGAGTGTGATAGTACTGCTGTTCAATTGTTTCGTTGATCTGCGCTGTCAGATAAATTTGGTGGCTCCTTTTCGGAATTGTTTGTAAAATGTAACATAATATTCAAATGATAATCTCTCTCAAATTTATCACTAAACTAGTTTCTTCTGTTTTTTTGGCCGTGATCCCTTCATTATTTATCAATAATACAATGAAAATGTTCAGTTGCATCTCTCTCTCTCTCTCTCTCTCTCTCTCTCTCTCTCTCTCTCTCTCTCTCTCTTTTTCCTGCAAGGGTAACAACATGATTATTAGCTCTTTTGGTCTTGCTTGATCATCTCTATGAAGGCAAAAAAAAAAAAAAAAAACCTTAGGTAAAGAATGATTTTTTTTTTTTTGAATCTATATAATTAGTATGTTTTAATAATAGTAATCCCTTTTTAATTACCATTAGGCTTCATTTTATTAAATATTTTTTTTAATAATTAGATAGAAATTTATGAGCTCTTTACATGCTTACTTCAGCCAATGATCATATTTATTCAATTAAAAGACGAAAATGCATAGAATTTTGTATTATCGAAGCCCAATTTTTTGGCTTTCTAATTGCACGTAGATTGGAGAGTTTACTTTCCTCGTCAAATTTGGTTTGTCTCAAGGCATTCAGCTACTTATGGATTGCTAAAGAATCGCGTATAACAAGCAGCAAAATCATGATCGTTGTTGCAGAGTAGCATCAACCCTTTGCTACTTCTTTAATCTCAGCAATGTGCACATTATTGCTCAATCTTAGCGGGAAATGTCTGCTGGTATGGCTAACGCATAACGAATACCGGCCCCCTTTAATGCTTAGACAACGTTAGCCTAGTAAGGTAGCCTTTTGTCTGAACTATCAATAACCTGGATGCAAAAAACGAAAAACGATCCCTACCATTGTGGTGAAGAAGCACCAACCTTTCTGTACTTTATTTTCTTTTTCCTTTTGCCATGAACCCTTTCCTCCTTTAATATAAGCAAATGTGCATATTATCGCTCGATCTTAGAGTGAAATATCTGTTGGTACTCAGCGAGGGTTACGGTGTATAAATACAAATTTCCTGCATAAGCCTTTCGATACTCAGTGTTAACCTTTTGTTCAAAAATTCACTAAAAACCTAAACAAGTGTCTTGTGGTTGTAGCGGAACTCTGCTGATCCACTCTATAATCTCTTCTGCACAACTTGATGAATATATACACAAATTCTTGGCCAACCAACACCATATGGTAACTTTCCTGCAATCTGTACTTGTCTATTTTAGGACCTATGTATCAATTGTGTTAACTCATTGTCAGTTGTGACAGTATAAACATTCTGAAAATCCTCAATAACATTAATGGAAGCTTGCTTATTTTGCCACGAGTTCAAAATGCTATTTCCAGGCATAGTTTTGTAGCTCAAATGGCTGAAGTTACTTCCACATGACAATGAAAAAAGACATTAACATACTATTTGTGCAGCAAACACTCCACAGACCTCTTTGCAAATAACTTTGTAACCATCAGGTTTAAGTTTCTCCACTGCTCATTTTCTAGCAAATTGAGCATGTCCTTGACATTCCAAGTCAACAAACAATTTTAAATTACATGTGCAAAATAAATCAGGCTTTGGTGGGCATTTGGCACATATAAGAGCATATATTGTCAAAGACAAGGAAGCATGTTAAAAGTCTACAAGCCATTGCACCAAACCATTTTCAATTTATTTGCAACCACCATCCATTTCTGGATGCATCAACATCAAGATTGTTTCAGTGAGGTAGGTGAGAAAATTGCATATACCCTGTCGTGTGCATTTACACCAAATTCACTATCCTCGGTTCTTCACAATATTCTTGAGCTTCTCATTTGCAGCCACAAGCTCAGCAGCTATGCCAGGTTCATTAGCAGAATGTCCCGCATTTGGAATCACCTGTTGATAGTGCAGCAATTGAATAAACAGGATAATGGATGAAGATTTTACTTCATAAGTCTCTATGATGTTCAGAATCAAAATCACAATATTATAAGCAAGAATTCTTATCTGAAGTGGCCATCCACAGAACCTAACAGATACATCAACATCACTCATTCTGAAGTAACTGCCATAGTATCCTGTGAGAAATTCGTTTGTGTATTTGAACTCCACGACTTTAAAACCTTAATCATGGGCCCAGCGGCCATCCAAGCCATCCTAGGCCCAAGTGAAACTGGGTGGGCCTCGGCAAGTTGTTTTCCTTCTTTGGACCAGCTTGCCCAGCCTATTAGTTTTTGCATAGAAAATTAAATAAGATTTTATCACGGTCGGGCCTGAGCTACAGTTTTTAGGGCCCGTACCAGACACAATCTGCTTATGCCAGGCCATCAATGAGGTCTGGTTTCTTAAACCAATGTTTTCCAAAAGAATTGGTAAGCTCATACAACTAGTAATTTCCCACATCATTGCCACATCATTATTATAGCTTTGCCTGATCATATGACAAGAATAAACCCTATGCAACCAAGTTGAAAACGAGAAGACGACTCAATTAATCAACAGACAGTCCACCATGTACCTATCCCTTCAACCTGTGCCACAACACTAAATGCACAAAGTCTCTAACTCTCCACTACCTAAATCAAATTGCATACCTCAACAAAGTCGAACAGAAACAGGTATTGTTTCTTCTAAATGCAAGAATCAATACAAAACTCAAAAACAACCAAGAGAAGCCAGAGTCAATTCTCTTCACATTGAGAGCATAACTCTTATGTTAAAAAAATGGACATGTGAAGTATGGTCCCCAGAAAATCATACACCAAAGGCTTGTCAATATCAATCCGATAAAAATAAGTAATGGTAGATTGTGCTGAAGGGCAGATACCACATAATGGCACTCTAGCAATGGAGTGCACTGTCTATAACTATAAGAAAAATGGACATCTTGACAAGTCTTGTAAATGAAGAAGCAAAAAGGATTTAAAATAAAAGAGGAATGACAATGGGTAAGAAGACAGATGTGACTACTCAATCCAATTGAAAATGGTAATGAAGGTTAATTTTGTCCACCTAATTAGCTTAAAAATTCCTGCTTACCCTGAAATCTGCCTCTGGCCATGCTTTATGAAGATCCCAAGCAGACATCATAGGGCAGCAAACATCATATCTTCCCTGCAAGTATTGTTGGGGTAAGACACTAACAGTTCTGTGTAAATGGCAGGTATTGTGCTTCAGTGTTGAAGGACACAAAGGGTAATGCTAGAGTATTAATGTTCATAATCAATTAGTACTTTTGTCCATGTATTACTCATAGTTCAAGAAGTAACCAGCATGAGAATGAAGTAATCTACTTACCTGCACAATTACTGTGTTGATATGCCTTATCTTATCAACATTATCCAGCAGGAATGAATCGGAAGGAAAAGAACCCCTTATTCATAAAATAATGGTTCTCAATCCTTGCAAATGCCTGGAGCAAAACCATTACAAGTCATGAGCACCAGTGAAGCTGGTCAAAGTATTTCATACTTATATTCAAGATTTCCACATCCAAAAAATTACTGTGTGACTATTCCATAGAAGCATGGCATTACAAAGAGTTCCATGGCCATAGATTAATCCACAAGAACCATGTCATGAAAAGGTGTAGTATATTCCATGTGACTATAATATAAACATTGTACAGCATCCAAATATCATTAAAATACTAAGCCAGCAAAAGAAACTTCAGATTATTAAGCACTCACAATATCCAGTGCAAATGGGAATTTATTTATTAGAAAAGCTGATCAAGACAATCAATATGCAATAATGCAGCATATAAGCAGCTTCAGATATTATGGTAAAAAAAAGCAGCCTTGGACATTAGAGACACAATCTAAGCAAGTCATGGTAGAAAATGTGATTTTAATCTCTAAAGGACTTACCAGTGAAAAATAATCATCATCCCCTTTCTTTATATTCTCCTCATTTGGAAGTAGATGTGCAGTCATCATTTCCCATTTTGTCCATGCTCTCGCTGCTGCATACTAAGTAGATAAGGGAGAAGTTAGAATATCAAATGTGTAAACTGGCAAGTCCTAGTTTAAATTGAGCTAGTACAGTCAATTTTCTGTGGTACAATAGGGACGGCACTCATTTCATTAGCCATTTCTGTCATGATTCGTGGAAGTGTCCAGAAAATTAGAGGAATGCTGTAGAAAGCAGATGGTAGCAAAGCCATGCAGTTATTCCATCTTGGGCAAGAAACTGCTATCTGCTTAGTGATTTTTTCTGTCTTTCAGTACAAATTACTGACATCCTCTTGTAATCCATGACTTTCTTCTTCCACTTTATTGGCTTACATATTTCTCAAAAACAATTAATCAAGTATGAAACAAATTCCTAATTTTCACAGCATGAAATGAGAAGATGGGTTCAAGCAGTAGATATGCAATAAGTTTATGGCTACTGCTACAGTCACGGAATAGAACAAAATTCTGGCGTTAGAACTGTTTCTAATCTACTTTTGGTACAGAGTTTAGGGAAATGTTACTAAGTATGAGATGCGTAGGTAAGTCTACCTACTTTGTGTTCAATGATAAAACACCCAGCACCCTATAGATGCATAGATATGGGAAATAAGGGAGAAGGATATATGATTATCCTGTAAAACACTCTTACCTGTGTTTCCAAATCATCAGAATTCAATCGCTTACTATAGGCACTGAGGAAACACTGCCTCTCATCTGCCGGAATAAGATCTCTAAATGGTTCCCAGGCTGCATAGACAAGAAGGGTTGTTATTTTATGTCAAACAAACAATAGGAATGCAAATTTGAACTAAGTTCATATGCAGCGTCACTGAATAGCCTCTTGAAGGATAATAATATCAGAAAGAGGAACTGAGACAATATGATATTCTTTGGTTTAATCCTCTCTCATTCATATATATTTACATATGGTTCTTGAACTGCAAATGCTTCAGACCAGGATCATCCTACACATATCTGGCAAATTCTCCTAATCTGAAATTTGAGGAGAATGACAACACCTTGCTAACTTAATGAGACTGTTGTCTCCCTGAAATTCCAGTGAAGACAAATGTGCCATGATCATATAATGGCAGACTGCATTCACAGCTTACTGCTTAAACAATTACCATTTGCCCAGTAGAAGTTCAAGGTAACTACTAATTTTAAGCCAAAGTTCTCTTCTGCAGGACACATAAGTAAAGTCATTGATAGCCGCATGAAAAAGTTCCCCCAACGTACCGTCTGGGTATATGGCAGATGCACCACCTTCATAAAACCAATCAATCTCTTTCTTCCGCAGCAGAAAGATCCCCCTAAGTACCAATCCAGTAACCTTCAAGTGACACAAAGATCAGGGCAATAACAAGAAATTGCCTGGGAGTGTAATCTTGACAGAGTAAATACAATGCAAAAGAAAAACCTTCTCAGGGTGTGATTGGCTGTATGCGAGGGCAAGAGTACTTCCCCATGAGCCGCCAAATACCTATTAGCACGGACAAACAAATTAAGCTTAAATATGCTAGTATTAATGCAGCTAGTATCCTATATTTTTCGAAAGATGAAAGAATTTAGACTCATGAACGAAAAATTACTGGTGCACTTTCAAATTGATAGTTTATATCTTAAAAGGTGTAAATCTTGTTGATTTCGTGGCATATAAAAAATGAGAAAATTATGCTTTCTGCCAAGTGCTTTGAAAAGAATTAGTATGCAAGTAAGGTAACGGCACTATATTCCAAGTCATTTAAAAAACTTTCAGGTAAATTGATGCACCAATAATGTCTTCAGTCTCAATATCTGAGGGTCCATTCATATTAGATTTCATGATTGTGGAAATCCTGATCCCCTGTCCACATCACCAAACTGCAGACGTATTAAAGACAGTGATTAAAAATGAAAGTTTACCTGCCATTCTGGAATTTCTAAATGTTCCCTTAGCTTTTCGATGTCCGTAATAAGATCCCATGTGGTGTTTTCTTCCAAGCAAGCATGGGGTGTACTTTTTCCTGCACCTCTCTGGGGAAAGGAGATATTCCTCAGCGAAAATGGCAGATCCAACATATATTTGCGCAATCAACTAAAGAGGTTACCTGGTCAAAAAGGATTATCCGATAAAATTCAGGGTCAAAGAACCTACGGTTGCTGGGGGCCGTGCCCCCTCCCGGACCTCCATGGAGAAAGACAACTGGCTGCAAGATATTTCAGAAAGGTAAAAGAAAAGGAGTAAGGCAAGCAAATATAGGTACGAACCCCTTATTAATGTAGTGCTAAAAATGTAAACTTTAACCAAGATCATCAAGCGCAAAAAAAAAAAAAAAAAAAAAAAATTTCATGATACCAATATAAATCAGGCAGAAATTGTCAATTCGCGTGCGAGAGAGAGAGAGAGAGGAGAACGCAAAATAGTCATCCTCTTCCAAAAAGCAGCTTACATATCAATATAGTCATACATCACCACCAGCTTTTGCCTTTTCTATTGTTTTGAAATCATCACCAAGACAAAGCATGAGCACAGCTAGACTGCTGTCGTTTTTGCATTCGCAGCACAAGTGAACTAAACTAATTTGGCATATAATTCATGCCGATATATCATCACACCACCATCCATTAGATCCATGAAAACGAGCGGAATGGACAATCGCATAATCCGTCATCGGCAGCAGATAATGGATACTCACATATCCACTGGGGTTTCCGGATTGCTCCCAATAGAGGGCGTGAAGATCGGAAACCTTCAAGAACCCCGAGCTATACGGCTCTATAGGAGAATAAAGCTCCCGTTTCAACTCCGTCGCTTCCTTCGGCGATTCAGTGGGTCCGCTCGACATGGTCTCGGCCGCGAGACTCGAACTCCGAACGCGCAGGCCCAAGCTCCTCCTTCCTGGACAAATTCAAAACAGTGCGCAAAATGAAGGATAGAGGAGAAACCGATCGACTGAAATTGGACGAAGGCGCACTCTCCACTGGCGCCACCGCTAAGACCCTTTATATATCGACACAAAGGGTCAACGAAACCGAGGCGATCCACGCCATTGGGATCCGAGAACAAAGGTGGGTATCGCTTCGCTTGTCAGCAACGTTCGTGGCGTAAAGCATCGACAGAAATCAATGTCAAATCACCCCAGCCAGCTCACATACATTCCAGAGAGAGAGAGAGAGAGAGAGAGAGAGAGAACCTGAGAGGACGAGATTGCGAGTGCGATTGGGAATGGCGGAGGAGTGGAGAGAGAGGAGTCGAAGGCAGGGTAGTCGATTGGAGAGGGAGAGATTCGGAATGCGAAATAGAAGCCCCGACGAGTTCATGGTTTTTTTAAAGTTGCGATTTTTATTGCTCTTTTTGTTCTCGTAGGTTGCGTCCCAACTTTATCAAGTGCGCATGTCCGATCAGCGGCCTGTCTCGCCTGTCAATCAGTTCGCTACCGCCAAAATGCGCCTCCTTAAAAAAAACATTACAAATTCGACCAAACAATAGAAACATAAAGGGTGTGTTCGGCAAACTTGCAGTTGCCAATAGTAATAATTTCTATTTTTTTATTTCTGAAAATGAATTTAAAACAGAAATTCATTTGGTAAAATTTTTATTCCCAAAAATAAATTTCTATATCTTTATTCTCGGAAATAGATTTTGAATATAATTGAGAAGTAAAAAAAAATTGATTTTTTGTTCCTGAGAATAATTTTAGAATCAACTAATCTATTTTCTCTCTTTTCTTTTCTTTTTTCTTGTTCTTGTTCTCTCTTTCTTCTTCTTCAACTGTTGTCGACGCCGCTAGTTGCCAACTACAAATTGGGCAAGGCTTGTCTAGTCACCGATGAGGCTTGACCGACGAAGCATGGCCTCGCCTAGGGCCAGTGACGCTCCGGTGAAGTCGTCAGTCATTGTCTGGCTAGTCGCCAGTCATCCCAATGTAAGAGTTTTTCTAATTGTGGACTACATTAATTGATATTGTAATTTACCGTTTAACGTTTACCGTTTTACGGGGTTTGGTCTAAGGTGAGATAGAAGGTTTTTAATTAGTCTAATATGGCTTTGGTTAGTGTGGCCGAGTTGGCTGGCCCGTAATGAGGGGGAATTTTGGAAACTCTATAAATAGTCTTTCAAGTCTTCTCCTCTAACCTTAATTCTCACATGTATCCTCACCTAAGGGGTGTTTACTTAACGCTAAACGTGAGGGGGGCCGCCTCATTGAGCCAGTGATACGGAGGGCAATAGAGGAGAATGACTTAATGCGTGGATCCCCTTGATATATGTGAGTAATCCTTTTATGCTTCCGCTTTTATGTACGATGGATCAAAAAGGTGCGTTAATCTTTCTACTCAATTGTGCGTGTTCTTTTGGTTATGGAGATCTTGGGGTTACGCAATTTGCGTCTAACATGTGGTATCAGAGCAACCATAACCCTAGAACTTGAACGCATAAAGGTTTTGCCATAATTTGTACGGATTAGCCCTAATTTGTGATTTTTGAGACTTTTTGTTCAATAAAAATAAAATTAAATCACAAATTCGGATTGGGCTCGACGAGACGAGCAAGACGGTCGGTGGCGCGTCGCCGGAGGAGGCCGCACGCGCCCCCACGCGCAGACACGCGCCGCTTGGGCGTCGAACGCACGCCGCACGTGAGATCCACGTGCCGCGCACTCAGGCGGCGCGTGTGGGCGTGTGGAGGCTCCGATCAGCGCATGGCTGGCGGCGTTGGACTCGTATGGTGATTTCCTATCTCGTGGTATATTTATTTTATATGTTTGATGGTTTTATTGATGTGAAATTGCATATGAAACCCTAAATACGTGTATTTTAAATGAATTTTTGCGTATTTTTCCTTGTATTTTTCTGTGATTTTGGAAATACAAGTGTTGGGTTATAGGTATATTATCACATAATCATTATAAATGTGTGATTCATCAATAAAAATCAAACTTTATTATAAACTGAAGCTGGCTTAATGAGATATAATCATTATAAGATGGTAATTGAATATATCTTGAGATAATGAGAAACAGTAAAAGCCATGAAATTTTTATTGATCATGCATACTCTTTTACATGTTGGTAACATTTGAATGATGGACGTCTTAAGAATATGTGACCAAACTGATTGTACTAATTAACACATATGTTGAGTGTATGTAATGCATGTTTGTAAAGTTATTGCATATTGTACCTAAACTCATATGGTCACTGGTTAATGCCTATCGAGTTAAATATTTTTTATGGTAAGGGAGTATGGTAATATTTATGCAGAGCAATAGTATCTACTGTTGAATTTTTAGATATTTGCTTCTCTGATTTGACTCAATTAATAGGCCACTGGTTGATTAAAATGATAATTTGTTACTTAAAAAATTAGCTAATAAATCAGTTGTTGGCCTTGGAGTTATTTTTGCCTTATGAATTCACGAGTAATAATGGATCAGTAGTCAAGCTTGTCGATTTGGTGCACCATGTATTACTATTGATGTTAATTTGTGAGAGATATTATAGATCAGCATTCTTTTTATGTTGTTCTGGTAATATGTAATTGGAGTGCATAAGAGATATTTTATTCTCTGTTATGAGAAGTTTCTTGTGTTACTGTGATCAATATATATATATATATATATGATTAATTTTTTATTAATGAATAAAGCAATGTAATTAGCATGATATGTGATTTTGGTGATATGATGCCCCTATCACTAAATTTAAAATCACATATATATGATGTATGTGAGGAGTAAAGCTTATATCCCTGGTATGAGAGAATTTCAATGATTCAATTGAGTAGTGACCGCCAAAGTGGCACGCTTGATTGGGTTTGAGAAATTTCGGTCTCGTATGATGATTGGGATGTCTCTGATCTAATGCGTAATCATACTCCCAAAGGAGGTGATTGTGCATTTGTTCATGGAGGGATACATGATAGTGTGGTGGAGGAGTGACTGATTTTAATGATTCATATGCCCAAAGGTGATGAATTCACGAAAAATTGGAACATATTCTCATAACCCTTATCATGTGGAGAGTGTACAATTGCATGTCATGTATTCTGCCCAAATGTGATTATGTGATTTTGCATGTAACTCTCTGGATGTGTACTTGTACGTCAAGTTACACAATGCTCACATGATGCTAATTATATATTGTTTGTTTTTCAGTCACATTTTTTGTAAACGGTAATTCCGTCATCATTGAGGTTTTTTATTGTTTCAAATTTTAAGTTGTGGACATATGATTTGTTACTTGAGAAAAGAGCAATTGAATTTGCTTATTGTCATGAAGCGTTCCATTCGGAACACTTGAAAAGAAGTTTGCCTACGGATCTTAGACCGCTATAAGATGAAGGAAGCCTTAGTTGCTTGAAATTATGTCTTGTCGATATTGAAATTAGGACACATTTGCAAAAATTGTGTTTAAGTCCTAATGACATATACATCTTGTATATGATTAAAAAGTTGTCAGGTTTAAAAGTGGCAATGAGTATTTTGGCAAGTATGACAATGCGAAATAGCTTAAAGGGTCATTTGTCAAATACTTGGTAAATTCTGGGGTGGTAATTTAATTACTATACTTGAAAATTCTGACAAAAAAAA
This sequence comes from Eucalyptus cladocalyx, assembly GCA_017140615.1. Classification (NCBI taxonomy): domain Eukaryota; kingdom Viridiplantae; phylum Streptophyta; class Magnoliopsida; order Myrtales; family Myrtaceae; genus Eucalyptus; species Eucalyptus cladocalyx. Next base: position 19,310,166 of record CM029524.1, on the reverse strand, counting down.
TTGGATGAAAGGCATAAATGCGCCATATTGAACATGGTGATGAGTATGATTTGTAAGACTAATTTATCTGGTCTTTTGTGGGCTAATATTATGAAAGCAATTTTTTCATATACAAAAGGGGTATTGATTTTATGACCCTAAAGAAGGTACAAGAATTATGGAATCACATACTCTAAAGTTTCTAAATATTGACGTAATTGTAGAGGATAATGCTTCGATTATTATTAAAGATAATAGTATGATGGAGGTTACTATGTTTTTTTGTCTTTACCTATACAGATAATTATGGAATCTCCTGTACTATAGACTAAATTTGTTGAGGTTCAAGTACTATTTTTGATATAGTTTATAATGAAATTTCTTAAACCTCTCAAGTGCAGAATGAAGTGGTTGCAGCTTTATTAAGGAGATTTGTTAAGGAAAGACGATCAGTTATATTATCAGACTATATAGTCTATTTGTGAGAGCATGATTACAATATCCACTATATGGTTTATGTAATGACATTTATAAATATCGTTTCTTATTCTCAATTAAGTATGCGATTAGATGCCATAAAAGACGATATACAATCTATGAAACATGTTTGGAAACTTACCGATTTGTCTAAAGATCACAAGTTTATTAGTTGCAAATTGGCGTACAAAACTAAAAGAATTTCAAACAAAGATTGTGGAATTTAAAGCCAAATTTGTAACTAACGTTTTTAACTCGAAAGAGGGTGGATTGTTTATAGTGAAGAAATAATTATTTCTTTAAATGTTTTTTCAGAGTGAACGTGGCATTAATAATTTATTTTGATATAAAGTTACGCCAAATAGATACAAAATCTATATTGTGCAACTGGATGATTTTGTATCAGATTCAAGTAAACTTGTGTGTAGATTGAAAAGTTCTAATTCATGGTCTTAAGCAAGTTTCTAGACAATATTATTAAAGTTTTATAGTGTTGTTATTTTGTTCAATTGGGAACAAAGTAATTCAATATACTGCAAGGTCAGTGGGAGAAAATTTATTTTTTCTCATACTTTATGTACATGATATTTTGCTTACAAGTTGTAACCTTGAGACAATACTGAGATCTGTAAGGATTGTTTTTGCCATATTATATTAGATTTTCTCGGAGGACATTGGCTGATTGTATATTGGAAATATTCAATATACATCATTGCAAGCCAGGAATTACTCCTATTGTTAAGGGTGATGGACTAAATCTATCACATTGTCCTTATTTAGATATTGAGAAAATCTAATTAAATTGTGTACCTTGTGTCAGTGCACTTAAAAGTATAATGTATGCTTGAATTTGCACTAGACTAAATGTTGTTTTTGTGATGGGACTTCTAGGTAGATATCGGTCAAATCCAGGACATGATCACTGGGTTGCTATCAAGAAGGTTTTAAGGTACTTAAAGAAGACAAGAGATTATATGTTAATTTATAGACATGTTCAATTCTTACAGTTAGTAGAGTATTTAGATGTAAACTTTGCTGGTTATTCTGATGACATGCAATCAATAACGGAATACAGATTTATGTTAGTAGGAAGTGCAGTAAATAAAGTTCTTTGTTATCTTCTACTATGTATGCAGTATTAGTAACATTCTTTTAGGTTGTTACTTGGGCTATTAGACTCCAAAACCTCATGACGGAATTGATCGTTTTAACTTGATGGATAGACCTATACGGTTGTATTGAGATAACAAATTTGTAATATTATTTATTTACTACAGAGGTCTCAAGGGGTCTAAATATATGGTGGTCAGATATTTTTGACCATAAAGAAACGGTACAGAAATGTGACTTATGATATAACATATTTTCACAGATGATGTGGTTGCAGATCCACAAAATAAAGGCCTACGCCCGTGTGTATTTGAGTAACATATCGTTAACATGGGCCTAGGAGCATCATGAGATGTTGTTGTTTAGTGGGAGCTATTTTGGCTTTACTCTAATAAAGGTTTCATCTGTGTTCGTTACACTTTGTAACGGTTTGATATGTATCAACTTTTGCATTCAATAAAATATTTTGAATGTGTTGTTATTATGTCGAATACATATTGATAAAGTCTCAAGGGATTGTATAGACCTTGAGTGAAGGCTAGGGGCATCCGGGCATTCGGTTATTAGCCTTGTACATATGTCTTGTGATACATAAAGAAATGTTAACCATAAGGACAAGACATATATGGGTTCATTGGAATCATAAAGCATTCTCTAGTGGAACAAGTTTTTTTGTGACACCTAAGGTAAGAGAATGGTGACTGACAAATGGGATCTCTTTATGAGAGATGTTATCCATTTGACACACTACCATATTGAATCCATATCAATAAAGTTGAGAACATTCATGACCATTGAAGGCTCTGTGTGTATACATGCAGTTACCGTCATGATTCATTGTTTAAGACTTTATGGGATAGAATTGACTATTAAGAATTATCTCTGGACCAATGTGCGCACATACAGTACGATTTCAATTAATATAGTCCAAGTGGGAGAATGTAAGAGTTTTTCTAATTGTGGACTACATTAATTGATATTGTAATTTACCGTTTAACGTTTACCGTTTTACGGGGTTTGGTCTAAGGTGAGATAGAAGGTTTCTTAATTAGTAGTCAATATGGAAATTTGGTTAGTGTGGGCCGAGTTAAGCTGGCGTAATGAGGGGATTTGGTTGGAAACTCTATAAATAGTCTTCAAGTCTCTCCTCTAACCCTAATTCTAACATGTATCCTCACCTAAGAGGCATTTACCTAACGCTAAACGTGAGGGAGGCCGCCTCATTGAGCCAGTGATACGGAGGGCAATAGAGGAGAATGACTTAATGCGTGGATCCCCTTGATATATGTGGGTAATTCTTTTTATGCTTCCGCTTTATGTACGATGGATCCCAAAACAGGTGCGTTAATCTTTCTACTCAATTATGCATATTCTTGTTCTGGTTATGGAGATCTTGGGGTTGCGCAATTTGCGTCTAACACCCAAAGCAAGCGACCGACACTGGCAACATTGAAGAAAAGAAGAGGAGAAAGAAAAGAAAAAAGAAAAAAATAAGGAAAAAATAATAAAAATATTTAAAAATTAAAAAAAAATGATTTGAAGTAGATATTTTGAGGACGGTGGCAAATGTAATTCTATTCTGGGAATTGAAATTTTGAACAGTTACCAAACAATTTAAATTTTTTAGAAATTGTTAATGGGAACAGAATAAAAAAAATAATTTCTAATTAAAAATTGTTCCTGAAAATAGAAGTGTTATGAAATGTACCTTACTTATTTTTTCGGCTGGATGGAAATCTATTATTGGGTACTTGGTAGGTTCGAATTTTTTTTATTCAATTTTATCCTTTTTTGTCGTATCCGATTCTAGATATATACTATATTTATGCACATTTTGAAATAGGGAGCCATCCCTAACTTCCATTTAAACTTCAATTTCAAGATTACACTTAAGTTTTTCTTACTACTCTATCAAGAAAATTTGGGTTTCCGATTTTCCAGATTCTGAATGTAGATTTGTCTTTGCTTAATTGAGAAAACAAGGAATTGACGTGAAACGCTTGAGTATGTTTACTTCTGGTTATTCAAGGTAAAACAAGTTAATCATTCATGCGGGCGTGCGGAAATGGCGCAAAAAGAAAGATGGAACAGCATCTAGAGGATGCTAATGACAACGTGAAATTTAAGCAAATGATAGACAGGAAGATTTATGTGAATAGTTAAAGCTTCATTGATCCATGTTTTTATACAGTGTCTGAAGTTCTTTAACCGTCATATCTGGAGCCCGCCCAAAGGTGGGAAAAAGGGGGGGAAAACTTTACAGTTGATCTTCTTCTTCAAGCACCTCGATGTAAAAAAATATCTAAGGCCTGACTAATTTATAATGTGAAGGTCTCAGGCCTGACTGATTTATAATGTGAAGGGGTTGGAAGGAGGATGGACGATGGGCATCTTCGACATAGTCATGTTGTTCGAGAGCATGCTCGGAGCTACTGTGTCCTCCACCATGAGAGGATTGACCTGCATCACCCTCTCAGGTACGATCTTCTCACCGTCAATTTTGGCCAGCACCTCAAAGTGCATGCTCACCGATTCGGGCTTCGATCTCCATGCGGGGAAACCTTCCAGTTCGCTGTCGTCTGCCTTCAATTTCCTCTCTACTCCGAACCCGATCTTCAGAAATGTCTGAGCAGATACGTCCGCCTTCAGTAGGCTGAAGGAACCTTCCTTGTCAGCCTTGGGACCCAGAACAGAAGAGAGCAGCGCCTCGAAGCCTCGAAGATTAGAGTTAGAACCATTGACTGAGGCAACTGGCCACAAGGTGGCAAAATGTTTTGGGGTTAGCAGGGTCATAGCATCTTCTGATGGTTCGACGCGTTCAATAGCTTTGCTTTTTGATGGCAAGGACAGTTCCACAAGGCCAGGTGCAAGGCGCTTGAGCTTGAGCCGGTTGCTCGAAGAGGTGGAGGATGGAGATGGTGAGGCAAGCGAGGTCGGGCCAACTATGCGGAGGGAAAGGAGTGGTTCACCTTGATCATGGGATGCTTGACGCAGCCGTTCAGCAAGAGCAAGAAGACCAGAGGCAAACCCATCACCAGTCCTATTTAAAGGAAGCGGCAGCTCTACAGGTCGACGAAGGCTCACTGATCTGGCACCCTTGACAGTGACCACAGCACCCTCTGCCAAGATTACTTTCTTCAGGACGCCGGCATCCACATCATGCTGCATAGATCAATGGGACAACAATGATAATTGGTAACAAATTGACTTTCAGTCTTCATATACAATGACAATCATCCATCTTAGCTCCATTCTAGAAAATAACAGACAAACAGTGCTTTGTTGCAATGCATAATGTCAAAAAAATATAAAGAGAAACTTGAAGGGACTAAATGATCACTTTTCAAAGCAAGAGTTCGATTTGTGGATACATCTTTGAAAGAAAGGGCATTTTATTGCATGATCAAAGCACTTCTCCACCAAGGAATTTCTCAACAGTTCAACGAATTCATTTTTTCAGTTCCACACGTTGCACACAATTCCCTCTAAATCTACAACGTTGTGAAAGAACTATGCATTAGTACCGTCAAAATAACTCTCTAACATCGCACCATCAATTGCCGAATCAACAACAAATCAATTTCCTACATCCATCATCCATGTCTATTCCCCGAATTAATCTTAACAAGAACTTTGAAAAGATGATGCATTGCAAAGCATGATTGATAAGGGCAATATTAACAAATGATCACTTACTGGCAATGAGATCCGCATGTCTTTTGCATCCTGAATCCACAGTTCCATCGGCCCAGCCAGCTGAAACGGAGCCAGCACAGGCAGGGCGCGATCCAACTTCCTCTTCTCAATCAACGCATTCCCTCCACCCGCTCGGACCGCATCCTCGGCCCGGAATATGGGCAGATCCACGTACTCCCACCGGTTCACGTCCTCCAATAGCTTCAACGGAAGCACCTTGTCGTCAATCTCCACATCAAACTCATAGGCCACGGCGTGACCCACGAGCGCGTCCCCGACATCGAATCCGGACACCTTGAAATCATCCGCCTGGAAACCCAGCCCTTTAACAATCGCTTCCTTCAAATCCTACAAGGGCCACACACACATCACGTCAACAAATTCCGATTCGATTACGAAATCCCACCCCAAAATTCCCACGAGTCCCTCAACAATCAGAAACCGTTCCGCACAACCCCCAACCTTCCAACCCAATTCCGCAATTAATAAATCAAGCCGCGAGAATAACTAACTCGACCTCGACCGTGCTAAAACCAAGATCAATCCATCAATCAAGAAACATCAATTTCGGCGAAATCAAAAAAATCTCCCAAAAAAAAAGAGCAACGTCGCATCGTCATCCGGACCCCGCTAGTAATCCGCTCAAGCAAAACCAGAACAAGAGAATCGAAATCATTCCACACAGCCCCCAACCTAACCTCCCAAATCAATTCCGCAATTAATAAATCGAGCTCGACCCAGATAGAACCAAGATCGATCTATCCATCCAGAAGCATCAATTTCGCGAAATCAAATAAAACTCTCGCAAGAGAACCGGAACGAGAGAATCGGGCAGAGGCTAGGAGGACTCACGGATATGGCCTTGGGGTAGGCGGAGTGGACGCCGGGCGCCGTGATCAGGGCCGTCGAGAGCGGCAGGATCGCCGCGAGTGCCAGGAACAGGGGGCTCAGCTGAACCGCTCTGAAAGCCATCGGAGCGTCAAGAGCGCAAGCGAGGCGACGGGATCGAGCTGACGGATAGAAAGAGAGGATTTTTGCCTTTGCCTTTTCGCCGGTTGATATCGGAATCGGATTGGGATTCGGAATTTTAGGAAGGAAGGAAGGAAGGAGGAGGGGGATCTCCCGAAGCAGCTGCGATGTTTTTTTTTTTTTCCCAACTGTCTACGGGGGACAAGATTCCCGACATTTCTAGGAAGGACGACGACGAAGGTTCTCGACACGCGGCGGGGGATTACGTGGAGGGCGGTGACGTGGACCAATGAGGGGAGGGGAAGTGATCCGACGGGCGCGCGCCATTGGTCGGTTGACTGGGTATGGGCGTGGCGTCGGCGACGTGGGTTTCGGGGGCATTTTGTGGCTTCGGCCTCTGATGGGCCCAGGAATCTCGCCCGATGAATGGGCCGGACCGGGGGCCCACTATTCTGCGTAAATCACGCGGCGCAGGGGAACGACGTCGTTTGTAGGAACGGAGATGGAAAAGAAAAAAGAAAGATGGGAAAGGAGTGGCGTCGCCCGGGTTCGAACCGGAGACCTTCAGTGTGTTAGACTGACGTGATAACCAACTACACCACGACACCGTTGTTGAATCTCACTTCATTAGAATTATATAAATACGTTAATAAAGTTCATTTAAAGGAAACCCGCGTTTATTTATTTTCTTAATAACCCAAGAGGGAAATGATTGATACGTGGGCTCACCAAATCTGTTATTTCGTTTGAGGGAAATGTCTAGAAATTCCGGAATTAATGTATTTTTGTAATTTAGCTTTAAACATTTTTATTTTATCAATTGAGTTCTAAATTTTTGCACATTTTGTCAATTGAGTCTCTCTACCAATTTTAGCCAGAAATCACTGACGTGGATATAAACCGTCCTATGTAGCACGATTGGCATTGATGTGGATAATTTTTATAATTTCTTTTTTTCATTTTCAAACCTAATGAGAATCGTAGCTCTTGCCTAAATTTAGCGAAGGTTGCGGCCCATGTTGAATTTGGGCAAGAGCTAAGACCCTAGTCTACAACTAGCAAGGGCTTCATGGCCTTTTGACCACTTGGGTTAGCCTGCAACCCTCACCTCCCTCACCTGACTTGATAAAAATAAGAAAAAGAAGGAGTAAAAAAAATCATTTTTTTTGAAAAAATTATAAAGAATTGTCAACATTAGTGCCTATTCTATATAATACTATTCATATCCATGTCAATGATTTTAACTCAATTGGTAAAATTTAAAAACAAAACTAAATTGACAAAAGTCTAATAAGTTTAGAATTGTTTGAACAATTTTTAAAACTACATTGCTTAAAAACACAATAGATTTGCAATTTTTGGGATAATTTTTTCTTCATATGCCAGATGATAGTACTCAACGTTTCACTGCAGACCGCGAGCTCAGTTTCTTCAGTCAAAAAACGACACCTCCGTGGCAAGAAAATCATTCGGGCAATTGGAGAAGAATCAGTGGGATCCTTGATATTTTTGTCAACGATAGGCGAGCAATTATAAGCTGGAACCTATGACTCTTAAACTCGGTGGCAATGGAGTGGAAATCAAGCCAACTCGTTGAAGACTTTATTCCGCAGTGGCCAATCTTGTAATGTCACGTTAGTAACGCAAGAATCTGAGACGATCTTCAAGCCTTAAATGGTGCTATAATGAAGCGGAATGATCTGTAAGTTTTTGACGTTTATGCTAAGTCTGATTAGTGATGTCATAGTCCAAGAAGTTTGTCCAGTCCATGAAGAAATCAGCTTTAAATTAATCAATGAGATTAGGAGAGAGATTCACAATCAAAATCAAGATCCACAATCTTTGGTGGGGACAGCTCTGATGACAGATGGTTGCACTAAGTTTTTAGGTCAGCTTATGGTTTGATTGGCTTCTGCAGAGCTGGCACTCCCACATTTCTGGGATCAGACTGTATTGTATTGGAGCTGTCAATTTCTCTCTAAGTCAATGTTCATCTACCAATTCACTAAACCAATTAAGGGCAGCACAGGCTATAATCCTACACCTCACCTAATTGACATCAACCTTTATATTGAACTTAGTTTGAACACAGAGTTACCACAGCATTAGTGTCATAAGTAACTGCAGAAAGTTACACAGTAAATCCTCTTAGCGGTCTAATTGAAAGCGACTAGACATCCCAGTCGATTCCATATTAAACCAAAGCTTTTGCGGTCTCTCCAATATGATAAAGCCAGAGTTTCTCCTTGTATCAAATTGTAGGAATTATATACTGCAAAAGCTTCAAAGATTGCTGATTTTCCCATCAATTTACCCTGTAACTAAGTGAATTTCAGGAAGATGCATTGCCTGGCAGTAGAGCCGACTGGACAACCGTTGGCAAGGCTTTCGTATTCAGAAGACCGGACAATAGCATGTAAATATAACAAGGCAACTGATTTTATTTTTACTACCTTGAAATAAACTACTACAAGGAAAAGAGGCTCATCGACTTTTTAAGATGCCTCTAAAACACTGACAGAACCAAGTACGGAAACAAAGGCCACAAGCTCCACGCTCCTAAAAAACCAGTCTCTTCAGATTAAAAGGAGAGACCTTGAAGAGCCATGAGAAGAACAATCTTGAACAGGATGGCCATGAACATGATCAACAGATTGACCACGCAAAAATCAGATGGAGAGCCCTCCTGCAAAATGAGCCTCACAGCGAAAAAAAAAAAAAACCGTTGATGGTAAATGGTCTTGGAGCACAGAGCATCACAGGCCTTGTAAACAGATTACTATAGATGATATTGAGATTGTTTGAATGGACTCTTCCTTGTTCTCGAAGCTCCTGAACACAGGAAGTGAACAGAAATGGCGGTTATTCTGTATATGAACAGAAGCAAGGAGTTATTCTCTCGTGGAGTTCTTTCTTCTTTCCGTCACATGAATGACTTGAAAGTTGTGCGCAGATTTTTCACGAGATCCTTCACAGGCATGCAGAATTCAGGATTCATCTGCAATAGTTAAAGGAGATGAAGGATTACTTTGCAGTACAATTAAACTCACAAACTTATGAGCTGTAACTACATTTGTGACTTGCCTAATTTATTCACTAAAGAAGGAATATCTGATTAATTTGATGCACTTAATAAAACTACAGAATATTTTTCCCAAATATTAAATCTAAGACCGAAAGCAAAGGGAAGGAGAGAAGTTACCTGAGCAAGAATGGTTATATCAACAGCTGATGTCCCAAAAGTCATTAAACTGCTGTTAATGATGGTCAAATGAAGTTTCTCAACTTCACCAATAATCTTTTCCAGAACTCCCTTACTTTTCTCACAGTGAACTTTTAAGAGGACATCATTGTCGCAAATTCTTGCTTCAACTTCTGGTAGCAGCTCATCACAGGGACCACTAGAGAAATTCTCATCTGTAGAAGAATTCATGCCATCTTCAAATACCTGAGATTTTTTGACAAAGACTACTGACTCCATGCTTCTCTTTCGAGTCTGCTCCTCAAGTATCTTGATTCTTTCTTGGAGTTGCTTCAAGTACTTAATTGCATCACCAAGAACAGAAGCTTTGTCCATCTGTTAATGAAAGGCCAAAGCAGGGTAAACAAGAGATGATATAATTGAAGAGGGAGGACAAGCAAAACATATAGCAACCAAAGCCCCAACTGTCCAACTGCTCTATTAATTTTAACATGTATTGCTCCGAAACTTCCACAAAGAAACCTTCCATATGATAATATTGGATCATGTCAAGGAAAAAACGTTCCAAGAAAGAAAATTTCCCACCTTCTTTAGTCCAGGGACAAGGGCAGATAAGGCGATAAACCGTTGACTGAGCTTTTCTCGCCGTTTTCTCTCTGCTATGATGTGATCTTGTGTCTGAGATAGACTATTGTTTGTACTTACCCTTTTACCTCCATGACAAGCCTTAAGTACATAATTTTGGTTCCCAAATGAACCCTGAGGAAAAAGCATATCAGAAGAGACATTGCCCATGCTCTTAGAACCGATTGCCTCCTCTTTAGGTTTCACAACACTACTTTGATTTGTGAAGTTGGAAGAGACGAAAGAAAGAACATTGGGGGGAGAGAAAGATTGAGGAGTTGACACAGGATCAACTCTGCATGAATCCCAGCTATTTGTTTTGAGCTGTTTTACTGGTCTGTTGATCACGGAGTTAGAAGCATCCGCAGAAGCTTTGAAATTGATGTTCGGTTGAGGGAAAAAGCCTTGCATATGTTCACCCAGTGCAGCTGCTAGCGGAAGCGTGTGAAGCTCATCAAATGAATGCATTTGCCACGGATTGATGAAGCCGGAATCCTCCACTCCCTGTGAAATCAACGTGGAATTTATATTATTTGATACATATTACTTGTATTGCAGTCATCACAAATCCAGGAGTTGTGCATTGATATCTCGTCTAATCTCAAATCTAACCTAAGTTGAACTTCTCCTGGTTGAAAACTTAGTCAGATTTTACCAATACCCTGGAAGGGACCCTCATGATGAAAAATAGTCAGACAAAAGACGATCAACAGAAAACCTTACCATATCTGGGAGTCCTCTCATGGTAGTTACTTCCATTGAAGAAGCTTCTTTCAGATTGAAAGAGCAAGTCGGAGAATCCTACGATCAATTAAACAAAGATGTCACTAGATCTTGAGGACATATATATTAAAGAAGTTGCTACATTCAAACTTATGCATCTCCCAAAAAGCATGCCAAATCATATAAATATGGACAAGCTTTTGAACTTATGCGATTGTGATTGCAAAGAGCAGAAAGTAGAAGAGTAATCAACTTAATTGGCTAAACAGATAAGAAATCAGCTTAAGTTGCAGAACTCTAAGAATAAGACTAGAATTCCTCACCCTTAGATGGTGAACGAAGTTTCCCCTTTTGCTTTCCTCCTCTCCAGAAGAAGACCTTGTGCTTGTTCAATCTTATAGCTCTTACGCAACGCTATTCCGTCACATAAGGTTGAGTTCCTGATGGGAAAACGCCTACTGCATTTGACACCGATGCTTGTCATAATTTAATCAAGAAAAACCAATATTATATAATAGTGGGTCGCTATTGCTGACAATGTTACTTTCATGGACAAGTCACTTTTGTTGCCTAGCGAGACTTTTTAAAGCACAACCATCACCAGCCCCAGCAAAATTTTAGGGAGATTTTATCTACCAACCGGCCGTTGAAATCGCGTTCAAGCTTTAAAAATTTTCACAAACAGGCGGCATAATAGCGTGGACCCTCCAAGATCCACCCCCCAGGGCCACCTCACACATGCGTTCAAAAGCCAATAAGAAACGAGGGAAGCTCCCTAGTGAGCCAGCCACCCCCAACATTATTGGAGCGTCCTCGTACAGGCCAATCATCAAACAGTTTGTGCTCGTGTGAACAGGGGCACACCCCATAATCACAAAAAGTTTCCTTTTGACTTTTTTTACCACCCTCCGTCCAATGAAACGGCGACGTGTCCCCAGACAGCTCGTGGGTATTTCTAGAACCTGATGTCTGCCACGGCCGTACCACCAATCAAGAAATTCTTGGGTTGGCAATGGCCGGTCCCGCATTCAGAAAAAATCCCATCTTTATTTCTTCACATTGCTGACCAGGGCTTAGAAACTGGGGGGAAAGGCCATCGGGGAGGATCAAGAAACGGACAATTACTGAAGCTTGAAGAGCTTCCTGTTCTTTTTATCTCGATCTGATCCACGCTTTGCCAGCTTGTGTAGCATTGTGGTCAAGCTTGCTTTCTTGAGATCCGGACAATATGCTTTATCGTATTCATCGTCAAAGATCCTCGAGTACATTTCGCTACATTAAACTACGGCAGATCTCGTCGTAGCTTCATGCTCAAACACCAATTATTGTGGGGGACTCCTTGTCACGGACTCAAAGTAGACGCTATGGTCCCCTCGTTTGATCAAGTTTTTCGGTGAGCGGGGTTTCGCACGTACACACCTACGAGTACGACGAACAATCAAACGCTGGGCAGTTGAATCAAATTCGGCACGAATGGCGAATGGTATTTCCGAGGAGGGATCGAGTGAACAGATTTTCAAATATAATCACCGATGTCATTACGTGTGGCGGATAACCCCGATTTGATGAACTGGAGTTTGGGATCTCATGTTAAATTCCGTGACAGATGCGGGCAATAACCACAAGATAAGGTGACGAAGACGGAACGAGATCAGCCGTCCCAAATCCGTCTCGTTTCTATCTCTAATGTTTGTCATAGAAGGATGAGATACATCATAATTATTATCGATCGAATATCGTGAAATCCCGGTATTGGTTAGAATTCGACAGGGTCATATTATGTACATGAGACGTGATTTTCATTTTTGCTGCTTCTTAAGATCCTTTAGTAGCTTGCGGTCCGAAGGATAAACTAACCTACCTGTGAGAAAGACCAGAACAAAGAACACCACTGGCCATAGACAATCAGATTAAGGATTTTCTTGTTCCAGCCAATTTGTAGACCGGGGAAAAACTAAGAACTTGCATGATAATGTTCCTGTTTCTTTTGTTTCCTTGTTTTATTTATTTATTTATTTATTTTTATTTCTTGAAATAGAATAATGGTTAGGGAACGGAATTAAAATAAAAACAATAAATAAAATAAAATAAAATAACTTCCTAATTCCAAGAATAATTTCTAGAAATAAATATTTTTTTTTTCACTTCTAATCAATTGATGGAAACTCCCCAGTGGTTGAAGACTCCCCAGTGGTCCCTGCCCACCGTTGCCCGCCCGTCTAGAGGAGGAGAAAGAAGAAAATAAAAAGAAAATAAAAAAGTATTAAAATATTAAAGAAATTTTATGGCTAAAAAAAATTTATAGATCAAACCAAACGGATTCTTATTAGTTTACTATTCCAAAATTAGAAATTTGGTATAATTATCAAATGCGTCAATATACTTAGAAATTATTTCAGGGGATAAAAATAAAAAAAAATTAATTTTGAAAATAAATTATTTTTCGGAAGAGAAATATTATTAAACACACCCTAAACCTTTGTCCTCTGCTCCAGATTCTTTCTCATAAAACAAGACAGACGGAACAGAACATGTAGCTATAATCTTCCGCGGATTGAAGAAGATACACTGCTAGAAATTGTAAAATTCAATAGCACAATCTGAAAACTCCAGTGACTTCTTTGCCATCCCTAATCAATCAAATTCACGTATACATGTACAGCAACCGGGCGATCAACTATATCCGTTTGTGGTGTTAGTGAAGGGACACCCTCTCCGCTACATGAATATGAGCTATGGACCATGGAGTGAACTTCCCACAACTATTCAAAGAGGTACACGCAAACTGAATCGTAAAGAACTGTTGTGACATCTGGGTGTCAGCTGATATAGATAATTAGGAGACCCAGGGAACTCTGTACTAATCACGCAAAAAGTCCTCCCCGAATGGTGCTAACTATGAACTTGTGGTAATGAAGGCCATGCAATCTCATTGTCATCAGTATATCCATGGATAAGAAAATCAGCACAGTTCTTCTGGCACCCATGGTTGTAGGGATTATGGAAACGCCCGTCTGGACCACGAAGGTACCCGTACCGGATGGCATTGGCTAGCTCGTTGGTGGTGATATTCCGGGCTATCTGCATCAAAGATGGAAGTTGGAAAATTGCTCCTTACGTTCTTGAGAAAGTAACAGACAAAATGCAGAACAGAGGAAGTTGCTCGAGTGAGTAAAGAAAAGAAAAGGGTACGTATGAGTACGCATGATGAGCAGATATCATGAGAACAATCTTTAAGAATAATGCAAAAAGGATTGATGCAAACACGCATACATTTAAATAATATCATATGCATCAATATAGGTTAATTATTGTGATAAGGATTTCATATGTCATCTGCATCAACAAATTACATTGGATTCTGTTTTACAGTGCAACTAGTTCAGAAAGAGTCCAGCGTCCTGTTATCTTCTACCAACCAACTTAAGAAGTAATGCGCATAGATCAACCATGTGTTAGATGGACAAAGATCAACCTAAATCAAAATGACACCATGTCAAAGAAATAAACTATCTGTTCCAGTTAAACCATATTATGACACTGTTCAATCAACTATTATGGATGAGAAATAGGTTACAAACCGCCTGAATCTAGACAAGTACCTGAGATGCCTGTGCAGTTGTCAAAGTTGTAACAGCAATCAACACAATGCCATCGAGAAGCAAAAATAGAGCAATTCCAGGATGTTGAACCATGACATAATGAATCCATGACTTGCCCGTTGGAAATGCGGCTGTGGCAGTCCATATCCCTGCCAAAAGTTTACTTTCATCGAGTCAACAATAAATCTGGATGGCAACATAAAAAAAAATTGGGAGACAAAGGGTGGAACATACTTTGAACTGCAACGGCAGCACCAAGAAATGACGTCATTGTGGCCATACAAATCAAAACAAAGAAGTCCCATTTGTTCTTCTGCAATAGGCAAGTGAATTTTAGTTGTGAAACGAAGAGTAACAAGAGATATCTTTAAAGAAAAACAAACAATTTTTTATGAGGTGCAGAAACATTATGCGAGAGAGCTAAAACATGGTACTTTCTTGGAGAAAGAAGAAGAAACCAAGTAGCAGAACTCAGACGATACTCAACATTGACAAGTAAAAGCCCAGGCTTCAACGAAACAACCATGGACAAAGATCCCATGAAAATACAGAAGGGTCTCACAATAAAACAGCATTTTCAGATCTATTGTTTTACTTCGTCATGTCAACATGATGAGAATGAACATACTGATGGTAAAAATTTCTACGCTTCTTTTCTCAGTCTAACCAGCAAGAAAGCAACTTCTTACCTTCCCAACACAGTTAGATATCCAAGGGCAATGATGATCAAACTGTTCAACACAGTGCTTACATGAAGGACAATGTTTTGAGCGGACAGGTCGAACAATCTGCATGGAAAACCATGACAATAAGTCGAATGCACATGAACAAATCCGTACTCATGAGGATAAGAAGGAGATAACCCAAAGGCATATCAAGCAAACCTTGCAAGTTGGGCAAAGCTGAGACCATTTTCCGGTCCATTGAGAGGAATTGTTAACATCAATACTCAGCAAAGGATCCTGTAAAATGAAAAATTACTGTAAAAACACTGACAAAGGTAGTTTTTCTATAGAAAAAATCTAAACTACATAATATGTTGGCCGAAAAGAAGTCCTGCAACATAATCTTTGGACTATTCACATGTCAAGACCACATACTTTCCTCATGATCTCAACCAGGATACCCGGCTTCATTATTAAGAAAAGTGCTTTACAGAGTCACCAACTGCTCTCATTATTGTGTTACATGAGGATATCCTAGTTAGAATCATTTGAGGAAAGTTGAGATGAGCTTAAATGCCTTTTTCCTTCCTAGCTGTCATTTCAACTCATGCAACCATTTTGTCCGAAAATTACCATCATATATACAGTTGCTTTTGCAAACCCCAGAATAAATTAATACAAATTACATCAGTAATCATTTGTAGATACATTCTGTACCTCAGCATCCTGATGATTGCCCAGCTCCCTTGGTGTCTTTATATAGCCTGGGTCTTTGCTGCATCCACAGGCAATAAGCAATTATAATCTGATACCCACATAAACATTCCAAAGGCAATCATGAAACTCTAAATATTTCACTGCAGGCATTGCGCACAGCCTATCCACAATAATGTAAACTCTACACTGTTCTTTTGAGTTTTGTACTTTCAATCATCGAATCAAAAGTGAGTAAGTTGTGTAATGCAGAATAATGTCCAATTTCATCTTACCAAAGAAGATTGACCCCATGAACTGCGGTCTATAGTCAAAAGATACTTAAACGGGAAACCAGAATCTAAAATTAAGTTCTCATTCAGAATACAAACAAATGCTACAGAGCGTCTACACCTTTCACGCAAAAGAAAAGTTTTCTTCTCATATAGGTGCTCTCTCTTTCATAGAAATTATACACTTATTAAAGAGAGAGGAAAAAAGAAGGAATCAAGGAAGCTAAAAAATAAAACACTTAATAATCTGATGTGGAGGTGTGCTGGACTCTCCAGCAAATGAAGATTAACAAGAGAGGTGCCAATTCCTACCAAAGTTCACTTTAAACATGTGAACAAAAGATTTACAAAAGAAAAGACAGTTCAAACTTCAAATCAAGTGTGGCATTGAAAAGGAGTTACCTCCAACACCTGAAGAACATTATCAGTGAACCAACTGCCAATGAGATAGCTGTCCATGCCCAAAGGCCAACAGCTGCAGTCACCTTTGGGAGATCAGGTGCTGGTAACATGAACAAGAATTGATTTATAACAAGCAAACAAGGGCATAATTGTCTCCAAAAAGTAAATTATTATATTAGCTTTTTACCGGCAAGAACTGAGTTGATGAAGAGTATGGTACAACCAATGATAATGCACAACAAAATGGGAGCATAACCACTATCACCGAACTTCCCACTTCGAATTTTGTCAGTCCAATGATTGCTCATTGCTCGCTCCGCATTAGACTAGATGAATGAAAAAAACACGTTGTGAGTGTTGGTAAAAAAAAGAACACGTTTTTCTGGAGAAATATACTATTCCACTGAGCAAGTCTGAGGGACTACCATCAAATGGATTCTAGATCAACAGTAATCAAAGAGACAAAATCAAATAATTTAATATTGCATACATAAAGCCCGTATTAGCAACAGTGGCTATATGTTAGTTCCTTCAAAGTTAGCCTCAAAGATGTGAGGAAGATACATACAAGGAAATTAGCGACAGCCGAGTGACCTTTATTTGAAGCAAGTTGGGCTGGAGTAACTCCTGCATTATCTTTAACCTTTAACTCCTGCTTTGTGCCTGCATGGACAAGCACTGTGCATGCCTCAACATTTCCTCTTAATGCGGCCCAGTGCAGTGGGGTACAACCTAAAAACATAGATACAAAAAAAGTACCACATTAGAAAAAGTGACTGCTCCCATTTTTAGCATTAAAAACTTGCTTTAATCGAATAAAATTCAAAGCCTAATACAGCATGCCAAAATCACAAGAAAGGTTATCCAACAGAAGTGCTGATGGTTTTATACATGGATCCGAGCAACTGATAAACCATCTCATCATGAGGACCAATAAAACAGAAGTAAGATAGCAACTAAGAAATCTAAAAAAGTTCATGTACATTGCATGCAATAGACCATAAAATGGAAAAGAAAACCAAAGAAACATGTATTGCCCCACCCCACAATTTGTAAAAACCAGCTGTTAAACAAGATCAAGTTGGTCCACGCAGTCAAATTTTGTAAAGACCAGCCGCTGCACCACAGCCTATTGTTTTGCCTTCACCATTCACAACAGAGAGAAACTAATCTATTTAGTTAGCAGTATGAGGATTCCCAAGGTTTGTGCTAATATATTTTCATCTCATTAATATTAATAAATGACTCAATTAGACTAAAAAACCATTGCCTAGGCAATTCATCATGCATCACGAACCATCTATTACAACTACCAACAGTATGGTCCATTCAGGCTCATCCGCAAACTTCATATTTGGAACATCATGAGAAAACACAATCCAAAATGCAGCATTTTCTGGAACAGTCGCCGCTAGAACAACTAAAAGTGCCCACAAGAAAGTAAATGTTTAGTTCTCCTGACATCTGGAAGTGATTGCCATGCGTATACTCACTACACCTTCTTTATCTTGTCTCCCCTGGGAAGCTTCTCTAAAAAGAAGTAATCTGATTGTGTCAGCATATCCTTTATATGCAGCCCTGATCAAAGCAAGAGAACAAGCATCATTGACAATTCATATAGTACAATGTGGGACAAAAAGAAGGATGAATATGCTGTTATCATTAAAAGAAAGTTTCTAGTTAACTTCAAGATGATAACAATGATGATGGTGACGACTACGATGGCGATGATGATGTCAGCGGCAGTGACAATGATGATGATGATGTTTTGTTGCCATTACAAGAAAATTTCCAGTTGATTACAGTATAGTTAAATCAGAAGGTGTTAAATTCCCGAATTCAATCACGGATGGAGACATAACAAAACATAGAGCAGGGCATAAAAATTCCTATCAGAAAGAGCTGCAGGGTAAAGTAATATGAAATGAAATGGGAACTATCTTTCATGACATTTTAAAGTAAATCCTTCCCAATCATCCCTCATTACAACAAGGAACTTGAACTTGAACCATCTATAGCCATCATAGATCATTCATTCAGACAAGCAAGCAGTACCGTTTGTTCAGCAATAGTTCAGCCTGTGACCTCCAAATAAACAAGGTTCAGTTAAAAAACTAATGATGAGTTATTCACGCTTCCTCCAGATTTGCATCGGTGTCTTATCAAACATGTTTTGACTCTGAATTCAATGCAGAGATTTCGAAATCATGCGAAGGTCTTCTCTGCTAAAGCAACTCGCAATTAAATTAGGCCAGGCACCAAGCATCTAATCAAATTATTCATTCTTTTCATTTATATAAGAGCATCTTATCGAACTATGTGCACCTCACACAGCTTTCTCAATCTTCCATCATGATTTCTACAACATCAGGATGTTAATCATATAAGAAAGAAAAAGAAAAACGATCAAGATGAATTCCAGAGACAAATTGCTATCAACAGAGAACTTTGCACCTCCTAACCATTCAAATCGTAATAGGCCATAAAACCAGGTTTAAGAAATTCACAAGCAAAAGAGATTGTAGAGAGAGTAAAGAGAAACTACAATATTATATTTCTATGAATGTACATAAGACATCACATTTGACAATGCTCAACTACATCAACCATGCATTGCAGAGTAAGCAAATAATTTACTCCTTCGATGTCATGAAACTCTGTAGAAATAGCATTTCAGATGATGAGCACAACAATGATTCTTTCCATTAAAGGAATTTTCCCCTATATTGGATAAGCCGTTCATTGATAAAAATGGAGCTTTTAGGTCAAGAAACAAGTGTGTCCAACTTTGTCCACTTATTTTCCAGAAAGAAGTTTCATGACATTCATGCGACTTAACATCCAGCGCAATTTTAACATACCAATGAAGAGGACTTCTTCCATCATTATCTGGTGCATCATAATCAGCATGATACCTTCCAACAATGTGATTTAAGAAGGCCGTCTGGCCATACTGGGCAGCAACATGAACTGCCTGCAGCAGAGAGGCTAGCAAATGAAGAATGGTCATTAAAGAAAAAATTAACACCAGAAGAAGTACGACAAGGAACAACCCTTCTCAATGAACAACATGGAGAAACATATAGTTAAACAGAATAAATCACGACTTCAGAAAATAAAATTCCATGATCTTTGGCAGAAAATGGTTCCATAAAAATTGAAATGACCACTACAGCCAGTGGCATCACAACTTCCTCTTTATCAGCAGAGCATAAAAAGTTACCCATGAAAAGCTCAAAATCCTTTCTTAACTCAAGACGAAACCTAATAATTATCAAATTCGTTCTTTTACTTCATGCCAACGCTATAATTCCTCTAACAACGGTAAGTAAATAAAATAAGAATAACTATTATCTTAAAAGAAAGATGTGGAGAATGAACAAGTACCCGATACCCATTTATATCAGCTGCCTCTACCCAAGCTCCATTTTGCAAAAGCACATCCGCAACCGCAACGGATCCCCGAACAGCGGCCCAATGCAGTGCAGTCTGCTTCAAGTTGTCCGTCGCATTCACATTACCCCCATTCTTCAATCAATTCATCATCCAACACCGACATACACGAAGAACAACAATAATTAGTACTTTCAGACAGATACAAGCAGGAAGCAAATGCTTCAAGCAGCAACTTTATACACACCCCAAATTCAGGACCGCGTCGCGAGGAACGCGCGATTGGGCGCGCAAAATCATTCACGACGGGCGGAAGGAAGAAGAAGCGAGGGACGGAAAGGCGCAATACCTCGATGATGTACTGGACGACATCGGCGAAGTTGTTGAGGGCGGCCCACTGGAGAGCGTAGTACCCGTTAGCGTCGGGGGTCGAGAGGGAGGCGCCTCCTTGCTCCACGAACCTCCTCAGTTGCTCCAAATCGCCGTACGCGGAGGCGGAGAACACGTCGACGACGGCCGCCGCCGCCGCCGCCGCTTCGCCGGGAGGGTCTTGGGCGGTCGCCGCTACGGAGGGCTCGGTGACTTCGATCTCCGACGAAGCCATTACGAGCGTCGCGGCATGCGGTCACTGCCTGAAAGATCAAATGGGGGAATTGAAGGAATCGTTGGATTAGTTTGGGTGGGGGTTTATACCCGCCTTGCTCACTGGGAGCTTCGATTTCTGCGTCGAACCCGAATCTATTCTTTCATCTTTTTCTTTTTTTCTCTTTTCCTTTTAAACCCCCATTTTTTTATTGAGAAAATGACAGAATTAATCCCTAAATTTTGGCTCAAAATATACTATTATCCTTAAATAATTAGCGCCTATATTTGTTTGTGTTTTTTTTTTGTTCCCCGGAATACAATTTCTGTTTTTTTTGTTCCGAAGAAAAAAAACGCGTTTATTTACACTTTTATTCCTAAGAACAAAAAATCTTGTTATTGAAAATATTTCCAAGAAACACTTTTTTTTTCTCATTTTTTTTTTTTAATTTCCTTCTTCTTCTTCTTCCTCCTTTTGCCGTCATTGGCCTTGGCCATGGCCGGCACCAGCGACTGGCTAAACGAGGGCCGACAACCTCACCGAAGCCTCACCGGCCCGAGCATCGCCGTGGCCGCGTGAGGCTTGGCCTTGTTGAGCCATCGCTAGGTGACGCCATCTTGGAGGTGGCCTGGTGAGGCCAAGCCTAGCGGTGGCTGGGCGAGGTCAGCCTCACCAGATCTAGGTGAGGTCAACCTCACACGGCCATAGCAAAGCTCTGATCGGCGCGCTGGATCTTAAGGCCGTCAAAGTTGACAAGGAAGGTGTCAGCCCGAAGATTGTCGTCGCGCTTCCAGATCCGGTATGTGTCGAAGGGGGTGATCTTCCCGACGAATGGGATGACGGAGTTCTCGAAATGGAACGAGATCTCCATGTAGAAGTCGTGCATGTGGTGGAGCACGGTGATCACCCGGGGGAGGTGATGGCGCCACTTGCACCAGGCGGAGCGGTGGTGGTGCTCCAAGAGGACGGATGTGATCTCGACATTCCACCACAGAGTGCCTTTTGGAGTGGGTTCCACTCGACGGCATTCTGGAGTGGCGGAGGCCGAGCCTTTCTGGTGGGTGGGTGAGCTTGGCCTTGTCAGATCTGGGCAAACTCGAGCTTGCCCAACCAAGGTGAGACCGCCAACCCTTGTTGGCTAGTCGTCAGCCATAGCTGAGGCAGGCAACCCGCCAAAAGAAAAAAAAAAGAAAAAAAATATTAAAAAGTTAAAAGAAACGAAAAAATTATACAAGTTTACCAAAAGTATTTTGTTCCTTTTCTATTTTAGGAATATAAATTATACAAGTTTACCAAACGCGTTCTTCTGTTTAAAAATTATTTTTCGGAACAGAAATAGTATTTTCTATTTTTGTTCCCAGGAATAATTTTTGAACAAAAACGTTATCAAACGCTTGCTTAGTTTGTTCAACATGTTATCTGAATTTTGGTTTAATATGTAATGTGATATTTGAACATTTAGTTTGTTTAATGTGATCCTCGGATTTTTGGTACATATTCGATTTAATTTTTGAATTATATGAAAATAGTTAATGTTGTCCCCAAACTTAAATTAATGTAAGGACAACATAAAATATATTCATATAGTTTAGTGATTTAATTGAATATGTACTGAGATTATATTGAGTAAATTAAAAGTTTGATAATCACATTACATATTAAACTAAAATTTAGATATCACATTGAACAAATGATAAATTTAGGGATGATATTACATATTGAATTAAAGTTTGTGAATCATTTGCACTATTATCCGTTCAAGGAGATTTTGGGAAAAAAAGAAAAAGAAGAGCAGATTCTTTTACATGGGCTTGAGATTCAGAATTCATCTTCTTAAGGTGCCAAAAGAAAATTACGCATTCGGTTTAGAATTGATCCAAGCATTCCTTTGCATAACCATAGAAATCAAAACCTTTTAGCTTGCGAAATTGAATAAGATAGGATTAGAACACTAATTTCATCATAATAGAATAGAGCACAAATAGGAATCGAATATCTGCCTAGCGCGGTTTGCAAAATCTTTATTTATTTTTTTTTTTTTTTTTTTGTGACTAAGGGAACCCGCGCACCGTACCCATATGGACAACCCGAAAGGCCCGAGGTAACGGGGGGTAAACCCTGGGGGCAACACGTGTTAGTCACCACACACGTGCCAACGAGTAAGTCGCTCTGCGACGCCCGGGAATAGAACTCCTCCCCTTGCATTAGGGGGAGAAGCTCGCCGCTAACAGCGCCACCCAGGTGGGTGGTAAATCTTTATCTATGTTAATATATAATAACTACATCTTTTCTAGGGGTTACTTTGAAGGTTAACATATAAAACTGCGATTTGTAAGAGATTAATCATTCTTTTTTTTTTTTTTTTACAATCCAGCGCCGTGGTGGCTCCGCTGAATAGGCTTCAGTGAACCTTTGCGAGAGAGGTGAGGAGTTCGAAACCTTTGCGAAGCAAAGGCTCTAGCAGAGTTACTTGGTGACTTAAGTGTGTTGCCGGGGGTGATGGGTCCTCCCGCTTACGTAGTACCTTGGGAGGTTTACGCTTCGGCTACCGGCTAAGGCGGTTCCTCTAGCACAAAAAAAAAAAAAATATTCTTTTTACAAGTGGCGCTTTCTTACATTTTGCACTCCTTTTACTTCAGTTTAGAACACGTGCTTTTCGATTCCATGAGTTTTGTTAGAGAACAGACGGTTTAAATGAGCTTCAATGTTGCAAGTTAGTTATTATTAGAAATTTCAACATTTCCTGTACCATCCCTTTTGTCACGACCACCAAATTTCGGGACTTAGATTCAAGTTCTTAGTCATTAATATATTTTTGGTGAGTCGATTAGAAACCCAAGTAAATTACTCCTACGAACCAGAGATTTATGAGTTCGGGGACTTGATTACGCTAGATTTTTTTAACGCTCTTTCGATACTTTTCTTTTTTATTTTTTAAAAGAATATTTTTGCAAACAGCTTGAATTGATTTTAAATCTATTTCCCTAACACGTGAGGCAATCATGCAGGTGCGCAAACCACCAATTTAACACTCAGATAAAACAGTGAATAAATTGCAAAAACTTACCTCAAAGCAACAAAAGCGTCCGCAATATTAAATTAAAATTCAAAACGACAGTCCTAAATATGATCTCTAATTAACATACAATTTTTTTTTTCACTTATTTAATGAAGATAATGCAATATGCAATGCGTGCTACTAATCTAACATGAAATAATATGACATGGTAATGTGGTCTAAACTACCTGACATAAATAAAACACAATTTATCCTAAAGAATGAAATTGATTTATTCTAAGACAATTTTTGTTATTTTCCATGAAATTTCTAAATTAAAAAAAAGGGAAAATCTCAAATAAGGACTTGAAGTGAAGCAATTTTCTTAAAAAATAACCTAAAGTGGACACTGTCTCAAATAAAGACCCGGAGTGGCTAACTTACTCTCAATTAAGGACGTAAACTTCTAATTTTATTTATAGCCAAGGGTACTTTTGTCCAAGAACATTGTTGTTTATTTTTTGTCTCTCTTTCTTCTTTTTTCTTTCTTCATCTTTCTCATTCTCTACATCACCTCCATTATCAGCCCCTCTGTCGCTCTTTGTGTCATAACCAAGATTGGGTTTTCTTTAACACGAGCCATTACAACGTAGTCTAACTCGTTGAAAATTTTAAATTTTGCTCCTTAAAATGGTTTGTAGACAATTCACGAAGCCGAAATGAGCCTTCAAAAATAAGTTTTTTTTATTCTAACATTCATCGCAAATTCTGATCTCAAAACCATAATATGAATCTGCTTTTGCTAAGACTCAACTTCTTGTCCAACTCCGAAGGTATGCAACTAATCCCTTTGGCGACGTATTTCTCTCGCCTAGAGAGTGCATCAAACTTCACTTATTCCGAGTCTTCTGCTAACCTAGCAATTGCAATTTTTTGTGTTGTTTTCGATCTTGCCTACCAACAACAGAGTAGCAATATCCAAGCATCGCCATATCGTCTTGTTTGACTAACTTATGCCTCTATTCAATTAACACTCGTTGATCAACAATTTCACGCCAAAGAACAATTTTGTTGTAGCTAGCGACTATTTCAACCTCGGCAAGAGTTTGCCTCATCAATTTCAATTTTGGGTTTGCCTCTCTTGCGTAAATTCAATCTTTCAAAGATCCCCCTTCCCCTTTGCAATGCCGATGGCTCCTTTCAATAATCCCTAGTCTGGAGACACCCATTCACACTCTTGCCATTCTCATCGACACGGCTCTTCTCCTCAATCGATACCCCATCTTGAGATTGATCATTAGTCGTATCTAACATCATTAACTATAGAAATTGTTGTATTTCATTGCCGCATTGTCGCCATTGACAAATCATATTCGAGCTCTCGACCTCATCGACTACTGCCCCTAATAGAAGATCCAACATTGTCATCATTAGATGGAGGTCAATCTAAGCTTTAGGTTGAGCACAAGTGAGCCAAGATTTGATGCATCTTGAGGAACTGAGGATTTTAGCATTCGAGAAGGTGGCCAGTAGCAAATAGCTTCAATCCGACTACTTGTCACGAGGACCAACTACATGATGACATGAAGTTCACGAGATCATTGTTGGGGCCTGATTATGGTGTTGAAGAAAGAGGCAATGTAGACCGAAGGAGGAGGTGTGAGGAAGATGAAGAAAGAAAAAAGAAAATTAAAGAAAAAATGTTCTTGGACAAAACTACCCCAAGCTGTAAATGAGATTGACAATTTGGGTCCTTATTTGAGACAAAATTAGCTACTTTGAGTCCTTATTTGATATAGTGTCCACTTTAGGTCTTTTTTTGAGAAAATGAACCCACTTGAAGCCCTTATTTGAGATTTTCCCTTAAAAAAATGCCAAAATTAAATAGATAGATTAAGATTATATTAGACTTATATTAAGAATTAGGTCGGGCTAAACCCTAATTTTTTTTTTGTTTTTTTTTTTGGTCACTCCTACTCGATGCCTATTCTAGACTCACTCGAGACTTGTGCCCTACCTCTTGCGGGGCGTGGAAGTCGCAACCCACTCTCGAAACTACTCCCACTCTCGAAACTTACGTGTCCCTACCCCCATCCCTCCCCGAGAAGATGGGGATTTGAACCTCTCACCTTAGTAATCTCTAACTTAAGATGCAATCTATCTAGAAAAATCAACCTAAACTTAAAATGAAAGATGCAATTTTAACCTAATATAAATAATGCCATAATTCTACATGATCTATGCATGATGACCTTTTTTTTTTTTTTTGTTTTTTTATTAATTTTGAAATTACAAATTGTCAAATAATTAAACATGCAACCTATGTTTTTTTTAAAAAAAAACTAGCAACCTAAATTGATTGATTTTTTTTTTTTTTTTTTAATTTTTAATTTTAAAAATTCGAAATAAAATTCCTATTCTAAATATGCAAAAACCCTAAAACAAGAAATAAACCTAATCTAACTCACATTTTATTTTATTTTATTTTATTTACAAAAGCAAAATTCAACTCAAATAACATGACAACAAAATCAAGTATGATAGGATTGATATCCATAAATTAATAGGATTGATATCCATAAATTGACGAATCATATTTAGCGCATGAGATCGAGTTGGCCTAATTTTAAACAAAATTGTAAATCAAATCTCGAGCGTGAGATTGGATCGGCAATTTTTAAAGGCGATTGTGAGTTAGATTTCAGACGTGAAAATCGGATCACAAGACGTTGTGAAATTAAGGATTAATCCCTAATTTAAAAGGCTACTAGAGAAACATGGGTCAACATAACATCGTTCGGGGGTTTAATCAAGAATGCAACACCTTAAATGAACAAACGAAATATTTGAGAATTAACTTAGATGGGAACCTTACCTAACTTGATCATTATCACCTAGTTTGGACGGGTATAGATCGCAAGAGTCACGATCAACTTTGCTTCACGGTAGCTAGTTCACGATGGCGTCTTGGGAATCGCTCGCGACACTCGACGGTGGAGAGGGCTCTCGGCTCAGTAAGGGCTGCGTCAATATTATCGGACACAACCAAAAGCGGACTTTCTTATTTGCCGATCGTCCCCTCTTAGGAGCCTTTCTATATTTTAATATAACCCCCCAATACAGTTCCTTTAACCCCCGTTTGAAGCTCTCCTCTTAACCTGCAGAGGCAAAAAAAAATATTTAATGCGAAGAGCGCCCAAGAGGCTTTTGGTGTGACACGAGCCCAGCAGCGCCACCGATGGTAGGATGAAGCAGGGGCGGCGCGTCGAGATGGGGGGAACAGCAGCTTCGTTGTCCGCACGGCGAGACCAGAAAAGCAGCCCCGTCGTGTGGCAAGGCCACAACAGGAGAGGAGTCGCCCGGTGTTAGGGACTTGCGATGACCGAATTTGGCTGTTTTAGCCGTGGAACTTCAACGTCAGAGATGGCTTGAATGGACTGAGGTGTCTGCAAAACAGAACTTCGAGGTGCGGCAGGAAGAGATTATGGAAAAGCGATGGCAACGAGAAAACTTATTCCTATGTAGGCCTCTTTGCGTGTATATTTTTATTCAAGCTCCTAACCGGTCAAAATAATGAAAAGAACAAATCTTACCGTTTGAACATTCCCTTTTTCTTACCAGATTTTTATTTGAAAGAATCAACTCAAAATCAAGGAAAGCATCCAATCACCCAAAATATTGGCTCGGTGCATGGTCGGGGGACCAGACAAAGCAGTGGCCGGCAATGGATCAACAAAGCAGTGCTCGTGGTGATGGGGGCCGGCCCGATGGTGTCTTGGCCAAGGAAAAAACAGTTCGGTGGGGACTGCTCCTCAATGACAAGTCGGAAGAAACCGTGGTGGGCATTGCTCACGGTGTCGCAAGAGAATTTATTGCACTTCCGGCAAGACCCAAACAAACCTGCAAGTAATTCAAATTGGATCCAACGAAGTCTTTGACCGAGGAAAGCAGCCTTCTCTCTCTCACTCTTTCGTGGCCTTGTATTCCATTGTGTGGAATCCCTGCTTTCTATAGTGTAGCAACCTTTTTATAGGTGAGTGGATTAAGGCTTTATTTCCTCCTATTGCATTGCATGAATATTCCCTTGAAATCTTGCATGTATTATTCACTTGTCTTGCTGGCCACCCATCATGATTTCTTTCTTATTCTTGCAACTTTTCTTTTTGCCCACACCGATGGATATGTGAAGACTAAACCCACTTTCCCTTTTTCGTTGATTTCCTTTGTACGAAGCTGATCCTCCTCCTTGCATTTCGGTCAACAGAATTGTCTAAGGAAAATCTTTGTCCGCACGCTTTCATCTTTTTTCTTGGAAGATATCATTTTCTGTCGTTATGCATATTGAATATTCTCCGACCAAATACTTGCCCGCAAATTGGTCGAACATTAGGCTAAAAATTCAAGATTGTAATGGAATCTTTCAAATTTCAAATCTTGCAAAGATGAGCTTGCAATCCACCGTGATATCATTGAATATTGGAATAATAATACAAATTTTTTCCGAATGCACCCATCTCCCAACTTGTCAAATTAAAGCTTATCCGTCATTGGTCCATGCAAATGCGATAAATAAATAAAAAGGCCCTTAAAACTATATGCTGCGATTTAATATTTTTGTTTAGGGGCTAAAGTTCAGTCCCTAATTTTTTATAAATAAATGATCGGGTCGTCAAAATTTAGGTGTCAACACCTTCTAAGCATTTCCTTTGAAGTTTTGTATTATTTTCCTCGTTGTAACAATAATGCGGTTAATTAAATATAAGATTTCCCTAAAGAAACACGTGTCAAATATTTAACGGATTTCTTTTTTGATTTTTCTTTTCATTATATACGTAGTCCCTATGTTTCATATTTAGATCTCTCCCCTCTTTTCACATCTGATCCAGATTTCAAATATTCTAAAAATTATGCGAAACCCTAGATTTCATAGATTATTCTTATTAATTTGGAAAAAAATTAACGACCAATATCCAAATGAATTATAATGGACTTGAATTGTGTATTTATATTTAAAATTAATCCTTTTAACAATTTCACTCCCAATTTAAGAGCCAACTCGAAGAGGGAGTGCTGGCCTCAACCTTGGGTCATGTTGTGATTGAGAAGGTCTATTTACGTATTCATGCGTATCTCTCTCTGTAATTTCATAATAATCCTTAGATGACTATCTATATGGTTATTTTCTTCATTTTCCTTTCTTTGACGACTAGTTTCCCCATCCAAAATATTACCTCAACTGCTCCTTGGAGCATCTTCACAGTTAATCATCCGATCATGTGAAATTTGACACGACCAACTCATGTTAAAGGAAATAATAAAAAAATAAAAATATTCGTACAATCACAAGCCAGAGAAAAAAAAGAAGAAGAAAAATCTTGGGGAGGGAGTAGGTTTAATCTAATATGGTTCCAGACGCGCTCCAATAGAATTAAGATGCGATCCCACCCTTCCGAAAAAGCCAACGATCCTACCTTTGCCTGGTTTTGGTATGATGCAAAATTTCTCATCCTTTGACCCTTCTTTCCTCCCAAACAGCCTGTAACTGGTCTCCGTGGTACGTATTCTCAAGTTGTGGATGATAGTGTTAGGACTGTTTCCATTTTTGTTAATCAAACCCGATATTGAAACCAGACGCTCCTTGGGATAATCCAGCCTGATCTGCAAGAACAACAGGGCGAAACATGTTTTTACTTGTGAAAACATAACGAAGGTTCAAGATATAGGATGCCAAAAGAAGTGCCCTTAGTCTTTTATGAAAAGATACTGTGCTACATGAAGCCGAGAACAACTGTGAAGAGCAACGTGTAAACCTGAACGACGTCCAGACACGCAACAGACTCTAAAGACAAAAGAGAGAGACGGAAAGATTGAGGTTTGGACTAACCTGCCAGGTAGATGAGGTTTTTCTGCCATGATGAGAGCATTGGACTAAGGAACCATTGTTATCGTACACAATCCCTATGCCGCAGGCTCCGTGGCCGGCGAAATGAATATTAATCTCCCTCACATCAGTATGGACTCCGTCGTCCCATGGAGTGCCACCAGAGCCTCCAAAGGGTCCAATGGTTTTAAAAGGATACATGTGTGATATGGGCTCCGCATACACTCCTATGGAATTGAGAGTTCCCCGCATCTTCCATAAAAGCCGATGATTTTGCTTCGGGTCTGTGGATACCAAAAGTACTTCCCCTTCTCCTCGCCAAAGGGACCGTGTGTTCTTGTATTGCTATGAAATGTAAGCGATTGAACGATAGCGTTTTCGATGTCGTTGTGACCATCCTCTCGCTTGTATCCAGAGACCGATGTCAAGTACTCCCACGGATAATCCAATCTAACCTGTGCAATCTCAAAAGTATCTCTTAAAATTGGATGAGTGGAGGAAATAAGACCCAATTGTAAAGTTTAAATTGTGAGCACACACTAGAAACATTGTCTCGAAGGATTAGATATGAGTAAGTAAACAACAACCAATCAAAGAGCGGAAAAAGAAATACTAACCCTGGTGACCTTGGCCTTGTCTTCTCTAGTATAGCCACCGTGCATAACTGAGCAAATTTGTTCACCGCTCTTGTCATACACAAACATAACATAACGGAGACTAATGTCGTACATTACCTCAATTTCCCTTACACCGGTGAATTTCCCATCATCCCAAGCACGTCCCCCGAGGCCTCCAAATGGCCCAATTGATTTAATTGGGTAGAGATGTGAGATCGGTTCAAAATATGCTCCAATTGCTTCAAGATGTACTATACTCCTCCCATAAAATCCAACAATTTTGCCACCCGTTGCGGGAGATGAGAAGTGTGTTGCCCCATTTTCATCACCGATAGGTCCGATCATTTTTTTGTTAGTTTGAAACGTGAGTGACTTAATGCCTTCATCAGAAAAACACCCGGATATTGAAGTCAAATACTCATCTGGATCATGTATTTTGATCTGCAATAATAGATGTAACCATCATATTCATGATTTAAGTCTCGAAAGAGTCTCCCACTTACAGAGGCTATAAAAGTTTCTTATGGATTTTACAAAGCATACGTATGTATGGGAACATACCGTATGGATCTCAACATTCCGTACTATGTGGAAGTAGTTTATATCAAAGCCACCATGTGTCCCTGATTGCCACAATTCTTTATTGTCCTCTTCATACTGAAACGTGATTGATCGGATCCATGGCCCTATACCTGCTTGAAATTCAACAACGATTTTCCTTACATTGGTATGCTTATTGCCATCATCCCAAAAAGATGCATCGGAACTCCCAAATAACCCCACAGACTTAAAGGGATAGAGCTTGTTGGAGTACAGCTCTACGTGTGCTTCGATAGATTCAAGAAATTCACCACTTGTCCCGAAAAGCTAATAACTTTCCCAGCTTCCAGTGGTAAGGAGAAGTACTCGCCTTCCTCTCTACCAATGGGTCCCAATATTCTTTTGGTGGTTCGAAATGTGAGTGAGTTGATTAGAGTGCCACTATCCTTTGCATTTTTGAGATATCCGGCAAAAGAAGTTATGTACTCTCCATTTCTCAGTTTAACCTGCAAATAGGCCACAAAGCCATATTCCGACATGAGTGACTATATGTTGCATCGGTCGCTGAGCAAAATAAATTAGTAGATTCTTTTGGAATACAATTCTAATCTATGCAATAAGTTATATATATGCTATGATTGATATAAATTATGTTTCAAATAAATTTGGTAGTAAACTTCATTTTGTAAATCAAAAGTTAAATTACTTTTTGCTTATGGCTTGGTTTATCTTTGCCTAATTTTAATAGAGTGAAGTCATTAATTTTTTCCATTTGGTTTTATAACGATCATGTCTGGGGAAATTATCAAAAAAAGTCTTAAACTTATTGCAATTGTGACAATCTATTCCTAAACTTTTTTTTTTTTTGGCCAATTCAGTCATATTATGTCAATTTAGTTTATCCGGCCAATTTTGACTGGCCTCACTATTGGTAAAAAAAAAAAAAAGTTTAAGAATGAATTGTCATAATTACAATAAGTTTAGGACTTTTTTTTTTTTTTTTTTATAATTCTCTCAATCACGTTGATCCTCAAGTACTTTGGTTTGAACTTTTCATGTGCATTTACGAAGCAAATGTTAAGAATCTCAAGGTTCATAATGCCGTAATCAGACTAATGTTATGATAAGCTCGATGAATACACTTACATCAATCAAGTAGGAACGGAAAAAGAGAAAAGGGAAGAGTCTAAATACAACCTTGTAAGTCCTATGCCCGCCATTTCCACCATAAATAGTTTCCGGTTCGGAGCTGGTGGCGTCGTCGACCTTAAAAGCAATGGACTCGATGAAGTCTGCGCAATGAACAACAATCCCGTTTATATCAACGAAATTCCAGGATTTTTGGCCTTTGCCTCCAAAAGGCCCGAAAACTTTAACAGGATATGTATGAGGAATCGGCTCATAAAAAGCTCCGATGGACTCGAGATGAGGGCCATCGCAACTCCCATGAAACCCAACAATTTTGCCACCGGTGTATGGAAATGAAAAATGCCTCCCTTTATTGGCTGTTCCGATCGGTCCATGATCCCTTCTGCTAGTATGGATTGTCAGTGACTGAAGAATGGTGAGTCCGGAAACTTCTTCAGTATAGCCCGAGATGGATGTCAAGTACTCAATTGGATGGTCGAGCTTAATCTGAGACAGAAAAAGGATAAAAATTAAAGAATTCTAAAACAGGTATCTACTTTCACAATGACGAGATAGAGTTACCAAAAAAATAAAAATAAAGTATCGAGGATATCAACAAAATCACATATACTGTTGGTGATGTTCATATCAAAGCTCACCGTATATGTTTTGCCTCCTCCACTTGTGCCATGTGTGAACGGACCAACCGGACGTCCGCGTTCATCATACAAGATAGAGATAGACTTAATTGCCGAATCGAAGCCTACGACGATTTGCCTCACATCTGTGTGTTTTCCGTCGTCCCAAATGTGCATACCACTATCACCACCAAATGGTCCCACGACATCATATGGATACACATGAGAAATTGGCCCGAAATGGGCTCCGATTGAGTGGAGATGGCTGCTACATTTTCCATGAAACCCGATAATCTGTCTACCAGAATGTGAGAGGTCAAAAGGCCGTCCTCTTTCTGAACCAAATGGTCCGTACGTCTTCTTGTTGCTGTGGATCTTGAGAGACCGAACAACATCATGACCTCCATCATCATCGATATGGCCTGATACAGAAATCAGGTATTCCCTTGGATGGTCCAATATCACCAGCTGCAAGAGGTGCAAAAGGTTTCATGAGTGTTACCAGCAACGCATCCATCTAACACCTAGTATATATTGACTTTGAGCTTTTTGTATGAATATAAATTACTTTACCGGGAAAGATAAATTACTTAGCTGAATTCGGTTTAAGTACATATCCCTAATTTAAAAGGAACAAAGGAAAATTTTTTGAGCTTTCATCCTTCAGCAAAGCTGCCGCATGCCCATTTTGCCGCAAATGAAAGTCAAGATAATAAAGTCTCATAAACAAATCAAAAGGAGACGAAGTAAATACATAAAAGAAGAAAAGAAGAAAAAGGAATGATAGAATTTATAACTTCATACTTGGGAAAGTTACGTGAAGTAGTAACACACTAACACTTCCGTAGATGTTTACATGTTGGCCATCCTCTCCTGACAAACTTAAATTCTTCGTTCTGATAATTTTTGAAGTAGATTTTACTATAGACGCACAATAATGATATTCAACGTGTAATTGATTCTGTTTTCGTTCTTATAAGCGTTGAGTAGTAAAATATATAATCAGTCTGCTAGAGTGGCAGAAAACTGACCGTTTCATTGTCATGGGCATGTCCACCATGCTGGGAGGATCTCACGAAACACCCATCGTGATCATAATCGATGGTGATGGATTCAATAATTGATTGTCCATACAGCCTAATTTGCCTCACCCCATTGTGTGTCCCATCATCAAAAGCATCACCGCCTTGACCGCCATATGGCCCAGCTGATTCGAAGGAATGAATGAGCGAATCGAGATAAGGGCTTCTAACCAACTTCTCCATTATGTGAGGCCATTGTTGTTTCGGCATGCCGTTTAGGAATGTGCCCAACGATTTAAGAGACAATGGATGACCTCCTGCATAATGAGCTAGATTTCGGGACAACTCCTCATAGCCTTCTTGAGGTTCTTCTCTCTTCCAGGCATGGCGACAAAAGAGCCGGAGCGCTTCATTCGGGTCCAATCCTTTGACGATATACTTGTCGTCTACCTTGAGATCTTTTAGCAAGTTTTGGTCTCGGGTTGTGATCAGAATTCTGCTCCCAGGACACAGCAGTTCTCGGTCTCCTGCCCAGAAGTAGTCAATCTGTTCTTTACTAGTAACATTGTCAAGAACAAGAAGTATCCTTTTGAAGCACATGTTACTATTTATCTCGTTGATGTTGGTCTGAATGTCGCCGTAGGTCCTCAATCCTTCCACCTTCATGAGATTATGGAGCAGCTTCTTTTGTAGGCCTAATATATCAACTCGATCTGCTTCTCCGATTTTATCAAGAAAGACAAAGCATTCGAAATCGCGACGAATGCGCTCGCAGATGACTGCTGCCGCCATCGTCTTGCCTATTCCTCCTACTCCACATATACCTATGACGCGCACGTCCTCCTCTTGGTCCATTCTAATTAAAGAAATCACCTCGCCTACCAACAAGTCCACTCCAATTGCGTTTCTCGCAAAGTGGAGTTGCCGTGTCTCGCGGATTTTCTCGACAAGGTACTCTACTATTATGTCCACGAGTCTCCTTTCATTCCTGATGTTGAGTGTAGTTAAGAGTATAAGAGAAATAAACGTAAATATATGCACCGAGAGACAATACGTTTGAGATGTTTCACATTCATATGATTAGAAAAACATCCAACTTGGCTTAGATCAGTGCTTGTTGTTAAGTTTTTCTGCTGATGTAGCATGCGCTTATCACCAATTATTTCACATTGGGAGTCCTGTGCGGTGGATGTTCAATGGTGCCTCTGGGGAGGCACTTATGCTTCTTTTTTTTTTTTTTTTTTAATGCATTGTTTCAGAGGTCCATTCTTTTTTCTTTATGAGAAAAATATGAAATGTCTACTCTTAATTTTTTATAACTTAGGGGCACGACTGTAATTGCCTGATTATCTAGAGGAAAATTAGCAGAGCACCCCCCAACAATGGCCCCGACTTAGATCTAAATTCTCAAGGCAAAAATCGAACCTACAGCCATTGGATCCTGAACTGAATGCATAAGAAAACCTTTATTATTGGATGGGTAAAATATCATTTAATTGTAATATAATGTAAATTGTCAAATGATTGTGACTTTGTCAAAGTTCTGCAATTTGATAAATGAGGTTCACATAGATGACGAATCGAACATATATTTTACTACAATTGCAGAAAACAAAGAAGAAAAAGCAATATGTAGAGGCGATGAGGAGAGCTGGTTACGTCCTAAAACCATTCTAGCACCGCCCCTGTAGACTTCCTCAAGAGTCTTGCGACCACTAGCTTTGGGAACAGGGACCGTCGCGAGTATGCACTGTAACGGCAAGCAGAGCGGCCGTCACTGGTACCTTAACGGCAAGCATAGAGGCGATATGCGGCAACGGTCAGCGTGTTTTTTAAGGCCTTAAGAAATGAGAAGTTTCACCCCTAGTGAAGTAACATTGCTCTACCATTAAAACTAAATGATTAGAATCCCAACAAATTATCTATAAATAGAAATCTTTGAACAATCTCTCGTGCAAAAACTACTAAAACAGATCATTTTGGATTTTGATGCTTATTAAGGGAACAAATTCAACTTAGCAAAATTCTCTACTTGTTTATCATCTTGATTAGGATAAAGAAAAAACTTAGTGCCAAAGGAAAATTATTTTCCGACTTTACAATATTTTCAGGAGGAGAAATGGTTTGTATGAGCCTATCATGGACCTTAGAATGGCAAAAACTTGAAAGAGTTTGAATTTTCATTCAACATCAAATATGCATAACTCTAAATCAAAGATGATCCGAGTCACAAAATGATAATGCAATGTACGTGAGGAAGAGATACGTACTCTCCGGCATCGTTCCTCAAGTCGAATCCTGTCAAATGCTTAGTTTCTCTCAAGGCGTTTGTCCATCTTTGTTTCTGCACTTCATCTCTTTCGCCTCCACACAATCTCTCAAAACCTTGAGCGAATTCACTTTCGCTCGTCAAATTCGAAACGTCTGCGGTTTTTACCTCGTGGAAGATGGGAACAACTAGGTGACCATGGTTTCCGAACCTCTTCCTGCACTCTAGAATCTCGACCAGCTCGTTCATGCACCACTTCGAGTCGGCGTAGTTCCTGGAGAACACGATTAGGGCAATCCTCGCATGCCAAATCGCTTTGAAAAGCTTGGATCTGATTTCTTCCCCAATGTCTTCTCTCGCGTTGTCACTGAAGCATTGAGAAAATATTCAACAGGTTGTTCTCATTTCGTATCAGCTGATATGGCGAGCAATTTTGTGCTCATATCCAGCAACAGCTCCGCACTTAAACGCCGACGTGAAATTAAATAAATTAAGAATTAAATATAATTAATAACTTCATTTCTCTCTCTTCCTCCACCGTGACAACCCTGGCCATACATTACCGCCCTAGCACAAGCCACCGCTCAAGCGGCCGCAACCTTTATCCTCGAGCCCTCCGCGTCGTCCATGGCTGGTGTCTCCAGATCCGGCTCGGACACGGCCATGCTCCAGATCTAGACTCGGCCATGCCTCCAAATCTCTGGTCCGAAGGCGGTCTGGAGGCCGTGCTGGTGACGGCAGGGGAGGCGCGGAGGTCAAGGGGGGAAGAGAGAGAAACTAGGTGGTCTGAATAGATTTTACCTGAAGTACTGGATCGTGGCCTGCCTCAAAGCGGAGAAGAGGTGCGATATGAAGTTTCTCCTCACATCCTTGCCTCGGAAACTCACGAACACATCGTATTTCCATTGAGGAGGACGGCGAGGAGGAGAAGGTGGAGGAGGTGGAGGAGGTGGAGGAGAAGGGGAAGTCAACATGGTCTTAGAATTGATTCAATGCTCCTCTTGTGCAAGAGCAATACCAAGAAGAGGCAAGGGGTATGATCGAAACCATTAAAAATTTTCCTCGCAGGCGAAGCCTATAAATGAGAGAGAGAAGGTGCAAGCGGTGAACGAGAAGGGACGAAAAAATCAAAGCTTCGCCATCGGTAGGTGCTCTGATTCTTTCATTGAATTTCCGGACCAGCCGGCTGGTGAGACCCGCTGTTCGAAGAACCGAAGAAAACTTGCTCGGTCGAGGACGATTCAAAGATAAGGTTTTGAATCGTCAAAACCAGACCACGACCATGAACCGAATCTCTCTCAAAATCTGCGCGACAGAGACACGTCTGAAAAATCGCAGACATGGATCTGAAGCTTCAGTCCTTGATTGGTAGAAGGAAGATTCCACGCGATCTTACATGGCCGCATGTAAATACTAAGTTTTGATTTCTTGGAAAACTTTTCTTCGTCATCTCTTTCTTTCCCTTTTATCTGTGGAGAAAAGCGAAGAGCATCCAGATAGTCAATGACAGCATATCACCTAATTTCACAAAAAAATATTAGAAAGATGCCAAAAGAAAATTACACATTTTGGTCCAAATTTGGTCCAAGCATTCTTTTGCAGGACCATAGGAAACGAAAACTTCAGCTTGCGAAATTGAATAAGATCGGAATAGAACAATTATTTCATTAGAATAGAACAGAGTACGAATAGGAATCGTATATATGCCTAGCATGGTTTGCAAAATCTTTATCTATGTAAATACATAATAACTACAATTCACAAAATCTAATTGTTGCTTGATATTTTTAAACTAAATAATTGATAACAAATAATAACTTATTATTTTTTCTCAATGGGTTATCAATGATAACAATGATGATGGAATAATGACATAATAATCATAACTTAGTTATAAATTCTCAATTAGTTGATTGTCTTTGCTTAAACGATCTATAAATTAGCCATAGAGCTGTGAATAGAAATGGATAGTAAATTTATATTTCTGATGAGGAGCTACTAAAACGATAATACTAATTATATTTCTCTACAAATTTATTACCTAATAATTTAATTTATAGATTATAAATGGATAGTGCAGGAGTGGGCCTAGGCTATTCCATCTTCCTTGGCACGCAACTCTTGGATTAACCGATCGACAAATTTAAGTATTAAGACGACATTTCTTTAGACAATAAGTTATTAGTTTGAAGAGTTGATGGACTATAACCAAGTAGATTATCATGGATGTGAATTGTGTACGAAAAAAGATTACGCATGTCGTATTTATATGCATCGCTGTCTCTAATTTAAAGACGGTTTTCGGGTAACTAAAATGGTTCCAAATGCGCTCCGATAGAATTAAGATATGATCCCGCCCTTCTGAAAAGGCCAACGATCTTGCCACCACCTGGTACCGGTGGGATACGTAATTCCGTTAACCTTCCAAGAGCATCCTCCGATCCGAAGGGCCCGTGAGTGGTCTCCGTGGTATGTATTTTCAGGTTCTAAATGATAGTCTGTGGAGCATTTCCATTTCTGTTCATCC
This sequence comes from Eucalyptus cladocalyx, assembly GCA_017140615.1. Taxonomy (NCBI): domain Eukaryota; kingdom Viridiplantae; phylum Streptophyta; class Magnoliopsida; order Myrtales; family Myrtaceae; genus Eucalyptus; species Eucalyptus cladocalyx. The sequence continues at coordinate 19,272,135 of CM029524.1, read as the reverse complement.
AACCCGATATCACAACTAGACGCTCCTCGGGATAATCCAGACCGACCCGCAAGAATAGAAAAGAGAAACATGTTTTTCTTGGGTTCGAGATATAAGATGCCAAAAGAAGTGCCTCAGTCTTTGTCGAAAAGGAACCGTGCCACAAGAAGCTAAGAACATCGTGAAAAAGCAACCTGTCTACACAAACGACTTCCAGACGGAAAAAGCAGGAAAAAAAAAAGAAGAAGAAGGGAGAGAGAGGGATTGAGATATGGACTAACCAGGGTGTCTTGCGGCCCGTCTCGGCCATGTTGAGAGCATCGGACGATGGAACCGTCGTTATTGTACACAATCCCGATGGAGTGAATTACGTCGCTGGCAATGATACGAAAGTCCTTCTAGCATTCCTGTTCATCAGTACAGCATAAAAGTCACCCATGAATAGCTCAAAATCCTTTCTTAACTCAAGACGAAACCTAATAATTATCAAATTCGCTCTTTACTTCATGCCAATGCTATAATTCCCCTAACTACGGTAAGTAAATAAATAAGAATAACAATTATCTCAAAAGAAAGATGTGGAGAATGAACAAGTACCCGATACCCATTTATATCAGCTGCCTCTACCCAAGCTCCATTTTGCAAAAGCACATCCGCAACCGCAACGGATCCCCGAACGGCGGCCCAATGCACTGCAGTCTGCTTCAAGTTGTCCGTCGCATTCACATTACCCCCATTCTTCAATGGCCATTTCAAAAGCAATTCATCATCCAACGCCGACATACAAAAAGAACTAGCACGTCAAGACAGAAACAAGTAGGAAGCAAATGCTCCAAGCAGCAACTTCCTACACCCCCCAAATTCAGGAACACGTCGCGAGGAATGCGCGATTGGGCGCGCAAAATCATTCACGCGGGCGGAAGGAAGAAGAAGCAAGTGACGGAAAGGCGCAATACCTCGACGATGTACTGGACGACGTCGGCGAAGTTGTTGAGAGCGGCCCACTGGAGAGCGCAGTACCCGTTTGCATCGGGAGTCGAGAGGGAGGTGCCTCCTTGCTCCATGAACCTCCTCAATTGCTCCAACTCGCCGTACGTGGAGGCGGAGAAAACATCGACGACGGCCGCCGCCACCGCTGCCGCTTTGCCAGGAGGGTCTTGGGCGGTCGCCGCTCCAGGGGACTCGGTGACTTCGATCTCCGGCGAAGCCATTACCAGCGTCACCGCATGCGATCGCTGCGTGAAAAGATTGAATGGGGGATTGGAAGGAAAAGGAATCGTGGTTTAGTTGGGAGGGTTTACACCCGCCTTGCTCGCTGGGAGCTTCGATTTCCGGGTCGAACCCGAATCTATCCTTCATCTTTTTCTTTTTTTTCTCTTTTCCTTTTAAAGCCCTTTTTTAATTGAGGAAGGACATAATTGATCCCTAAGTTTTGGCTCAATATATAATATCATCATTGAATAATTAATTTATTCAATTTGATCTCTGAATTTTAGGAAAAAAAAAGAGCAGATTAATTTACATGGGCTTGGGATTCCAAATTCATTTTGTAAAGGTACCAAAAGAAAATTACACATTTGGTTCAAATTTGATCCAGGCATTCTTTTGTATGACCATAGAAATCAAAACCTTTTAGCTTGTGAAATTGAATAAGATAGGAATAGAACACTTATTTCATGAGAATAGAATAGAGCACAAATAGGAATCAGATATCTGCCCAGCGTGGTTTGCAAAATCTTTATCTACGTGAATATATAATAATTACGTCTTTTCTAGGAGTTACTATGAAGATTAACATGCAAAAGTGTGATTTATAAGAGATTGATTATTGTTCTTACAAGGGGTGCTTTTCTTACATTTCGCACTCCTTTTACTTCAGTTTAGAACATGTGCTTTTCGATTCCTTGAGTTTTGTTAAAGACCAAATAGATTTAATGACTTCAATGTTGCAAATTAGTTATTATTAGAAATTTCAACATTTTCTGTACCTTTTCTTTCTAAGTATTTCCTTCGAAGTTTTGTACTATTTTCCTCAATAGAACAGTAATGCGGTTTATTACATGAAAGATTTCCCTAAACTAACCCATGTCAAATATTTAACAGATTCCTTTTTCTACTCTTTGATTTTTTTTTCCCAGTATATACAGACGCCCTGTGTTTCATAGTTGGATCTTTCCACTCTTTCACATTTGATCTAGATTTCAAATATTCTGAAAATTAGGCAGACCCTAGATTTCATAGATTATTCTCTAGGAATAAATCTTATAAACACATACGTGCATGAGCTATAGACAATTAAGCATATTAGATATTTAGGGGAGAAGTGTTAAAAAAGTCATAAACCTTTTGTATTTGTGCCAATTTAATCCTTAACCTTTTTTATTTTGTACCAATTGAGTCCTTTCCAACCAATTTTGGTTGGATTTTGCTAATTAGACGCAAGCCTCGCCGGCACCGCCTAGGCCGCAATTTGGCGAGGTTGAGCCTCGCTGGCCATGGGTGAGGCTTGACCCTCACCGGCCATGGGTGAGTCTTGACCCTCGCTAGCCCAGCGCGAGGCCTTGGGCAGCCTCTCGCTAGATTTAGCGAGGCTCGACCTTGCCAAATCTGGTGAGGACAAGCCTCGCCGGCGCCGCCTAGGCCACGATTTAGCGAGGTCGAGCCTTGCCGGCCTTGGGCGAGGCTTGACCCTTGCCGGCTTGGCACGAGGCCAGCTCACCGCTTAGGCCTCGAGGGTGGCCTCTCACCGGGCTGTCGAGGGTCGAGCCTTGCCCATGGCCGGCGAGGCTCAACCTTGCCGAATTTAGCGAGGGCAAGCCTCGTTGCCCAACGCGAGGCCGCCCTCGTGGCCACTGGTGAGGTGGCTAGTGAGCCTTTGGCCGATCGCCGAGGTCCGGCGATCGGCCGAAGGAAAGAGGAGAGAAGAAAAAAAGAAAAGGAAAAGGAAAAAGAAAAAGAAAAAGAAAAAGAATAGAAAGAATAAAAAGAATAAAAGAATATTAAAATATTATTAAAAATTATCCACGTCGCACCGATCGTGCAACGTGAGCTGGCCGGTACCTAGTCAGCAAAATCCGACCAAAATTGTTAGGAAAAAACTGAATCGGCACATAGTAAAAAGGTTTAGGACTAAATTGGTACTAAAAAAAGGTTTAGGACTAAACTGGCAAAAATACAAAATGTTTAAGACTTTTTTAACACTTTTCCTGATATTTAGTTGGTTGCATTCTTTTCTCTCTTTTAGCTCTAGACAATTAAGCATGTTAGTACACCATTGCATTATAATTAATTGTATTAATAATGACTAAATTATTGTAAAAAAATTATATTTTGTGAGCCAATAAACTTAAAGAAATAAATTTCATAAATTTTGTGGGTTCCTTAACATAACTATTAGTATCATTCATATAATCTAATTATTGCATGTTACTTTTAAACTTATTAGTTAAAGATAAATAATAACCTAGGTTTTTTTTTTTTTAAATGGATAATCAATGATAGCAATAATGATGCAATAACAACTTAGATAATCATAATTTAGCTATATGTTGCGACCAATTTTTCGGGTTTGGACCACATAGGGTTTGGCTAATGGATTATTAAGCCTAGACTTAACTCGGGCTCTCCCAAGCCCATACCAATTCGCGACTTAGGTTTGAATTGTTAACATGCAATTGAATTTTAACTAGGAGTCGCCACTAATCTATTTTTGGTGGGTCGATTAGAAACCCTAGTAAAGTAACGGGAGATTTACTTTACTCCTACGAACCGAGACTAAGTGCGGGGACTTGGTTACGTTAGATTTCTCTAACGCTCTTTCGGTACTTTTCTTTTTATTTTTGAAAAATGTTTGGCAAGCAATTTGTATTGATTTTAAATCTATTTTCCTAACATGTGAGGTGTTCATGCAGGTGCGCAAACCACCAATTTAACACGCAAGAAAGCAATTAAATGATGCAGAACTTACCTCAAAGCAATGAAAGCATCTGCGTTGTTAGTTCAGAATTCACATCATCGATCCTAGATATGATTTCTAATTAACACGCAATTTCTTTTTGTTTTCACTTTATTTAATGAGAATCAAATCTATGTGCAATGCAATGTTACTAATTTAACATGAAATGATATGACATGGCAACATGACTTAGCTATATGACCTAAGCAATATGACATAAATAAGCATGTAGCCTATCCTAAGCATGAGATGGATTTATTCTAAATAATTTTTTTTGTATTTTCCATGAGATTGGAAATTAAAGAAATGCAACATTTAAATAGCTAGATTAGGATTCTACTCAATTTGTATTAGGAATTAGGTTAAGCCAAATCCTAATTTAAACTAGAATCTTATCTTGACCAAGTAATCTCTAACCTAAAATGCAATCTATCTGAAAGGATCTATCCAAATAAAATTTAAACATGCAATCAACCTAATATGCAATGACGTACCAAAAATGCCCTAATTCTACATGACATTTGCATGATGACCTTTTTTGTGTTTTTGTTTTATTAATTTCGAAATTAAGAATTATCGAATTATCAAACATGCAACCTAAGTAAAAAAAAACTAGCAACCTAAATTGATTGATTTGATTTTTGATTTTTGATTTTTTTGATTTTTTGGAATTCGAAATAAAATCTCTATTCTAAATATGCAAGATAACAAGAAATATTCTAAAACAAACCTAATCCTAACTCAAATATTTTTTGATTTTTTGATTTAACAAAATAAAATTGATCCAACTAACGTGGCGACAAATTAGATAAGATATGATCAATATCTACAAACCGGCGAACCATATCTCGCGCATGAGATCGGGTTGGCCAATTTTTAAATAAATCGCGAATCGAATCTCGGGCAGGAGATCGGATTGGCGATTTTCCAAGCGATTGTGATTGCGAGTCGGATTTCGAGCGCGAAAATCGGACTATCAATCACAAATTTCACATGCTGTTTCATATCGAACATCTCATCATCAAATAAAGAAACAAAATGAATAATAAAAACTAAATAAAATAAAATAAAATAAAATAAGAAACCTACCTAATTAGATTTTCCTTTTCTTTCTTTTCTTCCAAACGAGGCTTGGCAGCTCGTGGTGGTGTGCAGCCAAGGGTGGCGGTCTACTGTGTTGCTAGCTACGCTATGGTAGATCATGGACGCTGCTGCCATTGGGCTGGAACGGAGGTGATATTGCATGAGCTATTGAACCGCGTTGGGTCACGACAGCAGGGACTGATCTGAAGTGTTGTGGTGCCACCGGGCTCGCTGAATCTCGTTCGCTGGTCGCCAGCAACCCCGAGAGTTTGCTGCTGGGGTGTATCGATGTAGGAACGGGGAGGTGTAGTAGCTTGGGCACTTGCTGGCCACTAAAATTTGTCGAAATCAGCGAGCTTTCTCGGCGAAGGAGTGGACATCGAGAGAGAAAGTCTTCGTGTGTGTTTTTCGTGGACTTCAGAAGGCATGCGTCTTAGGAAGAATATCTATGCCCACGATTTTTCTCCTCCGTCTTCATGTGTGGATTTTATGAGTTGGGTGCTGCAGAGAAGGGAAGGAGGCATGCGTCCTCTCCCTTTTGTTGATTATTGTCTCTGGACTTTAAAAAAAAAAAAAAGAAACCTCCTCCTCGATTCCCTCATGAACCGGCGTGCTCTCATGATGCGCCACCTGCCTTTTTGTTGCCTTCTTTCCTTTGGAGTTCTCTACTTCAGATCACGTGGCCATGGGTTTCCCTGACTTGGTATTCTTGACCTTGGCCGACAGGTTGTGATGATGGGACTGTTGAGAAGGGCACCGCCTCTCTCTCTCTCTGGATTTTTCCAGATTACTCTCTCTCTCTATTACTCTAGATCTCTCTCTCGTTACTCCTCCAGATTTCTCTCCCTCTCTCCAGATAATTCTCAGCCGCAATTGTTGACCCAAGTTGCAATAAAATAATAAGGAAGAAGACAAATTTGGTGTGGGAAGTCGGTGGATGTGTGCCGACTTTACACCCTATAAATAGGGGTTCTTGCCCCTTGTGTAAGTGTGTGAAGAAGTGTGAGGAGTGTGTGTACGTAAAGTGTGGGGTGTGTACGTGAGTGTGTGAGTGGGTGGGAGTAGGTGGCGTGAAGTGTAGAGTGCGAAAGAGTGAGTGGGTGTGTGCAAGAAATTGTGTTCAGGTGTGAGAGGTGTATGAGAGTGGTGTGTGTAAAGAGTTTGCAATATTGCTTATATAAAATAAAGTGATTATTTTACTTGCACATCTACTTGATTTCTCAACAAGTGGTATCAGAGCAGGTCGTCGGAGGCCGTGTGAAAACAGTGGTCGGGGACCATTGTAAGTGAGCAAGGCGGTCAGGGATCGTCGAGCTAAGGAGCGAAGAAGTGAAGGACGTCGGAGTTCTGCCAGTGCACAATCTGGAATTGTGAAGTTGGTTGGTCCGGGACCAGGCTTACTTGGTATAGTGCGGGGCATTATATTCAAGTCACGATGGCGGATTTCTCGAGTCCGGTGAATGGGATGGAGAAGCTCAATGACTTTAATTATAATAATTGGAGTACCCGCATGCGGTACTATTTGCTTGGACAAGATTTATGGGATATTGTTGGCGGCAACAACACCACACCACCCACAAATGATAGTGATTTAAGAAAGTGGAACGTCAAGTCAGGTAAGGCTCTTTACGTCCTTGCCGTGACTGTTGATGATGAATTATTACCACACATAAAGAGTGCGAAGACCCGAAGGAGGCCTGGGATAACTTGGCGACGCTGTTTTGCGAGGACAAACGATGCCAAGTTACAATGCCTAGAGAATGAGCTCCTCTCAATCTCGCAACAAAGTATGACGGTAAGTCAATACTTTTCTAAAGTTAAATCTATTTGTGAAGAAATTTCAAAATTAAATCCTGAGAATGCCATCTCTGAGACAAGAATGAGAAGAATAATAATTCACGGGTTAAGGCCGGAGTATAATGGTATTATTACGGCCACCCGTGGATGGGCAAATGAGCCAACTCTAACTGAGTTGGAAAATATATTGGCCAATCAAGAGGCCTTAGATAAACAAATTCCTAAGGTCTCAATTAAGGAGGATGAAAGTGCCCTCTTCAGTAATAAAAGAGGGTTCAAGGGCCAAAATAGAAATAGAGCGGGTGCAAGAGATGGCAAACCATGGAAAGATCATGGAGACTGGTGGAGGCAACCCAAAAAGAAGGGTTATCAGCCAGGGGGAGCTCGTGAAGATCGTGACGATGAAAATGACGAAGATAAGAGCAACAAAAGGCGTAGCAAACGGTGCTACGTTTGTGGCAAGGTAGGACATATTGCTCGATTTTGTTGGTACAGGCAGGAAGAAGGAAATGTCGTCACTTCCTGCAAGAAAGAGATCGAAAGCGAAGAAGAATGGGACTTTCAAGCGCCTGTTGCAATAAAGGAACGAGAAGAGCTTGCAACAGCTTGTATAGTTGAGTTGGATAATTCGACAAGTTCCATCACGACCCCGAATAAGAGCAAGCCAAGGGAGAACTCGAAGAAGCAACTAACAACGCCAACAAGCAGTCGTGAAAAAAAACTGCAAGAGATGCAAGAGATGATAAAGAAGCTGAAAGTTGAGAAGAGAAAGATGGAGAATATGTTGAAGAAAAGGGATGAGATGATAAGGAAGGATGGAGAGCTCAAGGCAAAAGAAAAGGGAACTAGAGAAGTTCCGATGTGAGTTCAAGAAGCTGCAGAAGTTTCAGGATCTCAAGCCCGCTATGATGTTCCCAATTGGTTATGCTGAGAGAGATATCAAACACATGGAGAAGAAGAAAGGTTTCTTTGAGGAAAGGAGGCCATCCACACCCTACATCCCGTGGTGTAAGGATCGGTGGAATAAGATCAAAGGGAAGAAATTTTATGAGGAAAAAGATCAAGAGGTTTACATTGAAGTGCTTCGGATGGGACTGAATTGGTTGAAGCACGAAATTAAAGTCACAAATGAGAGGCTTGATCGAATGAGTTCTAATCTCCAAATTCTTAGAGGAGATATGTTGAATACGAAGACCAAATTAGGTGAGAAGAAGGAAAATGAGACTAAAGGGCAGAATGAATTGGTATTGCAAAAGTTCAAGGATCACAAAACTCTGTGGAAAGACACAGCAGGAGAAGCAACAGAAGATGGAGCTATAGGGCCATCCACATATGAGGAAGCTTCGCAATATGCTGAATGGAGGGAGACAATTAAAGAATCCAAAAGCAATATCGGCACGACTACCATATCTAAATTAAGAGAGAGTAGTCGGTGAGGGGGAGTGTTGAGAAGGGCACCGCCTCTCTCTCTCTCTGGATTTTTCCAGATTACTCTCTCTCTCTATTACTCTAGATCTCTCTCTCTCGTTACTCCTCCAGATTTCTCTCCCTCTCTCCAGATAATTCTCAGCCGCAATTGTTGACCCAAGTTGCAATAAAATAATAAGGAAGAAGACAAATTTGGTGTGGGAAGTCGGTGGATGTGTGCTGACTTTACACCCTATAAATAGGGGTTCTTGCCCCTTGTGTAAGTGTGTGAAGAAGTGTGAGGAGTGTGTGTACGTAAAGTGTGGGGTGTGTACGTGAGTGTGTGAGTGGGTGGGAGTAGGTGGCGTGAAGTGTAGAGTGAGAAAGAGTGAGTGGGTGTGTGCAAGAAATTGTGTTCATATGAGGTGTGAGAGGTGTATGAGAGTGGTGTGTGTAAAGAGTTTGCAATATTGCTTATATAAAATAAAGTGATTATTTTACTTGCACATCTACTTGATTTCTCAACAGGGACAAACGAGCAATGGGAAGCAACAGCAAAGACACGTCACGGCCATCGGTGGCGCATGGCGAGGGGCTAGGAGACAATGCGAAGCTGCGACTGGCTTCGATCAAGAGAGCCTTGACCGTCTCTGCGGTTCACTCTTTCGTTCGTGTATTCTCGATGTGCGCTCCAAAATTCTGATTTGCCGACTCTCACCGTGGAGAACGTCAGTTCTCCCTTTTTTCGTGGCCGTGTGTTTTTATTTGTGTGGCCCCCCTCCCGAAACCCTACGTGAAAACCTTTTTATAGGCTGAAGATTAGGGTTTTATTTTCCTTTTCAAATTAGCATCCGCGAAGATTTCTTTTTCGCACGCAATATCACTTAAAGATAAGATCGCAACCCGATTTTCTTAAATTCCAAAAATCCACCGTAATATTATTTCAAATCTCAATTTAGGTAATTCTTGTCATTAAAAGAAAACGAGCTCGGACCAATTTACTTGCTTCGTGGGCTTAGTCCGACCTACCAAATTAAAGCTTAAAACTACTAAATCAAACCCATTTGTCACCAACCCAATGTAAATGCAAATTAAGAAACAAATGCACCTAAAACTATATGTTATGCAATTAACTATTTTTTTCGGAATAAAATTAATCCCTAATTTTTTAATGCAATAAATGACTAAGCGGGTCGCCAAAATTTATGTGTCAACACTATAGATTCAACATTTATTAAATTTTGTTTGCTTCAAGCCAACTATCTATAAATTAGATTTATAGCTGTGAATAAAAGATAATATATTTAATATATGATGAGAAGCTACTAAAACGATAATATTTATTTAATTTCTCTACAAATTTTTTATCTGACAAATTAATTTATAGATTATAATTGGATTGGTTATATATTTAATATAATAGACAGAAATTCTTCTTCAATTTTAATACAGAAATCGAGGAGCTCCCATCTCACATGATTGTCCTAGGCCAGTCCATCTTCTTTTGCTCGTCACTCTTGAATTAACCAATCGGAAAAATTAAATGTCGAGGGACTTATTGTTGGACAATAGGTTCTTATTAGTTTGGAAACAAAATTAACGAACTATATCCAAATGAATTATGACGGACGTGAATTGTGTGTGCGTCTATATATATATATATATATTCAAAATTAAACCTTTTAACAATTTCACTCCCGATATATGAGCCAACATAAAGAGGGAGCATCGGTCTAACCCTTGGATCTATCCAAAAAAAATAAAATAAATCCAAGGGTCATGTTGTGATTGAGAACTTCTATTCACATATTCAAATGCATTTCTGTCTCTAATTTCAAAATAATTTTTAGATAACTATTTTTGGGATTATTTTCATCATTTTTCTTTTTCTGATGACTAGTTTTCCCAATCCAAAATATTACTTGGCTGTCCTTGGAGCATCTTCATAGTTAATCATTCGATTACGCGAAACTTGCCATGACAAATGCATGTTAAATGAAATAAGAAATAGATAAAAATATTCGTAAAATCATAAGACAGGGGAAAGAAGAAAAAGAAAAGTTTCTGGAAGGGAGGGGTTTAATTTAACATGGTGCCAAAGGCGCTCCAATAGAATTAAGACGTGATCCTGCCCTTCCGAAAAAGCCAACGATCCTGCCATCACCTTGTGCTGGCGAGATATTAAATTCCTTTAACCTTCCAGGTCCACGAGCAGCCACCCCTGACCAGCCGTACGAAATGTCAGCGCCCTCCCCGTTAGCGTCCCCCCTGGTAGTTATATCCAGGTCGTGGATGACAGTGTCAGGAGCGCCATTATTTCCATTCATCCAGCCCGAAATCCCATCCAGACGCAGCTCGGGATATCTTCCATGGGTCTGCAAGAATAACAAAGCGAACATGTTTTTACTTGGGAAAACATGTGAAAGGTTCGAGATATAGGATGCCAAAAGAAGCGCCTTAGTCTTTAATGAAAAGATCAACTGTGCTACATGAAGCCGAGAACACAGTGAAAAGCAACATGTAAACCTGAACGACTTCCAGACAGGCAAAAGACTCTAAAGATAAAAGAGAGAGACGGAAAGACAGAGATATGGACCGACCACAGAGCCTGATGTGGCTTTGCCGTGACGAGAGCCGAACGCGAAGGAACCATCGTCATAGTACTCAAACCTGATGCTGCGAAATTTATTGCCTTCGTAATCAGCACGAATCCTGCTCACATCGGTATGGATTCCGTCGTCCCATGGAGTACCGCCAGAGCCTCCAAAGGGTCCAATGGTTTTAAAAGGATACATGTGCGATATGGCCTCTACATACACTCCTATGGATTTGAGAGTATTCCCGCATGTCCCATGAAAGCCAATGATTTTGCTTCCTGTTGATGGAGAACAAAAGTACTTCCCCTCCGTCAAGCCAAAGGGTCCGTGTCTTGTTTTATTACTACGAAAAGTGAGCGACTGAATAGAAGCATTTTTGATGTTGTTGTGACCATCCTCTTGCTTGTATCCAGAGATCGATGTCAAGTATTCCCGCGGATAATGCAATTTAATCTGTACAATCTCGAAAGTACCTCTTAAAATTAGATGAGTGGAGGAAACAAGACCTATTTGTTAAGTGTAAATTTACTAAATCACATGACCAAACTATAAAAATCGTGTCAACTGATCAAATATGACTAAGTAAATAATGACCGATCAAAGAGGGGAAAAAAAGACAATAACCTTGGTGAGCTTGCCCTTGTCTTCTCCAATGTAGCTACCGTGCCTAACTGAGCAAACTTGTTCACCATTCTTGTCGTACACAAACATAACGTAATGGATGATTTTGTCGTGCATTATCTCAATTTCCCTCACACCACTGAATATACCATCGTTCCAAGCACATCCGCCTAGGCCTCCAAATGGCCCAATTGATTTAATTGGGTAGAGATGCGAGATCGATTCAAAATATGCTCCAATTGCTTCAAGAAATTTACCACTCCTCCCATAAAATCCAACAATTTTGCCACCCGTTGCAGGAAATGAGAAGAGGGTTGCCCACAATTCATCACCAATAGGTCCGATCGTTTTTTTGTTAGTTTGAAATGTGAGAGACTGAATGCCTTCATTAGAAAAATACCCGGATATTGAAGTCAAATACTCATCTAGATCATGTATTTTGATCTGCAATAATAGACGTAACCATTGTATTCATGATTTAAGTCTTGAAAGAGTCTCCTACTTACAGAGGCTATAAAAGTTTCTTAGTGATTTTACAAAGCATAAGTATGTATGGGAACATACCGTATGGATCTCGACGTTCCGTACTACGTGGAAGTAGTTTCCATCAATGCCACCATGCGTCTCTGATTGCCACAATTCTTTACTCTCCTCTTCATATTGAAACGTGATTGATCGGATGCATGACCCTTTACTTGGTTCAAATTCAACAACAATTTCCCTTACATTGGTATGCTTATTGCCATCATTCCAAAAAGATGCACTCGAACTCCCAAATAACTCCACAGACTTAAAGGGATAGAGCTTGTTAGAGTATAGCTCAATGTGTGCTCCAATAGATTCAAGAAAATCACCGCTTGTCCCGAAAAAGATAATAACTTTCCCAGCTTCCAATGGTAAGGAGAAGTACTTCCCTTCCTCTCTGCCAATGGGTCCCAATATTCTTCTAGTGGTTCGAAATGTAAGCGAGTTGATTAGAATGGCACCATTCTTTGCATTTTTGAGATATCCGGCTAAAGAAGTTATGTACTCTCCATTTCTCAATTTAACCTGCAAATAGGTCACAAAGCCATATTCGACATGAGTGACTATATGTTGCATCAATTGCTGAACAAAATAAATTAGCAGATTCTTTTGGAATACAATTCTAATCTATGGAAATAAGTTATATATGCAATGACTCACGTAAATTACGTTTCTAATAAATTTGGTAGTAAATTTCATTTTGTAAATCAAAAGTTAAATTATTTTATGTTTATGGCTTGGTTTGTCGTTGCCTGATTTTAATAAAGTGAAGTTATTAATTTTTTTCCATTTGGTTCTCTAATGATTATATGTCGGAAAAATTACCAAAAAAGTCATAAATCTATTGTAATTGTGACAATTCATTCTTGAACTTTTTTTTGGCCAATTCAGTCCTCTTGTGCCAATTTAGTCTATCTAGCCAATTTTGGCTAGCCATCACTACTGATAAAAAAAAAGAAAAGTTTATGAATCAATTGTCACAATTGCAATAGATTTATAACATTTTTTTTTATTTATTTATAATTCTCTCGATCACGTTGATCCTTAGGTATCTCGAGTATGAACTTTTCACATGCATTTGCGAAGCAAATGTTTAGAATCTCAAGGTCATAATGTTATGATCAGCTAGATGGATAAACTTACAGCAATAAAGTAGAAACGGAAAAAGAGAAAAGGGAAGAGTCCAAATACAACCTTGTAAGTCCTATAGCCGCCATTTCCACCATAATTAGTTTCCGGTTCGGAGCTGGTGGCGTCGTCGACATTAAAAGCAATGGACTCGATGAAGTCTGCGCAATGAACAACAATCCCATTTATATCAGCGAAATTCCAGGATTTTTGGCCTTTGCCTCCAAAAGGCCCGAAAACTTTAACAGGATATGTATGAGGAATCGGCTCATAAAAAGCTCCGATGGACTCGAGACGAGGGCCATCGCAACGCCCATGAAACCCAACAATTTTGCCACCGGTGTATGGAAATGAAAAATGCCTCCCTTTATTGGCTGTTCCGATCGGTCCATGATCCCTTCTGCTAGTATGGATTGTCAGTGACTGAAGAATGGTGAGTCCAGAAACTTCGTCAGTATAGCCCGAGATGGATGTCAAGTACTCACTTGGATGGTCGAGATTAATCTGAGAAAGAAAAAAGGATAAAAATTAAAGAATTCGAGAACAGATATCTACTTTCATAATGAAGAGATAGAGTTATGAGAAAAATAAAATAAAAATAAAATAAAAATAAAGTATCAAGGACGTCAACAAAATCATGTATACTGTTGATGATGTTCATATCAAAGCTCACTGTATATGTTTTGCCTCCTCCACTTGTGCCATGTGTGAACGGACCAACCGGATGTCCGCGTTCGTCATATAAGATAGAGATAGACTTAATTGCTGAATCAAAGCCTATGACGATTTGCCTCACATCCGTGTATTTTCCGTCGTCCCAAATGTCCATACCACTATCACCACCAAGTGGTCCCACGACGTCAAATGGATACACATGAGAAATTGGCCCGAAATGGGCTCCAATCGAGTGGAGATGGCTGCTACATTTTCCATGAAACCCGATAATCTGTCCATCAGAATGTGAGAGATCAAAAGGCCGTCCTCTTTCTGAACCAAATGGTCCGTACGTCTTCTTGTTGCTGTGGATCTTGAGAGACCGAACAACATCATGACCTCCATCATCATCAATGTGGCCTGATACAGAAATCAGGTATTCCCTTGGATGGTCCAATATCACCAGCTGCAAGAGGTGCAAAAGGTTTCATGAGCGTTACCATCAACGCATCCATCTAACACCTAGTATATATTGCCTCTGAGTTTTTCGTATGAATATAAATTCTTTTACCGGGAAAGATAAATTCCTTAGCCGAATTCGGTTTAAGTACATATCCCTAATTTAAAAGGAACGAAGGAAAATTTTTGAGCTTTCATCCTTCAGCAAAGCTGCCGCAAGCCCATTTTGCCGCAAATGAAAGTCAGGATGATAAAGTCTCATAAATAAATCAAAAGGAGACGAAGTAAATAAATAAAAGAAGAAAAGAAGAAAAAGGAATGATAGAATTGATACCTTCATACTTGGGAAAGTTACGTGAAGTAGTAACACACTAACACTTCCATAGATGTTTACATGTTGGCCATCCTCTCCTGACTTACTTAAATTCTTCGATCTAATAATTTTTGCAGTAGATTCTACCATAGACGCACAATAATGATATTCAACTTGTAGTTGATTCTGTCTACCTTCTTATAAGCGATGAGTAGTAAAGTACATAATCAGTCTGCTAGAGTGGTAGAAAACCGACCGTTTCTTTATCATGGGCAGGTCCACCGTGCTGGAGGGATCTCACCAAACACCCATTGTGATCATAATCGATGGTGATGGATTCAATAACTGACTGTCCAGAGAGTCTAATTTGCCTCACTCCATTGTGTGCCTCATCATCAAAAGCATCACCGCCTCGATCTCCATATGGCCCAACTGACCAGAAGGAACGAAAGAGCGAATCGAGATAAGGGCTTCTGACCAACGTCTCTATTATATGATGCCATTGATGTTTCGGCTTGCCGTTTAGGAACGAGCCCAACCTTTTCAGAGACAATGGGTGACCTCCTCCATAATGAGCTAGATTTCGGGACAACTCCTCGTAGCCTTCTTGAGGTTCTTCTCTCCTGTAGGCATGGCGACAAAAGAGCCGGAGCGCTTCATTTGACTCCAATCCTTTGACGATATACTTGTCGTCTACCTTAAGATCTTTTAGCAAGTTGTGGTCTCTGGCCGTGATGAAAATTCTGCTTCCGGGACACATCAGTTCTCTCTCTCCGGCTCCGAAGTAGTCAATTTGTTCTTTCCTAGTAACATTATCAAGCACAAGAAGTATCTTTTTAAGGCACATGTTACTATTTATCTCATTGATGTTGGTTTGGATGTCGTCATACAACCTTAATCCTTCCACCTTTATGAGATTATGGAGCAGCTTCTTTTGTAGGCCTAATATACCTACAAGATTGTTGCAATCTGCTTCTCCGATTTTATCAAGAAAGACGAAACACTCGAAATCACGACGAATGCGCTCGCAAATGATAGCGGCCGCCATCGTCTTGCCTATTCCTTCTACTCCACATATACCTATTACACGCACGTCCTGCTCTTGGTCCATTCTAATTAAAGAAATCACCTCGTCTACCAAGAATTCCACTCCAATTGCATTTTTCAAAAAGTGGAGTGGTCGTGTTTCGCGGATCTTCTCGACAAGGTACTCTACTATTATGTCCACGAGTCTCCTTTCATCCCTGATGTTAAATGGAGTGATGAATTTAAGATAAATAAATGTAAATATATGCACCGAGAGACAGAATATTCAAGATTTTACGTGTACGTAAGAGTAAAAGAACATCCGACTTGACTAAATCAGTATTAAGTTATAGTTCAATTAGCACAACAATCTGCCGTGGTGGCCTCCCCACTTAATCATTGGGTGGGAAGGATATTCTTAAATTGAACATATATTTGACTAAAATTGTAGTAATCAAGGAAGAAAAAGTAATATGCAGGGGCGATGAGGACGGCTGGCGACGTCCTAAAACCATTCTAGCATCGCCCCTATAGACTTCCACAAGAGTCTTGCGGCCACTAGCTTAAGGGACAACGGCTGTTGCGACGACGCACTGTGACGACGAGCACAGCAGCCGTAGCTGGTACCTTAACGACAAGCATAGAGGTGATAGGCGGCTGACGGTCAACCGTCCCTGATGACAATGAGAGACAGCTTTTGAGGCCTTTGGAAACGAGATGTCTCGTCACTTTTTTTTGTTATGTATTTATTATATATAACTATATGAGGAGGTGGCGCATTCTACCATAAAAACTAAAATTTCCCAACAAATTATTCAAAAATAGAAATCTACGGCCACTTTTTTTTTTTTTTTGGATATATATTTATTATATATAGCCTTATGATGATCGACTCACAAAAATTATAATGCCAAGAACATGAAGAATAGATACGTACTCTCCGGCGTCGTTCCTCAAGTCGAATCCTGACAAATGCTTAGTCTCCCTCAGGGCATCCCTCCATTTCTGTATCTGCCCATCATCTTTCTCGTTTCCACGCAATCTCTCAAAGCCTTGAGCGAATTCGCTTCCGCTCGTTAACTTTGAAATGTCTTCTGGTTTTACATCGAGGAAGATGGGAACAGCCAGGTGACCATGGTTTTCGTACCTCCTCTTGCACTCCAAAATCTCGACCAGCTCGTTCATGCACCACTTGGAGTCGGCATAGTTCCTGGAGAACACTATTAGGGCAAATCTCGCATGCCGAATCGCTTTTAAAAGCTTGGATTTGATTTCTTCTCCAATGTCTTCCCTCGCGTTGTCTCTGAAGCATCGGATGGAGGCCTGCTTCAAAGCGGAGAAGAGGTGTGACATGAAGTTTCTCCTCAGGTCCTTGCCTCGGAAACTCACGAAGACATCATATTTCCATTGAGGAGGAGGAAGAGGAGGAGGAGGAGGAGGAGGTGGTGGTGGTGGTAGTGGAGGAGCAAAAAGGGAACGAAACATGGTTCCAGATTTTGACTTAATGTTCCTATGGTGATTTGTTATGTAGTTAGAAACTTCGTTTGAGGGGCTATATATAGGCGAGTTTGATCAAAGACATTAAAGAGAGACTTATGTAAGAAGCATCCTACGCAGATTCCGGCGGTGCTATTAATTCACAAAATATGGGTCCTCGATCAGATAATTATCCTCTGTAGTTTAACATGCTATTTTGTATGTCAATTTTATAAGAGTTTTCCTATCACCAGCAATAGCATCGTCTTTGATTTATTTTGTTCATTCGGGTATTGAGCTTAAAATCCTTACCCAGGCTCATCCATGATAATCTTAAACTTTCTTGATATAATAATGGCTAGGTTTGGACAGTTGGATTGGACCTAAAAGGATGGGTCTAGGATGAAAAAGAAATTTGCTTGCTCATCCCCACCTAAATTGTGTTCGGGTCTAGATAAACTCGTCAGATTGTCAAATCTGCGATCAGGTTTAGTGCAATAATTTATTCAAGGAAAAAGGGAATCGTTGATTATTGTGATGCATTTCTTATAATTGAAGAGTAAGTTAGAGACCGAAGATCTATTTGGCATTAAGAAAAATAAATTAGACCATGTTTTCCTCTCATGATGTTCCTCCAATCAAGTATGTGTCATGTATGAATTGCAAGGTAGTGGTGTGCCCATGATGATGATAATGATCAGAGAAGTCAGCGAGGGCCATGGTGGAGTGATCGTGGAGGTGATGAGCTTAGTTAGAAAGGGGTAGAGAGAAATGAAATTTAGTTTTTCCGGTTGTGACTGAAGTTACCCGTAAAAATCTGATTTTATTTGTTACCATAAATTATACAAATTGGTTGGACTGATCCCTCAATCATGAGTTAAAAGATTTAAATATTAAACTATGCATTCATATAATAGTTTCAATTTTCAAAACAATCGCTGGCAATCACACAAATTTTTATATAACCCCTTTTATTGCCTCGCTTATTATCTATTTATACTCTTAATCTTAGGCCGAAGTTCAGGGTACGCTCGTTATTTTTACATCATGTTGTGAGTAAAATATAGCCCAACTAATTTTAATTTTGTCTTCAATGAAATAAAAATGAAAAATAAGTTCCTACATGTTTCTCAGTTGAAGACAAACACTATAAGAAATGCAATCAGTGAGACACTGAAATTAGCTCTCAAACTAGAACACAAAAAAATGACTTTCTGTTTTTAGCACTGAACACTAAGAAGAAGACAAATTTTCTTTCAAAAGTTCCTCTGCCAAGTAAATCATGGTGATTCTGGTCTAAAGTGAAAGCAGGCTTGTCGCAGAAAGCACGGGTCAAGCTGAGGAGTATGTCAAGTTTGCCTCACTTGTAATCTATTTATACCCTTAATCTTAGGCCAAAGTTCAGGGTACGCTTATTATTTTTACATCATGTTGAGTAAATATAGCCCAACTAATTTTAATTTTGTCTTCAATGAAATAAAAATAAAAAACAAGTTCCTACATGTTTCTCAATTGAAGACAAAACACTATAAAAAATGCATTCAGTGAGACATTGAAATTAGCTTTCAAACTAGAGCACAAAAAAATCACTTTCTGATTTTACCAATGAACACTAAGAAGAAGACAAATTTTCTTCCAAAAGTTCCTCTGCCAAGTAAATCATGGTGATTCTGGTCTAAAGTGAAAGCAGGCTTGTTGTAGAAAGCATGGGCCAAGCTGAGGAGCATGTCAAGTTTTATTGGCCAGGGAAAAAGAAGATACTTGGAACAAGAATCCTCTATGCCAGAAGAAAAGAATCAAAACCCTGAAATGAGAGATGACCCTCTAAATAAGGGAAAAGAAAAAGTGAAAGTATGCTCTAGAATCTCATCTTTCTACCATCAAACGAAAGTGGAGGGAAAAAATGGGATTTCAAGTATTTATTCTAGTCATGTATGCTTTTCTTGCATCATAAGATATAGTTTTGTAAAGTTATTATGGAAAATAATTCAAGATGCATTAGAGTAAGTAAATAAAAAGTAACCGGGATTCACATTTTTTTTGGCTTTCCACGAGACATTAGGTTGGACACTATTAAACTAAACCAACCATCGCAATGCAAAGCAATTCTCACGATAATTTTGTAGGAATGCCATTGAAACGATAATCACTAATCATATCAAGCTATAACTTAGCCTAGTTGTATGGTTCCAAATGCGCTTAAAAGGAATCAAGATGCGATCTAGACCGTCCATGAAACCGAATGATCCTGCCTCCAATAGCAGCCGATGATAAACGGACCATAGGTGCCCCTAGCGGTTTTTTTTTTCGTAGATTGGATAATGGTGGGCGGAGAACCTCTGGTTTCTCTGATGTAACCTGATGTACAAATGAAACAATCCTTGGGATTATTTAGCTTGACCTGCACCGTCTGCCAATTAAGTCTTCTTTCAACTTTCACTTGCCATCAATATTAAAATATATGATGATTCGTTAACTATTTAAAGTAATGCATTCAATGGTCTTATTTTTTCTTTTTACCTGACTTTTCTTCTTTTACATATCATCAGAATTTTAGCGAATTTTAGCCCAGACAACTAAATTTTCTTACCACTTAAGCATATTTCTCATAATTCTATATAATCTTTTGTATATATATATATATTTTTGCCTTCACTGCCAGTACGGAAAACATATCACACATTCATCAACGGGTGGATGACATGTGTACTTGGAAACAGTTGTGTCACCGAATTCATCCACGTCATCCGTCCAATGATCGTAAAAAGCTCTTCACATTTGCACCGGACATAATAATAGCCCATTAATTTTCACTTTCAATCTTCAGATAAGAGATTTTTTTTTTTGGAGTCCCTTAGGAGAAAATGCCAGGCTCAAATTGCATCTCCAAGACAATTAAAATTACCCGATCTCAGTGTCTAAGTAAAAGAAAGTGTGTACTTGATATCATCACCATGTGCACCTGAGCAAACCGGTTCTCCATTCTTGTCATGATACAAAAAAAATTTAACGATTGACATTGCCATGCATGATCTCAATATCCCTCGCACCATTGAAATTATTATCATTCCCACCTAGGCCTCCTAACGGTCCAATTGATTTAATCTGGTAAAGATGAGAGGTTGGCTCTGAAAATGCTCCAATTGCGTCAAGATGGTCCCCACTTCTTCCAGAAAAGCCGATCAGTTTGCCACCAGTTGTAGGCGATGAGAAGTAGGCTCCGTTTTCATCGAGGAATGGTCCAATCATTACTTTGAATGGTTAGCAAGTGAATGATGGTGGGATTGGAATTAGAACTTCTTATGTATCCCAATATCGAATTAGATACCCATCAGAATTACAAAGTTCAATCTGCATTGATTAGTGGACTGCGAGGATATGAAACTCATGATCAATAGCACGTACGAAATTTCTATGAGGAACATGTATGAGGACTCATTTCTTGAATCTCGTCTTGAGCAGTGCCTCCATTGTTAAATATGACTCGAGTTTGAGCGTTTGTTAAAACGTGAATTTTGGTGGACTCGCGAAGGAATTACTGAAGAGGAAATAAAGTTGAAAATAAAAAAGGCTACGAAGGAAGCAGCATCCAACTCTGCCGCTTGCAACCAAAGAGGAAAGTCAATATTTCTTCTTTGTTGACCGAATCTTGGATTATTCGGTTTTCTTCCATGCATGCAATTCTTTGGCGGTTATATATATATATATATATATATATAACTTTTGCTCGTGGGACTCTCTTCAGCGAAGTCACATATTGAAGCGCCGCATGAGTGCTTGTTCCGCCGTTGTTGATGCAAGCAAACTTGAAGCACCAAATATCGAGTGCTTGAAAGTGGGTTCGTTCGTGCAATTACATCCAAGAAGTTTAGTGTTTGTAGTCGATTAAATCTTGAGGTAAGATTTGCGTGTAATTCCTTCGTGAGATTGAGAGATTATTTTCGAGGAATTTCGGGGCTAAACACCGGGCGCGTTATTGGGTGTAATTGGGGTTTGGGAAACACCGAGAGAGTGTTTGAGTGACTTGAGTGTGTAATCTCATTGTATCTCTTGATCTATAGTGAAATTCGCTGCTTTGCTCTCCCCGTGGACGTAGGTTTTTACGGCGAACCACGTAAATCTGGTGTCCGATTTATTTTTTTCTTCCGTCTATATTTTGTTCGATCACTTGCCCCATCGCAACAAGTGGTATCGAGCCAGGCTTGGCTAAGTTGAAGTGAATCGATGGCGACGAAGAAGTCAAAGTGAAAATCAACAGATTTGATGGGAAGGATTTTAGTTTTGGAAGATGCAGATTGAAGATTATCTTTACTAGATGAATCTGCACTTGCCTTTATTTGGGGAGAAACCAGAGACGATGAAGCAAGCCGATTGGGATTTGCTGGATAGATGAGCTATGGGTGTTATCCGGCTGACGTTGGCTCGTAACGTCGCGTTTAACATCCTGAAGGAGAAGACCACTGCTGATTTGATGCAAGCCCTATCGGATATGTACGAGAAGCCCTCTACGATCAACAAGGTTTGTTTGATGCGACGTCATTTAATTTGAAGATGAGCGAAGGTGCGTCGATTCTGATCATATTAATGAATTTAATGTGATTGTTAGTCAATTGAGTTCAGTTGAGATTGATTTTGAAGATGAGGTACGTGCTTTGATTTTGTTATCCTCATTGCCTGATAGTTGGAATACTACCGTTACTGCTGTTAGTAATTCCTCTGGGTCAACAAGTTTGACGTTTGATGGGGTTCGAGATTTAATTCTGAGCGAGGATATTCGTAGAAGAGAATCTGGCGAATCTGTATCTATTGCTCTAGTAGGTGAAAATAGAGGAAGATCTGTAACACGTATGAGTAATGGTAGAACTAATATGAACAAACGTAGTCAATC
Source organism: Eucalyptus cladocalyx (assembly GCA_017140615.1). Lineage (NCBI taxonomy): Eukaryota > Viridiplantae > Streptophyta > Magnoliopsida > Myrtales > Myrtaceae > Eucalyptus > Eucalyptus cladocalyx. The sequence continues at coordinate 19,250,227 of CM029524.1, read as the reverse complement.
TAGAACTGCTAATGTTGTCTGTTGGAGCTGTGGCAAGATGGGGCATCTTAGAAGAGATTGCCTTAAGCTGAAGAATGAAAAGGGTAAGGAAATTATGGTTGATTCTGCAAATAATGTTGCAGCTGTAGTAAATAATGCCGATTATGTCTTGTCTGTCACTAATGATTCATCACTTGATGGATGGGTTACGGATTTTGGTTGTTCTTTTCATGTCACAACAAATAAAAATTGGTTTATCACTTATCAGTGCACGAGTAGTGGTAAAGTCCAGTTAGGGAACAACGTTAAGTGCGATGTTGTGGGTGTTGGTGATGTTAAAATCAGAATGCATGATGGTATCGTGAGGACATTGACTGGAGTGAGGCATGTTCCAGAATTGAAAAAGAACTTAATTTCCTTGGGTGCCCTAGATTCAGCTGGTTGCAGGTATTCTTTAAAAGGTAGAGTTCTGAAGGTTGTTCGAGGTGCCTTGGTGATAATGAAAGGAATCAAGCACGATGGCCTGTATAAACTTCAAGGTGAGACAGTGATAAATTTTGCTGCAGAGACGTCGGATGCATCTATTCGAAAGTCTATTGACTGCTCGAGGAAGACAGGTGTTTGTGCCAAGGCACAAGTTTGATGCTGGTGTCAGGATCTCGCAGTCAAGAGCTTTGATCGAGACGGAGACTGGTAAGTCGATCAAGCATGTGCAGACTAACAATAGCATGGAGTTTTGCTCAGAGCTGATAAATAAATTTTGCATGAAAGAGAGCACAGTGAAACACCGCACTAGTGCTAGTAAATCACAACAATTTGAAGAATTGATGAGCAGAATATTACTAGAGATGACCCGAAAAATTATCTCTAGTGCTGGTATGGCTAGGAGATTCCTGGCTGATATGCTAAGTACGATAAGCTGCCTGGTGAATAGATCCTCATCAACTGCTATTGAATGGCAGACTCCTAAAGAAGTGTTGTCAAGTAACGTTGCTAATTATTCTATTTTTAGAATGTTTGGTTGCCCACATTATTTTCGAGTGAGTGATGGTAAGCTCGATTGGAGGGCAATGTGCATATTACATGGCTATGCACAAGGTGAGTGGGGTGATCAGTTGTGGTGCCCAGATATAAATTCACCTGTTAACAGCAGAGAAGTTACCCTTGATGAGTCTCAAGTACTTCTGGCTAGGAGTGATTATAACAGTGTTAATACGAATTTGAACGGTGTTCAGCTTGAGGTGGAGTTGCAACCAGAAACTCCTGAGGTAGCGAGTACGGTGTAGTAGCAAAGTAATCGACACGAGATGGTGCTCATAGCAAGGTGGAGCTGTAGAGCCAACGATTCTTGTAATGCTTGCTGAAATTAACAAGGTACGTTTTCGATATTCTGATAGATATGGATGCAACAATGGTTTTGCTTTATCTGCGGTTAAGGAGGTTGCGCCAGAAAATCCTTGCGGAGCAATTAAAGGTGCATGTGGAGTTGGTATTCTGATGAGATCCTCGGTTATGGCAAAGTTCAAGCGAGGCTTGGACTTGGACAATATCTGTGGCGGTTGAGCCCATCGGGGGTTATGGGAAAGTAGCAGTAGAATTTGAATTTTTTTTTTTACGAAGTGATTGTAATTTGGCTCAAACGTCGAGCCAATGTGGAGATTGTTAAATATGACTGAAGTTTGAGCGTTTGCTAAAACGCGAATTTTGGTGGACTCGCGAAGGAATTACTGAAGAGGAAATAAAGTTGAAAAAAAAAAGGCTACGAAGGAAGCAGCATCCAACTCTGCCGCTTGCAACCAAAGAGGAAAGTCAATCTTTCTTCTTTGTTGACCGAATCTTGGATTATTCGGTTTTCTTCCATGCATGCAATTCTCTAGCGGTTATATATATATATATAACTTTTGCTCGCGGGACTCTCTTCAGCGAAGTCACATATTGAAGCGCCGCATGAGTGCTTGTTCCGCCGTTGTTGATGCAAGCAAACTTGAAGCACCAAATATCGAGTGCTTGAAAGTGGGTTCGTTCGTGCAATTACATCCAAGAAGTTTAGTGTTTGTAGTCGATTAAATCTTGAGGTAAGATTTGCGTGTAATTCCTTCGTGAGATTGAGAGATTATTTTCGAGGAATTTTGGAGCTAAACACTGGGTGCGTTATTGGGTGTAATTGGGGCTTGGGAAACACCGAGAGAGTGTTTGAGTGACTTGAGTGTGTAATCTCCTTGTATCGCTTGATCTATAGTGAAATTCGTTGCTGCTCTCCCCGTGGACGTAGGTCTTTACGACTGAACCACGTAAATCTGGTGTCCGATTTATTTTTTTTTCTTCCGTCTATATTTTATTCGATCGCTTGCCCCATCGCAACATCCATATCTCTCAAATAGTCCCAGATCTTTATTCTCCTCTTCATATTGAAATGTGATTGACTCGATGAACAGTTTTCTACTCAGTTCGAATACAATTAAGATTTTCCTCACGATAGTGTGCTGGTTGACATCATCCCAAGATGAACTCCCTGAACCATCCATTAACCCCACTGATTTGAAGGGTTGCAGCTTGTTCAAGTAGAACTCAATGCGTGCTTCGATAGAATCAAGAAAATCATCCCTTTCTCCTAGAAAACTCCAAAAAATTTCCCAATTTCCTATGGGAAGGAAAAGTACTTCCCTCCCTCTATCTCGCTCGGTCCCCATTTTTTTTTTCTTATTGATTGGAAATGCGAGCGAGTTGATTAGAATGAGACATGTCATGTGGATATTGCCTTCGAAAATAATGCTAGATTCGTGACATTGAATTACAAACTGACCTAATAGAATATTATTGAGTGTGCGAATACATAGTTTGTTTATTTGAATCACAGCTTATGGTATGTCAAACCACTTTTTAAATAATTTATTGCGTATTGTAAGCATGCCTCCTTTTTCGTTTAAACTAGTGTGGAGGCATGCGTCACGTTTGTGCGGAAGCAGGAATTAAAGATATAGATATTCTTTTTCTTTTTTTTGAAGTGGAGCGAATGGGTAGTTTTATGGACGCGATTTATTATAATTATGGCCTTGTTTCTTGGCTTTCTACTATTTAATGTAGGGGTGATTTTTTTTTTTAAACTACTCTATTGTAACTCTTAATTTCAAATTTTTGTCCTATCTCATTGTAGGACGCGAGAGTCAAAACCATCCATATCTCAACCTCCCTAAAGAGGTGGAGATTTGAACCCTCACATTCTCCTTCCCAAGTGAGAAGGGTGTCAAACTCCAGTGGTAATGTAGGGGTGATTAGGGAAGGTCTAGTAAGTGAGACAAACACTCACTATTGACTTAATTAGTAATAACGGTACAAAATCAACTTGGATCTACTCAAAGATTATACAAATGCTTGCATTTCAATAAAACGGGCCAATGAAGGATGAACCCACCGGATCAATGCGACAATGTAGAGTATATAAGAAAATTCAACTTGAATGTTCCTTGTCGGGGAAAATTACCAAAAAGGATCTAATCTTATTGTACGGATGTCGATTATGTCCTAAATCGCCAATTGAGTTCTAAACATTTTGACGATTTGCTTATATAATCATTCCGGCAAATTTTGACTGACAATCGCTGATATGGATGGTAGCATCCTACGTCCATGGCCATATTAAAAATGATTCATCATCCAACACCGACATACATAAAGAACAACAATAATCAATATGTTAAGACCGAAACAAGTAGCAAACAAATGCTTCTAGCAGCAACTTATGCACCCAAATTCAGGACTATTTATGAAAGGTTCAATGGTGATTGAAGGAATTGCGTTTTAGTTGGGGTTTATGCATACCTTATAACTAGCACCTTTTCAATGGTCCGCGTCAAATTTTGGGTCGAATCTGAACCTATCCTTCCTTTTCTTTCCTTCTTATAAAACCTTTTTTATAATTTTTTTTTTGATAAATTGATAGGAATGCGAGTGCTTCAACTCAAGGAACTATTGTAAGTTGGTTTTCGATTTTTCCTAGGTGAGTGATATTATTCATGTTGGAGGTTTGCTTGTTAAAATAAACTGAGTGTTTTTTTCTTGTCCCACATAGGAAAAGTGGGAGGAAGTGGCGCAATTTATAAGTGAAGGGTTTCCTTGTGTACCTCAAGGAATGATTGGATGGGGCTAGACCCTACCATACCCGTGTGCGGGTGTGCGAATAATTGTGCAATTTTGGCGCACTTAGCACTAATCCCTTTGTTATTTATTTATTATTTTTTTATGTTATTAATTTTTAATAAATTCAAAGGTTGCCTTTTTCTTTTGAGAAGTTCGGAAATAAAATATAAAAAATGAAAATTCGAAATTCTATTATTAAAAAAATTATTATTCCAAATTTTGTTTGTGTCTTTTCAAGACAACCTTTGAAAATTATTCGGTTTGCAATTTTTCCCAAAGGGTTGCAATTGTTCGGTTTTGACTTCTTCCGAAGAGTCGCATTTGTTTATCCGAACAATTTTTCTAAAGGACGTGTTTGTTCATTCTTTGGCAATTTTCACGAAGAGTTGTAAGACTGTTTTATATATATACTTGTCAATTTTTGGAAAGAAAAGAATGGTCATTTTTCGAGTCTTCTTTCTAAAAAAAAAAAAAAAAGCTATAGCCAAATTTTCGATTGTTTCCTAGAGACCCTGGAGAAATACTATAATTGCTATATAGTATTCTCATCCGAGACTTTGTTGTATCCTGGAGGATTTTTGCCGGTGACCATTAGTAACGTTGTGAGGCAAATAAATCATTCAAGAAAGTGATATGACGTCTCAAAGTCCGACTTGAGTACTTTGAATATCCGTCTTCATTGTTTTACCCAATTCAAAGCCATGTTTTTTCCTACAATTTATTCTCTATATTTTAAACTCATGTTTTGAAAAACATTATGGATTAAGCATACTATGAGTTAATAATAGAATATTTTATTGCATAAAATAGGATCGAGCTGGTACTGCTATTTTGTTGTTTGAAAGGGGAAGTCATTGTTTGACTTCAACTTGAAGGATTGCCTATAAATGGTTTGTGAAACCTTTCATTAAAGAATCTTGAAAAGTTTAGGATTTATGAATATGGTTTTGAAAGGTGCTTTGATATCTATATATTGAATGCCTAAGTTGTGAATTGGTTTATGAATGGATTCTAAATTAGTTTGGGAAACTCATTGTGATATTTGAAATGATTTTTGGATTTGGTTATGGATTACTAGAGATTGAGTTGCGAAAGCTTTTGGTGATTGATTTGTGAAATGTATTTTGATATTTGAGATTGTTTATGGATTGTTTAACATGATAACTCAAGATAATAATAGAACAAACGTCAATGGTCCAGCCCATTGGCCAATCTCATAAAAACACATGTTGATGGTCTATTCTATTGACTAAACTCATGCCACACATTAATGGTCTATATCATTGATTCATCTTATATGAAATCACACATCGATAATCCATCCATCGATCAATCTTTTGCTCAATATCTAATTATGGTCATGACACAATACCCGATGACAAGGCAATCAAGATTCCCCCCTTAGCAAGATTTCCACCTATTATTAGTCGGTGGTTCAACCTACAAGGATATCCTAGATTGAGTATGAAGAAGCTCGTTTATGGTGTGTTTTTGTCTTTAGCTATTATGCATAGCCCACATGCAAAATTTCGAAATTTCGTTATGAACAAACCATACTTCGAAATTGGGTTTCATCGAACCCCAAAGCTTCATGATGTCTTAGATTATCATTTCCACAAAAATCACAGCTCAAAACCTCCTCATTCAATGCTCATATTTCAGGATCTACAAAGCTCAAAGTTTGTGCCCTAATTTCCAAAATTACTCTAATTAGACAAATTATTGGCTTGAATACTTACTAGGCGTTGCGATCCATAGTTGATTTGGCTAGTCAAGGTGTCTAGATCAAGAACGCGTGGAAAATCTCTCTCTTCCCCCTTTCTCCTTCTCACGGACGAGCCCCCTCTCCTCTCCTCTTCATTTCTTATTTTTGTCCATTGCTGCCTCATGTGAAATACCTAGAGAAGAGAAGAAAGAAGATGGGCTTGGGCTTAAGAGAGAGATGGGCTGGGTTTAATGGGCTATTAATACAATTCTTCTCTTGTAGTTGTCAAAATTCTACTCCCAGGCTGAAACCAATCTCGATCTCCAGCACCAAAATACTCAATCTGGTCCTTCTTAGTGATGTCATCAAGGACCAGAAGGATCTTTTTTCGACAAAGTTTTTTTTAATCACATTGATATTGCTATTAAGATCATACATTTCTAGACTTGTAGCTGCAGAACATCATGGAGAAGTCTCTTCTGAAGAAGTAAAAGAGTACCTCGGTCTGTATCTCCAACATTTTCAAGTAAGGTAACATCTTCAAATTTCCTAAGAAAGGGAAAAGTGCCAAAAAAGTCTTAAATCTTTTGTCTTTGTGCCGATTTAGTAAACCTTTTTGCATTGTGCCAATTCATTGGCCAGATTTTGTTATTTGGACACCGCCGGCCTGATGTGGTACGATCGGCGTTGACGTGGTCAAATTTTTAATAATATTTTAATATTTTAGAATTTTATTTAGAATTTTATTTAGAATTTTATTTTTCTTTTTTTCTTCCCTCTTCTTCCTCTAGCCGGTTGCCAGACCTCGGCGATCGGCTAGAGGCAACGGCCGGCGAGGTTGAGGTTGACCTCGCCGGCCACCTCGCTAGTGGCCGCGAGGGCGACCTCACCCTCGCCGCCTAGGCCTCAAGGGCCAGCGAGGGTGAGCCCCGCCAGCTCGGCACGAGGCTAGCTCTCCCTACTCCGTTCCCCAATCCCATTCTCGCCCTAGAAATTTCCTTCCTCCGCTTGTCGTCATTGTCATCTCTAAAGTTTTACGGGAGCTTGGGGGTGTCATTGGTCGTGCAGCTTCGGCCCGGGATTTTCGCTTGGTTTCCCCATAGCAATAATCCATCGGGTGAGGCTTTGAACCTCGCCAAATCCGACAAGGGCGAGCCTCACTGTCCAGGCCTCGAGGGCGGCCTCGCACCGAGTGAGCAAGGCTCACCCTTGCCGAATCTGGCGAGATCGAGCCTTGCTGGCCATGGGCGAGGCTTGACCCTCACCAAATCCGACGAGGGTGAGCCTCACCGCCTAGCGTGAGGCTGCCCAGCACGAGGCTGCCCTCGCAACCACTAGCGAGGTGGTCGGTTGCCGAGGTCCGGCAACCAGTGGGAGGAAGAAGAGGGAAGAAAAAAAGAAAAAAGAAAAAAAGGAAAAATAATTTAAAAATATTAAAATATTATTAAAAGTTATCTACGTCAACGCCAATCAGGCCACTCAGCCGGCTAGCATCCGGTTAACAAAACTTGGCCAAAATTGGCCAGAAAGGACTGAATTGGCACAACGTAAAAATGTTTAGGACTAAATTAGCAAAAAAAAAAAAGTTTTAGGACTAAATCAGCACAAAGACAAAAGGTTTAGGATTTTTTTGGCACTTTTCCCCCCGAGAAGGCGATCACAAATGACTTTGGCCACAGTTGTCTTGCCAATTCCTTCCATTTCCCATATTCCAATGACACGAACATCATCCTCTGACCTGATTTCCAGCGATGATATCATATCGTCTACAAAGGAATCCACTCCAATGGCGCAGGGGGAGCTAGCTCTGGGAATAAACTTGAAGAGATGTCCTACAATTTGCTTGATGGAGTTCGCTTGATCCCTGTAGTTGCATGGGAAGAACAAGTTCAAACGTGACTAACTATAGCGTAGGGAGGCGACCGGCATATAAGCAAGAAGCGCATGAGCTAAATTAAATCAGCAGTGGAGTTCTGTTAAATTGATGCTCCATTTCTTAGAGTTTCCAAGATATTTTTTCTAAACTCGGACAATCTAAAAGATCCTAGAACTCTGTGGTAGTTAAGATTAGTGGCTAATAAATTTTCCATGGTTGAAGGATGGAAATAAAAGACACAAGTAAACCAAATAACTCTCGCAAGCAGAGATAACTTTCACATCAAAATCTATTCCAAACACTTACACCATAATCAAACAGATTCTAACAAGTTCAAATCAAGCACTGATATGATCTTTTGTGGTGATTGAGCAAATCAATCAAGAGCATCGATATGAGGTTTTGCATTACCCATTAGCATCATTATTCGAATGCCATCCCTATAAATTCTCGGCTTCTCTAAGCGCATCCCTCCACTTCTGTACCAGCAAATCGACCATACGGGTGGCCAATTACCTTCAAAAACCTTCCCCAAATCGCCCGCTCTGTTTCCGAACATCGCTTGGCTCAATATCATAGAAAATGGGCACAACCACATGAGCGTGATGATCTCTGAACGTCCTGTTGCACTCCATGATTTTCACCAGCTCGTTCAAGCACCACCGTGAGTCTGCGTAGTTGGTGGTGAACACGACAAGAGAGACCCTGGAATGGTGAATCGCATTGAGCAGCTTGGGCCCGATGAAAATTCCGGTCTCTGCCTTGTCATTGTCCTTGTCCTTGAAATTGTTAAATATGACTCGAGTTTGAGCGTTTGCTAAAACGCGAATTTTGGTGGACTCGCGAAGGAATTACTGAAGATGAAATAAAGTTGAAAAAAAAAAGGCTACGAAGGAAGTAGCATCCAACTCTGCCGCTTGCAACCAAAGAGGAAAGTCAATCTTTCTTCTTTGTTGACCGAATCTTGGATTATTTGGTTTTCTTCCATGCATGCAATTCTCTGGCGGTTATATATATATAACTTTTGCTCGTGGGAGTCTCTTCAGCGAAGCCACATATTGAAGCGTCTTCAGCGAAGCCACATATTGAAGCGCCGCATGAGTGCTTGTTCCGCCATTGTTGATGCAAGCAAACTTGAAGCACCAAATATCGAGTGCTTGAAAGTGGGTTCGTTCGTGCAATTACATCCAAGAAGTTTAGTGTTTGTAGTCGATTAAATCTTGAGGTAAGATTTGCGTGTAATTCCTTCGTGAGATCGAGAGATTATTTTCGAGGAATTTCGGGGCTAAACACCGGGTGCGTTATTGGGTGTAATTGGGGCTTGGGAAACACCGAGAGAGTGTTTGAGTGACTTGAGTGTGTAATCTCCTTGTATCTCTTGATCTATAGTGAAATTCGCTGCTGCTCTCCCCGTGGACGTAGGTTTTTACGACTGAACCACGTAAATCTGGTGTCCGATTAATTTTTTTTTCTTCCGTCTATATTTTGTTCGATCACTTGCCCCATCGCAACAAGTGGTATCAGAGCCAGGCTTGGCTAAGTTGAAGTGAATCGATGGCAACAGAAGAAGTCAAAGTGAAAATCAACAGATTTGATGGGAAGGATTTTAGTTTTTGGAAGATGCAGATTGAAGATTATCTTTACCAGATGAATCTGCACTTGCCTTTATTTGGGGAGAAACCAGAGACGATGAAGCAAGCCGATTGGGATTTGCTGGATAGACGAGCTATGGGTGTTATTCGCTGACGTTGGCTCGTAACGTCGCGTTTAACATCCCGAAGGAGAAGATCACTGCTGATTTGATGCAAGCCCTGTCGGATATGTACGAGAAGCCCTCTGCGATCAACAAGGTCTATTTGATGCGACGTCTGTTTAACTTGAAGATGAAAGAAGGTGCGTTGGTTGCAGATCATATCAATGAATTCAATGTGATTGTTAGTCAATTGAGTTCAGTTGAGATTGTTTTTTGAAGATGAGGTACGTGCTTTGATTCTATTATCCTCATTGCACGATAGTTGGAATACTACCGTTCTGCTGTTAGTAATTCCTCTGGGTCAACAAGTTTGACGTTTGATGGGGTTCAAGATTTAATTCTGAGCGAGGATATTCGTAGAAGAGAATCTGGTGAATTTGTATCTACTGCTCTAGTAGGTGAAAATAAAGGAAGATCTGTAACACGTATGGGTAATGGTAGTACTAATATGAATAGACGTAGTCAATCTAGAACCGCTAATGTTGTCTCTGTTGGAGCTGTGGCAAGAGGAGGCATCTTAGAAAAGATTGCCTTAAGCTGAAGAATGAAAAGGGTATGGGAATTATGGTTGATTCGCGAGATAATGTTGCAGCTGTAGCAAATAATGCCGATTATGTCTTGTCGTCACTAATGATTCATCGCTTGATGGATGGATTATGGATTTCTGGTTGTTCTTTTCATGTCACACCAAATAGAAACTGGTTTATCACTTATCGGTGCATGGGTAGTGGTAAAGTCAGGTTAGGGAACAACGCCGAGTGCGATGTTGTGGGTGTTGGTGATGTTAAAATCAGAATGCATGATGGTATCGTGAGGACATTGACTGGAGTGAGGCATGTTCCAGAAATTGAAAAAGAACTTAATTTCCTTGGGTGCCCTAGATTCAGCTGGTTGCGGGTATTCTTCAAAAAGTGGAGTTCGAAGATTGTTCGAGGTGCCCTGGTGATAATGAAAGGAATCAAGCATAATGGCCTGTATAAACTTTAAGGTGAGACAGTGATAAATTTCGCTACGGAGACGTCGGATGCATCTGTTCGAGAGTCTTTTAACTGCTCGAGGAAGACCTGGGTGTTTGTGCCAAGGCACAAGTTTGATGCTGGTGTCGGGATCTCATGATCAAGAGCTTTGATCGAGACGGAGACCGGTAAGTCGATCAAGCATGTGCGGACTGACAATAGCATGGAGTTCTGCTCGGAGCTGACAAATAAATTCTGCATGAAAGAGAGCATGGTGAAACACCGCATTAGTGCTAGTAAATCACAACAATTTGTAGAATTGATGGACAGAACATTACTAGAGATGGCCCATAAAATAATCTCTAGTGCTGGTATTGCTAGGAGAATTCTAGCTGATATGCTAAGTACGATAAGCTACATAGTGAATAGATCCCCATCAACTGCTATTGAATGGCGAACTCCTAATGAAGAAGTGTGGTCAGGTAACGTTACTGATTATTCTATTCTTAGAATGTTTGGTTGCCCGTGTTATTTTCGAGTAAGTGATGATAAGCTCGATAGGAGGACAAGATGCATATTCCATGGCTATGCACAAGGTGAGCGAGGTGATTAGTTGTGGTGCCCAGATATAAATTCACCTGTTAACAGCAGAGAAGTTACCCTTGATGAGTCTCAAGTACTTCTGGCTAGGAGTGATTATAGCAATGTTAATACGGATCTGGACGGTGTTCAGCTTGAGGTGGAGTTGCGACCAGAAACTCCTGAGGTATCGAGTACGAGTACTAACAAAGTAATCGACACAGATGGTGCTCATAGCGAGGTGGAGCCTGTAGAGCCAATGATTGCTGTAACTGCTGATATTGACAAGGTATGTATTCGATCTCCTGATAGATATGGATGTAATAATGGTTTTACTTTATCTGCGATTGAGGAGGTTGCGTCAGAAAATCCTTGCGGAGCAGTTAAAGGTGCATGTGGAGTTGGTATTCTGATGAGGTCCTCAGTTATGGTGAAGTTCAAGCGAGGCTTGGACTTGAATAATATCTGTGGCGGTTGAGCCCATTGGGGGCTATGGGAAAGTAGCAGCAGAATTTGAATTTTTTACGAAGTGATTGTAATTTGGCTCAAACGTCGAGCCAAGGTGGAGATTGTTAAATATGACTCGAGTTTGAGCGTTGCTAAAACGCGAATTTTGGTGGACTCGCGAAGGAATTACTGAAGATGAAATAAAGTTGAAAAAAAAAAGGCTACGAAGGAAGCAGCATCCAACTCTGCCGCTTGCAACCAAAGAGGAAAGTCAATCTTTCTTCTTTGTTGACCGAATCTTGGATTATTTGGTTTTCTTCCATGCATGCAATTCTTTGGCGGTTATATATATAACTTTTGCTCGTGGGACTCTCTTCAGCGAAGTCACATATTGAAGCGCCGCATGAGTGCTTGTTCCGCCATTGTTGATGCAAGCAAACTTGAAGCACCAAATATCGAGTGCTTGAAAGTGGGTTCGTTCGTGCAATTACATCCAAGAAGTTTAGTGTTTGTAGTCGATTAAATCTTGAGGTAAGATTTGCGTGTAATTCCTTCGTGAGATCGAGAGATTATTTTCGAGGAATTTCGGGGCTAAACACTGGGTGCGTTATTGGGTGTAATTGGGGCTTGGGAAACACCTAAAGAGTGTTTGAGTAACTTGAGTGTGTAATCTCCTTGTATCGCTTGATCTATAGTGAAATTCGTTGCTGCTCTCCCCGTGGACGTAGGTCTTTACGACTGAACCACGTAAATCTGGTGTCTAATTTATTTTTCTTCTTCCGTCTATATTTTATTCGATCGCTCGCCCCATCTCAACAGAAATAGTGGATCCCGCCTGCTTCAGCGCATGGAAGAGGTGGGCTGCGAAGGTTTTCCTTGTGTACTCGCCTTTGAAGCTCACAAACACATCGTACTTCCATTGGTGGATTGAAGCAGAAGACGAAATGCGTCGCTTGATCTCTTCGCTTCCCATCAGCACAATACGCGATTGAGTGAGAGACTGCAAAAAGGGTCGCAACTCTTCCGCCGGTAAGGTGTATTTGTAAACAGGAGACGCAAGTTGCGAATGAGAAAAGGGGATGAATGAAAGCTCCGCCATCAGGACAAGACTGCTTATTCAAGTGAATGTTCAGACAAGTTGCGGAGTGGAGTTGGTTTGGTTCCAAGAACTGAAGAAGCAACTTGCGCGCTTGAGGACAATTTGGTTTGAATTCGTCAAGTCAAGCTAAAAGAGCTTTGTTTCACGTGGCGGAGACATGGCTGAAGACGCAGACGTGGATTTGAAGCTTCATAGCACATGCGTTGGTAGAAGAAGATGCTTCGAAACAGTTAATCTGTGGAGACGCAAGTGGAATCGTTGTCCATAGCTGCATTCAAATATTAATAATTTTTATTTCATCGAGAACTTCTGCTCGCGTGTTCCTTTTTTTTCTCTGGAAAGCGAAGACATGAGAGGCAGAAACAAAATTAGATCGTCATTGTTGAAAAGAAAAAAAGAGAGAGGAAAGAGTGGTCTGTCCGATCTTTTTGTAAAACCTATCTGATATCAAACTTGTTTTCGATTAAGAAAAGTCATGATTGGTGAAGAAGACTATTCACGCACGTCTTTACAAAGTGCAAGTCACGATCGATCAAATATTTTATTAATAATAACACAAATGAAGCTTGCTATTGACTTGGGCATATGTTATGATTTTGGTGGAATATTACGAATCACGGGACTAGAGATTTTCCGGCCTCTCAAGATAATTTACGAGATAGCAATTACATAGGCTAATGGAAACTTACGATCCATCAGATAATATACTAAAAATAGAAAAAGAAGCATACCATACACTTAGGCAATTTACTATTTTTTATGGAATTTTAATAAATCACAGGACTTAGAACTTGCAAGATAAAAGGGAAACTTGCGTCTTGTGAAGAAATATTACAAAATGTTATATAATGATTGAATAACTTTTAGTGAGGAAAATTACGAACCATGAAATTTAAACAAGCAAAAAATATAATATGCAAAATCAATATGTATCATTTATAATACGATCAAATGTTGTAGGTTCAATTGTCTCATTTATAAATTCATTATACTTATCAAATATCCTATTTGTCCTATTTTACTAACATGAATTTATCATGCCCTATTTTTCTTTTTAATTTGACGCCACTATCCTGTCATTTATGAGCAATCATCATTCTTTACTCAAGTAAAATTAACTCTTAACATTGTATTTTACTACATTTTGTATATGCTTGAACCAAAGTAATTCTGTGTTATAATATTGATTCATGCTGATAAATAAATTTTCTCACATAACATAATGTGGATAGTATGATCAATTATACTATAATCGATTCTTTTTCCTATACATGACATATCTTTTCACATAGCGTCGGTTTTGCTTTGTACAAATTCCATTACAATCCCAAAATCAATTTTCTTCTAACTTAAATATATATTTTTTACCACATAAATGCTGTGCCTAATTCGTATTTATTTTCTTTCTAACACAAAATGTCGTGCCTAATAAGTCAATTTTACTTATGTTTACAAGGCTCAAGCATAATTATTTTCTCATTCTCATGAAGCTTCCTTTTACGACTTATTACTATATATATATATATATATGATACTTATGATTTAATATTTATAGAATATTTTTTCTCTTAAAGTTTTCTTGAGAAAAAAAAAAAGATTTCTCCCTATCACATTATTGTAGTACATATTTTTTACTACATATATAAAATATCATGAGATTTCTCCCTATCACATGATTTGAGACTTGATCGTACTAATTTGATAAAATTTAGACTTGATTGCACTTTTTAAAGACTCTAGAACTAGATTGCACTTTGCAACAAGTTTTAGAATTACTAATGCACTTACATAAGAAAAATTAAGGAAGGAAATTTATATAATCAAAAAGACAACTTCAATCGTTCAGTACATTTAAATGGCTTTGATTTCCCAATTCTACATTATGTATACGGGTAAACTCAACATTGACCGTATGGCGCATATAAAGGCGGAGCTTAACATGTCAAGGCTCAAAATGTGCTCCAAGTGAATCAACCCAACATCCAGACCGCCCATGAAACCCGACGATCTTTTTACCGATTGATGGAAAATAAAAGTAGTTCCCGATCTCCTGACCAATTGGCCCATGAGTTCTGTCATTGCTCTGAAATGTGAGGGAGCGAACAACAATATGCCGCCCATAAGATCCAAAGTGACCAGAAAATGAAGTCAAGTACTCTCGAGGATAATCGAGTTTAATCTGCAAAATTAGAAAGACAAGCATAATTAATCCCAAACCCCCAACCATAGAATCTGGAAAATCAGCATAAACAGAACACTCCGGTTGATAAGTTGCATCTATTTAAACAAACAATGTAATAGCTAAATAAATAATTCCACTGCATCTAGAGCGTAAACCTATTTTGGTCCGCCACAATTATCGAATCATTCATTAGTAAAATCAAAAGGCAATTGCTTAAAAAATGCTTTGGCAACTCTTTGAGAACAACTATTAAAATTTAGGAAATTGTTCTCAGACTTAAAAGTCATAAAGTAAAAATAGCTTTCGATATTCTTTTTTCCCCCTTTTTCGGAGGCGGTGCTTTTCTGAATGTATTGAGTGCTTTCATCGTAAATGGAACCGAGGAAGGTTGGAAAACCAAAGAGAAGTCCCTGTTCAATAATGATATAACATCATGCCCCAACATTGACTTTCTCATTCGAGATCATTTGTCAAACTCAAAAATCCAGATTGTTCTCATCATCTTACTTTTACCTCCACGCTCTGTTTAGAATACTTTGCTCATCTGCATAAACGTGACCTCTAGACCACTTAAAACTAAAACCTTAGCAACAACCCATAAGCTGCACGTTCATAAGATTAAGCAAACGTCTGAAGGGCCATACCTCGAGCGTTAGATGTCCCCCATCTCCACCATGTTTAGGGCCCTGAACCACAGACCCGTTCTTGTCGTACTCAACAGTAATGGAGTCAATAACTTATCCAGCTTTAACCATTATTTTTCTCACACCCGTGCTATCTCCATCGTCCCATGGACTGCCACCTTGTCCTCCAAATGGCCCAATGGATTTCAAGAGACGAAGATCAGAAATTGGTTCAAAGTAGACTCCTAGCGCATCAAGCTGGATACCAGACCTTCCGTGAAAACCAATTATCTTGTTGCATGTCAATGCACAGCGAAAGAAGTTCCCTTCTTCCTTACCAAAGGGTCCAAGCCTTCTTTTGTTGCTTTCAAACGTGAGTGATTGAATAACAGAACAGTCATGTCTGATATATCCTGATACCGAGGTCAAGAACTCATGAGGGTAATTCAAGTTAACCTGCAGAATTGAAAAGTACTTATTGCATTTAACTGTTATATTGATCCATATCAAAGATGATAGATAGATTATAGTGGCCTAAGAAAACACTGGATCCACGTGCAACCTAGACCCGAGAATTTCTAAAGACTAATATTCTTACATCAAACTTGTAGGGTCAACAATAAGATGATAGATCATTAGGGTTCACTGGCGCCCTTTGCTGATTTGCTTCATTTAGCATAAAAGAAAAAAACTTATCATACCAGGTTATTCACATAGAATCCATCCTGCATAAAGCATATTAATTGACCAAAAGCTTATGATACCGGGTTGCTCTCGTGGAATCCATCTCACATAAATCATATTATTGACCTTCGTGTAATTTATAAAATAAAAAGGGACAACTATATTAGTAGTTCTAAAACTTGTTAAGAAAATATAATTGAATCCTAAAGTTTTCAAAATATATGATGAAATTCTAAAACTTATTGAGCTACTGCAATCAAGTTCTGAAATTTGAGCTTGTGACCCTGGCCTTTCGATCTTCATCGAGCTTGGCCCTGGCCACTCGAGCTTCTTTAAGCTGCCCAAGTTTCATTGAATTCGGTGGCAGCTCCAGCTTCTAGGCTTCTTCAAACTCATGCCCAGGGCTAATTGAGCTTCAAATAGCTCAGCCATGACCGCTTGAGCTTCTTCGAGCTCACAGCCATGACGACTTGAGCTACGTCGAGTTTGGCCATGGCTGCTTGAACCTCGTCGAGCTCGGAAACCAAATTCCAGTATTATGAAATTTTTTGCGTGTTTTTTTATTGAAACTTGGCAGATCTTCTGCATTGTGCTAGGGATCATGTTGTCTTTTGCTTATGTCTCTATCATAACTATGGGAAGTGTTCAGTATTTTATGGCAACAAATTCATTGGATCGTTTCCTATTAACAGGCATTTATATGCTTAGGTTATTTCAATGGATATTTATATGTTTTTCGATTATAAATTGGGTAATTTTCAGCTTTGTCCTTCAAAGTGCGATTGCTTTTGGCTGACTGTGAATTTGATTAAAAAAATAATTCCCAAGGAATCTCTGATCCTCTTTTGTTTTTCTTTTTTTGATTTTTTTATATCTTTTGATTTGATTTGATTTGATTTTTTTAAAAAAATTTCAAGTTTCTTTCTAATGTGGTACTTTGTGGGTGCCTCATGTCTTAAGAAAGTGATAATAAAAAAAGGGGTCAGCATATGGCCATAGCCTAATTGGATGAATCTATTGAAATTACACCAATTTAATAAAATTTAGACTTGATTGCACTTTTTAAAAACTTTATAACTCAATTGCATTTAGCAATAAGTTTTAATATTTTTGATACACTTATCCAAAAAGAAAGAAAGAAACAAATCTATATAATCAAAAAGACAACTTCAATTTTTCATTACATTTGAACAGCTTTGATTTCCCTCTAGGATGCTTTCCACACCCCATACATTATCAGTGTGCATGGTGTATGCGGGTGACAATCATTCATGACTTACTTTGACTTACTTTGACAAAACTTTTCAAGTAATTTTAAGAGAGAGAGAGAGAGGGTGAAAATCATTCATGACTTACTTTGACAAAACTTTTCAAGTAATTTTGAGAGAGAGAGAGAGAGAGAGAGAGAGAGAGAGAGAGAGGATCAGTATGAATGGAGAATATTCAATGAACTGACCATATGGATACTACTTCCGTTTTCGTTACCATGTGCAGAGGACCAAATAGATTCACCATCATCATCATACTCAAATGAGATGCAGTTGACATCATCTTCTAACATCATCTTTATTTTCTTTACTCCATTGAATTTTCCATCATCCCAAGAGTCTCCACCTTGGCCCCCCAACGGTCCAACACACTTGATCGGGTATAAATGAGAGATTGGTTCCAAATATGCTCCTAGAGATTCAAGATGGGAACCAGAACTCCCATAGAATCCAATAATCTTTCCACCAGTTGCTGGAAATGAAAACTTCCTTCCGGTTTCAGTGCCGAATGGTCCATATGTCCTTTTATTGCTTTGAAATGTGAGTGAATGGATGACAGTAGAACCAAAATCATTCACAATATATCCCGAAACCGAAATAAGAACTTCAGTTAGCCAGTCCAGATTTATCTGTACCAAACACATAAATGGTAAAGAAATGTCAACGCAACAAGTTGAGAAGCAAAAGCATGGTAGATGACAACGACTAGTGTGTGATGCTCTTGATGATCAAGATGATAATTTATGATCCGGAAAATAGTAGATTATCTTGCCTACTTCAATGTCATGTTAACTATAATAGATGTAATAAGGAAGACAACAACCAGGGTGCATTTATTTTGCTAAAAAACAAGGATTTGGAAAACACTTTTCTAGAATCCATTGAGTGTATCACTTACAAAAATGAATTAACAAACGAATTTTCATCATTAAAGAAAATGTTAGGAATAAATTCTTGTTGGTGATACATATTAATTAATGTTTTTATGTGATACAAACAATTATTTTCGAAAAAATATTTTTTAATTCATTGATTTTCCATGAAACAAATGCACCATTATTGCAAACATTATCTCTTCAGTGCTCTTTGTCAGGAAAAAAAAAAAAAAAAACTCATCTTTCGAACAACCATGCCTAGAGAGAATAACTAGATGTTATCCTACCAACCAAAATCTATATGCAGAAGGTCCATAGATATCCCTTATCGACTGTTTTAAAATACAAAAATTTAAAAAATGTGTTCAATTTTATGACGAATTGTTTTAACAAATCTTTTTCCAATAGAAACTCGCTTCCTGTTGATGGTGTCATACCTAAGTTCCAAAGTTAACAGTCTTATCACTTTCACCCAGACGCCATCTTCAGCAATGGCAAGATAAGAATCATTGAAAATAAGGGTAATGTTTATCAAACATCGAGTTCCTACTAGAGTAGTGTACCGTATTTCTTTTGCCACCATGAGTTGTACCGTGTCTGAAAGGAGGACCCTCCTCATAGGTAAAACTAACAGATTCAATTGCAGAACCAGAGACTACAACAATTTGTCTGATATCTGCATGCTTGCCATCATCCCATCGGTTTTTCCCATTTCCAAATGGCCCTACGACTTCGAAGGGATATAGATAAAAGACAGGGCCAAAATGAGCTCCAATAGAATCCAGAAAAATGCCACACCTTCCATGAAAACCAATGATCTTTCCATTAACTTGTGAAAAACTGAAAAACTTCCCTTTCTCCTCGCCAATTGGCCCATGTGCCCTCTTATTGCTGTGGAAGGTAAGAGAGTTGATGACATTACAAGAATCTTCTCTAGTGTAGCCTGACACCGAAGTCAAATATTCAGTTGGATAAGCTAAATGTACCTGTAACAATTGCAGAAGAGCAAAGTGAGTATCGATCACCTTTGAAGGGGGGAAAATTCTATGCTCTCGAGATGCATTATTTAGGTTAACTTTTCCCAAAACAAAAGATATCTAATTATTGGGACGACTGGATTTTTTCTCTTATTTTGTAGCACAGTTTGCCTTGTTCACTAGTCTTGTGCCATAACGATTGAACTCCATCTAGATTCCCAATGATTTGCTCCATAATTAAATGGCATTATTGATGCTTTACATTGACAATGACAAGCATTGGAGTAATCTATGATTAACTGTAACATCAGAGTAGGCAGATGACGCTAGTGTAATTTTTTTCTTTTTGGCGCCCTAAAATATTATAATAATAATCTTAGCAAGGTACATACAACAAAGCCATCAACATACTGAGAGACGATCAAGCATCGAAGAAGTACCCAGTTGAAATTTATCAGGCAAGTCTGTCTTTTATGACTTTGTGACACCACTTTTTCTCAACCCCTATTCCACAAAGGAACGGTAACTGACAATTTCATAGAGAATAACATAATTAGACCTAAATATTGCAAATTAATAAAGTGAACTGTAATGATGGACTCACATCATATGTGTGCTCTCCCAAAGATCCACCATGTCTTGGCGAGCGCACAAAACACCCATTCTGAACATAGTCAATAGTAATGGAGTCGATCACTGTTCCAAAGACAACCGCTATATTTCTTATACCATCGTATGTTTGATCATCAAAAGAATCTCCACCATGGCCTCCGAACGGCCCTACAGACTGACGAAGAGAGGAGAATGGATCTATAGGTAATCCAATTGAATCAAGATAAGGATCCCTTACCAACTTCTCCAATATCTCATGACACTGATTTTTCCTACTAGAAAGAAAGGAACCAAATCTCTTAAGAAACACTGGCAGACCACCTGCATAGTGGACAAGACTCTTGAACAATTCCACATACCCTTCTTTAGGTTGGTCCTTGCCAAAGGCGTGGAGACTCATGAGTTGGAGCGATTCTTCAGAACCCAGTCCAGGGAGCTTGTAGTTATCATCCACTTTGAGATCTTTCAGAAGCCATTCTTCTCTTGTAGTTATCAAGATTCTACTCCCATATTTGAACCATTCTCGATCTCCAGCGCCAAAATACTCAATTTGGTTCTTCTTAGTGATGTTATCAAGAACTAGAAGGATCCTGTGCTGACAGAGCTTATCTTTTATCTCGTTGATGTTGGTGTTAAGATCATAAATTTCTAGATCTCGTACCTTCAGAACATCGTGGAGAAGTCTCTTCTGAAGAAGTAAAAGCGTATCTTGGTTTGCAACTCCAACATTTTCAAGAAAGCTAACCCCGTCAAATTCCCTAGAAACGCGATGGTAGACGGCTTGGGCCACCATTGTCTTACCAATTCCTTTCATTCCCCATAGTCCGACCACACGGACATCATCCTCTGACCCAATCTTCAGCAACGATATCACATCATCTACAAAGGAATCTACCCCAATCGCATCGGGGGAGCTTGTTCTGGGAATAATCTTTAAGAGACGTCCTACAATTTGCTCGATGAAATACGCTTGATCCCTGCAGTTGTATGGGAAGAACAAATTCAAATATGACTAACTACAGCCTGAAGAGACCATCAGCATATAGGCAAGAAACTCATTAACTAAATTCAATCAACAGTAGAGTTCAAATCAAGCACCAATATGAGCTTTTGCGGTGAGTGAATTTATCCGTCAAGTGCAACTGGGAATACAACTAACGAAAACATAATTTTCCTGGGGAAGATGGTGCAGTACCCATTAGCATCATTTTTCAAATGCCATCCTGACAAATTCCCAGCTTCTTTAAGCGAATCCCTCCACTTCTGCACCAGCAAATCGTCCGTGTGGGTGGCCAAACACCTTTCAAAACCATCCCCGAATTGCCCGCTCTGTTTCCGAACGGTTCGTGGCTCAACATCGTAGAAAATGGGCAGAACCACGTGACCCTGATGATCTCTGAACCTCCTGTTGCACTCCAGGATCTCCACCAGCTCGTTCAAGCACCACTGCGAGTCGGCGTAGTTGGCAGTGAACACGACGAGAGAAACCCTCGAATGGCGAATCACGTCGAGCAGCTTGCCCTCAATGAGAATTCCCATCTCCTCTTTTTCATTGTCCCCGAAGTAGTAGATCCCCGCCTGCTTCAGCGCGCGGAAGAAGTGGGCTGCGACATTCTTCCTTATGTCCCCGCCCCTGAAGCTCACGAACACGTCGTACTTCCACCTATGAACCGAAGCGGAAGAAGATGGAACGAGTCCTACCCCAATAGCATCGGGGGAGCTTGTTCTGGGAATAATCTTTAAGAGACCTCCTACAATTTGCTCGATGAAAGACGCTTGATCACTGCAGTTGTATGGGAAGAACAAATTCAAATATGACTAACTACAGCCTGAAGAGACCATCAGCATATAAGCAAGAAACACATTAACTAAATTCAATCAACAGTAGAGTTCAAATCAAGCACCAATATGAGCTTTTGCGGTGAGTGAATTTATCCGTCAAGTGCAACTGGGAATACAACTAACGAAAACATAATTTTCCTGGGGAAGATGGTGCATTACCCATTAGCATCATTATTCAAATGCCATCCTGACAAATTCCCAGCTTCTTTAAGCGAATCCCTCCACTTCTGCACCAGTAAATCGTCCGTGTGGGTGGCCAAAACACCTTTCAAAACCATCCCCGAATTGCCCGCTCTGTTTCCGAACGTTGCGTGGCTCAACATCGTAGAAAATGGGCAGAACCACGTGAGCCTGATGATCTCTGAACCTCCTGTTGCACTCCAGGATCTCTACCAGCTCGTTCAAGCACCACCGCGAGTCAGCGTAGTTGGCAGTAAACACGACGAGAGAAACCCTCGAATGGCGAATCGCGTCGAGCAGCTTGCCCTCAATGAGAATCCCTGTCTCCTCTTTTTCATTGTCTCCGAAGTAGTAGATCCCCGCCTGCTTCAGCGCGCGGAAGAGGTGGGCCGCGAAATTCTTCATTATGTCCCCGCCCCTGAAGCTCACGAACACGTCGTACTTCCACCTAGGAACCGAAGCGGAAGAAGATGGAACGAGTCCCCGATTTCTTCGATTTCCATGAGGACAATCCGGGATCAGCGAGGGACCGCGAAAAAGCTCGAAACTTTTCCCGCAGGCGAAGGCGTACGAATGAGAGAGAGAGCGAGAGAGAGAGAGAGAAGGCGCAAGTGGCGAATGAGAAGAAGGGACGAAAGTTCAATGCTTCGCCACCGGTACGCGCTCTGCTTCTTCAATGGAGAGTCGAGACCAGCTGGTGAGGGAGACGACTTCATGGGTTCAAAGAGGGACTTTCGCGCTCGCGGGCTTGAATCGTCAAAACCAGACCATGGACCGATGGCTACGCGACAGGGACATGTCTGAAATCGCGCACGTGGATTTGAAGCTCCAGAACGACGCGCGTTGATTGGCGGAAAGAAGATTCTACGAAGAATAAATCCACATTTGCTAACGAGCACGCAATCTCACTTGGCTGCACGCAAATACTAGTTTTTCATTTCATCGAAAACTTCTCTTCATGATCTCTTCCCCACTTTCTAGAAAGATACATATTAAAAATTCCTCTGCATGTTTAGTCACTTTTTAACTTAAAAAAGCATTTTCCAAAAATAAAAAATAAAACTTAAAAAAGCTATTTCATTAGCTAGTTTTAAATTTTTAAACCTAGTGAGTAAATTATAGAGAAAATTTCAAATAGGGACATAAAGTGAAGCTTTTTTAAAGTAGACATTATCCCAAATAAGGATATAAAGTGATTAGTTTAATATCAATTTAGGGCCCTAATTCAATGTGTTTCTCGCATGTCACTTTTCAAGTCATGCTTGGGGACATTTTCGTCCAAGAGCATCTTTCTTTCTTTTTCATTTTTTGGTTCATCTTCTTCATCTGAAGAATAAGACTGCGGCATTCCCATTCTACTACTGACTATGGACGAGGCCGTGGGCATCAGTGAATTTGTCTGGGAAAGGGCGTAACCCAAGCAAAGTGATGGCTCTTTTCACCGTCTCTTCCTTGTCTTTGGCTCCCCCTCTCCGCTTCCGCTCTTCTTCTTCTTTGGTCAATTCCCCAGCTTCAGGAATCCCCAAACCCCAACAACAAAACGAAACAGATTTGCCCTTTTTTTTAACGGCGTTATATGACTTATGTTTGGCGGTTTTGGGCGTTGGATTGCCGCAGGGTATATATGATTCTTTGTCAATTGTTCTGTTTTCTGGGGAGACCAACAGGGGATATGCCAGATTTGGGTATTAAGGTTTTGGACTTTTGTCTTTAGATTCCGAGACTTACATTTCATGAGGTTCAGGCCACCACCTTTTTTGCTCTAAGTTATTTTTTCCCAGCTCACACAAGGTGTATTTTTTTCTTAGTTTCAAAACAATCAAGAAGAAGATGCGATTTAAAAGAAGGGAAAATAAAAAGAAAAAGAAAATAAAAAAGTGCTTGGATGAAAATGTCCCCAATCATAGCTTGAAAAGTAAAATGCAAGATGCATATAGAAGCTTAGGCTTTTATTTGAGACAAGCCTTTATTCGAGACAAAATCTACTTTGAACCTTTTTTTTTTTTGAAAAAAAAAATCTTACTTCAGATTTTTATTTGAAATTTATCCTAAATTATATAAAGTTTAGTAAGTTGCAATAGAGTAAATTTCCCACATCGATTAGTAACTTTCTCTTTGATAGAATTGAATTTCCTCTACATTGACCCATCATTTTCAAATATAAGTTCAAACTTAAAGTTTGGAACTCTATAATTATTGTAAGATAGTAACTCTTAAATATTGTTGTTTACTTTAGAGCAAGTCTCAATATATTTTAGAAAGTAAAACTTTAATGTTAATAAATTATATTCGTTACAGAAAAGGAAGATGATAATAACTTTTCCTAGGGGTGAGTATGGGCCCCAAATAGAACCAAAAATCGAACCGAAATTGGTTCAATTCCCGATTCCTAGACCCCTCGGTCTAATTCTTGGATCCATAATTTTTGGAACTTATACTGTGCAATTAGGTTCCTAAGTAGAAGCTGGATTGGGAACAGTAGAACCAAAGAATCAGATGGGGAAGTGAAGAATCAAATGGCGCGTTTGGTAACGATTCTGTTTCCTGGAACAAATTTTGATTATAAATGATTATTTTTTATTCTGTTCCCGAGAACTTATTATGAGTAAAAAACGCGTTTGGTAACTATACAAAATTTTTTATTCTAGAATAAAATTGTGTTTGATACCATGCTCATTAATTCTATTCAAAATCAATTTCTTTTAATTTTTAAATAATTTTTTTACTTTTTCCTTTTTCTCCTATTCTTCTTCTTCTTCATATGGCCGGTTGCCGGCAACCTCATTGGAGCATCACCGACCCTCAATGAGGTTAGCCCTTGTCGGTCGAGCCTCGCCAGCAGCTGGGTGAGGCTCGGCCTCACTAGATCTGGCCAGGTCGGCCTCGCTAGGGCCAGGCGAGGCCTGCTTGGTCATTGGTGAGGCTAGACGAGCCTCGCCGGTGGCCAGGTGTGCCTCACTAGATCTAGTGAGGCCGAGCCTCGCCGGTGGCCAAGTGGGCCTCATCGGGGCTAGGCGAGGACCTGCTTGGCCACCGGCAGGGCTGGGGGAGCATTGCCGGGGCTAGGTGGGCCTTGCCCAACCCCGGCGAGGCCCTGGCGAGGCCGAGCCTCGATGGTGGCTAGGCTTGCCTCTAGCTAGCTCGCCGAACCTCGCCCTGGCCTAGCGAGTCTTCGGCAAGCTTGCTAAACCTAGCCCTAGCTTGCCGAGCTCGTCGGACCGGCAGGCGGTGACCGGCGGCAACGGAGGGCGACGGCGGAGGGCGGTGGGCGTGGTGGACGGTGGTAGCGGGATGGCGGAAGGGAAGAAGACTTTCACTATTTTGATTTTTTTTTTTATTCTCAATTCTTGAACAAATTTGTTCTCGGGAACAAAAATTTTATGAAACACGATTTTGTTCCCAAATTGATTTTGGAACAAAAAATCAAAATTAGGCACTGTTTGGATGATTACCAAACAGTGCCAAATTGAATCGAGATAACCCTAGAATTAATAGTATCTATGGATCTTTACCAATCTTCATATTAGTAATATTGAATTTTCGGAATCCGGAACATCATTTCATTACAAATGTTATTCAACGTGTTCTTCCATTGCTAGGGTTAGTGTTAAACTTGCTCTAGTGTGGGTGGAAGATATGTACCCATTAAAATCCCCCCGCAACTACACTCATTACAGGAGAAACCAATATCTTATGCACTTTAGAAACCTTAAATTAACTAAATGTTTCTAATTTACTCTTGAATCAACCCCATTCATTTACTTTTCATGACAACATTATACAACTTCTTGTGTGGTTTGACATATTATCTTATTCTCACATTTGCATCTAACATTCGGTGCCACTTAGGAAATTGTCTTTTTTTTTTTTTTTTTTTTTTTTTTTTAATTCCTTACAATTTTGTCCCTTCTACCGTCACAAATTCACTCACAGCAAAAACTCCCTTACCCAAAATCCTAACACGTCCATCACTCACCGCTCAGCCCCTCCCCTTACGGTGTCGCCAACGCCTGGTGTGCCACCGCTACCCGCCACCAACGACCACCCTAGCTGAGCCGTGACCTGTCAAGCTTAACAGCAATCGTGGTCGAGAAGAGGGAGACACATAGAACATAATGAGAGAGAGAAAGAGAGAGAGAGAGAGAGAGAGAGATGTGTAGAGGGCTCAGCATGGGTCAGTGGCGGTGTGATGTTGGTTGGCGTCGGTGGTGTGAGCCCACAGGTGAAAGAGCATTGGAATTATCCTTATTTTACATATACAATCTTGAAATTTTTCATTCTTTTCATAATTTTTCAAAATGGCAATGAATTTTTTTAGGAATGTCGAAAGAGGCTTATTGTTCCGCTCCCTCAACCAATTCTGTCGATTGCACACAAATTCCATCTAGAAAGCAGACAAAACAACGAAATAACAATAAATAAATAAAAAAAAAATCACAGATTGCGATTCTAAGCTTCGACATGGAGTAAGAACCACAAGTACGTACCCATTGGCGTGCTTCTGCAAATCGAAACCCGAAATGCTCTTAGCCTCTGCTAGCGCAAGCTTCCATTTTGGAATCTTTTCCTTGTCTCTCGCTTTCCTACACAAACTCTTGAAACCCTGCCCAAATTTTGTTCTGCTAGTCAACTTCGAAAGTTCAGTTGCGTCCACGCCAAAAAATACAGGAATAACCACGTGGCCCTGTTTCTTGAGCTTCCTTCTGCACATGAGGATCTGGACCAGCTCGTCCAGGCACCACTTGGATGCGGCATAGTTCTCGGAGAACAAGACGATGGCGAACCTCGAGTAGCGGATCGCTCTGAAGAGCTTGACCCTGATCTTTTTCCCAATGTCTTTGATGTCATTGTCCCTGAAGTAGCGAAGCCCAGCCCGTCGCAGCTCCCGGAAGAGGTGCGATAGGAACTTGTTCCTCACGTCGCAGCCTCTGAAACTCACGAATACGTCGTATTTCCATTTATGAGAAGAAGAAGAAGGCATGGTTTTTGTCTTGTCGATATGTGGTGTGTTGAAGAGATCACTGCCTTTAATTCATCCTTCCGCACTATTCAAGAGGCAGCCCCTGGACGTGCCTCTTGCCTCTGTAGCCCTGAATGTCCTTCAATCTCCTTATGGCGAGCGCATTGGACTGCCTCTGCATCACGAAAACACGAAAAAGGACGCTAAGAAGGAGGGCGGAGGCGGATATGAGATCGGGATCCGGCAGCTACGACCGGCGGGGGACGGTGGAGGAGGATCTGAGCTCGGGATGCGACCGGTAGGGGCTCTTAGGAGAGAGAGAGTGAGAGAGAGAGACTGGTTCCTGGAGGCGACGTGGCGGAGGCGTCGGATCTGAGCTCAGGATGCGATCGGCAGGGCTCTTGGGAGCGACAGAGATGGAGTGGCTCCCGAAGGCGACGGCGGACGCGGAGGCGACGTGCCGGAGGCGGCGGGTCTGAGCTCGGGAGGCCACCAGCCAGGCTCTTGGGAGCGAGAGGTAGGGATAGTACTTTAGAAAAAAAAGGAGAGAAAGCGTCGCATAATTGAAGACAAAGAAGGGGGGTTAGGACCGAGGAAGATGAAGCGTCGCGCAATTGAAGAGAAAGAGTAGCGCAATTGAAGAGAAAGAAGGCGGGTTAGGAGCAAGGAAGATGCAGAAAGAGGAGAGAGAGCGTCGCCCAATTGAAGAGAAAGAGTCGCGTAATTGAAGAGAAAGAAGGGGGGAGGGGTTAGGAGCGAGGAAGATGCAGAGAAGAGAGGAGACGGAGCGTCGCCCAATTGAAGTGAAAGCAAGGGGGGCGGCGGCGGCGGCGGCGGTTTAGGTGCGAGGAAGTGGAGAAGAGCACGGTGGGCCGGGCCACACGAATGGAGGCATCCAGCGCGATCCAATATTTTCTCGATCGCCGACTAAGAGAACCTACTCTGAAGTCCATTTTGACCGAGTCAACAAAGAAAAAGCCAACATCACAATCAGCTCTCAATAATAGTGTCCTATATGCGCACCAAGTTAATCCAGATGATTTCCAGAACTTCCATGGAATCCGAGGAGCTTTTCACCAGTTGAAGGAAATGAAAAGTACTTCGCTTTCTATAGGTTCTTTTGTTGCTCTGAAGTGTGAAGTGTGAGGGAGCGAATAACAACTGATCCAACATCTACTAGGTAACAAAAAAAAAAAAATCTACTGGGTAAAAAAAAAAAAAAAAAACAGAGTACGAAGTCAAATATTCTATGGGGTAATCAAGTTTTATCTGCAAAATTGAAAGGGAAACATTTTAATCACAAGCTCTCCACCGTATAATAGTAGAAAATCCCTACAAACAGAACCAACCCTACTGATTAACCGAGTTAAACTAACAGGGCAAAAAGACCCGAATAGAACAATTTTTTTTGGTTGAAAAATAAAACATTTTAGGGGATAACATGTCAGCCTGAACTTAAAATTCACTAATATTTTCGCCTTCAAAGATCTACTTGAACTACTTCTTGCCCTCTTGCAACAGATGTCCCGTGTGAATGTCCATAACATGACCTTTCAAACCACTCAAGACCATATTAGCAGCTTCAAATTAAGAAATAAGTATTTTGGAAATCTTAAAACTTGTCATGATGGTGTAATTGAGTCATAAAATTTACAAAAATTATAATCAAGTCTTCAAACTTGTCAAATCAGTGTAATCAAGTTCTTATGTTAACTCTGTCCAATTTAACTAGCAAAAAATGTTGACATTACTTTTTATTATTATTTTATCTCTTCTACATGGTGCTAACATGGCTAAAACAAGAATGATAAGGCTACAATGACGTTATTTTGATCCACATATGAATTTTTACTGTAAAATTTATTTAATTTTTTTAAAACAAAAAAAATACATACACACATGCACACACATACACACAAAGGAAGTCAATTGCTGCTGTGGCACCATCACTAGGAAGGGCCTGCGATGGTGGGGCGACAGTTGTGCAACCCTCACCTAGTTTTATAATTTAAAAAATTACTTATTGTATAACTTAAAAAAATAGATTAAAAATCAAATTTAGATCAAAACAACGTTGTTTTAGCCATGTAATATAGACAGAAAAAAAAGAAGCTACATCAGCATTTTTCATTAGCCAAATTAGATGGAATTAGTGGAATGACTTGATTGCATCAATTTGATAAATTTTAGGACTCAGTTGCACCTTCGTGACAAGTTTTATAACTTCCAGTACACTTATTCCTAAAATTAACTAATGTGACAATATAAGAACAAGTCATTAAAAGTCATACCCCGTAAATCTTATCTCCTCCATTTCCACCATGTTTAGGGCTCTAAAGTCTGGAAAGTAATGGAGGTCAATTACCGATCCGGCGAGTATGTTTAGTTCTCTCACATCTGTGTGGATACCATCATCCCAGGGGTTGCCGCCTCGACCTCCAAAAGGCTCGATGGATTTGAAGTGACCATAACAAGAAATTGGTTCTGACTGCACTCCTATTGAATCAAGATGGACACCTAATATTCCGTAAAAGCCAATTATCTTGCTACATAACAATGGACAGCAAAAGAACCTTTTTCCTCACCAAACGGTCCATACCTTATCGTATTAGTTTGAAATGTCGGCGATCGAATGACAGCCGAGCCAAAATCATGTCTGATATAACCCGAGACTGAGGTTAAGTATTCATGTGGGTAGTCCAAATCGACCTTCAAATTTTGCAAGTAATATGCTTAAATACTATAGTAAATCGAGTTTGGCTAAGGAAAAGGAAATAAGTAAATGCTAAACCTAATCACCTTTATCCTAAGCTCCTCATTTCTTTTCTCTTTCAGGTTTTTCCTTCCATATTCAATCGTTGCAGCAAAGATGGCGATATACACAGAATTGAAAGTCAATGAACTTGCTTTGGTGGTAGCAAAGTAAAAGAAAATATTAGTAAGAAAGATATCCCTACCCCTAATACTAGATAAACTCACCATATGAACTTCAGCTTGGCCACTTCTACCATGGGCGGAAGACCAAATGGACTTGCCATCTTTGTCAGTACTCAATGGCGATGTAGTTGACAATGCTTTCCAACAATATCTTTATTTTCTTCACACCATTGTATTTTCCATCAGCCCAAGGCTGTCCGCCTTGGCCTCCAAATGGTCCGATAGACTTGATTGGATGGATATGAGATATTGGTTCTAGGTATGCTCCAATAGATTCCAGATATCTACCAGAACTTCTATAAAATCCAATGATCTTCCCCACATAGAGAAGACTCCTTATTGTTTTGAAGCTAACAAAGCCTTTCCATTAAGTCTAGCCTGAAAGGTTGCAGACTCTAGTGTTATAGTCTGAAGATCTCAAGACTCTTATGTCAGAGTCTAAAGACTGAAGATCAAAGTCTAACCTCACCAACAGTTTCTAGATCGACAAGAGAAGACTTCTCCAGATGCGAGTTTGTCTTCAAGGATTTGGTCCGTACGGTTTGTGGAATATCTTACGGATGGAGATAGCACAGTGTGATCAATTATTCTTATTGAAATCAATTTTGGATAATCAAATCTCTTGAAAGGCGAAATTTATTTGGAAGGTTCTACTTATGGAAACAAATATTCTGATTGTATAGGTGAACAAGATTGATGGGCTATCAACATATTCCTTAAATGACTCGAAGTCTCATTCGATTGATCCTGTCCAACGGTTAGATTGTAGGAACTCATTTGGAAAGTACCAATGGTTGTAAAGGCATGGAGGAGTATATAAGGATGATTCTCAAGTTGTTCGAGGTAGTGCTTAAAAGCAAATTCCAAAGTTTGAAGCTTTTTTGTTCTTTGCTATTTCAATTGTTGAGCAAATCTTGTATTCAAAAGAGAGAACAAACACTCGGGAGACTTTGAAAGAGTGTAGTAAAATCTCTACATTGTGAAGTCTTGGTTGTGAGACTGTAAAACCTCTTTTGATTCCTATTTTTGGTATATTTTCACTTTAGTCCTTGAATTATACAAAAAAAGTCAATGTTGTCCTTGAACTTAAACAGATGGAAGGATAGCATGAAACATATTCATATAGTTTAGTGATTTAATTGAACATGTATCAAAATTCAGATGTTATATTGAATAAATTAAAATTTTGAGAATCACATTGCATATTGAACTAAAATTCAGATATCACGTTGAACAACTGATAAGTTTAAGGAGGACATTACATATTGAATTAAAGTTCAATAATCATTTACATTATTATCCCTTCGAGGAGATTTTGGGAAATAAAAGAAAAAGAAGAGTAGATTCTTTTACATGGGCTTGAGATTCAAAATTCATTTTCTCAAGGTGCCAAAAGAAAATTACACATTTGGTTTAGAGTTGATCCAAGCATTCCTTTGCACAACCATAGAAATCAAAACCTTTTAGCTTGTGAAATTGAATAAGATAGGATTAGAACACTAATTTCATGAGAATAGAATAGAGCACAAATAGGAATCGATTATCTACCTAGCGTGGTTTGCAAAATCTTTATCTAAGTAAATATATAGTAACCACGTCTTTTCTAGGGGTTACTATGAAGGTTAACATAAAAAACTGTGATTTATAAGAGATTC
The DNA here is from genome assembly GCA_017140615.1 of Eucalyptus cladocalyx. NCBI lineage: Eukaryota > Viridiplantae > Streptophyta > Magnoliopsida > Myrtales > Myrtaceae > Eucalyptus > Eucalyptus cladocalyx. Next base: position 19,218,901 of record CM029524.1, on the reverse strand, counting down.
ATTATTCTTTTTACAAGCGGCGCTTCCTTACATTTTGCACTCCTTTTACTTCAGTTTAGAACACGTGCTTTTCGGTTGCATGAATTTTGTTAGAGAACAAATGGTTTAAATGAGCTTCAATGTTGCAAATTAGTAATTATTGGAAATTTCAACATTTCCCGTACCACTTCCTTCTAAGTATTTCCTTCAAAGTTTTGTATTATTTTCCTCAATCTAACAATAATGCGGTCAACTAAGTATAAGATTTCCCTAAAGAAACAAGTGTCAAATATTTAACGGATTTCTTTTTTTTTTTCTTTTCAGTATATACATACTCCCTATGTTTCATATTTAGATCTCCCCACTCTTTTCACATTTGATCCAGATTTCAAATATTCTAAAAATAATGCAAAACCCTAGATTTCATTGATTATTCTATAGAAACTAATCTTATACATAAATACACGCAGGGGCTATGGATAATAAAGCATATGAGATATTTATTTGGTTGTATTCTCTCTCTCTTTTAGTTACCCAACTTTGAGATCTTTGAATTTTTTTTTTCTGTGGTTAGTGAGAGATTTTCATTTTCATCATTTTCATTATTTGATTGAGTATTAGGAAAATAAATTTGGTCAACAAAAGTCTGATGACAATCGCACTTACATCTACAACGAGCTTCTAGTAAAGGAGTTCCAAGTTGTGGTTTTCTTCTTTTAAACTTTATTTTCATATTGTGTTTATCAGTTGGAGATTCGCATTTGCTTTGTTTGGTTAATCGATAATTTATTAGACAAAGAGGTTGATGAGTTATTTTGTTTTTACAAGAAGGTGATTGACAATAAAGCATTCAATGCATTTTCTTTTTTGTTACTGAAAATATAATTGAATGATTTTTTATACTTCTTCTTCATAAGATTCTTATATTCCTCCACCATTATGGTTTTACGACTATCATTTTATTAAAAGCACACCATCATGTGTTGAATATGTTTTAACCACTATAAATTCACTATAATTCTTACTCTTAAGTTTTCTTGATTCTGTGTATATGAATCTTTAAATGTGAAAAGATGTTCGTTTTTATTTATTGAATTTGCATATTATGCATCTATGAAAATTAAAATGGTGAAATTATACGTAAACCAAATTACCTGGCAAGGCATGGGTTAACCGTTAATGGTCTAATGGAATAACCATTCCAAGACTAATCTTTTTTTTTGGTTTACCAGAGTTGCATGGAGAATAAGCTAGGAATGATAAAGAAAAAACACATCATACACTTCATGAGATATAATCAGAGTCTACGTTCATCTATTATCACATTATTCATAAACCATAAATAAAAAATGAATACAATTTACGAAAATTTATAATACTATTATGCCAAATAATTGTTAGAACACAACTTTGTATTCTAATTAATTGCATTAATGATAATTAAATTATCATAAAAATTATATTATGTAAGCTAATAAGCTAAAAGTAATATTATTTTTAAACTCCATAATTATTATTATCATTCATATAATCTAATTATTGTATGTTATTTTAAAATGAAACAGTTGATAGAAAATAATAACATAGGATTTTTTTCTCAAGAGATAATCAATGATGATAATAGTGACGTAATAACAACTTTAAAATCATAATTTAGTTATAAATTCACATTTTAAATTTTGTTTACTTCAACTATCTATAAAATGGACTTATAGCTATTAGGGAAATCCCTTATGATATTTTGAAGATGACAAAATAAATCAAAAGTTACTAACGTGTTTCATGATTGAGTAACATATTATGCAGATGATAGAATGTGTAAATGACATTATTAAGGATTATACTTGAAAAAACCAGAAAAAAACTCTATGCTAGAACTGAACTTATTTAGACCATATTCAGACCGTAAGGCTAAATATATTCAGAAGCAGAATATGTTTAGACTTATGTCCAAATTGTAAAGTTTACTTTAGACAGAAGACACTCAGACATTACATATAGAACGAGACACAAGTTTAGAACATGACAAGATCTAGAACGAGACATATGATCTAGAACGTGACGAAACAAGTTTAGAACATAACATGTTCAGAACGAGACAACTTGACTGAATGTGACACAGGTCCCAAATGTACAACAGCTAGTGATCTGTTTTGGATTCTACATTAAGATAGATTTGATTAACTCAACCTAATTGATTGACAATTAGATCTTGAAGATAAGAACTTTCTAAACAAAGAAGCTCTATTTATGGAAACCAAGATTTTGTTTGTATGGGTGATCAGAATCAACTTGAGTAACTACTTCTGTCACTCAATGGCTATTAAATCTTTTTTGATATAGATCTGTCCAATAGGTAAATTAGAAGACGATCCTCTAAATACTGTCTAATGGTTAGTTTGGAAGTGAATGAATATTTAAGGAGACCAAGGACTGAGGAGCAAGTAACAGACAAATCGTAGAATCTAGGATTCCAAAGTCTGAGCGAACTTTAATCGTACACTTGTCTTTCGTGAATTTAAACATTTGTGATCGTGAGAGAAATATCAAAATAGTGACTTAGTGAGATAGTGTAATCTACAATTGAATGTTTGCATTCAAAGTTGTAATATTTTGTTGATCATATAGTGGAATCCAGCCAGTAGGCTGTTAATGTGGGAGAGTGGATATAAACTTGATCTAAGCTGAACCACTATAAATTTCGTATGCAATCTTCTTTTCCCTCAACTCATATTACTTAAGTTTGTTGCACACTTATAGGTTATTTCAAAAGTCTGTTCCATTGTATAATAGATTTTGAATATTTACTAGAAATCTGGTGGCTCGTTTATCAGATTTTGATCCTTATTCAAACTTTGCTTGCAACTTATTTTATTTCGCATTTTTTTGGTCAAGACTTCCTTCAAACACCTATTCACCCTTTCTAAGTGTTCGCATTAGCATTATAAATTGGTATCAAAGCCAAGTGCTCGATTTATTGAAGTGTTTTTACTTCTGAGCTAGTATCTTGGCATTAGAGCTTGTGGAAAGATAAAGCAATACCAGGTCACCATATTTTGATGAAAAAGAATACAATGTTTGGAATAACATAATGATGGCATTCCTACGATCCAAAGATCCCATTATGGAAAAAGGGCATCAATCCCCCGCTGCGTCTACATCAAATAAGAATGACAAAAACAAATAAACCAAACACTCTACTCCTATGTCTCGGTCGGAGATGTCCAAAAGAGAAGTTCTTGATACAAGCCGTTTATTCTTTGTATTGCGCATTTTCACCTACTAAGTATAATAGAATCTCTTTATATGAAATAGTTAAAAAAGTCTAGGATAGATTTCATATTACTTATGAAGGTATAGATCGTGTAAAAGAGACAAATGTGAACACTCTGCTTGGCCAATATAAGACTTTCAAGAGGAGACCTAGAGAATCCATTAGAGACATGTTTAGCCATTTTACTGAAATTATAAATGGTTTAGTGTATCAAGGATGACCAATTTTTGCTCCCATGAAGGTCGATAAATTTTTGCAAGGTCTCTTAAAAGATTGTAATCACATCAAGACTTCAATTCGAGAAATTCAGAGGATTATGCCATTCTCCGTTGATGAAATGATAAATCTTACGTTGAATATGATGATATAGACTCAGAAAATGACATGGAGGACGAAGAACTTGCTTTTATGATAAAAAAAAAAAACAGAAAATTGAATAGAAAATGAAGGAAGTTCAATTGGAAGAAATAATACAAGCAGAATGGTCAGAAAAGAACAATGGAAGAAGATAATGAGCAAGAAAATATATGCTTGATGGCACATTCAGACTCAAATTCAAAGTCGAAATCAGAATCAAACACAGATTTTGAGGTAAATTACCCCGAAATCCCTTATAAGTGAGATAGCTAGTACAAACACCTAGAGGGGGTGAATAGGTGCACAATCAACTTTTGCAGAATATAGTATAAAACTTTACTTTTAACCTGAGTTTGTTTAACAGTAGACTTTGAAGAGGAAATTAGATTCTAACAATCAAATAGAGTTACAAACAAAGTAAAATAGTTCAGGGAAGAGAATAAGAACACAAGGTTTATAGTGGTTCGGCTTAATCCAAGCCTACGTCCACTCTCCTGTACTAATAGCCCCCGGCTAGATTTCACTATGAATCAAAAGAGTCGTTACAGTATAATGTCATTGATTCCACAGTGTAGAGACTATGCTATACTTCCTTAAGGTCTCACAAGAATCTAAACTCTTTTTTGAGTACAAATTTATGCTCAACAATTGAATCAGCAAAGAACAAGGAGTTTCAGACTTTAGAATTTTTCTATCTCACACACTCTCGAATAACTAGAGCGTCTTCCTTATATACTCCTCCATGCCTTCATAACCGTCACCTTCCAAAGGAGTTTTTCCAATCTACCCGTTGGATAGAATCAATTAGGGAGATCTCGAGTTATTTAAGGAATGTGATGATAGCCCACCAATCCTGCTCGTCTATACAATCAGGATTTAGGTTTCCATAAGTAGAACTTTCCAAGTATATTTCGCCAATCAACGGATCCAAATTGTTCGAATTAAATTCAAAATGAATAATAGATATTGAGATGCTATCTCCAGTCGTGTGATCTTCTTTAGCCTCTCGAATCATATCTTTAAAGAAATACTCGATTCTGGATAAGTCTTCTTCGACGGTCTAGAAACTGTCAATGAGGGCAGACTTTAAATCTTGAGTTTGGTAGTTTAGCGGTCTTCAAACTTTGACGAAATAATCTACAAGTCTTTAGACTAGATTGATGGAAACGTTTTGTCAGCTTTAAAACAAATAAGGAAGTTTTCTCCAACAATCTCCCCCTTTTTGATGGTAACAAAACTTTCCTGTAGATTTGGATAAATTTTACCTACAAGACAATACTCAAGCAAACAAGGATATCTCATAAAAGATAAATAGATTAGGATAAAGATAGTATCGAATCTGCATCCACAGGAAATGAGTTAGTCCTGTAAAAACAACTATATTTTCCATGAGAATATCAATGATGCTTAAGATACTGCAAGAATTAAGTGATAAAAAAACAGTCCAAACCATCAAAACATAGTCCAAGCCAGTCACAACTAAACAAAAGTAAAGTAAAACAAAAGTCAAATCTACAAATCTGCAAATATGTACCAACTTCTCCCCCTTTTTGTCAGCATTAAAAAGGTAGAGACGAAATAGAGATTGGGATAAAATTAAGATTGTTTTGAAACGCGAACAAGCTGGAAATCTCCAATCGACTTGACAATCTCCTCCAGCTTTTTCAAATCCTCCTTCAGTTGTTCTACTTCCTGACCCATGGTAGTTGCTTGAACTTGAAGATTAATGGCCTGAACTTGATTGTGCAACGAAATTGAAGAGGCTTGACTTGCATTCTGCATATTCTGAATTTCGCATCCCAAGGCATAAATTTGGCCTCGCATTTCCAAAAGAACATCAAGCAATCTTCAAAAGTTTGCTAAGTTGTCAGTTTGAGTGCTTGCTTCAGCATGGTCAATTTTTGGAGTATTAGCGGATGATGGCATTTTAGCATGAGCACCCAGATTTGGAGATGAAACCTCATGACCTTCTTCAGGAAATTGAGAGGCATATACTTCTTCTTAATCGGCAGGAGAACGACTAACATCATCACTAGTAAAATAGTTGAAGAAGTACCTCTTTTCTTAGCAGCTCCCTTGTTTCAGTGCTTTCGGGTGGAGAGAAGTACTCTTTATGCTCTGTCTTGTCTTTAGTGACATGATGCTCCTGTTCTCCTCTTTCCTCTTCTTCTGCAGTTCTTTCTTCCTCTGTTGCTTTCCTTATCGCTTCCCTTTCTTCACTTCTCTTCTATGTATCTTCTCTGTCTTGATCCTCTCTCTCCTCTGACTCTGGAACAAAACGTTGAAGGTTTCTTAAGGCAAGAGCGGAAATGGTAACATCATCCTCATCTTCTTCATCCTCCAAGATGAGTGCTTTTCTTTTCTTAGATGGAGCTGTCATGGGCTCCTTGCCTTTCCGTTTTACAGCCATAAAGACTTGATGAGTCTTGACAGGGGTTTTCTCCTTAAATCGCTCTAAAGCCTTGTTCAGCTTCTTCAAATGCATTTTGGAAACCATCTTCAATCCCACCACCATTTGATCACAAGTTCGAACACACAAAATTTTGGGAGGCTGAATGTTAAAATGTTTGAATAACTGAGTAACAAGTAATGAATAAGGAAGTTGACCATTGTCTTTCACCATCGATCTATACGTGTGAAACATATAGTGTATGGCAGAGAGAACTTTTTGCTAGCATTGATAGCATACATCAGCTTCACTTCTAAATTGGAGACGTCACTCTTAGAAGTCGATTTGGGTCTAAGACAATTGATCACATTCTTGTGAAGCAAGACATTTGAGGCATTCATCTTCAAGTACAAAATTCGACCTTCCACCATTCCATCCTGAACAAGCTCTACAGTCGCATGACCAATAGACACACTAATTGATTGGAACACCCCTCTCTCTACTTCAATCACATAAGCCAGAGTGTCCATATCAACTACATAGTCCTAGTCTCTAACACTAAAAGAAAATCTATTCGCATCCAAAAAGCTTAGATTGGAATAGAAATACGCAATAAGTTTTGGATGAGCCACTGTTGTCTCAGAGCAAAATCGTTCAAGTTGAAATAAAGTGAATTTCTCTCGCAACTTTACGTTCAGAGAATTAAGAAAATCAAAATCCACACTCTTTGGGTTTATCACCCCTTGCTTCAGTAACTTAGAGTAAAGTCACTTGTGTTCCTCAGAACAAAACAGATCTGTCTTTTTGCTTCAAATATTCACGGCAACACCCATTCTAGGCTTAAAATGAGTGAACATCTTTTCATCATCATTTCCATCAGGTTGACTAAGTCTTCCAACACATAGATCGCTTGGGATATTCGCAAAGGCTCTTTCTACCGAGCCCGCAGGAGCAACTCCCAAATGTTCCATCGTTCGCAAAAAGTGGGTTTCATTTCTGTATCCTTTTTCTTTCAAAAATTCATCAATAAAGTTCAAGGGAGTACCTCCATCCTTCAAGGCAGTAGAGTTTGAAGGTAAAAGCAAGCTTGTTGTTGAACATTCTGAGGTCTAGCCTAAGGAGAATGACGCGGTTGAGAATGTTGTGGATTCTGCTGCTGTCTTAGAGATTCTTCTTCCTCCGTAAGGTCAAAGTGCGTAGGACCCTCATGCATATGCTATGGTTCCCTACTTACAAGCCTTGAAGACTTTCTTTGGAAAGATATTCTCACAATCTTAGAGAGATTCCAAACTCGATTCGTGAGAAAGATGAAAACTTTGAGGATTAAACTACAGAGTAAAAGTAAGAAGGCGATGTTCTGTGCTTCTAGGGTTTGTGAGTAAAATAGAAGAAGACAAACAGTATATAAAGTAATCGAAATAGGGTATATGAATCGCTGTAAAAGGAAAAATAGAAAATGCCTTTTAAAAAATAACTGTCTTTTTGAAAATAGATAACTGTAAAAAAGATAACTTCTTTTCCGAAAAGGAATGATTGCTATAATTACAAGAACTTGGAAAAATAACATCAATCAATTGCAGATTAATAGACAATCGTGCCTTTTCGAGATTTCATCCAAACGATGAGTTTCTAAAATTGAAATAACTTACTGTCGTGATCCTTGATCTTTTGTGTTTGAGCATCTTTAGATTTTTATTCCTGAGTTTGAGCTTCTTTAAACTTTAAGATATTAAGTCTGGAACGAATAGACTCAAATTGACTTTTCTCCAGAGGTTTTGTAAATATGTCCGCCAGTTGATTCTTTGAGTCAATAAATTGAATCAATACTTCTCCATTTTGAACATGGTTTCTAATAGAATGATGTTGAATCTCTATATGCTTTGCTCTTTAATGAAGAATTGGATTTTTGGTGAGATTAATCGCGCTGGTGTTGTCACATTTGATTCAGTGCATGAATCTTTGATTCCAAAATCTCCTAGCTTTTGTTTTATCCATAAGATTTGAGAACAACAGCTTCCAAGAGCCACATACTCTACTTCTGCTGTTGAAAGAACTACAATACTTTTCTTCCTTAAAAACCAAGATACTGTCCTATTACCAAGCAATTGACAAGTGCCCGAGGTACTCTTTTTATTAACTCTGCATCTTGCTAGATCTGCATTTGAGTATCCAAGGAGAGTAAAGTCTCATTCTTTAGGATTCTAGAGACCCAAATTAGAGGTTGTTGCAACGTATTTGATGATGTGTTTTGCAACGCTTAGATGAGATTCCTTGGGATCTGATTGAAATCTGGCACAAATGCAAACACTAAACAAAATGTCAAGTCTAGAAGCAGTAAGATAAATAAGTGAACCAATGATACTCCCGTACAACTTTTGGTCAACTTTCTTTCCTCCTTCATCTTTGTCCAGCTTCAAAGAACTTGACATTGGTATATTAGTCTTTTTGCAATTCTCCAAACCGAATTTTTTGATGAGTTCCTTAGCATATTTTTCTTGGTGAATGAAAGTTCATTCTTTCAATTGTTTTACTTGTAGTCCGAGAAAGAAGGATAGTTCACCCATCATGCTCATCTCGAATTCATCCTGTATAGACTTAGAGAATTTCTTGCATAGATTTTTGTTAGGTGATCCAAAAATCATATCATCAACATAGATTTGAACAAGTAAAAAAATTTTACTTTCTCTTTTTATAAACAAGGTAGTGTCTACTTTACCTTTAACAAAGCCATTTTGGATTAAAAACTTACTTAACTTGTCATACCAAGCTCGAGGTGTTTGCTTTAAACCATATAGTGCTTTTTTCAGTTTGAATACAGAGTCCGATTTCCTTGGGTCTTCAAAACTGGGATGTTGTTCCACATAGACTTTCTCTTGGATAAATCCGTTTAGGAATGTGCTTTTGACGTCCATTTGGAATAACTTGAAATTCTTATAACAAGCAAAAGCAAGTAGTAATCTAATTGCTTCTAACCTTGCTATTGGTGCGTAAGTCTCATCATAGTCTATTCCTTCTTCTTGCGTATATCCTTTGGCCACAAGTCTTGCTTTGTTCCTTATAACTTTTCCTTTTTCGTCCATCTTGTTCCTGAAAACCCATTTAGCTCCAATAATAGATTTACCTTTTGGTTTAGGAGTTAGTTCAAACATCATTAATCCTAAACTGCCTGAGTTCTTCTTGCATAGCTTCAATCCAGCTTTCATTAGATAAAACTTCCTCTATGCATTTGGGTTCTATTTAAGAAATAAGAACCACAACGCTAGACTCTTCATGCCTTTTGGATCTTGTACGAATCCCTTCATTAATGTCATCAATAATGAGTTCTTTAGGATGACTGGACTTATGCTTCCAGTTGTTGGTTGGTTTGACAAACTGATCTTTTTCTTCATTTGTTTCTTCAACATTCGTTTTTTGTTGATCTTCTGAAGTTTGAGCTGCTTTTGGGGATTTAGACTTTGTAGAGTTTGGAGCAGGTTCAGATTCTTCAGGTTGAGTCTGGATCGATTGATTTTGTATAAGGTCTTGAAATTTGACATTCATCGATTCCTCCACCGATTGAGTCTTTTTGTTGTAAACATTGTAAGCTTTGCTGGTGGTTGAATATCTAAGGAAGATGCCTTCATCTGATTTTTCTTCAAACTTACCAATTCGATAATTTGCATTTTTCAATATAAAACATTTATAACCAAACATATGAAAATATGAAATAATTGGCTTTTTTTTTTCCTTTGAACAACTCATAGGGAGTTTTCTCTAGAATAGGTCTTAAGAAGATTCTATTAATAATATAACATGTTGTGAAAACTGCTTCAACCCAAAAACGAGAAGAAATGTTGCTTTCAATTAAAAGTGTTCTAGCAATTTCTTGCAACGATCTATTCTTTCTTTCCACAATTCCATTCTGTTCTGAAGTGTATGGAAAGGAGAACATATGCTGAAAACCAGATTCATCACAAAATTTAACAAAGTCTTGATTTTCAAACTCACATCCATGGTCTGTTCGTATGCTTGAAATAACACACACTTTCTCATTTTGTACTTTCTTAGCAAACTTTATGAAATAAGAAAAAGTTTCAGATTTACTTGCCAGGAAATATACCCAGGTAAATCGTGAATAATCATCCACTATTATTAGGCAATATTTCTTTCCACCAATGCTCCGAGTCCTAATTGGTCCGAAAAGATCCATATGTAGGAGTTGCAGTACACGATTAGTGGAAACTTGATTTATTGATTTGAAAGAATTTATAACCTATTTTCCCAATACACATGGTGTGCATAATTATGATTTTTGGTATGTTAGGTTGGGTAGTCCACGAACAAGCTTCTTTGTAGAGATCTTGGCTATTTGCTTCATGTTGATGTGGCTAAGTTTTCTATGCCAGAGATTAGCTTCCTCTTGAACTGAAATTAGACATTGAGATTTTTCTGGTTTGATGTCCAAAAGATAGATGTTCCCATGTCTTCGTCCCATGAAAGTCTAAGAGAAATCTTTACTAGTTCCTGAACATATTCCTTTTTGAAAGTTGATTTTGAAACCTGTGTCGCACAGTTGGCTGATACTCAGCAAGTTGTAGTTGAGTCCTTCCACTAAGGAAGCGTTGTTGATTGTGAGACTTCTAATCTTTGATGTTCCGCATCTGACAATTCTGCCTTTGCTATTTCCACCAAAAGAAACTTTTCCATCATTAACTTGCATAAACTTTATGAAATAACTTGAGTCTCCTGTCATATGTCTTGAGCATCCACTATCCAAGTACCATTTGACATTTTTCTTGATAGTGACCTGCATTTAAAAAAGAAACTCAAGTTTTCTTTGGTACTCATACTTTCTTGGGTCCAATGGAGTTAGTGCAATATACGGTCTTTGCCCAAACCTTCTTAACTAGTTTCCAAACCATAGGACATTCTTTCTCAAAATGTTCTGAGTTGTTACACTTAGAACATTTAAGAGCACTACGGCCAACATGTTTTACAAAGACTTTTTGAAAATGATTTCTATAAAAGTCTTGTGTAGGTCTTTGTTTGATCTTTTTCTTTACTTTTAGAAAATCAATTAAATGGATGGTTTCAGCAGTTATTCCCAAGCTTGATTTGTTAAAGTAAGGTTTTTGTGTTGAAAGAATCTTTTCCAATTTCTCAGATCCTATAGAATTTTTTTTTTGAAATGTTTGAAATATCAATTTTCAAAAGTGTATTTTCTTTTGAAAGAAAGTCTGCATTTTCTTTCAAAGTAATAAAAATTTTATCTAAATTTTCAAACTTTTCTTTCCAAACAATCTCTTGTTGCTTCAATGTAGAATTATCCCTTTTTAGTTCGGAAATCCTCTTGAGAGAGGTTTTGAGATTAAGACACAATTCATCAATATATTTAGAGACTTTAGTAGGAATTTTTAAATTACTTACCTCGATTTCACTGTCTGAGTCTGAGTTTGTATCCGTCTCGAGTTTGAATCTAATTCTGATTGTGCCATTAGACAAATATTAGCATAATCATCATCACTATTTTTGCATTCGATATCACTCCAAGTTTCTGCTTTGAGAGCCTTTTGTATTTCTCAGCTTTTCTTTTCTTTTTCTTCAGCAAGGGATAGTTGGGTTTGATGTGTCCATTTTTCTTGCATTCAAAACAAATCACATCTTTATTGGATTCATCATCCTTAGCTGATTTATTTTGAAACTTTTGAGAGCTTTGTTTCTTCCAATTGAATATTCTTCCCTTTTTGTTCAGTTTTTTTTTAACCTTCTTATCATGAGAGCAAGGTCTTCATCATCCATATCGTCTTTAGAATCTGTAACATCAGAATCATCATTAAATTTTAAAGCAATAGATTTTTTTACCTTTGGGATCTTCATCTTCATTGATTTGCTCCACTTCATAAGACTAAAGAGTGTCGATCAATTCGTCAACAGAGAGTGGCATGATCATTTGAGTTTCTCTTATTGAGGTCTTTACATGATTCCAATCTTTGGAAAGTCCATGCAATAGTTTGTTAACCTTCATGGGTCTTGAAATTGGTTGACCTTGATACTCAAGACCATTCACGATTTCTGTAAAACGACTAAACATGTCAGTGATAGATTCTCCTAGTTTCATCTTAAAGGTTTCATATTGACCGAGCAGAATATTGATTCTGGTTTCTTTCACTCAATCGATTCCTTCATAGGTGATGTGCAGCCTATCCCAAACTTCTTTAGTTGTTTCACAAGAAGATATTTTGTTATATTCAGTAGGAGATAATGCACAATATAAAGAATAAATTGCTTTTGCATCAAGAGCTTGTCTCTTGATTGTCTCTTCTTGAGTCATCTCGTTAGTCTCAACAGCTTCATTTTCCCTTTTTGAGATTGTTGTAGCTTTAGGAATAATTCCTTTTTCTACCACATCCCATTCCAGATGATCTTTCGATCTTAGGAAAGCTTTCATCTTGTTTTTCCATATGTTGTATTCATTTCCATTGAAATAAGGTGGTTTGGTGTTACTTTGCCTTTCAACCAAACCTGGAGCCAACATACTAGTCATGGATTTTTAACTCTGAAGTAAAAACACTTCAATTTAAATGAGTACACAGGCTCTGATATCAATTGAGATAGCTAGTACAAGCACTTAGAGGGGGTGAATAGGTGCATAAGCAACTTTTGCAGAATATAGTATAAAACTTTACTTTTAACTTGAGTTTGTTTAATAGTAGACTTTGAAAAGAAAATTAGATTTTAACAATCAAATAGAGTTACGAACAAAGTAAAAGAGTTCAGGGAAGAGAATAAGAACACAAGGTTTATAGTGGTTCGACTTAATCCAAGCCTGCATCCATTCTCATGCACTGACAGCCCACCGGTTGGATTTCATTATGAATCAAAAGAGTCGTTACAGTATTACATCATTGATTCCACAGTGTAGAGATTCTGCTACACTTCCTCAAGGTCTCACAAGAATCTAAATTCTCTTTTGAGTACAAATTTATGCTCAACAATCGAATCAATAAAGAACAATGAGCTTTAGACTTTGGAATTTTTCTATTGCGCACACTCTCGAATAACTAGAGCATCTTCTTTATATACTCCTCAATGCCTTCATAACCGTTGGCATCTTCCAAAGGAGTTCTTCCAATTTACTCGTTGAACAGAATCAATTAGGGAAATTTCGAGTTATTTAAGGAATGTGATGATAGCCCACCAATTCTGCTCGCCCATACAATAGGGATCTAGGTTTTCATAAGTAAAACCTTCCAAATATACTTCGCCAATCAATGGATCCAAATTATTCAAATTAAATTCAAAACAAATAATAGATCTTGAGATGTTATCTCCAACTGTGTGATCTTCTTTAGCTACTCAAATGAAATCCTTAAAGAAATACTCGATTCTGGATAAGTCTTCTTTGATGGTCTAGAAACTGTCAATGATGGCAGACTTTAAATCTTGAGTCTGGCGATCTGGTGGTCTTCATACTTTGACGAAAGAATCTGTAAGTCTTTAGACTAGATTGATGGAAACATTTTGTTAGCTTCAAAACAAATAAGGAAGTTTTCTCCAACAATAAGGTATCTAAATATATTGATGAATTGTGCTTAAATCTCAAGTCTACTCTTAAAAGGATCTTCAAACTAAAAAAGAAGAATTTATGGCTTATGCAATGGGATCTTTCTCAAAAAGAAAATTTTGAAATTTTGCAAAAATATTTTTACAAACAAAAGAAAGTCAAGATTTACTTGTCAAAGAAAATAATTCTTTAAAGAAAGAATTTTCAAATATCTCGACAAAATTTTCAAAGGATTCAAAAACATTAGAGTATATCCTTTCCATACAAGTACCTTATTATAACAAGTCGGGATTTGGTTTCAATAGGGTAAGTGATTCTCTAATAGACTTTCCTAAAGTTAAGGAGAAACTTAGATAAAAACCTCATAGACTCGTTTATAAATAACATTTTCAAAGAATTTTTGTAAAACCAGTTGGCCAATGGAGATTCAAAACACTTTGAGAATAAATGTCCTAAAACCTAAAGATTAATTAAGAGAGAGTGGATAAAAACAACATACTCTACTAACTTTCATGGACCCAAGAAAATTTGGGTACCAAAGAAAGGATCAATTATTTTTGTAGGGAATAAAGAAAAAGAAGAAAGAGAATTTGGTAAGAAATGTAATTTTTTTTTTTTTTTTAATTCTCAATTTGGGTTGGGTACATAATTTTTAAATTCTCATTATACTTATTATTCAATATATCCTCTTTGTGCCTTGGGTGATTCGAACTTTATTATGACTGTATTCTGTGATTGGTTTTATTGAAGGAAGAATTGTGTGATATATATTTATTATGAGTTGAGATTTGATTTAATACGTGTGATTATTTTTTATATCTTGCTTAGAGACAATTGAGTTTGTTTGATTTGATTTTATGCTCTCAGATTTTGTCATATTTTGCAAAGTAAAAATCTGTTCTACAAAATATTAATTCATTATACAAGATATTCTTTCTTAAATACTTTATTAATATGATTTTAGAAATAATATTTGATTACTTATGGAGATTGCATATTTTTCTCTAATGTCAAGGAAGGATCCAAATTCATGGATACCAAAAAGCAAATGAGTTTATTGTAGGAAATTTTATAAGGGAAGAATGATTGCGAATCTATGCAAATTTAGGTGCAATCAAAAAAGTATCTCATGCGAAGATTGGCAATGATCATTTTTAATCAATGATATCTTTCAAACATATACCTCTGTTATACAAGAATTTACAAGTGGCAAAAGTATAAGTTTGGAAAGCTTGATTAATTTTTTTTTTTTGAGATTATGTATTATTTTCTGTAGTCTCAAAAAACTCTCATTCTTGTGCAAAGTTCTTGCAAATTATTGAGCTCGTCCCTAATGTGTCATACGAAAGGTTGAGTAGCTTTGAATTTAAATATTTGATAGTCTTATATATGCTATTCAATGTATTTATTTGAAGAAAGGACATTATATATTACGTGGATATTATAACAACGTATTTGTGTAAAAAGTTTGTTGAGTTTATGCAGATTGAATTTGAGACAAGCTTGATTGAAGAAAACAAATTTCTACCTCGAATTTCAAAAATTAAATGATCGTTGCAGATGTTGTTGCTACGAAGGAAATAAAGGAACAATGTTCAGTTTAATGTGCACAAGCTGCAATAAGTGCTATTCGCAAATATTGTTATAATGATAGGGGAAGAAAGTAAATCTAAAAGAAAGGGATAGATCGTGATCACCTCAAAAAAGGCAACTAATTGAGGGGAGCATTGATTAATTATGGAAAAATATTTTTAAAGTGATCATGATCTTGATTATTATGGAAGGAAGGAAAAAGTAAATGTGTTAGAACTTATTAAGCTCTACAAAATCTGATTAGTGTATCTTTTATTACTTTTTGTCATTAACATATCTCTTAATTACATTGTCGTTTTATTATGACAAAAATAGTAAGTGAATTTTATAATGCATTCATGATTTTTACTAGATATTTGCTGATATATATGATTGAAGTGAGCTATATTACATATATTTGGTGTTCAACTTATTTTGTAGAAGCTGATGTTTCTAGAAATTGTGTTTCATGCAAGATATATTTGTTATCCCTTTATATTCTCTAAGTGATGCCATTTCCATTGTTATCGCTTTTTGATTATGACAAAACGGGGGAGAGAATATAAATATGCATATGTGTTGATATTATTTATTGAGCTGCAATTATCTTTCTATATATAATTATGCTCGATCTATTTACTATCTTATGCTAGTTTCTAATTCGAATTACATTATTTGAATATCTCATATTTAAAAACTATTTATATGCTTAAGATTACCCTAATTTATTAATATCTTTAAAAGCGTGTTTACACATCTGTATATTCAGAGATTATTTTGTCATCATAAGAAAATGGGAGATTGTTAGGGAAATCTCTTATGATAATTTGAAGATGACAAAACAAATCAAAGGTTACTTACGTGTTTAATGATTAAGTATTAGACTATGCAGATGATATAATGTGTAAATGACATTATCAAAGATTATACTTGGAAAAACTAGAAGATAGACTTTATGTTGAAGCTGAACTTATTTAGACTGTGTCTAGATTTTAAGGTTAAATATGTTAAAAAGCAGAATATGTTCAGACTTATGTCTAGATTATAAAGTCTACTTCAGACGAAAGACACTAGACATTGCATACAGAACGAGACACAAGTCTAGAACGTGACAAGGTCCAAAATGAGACATATGATCCAAAACGTGACGAATCAAGTTTAGAACATAGTATATTAAGAACGAGACAATTTAGCACATGACACAAGTCCCAAACGTACAACGACTAGTGATCGAGTTTGGATTTTGCATCAAGATAGATTTGATTGACTTAATTTAATTGATTAACAATTAGATTTTGAAGACAAGAACTTTCGAAATGAAGAAGCTCTACTTATGGAAACCAAGATTTTATTTGTATGGGCGATTAGAATCAACTTGAGATTCTACTTCTGTCACTCGACGGCTACTAAATCTTTTTGATATAGATCTATCTAATGGGTAGATTGGAAAACGATCTTCTAGATACTATCCAACGACTAGTTTGGAAGTAGAGAAATATTAAAGGAGATCAAAGACCGATGAGCAAGTAACAGACGAAGCGTAGAATCTAGAATTACAAAGTCTGAGCGAACTTCGATCATACACTTGTCTTTCGTGAGCTTAAACATTTGTGATCGTGAGAGAAATACCAAAATAGTGATTTCATGAGATAGTGTGATCTACTATTGACTGTTTGCACTCAAAATTGTAATCTCTTGTTGATCATATAGTATAATCTAACTAGTAGGTTGTCAGCGTAGGAGAGTGGATGTAGGCTTGATCTAAGCCGAATCACTATAAATTTCGCGTGCAATCTTCTCTTCTCTCAACTCATATTATTTAAGTTGTTGCATACTTACAGGTTATTTCAGAAGTCTATTCCATTGTATAACAAATTCTGAACATCTAACAAAAATTCGATGGCTCATTTATCAGACTTTGATCTTTATTTAGACTTTACTCAAAACTTATTTTATTCTGCATTTATTTATCAAGATTTTTTCTAAACACATATTCACCTCCTTTAGGTGTTCGCACTAGCATTATCAATAGCTATTGATAAAAAAGATTATAAATTTAATATCTGATGAGAATATACTAGAATGATAATATTCATTATATTTCTCTTCAAATTTATTATCTTACAATATAATTTAAAGATTATAATGGGATTAGTTAAATATTTAATATAATATACATAAATCCTTGTTCGATTTTAGTATAGGAATCGGGGAACTCCATTTTACATGATTGTCCTAGGCCGCTCCATCTTCTCATGCTCGTCACTCTTGGATTAATCAATTGGCAAAATTAAATGTGAAGATGACTTATTGTTGGACATTAGGTTCTTATTAATTTGGAAAAAATTAGCAAACTATATCCAAATGAATTATAATGGACTTGAATTGCGTATTTATATTTAAAATTAATCCTTTTAACAATTTCACTCCCAATTTAAGAGCCAACTCGAAGAGGGAGTGCCGGCCTCAACCTTGGGTCATGTTGTGATTGAGAAGGTCTATTTACGTATTCATGTGTATCTCTGTCTATGATTTCATAATAATCCTTAGATGACTATCTATGTGGTTATTTTCTTCATTTTCCTTTCTTTGATGACTAGTTTCCCCATCCAAATATTACCTCAGCTGCTCCTTGGAGCATCTTCACAGTTAATCATCCGATCATGTGAAATTTACCACGACCAACTCATGTTAAAGGAAATAATAAACAAAAAAAATATTCGTACAATCACAAGCCAAAGAAAAAAGAAAGAAAAAGCTTGGGGAGGGAGTAGGTTTAGTCTAATATGGTTCTAGACGCGCTCCAATAGAATTAAGATGCGATCCCACCCTTCCAAAAAAGCCAACGATCCTACCTTTGCCTGGTTTTGGGGGGATGCAAAATTTCTCATCCTTTGACCCTTCTTTCCTCCCAAACAGCCTGTAAGTGGTCTCCGTGGTACGTATTCTCAAGTTGTGGATGATAGTGTTAGGACTGTTTCCATTTTTGTTAATCAAACCCGATATTGAAACCAGACGCTCCTTGGGATAATCCAGCCTGATCTGCAAGAACAACAGGGCGAAACATAATTTTACTTGTGAAAACATAACGAAGGTTCAAGATATAGGATGCCAAAAGAAGTGCCCTTAGTCTTTTATGAAAAGATACTGTGCTACATGAAGTCGAGAACGACTGTGAAGAGCAACGTGTAAACCTGAACGACGTCCAGACACGCAACAGGCTCTAAAGACAAAAGAGAGAGACGGAAAGATTGAGGTATGGACTAACCTGCCAGCTAGATGAGGTTTTGCTACCATGATGAGAGCACTGGACTAAGGAACCATTGTTATCGTATATAATCCCTATGCCGCAGGCTCCGTGGCCGGCGAAATGAATATTAATCTCCCTCACATCAGTATGCACTCCGTCGTCCCATGGAATGCCACCAGAGCCTCCAAAGGTTCCAATGGTTTTAAAAGGATACATGTGTGATATGGGCTCCGCATACACTCCTATGGAATTGAGAGTATCCCTGCATCTTCCATAAAAGCCGATGATTTTGCTTCGGGTCGGTGGATACCAAAAGTACTTCTCCTTCTCCTCGCCAAAGGGACCGTGTGTTCTTGTATTGCTATGAAATGTAAGCGATTGAACGATAGCGTTTTCGATGTTGTTGTGACCATCCTCTCGCTTGTATCCGGAGACCGATGTCAAGTACTCCCGTGGATAATCCAATCTAACCTGTGCAATCTCGAAAGTATCTCTTAAAATTGGATAAGTGGAGGAAATAAGACCCAATTGTAAAGTTTAAATTGTGAGCACACACTAGAAACATTGTCTCGAAGGATTAGATATGAGTAAGCAAACGACAACCAATCAAAGAGCGGAAAAAGAAATACTAACCCTGGTGACCTTGGCATTGTCTTCTTTACTGTAGCCACCGTGCATAACTGAGCAAATTTGTTCACCACTCTTGTCATACACTAACATAACGTAACGGAGAATATTGTTGTAATTTACCTCAATTTCCCTTACACCGGTGAATTTCCCATCATCCCAAGCACGTCCCCCGAGGCCTCCAAATGGCCCAATTGATTTAATTGGGTAGAGATGTGAGGTCAGTTCAAAATATGCTCCAATTGCTTCAAGATGTACTATACTCCTCCCATAAAATCCAACAATTTTGCCACCCGTTGCGGGAGATGAGAAGTGTGTTGCCCCATTTTCATCACCGATAGGTCCGATCATTTTTTTGTTAGTTTGAAACGTGAGTGACTTAATGCCTTCATCAGAAAAACACCCGGATATTGAAGTCAAATACTCATCTGGATCATGTATTTTGATCTACAATAATAGACGTAACCATCATATTCATGATTTAAGTCTCGAAACAATCTCCCACTTACAGAGGCTATAAAAGTTTCTTATGGATTTACGAAGCATATGTATGTATGGGAACATACCGTATGGATCTCCACGTTCCGTACTATGTGGAAGTAGTTTATCTCAAAGCCACCATGTGTCCCTGATTGCCACAATTCTTTACTCTCCTCTTCATACTGAAACGTGATTGATCGGATCCATGGCCCTATATCTGCTTGAAATTCAACAACGATTTTCCTTACATTGGTATGCTTATTGCCATCATCCCAAAAAGATGCATCCGAACTCCCAAATAACCCCACTGACTTAAAGGGATAGAGCTTGTTGGAGTACAGCTCTACAAGTGCTTCAATAGATTCAAGAAAATCACCACTTGTCCAGGAAAAGCTAATAACTTTCCCAACTTCCAATGGTAAGGAGAAGTACTCGCCTTCCTCTCTGCCAATGGGTCCCAATATTCTTCTGGTGGTTCGAAATGTGAGTGAGTTGATTAGAGTGCCACATGTTGGAGAAATCTTCTTGAAGTGTTTTGAAGCTGACAAAACATTTCCATCAGTCTAGTCTGAAGGTTTGCAGACTCTGCTATTTAAAGTCTGAAAACCTCCGGACAGCCAGACTCAAGACTCAAAGTCTATCATCATTGATAGTCTCTAATCCGTTGAAGAAAGGTTATCCAGGACTGGATGTTTCATTAAAGATATGACATTATCGACTGGAGAAGATCTCTTGGCTGGAAAAGATATAACGGAATCCTTTGATTGATCGAGATTGACTCGAAAATTAAGGATCCGATGATTGCCTAAATATTCTTGGAAGGTTCTACTTATGGAAACCGAGATCCTGATTGTATGGGTGAACATGATTGATGGGCTATCGACATGTTCCTTTAATAGCTTGAATAATCTTCTTAATTGATTCCGTCCAATGGGTAGATTGAAGGAATTCCTTTGGTAAGTGCCAATGGGTATGATGGCAAGAAGGAATATATAAGGAAGACGTTCTAAGTTGTTCGAGGTGTGCGCGATAAAAGAATTCCAAAGTTTGAAGCTTCCCGTTGTTTAGACAATTCTTTTTGAGCGAAATCTTGTACGCGAAAGAGAGTCTATATTTGTGAGAAAACCTTGAGGAAGTGTGGTAGAACATCTACACTGTGGAATCAAGGAAAAGTTGTGCTGTAACTTCTCTTTTATTCATAGTGAAATCCAGCCGGTGGGCTGTCAATGTGGAAGAGTGGACGTAGGCTTGGAATAAGCCAAACCACTATAAACCTTGTGTTCAATTTTCTCTTCCTTACTCTCTTTACTTTGATCGTACTTTATTTTGTTAATCAATAGAGAACTTCCTTTCTATCGGTTGCCTAGAATCGTTTCCGTATCTCGATAAATTGTTTGTGCACCTATTCACTCCCCTCTAGGTGCTTATACTAGCTATCTCAATTGGTATCAGAGCTCATGTACTCACTTTGTTTGAAGTATTTTACTTCAGAGTTAAAGATCCATGGCTAGTATGTTGGCTCCAGGACTGGTAGAAGGGCAAAGCAATACCAGATGGCCTTACTTTGATGGAAATGATTACAACATATGGAAAAACAAGATGAAGGCGTTCTTAAGATCAAAGGATCCTCTAGAATGGGACGTTGTAGAAAAATGAATCATTCCTAAAGCTGTATCTGTCTCAGAAAGAGAAAAAGACACTGTTGAGTCTAGCGAAATGACTCAGGAAGAGATAATCAAGAGACAAGATCTTGATGTAAAAGCAATATATTCTTTATATTGTGCTTTATCACCTATTGAATATAACATAATATCTTCTTGTGATACAGCCAAAGAAGTCTGGGATAGATTACACATTACTTACGAAGGAACCGATCGAGTGAAAGAGACTAGAATCATCATTCTTCTTGGTCAATACGAAGCCTTCAGAATGAAATCAGAAGAATCTATAACTGACATGTTTAGTCGTTTTACAAAAATCGTGAATGGTCTTGAAAATCAAGGTCAACCAATTTCTGATCCCATGAAAGTAAACAAGCTATTGCGTGGACTCTCCAAGGATTGGAATCACATAAAGACCTCAATCAGAGAGACCCAAAGAATTATGCCACTGTTTGTCGATGAGTTGGTTGGGACCTTTCGAGATAGCTAGTATAAGCACCTAGAGGGGGTGAATAGGTGCACAAACAATTTATCAAGATACGGAAGCGATTCTTAGGCAAACAATAGAAAGGAAGTTCACTTTTGATTAACAAAATGAAATACGATCAAAGTAAAGAGAGTAAGGAAGAGAGAATTGAACACAAGATTTATAGTGGTTTGGCTTATTCCAAGCCTACGTCCACTCTTCCACACTGACAGTCCACCGGCTGGATTTCACTATGAACAAAAGAGAAGTTACAGCACAGCTTTCCTTAATTCTGAGATAGCTAGTATAAGCACCTAGAGGGGGGTGAATATGTGCACAAACAATTTATCGAGATACAGAAGCGGTTCTAGGCAGCCGATAGAAAGGAGTTCACAAAATGATTTACGATCAAAGTAAAGAGAGTGAGGGAGAGAAGATTAAACATGGGGTTTATAATGGTTCGGCTTATTCCAAGCCTACGTCCACTCTTCCGCATTAACAGCCCACCGGTTAAATTTCACTATGAACAAAAGAGAAGTTACAGCTTAACTTTTCCTTGATTTCACAATGTAGATGTTCTATCACACCTCCTCAAGGTTTCTCATGAATATAGACTCTCTTTTGTATACAAGTATTCGCTCAAATGAATTGTCTAAATAACAAGGAGCTTCAAACTTTGAAATTTTTCTATCGCGCACACCTCAACAACTTAGAACGTCTTCTTTATATACTCCTTTATGCCATCATACCCGTTGGCACTTACCAAAGGAATTCCTCCAATCTACCCGTTGGACGGAATCAATTAGGAAGATCATTCAGCTATTAAAGGAACGTGTCGATAGCCCATCAATCATGTTCGCCCATACAATCAGGATCTCGATTTCCATAAGTAGAACATTCCAAGAATATTTAGGCAATCATCGATTCCTTAATCTTCGAGTCATTCTCGATCAATCAAATAATTCCGTTGTGTCTATTCCAGCTACGAGATCTTCTCTAGTTGATAAGGTCAAGCCCTTAACAAAACATCCAGTTCTGGGTAACTTTTCTTCAACGGATTAGAGATCAATGAGGATAGACTTTGAGTCTTGAGTCCGGGCTGTCCGGAGGTCTTCGGACTTTAAATGGCGGAGTCTGCAAACCTTCAAACTAGACTGATGGAAACGTTTTGTCAGCTTCAAAATGCTTCAAGAGGATTTCTCCAACAATCTCTCCCTTTTTTATGGTGACAAAACTTTCCTGCAGATTTGGACAACTTTGGCCTGCAAAACATTTCTCAAACACATATGCATATCTTATAGAGATAAATGGCTAAATGAATAACACTAGAATCTGCAACCATAGAAAATAGGTTAGTCTAATAAGTGATAAAGCCATCCATAAGATACCAATGATAGTTAATAAAAGCAGTCAAGTCCAAGTCTAGTTCAGTTCTCATCCAAACACAAAAACAAAGTTCAAACAATCCACAAAATCAAACAACCTGTCAACAAACCACACGATTAAAAGTTCAAATCTTGCATCTCTCCCCCTTTTTGTCAGCATTAAAAAGGTTGAGATGGAATAAAGTTAAGATTGCTTGGGAACGCGGACAAGCTGGAAATCTCCCATAGACTGAACGATGCCTTCCAGCCTTTTCAAGTCTTCCTTCAGTTGTGCGATCTCTTCACCCTTGGTATTGGCCTGATTCTGAACAGAGAGGGCTTGGATTTTATCATTCAATGAACATGAAGAAACTTGACCCACAGTTTGCAAGTTTTGAACCTCGCATCCCAAGGCATAAATTTGACCTCGCATCTCCAAGAGAATATCCATGATTCTCGCGAAAATCTGCTGCATTATCGGTCCCGAGTACTTGCTTGGCTCGATCGATGGAGTAAATGCATTTACGACGGTAGATCGCGGGTTTGGCGATGAAATTTCATGACCTTCTTCTGGAAATTGAGAGGCATAGACGTCCTCTGGGTCTGCAGGTGAGCGACTGACTCCTTTACTTGCATCAGGATATGAGGACGTTCCTCTTTTCTCTTGATCTCCTCTTGTTTCCATGCCTACAGGTGGAGAAGAGTGTTCATCAGGTTCTCCTTCTTCTCATCTTTCTTCTTTTGTCTCAACTCTTTCCTTCTCAGCTTCTCTTTCTTCTTCTTTCTTCTCCTCTGCTTCCTTCATCCTTGTTTCTTTTCCCATTTGTTCCGATTCTTTCTCTGGAACAGGACGACTTAAGTTCTTCAAAGCCATTGCAGAGATGGTGAGATTTTCATCATCATCTTCATCTTCAACAATAAGAGCTCTTCTTTTCGGTTTTGAAGCAACCAAGGGCTCCTTTCCTTTCCGCTTTGATGAAGAAGAGGGTTGATGAGCTTTGAGTGGAGTCTTCTCCTTGAATTTCTCCAATGCCTTGGTCAATTCCTTCAGATGCATCTTGGTCACCATTTTCAGTCCTACCACCATATGATTACACAATCGAACACAAAAGATTTGCGGAGGCTGAATATTGAGATGTCTGAATAACTTCGTCACAAGACTTGGGTAAGGAAGTTGACCTCTGTCCTTCATCATGGCTCTATACATGTTGAACATAACAGTGTGAGGAAGAGAAAACCTTTTCCCAGTGAGAATGGCATACATCAGCGTTGCCTTTGAACTTGAAACATCAGTTTTGGAAGTTGATTTTGGTCGAAGGCAATTGATCACAATCTTGTGAAGCAAGATGTTGAATGCACTCATCCTTAAGTAGGAAATATTTTCCTCTGTTCTCCTGTCCTTGACAAGTTCCAATGTAGCACCAGCAATAGAAACTTTGATAGATTGATATCTTTCCCTCTTGACTCCCAACACATTTGCCAACATATCCATATCCACAACATAGTCTTGATCTTTGACACCAAAGGAAAATCTATTCGCATATAAAAAACTAAGATTTGAATAGAAATATGCGTTAGTTCAGTATAGGCCTCTGTAGTGTCGGAGCAGAACTTTTTCAGTTGAAGATAACCGAACTTTTCCCTCAAGTTCACATTTACAGCATCCGGAAAATCAAAATCCACACTCCTAGGGTTTATTACCCCACGCTTCAGCAATTTCGAGTACAAATTCTTTTGTTCCTTCGATCTGAACAAATCTCCTCTTTTTCCTCGACTTTCAATTGCAATACCCATTCTCGGTTGAAATTGACTGTACAATTTGTCATCATCATTCCCATCTACAGGATTTGGTCCCAAATCACAAGGATCACTCGGGACATTCGCAAGAGTTTCCTCAGCCAACCCTTTACGAGCAATTCCCAGACTTTCCATTCTTTGTAGAAAGATATATTCATTTCCATACCCCTTCTCTTTAATAAAATCATCGACATATTTCAAGGGAGTACGCGTTGCTTTTAAGGCACGATACAACTTATAAATAGAAGCGGGCTTTTGTCCTCTTACAGGGTCTGCATCCTCGATGATTTCTTCTTCTTGTTGATGATCAACACCTTGAGGGCTAGATGGAGGAGAGTGACGCTGCTGAGACTGTTGTGGGCTCGATTGTTGTTCGGGAGCCACATCTTCTTTGGTGAGATCGAGGTGTGTAGGCCCTTCACTCATTCGCCGTGGTCCCCCGCTTGCGATTCTTGAAGACTTTCTTGAAGACGACATCTTTCTTAGTTTTTGGAAGATTTCTTGCTTGACTTTCCCAAGAAAAATGACAACTTTTTCAAAGATTAAACAAGGGAAGAAAACGGGAATGGAGGATCGATGCTTTCTAGGGTTTTTGAGAGTAAAGTGAAGAGCAATCAACAGTACACGATCGGTAAAAAAGGAGGGATAAACGAAGCGTCACAAAGGAAAATAAAAAGATGCCTTTTCAAAATAACTGTATTTTTCCGCGAAAATAGTCATTTCAAAAATAACTTCCTTTTTGAAAATGAAACGATGCCGTAATTTTGTCGATTAAATATAGCAATAATTTAAACACAGTCTGACGATCGTACTTCTTCAAGATAAGATTCGAGAGAGAGAAAGAGAGACTAACTTACAGTCTGATGGTCATACCAAGACTAATTTAAAGTCTTATATGTTTGAGTCTGAAAGTCTCTAGACTTTGATTTCCTCATACCTCAAAATGTTGAGTCTGGAATGAATAGACTCAAATTGATTTTTCTCCAAAGACTTTGTGAATATATCCGTCAGTTGATTCTTTGAGTCAACAAATTGAATTGAAACATCTCCATTTTGAACATGGTCTCTTATAAAGTGATGTCGAATCTCTATGTGCTTTGCTCTTGAGTGGAGAATTGGATTTTTGGTGAGATTTATAGCGCTGGTGTTGTCGCAATTAATCTCCGTGCATGAGTCTTCAATTCCAAAGTCTCTTAGCTGTTGTTTTTTCCACAGAATTTGTGAACAACAACTTCCAAGAGCTATATATTCTGCTTCTGCTGTAGATAGAGCTACTGTACTTTGCTTTCTTGAAAACCAAGACACTGTCCTGCCTCCAAGTAGTTGACAAGTACCCGAGGTGCTCTTTCTATCGACTCTGCATCTAGCAAGGTCTGCGTCTGAATATCCAAGAAGAGTAAAGTCTCCCCTTTTTGGATACCAGAGACCAAAGCTTGATGTTGATGAAATATACTTGATAATACGCTTCGCAGCATTCAAATGAGATTCTTTTGGGTCTAATTGAAATCTGGCACAAATGCAAACACTAAACAAAATGTCAGGTCTAGAAGCAGTAAGATAAAGAAGTGATCCGATGATACTCTTGTACAACTTTTGATCGACTTTCTTCCCTTCTTCATCTTTGTCTATCTTCAAGGAACTTGACATTAGTATGTTAGCCTTTTTGGAATTGTCTAATCCAAACTTTTTGACAAGATCATTTGCATATTTTTCTTGATGAATGAAAGTTCCTTCCTCTAGTTGTTTCACTTGGAGCCCGAGAAAGAAGGTTAACTCACCCATCATGCTCATTTCAAATTCATCATGCATAGTCTCATAGAATTTCTTGCACAAACTTTCATTAGAAGATCCAAAAATAATATCATCCACATATATTTGAACAAGTAAAAAGCTTTTGCTTTCTCTTTTGATAAAAAGGGTAGTGTCTACTTTACCTTTAACAAATCCATTTTGAATTAAAAACTTACTTAATATGTCGTACCAAGCTCGAGGTGCTTGCTTTAAGCCATACAAGGCCTTTTTGAGTCTGAATACTGAGTCTAGTTTCTTTGGGTCTTCAAACCCTGGTGGTTGATCCATATAGACTTCTTCACAGATGAAACCATTTAGGAAAGCACTTTTGACGTCCATTTGAAATAACCTGAAATTTTTATGACAAGCAAATGCAAATAATAAATGAATTGCTTCTAACCTTGCTACCGATGCATAAGTCTTATCATAGCCGATCCCTTCTTCTTGTGTGTATCCCTTGGCCACGAGTCTAGCCTTGTTTCTTATGACTTTTCCTTTCTCATCCATCTTGTTCCTGAAAACCCATTTAGCTCCAATAATTGATTTACCTTTTGGTTTATGAGTCATCTCCCAAACATCATTAACTTTGAATTGTCTGAGTTCTTCTTGCATAGCTTCAATCCAGCTTTCATCGGATAAGGCTTCTTCTATGCTCTTGGGTTCTATTTCAGAAATAAGAGCCACAACACTAGACTCTTCTCGCCTTTTGGATCTTGTGCGGATTCCTTCATTGATGTTGCCAATAATAAGATCTTTGGGATGACTGGACTTATGTTTCCATTTTTTGGTTAATTTATTAGATTGATGATCACTTCCTTCACTAGAATCTTCAACAGTCACTTGCTGCTGGTCCTTCAAAGTCTGAGCTGCTTCTTGAGAATTAGACTTTGTAGAGTCTGAGCAGATTCAGTCTCTTCAAAATGAGTCTCGAATATATTCATTTTATATAGAATCTTGGAATTTTACATTCATTGATTCTTCCACAGTTTGAGTCTTCTTGTTGTAGACTCTGTACACATTGCTTGTGGTTGAATATCCAAGGAAGATGCCTTCATCTGATTTTTCTTCAAACTTACCAACTTGATCATTTGCATTTTTCAATATGAAACATTTGCATCCAAATACATGAAAATATGAAATAATGGGCTTCTTTTCTTTGAATAATTCATAGGGGGTTTTTTCTAGAATAGGCCTTAGAAAAACTCTATTGATAATATAACATGATGTTGAAACTGCTTCAGCCCAAAACCGTAAAGAAATATTGCTTTCAATGAAGAGAGTTCTGGCCATTTCTTAGAGAGATCTATTCTTCCTTTCCACAACTTCATTTTGCTCTGGAGTATATGGAGAAGAGAACAAATGCTGTAAACCAGATTCATCACAGAATTTAGCAAAATCTTGATTTTCAAATTCACCTTCATGGTCTGTTTTTATGCTTGAAATAACATACCACTTTTCATTTTGAACCTTCTTAGCAAATTTTTCAAAGTAAGAAAAAGTTTCAGACTTACTTGCCAAGAAATATACCCATGTAAATCGTGAGTAGTCATCCACAATTACCAGACAATATTTCTTACCTCCAATGCTCTGCATTCTTGTTGGTCCGAAGAGATCCATATGCAAGAGCTGCAGTACACGGTTAGTCGAAACTTGATTTATTAGCTTAAAGGAATTTCTTACCTGTTTTCCCAATATACATGGTGTACATAGATCAAAATTTTGGTATGATGAATTAGGTAGACCACAAACAAGCTTCTTTGCTGAGATTTTGGCTATCTGCTTCATGTTGATATGCCCAAGCTTTTTGTGCCATAAGTTCGCTTCGTCTTGAATTGAGATTAGACATTACGATTCATCTGGTTTCATGTCTAAGAGGTAGATATTTCCATGTCTTCGACCCATGAAAGACTGAGTATTGTCTTTACTGGTTCCTAAACAAATACCCTCTTGAAAGTTAATTTTGAAACCGGCATCACAAAGCTGACTGATACTGAGCAAATTGTAATTGAGCCCTTCAACTAAAGAAACATTGCTTATTGTGAGGTTCCCAATCTTTACAGTTCCAAATCATACTATTTTTCCTTTCTTTGTTTCCTCCAAATGATACTTTTCCACCATTCACTTGAACAATCTTTATGAAGCAATTTGAGTCTCCTGTCATGTGTCTCGAGCATCCACTATCCGATACCATTTCACCTTTTTCTTGATAGTGACTCGCATTTAAAAAGAAACCCAAGCTTTCTTTGGTACCCATATTTTCTTGGGTCCTTTTAAGTTAGTCTGATATACGGTTTTTGCCCAGACTTTATTGACAGGTCTCCAAGCCATAGGACATTCTTTCTCAAAAAGATCTGCACTATTGTATTTTGAACATCTAAGAGCATTGCGACCTACTGGTTTTACAAAGTTACTTTCAAAATGATTTTTGTAAGCATTTCTTGTAGGTCTTTGCTTAATTCTTTCTTTTACTTTAGGAAAATCGATTAAATGAATAGTTTCAGTAGTCATTCCCAAACCAGATTTATTGAAATAAGTTCTTTGAACAGAAAGTATTTTCTCCAGTTTTTCAGATCCTAGAGAAAATCTTTTGAAAATATTTGAAATATCATTTTTCAAAAATGCATTTTCTTTCAAAAGATTATCTTCACTTTCTTTGAGAGAAGAAACATCATGGTCTAAGCATTTCACTTTTTCTTTCAAAACATTCTCTTGTTGTTTTAAAGTAGAATTTTCCTTTTTGAGTTCAGAAATTCTTTTAAGAGAAGTCTTAAGACTAAAACATAATTCATCAATGTATTTTGAAACTTTAATAGGGATTTTGAAATTACTTACCTCGAATTCACTTTCTGAATCTGAATCACACTCGGAGTTTGATTCGAGTCCGATTGTGCCATTAGACATATGTTGGCATAATCATCATCACTATCTTCACACTTTGTATCACTCCAGGTTTCAGCTTTGAGAGCCTTTTGATACCTTTCAGTTTTTCCTTTCTTCTTCCTCAGAAGAGGACAGTTGGGTCTGATGGGTTCCTTTTTCTTACATTCAAAGCAAACTACATCTTTGTTTGATTCATCATCTTCAGCAAACTTGGTATGTTGCTTTTGAAAACTTTGTTTCCTTGAATTGAATTTTCTTCCTTTTCTATTCAGCTTTCTGAATCTTCTTATCATGAGAGCAAGTTCTTCATCATCCATGTCGTCTTCAGAATCTGTTACATCAGAATTATCATTAGATTTTAATGCAATTGATTTCTTACCTTTAGGATCTTCGTCTTCATTGATTCGTTCTACTTCATAAGACTGAAGAGTCCTAACCAGCTCATTGACAGACAGTGGCATGATTCTTTGAGTCTCTCTGATTGAGGTCTTAATGTGATTCCAATCCTTGGAGAGTCCATGCAGTAGCTTGTTTACTTTCATGGGATCAGAAATTAGTTGACCTTGATTTTCAAGACCATTCACGATTTCTGTAAAACTACTAAACATGTCAGCTATAGATTCTCCTGGTTTCATTCTGAAGGCTTTGTATTGACCGAGAAGAATGTTGATTCTTGTCTCTTTCACTCGATCGGTTCCTTCATAGGTAATGTGTAATCTATCCCAAACTTCTTTGGCTGTATCACAAGAAGATATTATGTTATATTCAGTAGGTGATAAAGCACAATATAAAGAGTAAATTGCTTTTGCATCAAGAGCTTGTCTCTTGATTATCTCTTCCTGACTCATTTCGCTGGACTCAACAATGTCCTTTCCACTTTCTGAGACAGATGCGGCTTTATGAATGATTCCTTTTTCTACAACGTCCCATTCCAGAGGATCCTTTGATCTTAAGAATGCCTTCATCTTGTTCTTCCATATGTTGTAGTCCTTTCCATCAAAGTAAGGTGGTCTGGTGTTGCTTTGCCCTTCTACCAGCCCTGGAACCAATATACTAGCCATGGATCTTTTACTTTGAAGTTAAACACTTCAAACAAAGTGAGTACACGAGCTCTGATACCAATTGAGATAGCTAGTATAAGCACATAGAGGAGGGTGAATAGGTGCACAAACAATTTATCGAGATACAGAAGCGATTCTAGGCATCTGATAGAAAGGAGTTCACAAAATGATTTACGATCAAAGTAAAGAGAGTGAGGGAGAGAAGATTAAACACAGGGTTTATAGTGGTTCGGCTTATTCCAAGCCTACGTCCACTCTTCCACACTAACAGCCCACTGGCTGGATTTCACTATGAACAAAAGAGTTATAGCTCAGCTTTTCCTTGATTCCACAGTGTAGATGTTCTATCACACCTCCTCAAGGTTTCTCACGAATATAAACTCTCTTTTGTATACAAGTATTCGCTCAAATGAATTGTCTAAATAACAAGGAGCTTCAAACTTTGAAATTCTTCTATTGCGCACACCTCAACAACTTAGAACGTCTTCCTTATATACTCATTTATGCCATCATACCCGTTGGCACTTACCAAAGGAATTCCTCCAATCTACCCGTTGGACGGAATCAATTAGGAAGATCATTCGGCTATTAAAGGAACGTATCGATAGCCCACCAATCCTGTTCGCCCATACAATCAAGATCTCGGTTTCCATAAGTAGAACCTTCCAAGAATATTTAGGCAATCATCGATTCCTTAATCTTCGAGTCATTCTCGATCAATCAAAGAATTTCGTTGTGTCTATTCCAGCTATGAGATCTTCTCCAGTTGATAAGGTCAAGCCTTTAACAAAACATCCAATTCTGGGTAACCTTTCTTCAATGGATTAGAGACTGTCAATGAGGATAGAATTTGAGTCTTGAGTCTGGCTATCCGAAGGTCTTCATACTTTAAATGGCGGAGTTTGCAAACCTTCAGACTAGACTGATGGAAACGTTTTGTCAGCTTCAAAATGCTTCAAGAGGATTTCTCCAACAGATTCCACAGTGTAGATGTTCTACCACACTTCCTCAAGGTTTCTCACAAGTATAGACTCTCTTTTGTGTACAAGATTTCGCTCAAAGGAATTGTCTAAACAACAATGAGCTTCAGACTTTGGAATTCTTCTATCTCGCACTCCTCGAACAACTTCGAACGTCTTCCTTATATACTCCTTTATGCCATCATACCCGTTGGCACTTACCAAAGGAATTCCTCCAATCTACCCGTTGGACGGAATCAATTAGGAAGATCATTCGGCTATTAAAGGAACGTGTCGATAGCCCATCAATCTTGTTCGCCCATACAATCAGGATCTCGGTTTCCATAAGTAGAACCTTCCAAGAATATTTAGGCAATCATCGATTCCTTAATCTTCGAGTCATTCTCGATCAATCAAAGAATTTCGTTGTGTCTATTCCAGC
This sequence comes from Eucalyptus cladocalyx, assembly GCA_017140615.1. NCBI lineage: Eukaryota > Viridiplantae > Streptophyta > Magnoliopsida > Myrtales > Myrtaceae > Eucalyptus > Eucalyptus cladocalyx. Next base: position 19,187,009 of record CM029524.1, on the reverse strand, counting down.
TACGAGATCTTCTCCAGTTGATAAGGTCAAGCCCTTAACAAAATATCCAGTTCTGGGTAACCTTTTTTCAATGGATTAAAGACTGTCAATGAGGATAGACTTTGAGTTTTGAGTCTGGCTATCCGGAGGTCTTCAGACTTTAAATGGTGGAGTCTGCAAACCTTCGACTAGATTCGATGGAAACGTTTTTGTCGGCTTCAAAATGCTTCAAGAGGATTTCTCCAACAGATTCCACAAGTGTAGATGTTCTACCACACTTCCTCAAGGTTTCTCACAAGTATAGACTCTCTTTTGTGTACAAGATTTCGCTCAAAGGAATTGTCTAAACAACAAGGAGCTTCAGACTTTGGAATTCTTCTATCTCGCACTCCTCGAACAACTTCGAACGTCTTCCTTATATACTCCTTTATGCCATCATATCCGTTGGCACTTACCAAAGGAATTTCTCCAATCTACCCGTTGGACGGAATCAATTAGGAAGATCATTCAGCTATTAAAGGAACGTGTCGATAGCCCATCAATCATGTTCGCCCATACAATAAGGATCTCGATTTCCATAAGTAGAACCTTCCAAGAATATTTAGGCAATCACCGATTCCTTAATCTTCGAGTCATTCTCGATCAATCAAAGAATTTTATTGTGTCTATTCCAACTACGAGATCTTCTCTAGTTGATAAGGTCAAGCCCTTAACAAACATCCAGTTCTGGGTAACCTTTCTTCAATGGATTAAAGACTGTCAATGAGGATATACTTTGAGTCTTGAGTCTGGCTGTCCGGAGGTCTTCAAACTTTAAATGGCGGAATCTGCAAACCTTCAGACTAGACTGATGGAAACGTTTTGTCAGCTTCAAAATGCTTCAAGAGGATTTTTCCAACAGATTCTACAGTGTAGATGTTCTACCACACTTCCTCAAGGTTTCTCACAAGTATAGACTCTCTTTTGTGTACAAGATTTCGCTCAAAGGAATTGTCTAAACATCAAGGAGCTTCAAACTTTGGAATTCTTCTATCTCGCACTCCTCGAACAACTTCAAACATCTTCCTTATATACTCCTTTATGCCATCATACCCGTTGGCACTTACCAAAGGAATTCCTCCAATCTACCCGTTGGACGGAATCAATTAAGAAGATCATTCAGCTATTAAAGGAACGTGTCGATAGCCCATCAATCATGTTCGCCCATACAATCAGGATCTCGGTTTCCATAAGTAGAACCTTCCAAGAATATTTAGGCAATCATCGATTCCTTAATCTTCGAGTCATTCTCGATCAATCAAAGAATTTTGTTGTGTCTATTTTAGCTACGAGATCTTCTCCAGTTGATAAGGTCAAGCCCTTAACAAAACATCCAGTTCTGGGTAACCTTTCTTCAATGGATTAAAGACTGTCAATGAGGATAGACTTTGAGTCTTGAGTCTGGCTGTCAGGAGGTCTTAAGACTTTAAATGGCGGAGTCTGCAAACCTTAAGACTAGATTGATGGAAACGTTTTGTCAGCTTCAAAATGCTTCAAGAGGATTTCTCCAACAGATTCCACAATGTAGATGTTCTACCACACTTCCTCAAGGTTTCTCACAAGTATAGACTCTCTTTTGTGTACAAGATTTCGCTCAAAAGAATTGTCTAAACAACAAGGAGCTTCAGACTTTGGAATTCTTCTATCTCGCACTCCTCGAACAACTTCGAACATCTTCCTTATATACTCCTTTATGCCATCATACCCATTGGCACTTACCAAAGGAATTCCTCCAATCTACCCGTTGGACGAAATCAATTAGGAAGATTATTTGAGCTATTAAAGGAACGTGTCGATAGCCCATCAATCATGTTTGCCCATACAATTAGGATCTCGGTTTCCATAAGTAAAACATTCCAAGAATATTTAGGCAATCATCGGATCCTTAATCTTTGAGTCAATCTCTCAATCAAAGGATTCCGTTATGTGTTTTCCAGCCAAGAGATCTTCTCCAGTCGATAAGGTCATATCCTTAATGAAACATCCAGTTCTAGATAACCTTTCTTCAACGGATTAGAGACTGTCAATGAGGATAGATTTTGAGTCTTGAGTCTGGCTGTCCGGTGGTCTTCGGACTTAAATAGCGAGTCTCGCAAACCTTCGACTAGATCGATGGAAACGTTTTGTCGCTTCAAAACACTTCAAGAAGATTTCTCCAACAATCTCCCCTTTTTGATGGTGACAAAACTTTCCCGCAGATTTGGACAACTTTGACCTACAAAACATTTCTCAAAGACATATGCATATCTTATAGAGATAAATGGCTAAATGAATAACACTAGAATCTGCAACCACAGAAAATAGGTTAGTCTAGTATGTGATAAAGCCATCCATAAGATATCAATAGTAGTTAATAGAAGCAGTCAAGTCCAAGTCTAGTTCAGTTCTCATCCAGTCACAAAAACAAAGTCAAACAGAGTTAAACATCAAAACAATCCAACAAAATCCAACAATCCACACAGTCCACGCGATTAAAAGTCAAATTGTTCAAATCTTGCGTCTCTCCCCCTTTTTGTCAGCATTAAAAAGGTTGAGATGAAAATGGAATAAAGTCAAGATTGCTTGGGAACGCGGACAAGTTGGAAATCTCCCTTAGACTGAACGATGCCTTCCAGCCTTTTCAAGTCTTCTTTCAGTTGTGCAATCTCCTCACCCTTGGCATTGGCCTAAATCTGAACATTGAGGGCTTGGATCTGATCATTCAATGAACATGAAGAAACTTAACCCGCATTTTGCAAGTTTTGAACCTCGCATCCCAGAGCATAGATTTGTCCTCGCATCTCCAAGAGAATATCCATGATTCTGCGAAAATCTGCTGCATTATCATTCTGAGTACTTGCTTCGGCCCGATCTGATGGAGTAAATGTGACATCCCGATTTTCCAATCCTATTTTCAATAAATTGAGACGGGCATTTCGTTGGCACGCATATAGTTCTTTTCCGTGAGTTGGCCACTCATGTGGAAACTAGTCTATCGGAGGAAGCTGCTAAGAGTTTCTAATGCATTAGACTCGAGAATTTGACCAGGAAGCGACTTTTCGACCGAGCTAATTTGCAAGGGTCATTACGGCACAAATAAAAATCGAATAGAAATCGAAGATAGGTCAACTCAACAAAAGCATGTGATCGAGTGTGGGTGATTCCACCAGATTACACAATTCTTGTCGATCGGCACTGGACCAACTTTTCTGTCGATTGGGTACCCTATGTTCGTATTTGAAACCTTGAGATTACGTCGACAACCGAAAGTCGCCAATGTTTCAAAGATGTACATTGTGGCTTGAGATGATCAATCACAGGTCAAATGCATGAAAATTTCTAAAGGCTACCCGGTAGGTTGGGCCGTGCTAGTATCATGCCAAAGTGAAATTAACCGTGCAATTGAGATCGAATTCAGAAATTGGAAGTCTGGGTGTGTCACAAATCATTTCCGGATCATTGGCTCATCTTCAGAAGATTTTTCATGTAATCAGAATTTTTCAGCGATTAAATCAGAGAATGGTTAATTTGACCCGAGAAATTAGTAGGCCCGCCTTTGGTCTTACTTTTAGGGCTTAAGTTGGTTTTATGGACAAGTGAAGATGTGAATTGAAGTGTGGTGACATTGGATTTATTTTATGGACTTCAATTTGATTCAATTGGAAGAGAATTGATGAGATTTGAAGAAATTGGATGTACAAGATTTTATGCCCCGGCGGAAAAATAAATTGCAACCATTGGAAGAGGTTGTGGAGGATTGGGTGAGTGGAGTATGATGTCATCCATGAGGTCATGAGGTGGGCCATTCTTGGTTGGATTAAAGAAAAAAAGAAAAAGAAAAGGGAATGGTCCCACCTCTCTCTCTCTCTCTCTCCTCATTCTCTCTCCTCCCTCTCTTCTTCCTCTCTTCCGTGCGATTCCTCCATCTTCTTCATCTTCCTTCTTCGGCTACTCAGTTCCGTGGAGACCGAAGACCAGGGGAAGCAGCAACCGTCGTCCATGCCTCTCGCCGCCATCGCTGCCCACGCGCCACTGCTCGTACACCCCGCCGTTCGTGCCTCGACCGCGTGCCCTCCAGCCCCTTCTCCTTCTCTGTTTCATTTGAAGACAGCAAACGCAGAAGCAGCAACCCCGTCCCATCGAAGCCGGAGCCAAGGCCATCGTCGCCGTGCGTTGTCGCAGCTCCGCGACTGCCCAGCCGTGCCGTGCACCCCCGTCCAGTCGAGTTGCCGTCCACGAACCGCCTGGCCAGCTGTTGTTCGGTGGTCTTGAGGGACGGTAGAGACCCACCGGAGCTCCCTCCGACCACCTCCGGCCACCGTGAAGCCCCGCCTAGGTCCGGTTCAGCTCCTCCACCCATTCCCAACTCCAATCGGCCCCGGATCGGCCCTTTTTCCAGCCTCAACCAGCAGCGAGCAGAGAGGAGAAAAATGGGCATGACAGCCCATGTTTGGCCCATTTTGGCCACCTTCCCGAGCTCGGATGCTCAGCCCGCCTTGAGGAAAGTCGATCCTCGCGTCGTCCCCGTCATTTTGGTTCGCTCGGTTCGCTAATCCGGTGAGTTTAACTCACTAAATCTTGATTAGAGGGTTAATGATGCATTAAGTGTGCTTAGTCTAAGTTAAGTAAGTTTAAGTAATTAGATTAGTTTATTTGATTGATGATTAGATTATGATGTTTAATTAAGTTAAAGTGTGTTTAGTTTAAAGTTAAGTATGTTTATATCAACTTGCTTTGATGTGACTTAAAGGAATTTTTTTTTGATTTATTTAAGTATTCCGAAATTATTAAATAATTTAATAATTTACATTTATTCGGAATTATTAAAATATTATTATTTAATTATTTTCGGAATAAATTTAATTATTTATTAAATTCCGAAAATTTTGTCAAGACCCTAAATTCTCAGAATTTCGTGCCGGTCGCTGCTGTGTAATCAGAATTTGAAATTGATGATTGGATATTATAAATTGAGCGTGAATCGTGAAAAATATGGATATTATTATTATATTAATTTTCGTAATAAATTTAATTATTTAATGAATTCTGAAAAAATTATTTTGGGACCCTAAATTCTCATAATTTCGTGCTGATCGCTACTATGCATTTAGAATTTGAATTTGATGAATGTATATGGCAAATTGAGTGTTGATGGTGGTAAATAGAGATTTTATTAATAAAAACTCAAGTGTTGGGCTTTGATGCAAAAATTAGATTTTAATGATTATATTAAATAATGGGATTTGAAAAAGTGAGATATTGGCTTTTTGATTCAAAATTAGCGTGTCCCCACACACGTGAGTAATTTCTGGAATATTTTTAATATGAAGAAAAATGGCGGGATCATTATTTTAAATGGAAGCATTGAGTGAAACATAAAGTATCATGGGGCCGAGTATGCTTTGCCCGTGTGATAACTAAGAGAAATCGTCTTGGGCTGTTGAGCCGGACTTGCCCCTATATGGGATGCCCACGCAGTGGTTGCGGGTTGCAGTTGATTCTGGGCCCATGCTCATTCGGGAACACCGTCGATGTACTGACGAAGCCGCGCTCCAAGGTGGGGAGGCGATGCCTGGCTATATGCCAGTAGATAGCCGAACAGCGAGTAGGCTATGCTCTTTTGTGGCAATGAATAACAATTGGAATGCATGTTGAGTGTTATTGATGTGTCATAACGATTTAGTCTTATAATTAGGACCCACGTGGTTGTTGATTATATAAAAATGAATGCGTTCGGGTTGTTTAAGTTCCTATTACTATCGGTGATTGAGTGATTTTAATTGTGCTAACCTGCAGGAAGGAAATTGAGGCGAGGTAAGTTCTCTGTGTGATGTGGCTAGGCCACCCGGGGCGTATTTTTTTTCTAATAGGTGTTTAGAGAGTTGAACTTGCTGAGACATTGTCTCATCCCGGTTGTGGGATTAAAATTTCAGGTCCCTAGATGGCAGTCATGAAGGACCCGAAGCTCTAAGTCTAGAAAGGTGGAGACTGAAGTATCGGTGAATGTGTCCTGCTAGTTGGTTTTAGGATGGTTCCCTTTTTGTCGAGCTGATCTATTTTGTAAACAGTCCAGAGTTATATTTAAACCTATGTATTTGTAAATGAGTGTTTGGTATTGTGATTGATTGCCTGCTTTTCTATCCCAAGTTAAACGTTGCCATGGGCTTTGTTTCGCTTCCGCATGCGTAATAGAATGAATGGGCCGGCGACATATCCTGGGATGTCGCATATTTGATCGACCGCAGTGGGATGTGCGCGCGCTCGAGGTTCGGGGCGTGACAGTAAATGCGGACGATGGTAGATCAGCATAATCACGCAGGTTTGGCGATGAAACTTCATCAGGATATGAGGACTTCCCTCTTTTCTCTTGATCTCCCCCTGTTTCCATGCCTTCAGGTGGAGAAGAGTGTTCCTCAGATTCTCCTTCTTCTATTTTCTCTTCTTCTTCTTTCTCAGCTCTTTCCTTTTCAGCTTCTCTTTCTTCTTCTCCCTTCTCCTCTGCTTCCTTCTCCTCTGTTGCTTTCGTCATTTGTTCCGATTCTTTCTCTGGAACAGAACGACTTAAATTCTTCAAAGCCATTGCAGAAATGGTGAGGTTTTCATCATCATCATCTTCATCTTCAACAATAAGAGCTCTTCTTTTCATTCTTGAAGCAACCAAGGGCTCCTTTCCTCTCTTTTTTTTGATGAAGAATAGGGTTGATGAGCTTTGACTGGAGTTTTCTCCTTAAATTTCTCCAACGCCTTGTTCAATTCCTCCAGACGCATTTTGGAGAAGAGTGTTCGTCAAGTTCTCCTTCTTCTCCTCTTTCTTCTTCTGTCTCAACTCTTTCCTTCTCAGCTTCTCTTTCTTCTTCGTTCTTCTCCTCTGCTTCCTTATCCTCTGCTTCCTTCATCCTTGTTTCTTTTCCCATTTGTTCCGATTCTTTCTCTGGAACAGGACGACTTAAGTTCTTCAAAGCCATTGCAGATATGGTGAGATTTTCATCATCATCTTCATCTTCAACAATAAGAGCTCTTCTTTTCGGTTTTGAAGCAACCAATGGCTCCTTTCCTTTCCGCTTTGATGAAGAAGAGGGTTGATGAGCTTTGAGTGGAGTCTTCTCCTTGAATTTCTCCAACACCTTGTTCAATTCCTTCAGACGCATCTTGGTCACCATTTTCAGTCCTACCACCATATGATCGCACAATCGAACACAAAAGATTTGCGGAGGCTGAATATTCAGATGTCTGAATAACTTCGTCACAAGACTTGGGTAAGGAAGTTGACCTCTGTCCTTCATCATGGCTCTATACATGTGGAACATAACAATGTGAGGAAGAGAAAACCTTTTCCCAGTGAGGATGGCATACATTAGCTTTGCCTCTAAACTTGAAACATTAGTCTTGGAAGTTGATTTTGGTCAGAGGCAATTGATCACAATCTTGTGAAGCAAGATATTGAACGCACTCATCCTTAAGTAGGAAATCTTTTTCTCTGTTCTCCTGTCCTTAACAAGTTCCAATGTAGCAAGAACAATAGAAATTTTGATCGGTTGATATCTTCCTCTCTTAACTCCTAACACATCTGCCAGTATATCCATATCCACAACAAAGTCTTGATCTTTGACGCTGAAAGAGAATCTATTCGCATCCAAGAAGTTAAGATTTGAATAGAAATATGTGGTTAGTTCAACATAGGCCTCTGTAGTGTCGGAGCATAACTTTTCAAGTTGAAGATAACCGAACTTTTCGCTCAAGTTCACATTCATAGCATCCAGAAAATCAAAATCCACACTCCTAGGGTTTATCACCCCACGCTTCAACAATTTTGAGTACAAATCCTTTTGTTCCTTTGATCTGAACAAGTCTCCCCTTTTTCCTCGATTTTCAACCGCAACACCCATTCTCGGTTGAAATTGGCTGTACAGTTTATCATCATCATTCCCATCTACAAGATTCACTCCCCAATCACAAGGATCACTTGGGATATTCGCAAGGGCTTCTTCTGCCACCCCTTTACAAGCAATTCCAAAACTTTCCATTTTTCGCAAAAAGATATATTCATTGCCATATCCTTTGTCTTTAAGAAAATCATTGACATATTTCAATGGAGTATGAGTCCCTTTTAAAGCACAGTACAACTGATAAATAAAAGCGGGCTTTTGAACTCTTACAGGGTCTGCATCCTCAATGATTTCTTCCTATTGTTGATGATCAACGCCTTGAGGACTAGATGGAGGAGAATGACACTGCTGAGAATGTTGTGGGCTCTGTTGATGATCTGGAGACACTTCTTCTTCGGTGAGATCGAAGTGCGTAGGCCGCTCACTCATTCGCCGTGGTCCCCTGCTTGCGATTCTCGAAGACTTTCTTGAAGATGACATCTTTCTCAGTTTTTGGAAGATTCCTTGCTTGACTTTCCCAAGAAAGATGACAACTTTTTTGAAGATTAAACAAGGGAAGAAAACGGGAATGGAAGATCGATGCTTTCTAGGGTTTTTGAGAGTAAAGTGAAGGGAAATCAACAGTGCACGATCGGTTAAAAAGAGAGGTATACAAACTGTCATAAAGGAAAATAAAAAGATGCATTTTCAAAATAAATGTCCTTTTTCCGCGAAAAAAGTCATTTCAAAAATAACTTCATTTTTGAAAAGGAAACGATGTGTCGATTAAATATAGCAATAATTAAACACAGTCTGACGATCGAACCTCTTTAAGATAAGATTCAAGAGAGAGAGAGAGAGAATTACTTACAGTCAAGATCTTGTATGTCTGAGTCTGAGAATCTTTAGACTTTGATTTCCTCATACCTCAAAATGTTAAGTTTGGAACGGATAGTTTCAAATTGATTTTTCTCAAAAGGCTTTGTAAATATATCCGCCAGTTGGTTCTTTGAATCAACAAATTGAATTGAAACTTCTCCATTTTGAACATGGTCTCTAATAAAGTGATGTCGAATCTCTATATGATTTTCTCTTGAGTGAAGAATTGGATTTTTGGTGAGATTGATAGTGCTGGTGTTGTCACAATTAATCTTCGTGCATGAGTCTTCAATTCCAAAGTCTCTTAACTGTTGTTTTATTCACAGAATTTGTGAACAACAACTTCCAAGAGCTATATATTCTGCTTCTGCTGTAGAGAGAGCGACTGTACTTTGCTTTCTTGAAAACCAAGACACTATCCTGCCTCCAAGTAGTTGATAAGTACCTGAGGTGCTCTTTCTATCGACTTTGCATCTAACAAGGTTTGCGTCTGAATATCCAAAAAGAGTAAAGTCTCCCCTTTTTGGATACCAGAGACCAAAGCTTGAAGTTGATGAAATATATTTGATAATACGCTTTGCAACATTTAAATGAGATTCTTTTGGGTCTGATTGAAATCTGGCACAAATGCAAACACTAAACAAAATGTCAAGTCTAGAAGCAGTAAGATAAAAAAGTGAACCGATAATACTCCTGTACAGTTTTTGGTCAACTTTCTTTCCTCCTTCATCTTTGTCTATCTTCAAGGAACTTGACATTGGTGTGTCAGCCTTTTTGCAATTGTCCAATCCAAACTTTTTGACAAGATCATTTGCATACTTTTCTTGATGAATGAAAGTTCCTTCCTTCAGTTGTTTTATTTGAAATCCAAGAAATAGAAGGTTAACTCACCCATCATGCTCATTTCAAATTCGTCCTATATAGTCTTAGAGAATTTCTTGCACATACTTTCATTAGAGGATCCAAAGATAATATCATCGACATATATTTGAACAAGCAGAAAAATTTTGCTTTTTCTTTTAATAAAAAGAGTAGTGTCTACTTTACCTTTAACAAAACCATTTCAAATTAAAAACTTACTTAGTCTATCGTACCAAGCTTGAGGTGCTTGCTTTAAGCCATACAAGGCCTTTTGAGTCTGAATACTGAGTCTAGTTTTCTTGGGTCTTCAAACCCAAGTAGTTGTTCCACATAAACTTCCTCATGGATGAATCCATTTAGGAAGGCACTTTTGACATCCATTTGGAATAACTTGAAATTCTTATGACAAGCAAATGCAAGTAATAAACGACTTTCTTCTAACCTTGCTACCGGTGCATAAGTCTCATCATAGTCGATCCCTTCTTCTTGTGTGTATCCCTTGGTCACGAGTCTAGCCTTGTTTCTTATAACTTTTCCTTTTTCGTCTATCTTGTTCCTGAAAACCCATTTAGCTCCAACAATTGATTTACCTTTTGGTTTAGGAGTTAGTTCCCAGACATCATTAATTCTGAATTGTCTGAGTTCTTCTTGCATAGCTTCAATCCAGCTCTCATCGGATAAAGACTTCTTCTATGCTTTTGGGTTCTATTTCGAAATAAGAGCTACTGACACTAGACTCTTCTCGCCTTTTGGATCTTGTGCGAATTCCTTCATTGATGTCGCCAATAATAAGATCTTTGGGATGACTAGACTTATGTTTCCAATTGTTGGTTAATTTATCGATTGATGGTCACTTCCTTCACTTGAATCTTCAAAGTCACTTGTTCTTTGGTCCTTCAAGGTCCGAGTTTGTTTTCTTGTGATTTAGACTTTGTAGAGTCTGGAGCAGGTTCAATCTCTTCAAGATGAGTCTGAATAGATTCATTTTGAATAGAATCTTGGAATTTGACATTCATTGATTCTTCCACAGTTTGAGTCTTCTTGTTGTAGACTCTATACGCTTTGCTTGTGGTTGAATATCCAAGGAAGATACCTTCATCTGACTTTTCTTCAAACTTACCAACTCGATCATTTGCATTTTTCAATATGAAACATTTGCATCCGAATACATGAAAATATGAAACAATGGGCTTCTTTTCTTTGAATAGTTCATAGAATAGAATATGCCTTAGAAAAACTCTATTGATAATATAACATGATGTTGAAACTACTTCAGCCCAAAATCGTAAAGAGATATTGCTTTCAATTAAAAAAGTTCTAGCCATTTCTTGAAGAGATCTATTCTTCATTTCCACAACTCTGTTTTGTTTTGGAGTATATTGAGAGGAGAACAAATGCTGAAAACCAGATTCATCACAAAATTTTGTAAAATCTTGATTTTCAAATTCACCTCCATGGTCTATTTTTATACTTGAAATGACATACCCATTTTCATTTTGAACCTTCTTAGCAAATTTTTCAAAGTAAGAGAAAGTTTCAGACTTACTTGCCAAGAAATATACCCAAGTAAATCGTGAGTAGTCATCCACAATTACTAGACAATATTTCTTACCTCCAATGCTATGCGTTCTTGTTGGTCCGAAGAGATCCATATGCAAGAGCTGCAATACACGGTTAGTGGAAACTTGATTTATTGGTTTAAAGGAATTTCTTACATGTTTTCCCAATATACATGGTGTACATAGATCAGACTTTTGGTATGATAAATTGGGTAAACCACGAACAAGCTTATTTACTGAGATTTTGGCTATCTGCTTCATGTTAATATGCCTAAGCTTTTTGTGCCATAAGCTCGCTTCATCTCGGATTGAGATTAGACATTGCGACTCATCTAGTTTCACATCCAAGAGGTAGATATTTCCATATCTTCGACCCATGAATGACTGAGTAGAGTCTTTACTGGTTCCTAAACAAATACCCTCTTGAAAGTTAATTCTAAAACCGGCATTACACAACTGACTGACACTAAGCAGATTATAGTTGAGCTCTTCAACTAAAGAAACATTGCTTATCGTAAAGTTCCCAATCTTTACAGTTCCAAATCCCACTATTTTTCCTTTGCTATTTCCTCCAAATGAGACTTTTCCACCATTCACTTGAACAAGCTTAATGAAGTAATTTGAATCTCTTGTCATGTGTCTCGAGCATCCACTATCTAGGTACCATTTCACCTTTTTCTTGATAGTGACCTGCATTTAAAAAGAAACTCAAGCTTTCTTTGGTACCCATATTTTCTTAGGTCCTTTTGAGTTAGTCTGATATGCGATTTTTGCCCAAATTTTATTGACAGGTCTCCAAACCATAGGACATTCTTTCGCAAAATGATCTGCACTATTGCATTTTGAACATCTAAGAGCATTACGACCTACTGGTTTTACAAAGGTCCTTTCAAAATGATTTTTGTAAGCATTTCTTGTTGGTCTTTGTTTGATTCTTTTTTTCACTTTAGGAAAATCGATTAAAGGAATGGTTTCAGCAGTCATTCCCAAACCAGATTTATTGAAATAAGGTCTTTGAAAAGAAAGTATTTTTTCCAGTTTTTCAGATCCTAGAGAAAATCTTTTGGAAATATTTGAGATATCATTTTTCAAGAATGCATTTTCTTTTAAAAGATTATTTTCACTTTCTTTGAGAGAATAAACATCCTGGTCTAAGCATTTCACTTTTTCTTCCAAAACATTCTCTTGTTGTTTTAAAGCAGAATTTTCTTTTTTAAGTTCAGAAATTCTTTTAAGAGAAATCTTAAGATTAAAACATAGTTCATCAATGTATTTTGAAATTTTAATAGGAATTTTGAAGTTACTTACCTCGAATTCACTTTCGAATCGAATGCTTTCGGAGTTTAATTCTAAATCCGATTGAGCCATTAGACATATGTTAGCATAATCATCATCACTATCTTCGCACTCCGTATCACTCCAGGTTTTAGTTTTGAGAGACTTTCGATACTTTTCAGTTTTTCCTTTCTTCTTCCTCAGAAGAGGACAGTTGGGTCTGATGTGTCCATTTTTCTTACATTCAAAGCAAACTACATCTTTGTTTGATTCATCATCTTCAGCAGACTTGGTCTGTTGCTTTTGAAGACTTTGTTTCTTTGAATTGAATATTCTTCCTTTTATGTTCAGCTTTCTAAATCTTCTTATCATGAGAACAAGTTCTTCATCATCCATGTCGTCTTCAGAATCTGTTACATCAGAATCATCATTAGATTTTAATGCAATGGATTTCTTACCTTTAGGATCTTCGTATTCATTAATTCGTTCCACTTCATAAGACTGAAGAGTCCCAACCAACTCATCGACAGACAGTGGCATGATTCTTTGGGTCTCTCTGATTGAGGTCTTTATGTGATTCCAATCCTTGAAGAGTCCACGTAGTAGCTTGTTTATTTTCATGGGATCAAAAATTGGTTGACCTTGATTATCAAGACCATTCACGATTTCTATAAAACAACTAAACATGTGAGTTATAGATTCTCCTGATTTCATTAAGAAGACTTCGTATTGACCGAGAAGAATGTTGATTCTAGTCTCTTTCACTTGATCGGTTCCTTCGTAAGTAATGTGTAATCTATCCCAGACTTCTTTGGCTATATCACAAGAAGATATTCTGTTATATTCAGTAGGTGATAAAGCATAATATAAAGAATAGATTGCTTTTGCATTAAGAGCTTGTCTCTTGATTATCTCTTCCTGAGTCATTTCGCTAGACTCAACAGTGTCTTTTCCACTTTCTGAGATAGGTGCAGCTTTAGGAATGATTCATTTTCCTACAACGTCCCATTCCATAGGATCTTTTGATCTCAGGAACGCCTTCATCTTGTTTTTCCATATGTTGTAGTCATTTCCATCAAAGTAAGGTGGTCTAGTATTGCTTTGCCCTTCTACCAGCCCTAGAGCCAACATACTAGCCATGGATCTTTGATTCTGAAGTAAAACACTTCAAACGATAGAAAGGAAGCGATTCTTAGGCAAACGATAGTGAGTTCACGTGCTCTGATACCAATTGAGATAGCTAGTATAAGCACCTAGAGCGGGGTGAATAGGTGCACAAACAATTTATCGAGATACGGAAGCGATTCTTAGGCAAACGATAGAAAGGAAGTTCACTTTTGATTAACAAAATGAAGTACGATCAAAGTAAAGAGAGTAAGGAAGAGAGAATTGAACACAAGGTTTATAGTGGTTCGACTTATTCCAAGCCTACGTCCACTCTTCCGCACTAACAAGCCCACCGGCTGGATTTCACTATGAACAAAAGAGAAGTTACAGCACAGCTTTTCCTTGATTCCACAGTGTAGATGTTCTACCACACTTCCTCAAGGTTTCTCACAAGTATAGACTCTCTTTTGTGTACAATATTTTGCTTAAATGAATTGTCTAAACAACAAGGAGTTTCAGACTTTGGAATTCTTCTATCTCGCACTCCTCGAACAACTTCGAACATCTTCCTTATATACTCATTTATGCCATCATACCCATTGGCACTTACCAAAGGAATTCCTCCAATCTACCCGTTGGACGGAATCAATTAGGAAGAATATTCGAGCTATTAAAGGAATGTGTCGATAGCCCATCAATCATGTTCGCCTATACAATCAGGATCTCGGTTTCCATAAATAGAACCTTCCAAGAATATTTAGGCAATCATCGGATCCTTAATTTTGAGTCAATCTCGATCAATCAAAGGATTCCGTTATGTCTTTTCCAGCCAAGAGATCTTCTCCAATCGATAAGGTCATATCCTTAATGAAACATCCAAGTTCGGATAACCTTTCTTCAACGGATTAGAGACTATCAATGAGGATAGACTTTGAGTCTTGAGTCTGGCTGTCCGAAGGTCTTCAGACTTAAATAGCAGAGTCTGCAAACCTTCAGACTAGACTGATGGAAACGTTTTGTCAGCTTCAAAACACTTCAAGAAGATTTCTCCAACACCTTCAGTCTTATGAAGTGGAACGAATCAATGAAGACGAAGATGTTAAAGTTAAGAAATCTATTGCATTAAAATATAATGATGCTTCTGATGTAACAGATTTTGAAGACGACATGGATGATGAAGAGCTTGCTCTCATGATAAGAAGATTCAGAAAGCTGAACAGAAAAGGAAGAAGATTCAATTCAAAGAAACAAAGTTTTCAAAAGCAATAGACCAAGTCTGCTGAAGATGATGAATCAAACAAAGATGTAGTCTGTTTTGAATGTAAGAAAAAAGGGACACATCAGACCCAACTGTCCTCTTCTAAGGAAGAAGAAAGGAAAAACTGAAAAGTATCGAAAGGCTCTCAAAGCAGAAACCTGGAGTGATACGGAGTGCGAAGATAGTGATGATGATTATGCCAACATATGTCTAATGGCACAATTGGATTAAGAATCAATCTCCGAGACAGATTTAGATTCAGAAAGTGAATTCAAGGTAAGTAACTTCAAAATTCCTATTAAAGTTTCAAAATACATTGATGAACTGTGTTTTAGTCTTAAGACTTCTCTTAAAAGAATCTCCGAACTAAAAAAAGGAAAATTCTACTCTAAAACAACAAGAAAATGTTTTGGAAGAAAAAGTAAAACGCTTAGACAAGAATGTTTCTTCTCTTAAAGAAAGTAAAGATAATCTTTTAAAAGAAAATGTATTCTTGAAAAATGATATCTCAAATATTTTCAAAAGATTTTCTCTAGGATCTAAAAAACTGGAAAAAATACTTTCTGTTCAAAGACCTTATTTCAATAAATCTGGTTTGGGAATGACTACTGAAACCATTCACTTAATCGATTTTCCTAAAGTAAAAGAAAAAATCAAACAAAGACCCACAAGAAATGCTTACAAAAATCATTTTGAAATGACCTTTGTAAAACCAGTAGGTCACAATGCTCTTAGATGTTCAAAATGCAATAGTGCATATCATTTTGAGAAAGAATGTCCTATGGTTTGGAGACCTGTCAATAAAGTTTGTGCAAAAACCGCATATCAGACTAACTCAAAAGGACCCAAGAAAATATGGGTACCAAAGAAAACTTGAGTCTCTTTTTAAATGCATGTCACTATCAAGAAAAATGTGAAATGGTACCTGGATAGTGAATGCTCGAGACACATGACATGAGATTCAAATTGCTTCATAAAGCTTGTTCAAGTGAATAGTGGAAAAGTCTCATTTGGAGGAAACATCAAAGGAAAAATAGTGGGATTTGGAACTGTAAAGATTGGGAACCTTACAATAAGCAATGTTTCTTTAGTTGAAGGGCTCAACTACAATCCGCTCAAAGTGTCGATCACCGTATGATGCCGGTTTTAGAATCAACTTTCAAGAGGGTATCTGTTCAGAACCAAAAAGACTCTACTCGAGTCATTCATGGTCGAAGACATAGAAATATCCACCTCTTGGACGTGAAACCAGATGAATCGCAATGTCTAATCTCAATCCAAGACGAAGCGGGCTTATGGCACAAAAAGCTTGGGCATATTAACATGAAGTAGATAGCCAAAATCTCAGCAAAGAAACTTGTTCGTGGTCTACCCAATTTATCATACCAAAAGTCTGACCTATGTACACCATGTATATTGGGAAAACAGGTAAGAAATTCCTTTAAACCAATAAATCAAGTTTCCACTAACCATGTACTGCAGCTCTTGCATATGGATCTCTTTGGACCAACAAGAACGCAGAGCATTGGAGGTAAGAAATATTGCCTAGTAATTGTGGATGATTACTCATGATTTACTTGGGTATATTTCTTGGCAAGTCTGAAACCTTATCTTACTTTGAAAAATTTGCTAAGAAGGTTCAAAATGAAAAGAGGTATGTTATTTCAAGTATAAAAACAGACCATGGAGGTGAATTTGAAAATCAAGATTTTACAAAATTTTGTGATGAATTTGGTTTTCAGCATTTGTTCTCTCCATATACTCTAGAGCAAAATGGAGTTGTGGAAAGGAAGAATAGATCTCTTTAAGAAATGGCTAAAACTCTTTTAATTGAAAGCAATATCTCTTTACGATTTTGGGCTAAATCAATTTCAACATCATGTTATATTATCAATAGAGTTTTTCTAAGGCCTATTATAGAAAAAACCCCTATGAACTATTCAAAGAAAAGAAGCCTATTGTTTCATATTTTCATTTATTCGGATGCAAATGTTTCATACTGAAAAATGCAAATGATCGAGTTGGTAAGTTTGAAGAAAAGTCAAATGAAGGCATCTTTCTTGGATATTCAACCACAAGCAAAGCGTACAAAGTCTACAACAAGAAGACTCAAATAGTGGAAGAATCAATGAATGTCAAATTCCAAGATTCTATACAAAATGAATCTATTAGACTCATCTTGAAAAGACTGAACTCGCTCCAGACTCTACAAAGTCTAAATCTCAAGAAGCGATTCGAGACTTTGAAGGACCAAGAACAAGTGACTATTGAAGATTCAAGTAAAGGAAGTGACCATCAATCTAATAAATTAACCAACAACTAGAAACATAAGTCCAGTCATCCCAAAGATCTTATTATTGGCAACATCAATGAAGGAATTCGCACAAGATCCAAAAGGCGAGAAGAGTCTAGTGTTGTGGCTCTTATTTCTGAAATATAACCCAAAAGCATAGAAGAAGCTTTATCCGATGAGAGCTGGATTGAAGCTATGCAAGAAGAACTCAGACAATTCAGAATTAATGATGTCTGGGAGTTGACTCCTAAACCAAAAGGTAAATCAATTGTTGGAGCTAAATGGGTTTTCAGGAACAAGATGGATGAAAAAGGAAAAGTCATAAGAAACAAGGCTAGACTCGTGGCCAAGGGATACACACAAGAAGAAGGGATCGACTATGACCAGACTTATGCACCGGTAGCAAGGTTAGAAGCAATTCGTTTATTACTTGCATTTGCTTGTCATAAGAATTTCAGGTTATTCCAAATGGATGTCAAAAGTGTCTTTCTAAATGGATTCATCCATGAGGAAGTTTATGTGGAACAACCACTTGGGTTTGAAGACCCAAGGAAACCGGACTCAGTATTCAGACTCAAAAAGGCCTTATATGGCTTAAAGCAAGCACCTCGAGCTTGGTACGACAGATTAAGTAAGTTTTTAATTCGAAATGGTTTTGTTAAAGGTAAAGTAGACACTACTCTTTTTATTAAAAGAGAAAGCAAAATTTTTCTGCTTGTTCAAATATATGTCGATGATATTATTTTTGGATCCTCTAATGAAAATCTGTGTGCAAGAAATTCTCTAAGACTATGCATGATGAATTTGAAATGAGCATAATGGGTGAGTTAACCTTCTTTCTTGGACTTCAAATAAAACAACTGAAGGAAGGAACTTTTATTCATCAAGAAAAGTATGCAAATGATCTTGTCGAAAAGTTTGGATTGGTCAATTGCAAAAAGGCTGATATACCAATGTCAAGTTCCTTGAAGATAGACAAAGATGAAGGAGAAAAGAAAGTAGACCAAAAGTTGTACATGAGTATCATCGGATCACTTCTTTATCTTACTGCTTCTAGATCTGACATTTTGTTTAGTGTTTGCATTTGTGCCAAATTTCAATCAAACCCAAAAGAATCTCATTTAAATGCTGCAAAGCGTATTATCAAATATATTTCATCAACTTCAAGCTTTGGTCTCTGGTATCCAAAAAGGGGAGACTTTACTCTTCTTGGATATTCAGACGTAGACCTTGATGGATGCAGAGTCAATAGAAAGAGCACCTTGGGTACCTGTCAACTACTTGGAGGCAGGACAGTGTCTTGGTTTTCAAGAAAGCAAAGTACAGTCGCTTTCTCTACAGTAAAAGCAAAATATATAGCTCTCGGAAGTTGTTGTTCACAAATTCTGTGGATAAAACAACAGCTAAGAGACTTTGGAATTGAAGACTCATGCACGGAGATTAATTGCGACAACACCAACGCCATCAATCTCACCAAAAATCCAATTCTTCACTCAAGAGCAAAGCATATAGAGATTCGACATCACTTCATTAGAAATCATGTTCAAAATGGAGAAGTTTCAATTCAATTTGTTGATTCAAAGAAGCAACTAGCAGATATATTCACAAAGCCTTTAGAGAAAAATCAATTTGAAACCATCCATTCCAGACTCAACATTTTAAGGTATGAGGAAATCAAAGTCTAAAGACTCTCAGACTCAGACATACAAGACATTGACTGTAAGTTAGTCTCTCTCTCGAATCTTATCTTGAAAAGGTACGATCGTCAAATTGTGGTTAATTATTGCTATATTTAATCGACGTAATTATTGCAACGTTTCCTTTTCGAAAAAGAAGTTATTTTTTTTAAATGACTATTTTCGCGGAAAAAGGACAGTTATTTTGAAAATGCATCTTTTTATTTTCCTTTGTGACGATTCGTATACCTCTCTTTTTAACCGATCATGCACTGTTGATTCTTCTTCGCTTTACTCTCAAAAAACCCTAGAAAGCATCGATCTTCCATTCCTGTTTTCTTCCCTTATTTAATCTTCAAAAAAGTTGTCATCTTTCTTGGGAAAGTCAAGCAAGGAATCTTCCAAAAACTGAGAAAGATGTCGTCTTCAAGAAAGTCTTTGAGAATTGCAAGCAGGGGTCCACGGCGAATGAGTGAGGGGCCTACGCACTTCAATCTCACCGAAGAAGAAGTGTCTCCAGATCAGCAGTAGAGCCCACAACATTCTCAGCAGCGTCATTCTCCTCCATCTAGTCCTTAAGGCGTTGATCATCAACAAGAGGAAGAAATCATTGAGGATGCAGACCTTGTAAGAGTTCAAAAGCCCGCTTTTATTTATAAGATATATCGTGCTTTAAAAGGGACTCGTACTCCTTTGAACTATGTCGATGATTTTCTTAAAGACAAAGGGTATGGAAATGAATATATCTTTTTGCGAAAAATGGAAAGTTTGGGAATTGCTCGTAAAGGGGTGGCAGAAGAAACCCTTGCGAATATCCCAAGTGATCCTCGTGATTGGGAAGTTAATCCTGTAGATGGAAATGATGATGACAAACTGTATAGCCAATTTCAACCGAGAATGGGTGTTGCGGTTGAAAATCGAGGAAAAATGGGAGACTTGTTCAGATCGAAGGAACAAAAAGATATGTACTCAAAATTGCTTAAGCGTGGGGTGATAAATCCTAGGAGTGTGAATTTTGATTTTCTGGATGCTGTGAATGTGAACTTGAGGGAAAAGTTCGGTTATCTTCAACTTGAAAAGTTCTGCTTTGACACTACAGAGGCCTATGCTGAACTAACCGCAAATTTCTATTCAAATCTTAGCTTCTTGGATGCAAATAAATTCTCTTTCAGCGTCAAAGATCAAGACTTTGTTGTGGATATGGATATGATGGCAGATGTGTTAGGAGTTGAGAGAGGAAGATATCAACCGATCAAAGTTTCTATTGCTCGTGCTACATTGGAACTTGTTAAGGACAGGAGAAAAGAGGCAAAGATTTCCTACTTAAGGATGAGTGCGTTCAACATCTTGCTTCACAAGATTGTGATCAATTGCCTCCGACCGAAATCAACTTCCAAGATTGATGTTTCAAGTTCAGAGGCAAAGCTGATTTATGCCATCCTCACTGGGAAAAGGTTTTATCTTCCTCACTTTGTTATGTTCCACATGTATAGAGCCATGATGAAGGACAGAGGTCAACTTCCTTACCCAAGTCTTGTGACGAAGTTATTCAGACATCTGAATATTCAGCCTCTGTAATTTTTTTGTGTTCGATCGTGCAATCATATGGTCGTAGGACTGAAAATGGTGACCAAAATGCATCTAAAGGAACTGAACAAGGCGTTGGAGAAATTCAAGGAGAAGACTCCAGTCAAAGCTCATCAAACCTCTTCTTCATCAAAAAGGAAAGGAAATGAGCCCTTGGTTGCTTCAAGGATGAAAAGAAGAGCTCTCATTGTTGAAGATGATGATGATGAAAACATCACCATTTCTGCAATGGCTTTGAAGAATTTGAGTCGTTCTGTTCTAGAGAAATAATCGGAACAAAGGACGAAAGAAACAGAGGAGAAAGAAGAAGAGGAGAAGGGAGAAGAAGAAAGAGAGGCTGAAAAGGAAAGAGTTGAGAAAGAAGAAGAAGGAGAGAAAAGAGAAGAAGGAGAACATGAGGAACACTCTTCTCCACCTGAAGGCATGAAAACAGGGGGAGATCAAGAGAAAAGAGGGAAGTCCTCATATCTTGCTGCAAGTGAGGGAGTTAGTTGCTCTCCAGCAGACCCAGAAGAAATTTATGCCTCTCAATTTCCTGAGGAAGGTCATGAAGTTTCATCGCCAAACCTGCGTGATTATGCTAATCTACCATCGTCTGCATTTACTCCATTAGATCGGACCGAAGCAAGTACTCAAACTGATAATGCAGCAGATTTTCGCAGAATTATGGATATTCTCTTGGAGATGTGAGGTCAAATTTATGCTCTGGGATGCGAGGTTCAAAACTTGCAAAATGCGGGTCAAGTTTCTTCATGTTCATTGAATTATCAGATCCAAGCCCTCACTGTTCAGATTCAGGCCAATGCCAAGGGTGAGGAGATTGCACAACTGAAAGAAGACTTGAAAAGGCTGGAAGGCATCGTTCAGTCTATGGGAAATTTCCAGCTTGTCCGCGTTCCCAAGCAATCTTGACTTTATTCCATTTTCATCTCAACCTTTTTAATGCTGACAAAAAGGGGGAGAGATGCAAGATTTGAATTTTGACTTTTAATCGTGTGGTTTGTTGGACTGTGTGGATTGTTGGATTGTTTTGATGTTTAACTCTATTTGACTTTATTTTTGTGTCTGGATGAGAATTGAACTTAACTTGGACTTGACTGCTTATACTATCTACTATCTTATGGATGGCTTTATCGCATACTAGACTAACCTATTTTCTGTGGTTGCAGATTCTAGTGTTATTCATTTAGCCATTTATCTCTATAAGATATGCATATATGTTTGAGAAATGTTTTGCAGGTCAAAGTTGTCCAAATCTGCAAGAAAGTTTTGTCACCATCAAAAAGGGGGAGATTGTTGGAGAAATCTTATTGAAGTGTTTTGAAGCTAACAAAACATTTCCATCAGTTTAGTCTGAAGGTTTGCGGACTCTGCTATTTAAAGTCTGAAGACCTCCGGACAATGAGACTCAAGACTCAAAGTCTATCCTCATTGACAGTCTCTAATCCATTGAAGAAAGGTTATCCAAGACTGGATGTTTCATTAAGTATATGACATTATCGACTGGAGAAGATCTCTTGGCTGGAAAAGACATAACGGAATCATTTGATTGATCGAGATTGACTCGAAGATTAAGGATCCGATGATTGCCTAAATATTTTTGGAATGTTCTATTTATGGAAACCGAGATCCTGATTGTATGGGTGAACAGGATTGATGGGCTATCGACACGTTCCTTTAATAACTCGAATAATCTTCTTAATTGATTCCGTCCAATGGGTAGATTGGAGGAATTCCTTTGGTAAGTGCCAACAGGTATGATGGCAAGAAGGAATATATAAGGAAGACGTTGTAAGTTGTTCGAGGTGTGCGCGATAGAAGAATTCCAAAGTCTGAAGCTTCTTGTTCTTTAGACAATTCCTTTTGAGCGAAATCTTGTACGCAAAAGAGAGTCTATATTTGTGAGAAAACCTTGAGGAAGTGTGATAGAACATCTACACTGTGGAATCAAGGAAAAGCTGTGCTATAACTTTTCTTTTGTTCATAGTGAAATCCAGCCGGTGGGCTATCAGTGCGGAAGAGTGGACGTAGGCTTGGAATAAGCCGAACCACTATAAACCTTGTGTTCAATTTTCTCTTCCTTACTCTCTTTACTTTGATCGTACTTCATTTTGTTAATCAATAGAGAACTCCCTTTCTATCGGTTGCCTAGAATCACTTCCGTATCTCGATAAATTGTTTGTGCACCTATTCACCCCCCTCTAGGTGCTTATACTAGCTATCTCACCACCATCCTTTACATTTTTGAGATATCCGGCTAAAGAAGTTATGTACTCTCCATTTCTCAGTTTAACCTGCAAATAGCCCATAAAGCCATAGTCAACATGAGTGACTATATGTTCCATCGGTTGCTAAGCATAATAAATTAGTAGATTCTTTTGGAATACAATTCTAATCTATGCAATAAGTTATATATGCTATGATTGATGTAAATGATGTTTCTAATAAATTTGGTAGTAAACTTCATTTTGTAAATCAAAAGTTAAATTACTTTTTGTTTATGGCTTGGTTTATCTTTGCCTAATTTTAATAAAGTGAAGTCATTAATTTTTTACATTTGGTTTTCTAACGATCATGTTTGGGGAAATTACCAAAAAAAGTTCTAAACTTATCACAATTGTGACAATTTATTCCTAAGTTTTTTTTTTTTTTGGCCAATTTAGTCTATCTGGCCAATTTTGACCGGTCTTACTATTGGTAAAAAAAAAAGTTTAAGAATGAATTGTCACAATTGTAATAAGTTTATGACTTTTATTTATAATTCTCTTGATCACGTTGATCCTAGGTACTTTGGTTTGAACTTTTCATGTGCATTTATGAAGCAAATGTTAAGAATCTCAAGGTTCATAATGCCGTAATCAGACTAATGTCATGATACACTTACATCAATCAAGTAGGAACGGAAAAAGAGAAAAGGGAAGAGTCTAAACACAACCTTGTAAGTCCTATGCCCGCCATTTCTACCATGAACAGTTTCCGGTTCGGCGCTGGTGGCGTCGTCGACCTTAAAAGCAATGGACTCGATGAAGTCTGCGCAATGAACGACAATCCCCTTTATATCAACGAAATTCCAGGATTTTTGGGCTCTGCCTCCAAAAGGCCCGAAAACTTTAACATGATATGTATGAGGAATCGGCTCATAAAAAGCTCCGATGGACTCGAGACGAGGGCCATCGCAACGCCCATGAAACCCAACAATTTTGCCACCGGTGTATGGAAATGAAAAATGCCTCCCTTTATTGGCTGTTCCGATCGGTCCATGATCCCTTCTACTAGTATGGATTGTCAGTGACTGAAGAATGGTGAGTCCAGAAACTTCTTCAGTATAGCCCGAGATGGATGTCAAGTACTCACTTGGATGGTCGAGATTAATCTGAGAAAGAAAAAGGATAAAAATTAAAGAATTCGAGAACAGGTATCTTCTTTCATAATGAAGAGATAGAGTTATCAGAAAAATAAAATAAAAATAAACTATCAAGGACGTCAACAAAATCATGTATACTGTTGATGATGTTCATATCAAAGCTCACTGTATATGTTTTGCCTCCTCCACTTGTGCCATGTGTGAACGGACCAACCGGATGTCCACGTTCGTCATATAAGATAGAGATAGACTTAATTGCTGAATCAAAGCCTATGACGATTTGCCTCACATCCGTGTATTTTCCGTCGTCCCAAATGTCCATACCACTATCACCACCAAGTGGTCCCACGACGTCAAATGGATACACATGAGAAATTGGCCCGAAATGGGCTCCAATTGAGTGGAGATGGCTGCTACATTTTCCATGAAACCCGATAAGCTGTCCATCAGAATGTGAGAGATCAAAAGGCCGTCCTCTTTCTGAACCAAATGGTCCGTACGTCTTCTTGTTGCTGTGGATCTTGAGAGACCGAACAACATCATGACCTCCATCATCATCAATGTGGCCTGATACAGAAATCAGGTATTCCCTTGGATGGTCCAATATCACCAGCTGCAAGAGGTGCAAAAGGTTTCATGAGCGTTACCATCAACGCATCCATCTAACACCTAGTATATATTGCCTTTGAGTTTTTCGTATGAATATAAATTCTTTTACCGGGAAAGATAAATTACTTAGTCGAATTCGGTTTAAGTACATATCCCTAATATAAAAGGAACGAAGGAAGATTTTTGAGCTTTCATCCTTCAGCAAAGCTGCCGCAAGCCCATTTTGCCGCAAATGAAAGTCAGGATGATAAAGTCTCATAAATAATTCAAAAGGAGACGAAGTAAATACATAAAAGAAGAAAAGAAGAAAAAGGAATGATAGAATTGATACCTTCATACTTGGGAAAGTTACGTGAAGTAGTAACACACTAACACTTCCATAGATGTTTACATGTTGGCCATCCTCTCTTGACTTACTTAAATTCTTCGATCTAATAATTTTTGCAGTAGATTCTACTATAGACGCACAATAATGATATTCAACTTGCAGTTGATTCTGTCTACCTTCTTATAAGCGATGAGTAGTAAAGTACATAATCAGTCTGCTAGAGTGGTAGAAAACTGACCGTTTCTTTATCATGGGCATGTCCACCGTGCTGGAAGGATCTCACCAAACACCCATTGTGATCATAATCGATGGTGATGGATTCAATAACTGACTGTCCAGAGAGTCTAATTTGCCTCACTCCATTGTGTGCCTCATCATCAAAAGCATCACCGCCTCGATCTCCATATGGCCCAACTGACCAGAAGGAACGAAAGAGCGAATCGAGATAAGGGCTTCTGACCAACATCTCTATTATATGATGCCATTGATGTTTCGGCTTGCCGTTTAGGAACGAGCCCAACCTTTTCAGAGACAATGGGTGACCTCCTCCATAATGAGCTAGATTTCGGGACAACTCCTCATAGCCTTCTTGAGGTTCTTCTCTCCTGTAGGCATGGCGACAAAAGAGCCGGAGCGCTTCATTTGGCTCCAATCCTTTGACGATATACTTGTCGTCTACCTTAAGATCTTTTAGCAAGTTGTGGTCTCTGGCCGTGATGAAAATTCTGCTTCCGGGACACATCAGTTCTCTCTCTCCGGCTCCGAAGTAGTCAATTTGTTCTTTCCTAGTAACATTATCAAGAACA
This sequence comes from Eucalyptus cladocalyx, assembly GCA_017140615.1. Lineage (NCBI taxonomy): Eukaryota > Viridiplantae > Streptophyta > Magnoliopsida > Myrtales > Myrtaceae > Eucalyptus > Eucalyptus cladocalyx. The sequence goes on along the minus strand of CM029524.1, from coordinate 19,161,545 downwards.
AGAAGTATCTCTTTAAGGCACATGTTACTATTTATCTTATTGATGTTGGTTTGGATGTCGTCATACAACCTTAATCCTTCCACCTTTATGAGATTATGGAGCAGCTTCTTTTGTAGGCCTAATATACCTACAAGATTGTTGCAATCTGCTTCTCCGATTTTATCAAGAAAGACGAAACACTCGAAATCACGACGAATGCGCTCGCAGATGATAGCAGCCGCCATCGTCTTGGCTATTCCTTCTACTCCACATATACCTATGACACGCACGTCCTGCTCTTGGTCCATTCTAATTAAAGAAATCACCTCGTCTACCAAGAATTCCACTCCAATTGCATTTTTCAAAAAGTGGAGTGGTCGTGTTTCGCGGATCTTCTCGACAAGGTACTCTACTATTATGTCCACGAGTCTCCTTTCATCCCTGATGTTAAATGTGATATAACTAGTATAAGTACCTAGAGGAGGGTGAATAGGTATATAAAATATTTTTCTCGATAATTGCACAATACTAGACAGTTGATAGATTTGAAACAAACAATAATCAAAGTAAGACTGAGAGAAGGAAAGAGAGAATTGAACACGCGGTTTATAGTGGTTCGGCTTATTTCAAGCCTACGTCCACTCTCCTGCACTGACAGCCTATTGGCTGGATTCCATTATGAACAAAGAGATGTTACAGTGTTGTTCTTCCTTGATTTCTCGGTGTAGATGATCTACCACACTCGCTCAATGTCTCACTAAGTATAGACACTCTTTGTGTATACAATTTCACTCAAAATGTATTGACTAATAATCAAGGTACTTCAGACTCTTGAATTTCTCTATCGATCATTTTCTAAAGCAACTAGAACGTCTTCCTTTTATACTCCTTTATGTCATCATACCCGTTGGCACTTACCAAAGGAATTCCTCCAATCTACCCGTTGGACGGAATCAATTAAGAAGATCATTCGAGCTATTAAAGGAACCTGACGATAGCCCATCAATCCTGTTCGCCCATACAATTAGGATCTTGGTTTCAAAGAATAGAACATTCCAAGAATATTTCGTCGACCATCGGATCTTCAACCGATCTAGATTACGAAAAAGAATCTGTTATTTTTATCCAACCAAGAGATCTTCTCCAGAGGATAGGACTAAATCCTCAACCAAATACTTCGGCTCTGGATTGCCTTCGTCACTGGATTAGAAAAACTGTCAATGAGAATAGTCTTGAGTCTTGAATCTTAAGTGCTGAGTCTGATGATCAGAAAGTCTTTAGACTCTAAACAGAAGGTCTGCAAATATCCAGACTAGACTCATAGAAACGTTTTGCCAGCTTCAAAATATTCTGGAAAAATTTCTCCAACAATCTCCCCATTTTTGATGGTGACAAAACTTTCCTGTAGATTTGAACAACTTTGACCTGCAAAAACATTTCTCAAGCAATATGGCTAACTCATAAAGATTAATAAATCAACCAGACTCTGCATCCATAGAAAATTGGTTTGTCTTTCATGAGTAATACCATACAACAACACTTGATATAAATGCAAACAGTCAAGCATCAAAATCTACACCCAAGTCAGTCAAATTCAAGTTCACACCCAAGTTCACTCAAGTCAAACTCAAAAACAAACATTCAAACACTCAAAAGAAATTTAAAGTCAAAGTTTAGAGAGTTCAAATTTGCAATTCTCCCCCTTTTTGTCATCATTAAAAAAGGTGAGAAAAGAGTCAGGTCTGCTTGGGAATGCGTACGATCTGGAAATCTCCCATCGACTGGACGATGCCTTCCAGCTGCTTCAAGTCTTCCCTTAGATGAGCTACATCTTCTCCTTTGGCATTGGCTTGAATTTGTAGAGCGAGGTCTTTCATTTGATCCGCCAGGGTATTAGAAGATGATTGTCCAGCATTCTTCAAGACTTGAATTTCACAGTTCAGAGCATAGATTTGACCCTGCATTTCCAGAAGAACATCAAGGATACGACGAAAATCTACTGTATTGTCCGTCTGTGTGCTCGCATTTGCTTTCTCAGATGGAGTGAATGTAGACGATGGAGCTTCTGTATAATCTTGCAGATTTGGTGTTGACGTATCATGTCCTTCTTCAGGCATTTGAGAAGCCTGAAAATCTTCTGGATTTGCTGGTGAGCGACTCACACCTTCACTATTGACAGCATGTGGTGTAGTCCTTTCTTGCTTGCCATCTCCCCTCTGTCTCTAGGACCTCGAATGGGGAAGAGTGATGGTCATGCTCTTCAGCATCTTGATTTCCCTTCTCTCCGGCTTCAACTGCAGACTTTTCTTTCTCTTCTTCTCCTTCTTCTTCAACTTCTTTCTCTTTCTCTCGTTGCTCTTCTTCTTCTCTGTTCTTGACTTGCTCCTCTTCTTCTCTCTGTTCTTCTGATTCTTTCCCTTTCTTCTAATGTTCCGTTGATTCAGGTACAAAACGTCTGGTCCTTATCAATGCAGAGATAGTGAGATCTTCCTCTTCATCTTCATCCTCTAAGATGAGAGTTCTTTTTTTTTTGGATGGGGCACCAATGGGCTTCTTCCCCTTTCTCTTTGAAGCAGAAGGTACTGGAGTCTTCACTCTGAATTTCTCCATTGCCTTAGCAAGCTCTTTCAGACGCATTTTTGTCAGCATTTTCAAACCCACCACCATTTTGTCGCATGGTCGAACACAAAGAGTATGTTGAGGTTCAATGTTTAAGTGTCTGAAGATCTTGGTCACAAGACTTAGGTAAGGCAATTGGCCCTTGTCCTTCACCATTGCTCTGTACATGTGAAAGAAAATGGTGTGAGGGAGAGAGAACTTCTTCCCTAAGTTAATCGTGTATATCAATTTTGCCTCGGAATTGGACACGTCAGTCTTGAATATAGACTTCGGCCTGATACAGTTGATCACAATTTTGTGAAGTAAGATATTGATGGCACGCATCCTTGAATAGGTAATTCTTCTCTCTGTATCCCTATCTTTGACAAGCTCTAATGAGGCACGAGCAATTGAAACTTTGATCGGTTGATAGCGTCCTCGTTCAACTCCAATTATGTCAGCCAACATGTCCACATCTATCACATGGTCCTGGTCTTGAACACTGAATGATATTCTATTCGCATCTAAAAAGCTAAGATTCAAATAGAAGTATGCTGTTAATTGTGCATAACCGTCTGTGGTATCGGTCCAAAATTGCTCAAGCTGAAGCAGATTGAACTTCTCCCTTAAGTTCACATTAATGGCATCCAAGAAATCGAAATCAACACTCCTAGGGTTTATCACCCCTCGTTTTAATAGTCTAAAGAATAGATTCTCCTGTTCCTTCGATTTAAACAAATCCATCATTTTTCCCTTCACCTTCGCAGCAACACCCATTCTAGGTTGAAATTCACTGAACATTTTATCATCATCGTTCCCATCAGTCAGATTCTATCCCGATACACGAGGGTCACTTGGAATATTTGCAAGTGCTTCCTTAGCCTTTCCTTTGGGAGCAATTCCCAAATCCTCCATTTGTCGCAAAAAGATATACTCATTCCCATAATTCTTATCCTTAAGGAAATCATCTACGTAGTTCAGCGGAGTCCCAGTGCTCTTCAACGCACAATAGAGCTTGTAAATAAAATAGGGTTTTTGGACTCTTACAAGGTCTGCATCCTCGATTATTTCTTCCTCCAGTTGTTGACTCGCACCTTGTGGGGTAGATGATGTTGAGTGACATGGTGGAGAGTGAATCGGGCTTTGTTGCTAACTCGATAAATCTTCTTCTTCGGTGAGATCGAAATGGGTAGGCCCCTCCCTCATTCTCTGTGGTCCCCTGTTAGCAATTCTTGAAGACATCCTTCCTTGTCATTGAAAGATTCCTTTACTCGCTTTCCCAAGAAAAGATGACAACTTTCTCGAAGATGAACACGAAGTAGAGACAGGATTGGGAGGAGAATGCCTTTTAGGGTTTTGAAGATTAGGCGAAAAAAAAAAACTGTATATATATATATATAACTCAATTTAAAAAAGGAAAGATCAATCGGCACAAGGAAAGTGAACAAACACCTCTTTTTAAAATCATTAACTGCCAAATAGAAGTTAATCCTTTTGAAAAGACAAGATTCCGTTTTTCACAGAAATTATAAATTAACTTAACTAAAGATTGTACCTTTTCAAGTTTGAATATAATAACAACTTACAGTCTATAGCCATGAATGTCTGAGTCTGAGGGTTGGAGAGTCTCTAGACTTTAACTTCCTCGAGCTTCAAAATGTTGAGTATGGAACGGATAAAATCGAATTGATTTTTCTCCAAAGGCTTTGTGAATATATCCGCTAGTTGATTTTTTGAATCAACAAATTGAATCAAGATTTCTCCATTTTGAACATGATCTCTAATGAAGTGATGTCGAATCTCTATATGCTTTGCTCTTGAATGAAGGATTGGATTTTTAGTGAGATTGATTGCGCTGGTGTTGTCACATATGATTTCTGTGCATGAGTCTTCAATTCCAAAGTCTTGTAGCTGTTGTTTTATCCATAGAATTTGCGAACAGCAACTTCCAAGAGCTACATACTCTGCTTCTGTTGTTGAGAGAGCCATAGTGCTTTGTTTTCTTGAAAACCAAGACATTGTCTTGCTTCCAAGCAATTGGCAAGTTCCTGAAGTACTCTTTCTATCGACTCTGCAACTGGCCAAATCTGCGTCTGAATATCCCAGAAGATTAAAGTCTCCCTTCTTAGGATACCAAAGACCGATGCTTAAAGATGAAGCAACGTATTTAATAATACGTTTCGCAGCACTGAGATGGGATTCTCTAAGATCTGATTGAAACATTGCACATATGCAAACACTCAACAAAATGTCAGGTCTAGAAGCAGTAAGATAACGAAGTGAACCAATGATGCTCCTGTACAGCTTTTGATCAACTTTCTTCCATTCTTCATCTTTTTCTATCTTCAAAGAACTTGACATTGGTATGTCAGTCTTTTTGCAATTTTCCAATCCAAACCTTTTGACAAGATCATTAGCATATTTTTCTTGATAAATAAAAGTTCATTCCTTCAATTGCTTTACTTGAAGACCAAGAAATAATGTTAACTCTCCCATCATACTCATTTCAAACTCATCCTGCATAGACTTAGAAAATTTATTGCACAAACTTTCATTAGAGGATCCAAAAATAATATCATCCACATATATTTGAACAAGTAAAAAGCTTTTGTTTTCATTTTTGATAAATAAAGTAGTATCTACTTTACCTTTGACAAAACCATTATGTATTAAGAACTTACTTAGTCTGTCGTACCAAGCTCGAGGTGCTTGCTTTAAACCATACAAGGTCTTTTTCAGTCTGGCTTCTTTGGGTCTTCAAACCTAGGTGGTTGTTCCACATAAACTTCCTCATGGATAAATCCATTTAGGAAGGTACTTTTGACGTCCATTTGGAATAACCTGAAATTTTTATAACAAGCAAACAAGTAATAGTCGAATAGCTTCTAACCTTGCTATTGGTGCGTAAGTCTCATCATAGTCTATTCCTTCTTCTTGCGTATATCCTTTGGCCACGAGTCTTGCTTTGTTTCGTACGACTTTTCCTTTTCATTCATCTTGTTCTGAATACCCATTTAGTTCCAATAATAGTTTTACCTTTTGGTTTAGATATTAATTCCCAGACATCATTAATGTTGAACTGTCTGAGCTTTTCTTGCATAGCTTCAATCCAGCTTTCATCAGATAAAGCTTCTTCTATGCTCTTTGGTTCAATTTCAGAGATGAGAGCCATAGCACTAGACTCTTCTCGCCTTTTGGATCTGGTGCGAATTCCTTCATTGATTTCACCGATAATGAGATCTTTGGGATGATTGGACTTATGCTTCCGCATCTTGGTTGATTTGTCTGGTTGATGATCTCTTTCTTTATTTGAATCATCATGAACAGCTTGATGCTGGTCTTCCAAAGTCTGAGATGCTTCTTGAGTTGTAAGCTTTGAAGGGCCTGGAGCAGGTTCTGATTCTTCATAATGAGTCTGACTGGATTCATCTTGCGTAGAGTCTTGAAATTTGACGTTCATTGACTCCTCCATAAACTGGCTCTTCTTGTTATAGACTCTGTAGGCTTTGCTTGATGTAGAATATCCAAGGAAGATGCCTTCATCTTATCTTTCATCAAACTTACCAACTCGATCTTTTGCATTTTTCAATATAAAGCATTTGCAACCAAACACATGAAAGTATGAAACAATAGGCTTCTTACCTTTGAATAACTCATACGGGGTTTTCTCTAGAATTGGTCTTAAGAAGACTCTATTGATGATATAGCACGCTGTTGAAACAGCTTCAACCCAAAATCGTAAAGAAATTTTACTTTCGATTAAAAGAGTTTTAGCCATTTCTTGAAGAGATCTATTCTTTCCTTCCACAACCTCATTTTGCTGAGGAGTATATGGAGAGGAGAACACATGCTTAAAGCCGATTCATCACAAAATTTTGTAAAATCTTGATTTTCAAATTCACCTCCATGATCTGTTCTTATACTTGAGATAACACATCATTTTTCATTTTGAACCTTTTTAGCAAATTTTTCAAAATACGAGAAGGTTTTGGACTTACTTGCAATGAAATATACCCAAGTAAAGCGAGAGTAATCGTCTACAATTACTAGGCAATATTTCTTACCTCCAATGCTCTAGGTTCTGGTTGGTCCGAAGAGATCCATATGCAGCAACTGAAGTACATGATTAGTAGAGACATGATTTATTGGCTTAAATGAATTTCTTACCTGCTTTCCCAGAATACATGGTGTGCATGAATCGGACTTTTGGAATGGTAATTTGGGTAGACCTCGAACAAGCTGTTTTGATGAGATTTTGGCTAATTGCTTCATGTTGACATGACCAAGCTTTCTGTGCCATAAGCTTGCTTCGTCTTGAATTGAGATTAGGCATTGTGATTCATTTGGTTTCACATCCAGAAGATAGATATTTCCATGTCTTCGACCCATGAAAGACTGAGTAGAGTCTCTACTGGTTCCAGAACATAATCCTTCTTGAAAGAAGATCTTAAAACCAGCATCACATAATTGGCTAATGCTGAGAAGATTGTAATTGAGTCCTTCCACTAAGGAAACATTACTTATTGTGAGATTTCCAATTTTCACAGTTCTAAATCCCACAATACTTCCTTTGCTATTTCCTCCAAATGAAACTTTTCCACCATTTACTTGAACAAGTTTTATGAAGCAATTTGAGTCTCCTATCATGTGTTTTGAGCATCCATTGTCAAGATACCACTTTACCTTTTTCTTGACGGAGACCTGCATTTAAAAAAGAGTCTCAAGCTTTCTTTGGTACCCAAATTTTCTTAGGTCCTTTGGTGTTAGTAAGATAAACAGTATTAGCCCATACTTTCTTAACAGGTTTCCAAACCATAGGACATTATTTTTCAAAGTGATCTGAACTGTTGCACTTTGAACACCTAAGGGCATTTCGACCTACGAGACTTTACAAAAACTTTCTTGAAATGATTTTTGTAAGCCTCTCTCGATGATCTTTTCTTAATTCTTTGTTTTACTTTGGGAAAATCAATCAAGGGAATTGTTTCTGCTATCATGCCTAGACCGAACTTATTGAAGTAAGGTCTTTGGGTTGAAAGAACTTTTTCAAGTTTTTCGGACCCTATCGAAAATTTCTTCGAAATATTTGATAAGTCAGTTTTTAAAAAAGCATTTTCTTTCAAAAGATTATCTTCATTTTCTTTAAAAGTGGAAACATTCAAGTCTAAACTTTTAACTCTTTCTTCTAAAACATTTTCCTTTTGTTTTAAAGCTGATTTTTCTTTTTAAGTTCGGAAATTCTTTTGAAAGAAGTCTTAAGACTAAAACACAGTTCATCAATGTATTTAGAAACTTTGACAGGAATTTTAAAATTACTTGCCTCAAATTCACTGTCTGAGTCTGATCCAAAATATGAGTCTGAGTCTGAATGTGCCATCAGACATAGGTTGGCATATTCATTATCACTTTCTTCACACTCTATATCACTCGAGGTTTCGGCTTTAAGAGCTTTTCGAAACTTTTCAGTTTTTCCTATTTTCTTCTTCAGAAGAGAACAATTGGGTCTGATGTATCCATTTTTCTTACATTCGAAGCAAATTACATCTTTGTTTGGTTCCTCATCATCAACAGACTTGATTTGTTGTCTTTGAAAATTTTGTTTCTTTGAGTTGAACCTCCTTCCTTTCTATTAAGTTTTCTGAATCTTCTTATCATGAGAGCAAGCTCCTCATCGTCCAGATCATCTTCAAAATCTGTATTATCAAAATCATCATTTGATTTTAATGCAATGGATTTCTTACCTTTTGGATCTTCGTCTTCATTAATTCGTTCCACTTCATAAGACTAAAGAGTTCCAATCAGCTCGTCGACAGATAGTGGCATAATTCTTTGCGTCTCTCTTATTGAAGTCTTTATATGATTCCAATCCTTGGAAAGTCCACGTAGTAGCTTGTTTACCTTCATGGGATCAGAAATTTTTTGTCCTTGATTCTCAAGACCATTGACAATATCTGTAAAATGGCTAAACATGTCAGTTATAGATTCTCCTGGTTTCATTTTGAATGCTTCATATTGACCGAGGAGAATGTTAATTCTAGTTTCTTTCACTCGATCTGTTCCTTCATAGGTGATATGTAATATGTCCCAAACTTCTTTTGCTGTAACACAAGAAGATATTTTGTTATATTCAGTTGGTGACAAAGCACAATATAAAGAGTAAATTGCTTTTGCATCGAGTACTTGTCTCTTGTTTATCTCTTCCTGAGTCATTCCGCTGGTCTCAACAATTTCTTTCCTTCTTTCAAAGACTGATGCAGCTGTAGGAGTAATTCCTCTTTCTACAACGTCCCATTCCAGAGGATCCTTTGATCGTAGGAAAGCTTTCATCTTGTTCTTCCAGATGTTGTAATCCTTTCCATCAAAGTAGGGTGGTCTGGTATTGCTTTGCCCTTACACCAGACCTAGTGCTAGCATACTAGCCATGGATCTTTTACTCTGAGGTAAAACACTTCAAATAAAGTGAGTACACGAGCTTTGATACCAATTGATATAACTAGTATAAGTACCTAGAGGGGGTGAATAGGTATATAAAATATTTTTCTCGATAATTGCACAATACTAGACAATTGATAGATTTGAAACAAACAATAATCAAAGTAAGACTGAGAGAAGGAAAGAGAGAATTGAACACGCGGTTTATAGTGGTTTGGCTTATTTCAAGCCTACATCCACTCTTCTGCACTGACAGCCTATTGGCTGGATTCCACTATGAACAAAGAGATGTTACAGTGTTGTTCTTCCTTGATTTCTCGGTGTAGATGATCTACCACACTCGCTCAATGTCTCACTAAGTATAGACACTCTTTGTGTATACAATTTCACTCAAAATGTATCGACTAATAATCAAGGTGCTTCAGACTCTTGAATTTCTCTATCGATCATTTTCTAAAGCAACTAGAACGTCTTCATTTTATACTCCTTTATGCCATCATACCCGTTGGCACTTACCAAAGGAATTCCTTCAATCTACCCGTTGGACAGAATCAATTAAGAAGATCATTTGAGCTATTAAAGGAACCTGACGATAGCCCATCAATTCTGTTCGCCCATACAATCAGGATCTTGGTTTCCAAGAATAGAACCTTCCAAGAATATTTCGTTGACCATCGGATCTTCAACCGATCTAGATTACAAATAAAAGAATCCGTTATTTTTATCCAGCCAAGAGATCTTCTCTAGAGGATAGGACTAAATCCTCAACCAAATACTTCGGCTCTGGACTGCCTTCGTCACTGGATTAGAAAAACTGTCAATGAGACTAGTCTTGAGTCTTGAGTCTTGGGTCCGAGTCCGGTGATCGAAAGTCTTCGACTCTAAACAGAAGGTCTGCAAATATCCAGACTAGACTGATAGAAACGTTTTGTCAGCTTCAAAATATTCTGGAAAGATTTCTCCAACAAAATGCAGTGATGAATTTAAGATAAATAAATGTAAATATATGCACCGAGAGATAGAATATTCAAGATTTTACGTGTACGTAAGAGTAAAAGAACATCCGACTTGACTAAATTAGTATTAAGTTATAGTTCAATTAGCACAACAATCTGCCATGGTGGCCTCCTCACTTATGCTCCGTTCGTTTCGCGGAAAATAACTTCCGGGAAAATATTTTTTGAAATTTCCAATGTTCGAATGGCAGAAAATAAATGGTCAAGGAAAATATTTTCCGGTCAAAGGAAAATTTGCCCATCATTTTCCAAAGGAAATCTTTTCCCTCTTTTGTGAAATCATTTTCTCATCTTTCATTACTCATTTTCCGCCGCGTGCTCTCATCTTTCATTACTCATCTGTTCTGCCCTCTTTCTCACAAAACCTAGGGCTTTTGATCTCGTTGTCCTCCTCCTTCGACGCCGACGATTAGCAGTAGTGAGGCCGGCAGTGCTGGATCTCCGCCCTAACAAAGCCCTAGGTTTCTGATCTTGTCCTCCTCCTTCAACGCTGACGATTAGCAGTAACAGGGTCGGCGGTGCTGGATCTCCACCCTCACGAAGCCCTGTGATCTCGTCCTCCTCCTTCGACGCCGATGATTAGCAGCAGCGGAGCCTCCCCCTCGTCCAGCGGTGCTCGATCTCCACGACCTACCCTGCTTCCTCTTCACTGCTGGTCAGTTCATACTCTTCCACGCGTAGTTGTCTTCAAGCGGCGTATGCACGGATTGAAGCGTCCTCATAGATCTCTCTCCTCTTGTTTGCATGTATAAAGGGTTTTTGGGGGAGGATTCCATCGATCCTTCGATTGAATGCGCGTTGGGGAGGAGGAGGAGGAGTAAGACAAGACCCAACAAAGATGCAGCAGCCTCTGCAGATGGTTAGATCAAATTGGTTACTCATTTCCCCCTCGAATGCTCTTAAGTTCAAGCTCTAAATGTATTCTTGCAAGAGAGAGGCTCTTGGATGCTCTTAAGTTTGTGGTAGGTTTCATTTTCTTTTCCCTATATTCGTCATTGTATGATTTTTCTTCCATTGTGGGATGAGGCCATGGACACAGCCTCATCAATGTAAAAGAGTTACGAATCTGAGATCTCTGGCCTGCTCTATGCCAAGAAAAAAATTCTCAACCATATCCGCCTAACCAATTTCTGTTCTTTCTTACATCTCACTCTGCTCCAGTATAACAGGCTCTCTTGATGCTTTTTACCTCAACAGTGAGAACCTTAAATTCTTCTGGGTCAAAGCCTATCTCGTCGAGTCATCGAAGTTGAGTTGTTCTTCTACTACCAAACGTTCTTAATATTATGCTTTCTCTTTCAATAATATATACTGAAGACGATAGATTAGATGAAAAATGTGGAATAAGACGTGATTCAGAGAACCAATGGGAAGGGCAATGGAGACATGTACTACAGGACTATTGCCCGGTTGTAAGGCTCTCATGAAGGAGGATGCTAATGCTATAGAAAAGCTGACCAATCTTGGCGACAACATTAAAGCTTGATGTAGCGAGTCCAAGTCTGATGCAGATGTAGATGAATTAGTGTATTGCCTTCTTTTGGTGGCATTCCAGTGATTCTTGATCGAGTTCTGGGTCCTGTTGGGGAGTCTCTTCACTATTTCGGACCATTTATTACCAATCTCCATGTGTGCTTGAATTAGTATCTTATCCTCCTCCTCAGTCCATGTCTCTTTCTGCGGAATTCATGGATATATGCCTATATCTGTAGACTAACATATTACTGTCATAATTATGATCGGGTATATATTATGGGAAGCCGTAATGTATGATTTCTAAATAGAACTTTACAATGATTAGCTGAGTAAAAACCGAAGATTTGTCACTCTCGCCATGTATATGTACATGTCCTTCATATGGTGTCAGCCATGTGTGGTTTTCTGATTCTTCATCAGCTTTCTTCTTTTTTGTCATTCTTTTATATGATGATGGGTCCTATAATATTATGAATAATAGTAAGATTGTATGTCTTCTCACTTTAACATTTCGTCATATTGGTGGATATTTCAGCAACTATACTCGTTTGCATGATTAATACATAAGTTAAATAATATTTCTTTGAAGATGATATATTTCTCACTTTAAACTTGATAACATTACATATATCTACAAAGGGAAATTGATTAAGCTAGACATCCAAATTGACACGGACAAAGTAAGGTAATACATTCTTACAATCATCTGATGTCCCCTATTTTTCTGGTTCTTCTAGTATTGATGTTCTTGTATTTCATATGAATTTGTGTTTCATGATTATTATGTTCCAATATAGATGGATAAAAAAATTCAAGTAGTGGTAACGGGTGCAGCTGCAGTGGTTATGACAGTTATCACATTAGTTATGGATGATTATGATCATTCGGAGAATCGCATACCGAGAGAGCCTCATGTGAATCGAGATTATGAGAGAGAGTTATATATGAATCGTGTGTTATATAGTGGTGATACTCATTGTGTAGATCAAATACGGATGACGCCGAATGCTTTTTTAGACCTTTGTAAGATACTTGGTGCAAGTAACTTGTTGCGTTCTACTGCAAATGTTTCTATTATGGAGCAAGTTATGGTATTTTGTCATATCATTGGACATAATGTGAGGTTTAGAGTCATTGGGGGAAGATTTCATAGATCAATAGACACCGTTCATAGATATTTCAAAATTGTCCTGCAAGCGATTTTGTAATAATACAAGCATGTGGTGAAAGAACCAGGCAATTCCACTCCTCCTGAGATAAGTAACAGTCGAAGGTTTTATCCATATTTTAAGGTATGGAATTTGAAAAAACAAGTCTATAAATTGCTTGAGAAGTTTCATTAGTATTTGGTTGGTAACTATATTGATTATTTTAGGATTGTTTTGGAGCAATTGATGGAACTCATGTACGTGCATCAATTCCTCTTGAAATTCAAGGAAGATTTTGTGGTCGGAAGGATGGAACAACACAAAATATATTAGCCGCCGTTACATTTGACTTGAGATTTTCTTATGTATTAACTGGTTGGGAAGGCACATCTCATGATTCACGTATTTTGTCTGATGCACTTTCAAGGCCGAATGGATTGAACATTCCTAGAGGTAAGAAAATTGAATCTACACACATTATGTGAATTGAGATTAGTAACTTGATAATAAACTTATTTATAACTTGTAGGAAAATATTATCTTGCTGATGCTGGTTATGGAATCCAAAATGGCATCATCTCTCCCTATCGTGGTGTTAGATACCATTTGAAGGAGTTTAGTGATCGCCCTCCTGAAAACGAGAAGGAACTATTCAATTTGTGGCATTCATCTCTAAGAACTACTATTGAGAGAGCATTTGGAGTTCTAAAGAAGCATTTTGAGTATTGGGTTCAGAAACTTTTTGGTCATTTAGAAAACAAGTCGATGTTGTCTTAGCTTGTTGTATCATTCACAATTTTATTATGAAAGCTAATCCCAATGACTCTATCATGGAAGAGATGAATAGAGAAATGGAATCTCAAAGAGAAAATCCAAGAATCCAAATTTCTCAAAGGGAGGAAAGGGAGGAAGATAGGATATGGGCATCAAAGAAGGATAGGATTGCACATGCAATGTGGATTAGTTATCAAAATATTAGAAGAAGCCAATAATTTTACTTTTATTTCTTTTGAGTGCTTTATTTTGAACATGTGCTTTTCATTTCTTTAATGATAATCATCTCTAAATATTTATTATGTGTCCATCTTCGTTATATTTTTTTTTTCTAATTTTTAAAGCTGTTACGTAGTTATCATGATGAGTAAAAGTAAGGAAAACGATGAGAAGGTCAAGCAATTTAGATGGTCGAAGCCTATGGAACGTGTTTTACTTGAAATTCTCGCTAATAAAGCTAGTAAAGGAAACAAGCCTTCAAGTACATTCAAACCCTCTTCAATTACTCGAGTTGTCAATACAATAAATGAGAATTTTAGTATTTGTTGTGAGCCCGACCATGTTGAGAACCATTTGAAGACAGTCAAAAGCAATTGGAAGACGATTCAAATTGTGTGTGACGATTCAAGTTGAAAATGGTCATAGCTGGGAAAAAAGAATTTGATCAATATGTGTCGGTAATTTTTCTCATCACTTGCTCAATACATTCTTTTAGCCAATGTTTCATATAAGTAGTTTTATGTGTCTTTATATATTTACTTAGCATATAAGGGATAATTTCCTAACCATCTCAGTCAAGATTTTTAAACTTTAATGCGTTTGCTAACATGCTGGACTGAAAAAAGAAAAAGGACAAAAGAGAGCAGATTATTAACTTGTTAGTCACCCCTGTTTCATTGAAGCCATAGGTTATCGTGTTGGTGTTGTTTCTGTTTTTGTTACAAGTGTAATGCATAATTTAATATTAACTGTCATACTAGCAATTTATATGTCTGGAAATTTTCTCAATGTCTTTTGCTGCTGCGATTTTGATTTTGATTGTTGGGTATATGTGGAATGCGACTAGGGTTGGTAAAGTTTGCTTCTTTTCTCTTTATCTTCTGCAATTTAGGTGTTCACAAATGAGGTGCTAATTCTGACATTTAGGCGTTTTCAAAACCTCGTGCTTTAGATCTTATTGATCTTGCATCTCTTGCAAAGATGGATTGACAATGCAATTTCTATTTAGGCGTAATTGTGAAGGGAAAATGACTAAAAGAACAAACAAATGAAGGGCTTCAAACGTGTTTTTGTCATAGCTTAAAGCCTAAGTGTTGTCTGCTTAATAGCTTCTTTTTCATATCTAACCGTGGAACTAATAATTGAATGAATATTGTGCATTTACAGGTCCATCCTTCTCATGGAAAGTATTTGAATAAAATGATTGACATGTATGATGAGATGGCTATGGTGGTTGGGAGAGATATAGCCACCGAAAGCTTTGCTAAGCAGTTCAGGGACATCGATGCAACGGAAGTTGACTCCTCACCTGTCGACTTAGGTGATAACTTCGATGACTTCGATGAGTTGATGAAGGGCTCAAAAACATGTTCCTCTACTGTGCATTTAGAAAAGAGGTCTCGCAAAATGCGAAAAGATTCCAACAATGATGACAAGTATGTTGCACTTTCAACACAACTTGGAGAGATGGCCTCGGCAATTAAGTCATCGGCTCATACGGATGTGGATCACTCTCAAGTCTTTTACTCTCAACTCTACAATGAGGTGATGAAAGTGGATGGATACAATGAAATTACCCTTGGATAAGTTTTTGACCATCTAATTGAAAATGAAAAAATTGGAAAAGCATTCATGGTGAAGAGTGCGACTCTTCGCAAAGTATGTGTTGATAAATTTCTAAGTAAAGGAGATCATCATTAGTGATATACTTGTCTCTGGGTGTATGGTTGGTGATCGTGATTGTGATGGTGATGGAGAACTGATTTTTGATGCTTTGTTGACTGCGTCAACAAGCATTTTTGGCTAGACAACCTACTGCAAAATAGATGAAGAGATAGGTATGTAGACATATTATGGTTGCCAAAATTCCACTAATGTGTAATTTTATGCAAGGTGCTCAGTAGAAGTGTCAAGGTAACAGAGGTTACACAAGATTTTTGATAGCTTGATTTGATGAGTTTGCTGGTCAAAAGAGTATGAACTGAATGAGTTGCTTAAAGCAGGGGTGCTTTTGCCTTTATGAAATCCATAGGTCAACTGGGTAGTTATTATTGTCTTTTGGATTCAGACATTTAACATCTATAGTCAAATAGCAGTGTTTTGTAATTGACCCTCTGCTTGACTAATTTATCTATGGTGCTCTTATGGATTCATATGGAGAATTTGCCACTATTTACTTGCTAATATTCCACTGATGATTACTAGGATGGGTTCCACAAATATTGTGGAAGATTTTGGAACTACTTTTTAGCATGGGTAAGAAACAGATAGTGGCAAGAAGACCAAGAAACGACTATCCATGAGAACCAAACCCACCCCCCAACTAACCCAAGTCCCCAAAAAGAAAAAGAAAAAGAAAATTATCGGTGGGCTCTGGGTGTGTACAAGCCTAGTAAATCTCGAGTGCTGAATCGCATGAGTTCCCATAGCTCTGATCAAAAGAGAAACAAGATCCAGTTCGTGTCGACGGGGCATTGACATTATCTATGAGCAATGGGAACCGCCGCCCCTTAACGTGAGTATTATTGATAAATGTATTGTAATATATCGTTCAATTTCATATAAAAATTTTTGGTCGAATGAAAAAAAAAAAATGTAGAGACAAACCTTTACTTGAAGGACAGAAAATGTTTATTGTTAACTCTTTCATTCAAAGAAAGCTTATTTGGGATCCGATGTGACCAATGACGATGAAGTTACATGTCTGTTGAGCCAGAATGATGCCATTTTGCTTATCTTACAAGGGATTATTTACTCGATTTGCTTTGAATCTATGATTTCGACCCCTAGTTTTGATTGGCACAAAGAACCCTACTTTGCAAGAGTGAAACACCGTTCCAACTTTCCGATTTGCTCAAACTCTACAAATTACCTCAAATCTGAGGACATAATATTTTAATTTACAAACGGTTTGAAGTAAAATCCTACTCATCGAATATGCAAACTCGATGTAGGGGCTGAATCCTTTTATCGAAAATGGCAATAGATGCGAAACATGAATCCAAACCATGTTAAACTATTCCCAAGCATAATGGTTAGAAAATATTTTCTTTACCGAACACCGGAAAATATTTTCCGAAACATTTTCAAGTTTTAGCCGAACACCAGAAAATATTTTCCTAAACATTTTCAAGTTTTAACCGAACACCAGAAAATATTGTCATTTTCCTGGAAAATGACTTTCAGGAAAATATTTTCCGGAATTGGCCAATTTTCCGTGAAACGAACAGACCCTTAGTCTCCCTCAGGGCATCCCTCCATTTCTGTATCTGCCCATCATCTTTCTCGTTTCCACGCAATCTCTCAAAGCCTTGAGCGAATTCGCTTCCGCTCGTTAACTTTGAAATGTCTTCTGGTTTTACATCGAAGAAGATGGGAACAGCCAGGTGACCATGGTTTTCGTACCTCCTCTTGCACTCCAAAATCCCGACCAGCTCGTTCATGCACCACTTGGAGTCGGCATAGTTCCTGGAGAACACTATTAGGGCAAATCTCGCATGCCGAATCGCTTTTAAAAGCTTGGATTTGATTTCTTCTCCAATGTCTTCCCTCGCGTTGTCTCTGAAGCATCGGATGGAGGCCTGCTTCAAAGCGGAGAAGAGGTGTGACATGAAGTTTCTCCTCAGGTCCTTGCCTCGGAAACTCACGAAGACATCATATTTCCATTGAGGAGGAGGAGGAGGAGGTGGTGGTGGTGGTAGTGGAGGAGCAAAAAGGGAACGAAACATGGTTTCAGATATTGACTTAATATTCCTATGGTGATTTGTTATGTAGTTAGAAACTTCGTTTGAGGGGCTATATATAGGCGAGTTTGATCAAAGACATTAAAGAGAGACTTATGTAAGAAGCATCCTACGCAGATTCCGGCGGTGCTATTAATTCACAAAATATGGGTCCTCGATAAGATAATTATCCACTGTAGTTTAACATGCTATTTTGTATGTCAATTTTGTAAGAGTTTTCTTATCACCAGCAATAGCATCGTCTTTAATTTATATTGTTCATTCGGGTATTGAGCTTAAAATCCTTACCCAGGCTCACCCATGATAATCTTAAATTTTCTTGATATAATAATGGCTAGGTTTGAACAGTTGGATTAGACCTAAAAGGATGGGTCTAGGATGAAAAAGAAATTTGCTTGCTCATCCCCACCTAAATTGTGGTCGGGTCTAGATAAACTCGTCAGATTGTCAAATCTGCGATCAGGTTTAGTGCAATAATTTATTCAAGGAAGAGGGAATCATTGATTATTGTGATGCATTTCTTATAATTGAAGAGTAAGTTAAAGACCGAAGATCTATTTGGCATTAAGAAAAATAAATTAGACCATGTTTTCCTCTCATGATGTTCCTCCAATCAAGTATGTGTCATGTATGAATTGCAAGGTAGTGGTGTGCCCATGATGATGATAATGATCAGAGAAGTCAGCGAGGGCCATGGTGGAGTGATCGTGGAGGTGATGAGCTTAGCTAGAAAGGGCTAGAGAGAAATGAAATTAAGTTTTTTCGGTTGTGACTGAAGTTACCCGTAAAAATCTGATTTTATTTGTTACCATCATTTATACAAATTAGTTGGACTGATCCCTCAATCATGAGTTAAAAGATTTAAATATTAAACTATGCATTCATATAATAGTTTCAGTTTTTAAAACAATCATCAGCAATCACACAAAATTTTATATAACCCCTTTTATTGCCTCACTTATTATCTATTTATACTCTTAATCTTAGGCCGAAGTTCAGGGTACGCTCGTTATTTTTACATCATGTTGTGAGTAAAATATAGCCCAACTCATTTTAATTTTGTCTTCAATGAAATAAAAATGAAAAATAAGTTCCTACATGTTTCTCAGTTGAAGACAAAACACTATAAGAAATGCAATCAGTGAGACACTGAAATTAGCTCTCAAACTAGAACACAAAAAAATGACTTTCTGTTTTTAGCACTGAACACTAAGAAGAAGACAAATTTTCTTTCAAAAGTTCCTCTGCCAAGTAAATCATGGTGATTCTGGTCTGAAGTGAAAGCAGGCTTGTCGTAGAAAGCATGGGTCAAGCTGAGGAGTATGTCAAGTTTGCCTCACTTGTAATCTATTTATACCCTTAATCTTAGGCCAAAGTTCAGGGTACGCTTATTATTTTTACATCATGTTGAGTAAAATATAGCCCAACCAATTTTAATTTTGTCTTCAATGAAATAAAAATGAAAAATAAGTTCCTACACGTTTCTCAGTTGAAGACAAACACTATAAGAAATGCATTCAGTGATACATTGAAATTCGCTCTCAAACTAGAGCACAAAAAAATCACTTTCTGATTTTTACCAATGAACACTAAGAAGAAGACAAATTTTCTTCCAAAAGTTCCTCTGCCAAGTAAATCATGGTGATTCTGATCTAAAGTGAAAGCAGGCTTGTTGTAGAAAGCATGGTCCAAGCTGAGGAGCATGTCAAGTTTTATTGGCCAGGGAAAAAGAAGATACTTGCAACAAGAATCCTCTATGCCAGAAGAAAATAATCAAAATCCTGAAATGAGAGATGACCCTCTAAGGGTGCGTTTGGGATGACTTTTAGGGAAAGTCCTTGAGAAAATGTAAATATAATTGAGTTAAAGGAGTTTTTCAAAATGCAAATTGTGTTTGGTAAATGGTGCTTGTGAAAGTCCATTGTGAAGTATGTTTGAGCAAAATAGTGTTTGGATAAATTAAATTTGCAAAATGCTTTTGTTATTAAAAAAACAAAGGAAAAAAATAAGAGTTGGCCAGCCAAGGGCTTCGCCGGTTACTGTCGGTGAAGGGTAGGCGTTCCGGCAAGGGGGAGGCGGTGCGGCGAAGGGCAGCATCCGGCTAGCGTCATCGTGTGGAGGACACGGCTCGGCGAGGGTCACGGCGACCGAGATCTCGCGATCTGGGTTGCCGCAACCAAATCGAGCAGCACCGACAACCTTTGCACGGAGGTTGTGGCGCGGCGGGTCGCGCAACCTTCCAACAAGGGTTGCCACGACCTCCGTGCAGAGGTCGCCGGTGCCACTCGATCTAGTTGCGGCAACCTAGATCGCAAGATCCCGGTCGCCGCAAGCCTCACAGAGCTATCGTGCAACCCACCGCGCCACGGAGGTCGCCGACGCTCGCGATTTGGTCTTTGCGACCTAGATCTGCACGACTAGATTTGCGCATGATATGGGTTGCCGGCGTCCTCCGTGCGGTGACCCTCGTCGGAGGGTCGTGGGACCCTAGTCGGACCACCTGCCCTTCGTCGCATCGCCTGCCCTTCGCTGAACCACCTACCTTTCGCCGATGACTGCTCGCTGATGCTGGCCGTGTTCCCAGTAGAGAGAAGGGAAGGATGAAGACGATGAACAGTAGTCGGGGTAAAGCCGGAAAAATGAAAAATTAACAAGGACAATTTCGGAAGAAAAAACTTATTATCCTCAAAGCCAGCATGCCGAGAATGCCCAAGGCAGTCCCCAACTTACCTTGGGCTTTCAACCTTGAAAAGGCTTTGCCTTTGGCAAAGGCAAGTGAAAAAAAATTGCCGAACACTCAACATTTGGCCCAAAGGCCTTTAGCCCCTCAACGATCCTTGGGAAAGTTGTTCCCAAATGGAGCCTAAATAAGGGAAAAGAAAAAGTGAAAGTATGCTCTACAATCTCATATTTCTACCATCAAACGAAAGTGGAGGGAAAAAATGGGATTTCAAGTATTTATTCTAGTCATGTATGCTTTTCTTGCATCATAAGATATAGTTTTGTAAAGTTATTATGGAAAATAATTCGAGATGCATAGAGCATGTAAATAAAAAGTAACCGGGATTCACATTTTTTTTGGCTTTCCACGAGACATTAGGTTGGACACTATTAAACTAAACCAACCATCGCAATGCAAAGCAATTCTCACGATAATTTTGTAGGAATGCCATTGAAACGATAATCACTAATCATATCAAGCTATAACTTAGCCTAGTTATATGGTTCCAGATGCGCTTCAAAGGAATCGAGATGCGATCTAGACCGTCCATGAAACCTAATGATCCTGCCTCCAATAGCAGCCGATGATAAACGGACCATAGGTGCCCCTAGCGGTTTGTTTTTTCGTAGATTGGATAATGGTAGGCGGAGAACCTCTGGTTTCTCTGATGTAACCTGATGTACAAATGAAACAATCCTTGGGATAATTTAGCTTGACCTGCACCGTTTGCCAATTAAGTCTTCTTTCAACTTTCACTTGCCATCAATATTAAAATATAGGGTTAATACCATAAAAAAAAAAAAACTACAAACTGGTACAATTGTAACAAATTTACTCCAAATTATTTTTTTGATCACCAAAAACCCCAAAAACCAGTATACCTTTGACAAATTTACCCAAAACTGGTACACTTGCGACAAATTTACCCTATATTAGTTTTCGTTAAATTTTAATTAAGTTAAATGACACATGACAGTTGACTGGTATACTAATTTGAGATTTTACACTTTGTTTGTCACAGTTTACAATTTTTGTGATTTTTTTGTGGTATTAATCCAATTTAGCAGAGGGTATATGTGGCATCCCAAAATTCAAAGCCAAGCAATGAGGTGTGTTAAAGTTCCTAATTAGGTGATAAAAATTTCCATGGCTTATGCTTTAGCCATTAGTCTTTAATTAGATGATTTGTGCATATGATTGTGAAAATTTAAATTTGATAGATTAATAATTTATGCTTGGCCATGTACTTTATAAATTAAATTTCAATGAACAAAATGTCCCAAGACTTTGGCCAAGATGAAAATTGAAATTTAAAAATAATTATAGAAAGGAATTCAAAAAAAAAAAGGGAAAAAGGGGTTAATTTTCGAATGGGCCTTAAGCCCATTTGGCCTAAGCTTGATGGGCCAAGCTAGTCGGCCCAAGAGGGAGTTTGACCGGCCCATTAAGGCCCAAAGGAAGAGGTGGCCGGCCCATGATGCATGCAATAGGACAAGTGGCATGAAGGAGGTGAAGCATGGTGGACACTTACCTTCCTCCACAATTACACTTGTCCCTCATGCAAACCTAGAATGCATGCAATATAAAAGCAACCAAAAAGAGAGAGAGAAAGGGGGAGAGAGAGTGGCATTCGGCCAAGCCAAGTGAGAGGGAGTGAGATACGAGAGACAGGAAGCCGAGAGGGAGAGAAAGGAGCCCGTTCGCCGCCGTGTGCCGTCCGCTCGTGCTGTTCGTGAGGTCTAGAGGCAAGTTGGGAATCCACTTTCTACACTTGCCCCAATGTTTTCGCATGAACTGTTTGGAGTCAGAAACTTGTTTGACCTTGCATGTGTGTTTAGAGTCCGATTTTGGATTCGATTTCTTCATGAAAGTTGTAGCTAACATCTTGAAATACAACATACTGAAATTTCGTGGAAAATGAGGGATATTTGACGGGTCAAAACCTCATCCTACGGAGATGCTAGATCTGGAATATTTTCGTATGAACTGCTGGAGTCAGAATGTTGTGAGAGCTTGAGTGCATGTTTAGAGTTCGATTTTAGCTGTGATATCTTCATGAGAGTTGTAGCTAACATCTTGAGCTACAACATACTGAAATTTCGTAGAAAATGATGGAGATATGAGGGGTTAAAGTTCTATTATACGGAGACCCTAGATCTGTGAAGTTTTCACTCACTTCTTGCTAGATTCTTGTTTGCATGTTGATTTCTGTTGAAGATTTGACTTCAATGTCTTCATGAAAGTTGTAGGTAACACCTTAAAATACAACATACTCAAATTTGAAGTGAAAAGAACAAGTATAGCTTGGTGAATCGGCTAGATCTTGGAAATGATGGTTCTGGTGAAGTATTCCGAGACACCCGAGACCTCATGTACTTAAATGGTGACCATACTTTGGTTATTTGACCTAGATATCTTCATGAAACTTGTAAAGGACACCTTGGTACATAACATACTCAAATTTTAGAGGAAACGAAAGAGAATAGATGGGTGAAATCTTAAAATTTCGGAGATTTGTATTCTGGACGACGCGGTATTGGTTCCAGAGGTTTCGTGGGGTTGTATAAATTAATCTAAAAATAATTTGGCTTAGATTTCTTCATGAAAAATGCACGAAAATGTGTTGGCTATCACCCTGTAAATTTCGTAATTTTTGGAGGCCGTATGAGTATTTTAATCGAATTTATTTGGAAACTGTGCAATTCTGGTCATTATCCGAATATCATGTGCTATTTGTGGAAATTGTGAAATTATGTGAAATCCAATTTGGCCATGAATTTCGTATGAAATTGTCTTCCTATTGGTTTGTTTAGTGATTGTTTGAATATTATGATTTTGGGAAAATCATAGATATTAAATTTAATATTTATTTATGAAAATAAATAAATAAAATAATAAAATAAAAAGAATAATAATAGTAAAGTAAAAAGGGATTATTTTATTGGCCATGAATTTCATTGAATTTATTTTGCATTGTTATATGACATTGGTGTATGTATGATCATAAATTGTGATGCATGTGTGAATCATATGCCATGTAATAATGAGATTAAAAGGATGGTGAATGTGGAAAATGATATGTGAGTAAGAGGTTGTGGTGGATGATGATGCTCGGTGGCCTAGTGGCGTAATTCCGGAGATTCCCCAGGAGTGTCGGGATGCCCGGTGGTATACGGTACGTAATTCCAGGGGAGGCCTGGTGGTATGTCGGTACATAATTCCGGAAGCCCTGTCGGAGGTTTTTGCCCGAAGGGAATGCCTCGCGATGCCAGGATTTGGGTGCGAGATGCCCAGCTAGAAGGATAAAGGCTGGATGTCCGGTTGTATCTTGGATACATGCCCGGAGGTTCCTCGTGATGCTAGTTGGGATGCGAGATGCCCGGAATGTGGGGGGCCGGATGCCCGGTTGTATCTTGGATACATGCCCGGAGGTTTTTCTCGCATGAGATGCGAGTGTAAAATATGAGATAAAATTGATGAATCAGGAAGGGTGATGTGGTGATCAAATTTAATGATAAATATGAAAATTAACTCATGGCATGATATGGTATGATATGTGATATGATATGATGATCACCCATGGTATGATATGCATGATGATATGCATGATGATGGTGATGATATGTGATATGATATGATGATCACCCATGGTATGATATGCACGATGATATGCATGATGATGGTGATGATATGTGATGTGATATGATGATCACCCATGGTATGGTATGATATGCATGATGATATGCATGATGATGATGATGATATGTGATGTGATATGATGATCACCCATGGTATGATATGCATGATGATGATGATGACATATGATGATATGATACGCATGATGATAAGGCATGATGATGTATGATAGTATTACGCATGGCTGCAAGGTAAGTTACGCCTGCAATGCATGTATGATTTGTATGATGCATTGAGTGGTTATTGGATTCCTTTATCTGCTGAGTGGTTGTACTCACCCCTTTTAGGGACCAATATTTCAGATTAGTAGATGGTTTGAGCGGTTGGATATGACCGCGGGGAGAAGGATAGCAAAGGAGGGAACCTTTAGACACCGACACTGGTTGATGGACCTTAAGCATACGATTGTGGGAGGAGATGTCGATCATCTTTTAAAGTATAGCCGAGTATAGAAACATTGGCATTTTGATGGACCGACTAAAGATGTCCATATGCTTTATGTAAATAAACGTGTCCGGCTTCAACTTATATAAGATGTTTAGTAGGTGTGCATCGATTTCTGAATGTAGGGAAGGGAATTGTTGGATATGCTTCCGTTATGTAAATCGCGCAAGGGACCGTTAATAAAAGATGTAAACCCCCATGGTTGTATGGACCCGCTGCAACTAAAAATGGTATCGAGTGACTTGTTATTTGGGAAAGAAAAAGAAAAGCGGCTGTGGTGACTCTAGCGGATCGGGGGCCGTCGAGGGTGCCATAGTATAATTGTCACAAATTTGCTAGTTTGGAGTTTTTTGTGGTCAAATAAATTAGTTTGTGGTAAATTTGTTATAAATGTACAAGTTTAGGATTTTTTATGGTCAATTAGATAAATTTGTCATAGGTGTACCAATTTGGGGTTTTTTATTATCAAAAAAATAGTTTGGGGTAGATTTGTCACAGGTATACCAGTTTGGGGTTTATCAGAATATTAACCCAATATAGGATAATTCGTTAACTATTTAAAGTAATGCATTCAATGGTCTTATTTTTTCTTTTTACCTGACTTTTCTTCTTTTACATATCATCAGAATTTTAGCCTAGACAACTAAAATTTCTTACCACTTTAGCATATTTCTCATAATTCTATATTATATTTTGTATTTTTTTCCTTCACTGC
Source organism: Eucalyptus cladocalyx (assembly GCA_017140615.1). NCBI lineage: Eukaryota > Viridiplantae > Streptophyta > Magnoliopsida > Myrtales > Myrtaceae > Eucalyptus > Eucalyptus cladocalyx. Next base: position 19,136,583 of record CM029524.1, on the reverse strand, counting down.
CAGTACGGGAAACAAATTACACATTCATCAATGGGTGGATGACATGGGGAAAAGTACCAAAATAGTCCTAAACATTTTGTATTGGTACCAATTCAGTTCTAAACTTTTTAATTAGACCAATTCAGTCATAAACCTTTTCACATTGGTACCAATTCAGTCCATTAGGCTAATTTAAGCTGAAAATTACTGATGTGGCCGCCAGCAGTCTTATGTGGCGCTACGCAGCCAAATTTTATAATTTTGGACAAATTTTATAATTTTTTATATTATTTTTATTATTTTTTCTCTTTTTTTTTTTTTTTTCCTCACCCTTGGCCAACAAGGTTGCTGGCCAACCAACCATCGCTAGCCATAAGCTAGTTGGTGCGAGGGGCCCCGCGCCCTCACCGACCACAACCAAGGGGAATGGCCCCCGCCCAGATCTAGGCGAGGGCTGAAACCCTCGCCCGTTGGCCGATAAGGGCCTCTGCGGCCTCGTCGGCCATAGGCGAGGGCACAACAACCCTCACTCATGGCGGGCGAGGGTGCAGCAGTCCTCACCCAGATCCTGGCGAGGGCTCGACGCCCTCGTTAGCCACGAGCAAGGGCGGCGCACCCTCGCCGCCACAAGCGAGGGCTGTCACAAGCGAGAGTGTGCCGGCCCTTGCCTATGGCCGACGAGGCCGCAGAGGCCCTCGTCGGCCAACCGGCGAGGGTTTTGGCCCTCGCATGGATCTGGGCGGGGGCCGTCGCCCTCGCTTGTGGTCGGCGAGGGCACGGCGGCCCTCGCTAGTGGCCGGAGAGGGCATGGGGCCCCTCACCCTAACCAGCTTGTGGCTGGCGACCTCACCGGCCAAGGGTAAGGAAAAAAGAAAAAATAAAAAGAGAAAAAATAAAATTTAAAAATTTAAAAATCTGAAAATTTGTAAAATTTGTCCACATGGCACCACATAAGATCGCTGGCGACCACATTAGCAATTTCCAGCTTAAATTAGTCGGATGGACTGAATTGGTACCAATGTAAAAAAGTTTAAGACTAAATTGGTCCAATTAAAAAGTTTAGGATTAAATTGGTACCGATACAAAATATTTAGGACTATTTTGGTACTTTTCTTGGATGACATGTGTATTGGGAAACAGTTGTGTCACCGAATTCATCCACATCATTCATCTAATGATAAATTTGTAAAAAGCTCCACATTTGCACCGGACATAATAATAACTCATTAATTTTTACTTTCAATCTTCAGATAAGAGATTTTTTTTTTTTTGAGTCCCTTAGGAGAAATGTCAGGCTCAAATTGCATCTCCAAGACAATTAAAATTACCTGATCTCAGTGTCTAAGTAAAAGAAAGTGTGTACCTGATATCATCACCATGTGCACCTGAGCAAACCGGTTCGCCATTCTTGTCATGATAAAAAGAAAATTTAACGATTGACATTGCCATGCATGATCTCAATATCCCTCGCACCATTGAAATTATTATCATTCCCACCTAGGCCTCCTAACGGTCCAATTGATTTAATCTGGTAAAGATGAGAGGTTGGCTCTGAAAATGCTCCAATTGCGTCAAGATGGTCCCCACTTCTTCCAGAAAAGCCGATCAGTTTGCCACCAGTTGTAGGCGATGAGAAGTAGGCTCCGTTTTCATCGCGGAATGGTCCAATCATTACTTTTGAATGGTTAGCAAGTGAATGATGGTGGGATTGGAATTAGAACTTCTTATGTATCCCAATATCGAATTAGATACCCATCAGAATTATAAAGTTCAATCTGCATTGATTAGTGGACTGCGAGGATATGAAACTCATGATCAATAGCACGTACGAAATTTCTATGAGGAACATGTATGAGGACTCATTTCCTGAATCTCGTCTTGAGCAGTGCCTCCATATCTCTCAAATAGTCCCAGATCTTTATTCTCCTCTTCGTATTGAAATGTGATTGACTCGATGAACAGTTTTCTACTCAGTTCGAATACAATTAAGATTTTCCTCACGATAGTGTGCTGGTTGCCATCATCCCAAGATGAACTCCCTGAACCAACCATTAACCCCACTGATTTGAAGGGTTGCAGCTTGTTCAAATAGAACTCAATGCGTGCTTCGATAGAATCAAGAAAATCATCCCTTTCTCCTAGAAAAATCCAAATTTTTTCCCAATTTCCTATGGGATGGAAAAGTACTTCCCTCCCTCTATCTTGCTCGGTCCCCAATTTTTTTTAATTGATTGCAAATGTGAGTGAGTTGATTAGAATGAGACATGTCATGTGGATATTGCCTTCGAAAATAATGCTAGATTCGTGACATTGAATTACAAACTGACCTGATAGAATATTATTGAGTGTGCGAATACATAGTTTGTTTATTTGAATCACAGCTTATGGTATGTCAAACCACTTTTTAAATAATTTATTGCGTATTGTAAGCATGCCTCCTTTTTCGTTTAAACTAGTGTGGAGGGATGCGTCACGTATGTGCGGAAGCAGGAATTAAAGATATAGATATTATTTTTTTTTTTTTTTTTTTTTTTTTTTTTGAAGTGGAGCGAATGGGTAGTTTTATGGACGCGATTTATTATAATTATGGCCCTGTTTCTTGGCTTTCTACTATTTAATGTAGGGGTGATTTTTTTTTTTTTTTAAACTACTCTATTGTAACTCTTAATTTCAAATTTTTGTCCTATCTCATTATAGGCCGTGAGATTAAAACCCATATCTGAAACTAAATCGTCCCTATTTCAACTTCTCTAAAGAGGTGGAGATTTGAACCCCTGACATTCTCCTTCCCAAGTGAGAAAGGTGGCAAACTCCAGTGGTTAATGTAGGGGTGATTAGGGAAGGTCTAGTAAGTGAGACAAACACTCACTATTGACTTAATTAGTAATAAAGGTACAAAATCAACTTGGATCTACTCAAAGATTATACAAATGCTTGCATTTCAATAAAACGGGCCAATGAAGGATGAACCCACCGGATCAATGCGACAGTGTAGAGTATATAAGAAAAAATTCAACTTGAATGTTCCTTGTCGGGGAAAATTACCAAAAAGGATCTAATCTTATTGTATAGATGTCGATTCTGTCCTAAACCGCCAATTGAGTTCTAAACCTTTTGACGATTTGCTTATATAATCATTTCGGCTAATTTTGACTGACAATCGCTGATATGGATGGTATCATCCTACGTCCATGGCCATATTAGAAATGATATATCATCCAACACTGACATACATAAAGAACAACAATAATCAATATGTTAAGACCAAAACAAGTAGCAAACAAATGATTCTAGCAGCAACTTATGCACCCAAATTCAGGACTATTTATGAAAGGTTCAATGGTGATTGAAGGAATTGCGTTTTAGTTGGGGGTTTATGCATACCTTATAACTAGCACCTTTTCAATGGTCCACATCAAATTTTGGGTCGAATCTGAACCTATCCTTCCTTTTCTTTCCTTCTTATAAAACCTTTTTTAATTTTTTTTTTTGATAAATTGATAGGAATGCGAGTGCTTCAACTCAAGGAACTATTGTAAGTTGGTTTTCGATTTTTCCTAGGTGAGTGATATTATTTATGTTGGAGGTTCGTTTATCAAAACAAACTGAGTGTTTTTTTCTTGTCCCACATAGGAAAAATGGGAGGAAGTGGCGTAATTTATAAGTGAAGGGTTTCCTTGTGTACCTCAAGAAATGATTGGGTGGGGCTAGACCCTACCATACCCGCGTGCGGGTGTGCGAATAATTGTGCGATTTTGGTGCACTTAGCACTAATCCCTTTGTTATTTATTTATTATTTTTTTATGTTATTCTTGCCTTTTTCTTTTGAGAATTTCGGAAATAAAATATAAAAAATGAAAATTCGAAATTCTATTATTAAAAAAAAATTATCATTCCAAATTTTGTTTGTGTCTTTTCAAGACAACATTTGGAAAATTACTTATTCGGTTTGCAATTTTTCCTAAAGGGTTGCAATTGTTCGGTTTTGACTTCTTCCGAAGAGTCGCATTTGTTTATCCGAACAATTTTTCTAAATGACGTGTTTGTTCATTCTTTGGCAATTTTCATGAAGAGTTGTAAGACTGTTTCATATATATACTTGTCAATTTTTGGAAAGAAAAGAGTGGTCATTTTTTGAGTCTTCTTTCTAAAAAAAAAAAAAAAACTACAGCCAATTTTTCGATTGTTTCCTAGAGAGACTCTGAAGAAATACTATAATTGCTATATAGTATTCTCATCCGAGACTTTGTTGTATCCTGGAGGATTTTTGCCGGTAACCATTAGTAACGTTGTGAGGCAAATAAATCTTTAAAGAAAGTGATATCACGCCTCAAAATCCGACTTGAGTACTTTGAATATCCATCTTCATTGTTCTACCCAATTCGAAACCATGTTTTTTCCTACAATTTATTCTCTATGTTTTAAACTCATGTTTTGAAAAACATTATGGATTAAGCATACTATGACTTAATAATAGAATATTTTATTGCATAAAATATGATCAAGCTGTTAATGCTATTTTGTTGTTTGAAAGGGAAAGTCATTGTTTGACTTCAACTTGAATGATTGCCTATAAATGGTTTGTGAAACCTTTCATTAAAGAATCTTGAAAAGTTTAAGATTTATGAATATGGTTTTGAAAGGTGCTTTGATATCTATATATTGAATGCCTAAGTTGTGAATTGGTTTATGAATGGATTCTAAATTAGTTTGGGAAACTCATTGTGATATTTGAAATGATTTTTGGATTTGGTTATGGATTACTAGAGATTGAGTTGCGAAAGCTTTTGGTGATTGATTTGTGAAATTTATTTTGATATTTGAGATTGTTTATGGATTGTTTAACATGATAACTCAAGATAATAATAGAACAAACATCAATGGTCCAGCCCATTGGCCAATCTCATAAAAACACATGTTGATGGTCTATTCTATTGACTAAACTCATGCCACACATTAATGGTCTATATCATTGATTCATCTTATATGAAATCACACATCGATAATCCATCCATCGATCAATCTTTTGCTCAATATCTAATTATGGTCATGACACAATACCTGATGACAAGGCGATCAAGATTCCCCCCTTAGCAAGATTTCCACCTATTATTAGTCGGTGGTTCAACCTACAAGGATATCCTAGATTGAGTATGAAGAAGCTCGTTTATGGTGTGTGTTTGTCTTTAGCTATTATGCATAACCCACATGCAAAATTTCGAAATTTCGTTATGAACAAACCATACTTCGAAATCGGGTTTCATCGAACCCCAAAGCTCCATGATGTCTTAGATTATCATTTCCACAAAAATCACAGCTCAAAACCTCCTCATTCAATGCTCATATTTCAGGATCTACATAGCTCAAAGTTTGTGCCCTAATCCGCTTGAATACTTACTAGGCGTCGCGATCCATAGTTGATTCGGCTAGTCAAGGTGTCTAGATCAAGAACACGTGGAAAATCTCTCTCTTCCCCCTTTCTCCTTCTCACGGACGAGCCCCCTCTCCTCTTCATTTCTTATTTTTGTCATTGCTGCCTCATGTGAAATACCTAGAGAAGAGAAGAAAGAAGATGGGCTTGGGCTTAAGAGAGAGGTGGGCTGGGTTTAATGGGCTATTAATACAGTTCTTCTCTTGTAGTTATCAAAATTCTACTCCCATGTTGAAACCAATCTCGATCTCCAGCACCAAAATACTCAATCTGGTCCTTCTTAGTGATGTCATCAAGAACCAGAAGGATCTTTTTTCGACGGAGTTTTTTTTTTTTAATCACATTGATGTTGCTATTAAGATCATACATTTCTAGACTTTGTAGCTGCAGAACATCATGGAGAAGTCTCTTCTGAAGAAGTAAAAGAGTACCTCGGTCTGTATCTCCAACATTTTCAAGTAAGGTAACATCTTCAAATTCCCTGAGAAGGGAAAAGTGCCAAAAACGTCTTAAATCTTTTATCTTTGTGCCGATTTAGTCCTAAACCTTTTTACGTTGTGCCAATTCATTGGCCGGATTTTGTTGACTTGATACCGGCCGGCTGATGTGGTTTGATCGACGTTGATGTGGTCAACTTTTTAATAATATTTTAATATTTTTGAATTTTATTTTATTTTTTTCTTCCCTCTTCTTCCTTTAGCCGGTTGCCGGATCTCGGTGATTGGCTAGAGGCAACGGCCGGCGAGGTTGAGGTTGACCTTGTCAGCCACCTCGCTAGTGGCCGCGAGGGCGACCTCATCCGGCAACCGCCTAGGCCTCAAGGGCCGGCGAGGGTGAGCCCCGCTAGCTCGACGCGAGGCCAGCTCTCCCTACTCCGTTCCCCAATCCCATTCTCGCCCTAGAAATTTCCTTCCTCCGCTCGTCGTCATCGTCATCTCTAGGGTTTTACGAGAGCTTGGGGGTGTCCTTGGTCGTGCGGCTTCGGCCCTGGATTTTCACTTGGTTTCCCCCATAGCGGCAATCCGTCGGGCGAGGCTTCGAACCTCGCCAGATCCGACGAGGGCGAGCCTCGCTGCCCAGGCCTCGAGGGCGGCCTCGCGCCAGGCGGGCAAGGCTCACCCTTGCCGAATCTAGCAAGATCGAGCCTTGTTGGCCATGGGCGAGGCTTGACCCTCACCCGACCTAGCGAGGGTGAGCCTCGCCGCCTGCCCTGCCCAACACGAGGCTGCCCTCGCAGCCACTAGAGGTGGCCGGTTGCGAGGTCCGGCAACCGGCGGGAGGAAGAAGAGGGAAGAAAAAAGAAAAAAAAAAAAGGAAAAATAATTAAAAATATTAAAATATTATTAAAAGTTGTCCACATTAGCGCCAATCAAGGTCACGTTAGCTGGCCGGCTGCATCCGGTTAACAAAACTTGGCCAAAATTGGCTAGAAATGAATGAATTGGCATAAAGTAAAAATGTTTATGACTAAATTGGCAACAAAAAAAGATTTAGGACTAAATCGGCATAAAGACAAAAGGTTTAGGACTTTTTTAGCACTTTTCCCCCGAGAAGGCGATCACAAATGACTTTGGCCATAGTTGTCTTGCCAATTCCTTCCATTTCCCATATTCCAATGACACGGACATCATCCTCTGACCTGATTTCCAGCGATGATATCACATCGTCTACAAAGGAATCCACTCCAATGGCGCAGGGGGAGCTAGCTCTGGGAATAATCTTGAAGAGATGTCCTACAATTTGCTCGATGGAGTCCGCTTGATCCCTGTAGTTGCATGGGAAGAACAAGTTCAAACGTGACTAACTATAGCGTAGGGAGGCGATCAGCATATAAGCAAGAAGCGCATGAGCTAAATTAAATCAGCAGTGGAGTTCTGTTAAATTGATGATCCATTTCCTAGAGTTTCTAAGATATTTTTTCTAAACTCGGACAATCTAAAAGATCCCAGAACTCTGTGGTAGTTAAGATTAGTGGCTAATAAATTTTCCATGGTTGAAGGATGGAAATAAAAGACACAAGTAAACCAAATAACTCTCACAAGCAGAGATAACTTTCACATCAAAATCTATTCCAAACACTTACACCATAATCAAACAGATTCTAACAAGTTCAAATCAAGCACCGATATGATCTTTTGTGGTGATTGAGCAAATCAATCAAGAGCACCGATATGAGGTTTTGCATTACCCATTAGCATCATTATTCAAATGCCATCCCTATAAATTCTCGGCTTCTCTAAGCGCATCCCTCCACTTCTGTACCAGCAATTCGAACATACGGGTGGCCAAATACCTTCAAAAACCATCCCCAAATCACCCACTCTGTTTCCGAACATCGCTTGGCTCAATATCATAGAAAATGGGCACAACCACATGACCCTGATGATCTCTGAACGTCCTGTTGCACTCCATGATTTTCACCAGCTCGTTCAAGCACCACCGTGAGTCTGCGTAGTTGGTGGTGAACACGACAAGAGAGACCCTGGAATGGTGAATCGCATTGAGCAGCTTGGGCTCGATGAAAATTCTTGTCTCTGCTTTGTCATTGTCCTTGAAATAGTGGATCCCGCCTGCTTCAGCGCATGGACGAGGTGGGCTGCGAAGGTTTTCCTTATGTCCTTGCCTTTGAAGCTCACGAACACATCGTACTTCCATTGGTGGATTGAAGCAGAAGACAAAGTGCGTCGTTTGATCTCTTCGCTTCCCATCAGCACAATACGTGATCGAGTGGGAGACTGCAAAAAGGGTCGCAACTCTTCCGCCGGTAAGGTGTATTTGTAAACAGGAGACGCAAGTTGCGAATGAGAAAAGGGGATGAATGAAAGCTCCGCCATCAGGACAAGACTGCTTATTCAAGTGAATGTTCAGACAAGTTGCGGAGTGGAGTTGGTTTGGTTCCAAGAACTGAAGAAGCAACTTGCGCGCTTGAGGACAATTTGGTTTGAATTCGTCAAGTCAAGCTAAAAGAGCTTTGTTTCACGTGGCGGAGACATGGCTGAAGACGCAGACGTGGATTTGAAGCTTCATAGCACATGCGTTGGTAGAAGAAGATGCTTCGAAACAGTTAATCTGTGGAGACGCAAGTGGAATCGTTGTCCATGGCTGCATTCAAATATTAATATTTTTTATTTCATCGAGAACTTCTGCTCGCGTGTTCCTTTTTTTCTCTGGAAAGCGAAGACATGAGAGGCAGAAACAAAATTAGATCGTCATTGTTGAAAAGAAAAAAAGAGAGAGGAAAGAGTGGTCTGTCCGATCTTTTTGTAAAACCTATTTGATATCAAACTTGTTTTCGATTAAGAAAAGTCATGATTGGTGAAGAAGACTATTCACGCACGTCTTTACAAAGTGCAAGTCACGATCGATCAAATATTTTATTAATAATAACACAAATGAAGCTTGCTATTGACTTGGGCATATGTTATGATTTTGGTGGAATATTACGAGTCACGGGACTAGAGATTTTACGGCCTCTCAAGATAATTTACGATATAGCAATTACATAGGCTAATGGAAACTTACGATCCATCAGATAATATACTAAAAATAGAAAAAGAAGCATACCATACACTTAGGCAATTTACTATTTTTTATGGAATTTTAATAAATCACAGGACTTATAGAACTTGCAAGATAAAAGGGAAACTTGCGTCTTGTGAAGAAATATTACAAAATGTTATATAATGATTAAATAACTTTTAGTGAGGAAAATTACGAACCATGAAATTTAAACAAGCGAAAAATATAATATGCGAAATCAATATGTATCATTTATAATACGATCAAATGTTGTAGGTTCAATTGTCTCATTTATAAATTCATTATACTTATCAAATATCCTATATGTCCTATTTTTAGTATTTTACTAACATGAATTTATCATGCCCTATTTTTCTTTTTAATTTGACACCACTATCCTGTCATTTATGAGCAATCATCATTCTTTACTCAAGTAAAATTAACTCTAACATTGTATTTTACTACATTTTGTATATGCTTGAACCAAAGTAATTTTGTGTTATAATATTGATTCATGCTGATAAATAAATTTTCTCACATAACATAATGTGTATAGTATAATCAATTATACTATAATTGATTCTTTTTCCTATACTTGACATATTGTTTCACATAGCGTCGGTTTTGCTTTGTAGAAATTCCATTACAATCCCAAAGTCAATTTTCCTCTAACTTAAATATATATATTTTTACCATATAAATGCTGTGCCTAATTCGTATTTATTTTCTAACACATAAAATGTCGTGCCTAATAAGTCAATTTTACTTATGTTTACAAGGCTCAAGCATAATTATTTTCTCATTCTCATGAAGCTTCCTTTTACGACTTATTACTATATATATATGATACTTATGATTTAATATTTATATAATATTTTTTCTCTTAAAGTTTTCTTGAGAGAAAAGAAAAAGATTTCTCCCTATCACATGATTTGAAACTTGATCGTACTAATTTGATAAAATTTAGACTTGATTGCACTCTTTAAAGACAAACTAGATTGCACTTTGCAACAAGTTTTAGAATTACTAATGCACTTACATAAGAAAAATTAAGGAAGGAAATTTAAATAATCAAAAAGACAACTTCAATCGTTCAGTACATTTGAATGGCTTTGATTTCCCAATTCTACATTATGTATATGGATAAACTCAACATTGACCGTATGACGCACATAAAGGTGGAGCTTAGCATGTCAAGGCTCAAAATGTGCTCCAAGTGAATCAAGCCACCATCCAGACCGCCCATGAAACCCAACGATCTTTTTACCGATTGATGGAAAGTAAAAGTAGTTCCCGACCTCATGACCAAATGGTCCATAAATTCTTTCATTGCTCTGAAATGTGAGGGAGCGAACAACAATACTCCCTTTATAAGATCCAAAGTAACCAGAAAATGATGTCAAGTACTCTCCAGGATAATCAAGTTTAATCTGCAAAATTAGAAAGACAAGCATAATTAATCCCAACCCCCAACCACAGAATCTTGAAAATCAGTAAAAACAGAAAACTCCGGTTGATAAGTTGTATCTATTTAAACAAACAATGCAATAGCTAACTAAATAATTCCACTGCATCTAGAGCGTAAACCCATTTTGGTCCGCCGCAATTAGGCAATTGCTTAAAAAATGCTTTGGCAACTCTTTGAGAACAGCTACTAAAATTTGGGAACATTGTTCTCAGACTTAAAAGTCATAAAATAAAAATAGCTTTCGATATTCTTTTTCCCCCTTTTTCGGAGGCGGTACTTTTCTGAATGTATTGAGTGCTTTCATCGTAAATGAAAACGAGGAAGGTTGGAAAACCAAAGAGAAGTCCCTGTTCAATAATGATATAACATCATGCCCCAACAATGACTTTCTCATTCGAGATCATTTGTCAAACTCAAAATCCAGATTGTTCTCATCATCTTACTTTTACCTCCACGCTCTGTTTAGAATACTTTGCTCATCTGCATAAACGTGACCTCCAGACCACTTAAAACCAAAACCTTAGCAACAACCCATAAGCTGCACGTTCGTAAGATTAAGCAAATGTCTAAAGGGCCATACCTCGTGCGTTAGATCTCCTCCATCTCCACCATGTCTAGGGCCCCGAACCACAGACCCATTCTTGTCGTACTCAACAGCAATGGAGTCAATAACTAATCCACATTTTACAATTATTTTTCTCACACCTGTGCTATGTCCATCGTCCCATGGATCGCCACCTTCTCCTCCAAATGGCCCAATGGATTTCAAGAGACGAAGATCAGAAATTGGTTCAAAGTAGACTCCCAGCGCATCAAGCTGGATACCAGACCTTCCGTGAAAGCCAATTATCTTGTTGCATGTCAATGCACAGCGAAAGAAGTTCCCTTCTTCCTTACCAAAGGGTCCAAGCCTTCTTTTATTGCTTTCGAACGTGAGTGATTGAATAACAGAACAGTCATGTCTGATATATCCTGATACCGAGGTCAAGAACTCATGAGGGTAATTCAAGTTAACCTGCAGAATTGAGAAGTACTTATTGCATTTAACTGTTATATTGATCCATATCAAAGATGATAGATAGATTATAGTGGCCTAAGAAAACACTGGATCCACGTGCAACCTAGACCCGAGAATTTCTAAAGACTAATATTCTTACATCAAACTTCTAGGGTCAACAATAAGATGATAGATCATTAGGGTTCACTGGCTTTGCTGATTTGCTTCATTTAGCATAAAAGAAAAAAACTTATCATACCAGGTTATTCACATGGAATCCATCCTGCATAAAGCATATTAATTGACCAAAAGCTTATGGTACCGGGTTGCTCTCATGGAATCCATCTCGCATAAATCATATTATTGACCTTCGTGTAATTTATAAAATAGAAAGGGACAACTATATTAGTAGTTCTAAAACTTGTTAAGAAAATATAATTGAGTCCTAAAGTTTTCAAAATATACAATAAAATTCTAAAACTTATTGAGCTACTGCAATCAAGTTCTGAAATTTGAGCTTGTGACCCTGGCCTTTCGATCTTCATTGAGCTTGGCCCTGGCCACTCGAGCTTCTTTAAGCTGCCCAAGTTTCATTGAATTCGGCCGTGGCAGCTCCAGCTTCTAGGCTTCTTCAAACTCATGCCCAGGGCTAATTGAGCTTCAAATAGCTCAGCCATGGCAGCTTGAGCTTCTTCGAGCTCACAGCCATGACGACTTGAGCTACGTCAAGTTTGGCCATGGCTGCTTGAACCTCGTCGAGCTTGGAAACCAAATTCCAGTATTATGAAATTTTTTGCGTGTTTTTCTATTGAAACTTGGCAGATCTTCTGCATTGTGCTAGGGATCATGTTGTCTTTTGCTTATGTCTCTATCATAACTATGGGAAGTGTTCAGTATTTTATGGCAACAAATTCATTGGATCGTTTCCTATTAACAGGCATTTATATGCTTAGGTTATTTCAATGGATATTTATATGTTTTTCGATTATAAATTGGGTAATTTTCAGCTTTGTCCTTCAAAGTGCGATTGCTTTTGGCTGACTGTGAATTTGATAAAAAGATAGTTCCAAAGGAATCTCTGATCCTCTTTTGTTTTTCTTTTTTTGATTTTTCATATGTTTTGATTTTATTTTTTTTTTAAAATTTTCAAGTTTCTTTCTAATGTGGTACTTTGTGGCTGCCCCATGTCTTAAGAAAGTAATAATGAAAAAAAGGGGTCAGCATTTGGCCATAGCCTAATTGGACGAAACTAATGAAATTACACCAATTTAATAAAATTTAGACTTGATTGCACTTTTTAAAAACTTTATAACTCGATTGCATTTAGCAATAAGTTTTAATATTTTGATACACTTATCCAAGAAGAAAGAAGAATAAATTTATATAATCAAAAAGACAACTTCAATTTTTCATTACATTTGAACAGCTTTGATTTCCCTCTAGGATGCTTTCCACACCCCATACATTATCAGTGTGCATGGTGTATGCGGGTGACAATTATTCATAACTTACTTTGATAAAACTTTTCAAGTAATTTTGAAAAACTAAAACTTGATAGTTGCACAAAAATGGGCGTGTGCACGAGAGAGAGAGAGAGAGAGAGAGAGAGAGAGAGAGAGAGAGAGAGAGAGAGAGAGAGAGAGAGGATCAAAGGTAGTATGAATGGAGAATATTCAATGAACTGACCATATGGATACTACTTCCGTCTTCGTTACCATGTGCAGAGGACCAAATAGATTCACCATTATCATCATACTCAAACGAGATGCAGTTGACATCATCTTCTAACATCATCTTTATTTTCTTTACTCCATTGAATTTTCCATCATCCCAAGAGTGTCCACCTTGGCCCCCAAATGGTCCAACACACTTGATCGGGTATAGATGAGAGATTGGTTCCAAATATGCTCCTAGAGATTCAAGATGGGAACCAGAACTCCCATAGAATCCAATAATCTTTCCACCAGTTGCTGGAAATAAAAACTTCCTTCCATTTTCAGTGCCGAATGGTCCATATGTCCTTTTATTGCTTTGGAATGTGAGTGAATGGATGACAGTAGAACCAAAATCATTCACAATATATCCCGAAACTGAAATAAGAACTTCAGTTAGCCAGTCCATATTTATCTGTACCAAACACATGAATGGTAAATAAATGTCAAAGCAACAAGTTGAGAAGCAAAAGCATGGTAGATGACAACGACTAGTGTGTGATGCTCTTGATGATCAAGATGATAATTTATGATCTGGAAAATAGTAGATTATCTTGCCTACTTCAATATCATGTTAACTATAATAGATGTAATAAGGAAGACAACAACCAGGGTGCATTTATTTTGCTAAAAAACAAGGATTTGGAAAACACTTTCCTAGAATCGATTGAGTGTATCACTTACAAAAATGAATTAACAAACAAATTTTCGTCATTAAAGAAAATGTTAGGAATAAATTCTTGTTGGTGATACATATTAATTAATGTTTTTATGTGATACAAACAATTATTTTCGGAAAAATATTTTTCAATTCATTGATTTTCCATGAAACAAATGCACCATTATTGCAAACATTATCTCTTCAGTGCTCTTTGTCAGGAAAAAAAAAACTCATCTTTTGAACAACCATGCCTAGAAAGAATAACTAGATGTTATCCTACCAACCAAAATCTATATGCAGAAGGTCCATAGATATCCCTTATCGACTGTTTTAAAATACAAAAATTTAAAAAAAGTGTTCAATTTTATGATGAATTGTTTTAACAAATCTTTTTCCAATAGAAACTTGCTTCCTGTTGATGGTGTCATACCTAAGTTCCAAAGTTAACAGTCTATCACTTTCACCCAGACGCCATCTTCAGCAATGGCAAGATAAGAATCATTGAAAATAAGGGGTAATGTTTATCAAACATCGAGTTCCTACTAGAGTAGTGTACCGTATTTCTTTTGCCACCATGAGTTGTACCGTGTCTGAAAGGAGGACCCTCCTCATAGGTAAAACTAACAGATTCAATTGCAGAACCAGAGACTACAACAATTTGTCTGATATCTGCATGCTTGCCATCATCCCATCGGTTTTTCCCATTTCCAAATGGCCCTACAACTTCGAAGGGATATGGATAAAAGACAGGGCCAAAATGAGCTCCAATAGAATCCAGAAAAATGCCACACCTTCCATGAAAACCAATGATCTTTCCATTAACTTGTGGAAAACTGAAAAACTTCCCTTTCTCCTCGCCAATTGGCCCATGTGCCCTCTTATTGCTGTGGAAGGTAAGAGAGTTGATGACATGACAAGAATCTTCTCTAGTGTAGCCTGACACCGAAGTCAAGTATTCAATTGGATAATCTAAATGTACCTGTAACAATTGCAGAAGAGCAAAGTGAGTATCGATCACCTTTGAAGGGGGGAAAATTCTATGCTCTCCAGATGCATTATTTAGGTTAACTTTTCCCAAAACAAAAGATATCTAATTATTGGGACAACTGGATTTTTTCTCTTATTTTGTTGCACAGTTTGCCTTGTTCACTAGTCTTGTGCCATAACGATTGAACTCCATCTAGATTCCCAATGCTTTGCTCCATAATTAAATGGCATTCTTGATGCTCTATATTGACAATGACAAACACTGGAGTAATCTCTGATTAACTGTAACATCAGAGTAGGCAGATAACGCTAGTGTAATTTTTTTTCTTTTTGGCACCCTAAAATAAAAATAATAATAATTTTAGCAAGGTACAACAAAGCCATCAACATATTGAGAGACGACCAAGCATCGAAGAAGTACCCAGTTGAAATTTATCAGGCAAGTCCGTCTTTTATGACTTTGTGACACCACTTTTTCTCAACCCCCATTCCACAAACGAACGGTAACTGACAATTTCATAGAGAATAACATAATTAGACGTAAATATTGCAAATTAATAAAGCAAACCGTAATGATGGACTCACATCATATGTGTGCTCTCCCAAAGATCCACCATGTCTTGGCGAGCGCACAAAACACCCATTCTGAACATAGTCAATAGTAATGGAGCTGATTCCTATTCCAAAGACAACCGCTATATTTCTTATACCATCGTATGTTTGATCATCAAAAGAATCTCCACCATGCCCTCCGATGGCCCTACAGACTGACGAAGAGAGGAGAATGGATCTAAAATTGAATCAAGATGAGGATTCCTTACCAACTTCTCCAATATCTCATGCCACTGATTTTTCCTACTAGAAAGAAAGGAACCAAATCTCTTAAGAAACACTGGCAGACCACCTGCATAGTGGACAAGACTCTTGAACAACTCCTCATACCCTTCTTTAGGTTGGTCCTTGCCAAAGGCGTGGAGACTCATGAGTTGGAGCGATTCTTCAGAACCCAGTCCAGGGAGCATGTAGTTATCATCCACTTTGAGATCTTTCAGAAGCCATTCTTCTCTTGTAGTTATCAAGATTCTAATCCCGTATTTGAACCATTCTCGATCTCCAGCGCCAAAATACTCAATTTGGTGCTTCTCAGTGACGTTATCAAGAACTAGAAGGATCCTTTGCCGATGGAGCTTAGCTTTTATCTCGTTGATGTTGCTGTTAAGATCATAAATTTCTAGATCTCGTACCTTCAGAACATCGTGGAGAAGTCTCTTCTGAAGAAGTAAAAGCGTATCTTGGTTTGCAACTCCAACATTTTCAAGAAAGCTAACCCCATCAAATTCCCTAGAAACGCGATTGCAGACAGCTTGGGCCACCATTGTCTTACCAATTCCTTCCATTCCCCATAGTCCGACCACACGGACATTATCCTCTGACCTAATCTTCAGCAACGATATCACATCATCTACAAGGGAATCTACCCCAATAGCATCGGGGGAGCTTGTTCTGGGAATAATCTTTAAGAGATGTCCTACAATTTGCTCGATGAAATACGCTTGATCCCTGCAGTTGTATGGGAAGAACAAATTCAGTATGACTAACTACAGCCTGAAGAGACCATCAGCATATAAGCAAGAAACACATTAACTAAATTCAATCAACAGTAGAGTTCAAATCAAGCACCAATATTAGCTTTTGCGGTGAGTGAATTTATCCATCAAGTGCAACTGGGAATACAACTAACGAAAACATAATTTTCTTGGGGAAGATGGTGCATTACCCATTAGCATCATTATTCAAATGCCATCCTGACAAATTCCCAGCTTCTTTAAGCGAATCCCTCCACTTCTGCACCAGCAAAAAGTCCGTTTGGGTGTCTAAACGCTTTTTAAAACCATCCCCGAATTGCCTGCTCTGTTTCCGAACGTCGCGTGGCTCAACATCGTAGAAAATGGGCAGAACCACATGACCCTGATGATCTCTGAACCTCCTGTTGCACTCCAGGATCTCCACCAGCTCGTTCAAGCACCACCGCGAGTCGGCGTAGTTGGCAGTGAACACGACGAGAGAAACCCTCGAATGGCGAATCGCGTCGAGCAGCTTGCCCTCAATGAGAATCCCTGTCTCCTCTTTTTCATTGTCCCTGAAGTAGTAGATCCCCGCCTGCTTCAGCGCGCGGAAGAGGTGGGCCGCGAAATTCTTCCTTATGTCCCCGCCCCTGAAGCTCACGAACACGTCGTACTTCCACCTATGAACCGAAGCGGAAGAAGATGGAACGAGTCCCCCGATTTCTTCGATTTCCATGAGGACAATCCGGGATCGAGCGAGAGACCGCGAAAAAGCTCGAAACTTTTCCCCGCAGGCGAAGGCGTACGAATGAGAGAGAGAGAGAGAGAGAGAGAGAGAGAGAGAGAAGGCGCAAGTGGCGAATGAGAAGAAGGGACCAAAGTTCAACGCTTCGCCGCCGGTACGCGCTCTGCTTCTTTAATGGAGCGTCGAGACCAGCTGGTGAGGGAGACGACTTATGGGTTCAAAGAACCGAAGAGGGCTTGAATCGTCAAAACCAAAGCATGGACCGATGGCTACGTGACAGGGACATGTTTAGGCCTATAATAGACATTCTCCCAAATAATAATTTAAAGTGATCAATTTAATATTAAATTAGGGCCCCAACTCACATGTGTTTCTCACATATCACTTTTCAAGTCATGCTTGGGGGCATTTTCATCCAAGAGCATCTTTCTTTCTTTTTCATTTTTTGGTTCATCTTCTTCATCTCAAGAATAAGACTTGCGGCATTCTCATTCTACTGCTGATTATGGATGAGGCCATGGGCATCAGTGAATTTGTCTGGGAAAGGGCGTGACCCAAGCAAAGTGATGACTCTTTTCACCGTCTCTTCCTTGTCTCTGGCCTCCCCCTCTCTGCTTTTGCTCTTCTTCTTCTTTGGTCAATTCCCCAGTTTTAGGAATCTCCAAACCCCAACAATAAAATTGTTGGAATATAATACGCGGAAATGATAAGATCTTGTAATTTACATCAACGCAAAATCACCAAAGAAATAAATGAGAAATAATAAGGACACTAGAAATTTATGTGATTCGGTTCGAGTATCAGTATATACGTTCACGGGGAGAGTTAGCAGCAAATAATTCATTGTAATTAGAAAATTAGAGTCTACAATTGCTTACATGCTCGAGTGTTTTCCACACCTAAATTTAACCCAAAACCTAAAGTGTTTATAAATAAATAACTAACTTGAATATAAACTCATGACACAAAATTATCGTGCGTTCAAGCTCAAGACAAAATGCTCTACGCACGCCAAAATCAAGAACTCCAGCGTTTGTCTTTGGTCTGCGTACGTACAGCTTCGCATTGTTAATCAAGGCTTCACGATCAAGGCTTCACGCGGCTTCGCGTACTCTTACATGTGACTTCTTTTCTTTAACTCTAGTAGGGTTTTTAGCTGCTCCATGCATGGACGCACAAAAAAAAAGGAACTTGTATTCTGTTTATATATATATATATGTGCCCTGAGTCAAACTTTGACTTTGAGCCCCACCGTTTGTTTCCTTCTTCAATGGGTAAGAAAAATGGGACGCTCCAGAGACTTCTTTTGTAGCTTTTATATTGTGAGTGCCCAAAAGTCAAGACTTTGACTTTAGGCCGCACGACGCTAAGATTCTCCAACCTTCTGCAAGTAAGGAAGAAACTTTGCTTCCTTTTTTTTTTAAAAAAAAATTTCTCTTTTATAATCTTTCATGTAGTCCCATGAACTTCCTTTATCCAATTTGAAATCTACTTGAGAAATCTTTATCAACAAATTCGATTTAACAAATCATTTTCCGAATTCAAACTCGAGACATTAATTTAACAATTCTCCACATTAGCTCAATGTTTAAAGCCAAGTTATAGTGCCCATCATTAATGTTGCTCTTCCAACACCCTGACGGGCGCTCACTCTCCACAAACACTAATAGAGCTTGAGCTCCACCAAAGGAACAAACTTAATCATCACGGTCTTTCTTAGTAGATGATAGAGAGTATTCACTTTCTTCCCCTTTCTCAAGAGATCTTCAGTACTCCACCTTCAGTGGTGTACCTACATCCGATATTGTTGAGTGTCCCTAGAGAAATAATAAGATTTTTCTTGAGCTCTAGTATATGCCTCACATCTGTTAATGTGCTCACCATCTCCATCGTGCATCTGAATCCGAATTATCCCTATCCCCACAGTCTTACAGACTGCGTTATTCCCTAAAAAAACCCTACCACCATCTGTAGTCTGGTAAGTAGTAAACCGGTTCTTATGAGGCATCATATGATAAGAACACCCTGAATCTACTGGGAGAAATTAAGATCAAAGACTTGATTATATTAGTTAATAACTAATGCTCTCATGTACCAAATCTTGTTTGAATCCTAAAGTTTTTTGAATTTTTAAGGATTTTCCATGCATTTGTGGAGAATAAAAACCATCTTTCATTCTTTTTTTTTTTTTTTTTTTGGAAAATGTAAATCATTTTCGGATTTTTTTTATTTTTTTTATTAAAATTTTTAATATTAAAATTATTAAATTATAAACTAAACGGACCCGGGTCGGGCTACCAAGCCCGATCTGGCTGGGCCGGACCCGGATTGACAAGGGCCTATCGAACTAGGCCCTTGTCTTGAGTTTGGCCGGACCGGGCTCCATCAAGAGCCCAGTTCGAATTAATTCTTCTTAGGCCCAAATTTTACTTGAAAGAAAAGCCAGGCCCATGACCTTACAAGCCCATGCACACCTAGACCCAGTCGGCTCGGACAAACGAGACGCTACCCGAATACGACCCGTGCCCGACCCGGTTCACGGCGGCATCGGCCTCTCTCCTCTCGTCCGCAGCAGCTTCACCGTGACGGACACAGCCACGGTGAGAAGCGCCGCTCGCCTCCATCTGGTTGAGGGCGCCTGCAGCCGTCACTTCATTGGCTCGATTTCAGCCACAACAGGGAAAGGGAATCAGATCTAGTTGGGCCGTTCTGTTGAACGAGTGATGTGCGATATCGAACGGGAGGCTTTCGGCGCCAACGAGACCCGAACTCGAGCCGGCACTCTCGACAATCTGTATACAAGATCACAGGGTCAAAACACAGGGGAGATGTGGACCGGAACTCACGCTGGCCAGACGGCTGCAAGCGCCGGTCCAGCATCACCCAAAACAGGGCAAACAGAGCACGTAGACAGGGTGGTCGGCCGCGGATCCCCTACGCGGCTCGCCGTGTCGGACGGCGGACGAGCTCGAGGGTCGAACTGCGTCCTTCCGCCTTGCACATCTCCGAGTCGAGATCCTTGGGGAGCCGACCCTGAACTTGAACAAAACAAAATTAAAAAACAGAGCACCACCCACCAAACGTCGGCTCGGGAAGGGAGGTGACACCGGTGAGTCCGGCTGTTTCTTTGAGCGTCTCGTCACCGGAGAGCACTCACCGACCCTCGACCTTTAGTTGGGCTCGCTCTCTCAGGTCTCTCTCCCTTGAGGCCTCTCAGATGTCTCTCCAAAGGCCTCCCCTCATCTCTCTCTCTCTCTCTCTCTCTCTCTCTCTCTCTCTCTCTCTCTCTCTCTCCGTGTGTTTTTCCTTGGCTCGCGGACGTCCTATATATAGGTCGAGGAGGTCGGTCGATGGAGGCTCGGCCGGCCTTGGTGCGGCCGGGTGGCGTCCCCTCAACCGCCCCACCTGCTCTGCTTTGCTCCTTAGTTCCGCGGCACTGAAGGCGCCTGCTCCGTAGCTTCTCGGCATTGAAGATGCGTCCCATCCATTCGGGTTTCTCGCCGGCCTTGGCGCTGCTCCTCTCCTTCGCGCGTGCGTGAGTTACAGAGGAGGAAGGAAGGAAGGGAGGATGAAGGAGAAAAGGGGAGGGGGCCGAAGAAGATGACTGCCCCCCCTCTCTCTCTCCTTTTTTATTCTCCTTCTTTGATCATTCTTTTCATTATTTTTTCCTTTCTCAAGCGCCCCCCCCCCCCCACCCCCACCCCCACCCCCTTCTCTTTTTATTTTTATTTTTATTTTTATTTCATGGGTAGAGCGCTTGCTCTTCTTTCGTGTATATGAACAAGATTGAAGAGAGAGAGAGACAACCATAGGGGTTCGTGCCACCCTTCCAACTTGGAATGAGGAGGTTGGAGGTTCAACTTGGAATGAGGAGGTTGGAGGTTCAAATCCCCACCTTCTCGGGAGGGATTGGGGTGGGGATGACTTTTCGGGAGTGAGTTTGAATAAGGAGGCAATGGCAAAAACGAGAGTGAGTGTTAAAGTAAGATTATAGAACCGACAAAAAAAGAGAGAGAGAGAGAGAGAGAGAGAGAGACCATTTCGTGTCGGTTCATGTAAAAGAATTTTTTCAATGAATAATAACTTTTATATATTTACCCAAAATGCAATAATAAAATTAAAAATAAAAATAAAGCTCAGTTGATACAAATAATAATAGTGCTTATGTGATGTAAAAATCCATTTTGTTAAGGCTAAATTGGTCCATAATTTTCTATGCAATATTTAGCAAAAACTTAGATATCAACATTCGAGATAATACATATTTACATGTAAACTTAAACATCAATCACAAGGTGCATGTAAAGGTGGAGCTTAGCATGTCAAGGTTCAAAATATGCTCCGAGTGAATCGAGAAATACTCCAGACCTTCCATGAAACCCGACGATCTTTTTACCAATTGAAGGAAAATGAAAGTGCTCCCCGACCTCCTCACCAAATGGCCCATAAGTTCTTTCATTGCTAAAAAATGTGAGTGAGCGAACAATAGTATACCCAAAAAAAGATCCAAAGTGACCAGAAAATGAGGTCAAATACTCTTGAGGATAATCGAGCTTAATCTGCAAAATTGGAAAGACAAACATATTTAATCCCAACCCCCCAACTAAATAATCCTAAAAACAACATAAAGAGAACACTTTAGTTGATAAGTTATATTTGGTTAAACAAACAATGTAAAAGCTAAAAAGATAATCGGCTGCATCTAGAGCATAAGACCTATTTTAGTCCGCCACATTATCAAATCATTCATCAATAAAACGAATGGCAATTGATTATTAAAAAAAAAAAATGCTTTGGCAACTCTTTGAGAACAGTTCCCATATTTTAGGAAAGTTATTCTTTGACTTAAAAGTCATAAAGTTAAAATACCTTTTAATATTATTTTTTTCACTTTGTAAGAGGCTGCACTTTTCTGTATGTATCGAGTGATCTCATCGTAAATGGAACCGAGGAAGGTTGGAAGAGTTTTCCAGGAAAACCGAAGAGGTTTCTTTTCTGTGTTGATATTATATCATGCCCCAACAGTGACATTCTTAGAGGTTCCCATTCCAGATAATTTGCCAATCTAAACTCAAAATCTACGGACTGTTCTTATATCTCACTTCCACCTTTAACTTCTATTTATAAGATACTATCACACTCATGCATAAACGTGACCTCCAAACCACTTAAACACTAAACCTTAGCAATGACATATAAGTTGCACGTTCATAAGATTAAGTAAATGTTAAAGGCCATACCTCGAATGTTTGATGTCCTCCATCTCCACCATGTTTAGGGCCCTGAACCACAGAACTGTTCTTGTCGTACTCAACAGTAATGGAGTCAATAGCTGATCCACATTTTACAATTATTTTTCTCACACCTGTGCTATCTCTGTTGTGCCATGGACTGCCACCTTGTCCTCCAAATGGCCCAATGGATTTCAAGAGATGAAGATCAGAAATTGGTTCAGAGTAGACTCCTAGCGCATCAAGTTGAATGCCAGACCTTCCGTGAAAGCCAATTATCTTGATGCATGCCAGTGCACAGCTAAAGAACCTTCCTTCTTCCTTACCAAAGGGTCCATGCCTTTTTATATTGCTTTCGAACGTGAGTGATTGAATAACAGAATTATCATGTTTGATATAACCTGACACTGAGGTCAAGAACTCATGAGGGTAGTCCAAGTTAACCTGTAGAATTAGCAATTAATTGTCATATTGATCAATATCAAAGATGATAGACTGCAGTGGCCTAAGCAAACATCTCATCCACGAACAATGTAGAAGTTTAAGACTTAGACCCAAGAATTTCTTAAAACTAATGTATGGATGGACTACTATTCTTACGTCATACTTTCAGGTTCATCAATTGAAGATGATAGACCATCGGGTTCTCTAGCGCACGTTGCCAATTCGCTTTCTTTAGTATTAGAAAAACTAATAGTACAAGGTCACTTTCATGGAGTCCATCTCGCATAAAACATATTAATGGAACTTTGTCTAATGTAGAAAACAAAAATCACCGGAAAAAATTCAAACGATCAAAAGACGATTTCAATCATTCAGCACATTTGGACGGTTTTCATTTCCCTTTAAGAAACTGTCCACAACCCATACTTTATCATTGTCCATCATGTATGCAGGTTACTATCACTCACAATTTAGTTTGATAAAGGTTTTAAGTTTATTAGAAAACTAATACTTGATCTAATGGTGGCGCAGGGCAGTGGGAGGTGCCTAAGACCTTCACCGTACCTTACCGAACCACATAAAAACATTCCTTATAAAGTAGCTATTAATATCAATAAGAAAAACTCAATTATTGTCATTTCAGTACATTCAATGTGCTTATAGAGGAATACATAACGTGAACCTAGTAAATAAGAAATTGAAAAATTTTGTTGAAATTATTCATTTGCAAATTTTATAAAAGGGTAATCATAAGTTTGTCTTTCCATCGGAACAATTGGACTGTTATGCTTGTTACTAAACTTATAGAAGAGATCAAATATAATCAAGGTATTTCTTTTCTTTTTTTTTTCCTCAGAGGTTGGATCGATCATCAAAGGAAGGATTAGGCAAAAATTAGGATATATTCTAGGAAAAAAAAACTTCCAATTGAAGATAAGCAAATGAAGGACTTTCACAGAAGTTCTCCTAGAATCGATAAGGAGGTTTGGGTAGGCGCACACGTGAGAGAGAAGGGGAACTGTAATATGAATAAAAAATATGCAATGAACTCACCATATGGATATCTCCGCTACCACTGTGACCATGGGTAGAGGACCAAATAGATTCGCCATTATCGTCATACTCAAAGGAGATGCAGCTCACAACATCTTCCAACATCATCTTTATTTTCTTTACACCATTAAATTTTCCATCATCCCAACAGTGTCCACCTTGGCCTCCAAATGGTCCAATAAACTCGATCGGATATAGATGAGAGATTGGTTTGAAATATGCTCCAAGAGATTGAAGATGGGAATTGGAACTCCAAAAAAACCCAATGATCTTTCCCCCGGTGGCAGGGAATGAAAATTTCCTTCCAGTTTTAGCGCCGAATGGCCCATATCTTCTTTTATTGCTTTGAAACGTGAGTGAATGGATGATAGTAGAGCCAAAACCACTTGTTATATAGCCCGAAACTGAAGTTAGATACTCACTTAACCAGTCCAGAATTATCTGTAATAATCATTAGAATGTAAGGAATAGTCAATGCAGTAAAACAAAAACATTATGCATGATAGTACAAGCACGTGGCACCAACTTCTAAATAGTAGGTAAATGTGCATGAGTGGAAAAATATAAAATAGATGATCTTTCGTAATTCACTGTAATGTCATATATCTCATATAAAAAGTAGACACTCTTTGAATTGCACATGAAATATCATGGGTAATATTGTGTAATTCTGAGATTAACTCATCACTTGAGTATCATAAAACAACTTATTAGAATAAAGATATACGAGAGGGATAGTTAATTATTCCATAAGTAATTATGGAAACAACTCATAGACGCAAAACAACATTTACAGGCATAGAAATCACCAATTTTCAAAAACAAATAAATCGTGTTTGAATAGTTTTTCAATTTTATTATGTTATGCACTATGTAACACCAACACTCTTTGGGAGCCTTCGTGTCATGTCCGACACTCCGACACGTGTCCGACACGCTCCGACACGTTCCGACACACTCCGACATGCGATCAATGAGTGTCGAAAGATCTGACACGTGATCAACTCTTTCCACACGCTCCGACACGCGAGTTCAAAATTTCGACATGCGATTTCGACACGCAAGGGTTCAATTTTAAAAATTTCTAATACTTAAGGGGTCAAAATATAAATATACAAAAAAGAAGTAATAAAAAATGCTATAAATATCCATGCATTGGGGTCAATTTTTCTTTTCAATTTTTTTTTGAATTGTTTTAGTTTTTTTTTTTTTTTTTTTTAAAGTCTTTTACTATGAAAGAAGTAATAAAAATGATATATATATGATAAATAAATAAATTTAAAAATATCATTTCAGCATTTTTCTTTAAATAATATTTTTTTCCTCTAAGTTTTATGTATTATTGTAACAAATTAAAATAATGAATGATATTATTTAATATTTTTCGTGTAAATTAATTCTAGGCTATTTTAATTATGATTTATTTATGTATTTATATATAAAAATATATTTAGTATATAACGTGTCGAAACATGTCGAAATTCTCTATTTTTAAAAAACGACGTGTCGTCGTGTCGTGTCGCGTATCGCGTGTCCGTGTCGGTGCTACATAGGTTATGCATCGTGCTTTTATATTTCCCAAATGAGTTATAATTATGGCGGTTCAACTTGGCCAAGTTTTAAACATCGCGAATAGCGACTAATGATTTCTATCCTTGCATCACCTCTTCAGCACGTGTCATTATGGGCTGCACGAATGAGAAATAAAAAAGAGTAGCTTTCATCTAACGCCAAGATCAACAATTCATTACACGAGTAGAACCGTTACCTTGTTCGTTGTGCCTCCCCCGCCTGTACCGTGTGCAAATGAACGACCTCGCTCATAAGTAATAGTTATCGACTCAATTGCAGAGCCACAGACAACATCAATTTGTCTAACGTCTGTATGCTTCCCGTCATCCCATCGGTCTTCATAATTACTATTTCCAAATGGGCCTACGATTTCAAAGGGATATGTACGAGAAATTGGTAAAACATATGCTCCAATGGAATTAAGACAACTGCCATACATCCCAAAGAATCCGATGATCTTCCCAGCAGCCGGTGGGAAACTGAAAAATTTCCCCCGCTGATAGCCAAATGGACCAAATGTTCTCCTATTGCTGTGGAAGGTAAGTGATTGAATGACCACAAATCTGGGATCGTCCATAAAGTAGCCTGATACTGAAGTCAAGAACTCATTTGGATAATCTAGTTTTACCTGCAGGCAGCAGCACAAATCTTGCATCCATCACCTTCAAGAAATGGATATTACCAAAACTAAGGATAGTGGATACTTTTGAGGACTTAAAAGTACTTCAAGAAGAGGATATTGCATGAGCACTGAGAAAATCAATTTGTTAGTCTCACTAAACTCATTCAACTCATTCAACTCCATCTTAGCCCTGATGTTTGCATAAACAGATGGAGTTCATGACACTCTATGTTGGGAACATCGAAGCGAAATCAAAATCTTTGATAAATCTAACATCAAGACAAGTATATAAAACCAACACAACTCTTTCTTTTTCTTTTTTTACAAACATCGAGAATTTGGGAGATCATGAAGCATTGTGGACCAACCTCGTTGAATCCTTTTAAGCAATTTACCTTCGATGTAGACTCTTATTTTCTAATGACCGAACAGTACCTCATATTTTGATGTGGAGCACAGCATTAGTAGAAATAAATATTTATATATAGGCAAAGGTCCACCATGTCTTGGCAAAAATATTTACAAATATATGCCATAGCATACCATAACGGTGGACTCACCGTGCATATTCTGCCTTCTGTAGGTCCACCATGTCTTGGCGAGCGGACCAAACACCCATCCTGTTCATACTCAATAGAAAAGGACACAATCCCTGACATTACGACTACAGTTATTTTTCTAACATCAGTGTATGTTTTATCATCATAAGGACTCCCACCGGGACCTCCAATTGGCCCCACTGATTGAAAGGGAAGAACAGAGGAGAACGGTTCTAAAGGCAATCCAACCGAGTCAAGATGAGGGTCTCTCACCAACTTCTCCAATATCTCATGCCACTGATTTTCTCTCTTCTTAGAAAGGAAGGAACCAAATCTTTTCAGAGCTATTGGAAGTCCACCCGTGTAGTGGACAAGCCTCTTTGACAACTCTTCATAGCCTTCTTTAGGGTGGTCTTTGCGGAAGGCATGGTGACTCAAGAGTTCGAGCGATTGTTTATCAGTCAATCCTGGAAGCATGTGCTTGTTATCTACTTGGATATCTTCCAGCAACCGCTCATCTCTTGTAGTTATCAAAATTCTGCTCCCATGTTGGAACCAATCTCGATCTCCAGCTCCGAAATACTCAATTTGGTCCTTCTTTGTGATGTTATCGAGGACTAGAAGGATCCTTTTATGGCAGAGCTTAGCTTTTATCTCGTTGATGTTGCTGTGAAGATCAAACATTTCTAGACCTTGTACCTTCAGAACATCGTGGAGAAGTCTCTTCTGAAGAAGTAAAGCCTTATCTTGGTTGGCATCTCCGACATTTTCAAGTAAGCTAACACCTTCAAATTCCCTAATAACCCGATTGCAGACGACTTTGGCCACCGTTGTCTTGCCAATTCCTTTCATTCCCCATATTCCAATCACACGGACATCATCCTCTGACCAAATTTCCAGCGACGATATCACATCCTCTACAAAGGAATCTACCCCGATAACATTTTTGACGAAATAGGGGGATATTGCTCTAGGACTGACCGTGAGGAGATGTCCTACGATTTGCTCGACGAAGTTTGATTGAACACTGTAGTTACATGGGAAGAAAAAGCCCAACATGAGTAAAGCATAGAAAGGCTGTCAGCAGATGAGCGGTAAACCCATGAACTAGACTCGATCAACAGCATATTTCAAATGACCACTAATATGAGCTTTTTCCAAGATTGAACTTATTAAATGCTTTACCCGGTAGCATCATTATTCAAGTGCCATCCTGACAAATTCCCAGCTTCTTTAAGCGCATTCCTCCACTTCTGCACAAGCAAATCGTCAGTGTGGGTGGCCAAATTTTCGAAACCATCCCCGAATTGCCCACTTTGTTTCCGAACGTCCCCTGGCTCGACATCAAAGAAAATGGGCAGAACCACGTGACCCTGATGATCTCTGTACCTCCTGTTGCACTCCAGGATCTCCACCAGCTGGTTCAAGCACCACCGCGAGTCGGCGTATTTGGTGGTGAACACGACGAGGGCAACCCTAGAATTGCGAATCGCGTCAAACAGCTTGGGCTCGATAAGAATCCCAGTCTCCACTTTGTCATTGTCCCTGAAATAGTAGATACCCGCCTGCCTCAGCCCACGGAAGAGGTGGGACGCGAAGTTCTTCCTTATGTCCTCACCTCTGAAGCTCACGAAAACGTCATACTTCCATTGATGGATCGAAGCAGAAGACGAAATGTGTCGCTCGATCTCTTCGGTTCCCATGGGGACAGTGCGTGATTGAGTGAGAGAACGGAAAATAGGCTGCAAACTTTTCTCGCAGGTGAAGGTATGTATCACGGAGAGAGAGAGAGAGAGAGAGAGAGAGAGAGAGAGAGAGAGGGAGAGAAACAGAGAGGACAGGCTCTGCTTCTCCAATTGAATCCTCGCACCAGCCGCCGAGCGAGACTCGATTCGTTCAAAGGACTGAAGGAGGACTTGGTCGCTGAGAAAATATTGGCTGGATTTTACATTCTAGGGTAAGACCATTCAGAAGTCCATGTAGGGGACGGGTCAGAGGTTCAAAATTTACGCGCGCTCTCCTTTGCTCTCTCTCTCTCTCTCTCATTTTTGCATGAACCCAGCATGAATTTTATAGTCTTTCTTTCCACATGACTACCCTTTTCACTTCGATCGGTCCTTCAGCAAAAGCGACTACTAAGCGACAATGCGACGGCAATTTCGAATCCTGGGTTTCGCTATGTGATGCTAAGCCTTGCTTTGGTTCCTTAAAAAGTTGCCGACTTTTTCGCACATTGTAGCTTCGCAGCTACTTCGAGATTCTGGGTTGGTCGTTCTATCATCTTGCTCGAAGCGAGCGAAATGGTGTCCAAAAGGGGCGTGTCGAATTTGTCGACACTTGAGTCAGTGGCGACTTCTGAGGACAAGAAAGTGAAGAAATCGAAAGGAATGGTGGCTTCAGTTCCTAGTTCTACCAAAAATCATGTCAAGGTATTGTCTTTTAATTGAACCTATCATTCCACCCCTGTTTTGGGGACTTGACCATTTAGCATTCATTTTTTCTGCAGAAAAATTCTGGTGCAAGCATCGGTGAAGTAGTGTTGCCTAATAATGATCCGGCCAAAATTGAGGCAATGACATTTCACAAATTGAGAGCTACATTGAAGTGGGGATGAATTGTTTTAGTTGTAAGCCAGTGATAATTGTTATAGTGTTTCCTACGTAACCTTTACAGTAAGCAAAAATCAAGTTTTTCTATTTGATGCTTGCAAGGGAGATTATTGAGCAGGGAAGTGGATATTATTGATGGAAAACCATGAGGTTTTGAGAATTCGCCTTCAACAAAAAGCAATTTGTTTATGAAAATGAAATTTTTTGCATCATGCTTTTTCTCAAAATGATAATAAAACCTCTAAGTCCTTTTTTGTCTTTCTATGGTTGTTTATGAGGCTTTGTAAATTGTTATTGTAAAGCATGTGAGAAGAGTACACGAAACGACTAGGTTGAAGGACTGGCTCCCTACCTACTGTTGCAGTTCAGCAGTACAGAGGCATTCTGATTTGTTACAGTAAGTGCATTTGACCCCAATGAATTGTCATATTTTGACCGAGAATGTCGGGGTATGTGTAGACGTTCTGATATTTTAATCTAGTTAATTGATATAATAATATGCTTATAGTAGGGTTAGTCCATTTGCTTTGTGTCTATTCGAATGAAATGCTTCTCATCTTAAATAAAGATCACAGCCAATGATCAGTTAAGTCTTGATCTCTATTCGATAGATAAATAGCTGCTCCAAGCAAAGAGAGAAATTATGTTACTTAGTTGAATATATTTAAGATAGCATGGTCCATAGACTCTGTGCTTTGAAATGGCCTAGCTAAAATGTGACGAAAGATGATCAAATTGTGATATACTTTAAGCCCAAGTATAATAGTTTATATTATTGGACAATTAGAGTTTTCTTTCATTATTGCTAGTGCTTTTTCTCACATCTATCTTCCTGGTACTTAGGACCTTGCAGGGGAAGTCGCTCAGGATATGCAAGACCGGTTCCCGGAGCAAGCTCAGGGCCTCAGAGAATTTGGGCAGATTTTGGCTGTAAGCGACCGCATCAGTATTCTCCCAACCTTCAGGCATCCCTACCTCAGTCGATGGGAATTTGACGGTTTGGACGTGGAATTCCAAACCCAACTGATTGGCTCTTTCGATCTGCTTCTAAAAAATGGCCGCAAAAGCAGGGGAGGTGATGACGGTGATTTTTGCGCCCCGGTACTGGCAGAAAGGATATATGAAGTTGGTTACTTTCGTTCTCCATAGAGCGGGAAAAAGAATGATCCAGGCTTTGCTCGTCTCTATGGAGATTGCAGAGTTATAGTGAAGCCGGCTAAGGTGTTTGTTTCCGAGCATATGTCTATAACCATATATTGACTCAGGCACCATTAGGATGCAGGATAGCAACACCAAGTCTGACTATTATCAAGGAAAGGGTTGAAAGAATACTTGACTCCTTCAATTCGTTGGTCAAAGCCACGTGAAGCTTTCTCCTTAATAAATAATGCAGAGTGCGTAGAATCTGGGCTGGTGCTGTTCAATCTTGCGGATGCATTAAAAAATATTTTCTACCGACGAATTGTAAAAGAGTTTTAAGTTTCTAGAAATAGTGTTGAAAGTCTCTCGTCATGGGTGGGAAGTAAGAAATGGCAGCTGTGAAAGTCTGAGGCGGCGGATGGTCCAGAAGACAAGAGTGGCCTGTCGTCGGAAGCAGTGAGAAAGGACGTTAGTCAATATTTGCAGCGGCCAACGACTAGTCGAGAAAGAAAGAAAGAAAGAAAAAATTAAAAATTCGACTTGTTTAAAAGACCAAAAAAGAAATAGGGAGCTGCCTAGACTGCACAAGAGCGTTGAATAAGAGACAGTGAGTGAGAACTTGAAAAGTAAAAATCATTTTCCTTTGATTTAGAAGACTTTGTCCATTGAGTCGTTGACGGAAAATGTTTTCCGTAATTAATTCATTTTTTGTAAGATGACTGTTGGAAAATTCGAAATACATTTTCTTAAAAATCCCTTTATAACACCCATCGATAATAAAAATCTCTTCCCACGAAGTCTTGGGAAGTCACTTCCCCTAATACTAGTTCCTTCGCTCCCCCAACTATTCCACCAATCTGTCCCTTTGCAAAAACCAATTAAATAACCCTTTCATCAAATCCCACGTATAAACCGACATAAACTAACATCTTGAGATGTTAGAGTGTTTGAAGACGCTTCCTTCTACTTGTAGCTTTGCTTCTAAACTTATAAGGAATCCCCATGACACTTAACACTCTCTTCTTTGATGACAAATGCTAAAACTTCTACAAAAGAATAAAATCACATTTACAAAACTTCTACACACGAACAGATGAAAACTATGAGCATAAACTAGTTTTTGTCTTTTTTTCCTTAACTCTACTACTTCTATGGTTGAATTTACGGTCACGAGACCTCAGATGACTATTTGAAGTTCAAATCCCACGCGTAACCATTATTCTGCCTTGTGCAATAGCAAAACATCACTCTAAACTCTTTGATTTTTTTTCTTTTTTGTTGTCAAAGAAATAACTTTCATTACTGAACAACGAAAGAAGCGTGCAACAAAGTTCGGAATCAATACATAATAAATCCCACAGTTTTTTCTTTTTTTTTGGTCGGTGATAAATCCCACGGTTGGCGAGGGGGCTTCGTTAGCCAATTAACGGGGAGTTGATTTTTCCGATGGGCTTTGACTACCCGATCCATAGTCAGATTAGATTCGCTGGGCTCGCACCTAATTGAAATTCTATCGAGTCGGGCCAAAATAAATTTTCAGTCTTTAATAATCGTCCGCACGGTCCATGGGCTTTCAATCTAGCCTGATAAGCGCTCCATGGTTGATAAGCTGTCGATAACCACTTCCACTTTCACGCACATGTCAACTAAAGTCTTCAGTTTGTGTGTCTCTGCCAACCTCGACAAAACGGCACGGAGGGCTAGGGTTTCGATTGCATGTGCTGAAGAGGCGTGAGCTTTCATGGCCAAACCCATCGGTGACAATGCCTTTGGAGTTCCTGCAGATTCCAACTACGGATCCCTCAAGTGAGTCGCCGGACCATGAGTCATCGACAATGTATTTCAGGATTCCCTTCTCAGGTGGAACCCATCACAAAGGTAGCTCGGTTACCTTTATTCTTTGATTTCTCGTTTTTGGGTTCCACCTTCTGAATAGTTTGTTTTCTACACGTCCTGCTTCTATTATATCCCTTGGATTCGGTGGCTGGTTTTGGAAGACCATGGTATTTCGCTCCTTCCAGATTAACCAAAGGGTCCTAGCAAGCAGCTCCTTTGACGATGGGTCACAGCCTTCGATGAGAATATCTAGTATCCATTTGTCGATTCTAGTTAGATGCCGAGGGGAGGAATGAATTTTAAGTCTCGGATCTGATCATATATCTTTCATCTAGTTGCACAAGATGAAGAGATGCTCTAGAGTTTCCAATGCTCGATGGCATATGGGGCAGATCGGGTTTGCATCAACTCCACATGAAAAATCTGATCTTTGGGTGAGTATGGATATGCCATATTTTATAGTGTTTTTAGAGGCTGGTATAATGTGGAGGCCTGGTTTCTGTTGTTGTCTGCTGTATAAATTTTGTTATATCCACTTTTGACTAAGTAAGATCCCGATTTATTCATAGTCCATACCTGCTTATCAGTTCCTGCAATCGGGCTAAGTGGAACACCGAGAATTTCATGCACTAGATTCCCTTAAAAAATTATTGAGAGCTTACGTACATTCCATTGCTTAGATTTCAGATTGATCAACTCAGCCACGACAAGTTTGCAAAATAGCTAGTCATACTTCTGCGGTAGTCCCTCGTCCTCTATTGCCTGCCCAAAAATGATAAGTTGTTCCGATCTTCTCCAGTCCGCTTTTTGTAGATTCTAATGCCTAAGACCAGCTAAAAAGCACCAATTCAAATTCAAACAAAATTGATAAAGACAGTGGATTTTCTCTTCATAATTGAGACAATTGAGCCCGATTCCAACTAGAAAATAGGAACAAAAAAAATGTCGGAGAGCTTTTATCTTGACTGATTGTTAGCTTAAAAGAAAGGGACGTACCTAAAAATGCTCAAACCAGTACAAACTAATACATTCTGATCCTTAATAATTAAGGCGTTTTATTTTCCATTTTTATAATAATTAATAATACATTTTTTTATAATAATCACGAAATAGGAGGTTTCAGCACAGTTGGGGAATTGACCCGTCCATTTTCTCTTCAGGGTCCCGGAGCCTCCTCTTTAACGCTTTGTTTCTTGGCTGTTGCTGCTGCAGGAGTCTTCTTCGTTCCGCTCTTCTTGAGTTGGGCACCATCCTCTCTTGTGGCTTGTATATCTCGAGGCGAAGGTGTGGTTGTTATTGCCTTTCCTGGGAGGTCTTGCTGTTGTGGCTGTGGTACGAATGGGGGGCCAGTTCAGTCCTTGGAGGTTGCTGTCGCTGGTGTGGGGGCTCCTGCGGGCTGATGTCTGGGTCCTCTCTTCCTCCTTATAGCTGCCTCTGGGTGGAGGATCCTTTTCGGTGATTAGTTAGTTTGCGGCCATTGTTTAGGCTGTTCTAGCTTCTGTTTGGCTGTTGGTGTTTTCTTGGCACCCTTCCACTAGTTTTGACTAGTTTGTCATTATGAGTGTAAGTTTTTGGTGCCGAACCTTTTGTATAGTTCAGTTAAAGCTCAATATATTCTTATCTTATTAAAAAAATAAAATAATAATAATACATTTTTTTTTTTTTACTCGTACGACAATACAAGTTTTTTTTTTTTTTTTTTTTTTTTTTTGTTTTTTAACGATAGTACAAGTTAGGTCAGTGAAGATTTTGTCTCTTGCATCAAGAAGATAAGAGTTATGGCATGACATCCAACATAATTTGACAATTTTATTGTGCCATACTTTAAAAAGATCCACAGCCTCTTCATTTGGAAAAAAAAAAGTATTATTTATGACTATCCATCCGCAACCTCTTCATTTGGGAAAATGGGTAATATTTATACCATTGCGCCATTGATGCCAAAAAAAAGGTATAATCATTTTTAAAAGATGCCTCGCTTTTCCAGTGATATGATAAGGAGGGGTTTGGGAATAAAGAAAAAGGTGATGAGAGAGATAGGTTTGGTTTCTTCTATGCTTTATGATGTAGCTTGTATAAGCACTTAGAGGGGGGGTGAATAGGTGTAAAAACAATTTCTCGAGATACCACAACAATACTAAGCAGATGATAGAAAGAAAGTACTCTTTCCAAAATGAATTTGATCAAGGTAAAGTAAAGAGTAGGGAAGAGAAAATTAAACACAAGGTTTATAGTGGTTGGCTTATCCTAAGCCTACGTCCACTCTTCCGCACATTTTTATCGGCTGGATTCCACTATGAACAAAAGAAATGTTACAGCATAGTTCTTCCTTGATTCCACAGTGTGTATGTTCTATCACACTTCCTCAAGGTTTCTCACAAGTATAAACTCTCTTTTGAGTACAAGTTTTTCGCTCTAATGAATTGACTAAATAACAAGGAGCTTTAGACTTTGGAATTCTTCTATCGTGCATATCTCGAACAACTTAGAACGTCTTCCTTATATACTCCTTTACGCCATCATATCCGTTGGCACTTACCAAAGGAATTCCTCCAATCTACCCGTTGGACAGAATCAATTAGGAAGATCATTCGAGCTATTAAAGGAACATGACGATAGCCCATCAATCCTGTTCGCCCATACAATCAGGATCTCGGTTTCCATAAGTAGAACTTTCCATGAATATTTCGCCAATCATCGGATCCTTAATCATCGAATCAATCTCGATCAATTAAAGAGATTCCGTTATGTCATATCCAGCCAAGAGATCTTCTCTAGTCGATAAGGTTATATCCTTAATAAAACATCTAGTTCTGGATAATCTTTCTTCAACGGATTAGAACTGTCAATGAGGATAGATTTTGAATCTTGAGTCTGGCTGTCCGGAGGTCTTCAAACTTTAAATAGCAGAGTCTGCAAACCTTCAGACTAGATTGATGGAAACGTTTTGTCAACTTCAAAATATTTCAAGAAGATTTCTCCAACACTTTAGATGTCTTGTAAAGATGTATTGTAAAAATCGTGAATTGAATGGCGGCCAAATTCCTTGTTCGCCAAGAACTTTGGGATAGCGTCGGCGTCAGGGTGGGGGGATGGAAGCAACCAGTGGAGGAGAGAGAGCAGAAGAAGAGCATATGGAAGCGCACCTGCGAGTTTTGTTCTCCCCGCAATGGAACGGAGAACGGAGAGAGAGAGAGAGAGAGAGAGAGAGAGAGAGAGAGAGAGAGAGAGAGGAGGATGAGTCGACACGGTCTGCAGAGGAGAGCATGTTAGAGTGGTGGGCCCCACGTCTACAGGAGAGAGAGCAGAGGAGGGCGCGTGCAAATTTTGAACCTTTGACATCGTCGCCTATGTGGAGCCACGTTTCAACTTTTGAATGGTCTTACCCTATGCCTATGTGGAGTGTAAAACCCAGCCAATATTTTCTCCTTGGTCGCTCGAGGACAATTAGGTGTGAACCTCCATGATTGGTACTCTCTTGAAAACTTGACCTTGGTCCCCATGACGGTGGATGTAAGTGCAATCTACACGGTGGCATGTACATATTTAATTCCCTTTTTAAAAAATGATAAGCTAACCGCACCATCACTTTTCCATGCATTTTGTCAAGGACATTGAATGACTTGCTTGTCCGGTCTAATAGGATATCAATAGAGATACCCTTGGTGAAAATGATACCTTTTTGAAAAACGATAAGCTAACTGCACCGTCATTTTTCCATGCATTTTATCAAGGACATTGAATGAATTGCTTGTCCGGTCTAGTGGGATATCAATAGAGATACACTTTGTGAAAATGATACCTTTTTAAAAAACGATAAGCTGACCGCATAGTCACTTTTCCATGCATTTTGTGAAGGACATTGAATGACTTGCTTGTCCGGTCCAGTGGGATATCAATAGGGATACCTTGGTGAAAAGGATATTGGGGACTTCATATTTGACTTTCCTTGTTACTTTGCATTGCACTGCACTACTTTGCAGGAGAAAATATTGCATACCTTAATAGTGTTACATCATCTATGTTCTGAACCATTCACGCTTTGACACCTATCATCCAGGCCCACCACGTCTACTCTTCCTTCTCTCCATCTTATGCTCTTCAACTCAGCGCTTCTTTTTCTCTCCTCTCTCTTCACACTCTCTCCCAAATAACTCTCGGCTGATGGCTCTGCTCGACTGGCAGAAGAAAGGATGGGTCAATGGATAATAAATGCGCAACACTCCCGCTTAAAATCTCTCTCCTCACTTGAATTTTCTAGGTTTTGTCTCTTTGTCTCTCTCTCTCTCTCTCCTCGTGGAAGAGCAGATAGAGAACGAGCTGCACTTCCTCTGTTTCATTCTTAGTGCATCCCACCCATTTCGCCTCTGCCTCAGCCTCTGCCTCCGCCTCCGCCTCCGCCTCCACCTCCCCAAAAAGACTCGCCGGTCATCTACCTCTGGCACGTCGCCTCCTCCAAGAGCTTTGCCAATCACAGCTGGTTCCTGACCCCCTTCACCTCCGACTGTTTCAAACGCAAAGATTGAGCATAAGGTTTGTGCTTGCATTGGTCTCTCGGCAACTTCTGGGCCTTCGTCCGATTACCTCCCTCCGACGAACTCGTCATCAACTCCGACTCTGAGTCGCCGTCGCCGATTGTGTCCTTCATCTCTGGCATCTACTCGTCCTCCCCCTCCCTCAAGCCAAAGACGCCACTGTCCTCTGCCATGAAGCCGTCGGCCTCCGACAAGAGGGAGGCGGCCTTGGTCTCATTCTTGAGTAGCGCCAGCTCACCGCCGTCGACCGGGTGTTGTCCCTGTCACTGGCCAATCGGTCGTGAGGGAGATCTCGGTGGACCTGCGTAGGGTCGATGACGTGACGAAGAAGGAGAGGCATGGGCTAGAGGGCTAGAGAAGGATTCTTGCTCGCTATGGACGAGGTACGTGGAATGGCTACACCAGCACCGAAGCTAGGGTTTTTCCTTGGACGTGAGCCGAATCGGGTTCACGGACGAGTTCGTGGAGGAGATAAAGCCTCGGTTCTAGGCCGCGTTCAAGGTAATGGAGGAGCTGGGGAAGGGCGTGATCGTGAACTCGGCGTAGACAAGGGCCGCATGGTCGGGCACTACTGGTTGAGGAAGTCGAAACTCGTGTCAGCCCGGTTCTTGAAGGCACAAATTGAGAGCACGCTTGACACCGTCTGCAATTTCACTGCCGACATGGTCAGCGGTAAGGTCAGTTTTGGAATTCCGGTCGTTGTTGCTCTCCATGTGGTAAGAGAGTCTATAGTTCCTTGTGCAGAGAATGTAGTCAATTTTTTAGTAAATGCAAGCATTGTCTTAGTCGCTCGAGGAAGCACGAGCCAAGGATAAATTGAATTGGTTTTTGGTTGAAGAGATTGAGAGCTCGCTTACATATTATTCACTTGAAATGACCATATATGGAAATTTTCGACTCTGAGATGCCGTAATTTCAAAATTTTCTTCAGGTTTTCTGATTAATGTCAGCATGAAATTCGGTTTTGATCATCGGTTTTCTTTTAGTGTGCTTAGTTGATTGCATTGGACATGGATGGATTGATTGACTTGATTCTGTTTGACACTTAATTTGCATATTAAGCCCCCTCCTACTTCTCCCGTGGATCACTTTACTCAAGTACTTTCAGCTGGAATAAGAGGTTTAGCTCTTGGGCCATGGTTTGTTGCAGAGGCATTGGCCAAGTGTAATTGATTCGGTTCTTGATTCCAGCCTCAGAAATGAATCGCCCAATTCCCAAAAAGAGTTTTTGTGGAAATTAGATCATAGATATTGTATGTTATTTTCCATTGCTCATGTCTAGGCCAGTTGTAGATCAATTGTAACTGAGACCTCCATGGTTGGTACTAGGTTTCTGCCATGGAATTGACACATCCTATGATAGGTCGCCTATAGTTATAGATGTCCAAGTAGCAGTATTCTTTATATATCTGAACTTTTGATCTCAAATTTTCCTTTCGATAATTCAATGAATTGATACTCCACCAACCCTTATTGTTTGATAGGGTGACAACATTCTATCCTTTTTTTCTTTTTGGTTACTTATTATTCAAAAGCTGGCCGAACCACTCAAATCAAATCTTATGACGCAAAAGAACTAGTGCTATTTGCTAGTACCTTCACATGCCTTTTTCTTATCCTAGTTGAACGCTACGCAATGGGTTACCAAGACAAAGATGGCAGAACAGCCAGATTTCAACTACCTAGAATAAGATAGAAAGAGGTAGAACGAACATGCAATGGATTATCAAGACAAATACAACATAATGGCCAGTTCTAACTACCTAGAATGAGGTAGAAATAAGCAAAACGAACATGTAATAAGTCATCAAGGTAAAGATAATAGAATGACCATATTCTAACTACCTAACATGAGGTAGAAAGAAGCAAAACGAACATGTAATGGGTTACTGTTGACACCTAAATTTTGATGACCTAATTAGTCATTTATTGCATTAAAAATTAGGGGTCAATTTTATCCCTGAAAAAATAATTAATTGCATAGCATATAGATTCAAGTGCATTTGCATTTTTTGCATTTGTTTATTGGACCGGTGGCGGATGAATTCGAATTAATGGTTCTGAGCTTTAAATTGACAGGCTAGACTAAGCCCACAAAGAAAGCAAATCGGTCCAAGTCCGTATCCTCGGAGATATTTTACGGATTTATCTTTGTGAGATTTCAATTCAAAAGCAAATATTACATTTGGAAAAAAACAAATATTGCGTTTCGAAAAGAAATCTTCGTGGATATGGATTTAGAAAATTTAAAAACCCTAATCCGTGCCCTATAAATAAGTAAACATACGTAGGGTTTAAGGAGGCCACACACAGTTCCATAGACGGCCACAATTCTGAGAGCATAGAGATACACCACGTAAGGGACGATTGAGGAGAACACAAGAACGAAAGACCAGATAGAGAGATGCCATCGGAGAGGAGAACCGTGAGTTCTCTTGGCCAAGCCGTGCCGAGATTCCTGATGCACTGCCCCCTGTCCCAACGCACTATTGCTTGATCCACCTCCCGATCTGCTGCTTGAGCTTGCTGCTCTATGCCATCTGGAGCCCAACGACTAGCCGCGAGCGTTGATGATGAAGCTGCTAGCCACTTTACGACGATATCGTTGTCGCCGATCATATGCCTGCTGTGGTTGTCCACAAGCCGTGGAGACCCGATCCTTGCTGCACGGTACCCTCACCGCGATGAAATTTTGAGTCGTTTCCAAGAATTTTATGGCGGCATCCGAGTTCTTCAAGGAGTCGTAGGCTTCCACTCATTCTCGTGATTCCCACGCTTGACCAACATCCAATGCATGATGGGTGGAATCGAGAACAGAGATCCACTCACATTGACCATGTACAGAATGTGCCTAAAGAAGGGACAATAAAAAAGAGATTTCGAAGTCCCCACGATTGGTGACTTTTGCTCTTACTTGCTGATTGTTTGATTTTCCATCATCACGAGCACCACCACATCCAGTCGCGTGTATCCGCACCGCAAAATCCTGAGCATTGTGTCCGCGGGAGAGTTGTGCTAAAACAGAAAAAGAAAGAACTTATTTTGTGCAGGTTTCTGAGTGACCTAAGCACCGTGGAGCCGTGCTTCGTGTCAACCTATATCGTCGCCGTGCACATAGCGCTTGCCGCTGTTCGCCGTCGAGAAGCCGGTCACAATCCTGGTTCGATTGCACTTGGTCCAAATTTGGAAGAATATCCTCAAACTAGGTAAGATGCACGTTTACTAGTATATTTGCATATTTTATTGCCTAATATATGCCTATTAATATCTAACGTGCATATCTATGAGTGATAGACATATCTCTAGGATTTATTTCCTAATCCGCAACCAAGACGTTAATTTTTATTCCATCTATAAGGCTTTAGATGGAATAATTAATCACGTTGGAGTAAAATTGATATCTTGATCTTTAAGGCTTAAGATCAATTTATCAATTTTATTAGCGAAAATAATCAAGTTGGATTAGATATCGTTTTCAAATTCGAGCGATGGATAGTATCTTTGGTGATTGCGAATGATTTGGTGTTTATCTTTTAATTGCTTTATTTATCCCGAAAAAATTGCATATTTCATTTTGAGTTTAGATTGATTTAGATAGACTGCATCTTAGGTTAGAAATTGCTAAGTTAAGATAATATCTTGGTTTAAATTAGGGTTTAGCCTGACCTAATCCTTAATATAGGGTGGATAGAATCTTAATCTAGCTAGGTAACTTTGGCATTTTTCTAATTTCGAAATTTTATGAATAAACACAAAAAATGTCTTAGAATAAATTAGTTTCAATCTCTAGGATAGATTGCATTCTTTTAAGGAAAAACAAAATAAAAGATGTCATGCGCATGTCATTAGGATTAGATTCATGAAATGCATGCCATTTAGTGGTTGTTGCTAGGTCTAGTCAATTAGAAATTGCAGGTCATTAGAATTAGGTCATTTAGTTAATATTGCATTGCATATTACATGATTTTCATTAATTAAGTGAAAACAAAAAGAGAAATTGCATGTTAATTAGAAACCATATCTAGGGTTGTTGATGGTGATTTTGAATTAACATTGCAGATGTTTTCGTTGCTACGAGATAAGTCTTGCATTTTCTATTTGCTTTCTTGGGTGTTAAATTGATGGATTGTATACCCGCATGATCACCTCGCATGTTATAGAATTAAATTTAAAATCAATTCAAGCTGCACAAACATTTTTTCAAAATAAAAAAAAGGTGCGAAAGGGCGTTAGAGAAATCTAGCGTAACCAAGTCCCCATACCCAAATCTCTGGTTCGTAGGAGTAAAGTAAAACTCCGTTACTTTACTTGGGTTTCTAATCAACCCACCAAAAATAGATTAGTGGCGACTCCTGATTCAAAAATCAATTGCATGTTAAGAACTTAAACCTAAGTCACGAATTGGTATGAGCTTGGGAGAGCCTGCGTTAAGTCTAGGCTTAACAATCAATTAGCAAAACTCTAGTTGGTTTAAACCCTGAAAAATTGGTCGCGATAGCTTGGCGACTCCGCTGGGGACTTGAGTTAAAACTCTTAGTGGACTTAGGCCAATTTTCTCTTTCTTGAAAAAATGTTTTGTTTGGCAGCGAGGATCCCAGGTATGTGCCTAACATTTAATGTGTTAAATGTTCTTGCAGATTGGGAGATATAAGGGGAGTAGTCTTTGGTAACCCTTGTCTTGCAGGTTGGAGTTGGGGGGAGCGAACAACAGTACACCATAAAAAATCTCTAAAATAACTAGAAAATGAAGTCAAGTACTCTCGAGGATGATCGAGTTTAATCTACAAATTCGAAACACACATATTTAATCCCAACTTCCTAACTTGAAAATCAGCATAAACAGAATACTCGGGTGGG
This sequence comes from Eucalyptus cladocalyx, assembly GCA_017140615.1. Taxonomy (NCBI): domain Eukaryota; kingdom Viridiplantae; phylum Streptophyta; class Magnoliopsida; order Myrtales; family Myrtaceae; genus Eucalyptus; species Eucalyptus cladocalyx. The sequence goes on along the minus strand of CM029524.1, from coordinate 19,095,081 downwards.
TAAGTATTTTGTTAGACAATGTAATAGCTGGATAGATAACACGGCGGATCAATCCTTGACCACTTAAAACTGAACCTTAGCAACAACATAGAAGTTGTACATTTATAAGATTACGTAAATGTTTGAAGGCCATACTTGGAGTGTTTTATGTCCTCCATTTCCACCATGTTTAGGGCCCTGAACCACATAACCATTCTCGTCGTACTCAACAGTAATGGAGTCAATAACTAAATCAGCTTTTACGATAATTTATCCCACACCCGTGCTTTCTCCATCAACCCAAGGACTACCTCCTTGACCTCCAAATGGCCTGATGGATTTCAGGAAACAAAGATCAGAAATTGGTTCAGAGTAGACTCCTAGCACATCAAGCTAGACATCAGATCTTCCACGAAAGCCAATTATCTTGCTGCATGTCAATTCACAGCTAAAGAACCTTCCTTCTTCCTTACCAAAGGGTCCATACGTTCTTATATTGCTTTCGAACGTGAGTGATTGAATAACTGGATAGTCATGTTTGATATAACTTGATACTGCCATCAAAAACTTGAGAGGGTAGTCCAAGTTAACCTGTAGAAGTCGGAAGTATTTGTTGAATTAAGCTATCATGTTGAACTATACAAAGATGACAGATAGGCCACGGATGTTTATATTAATTAATTAATTTTCTATTTTAAATAATCGAGTTAATGGATATTCCAATATTTGTTAAACTTTTAAGTGATTTTATTGAACTGGATTTTGGCATTTATTAATAACAGGCTTAGTTGAGCAATAAAGTGTAGACAATTGTGTTTAACTGAAACCCATAATGGGAAGAGCCCAATTGACACGCTATTAATTAGGGTTTGCTAGGTCTTATCTCTAGCCTATAAAATGGTAAATTATACCCATCAGTTGCTTAATCTCATTAAAAGCTACTATACTGAAATAGATCATAGAAAGGAAGATCTGGCATTCCAAAAGATATCTGATTATTAGGTTGATTTATTTTTCTTTTAGTGAAACAATAACTCAAACATGTACGTTTTAATTCCGCTATACTTATTAATCTCAGTGTTCTATAGTCATATATGGATCTGATTGTTCTTGATTAATTAATTATTTATGTAAATAATTTTCTACATGTGGTATCAGAGTGAATCATATATGATTGTAGAACCCATTTTTTTTTTCTTTTATGAACAAAATTCGAAATTTTCCTCTTTTAGCCAAATATGGACATTATTTTTTCATGTGGATTTTTTAATCGATTGATCTTGAAACCATAGGGTATTTGTTCTACATGTCGAGATCTTCCAACCATATAATTTGTATAATTTCGTTGATAATTGAGTGAGAATTTTGAATTTGAAATTCTAGGGTTTATACCTTGAAAAAGTTCTAGAATTTTCAAATTACTTGCAATTGATTGATATTCATTGTAAATCATTGCATGGGTATATATATATGTATATGTTTTAGCATCCTTTTGTTGCATTAAGCTAAGTTTTTTTTGTTTGGCTTAAACATTAGAAATCCAAAATTCGGCCATGGGAGGCTTAGATCCGAAATTTTGAAGCTTGTATGTGGAAGATTTACTCATTTTTTTTTTCATTTAATTCACTCTAAGCAATTTATAATGATGTTAGAAGCAAGGCCCATAAATAAATTTCAAGAAAAATCAACTCAATGGGTGTTTTTTGTGTTCCAGGTCAAAACCGGGTCATGTGACCCGATTTTGTAGGGTTTCGGGACTCGGCTAGAGGTTGAAGAAGACCTCCAGCTAGGCTTGGGCCATTGGATTATGATTCTTAGCGTAAGCCCATAATCATGGGCTCATATATAATGGGCATAAGTCCATTTTATTTAGTCTTGTTCGTGTGGGCCTATAGCCCAAATTTGTGGGCTAAATTAATTAAAAGGACCATGGGCTCCTGCGGGTTTGGGCCTTGTGAGTCTGGCCCTACAGTCTGATCTAGGCTGCTCGCGGGTTAGGGCTTGCGGGAGGGTTTGAAATAGTAAAATAGTAATAAAATAATTTAAAAAATTAAAATTTTTAAAAATAAAATAAAATAAATATGGCAAAAATTGTTGCTTGATAAATGCTATATGATCTTGGGAATCACATGTTGTAAAGTACTTCATATTGTTAGATGAATTTTGGGCATAAATTTTTTGGAGTTCCCAATTGATAAAAGTTAGTATATATAATAACTCGCCCAAATGGGGTTATTGTGTATGTTAACTTGGAAAAGAGCATCAAAATTATTTCCCAAATTTAAAAGATGGGATGTATAATTGAAAAATATTTATTTACTCAAAGGGGATATATGTTTTGAAAATTATACGTAATTCCCTTTTATATTGATATTATGAAGATGTATAATTTAAAAGATTTATCTGCCCAAAGGGGATTGATTCTTGACAATTATATGTAATTCTTCTTATTGTTGCTTTATAAACTTCATGCTGTGGAAAATAATGGTGCATTGTACACTCTACCCAAATGGGAGTTTATAATGTACTAATTATTTTTGTTGAATTGTTTATTGCTCATAATTGATCTTATTACATTATGTGTGACAAACAGTTACCTTCGCTATAGATAATAACAATGTCACGGCTGAAATGTTAATTGGATCAAACTTCAAAAGATGGAAGCAAGATATAGAGTTTGCTCTAGACATTGTGGATATGGACTTGGCTCTACATGAGGATGAACCTCCCAAGCCCCATGATCAAAGTACTGTAGATCAAAAGGCCTATTATGCTAGATGGAAAAAATCTAACCGACTAAGCCTCATTGCTATGAAGAGGTCCATTACTGAACATCTCATTAGTGGTTTGCCATAAGATACGAATGCGAGACAGTTCTTTGAAGCAATGAGAGAAAAATATAGTTTTGGATAAGGCTGAAGTTGGGAATTTGCTGAGTGAGTTAACGAACATGATGTATGATGCTACTATGGGTGTTAGAAAATTTATAATGAAAATGGTCCATATTCAGTCCAAACTTAAGGCCCATGAAATTATCCTTTCTAAAAATTATATTATGCATCATACCTTAAATGTTCTGCCAACTGAATTTAGCTAGATTAATAGTGTTTCTAAGGACAGGTCCCGTTTTCAATATGGACCGTCACTTTTGGATAGAAAAGAGAGGAGGAAAGAGTGGTCTGTCCAATCTGTTTCGTAACACCATTTGTTATCGAAGTTGTTTTCGACAAAGAAAAGTCATGATTGGAGAAGGAGATTATTCACGCACGTCTTAACGAACTGCAATTCACGATCGATTAGACATTTTACTATTAATAACACAAATGAAGTTTGCCCTTGACTTGGGTATATATTATGACTTGGGTATATATTATGATTGTGGTGGAATATTACGAACCAAGGGACTAAAGAATTTATGGCCTTTACAGATAAACTACGCTTTCCGAATAAATTTATGAGATAGCAATTACATAGGTCAATGGAAAATTATGATCCATCAAATAATTTACTAACAAATAGAAAAAGAAACTCACCATACACTTAGGCAAATTACTATTTCTTATGGAATTTTAACAACTCACAGGATCTATAAAACTTACGATGATAAATGGGAAACTGCGTCTTGTGAAGAAAATTTACAAAATGATAGATAGCGAATAAATAACTTTTAGTAAAGAAAATTGCGAATGCCATAGGATAATTACAATTAACCAAGTAGGATCGCTCCTGTTTTTCTCCTACGGGACTGTAAAAGGACCGGAAACATGACCTTTTAGCCCTCATTGATTATTTAAGCAGATTCTACTTCATTTCGGTCCAACGTATAAGATGCCTCAACTTAAGCAGATTCTAATTCATTTCTCAACCTATCCGGCATCAATTCTTACAAAACTGTGCTGACATGTGAAAACATACTAAGAGATATTGAAACTATTTAGTAACGTTATTAATTTGATGAATAAATTATTAAGAAGAAATTACCCCCATACCATCAGGCCAAGGCACTAGTAGTGTCCATAGAGCGCTTCTTTTTTCATTTTACTAAACCGGCTCTGAGACGACATGTCTTTTCACACTAAGTTAGGTGAATTTGATATGGGTCACTCTCACATGCTTGCTTGGCTTGTATCGATTTTCTCAAATTAACCCATTAAGTTTGTTCCTCGAATCCTAATGTTTTTTGTCAAATAAAAAAACTATGTCAAAAGCGAAGTTAGAGGGGAGAATATTAGAAAAGATGACAAATTACTCTTCCTCTGAGTTTGTATTCGATGACTTCTTAGAATTTCTTGAATGCTAGTGACAGCTATTTTATCTTATCATGATTCAACATCCCTTTTGATTGACCTTTCTCATTGTGGTCGTGTATGTGCAGCTGATGGTCGTCGATCCATCTTCAATGCCTTCTTTTTGTGAATTTTTTTCTTCAGCCTTTGATCATATGAACATTAGCAGTATTGGGTAAAGTCATGTACCTCAAGCTTCCATGGAATTTGAGATGGACAGTTAAAACCTTCGATTTTATAATGGCAATCACTTCTTGGGAGAGTATGTGTTTGGAACAAAAAGTGAGTTTTCCAGATTCTAAAATCATCATAATAATTTGTTCTTAATACTTATTCATTGGATTACTACTTAAACTGGTTATCTTTTGTATAAGACCTAAAATATCGATATATGTTTGCTCGGACTTATTGGGTACTATGCACTTCTATTTATAACTGTTATCATTAAAACTTAAATTAATTTAAGCTAGCAAAAAAGTCATGAATTGGTGGGCTTGAGAGAGCTCGAGCTAAGCCTAATACTTGACGAGCCATTAGCCTTCATTTATGCCCATGTGTAAGGGCGTCAAAAGGCAGATCGCGACAACTTGGCGACTCCATTGAGAACTCATCATTTTTGTGGTCTTAGGCCTTTTTTGTTTTGTTTAAATGTTTCCCTAACTTGGTTGTATAGGTTAGTGGCTTAGAGGTAATTGTTAATTATGTTAATATCAATGTTTTCCTTATAAATTATTGTGCGCACTTTGACTTTTTTAGCACTACACTTGGCACACACAACCCTACCGTCGGACTTGGGCTACCACAAAAATATTTTAGGATGGTGTTAAGAAAGATACTACCTCGAATGCGAGACCGCGAAGTAGAGGTTGCCTTTCTTTTTCCCAAATTTCTTTAGGTAGAGCCGAGGTTAGGAGGACCTGACAATGAGAGACTACTACAGTCAGATCACTTCTTAACTTTACTAAGCCTTCTTAGTTAGAAATCGAACCACACATATCATGCGCATGTTTATGTGATTGCCATCGATTATATTTGGTTAAGTTTCTTATCATTACACTTTATAATAGACTTACTTCCCTTTATGTCTTGGTTGGTCCATGATTTGACTAGGTTAGTTATGAATTTAATACCGTGGTTATTCCAATTTAGAAGTAATTGTCATGGAGTCTTTTTGAAAAAAAGAGGGAAAACTTTTGCAAAAAAAATTTACTTTCAGTTCATGCCTTTGTTGTCTCAATCATGCTAATTGTTTTTCCCAAGGAATTTTCAGGTGCTTTCAGAAAGGAAAAATGGTGTAAAGAAAAGGGAAGAAAACTTTTGATAATTTGTTTTCAATTATACTTTTGTCATTTCGAGTTTTTCTATTTCAAATTCGATATCTTTTTAATCCATGTTAACATGTCACATGTCTTTATTTCCCTAGTCTGTCCTTAAGGAAAACTCCTCCATGAACAAACTTTTCGTGAATACAAAAGGGGTGGGATTAGGTAGTCGTCATGGATTGACTCCTTATTTATGCCTCTTGTTTACACATGCTTGTTTATTCATGACTAGGTAATCATGGACAGATCACCAATCCGAACCCCTTGAGAGCAAGTGCAAAAATGGCCGATAAAGGGAAAATTGCCAAAAAAATTATAAACCTTTTGGCTTTGTGCCGATTTAGTCCTAAACCTTTTTTCGGTTTGATTTAGTCCTAAAGCTTTTTTACGTTGTGCCAATTTAGTCATTTATGGCTAATTTTGACTGGATTTTGCTAATGAACGTCGATTAGCGACGTGGCTTGATCGGCTAAGACTGATGTGTACAACTTTTAATAATATTTTAATATATTTTGTTTTTTTCTCTTTTTATTTTTATTCTTTTCTTTATTCTTTTTCTTTTTTCTGCTCATCTTCTTCCTCCAGCCGGTCGCCAGAGCTTGGTGACCGGCTAGAGGTGATACCGGTGAGGTCGAGGTCGACCTCGTTGGCTACCTCGCTAGTGGCCGTGAGGCCGCCCTCGAGGCCTGGGTGGCGAGGCTCGCCCTCGCCGGATCCGTGACGGTCGAGCCTCGCCCACGGCCCGATGAGGGCGAGCCTCGCCAGCTCCTCCTCGAGCCGGATCTCGGCAAGGTCAAGCCTCACCGGCGTGGGTGAGGCTCGACCCTCGCCAAATTCGGTGAGGGCAAGCCTCGCCCGTTCGGCGCGAGGCCACCCTCAAGACACGGGTGGCAAGGCTCACCCTTGTTAGATCGGGCAAGGCTTTGCCCATGGCCGGCAAGGACGAGCCCCGCCGGCTCCTCCTCGTGCCGGATTTGGCAAGGTTGAGCCTCGGCGGCCTTGCACGAGGCTCAACCCTCACCAAATCTAGGAAGGGCGAGCCGCCCGCTTGGTGCGAGGCCGTCCTTGAGGCACGGGCGGCGAGGCTTGCCCTCGCTGGATCTAGCGAGGGTCGAGCCTCACCCACGGCCGGTGAGGGCGAGCCCCGCCAGCTCCTCCTCGTGCTAGATCTAGTGAGGTCGAGCCTCGCCGGCCGTGGGTGAGGCTCGACCCTCGTCGGATCTAGCGAGGGCAAGCCTTGCCCGCCGGTGTGAGGCCGCCCTCGCGGCCACCGGCGAGGTGGCCGGCGAGGTCTCGACCTTATCGGTTGTCGCCTCTGGCCAGTCACTAAGCTCCGGCGACCGGCTAGAGGAAGAAGATGAGTAGAAAAAAGAAAAAGAATAAGATAAAAAATAAAAGAATAAAAATAAAAATAAAAATAAAAATAAAAATATTCAAAAATATTAAAATACTATTAAAAGTCGTAATGTTAGTGCCAATCAGGCCACGTAAGCCGGCCGGCGTCCAGTTAACAAAATCCGGCCAAAATTGGCTGGAAAGGATTGATTGGCACAACGTAAAAAGGTTTAGGACCAAATCGGCACCAAAAAAAGGTTTAGGACTAAATCGGCACAAAGCCAAAAGGTTTAGGACTTTTTTGGCACTTTTCCCGCCGATAAAGATATGCCTAGCCAGCTTATGATCATGGAAGCGAGATGAAATGAGTTGTTAGTACACTCCAACAACTCTCAAAACAAGTGGACTCTTTTCAAACCAAGCTCAACTCCATGGCCATTCTATCACAAGATGAGATATTACCAAACTAGTTGTTGATGGCGAAATCGCCAATTTACCCGACAAGCCGCATCTAATCTTTGTTGGGGAGGATGCTCTTGTAACACCCATAGGTGTATCGAAAGATGGGCAGAATAGACAAGATGGACACTTTATGAGGAACATGGAAAAGTTGAGCTAGTTACATGATCAAGGCCCCACTAATCTATCCAGTTATGCCGCCATCAAAATTCCAGAAGAATTCAAAGTGCCTGAGTGCGAGAAATATGCCAACGCTTCTTACTCGGAGATCTATTTGTAGGCCTACCAAGTCCAAATGATGATTCAATCATACCAATCGAATTTGATTGGTTCCACCCTATGATGGTACATTGTAAGGAATATTAGTCTCCTTAAAACATGGGAAGAATTGACAAATGCTTTCTGCAAAGAATATAATGTTGACATTGGCATTGACATTACCCCGCCTTGCGAAGAATCGGTAGGCGTGGAGATAAAGATAATGAGTTCTTAACAGAACATGCCACGTTAGGGAGGAGCCTAACCACCCAATTTGACCCATAACCAACAAAAGAAGGATCAATGAGAGAAAATATCAATGCAGTCTTATATGATGAAGGGACCACCGAGCAATATTTCATTACTAAGAAGCTTCCCATTAAGAAAGGCAAGAAGCTTGCGGATGAGGTCAACACTATAAAAGTCTATTCAGAATTGGAGCATGGCAATATAACTTTCGAGGCTTACTGCAAGAGTTAGGACCCAAAGAGTGCTAACCGCCATCAATCTAGGAACGAGACCCTACTATCTCCCAGTCTTCTTGACCACCTTAGCAAAGCAAGGGGCAATGCTCAAGAGATCAAAACCGCATGTCAAGAAAGGAAAACCTAAGCAATCCAAGCCAACACCTGCCACTAAATGTAGGAAAAATTTGACAGCCTATGAGTAGCCTTACCAAGGCTTTGAACATCGTCCGTAGTTCCATGGAGAGCACCAATATTATACAGATGAGGTTGGTTATTCATCAAAAAATTGCCTCCCACTCATGCACAGGGTCCAAGCCTGCTAGATGGGGAACATTTATCCTTTTAGGGCTTGTCTCCTAATGAGTCACTAAATTTGTCACTCAACCATGAAGGCATAGATGCCTCATCTTTGGTTGGAAACTTTGACCAAAAAGAAAGCGATGAAATGGTCTCAGAAGAGTCCAACTTCCCTAAAATAGTAGAATTCATTATCGCAATAAAGGGAATGGTAAAGTAGAGGGAGGGCTAGTTCCCTAATTGAGACACGGTAGGTCCATCTTGCCTCAACATGTTTGTGATTCCTAAAGGAATGGAGGTACCTAGTCCCCATAAATATAATGGCACAACTTGCCCCTTTAAACACTTGTAATACTGTCATGCCAAAATGAGTTGGTATGCCAACCAGACACTACTCATAATTTGAGCCTTCCAAGAGAGTCTAATTGGGCCTACATTGCAATGGTTCTTCATGGCAAAGATCTACCTTGTGAAGGATTGGAGTGAGCTATCTTCCGCACTCCTGCATTAATACCAAGCCAAGGTTGAAACTATATTGCATAACAAGGATTTAGTTCACATCGGAAAAGGGCTAATGGAGGATTTTCGAGCATATGTATGTTATTGTCACATTTTCCATTCTAGTAATGTAATTTGGTTTCACCCAATGAAAGTATAATTTCAATATTTCATTTTGAGTGCATGAGGGGAACCCCAAACCGATCCAATGATGATATCCAACCATGAAAAAGACAATATCATCCAAAGAGAATTATGAGGCTTGGGCTTCCTCATGTTTCCTCCTCCCCAAAAAACCATCTTTTTGAAAACAAAAAACATTTCATTATCAAAATCTTTTCCCAAATCACATGTTAGATTTAACTTTGTTTGTGTTTTTTTTTTTTTTGGAACTTATTTCGTATCTTTGACTTAGCATGACATGGGGCATTTGAAACTAGCACATCATGTGGACTTGTTGAATTCAGAAACACTCTTTCAAGAAAGCAGGGGCAAACAAAAAAGATCACCATGTTTCAGAAAAACCAAAGGTGCGTCTTGTTCCCTAAACATAATTTTGGGAATGGCACACTTCGCTCTCTTTTCCATCTACAGGGGATGAAAGACAGGACAAAATAGGCACATGCACACGGTTAAATTCGAAGCATGCAAATCATAATGACTAAAGGAGAAGCAATCTAGGAAGCTTCCTCCACGCTACTCTTAGCCTCCCCCATTTTCAAGTTATCTCGACAAGTTGTCCCTAAAAATTTGCATGCTCCACCTTACACCTACAACTTTGTCTCAAGTTTGAGCTATAACATCCTTGATTTTGACCCTTATTTTGGTCCCAACAAGGAGGCTAAGCTAGATAGGCCAATTTTCTTGAAGAACAAGAGTCAAATGCATTAAATGATGATAATGAGTGTGGAGGCTTATGTATCCCAAATAATTAACGAAAGGGGATGACTCATGGCCTAAGGGAATAATGACAAGTGATCTTGCAAGCCAAGTAGGGTGTCACCCTCCCCCATAGACTTGCCACCTTGAGTTTCATAGGTTTTGATTTCCTAGTTTTTTCGAAACTGTTGGACATTTCCTACTTTACAAGTTTATAGAGCTCTTTATGCTTCGAATTTAGAGAAACTTCATTCATAAGAGTTGTTCAAAATATCTTAATCTATAATTTATTTAGATTTCAGATTTTTATGAGGTAAAATGGTTGAGACGAAGGCCTAATTAATTACTGTATAGAACCTGTCCAAAGTATAGTGAAAATGGTAACCAAATTGCTTTCTCAAATTTTTATAACATCAATATCTATAACATATTAAAATTTCAAATAGTTTTATGAAGACTTGGATTTCAAAATGAGTCTCTCTCTCGACCGTTGAATTTGCTTGACGGACGAATTTTTGGGTTGTGTTCAATGATTTGTTTTCTCTTCCCATAGAATGAATTTTTCTTGGATTCCTTCATGAAAATTGTTTTCTAAGGTCTTCTCTACGATATATTAAATTTTATATTATTTCGAGCCCGTTTGATAAGGTAATGGTACTGATTTGGAAAGTTGCTCAAAATTGTTTTTGCTTTAGAATGAGAGAATCATATTCCCAACTTGGAGGGGAAAGGGGCTGTACACCTAACTTGAGAAGGAAGTCAATCTAGAGTCTTATTGGCTTAAAGATAATAATACATTAAATGCTTTTGAAAGCTAGCTAATTAATGAGCTTAATGAGTCACACACTCACGTGGTTAACTTGGAGAGAAAGTTGTCTAAAGTCCAAGTTTCTTGATGATCAAATCTTAGGTAACTTATGTAGGAAGGATTCTAGGAGAAGAAAATGTGCCTTATGTCTCTAGAACATTCTCATTTCTTATGTAGTAAGGGTTTGGCTTAATGAGCAAGGAAATGTATGAAACATATGCCTAAAATCCAAGTCTCATGATGACCATATTGAGCATTAAATGGAAGGATAAATTTAGTAATCATTACACCAAGATTTTTCTTAGAGAGAAAGCCAAGCCAAATCATCATTATATGATGACTCATGGGTATAGATGAACCAATAAGAAGAAGACACAAAAGCCCTTAATCATTTTCCTAGAACCTTAGGGTGTCACACTGTCAAACTAGCCGTTCCACTCCAAGAAAGCTCATTGGACTATTTGTTAGAGTCATTAAATGAAGCTTGGCTTATAAATAGGGAACCACCCTCTTCATTCTCTCTGACCTTTGGCTCACTTCTTCTCCTCCTCCTTTCTTGCATGTTCTCTCCCTCTCTCGGCCTTGCTTGCCCACCACCTCAAAAGATGACCCTCTCTTGGTAAAATCACCTATAGTTTATTGAGGTCTATGGAAGGTAAATAGAATCTCCAACTCTTTGTTAGGGCAATAGCTTACGTTGTCGAATTTAGTAGTGTGCTCACCCATGTAAGCCATGTGTATATTGTAATATTCTTTCGTATGATTTGCTCATGTTTGCATGCTTAAGTGTGTTCACACTCCGAGACAAGGTCAAGGTTCACTCGGCTTGGAATTGATGTCAAGCTGTGATGGCCTAAGCCGCAAGACCTTAGATTGATATTGAAGTGTGCCAATTCCAAGTCTTGCTTGGTGCAGACATCAGCCTAGGCATACGTCTCAAGCCACAAACCAAAAATCATGCCCAACATATTATATAGCATGATGTTAAAACCCATGATACACTCACTTGAATGAGGACGCTCTTGGACCTTGTATGCATCGACTAAGATGAAAGATGAAGAATCGGCTTATGTGATGCACTTACATGATGCACCTAAAGAAGAAAAAGCGTTCGTCACCACATAGCGTTGGTGGCAATGCCTCGTTCATTGAACGTGATGCCTTGGTTGAGCCAGGATGCCTGGGTTTGAGCTCGAATGCCTCGAGTAAGCTAGCCCTAGGATGTCCTGGTTGCGCCAGGATGCTTGGGTTGAGCTCGGATGTCTTGGTGAGCTAGCGCCAAGATACCTCAGTTGAGCCATGAAGCCTTGGTTGAGCCAGGATACCTAATTTGGAGTTGGATGCCTCGGTTAAGTCGGAAGAGCCTAGTCGAGCCAGGACAATGGTAAATAAATTTGCATGAGTTCCGATATATGCATAAGCATGATATGTTGATGTGTTTATTGATATGTTGAAGGTAAGCATGCATGTAGTAATGGATATCTACATGTAGTCAAGGATAACAATAAGTTTTCTATTGATTTGTCATCGATATTGCATTGCCAGTGTTGTACCTACTGGATTTTGATGATGAGATATCTTCATAGTAGAGAATTATGGATTTTATTTATTGAGTCCATGACTCATCCCGTTGTTTTGCAAAATTATATGTATGGAAGAGTTGTAGTCTCAATAGAGGAGCTGAGATTTACCTTGGCCTTTTTTAGTATAAAGCATGTAATGGTTATAAATATAATGGCTCATGACAAAAAAGGGCTTGTAAATGTAACCGATGTAATTGTATATTTTTAAATGGTTGTTTTCTTGGCTGTTTGTTATTATCTAGGTGTTGTATGTACACTTTTGCATGAAATAAAAAGAAACGGGATAGCAACGCGCTTGGGACGTCGCGAAAATAAACCTTGCTACTCGTGGCCTTGGGAATGGAGTCAGGGTCGTGACATGAGCAGTGTCTTCTAAACAAGACATACCCCGAGAGACTAGGCATTGCAGTTTTGTTGATAGGACATTTGGCTTCAATAAATTAGGATGCATAGAGAATGAACTCCTTCACTTTCTCTTTAAATTGGCTATTGTTGACGGAAGAAAATCTAAACAGTCGATATGATCTCTAGCCTCTTGTTCCAGACATGAATTTGGAATTTGGAAACCTCACTTCTTGTTCAAGACGCATACTTTGTCCAAAAGCAATTGCCAGTAGTAAATTGGAGGTTTTGATTATCTATCTTAGATTTCATGGAAGTCTAAGGTACATGACTTTGCTTAATGCTACGATGTTCATGTGATCAAAGATGAGGCAAGAAAGGGTTCCACAAAAGGAATGCGTCAAGGATGGATCAACAAACTCGGCCGCACACATATAACCACAATTGAGAAGGGTTAATCAAAAGAGAATGCTGAGCCATGACAAGATAAAGTGGCTATCACCAACATTTGAGATATTCCAAGAAGTCATCGAATACAAACTCTAGGGAAGGGTAATTTGGTATCGTTTCCCATATTCCCCCTCTAAATTCTCTTTTGACATAGTTTCCCTATTTAAAAAAAGCATCAGGATTCAAGGAACAAACTCAATGGGTTAATTTGAGCAAATTAACATTGGCCAAGCAAGTGCATGGGAATGACACATCGAATTCACCTAACTTGATGTGAAAATACAAATCATCTCAGATCTGATTTGATTAAATAAAAAAAAAAAGAGAGGCACCCCATAGGTACTACTAGCGCCTTGGCCTAGTGTTATGGGGAATGAAATGGTCCAAAAATGATAAGCTTAATCTCCAAAACCGGCAACAAGGTTGTCATATGTAAAAAAACGAATAAAGACTTTTTATGTCTTTTTCTTTTGTCAAAACGAGAGAATGCTTGACCTAATGAGACCAAAAGTGCAGGGCTTCATACCCTCTTCAAGCCTTAGGACTACAAATCTGTTCAGTTGTTTGACCGACGAAGGGTAGTGTTATATTTCTCATAGTTGTTCAATTACCAATAATTCATACATTAACACATCCCCTCCTATCTTGTGTAGGAATTGCTTGATCACCAAAAGTGCAAATAAAAAAACAAGGAAAGGCATGTGAAACTCTGATGATAGTAGTAGATCAACTCTCCCAAGTGAAATAACGTCCTAGGTATTGCCAAAGTTGATGACATGAATCTTTTGGGCCTTGATGTATCCTCTCTTGTGTAGGGGCAAAAGTAGACACATCCATCGAATCAAGGATCTTGAGTAGGGGCAATTCGCGGGCACCCATATTTTGAATAATCCTCTCTATGTTAGAAATTTAACACATCTATAGGGACAATATTCCTTCCCCATGCTTTTGATGAAAAACTCCTTTCTACTTAAAATGGTCCATGTCTTTTCAAAGGGAATTTTGCATGACGTTTTTATCTATCTAAATCACTTATTCCACTTAGAATTATCAAAATAGACAATTCAATGAATGATGTGGGATTGATTATGCTAAATGAGATGTGATAGAATGATGAAATGCAAGCTATATCCCATACACAGTTCCCTATTTATATACTTGTGAGATGAGTGTAGGTAGTTTCATGTCCGTAAAGTAAAGAGTTCTCTTACGAATGGCACGATAACCAAAGTGATGGGGGCATTTCATTTCTCTATCCTAAATAATGTAGTTTATCCATTGTTTAACCCATTTGCCTAAACACTTGTGAAGTTTCTTTCATATTACCCCTGTCAAGAACACCCCACATTGGGGTTGGAGGGAGAGTGGATCACAAGGTGAGAAAATGTATAGATTTTTTTTTTATTGCACTTGCATCAATCTTTGGGTGTCTTTAGTTTATACAAATACTCACGATAATTTAAGTGAACTAGAAGGATGAAGAGCATTTCTTTCTCTACCCTATGCACTTGCATCCGTTGTATAGCCCTAATGAGTATGTTATTTCATTTAGTATAAACCTAACTGATAATCACCCCTCACATTGGGGCAAGTTAGAGGTTGCTACTATTAAAGCAACATGATCCAAAGCTCCAAATGAAGAGGAAGACTCATGAATCTAATAGCAATGTTTTGTTTAGACTTGTCCATGCCAGTTCCAAAACAACAAACAAAAATGAAAACTAGAGGTATAAAAAAGTAGTATACCTAGTAAGAGCAAGGCCAATGCCCATAGATGTGAAAAGTAGGTTAAAAACTAGGGGCATAAAAAAGTAGTGTACCTGTTAAAAATAAGGCCAATGCCCTTAGACAAAAAAAGTAATTTCAGTAATTTGTATTCCCTAGTAAAACTATTGTCGTGGTACAATTAATGGAGTCTCCACGAAGATAATTTCTTGCAGTGAGAAGGAAGACCGGTGACAATGTCAAGATAATCCCCAACTCTTATACACATTTTTGAGCTTGTAGATTCCTTCATTTCTCAACCCATGAGCCAAGCTACATTGCGTCCCTTTGAAAAAATCTCTTTAGACTAAGGCACTCGAATTAACGTAGGAATTCATATGTTTATAAGTATCGCTCGAAGAAGTGCTAGCAAGATTATTTCTATCTCATTTCGTGGGGTTCTTGACTTATAAACTCATAGATGATTGTAGATGATTTCTTTCATAGCCTTGACTTGAATAGTTCCCTTTGATAAGTCTTTGACCAAGTCTACATTATGATCCTGACAAAGACCTCTCAGATTGGTAAAATTATACCACTTGCGAGAATACTTGGACCCTTGTCAACATGACGATAGTGAGATGGTGTGGTTTTTGTAAATCTTGCATTGATGATCCAGATAAAACAACTTTTTCAATGAGAGTGAGGGGAAAGTCCTTTTGGACTGAAAGTCTTTCAATTGACATATTTAAGACATCCGCATTTTGAATATGCATTGTCTTTCTAAATTTTCCCATTCAAACTTTGATGATGCAAAATTGACAAAATTATCATACATGAACCTCATTTAAATTCATGAATTTACACCATGTGTATGTATTGCATGTATTGACAGGGAGACATACTTTCACATGTTGGAGATATCATCAGGCAAGTATATCTCTCCCCCTCTTCCTAAAAAAAAAAAAAGAAACTTGTGTCTAACCATGTGTTTTACTTTGTTTGAGTACCTACCCCCGTCAAGTACTCTGACTTATCAACACTCAACCCATTCGAGTCGTCCTCAAGATATGGATATTGGTGACTATCCAAGTATCCCATTGTCTTTGAGTACTTGTCATTGTCTAGGTACTCTCTCTTATTGACATTTGACCTATTTGAGTTGTCCTCGGGATATGGATACTTGCAACTATTCAAGTATCCCATTATTTTTTAGTACTTGACACTCGACCTGTTCAAGTTGTCCTCAAGATATGGATACTTGTGATTGTCTAAGTATCCCATTATCTTTGAGTATCTGCCGCTATCTAGATACTCTCTCTTATCAACACTCTACCTATTTGAGTTGTTCTCATAGTATAAATATGTGCGATTGTCCAAGTATTCCATTATTTATGAGCATTTGCCACTATCTAGGTATTCCATTTCATTAACACTCAACCTATATGAGTTGTCCTCAAGGCATTCTCTAAACCACATCCTTTGGATACTAGTAGATTTCCAAGTGTTCCACTGCTTTGCGTGCCTATGATTACCTAGGCATTCCCTCTTATTATATTGACACTTAGCCTACCTGAGTTATCCCCAAATTGTATTTTTGAATACTTCTACCAAGTATTCCATTACTTGAGTGCATGTTAATGTCCACGTATCCTCCAAGGTTAATGCGTATGAGCATCCAAGTACTCTTTCGATACCTACAAATGTCCAAGTATCCTCCAAGTTTAGTACTTGTGATTATCCACGTACTTTTTCAATACTTGTGAATGTCCAAGTATCCTCCAGGTTTAGTGCTTGTGAGCATCCAAGTACTCTTTTGATACCTGCAAATGTCCAAGTATCCTCCAAGTCTAGTATTTATGATTATCTAGGCACTCTTTCAATGCCTATGAATATCTAAGTATCCTCCAAGGCTAGTGCTTGTGAGCATCCAAGTACTCTTTCGATGCTAGCAAATTTCCAAGTATTTCCCATCAAGGCAATCAAAGAAATGTTTGAATCCTAGACAAACAACTTGTTGCTACAACAGACAACCAAAGGATGATTTGAGTTTTAGAAAGGCAATTTCCCATCAAGGCGACCAAGAAAGGTTCAAGTCCTAGACAAAAATAATTTATTGCTCTAATAAGCAACCGAAGAATGGTTTAGGTCCTAGAAAAACAATTTCTCATCAAGGCAATTGAAGCAAGGTTCAGGTCATAGACAAAAATAATTTGTTGTTCTAACAAGTGATGGGGGAATGATTTAGGTTCTCAAAAAGCAATTTCCTATCAAGGCGATCGAAGAAAAGTTTGGGTCCTAAACAAACAATTTATTGCTTTAATAGGTGACCAAAGAAAAGTTCGGGTCCTGGAAAAGCAGATTCCCCACGTCATCATATAAGATGATACATTGATATTTGCCAAAAAACTCAAGCTCACATCCCATATGACTCCTTTTCGATATGTGACTATAAGTATTTTCTTATCTGTCTTAGTATGTATTATGCTATAGTGCCATTTTTTGCACAAGACACCTGGTCCCAAATAAGATATCATCTATTGCATATGCATGGACAAAATTTAGGTATCATTTCGTCTTTGATTGTAACTTTTGCAAGCTCACTTTCAAAAAGGGAAAGCCGTTGACACCTAGATTTTGATTAAATATTTAAAATTAAATTGCATCCAATGTGGCCCTAACAAAAATGATTTTTGCATTTCCTAGGTATTAATATTGTTTGCATCTATTAATTTTTATTTTCTATTTTATTTTCCCCCATTTACCCTATTTTGGGATAATTATTTAAATAAAAAGGAAATTAAAAAAAAAAAAAAGAGCCCATCGGGGCTGGGCTTTTGCGCTCAGCCCCCTCTTTTGCCCTTTCTTTTTCTTCCCCATGCAGGCCCAAGGCCATTCCCATTTTGTTCTCCTTTGGCCCGACCCCCTCCCCCTTTCTTCATCCTCCTCCTTCCCTCGACAACTAACGCACGTGAGGGATGCCCTACCGAGGCAGAGTAGGGTAGACCGGCGATGAAAGAGAAAATATTAGGTATGTTTTATTTGCCAGCGTGGCAAATAAGAAGAGCTTTAAGAACACAACACGTGTTGCGGTGGGCCTAAATTGTCAGACAAACTCTTCGCTCTCTTCTGTCCTCTCTATCTCTCCTCGCTGCACGCGCTCTCTCTCTCTCTCCTGCCTCCTACACGTTCTCTCTCCTCTCTCTTCTCTAGCCCCACTTTTCTCTCTCTTCTTCTGTCCCATTTCTCTCTCCTGCCTCATGCACGTTCTCTCATTTTTCTCCTCTCTCCATCAAAAAGAACTCCAACATCACCCAACAAACAAGAAGAGACAAACAAAAACAATTGTCTCTATTCCTATCTAAAACTCAATTGATTTCCCGTTTTGATTTCAATAGCTGTTTTTTTTTTTTTGTGGGTTTCTATGCATTTTCAATCCAATTCATTTTAGGTCGCTTTTGTCTTCATTGGCGCTCGGAATCGGGGCTTCTTGGAGGATTGTAGTTGCCGAAGACGTGAACTAGGTGGAGAACTCCGGGAGTGTCGAAAGATTCATATCAAACTTGCCCCTAGCTCTACATGTGAGTGGACCCCACGCCCTCTAAGATGCTCATCTCATTGGCAGCCGAGGTGATGGCGACGACAGTAGTTGAGGAGGCAGGAGTGAGGGCCTTGTTGTGGCACCGCTTGTGCCCGCCGAGAGCTTGGCTGGTGGGGAAGCTCTTGTGGCAGATTGAGCACTCGTGCACCTTCCCAGATATGCTGGAGGAGGTGTTCACCGCAGAGGTTAAGGTGGTCGATTGGTCATCTGGCAAAGAGAAAATGTGCTGGGAAGAGAGAACAGGGAGGAGAGAGAGAGCATGCAAGGAGGAGAGAGAGAGAGAGAGAGAGAGAGAGAGAGAGAGAGAGAGGGGAGAAGAGAGAGAATATTGGGGCAAGAGAAGAGAGAGGAGAGAGAGAGCATGCAAGGACACAAAAGAGAGAGAGAGAGAGAGAGAGAGAGAGAGAGAGAGAGAGAGAGAGAGAGAGAGAAATGGGAACATAGGAGAGACATGTAGGAGGTAGAAGAGAGAGCGCGTGCAGAGAGGAGAGAGAGAGAAGAGTTCGTTTGGCAATTTGGCCCATCGCGACACATGTCATGTTCTAGAGACGCTTCTTATTTGCCACGCTGACAAATGAGACGTACCTAATATTTTCTCGCAACGAAGGGGACGTGCCATCGATGTTGTTGGATGGAGAAACATGAAATCCTAGGAGAAACTTGGACTGATGGGACGACGGTGCAAACGCCTTCAATGTGCCTTCAATGTGTTGAGAAACCCAGACAGCTGCATGGATAACGCGACCGATTGGACGTCGATGTAATCAAGGCGAAGGCCGGTTGGCATGCCAAGGATCGGCGGCCGAAGCCACCATCGACCGGCCTCCTTGGCCTATAAATAGGATAGCCGTGAGCTCGGTTGGAGGTGGGGATTTTACGGAGGTACAGAGACATGGCCAGATTTGAGAGGAGAGAGAGTTTAGATAGAGTGAGTGAGCCTCAACCGATGTCGTGATTGTGACGACCCTTGTCTGGCAAGCTCTAGTCGGCGTCCCTGAGCCGAACTGTGAGCCTCAAATTCCTCTATCTTCTCCCTTGCTTTTTGGGCGCATTGGACCGGAGCTCGTGGCCATCCAGCTCACACAAGCTTTGGCCATCGGTTGTCCTTATAAGGTCTGCCTATCCTGGTTTGCTTCACAAGGGTCCTGACATTGATTTCAATCCCGTTCAAGCCACGGATCCCATTCCAGTGGTGCACTTAACCTATATGAGAAAATGCCCGAACTAAATATACTTTTTGTTCCCTTGGGTTCAATTGTTCAGTAGCCGCGGTGAGAGTTGCAATGGCCAGCCATGGACGGTGGTGATGGGGTTTCATGAATCATGTATAAGAAAAATCAACAAAATAAACGCAGCGGAAACAAAGATAAATATTACACATGATTTTCCTTAGGCGTTGTTCGTGCGTTTTAATAAAAAATCTAAACATAAAAGGGAGTTAAACGAAATACCTCTCGAAGCATGCTTTGAAACAAGTCGGTTCGGATGTTCTACAGTTCGAGTCCCACAAGCGTTAGACCTCTAGTTCAGACATACCAACAACGAACGTCGAACAGAAGAGAGAACTTTCCGATATTCACCACTTCGATCGTGCTAGCAATCACGTGGAAATAATCCGTCATATTCTTGATGTATAATAGTTACGGCCTGAACGAGATAATGCTCTTCTTTCTTGCGTCTCAAAGACACAAGAACACGCAAACATTTTTCTCTGTTTTTCAACAAAATGAGCACACCTCTTTTCGCACCAATTTTTTAACCCTTTTAAGGCATTTCTTGGACAAACACTTCAAGGTTCAGCAACGGTTGCTAATTGTGGGATTAGCAACCGTTGCTGATCCTCATAATTATGCACAATTGTGCATAAACGGTCAAGAATCGCTAACCGTTCATGCACAATTTCGTGCATGATGGTCAGCAATCGCTGACCATCTCGCACAATTTTGTGCAAATCATGCACATGCACGATTTTGTGCACATGCACACTTTAATTTTTTTATTTATTAAAAGGCATTAATTAATTAATTAATTAATTAAACTAATGAATAATTAATTAATCAATCCCTTTTAAAAATAAAAAGAACATATTTTTTATATGTACATTTGAGATCCCTAATATGTAACTATTACATAGCAATTTTAGGGCATACATCTAACAATCTCCCATTTGCACTAAAGCCAACTTGTTTGGTACCTCAAACCCATTTGGTCAATTCATTGCCATTAATTAAATAATAATAATGAAAGTACACAATTGGGGTATGTTAACATATATCCACTTTGGGCATGCGTGTGCATCATATGCAAGTAGGCTCGTGACTATAATACAAATTAAATTAAATCTCATTTAATTTAATTTCAAATCGACTCAATTTGATTGTAGTAATTGCAAACACGTTTGCAATAATATTTCTCTCTTGTTCCACGTCATCCTAATTGTTTATGGTGTGTGACATGCCTAGGTTCATCACTAAATTGGTAGTAAGACTTGTACTAACACATTAGTACTTCCAAAAGAATTAATTGTCCTGATTAATCTTTTAGGTCCTACAAGCCACGATTGACATCTAGCAATATGTCATGGCTACCTAGATAGTATGAATACTTTAAGAACATAATGAACCTGTCAGCTTTGGCTACAATGTAATTCAATCCATCTGTCTTACTATGTCCCAATCAAACAAAGACCATGGAATATTTGTCAAGTCATTAATTCGATCATATGCACAAATCTAATTGACATGCATTTTATTCGAGGCATAAACAATTTATTATCGGTTACAACCCCGGCCAAGGATTTCAATGCATTGTCACAATTAGATCGCATAGGACATCATTATCATACATTACATATAACAAGGAGACAAATTCCACATTGCGCACACGTGTAACTTCATATATGAACAAACTATGACCATCAAGTATAAAGACGGATCAACGACCCGGCATTATGTGCACCCGTGAACCATAGTTGTTCAATACACAAGTTAACACTGTGCCTCAGGTCTAAGGATTATTTACACAAGACCAAAGCATGAACAATTAGACATTGACCACGTTAAAAGCTTCCATGTCGCTAATCGTTCCATATGCGTCACGTTCAGTGAATTTGTCTATTACAAACACTTGTGTTCTAACTCAACCATCATAATATCCAATGACATGTGACTTATCATTTTCTTAAGTATCCAATACTTAATGGCGAAGTTAAGAACACACTGGTCTCAACAGGATTATTAGTATCCACTTAATAATCCATCGACCGGGAACGATTTAAAGATTTAGTCTAACTATGAACCCGTCACATATATTCTTGACGCCTCAAGAATAGGTCTAGTTGTAACTGATCTTATGGAATCATTCATCAATATAAAATAATTGGAATCATTCTTGAAGTGTTTTGAAGCTGACAAAATGTTTCCATCAGTCTAGTCTGAAGGTTTGCAGACTCTGCTATTTAAAGTCTGAAGACCTCCGGACAGCCAGACTCAAGACTCAAAGTCTATCCTCATTGACAGTCTCTAATCCGTTGAAAAAAGGTTATCAAGAACTGGATGTTTCATTAAGGGCTTGACCTTATCAACTGGAGAAGATCTCGTGGCTGGAAAAGACTCAACGGAATTATTTGATTGATCGTGATTGACTCGAAGATTAAGGAATCGTTGATTGCCTAAATATTCTTGGAAAGTTCTACTTATGGAAACCAAGATCCTGATTGTATGGGCGAACGAGATTGATGGGCTATCGACACGTTCCTTTAATAGTCAGAATGATATTCCTAATTGATTCCGTCCAACGGGTAGATTGGAGGAATTCCTTTGGTAAGTGCCAACGGGTATGATGGCATAAATGAGTATATAAGGAAGATGTTCTAAGTTGTTGAGGTGTGCGCGATAGAAGAATTTCAAAGTCTGAAGCTCCTTGTTGTTTAGACAATTCCTTTGAGCTAATACTTATATACAAAAGAGAGTCTATATTTGTGAGAAACCTTGAGGAGGTGTGATAGAACATCTACACTGTAGAATCAAGGAAAAGCAGTGCTGTAACTTCTCTTTTATTCATAGTGAAATCCAGCCGGTGGGCTGTTAGTGCGGAAGAGTGGACGTAGGCTTGGATTAAGCCGAACTACTATAAATCCTGTGTTCAATCTTCTCTCCCTTACTCTCTTTACTTTGATCGTATTTCATTTTGTCAATCAATAGTGAACTACCTTTCTATCGTTTGCCAAGAATTGCTTCCGTATTTCGATAAATTGATTGTGCACCTATTCACCCCCTCTAGGTGCTTATACTAGCTATCTCAATTGGTATCAGAGCTCGTGTACTCACTTTGTTTGAAGTGTTTTACTTCAGAGTAAAAGATCCATGGCTAGTATGTTGGCTCCAGGGCTGGTAGAAGGGCAAAGCAACACCATACCACCTTACTTTGATGGAAAGGACTACAACATATGGAAGAACAAGATGAAGGTGTTCTTAAGATCAAAGGATCATCTGGAATGGGACGTTGTAGAAAAAGGAATCATTCATAAAGCTGCATCTGTCTTAGAAAGAGGAAAGGACACTATTGAGTCCAGCGAAATGAGTTAGGAAGAGATAATCAAGAGACAAGCTTTTGATGCAAAAGCAATTTACTCTTTATATTGTGCTTTATCACCTACTGAATATAACAGAATATCTTCTTGTGATACAGCCAAAGAAGTTTGGGATAGATTATACATCACTTATGAAGGAACCGATCGAATGAAAGAGACTAGAATCAACATTCTTCTCGGTCAATACGAAGCCTTCAGAATGAAACCAGGAGAATCTATAACTGACATGCCTTAATTTTTTTATTAGTTATTAAAAGGCATTAATTAATTAATTAATCAATCCCTTTTAAAAATAAAAAGAACATATTCTTTATATGTAAATTTGAGATCCCTAATATGTAACTATTACATAGCAACTTTAGGGCATACATCTAACAGGTGGATGGCTAGGCGAGGGTTGAGCTGTCAATCTAGGCATCCGACACCGTGACGTACAAATCGCCAGTCTAGGACAAGCTGTGCCACCTCGCCTCAGCCACTACTATCATGGCCAAGCCAAGCCTCGGCTAGTGACAATGGCTAGCCAAGTGGAGCTCGAGCTTCAGCTCGTGGCAGCTAGGGCATCGCTAAGGTGTACCCTCAGCCGTCTCCGCCGTGGCTGCATCAGGAGCAATGGCGGCTGCACATGGTTTGCAAGGTTCTATATTTTAGAGGTTGCTGAAAATTTACCAAAATTCCTTCTCCACATAAACAAATTCAACTTGCATGAATATATAATATCTTTACAATGCCACAGCGATCACCGTAGCCATCAAATTTTAAAAATTGAAAATTATATTATTTGAAATCAATATGTATCATTTATAATACGATCAAATGTTATAGGTTGTACTGTCTCATATATAAATTCATTTTACACTTATCAACTATCTTGTATGTCCTATTTTACTAAAATGAATTTATCATGCCCTGTTTTTCTTTTTAATTTGACATCACTATTTTGTCATTTTTAATCAATCATCATTCTTTGATTAAGTAAAATTAACTCTAACACTGTATTTTACTACATTTTGTATGATCTTGAACCAAAGTAATTTGGTGTTTTAATATTGATTCATGCTAATAATTATCTATGTTTTCTCACATAACATAATATGTATGGTGTGATTAATTATACTATAATCAATTCTTTTTCCTATACTTGATATATCGTTTTATGTAGCGTCGGTTTTGTTTCGCTACAAATTCCATTTACCATCCCGAAATCAATTTTTCTCTAACTTGCATTGTTTTATCACATGAAATCCATGTCTAATTCGTATTTGTTTTCTTTCTACCACATAAAATGTCATACCTAATATGTCAATTTTACTTATGTTTACAAGCAAAATTATTTTCTCTTTCTTATGGAGCTTACTTTTACAACTTATTACTATATATAAGTGATACTTATGATTTAATTTTTCTAAGTGTTTTCTCTTGAAGTTTCTTGAGAGAAAATAAAAGATTTTTCCCTATCACAATATTATAGTATATATTTTTTTACTACATATAGAAAAATGATGATCTTTCCGTAACAAAGAGACTTGATTATGCTTAATTGACAAGATCTGGACTTAATTATACTTTTCAAAGCAACAAGTGTCAGGATTACCGGTTCACTTATATAAGAAAAAATTAAGGGAGGAAACCTAAATAATCAAAAAAACAACTTCAATCTTTCAGTACATTTGAATGGCTTTGATTTCCCTCAAGATGTTTTCCATGCGCCATACATTGTCCTTGTACATTTTGTATACGTGTCAAGAAATGCTAATAAGTCGAGAAGCAAAAATTAGAGATGACGATGCTTAGTGTATGATCCACTCTCTTGATGATTGAGATGATAGTGCATGATCTGGAAAACAGTAGATTATCTTGCCTACTTCAGCATCATATCAACATATATTAGATGAAATAAGAAAAATGACAACCATGAAATTTTATTTTGTGGTAAATCGATGATTCAAATAATATTTTCCTAAAATTTATCATGAGTATCACTTACAAATATGACTAAACAAAAATATTTCTATAGTCAATGAAAATATTTAAAAATAAATTATTATTGATAACAAAAATCCGTCAATTAATTTTAATATACGATATAAATAATTTATTTCATGAACATTTCCAAATCATTAATTTGCCACTATAGAAGTGCACTGAAGGTTGCTAACGGTATATCTTGGGCGGGTCCTTGCTAGTGCTCTCTTCTCAAGGGAAAAACTTATCGTTGAAACAACTATGCCTAGTGAGAATAACTAGATTTGTTCCTACCGACCAAAATCCACTTGTACAAAGTCCATAAATGGAAATCACTGGGGGTTCGCCCCAATGGCCACCCTTCTAACTTGGAAGGGGGAGGTGGGGGGTTCAAATCCCCACCTTCTCAAGGGGGATTGGGGTGGGGACGATTTCATTTAAGGAGTAGGTTTCAACTCCCATGTCTTGTAAGGAGGCAGAGCAAAAGTCTGAGAATGAGTGTTAGATTAGGATTAGAGTAGGACCGAAAAAAAAAACAAAAAGTCCATAGATGGAGAAGAACAGTTGATTCACTCTCCTTTATCCACCGTTTTCAAATGCGAAACTTAAGAAGTGTTCAACTTATGACAAATTTTTTAAACAAATCCTTTTTCTATAAAAACTTGCTTCCCGTCGATGGCATCATCCCTAAGATACAAGGTAAGTTGACGAATATTTGATTCATTGGAATAAATGCTTTAACACACTTTATCCTTAGAGGATACATCAAATAGACTATTCATGTCCCTAGATTTCTGACGATATCGGATGTTGTCACCTCTTTTTATTGGTGCTCTTACACACCCAAGGCTAATGGCTCACTAAGTATTAAGTCTAATTCAAGCTCTTCTAAACATACCAATTTACAACTTATGATTTGAATTTTTAACCTACAATTCATTTTCATTTGAGAGTCACCATTAATCGATTTAAGATGGATCGATTAAAAACCCATATTGGGAGAATTGTTTTACTCCTGCACAACTAGAGAAACTAGGATCGAGAACTTGATTATACTAACTAATTAATGACTAATGTCTCTCCGATACATAATCATGTTTAAACCCAAATGCTTTTTTTGGATTTTCAAGGATTTTTCATGCATTTGTGGAGAATAAAAACCATATTTTTAGGCTTTTTCTGATTTTTTGGAAAACGTAAATCATTTTTTTTTAATTTTTCAATATGATTTTTTATTATGAAAATATTTTTTAAAATAAGAATTATTATATTATAAAATAAATGGATCCGGTCGGGCTACCAAGCTTGAACCGGCTTGGCTCAACCCGGACGACTAGGGCCTACCAAATTGGGCCTTTGTCTTGAGTTTGGCCGGACCGGGCTCCATCAAGAGCCTAGTTCAAATTAATTCTTCTTAGTTGCAAATTTTACTTGAAAGAAAAGCCAGGCCCATGACCTTACTATTGGAGAAAACTTCATTCAGTGTTTTGAAGTTGACAAAACGTTTCCATCAGTCTAGTCTGAAAACTTGCAGACTTTTCCATCAAAGTCTAAAGACCTGGATCGCTGCGGACTCAAGACTCAAAGTCTATCCTTATTGACAGTTTCTAAACCGTCGAAGAAGACTTATCTAAAATTGAATGTTTTGTTAAGGATTTGATTATATCGACTAGAGAATATCTCTTGGTTGGATACAGCATATCGGAATCCATTATTCAATTTAAGATTGATTCAGGGATTTTGGATTCGTTGATTGGCAAAGTATACTTTAAAGGTTCTACTTATGGAAACCTAGATCCTAATTGTATCGACGAGCATGATTGGTGGGCTATCATCATATTCCTTAAATAACTCAAAATTTTCTTAATTGATTATGTCCAACAGGTAGATTGGAAGAACTCCTTTGGTAAACGTCAATGGGTGTGATGGCATGAAGGAGTATATAAAGAAAACGTTTTAGTTGTTCGAGTATGTGCGCGATAAAAGAATTCCAAAGTCTGAATCTCCTTATTCTTAGTCAATTCATTTGTTGAGCGAAATCTTGTACTGAAAAGAGAATTAATATTTTTGTGAGACCTTGAGGAAGTGTACCAGAGTCTCTACACTATGGAATCAAGGAAAAGCTTACTGTAACAACTCTTTTGATTCATAGTGAAATCCAGCCGGTAGGCTGTCAGTGCAGAAGAGTGGACATAGGTTTGGATTAAGCCGAATCACTATAAACCTTGTGTTCTTGTTCTCTTCCCTAAGCTCTTTTACTTTGATCGTAACTTAAATTGTTTACAAAAGTCCAATTTCCTTTTTATAATCTATTATTAATTAGAATTGCATACTTCTCTCTAGAAAATTTGTTTTTACACCTATTCACCCCCCTCTAGGTGCTCGTACTAGCTTTCACAATTTGTATTAGAGCATGTGTACTCACTTAAGTTGAAGTGTTTTACTTTAGAGTTAAAGATCCATGGCTAGTATGTTGTCTCTAAGACTGGTTGAAGGGTAAAATAATACAAAACTGCTTATTTTGATAGAAATGAATACAACATATGGAAAAACAAGATGAAGGCATTCCTTAGATCAAAGGATCCTTTGTAATGGGACGTGGTAGACAAATGAATCATTCCTAAAGCTGCACCTATCTCAGAGAGAGGAAAAGAAGCTATTGAGTCTAGTGAAATGACTCAAGAAGAGATAACCAAGAGACAAGCTCTTGATGCAAAAGCAATTTATTCTTTATATTGTGCATTATCTCCTACTGAATATAATAGAATATCTTCTTATGAAACAGCTAAAGAAGTCTGAGATAGATTACACATCACCTATGAAGGAACTAATCGAGTGAAAGAAACCAGAATCAATATTATGCTCGGTCAATAAGAAGCATTCAAAATGAAATCAGGAGAATCTATCACTGACATGTTTAGTTGTTTTACAGAAATCGTGAATGGTCTTGAATATCAAGGTCAACCAATTTCTGGACCCATGAAAGTAAACAAGCTACTGCGTGGACTGTCCAAGGATTTGAATCATATAAACACCTTAATAAGGGAGACACAAAGAATCATGCCACTCTCGGTTGATGAATTGGTTGGGACTCTTCAGTCTTATGAAGTGGAGCAAATCAACGAAGATGAAGATCCTAAAAGTAAAAAATCCATTGCATTAAAATCTAATGATGATTCTGATGTCACAGATTCGAAAGACGATATGGATGATGAAGAGCTTGATCTCATGATAAGAATGTTCAGAAAATTGAACAAAAAGGGGAGAAGATTCATTCCAAAGAAACAAAGCTCTCAAAAGCAACAAAATAAATCAATTGAGGATGATGAATCCAATGAAGATGTAGTCTACTTTGAATGCAAAAAAAAATGGACTCATCAGACCAAATTGTCCCCTTCTAAAGAGAAAGAAATGAAAAGTTGAGAAATATTGAAAGGCACTTAAGGCAGAAACTTGGAGTGATACCGAATGTGAGGAAAGTGATGATGATTATGCCGATATTTGTTTTATGGCACAATCAAACTCAGATTCAGATTTTGAGACAAACTTAGACTCAGACAGTGAAATCGAGATAAGTAATTCAAAAATTCCTACCAAAGTTTCTAAATATATTGATGAATTATGTCTTAGTCTCAAAACCTCTCTAAAAAAGATTTTTGAACTCAAAAGGATTTACGAACTCAAAAGGAAAAATTCTGCACTAAAGCAACATGAAATTGTTTAAAAAGAAAAAATTGAAAGTTTAGACAAAAGTATTATTACTTTAAAAGAAAATGCAGATAGTCTTTCAAAAGAAAATACATTCCTGAAAAATGATATCTCAAGCATTTCTAAAAAAAAATTTCTATATTATCTGAGAAACTAGAAAAAATTCTTTTGGCACAAAGACCCTATTTCAATAAATATGGTTTGGGAATGATTGTGGAAACCATTCCTCTAATTGACTTTCCTAAGGTAAAGAAAAAAATTAAACAAAGACCTACAAAAGATTTTTATAAAAGACATTTCCAAAAAGTTTTTATGAAACCTTTAGGCCACAATGCTCTTAAATGTTCTAAGTGTAACAGCTCAGAACACTTTGAGAAAGAATGTCTAATGGTCTAAAAACATGTGAAGAAGGTTTGAGCAAAGACTGTATATCACACTAACTCCTCTGGACCCAAGAAAATATGGGTACCAAAGAAAGCATGAGTTTCTTTTCTAAATGCATGTTACTATCAAGAAAAATGTTAAATGATACTTGGATAGTGGATGCTCAAGACATATGATAGGAGACTCAAACTGCTTTATAAAGCTTGTGTAAGTTAATGGTGGAAAATTTTCTTTTGGAGGAAATAGCAAATGAAGAATTATGGGATATGGGACCGTAAGGATTGGAAGCCTCACAATCAGTAATGTTTCCTTAATAGAAGGTCTCAACTACAACTTGTTGAGTATCAGTTAGCTGTGCGACACTGGTTTCAAAATCAACTTTCAAGAAGAATATGCTCAGGAACCAATAAAGATTCCTCTTAGTCTTTCACGGGGTGAAGACATGAGAATATCTACTTCTTGGATATCAAATCAGACAAAACCCAATGTTTAATCTCAATTCAAAAGGAAGAAAACTTATGGCACAGAAAACTTAGGTACATCAACATGAAACAACTATCTAAAATCTCAGCAAAGAAGCTTGTTCGTGGACTACCCAAACTATTATACCAAAAGTCTGATCTATGCATACAATGTGTGTTGGGAAAATAGGTAAGAAATTCATTCAAGCAAATAAATTAATTATCCACTAATCGCGTTCTGCAGCTCTTGCATGTGGATCTCTTTGGGCCAACCAGAACTCAGAGCATTGGAGGTAAGAAATATTGCTTAGTAATTATGAATGACTACTCACGATTCACTTGGGTATATTTCCTAGCAAGTAAGTCTGAAACATTTTCTTATTCTATAAAGTTTGCTAAAAAGATTCAAAATGAGAAAGGATATGTTATTTCAAGTATACGGATAGACATGAAGGCGAATTTGAAAATCAAGACTTTACAAAATTCTGTGATGAATTTGGTTTTCAGCATGTGTTCTTTTCACAATATACTCCAGAGCAAAATGGAGTCATGGAAAGAAAGAATAGATCGCTTCAGGAAATGGCTAGAACTCTTTTGATTGAAAGTAACATCTCCTCTCGTTTTTGGATTGAAGTAGTTTTTACAGGGTGCTATATTATTAATAAAATCTTTCTAAGGCCTATTCTGAAGAAAACTCCCTATGAGTTATTCAAATGAAAGAAGTCAATTGTTTCGTATTTTCATGTGTTTGGATGCAAATGTTTTATATTGAAAAATGCAAATGATCGAGTTGGTAAGTTTAAAGAAAAATCAGATGAAGGTATCTTCCTTGGATATTCAACCACCAGCAAAGCTTATAGAGTATATAACAAAAAGACTTAATATGTGGAGGAATCGATGAATATCAAATTTCAAGACATTATGCAAAATCAATCGATTCATACTCAACTTGAAGAATCTAAACCTGCTCCAGACTCTACATAGTCTAAATCTTCAGAAGCAGCTCAGACCTTAGAAGACCAGTAACAAATAATCATCGAAGAATCAAATGAAGGAAATGTTCAACAGTCTGATAGATCAACCAACAATTGGAAGCATAAGTCTAGTCATCCAAAAGATCTCATTATTGACGATATTAATGAAAGAATTCGCACAATATCCAAAATGCGTGAAGAGTCTAGTGCTGTGGCTCTTATTTTAGAAATAGAACCCAAAAGCATAGAAGAAGCTCTAACTAATGAAAGCTGGATTGAAACTATGCAAGAAGAACTCAGGCAATTCAATATCAATGATGTCTGGGAATTGACTCATAAACCAAAAGGTAAATCCATCATTGGAGCCAAATGGGTTTTCAGGAACAAGATGAACGAGAAAGGAAAAGTCGTAAGAAACAAAGCAAGACTCGTGGCCAAAGGATATACGCAAGAAGAAGGGATAGACTATGATGAGACTTACGTGCTAGTAGCAAGATTAGAAGCAATTAGATTGTTACTTGCTTTCGTTTGTCATAAGAATTTCAGGTTATTCCAAATTGACGTCAAAAGTTCTTTCCTAAATGGATTTAACCAAGAGGAAGTCTATGTGGAACAACCACCCGGTTTTGAAGACTCAAGGAAATCAAACTCTGTATTCAAATTGAAAAAGGCTCTATATGACTTAAAGTAAGCACCTCGAGCTTGGTACAACAGACTAAGTAAGTTTTTAATTCAAAATGGTTTTGTCAAAGCTAAAGTAGATACTACATTGTTTATCAAAAGAGAAAGCAAAAGTTTTTTACTTGTCCAAATTTATGTTGATGATATTATTTTTGAATCTTCTAATGAAAATATGTGCAAGAAATTCTCTAAGTCTATGCAAGATGAGTTTGAAATGAGCATGATGGGTGAACTAACCTTCTTTCTCGGGCTTCAAGTGAAACAACTGAAGGAGGGAACCTTTATTCATCAAGAAAAATATGCTAAAGAACTTATTAAAAAGTTTGGACTGGAGAATTGCAAAAAAACTGATTTACCAATGTCAAGTTCTTCGAAACTGGACAAAGATGAAGGAGGAAAGACAGTTAACCTGAAGCTATATAGGAGTATTATTGGATCACTTCTTTATCTTACTGCTTCTAGACTTGACATTTTGTTTAGTGTTTGTATTTGTGCCAGATTTTAATTAGACCCTAAAGAATCTCATTTAAGTGCTGCAAAGCGTATTATCAAATACATTACCTCAACTTCAAATTTAGGTCTTTGGTATCCTAAAGAATGAGACTTTACTCTTCTTGGATACTCAGACGCAGATCTAGCAAGTTGCAAAGTTGATAGAAAGAGCACATCGAGCACCTGTTAACTACTTGGAAATAGGATGGTGTCTTGGTTTTCAAGGAAGCAAAGTACCATAGCTCTTTTACGGCAGAAGCTGAATATGTAGCTCTTGGAAGTTGTTGTTTACAAATTCTGTGGATAAAACAACAACTAAGAGATTTTGGAATTAAAGATTCATGCACCGAGATCAAATGTGACAACACCAACGCAATCAATCTCACCAAGAATCCGATTCTTCACTCAAGAGCAAAACATATAGAGATTCGACATCATTTAATCGAGATTATGTTCAAAATGGAGATTTCAATCCAGTTCATTGATTCAAAGAATCAACTGGCGGATATATTTACAAAACTTTTGGAGAAAAAACAATTTGAAGTTATTCGTTCCAGACTCAACATCTTAAAGTCTGAGGAAGTTCAGACCCATGAATGAAAGTCTAAAGACACTCAAACTCAGACGATCAAGATTCTCGACTGTAAGTTATTTTTATTTTAGAAAATTATCTCTCGGATCAAATCTCGAAAAGGTATGATCATCTATCTGTAATTGATTGATGTTATTTTCCAATTTCTGTGATTATTGCAATCTTTCCTTTTCGAAAAATAAGTCATTTTTAAAATTGCAGTTATCTAATTTTTTTGAAAAGGTAGTTATTTTTAAAAGGCATTTTTATATTTCTTTTTTCATGACATTCCGTATGCCTTGCTTCGATTGTCTTATATACTGTTGGTTCTTCTTCGTTTTACTCATAAAAACCCCAAGAGGATAGATCTATTTCGTTCGGAAGAACACAAGCAACTGTACTTAAAGTTGTTAAAGCGTGGAGTGATTAATCCTAGAAGTGTGGACTTTGATTTTCTTGACTCTCTGAATGTTAATCTGCGAGAGAAATTCAATCTCCTTCAATTGGAAAGATTTTGTTTTGAATCTACAGAGGCTTATGCTGAACTTACTGCTTACTTCTATTTGAATCTCAGTTTCTTGGATGCAAATAGATTTTCTTTCAGTGTTTGAGATTAGGACTATGTGGTTGATATGGATACATTGGCTGATGTGATTGGATTTGAAAGAGGGAAATATCAACCAATCAGTGCCGTACGACGATAGAGCTTGTTCGGGATAGAACGGCGGAAGGAAAGATTTTATATTTGAGGATGAATGTCTCAAATATCTTGCTTCACAAGATAGTAATCAACTACCTCAAACCAAAATCAACTTCAAAGACCGATGTTTCAAACTTGGAGGCAAAGCTAATGTATGCTATTAACGCTAGCAAGAAGTTCTCTCTTCCTCACACTATTATGTTCCATATGTACAGATCGATGGTGAAGGACAAATGTCAACTTCCTTACTTAACACTTGTCACCAAGTTATTCAGACATTTGAATATTCAGCCTCCTCATATTCTCTGTGTTCAAACTTGCAATCAAATGGTGGTGGGATTGAAGATGGTCTCTAAAATGTGTTTGAAGGAACTTAACAAGGCTTTGGAGAAATTCAAGGTTAAAACCCCTGTCAAGACTTACCTAGTCTCTTCGGCTGTAAAGCGGAAAGGGAAGGAGCCCATGACTGCTCCATCGCAGAAAATAAGAGTACTCATCTTTGAAGAAAAAGAGGATGAGGATAATATCACCATTTCTGCACTTGCATTGAAGAACTTGAGTCGTTATGTTCCAGAGACTAAGGAGAGATGGGAACAAGACAAGGATGAGATCGAACAGAGGACTGGAGAGAGAAAAGAATTGGAGAAAGAAGCAGAGGAGGAAAGGATTGAGGAAGAGGAAGAAGAGGTTAGAGAAGAACAAGAAGAAGCATAGCATAAAGAGTACTTCTCATCACCTGAAGGCATTGAAACAGGGGGGGATGATGAGAAAAGAGACTTTCGCAGAGTGCTTGATGTTCTCTTGGAGATGCAAGGCCAAATTTATACTTCGGGATGCGAAGTTCAGAACTTGCAGAATGCAGGTCAAGCCTCTTCAGTTTCTTTGCATGATCAAATTCATGCCCTTACGCTTCAAGTGCAATCAAATGCCAAGGGTGAAGATGTTGCTCAACTGAAGGAGGATTTGAAAAAGCTGGAAGGGATTGTCTAGTTAATGGGAGATTTCCAACTTGTTCGTGTTCCCAAACAATCATAATTCCATTCTATTTTTAATGCTGACAAAAAGGGGGAGAGATGTGTGCAGATTTGAGATTTAAACTCTTGAACTCTTGACTTTCGTACTTTTGTGGTTGATTGACTTTTTTTTGTGTTTGGGTTTGGCTGTTTGGATTTGGATTGGATTTCGATTTGATTGTTTAAATGTTTGTTTATCTTAAGCACTATTGATATTTTGTGACAAAGATAGTTGCTCATTTACAGGACTAACCCACTTTATGTTAATGCATATTTTAATGTTATCTTTGCTATGCCAATTATCTTTTGTGAGATATCCATGTTTGCTTGAAGTATTGTTTTGCAGGTCAAAATTATCCAAATTTGTAGGAAAGTTTTGTCACCATAAAAAATGGGGAGATTGTTGGAGAAAACTTCATTGAATGTTTTGAAGTTAACAAAACATTTCCATCAGTCTAGTTTGAAGAGTTGCAGACTCTTCCATCAAAGTCTGAAAACCTCCGGACTGCCAGACTCAAGACTCAAAATCTATCCCCATTGACAATTTCTAGACTATCAAAGAAGACTTATCCAAAACTCAATGTTTCGTTAAGGATTTGATTCTATATCGACTGGAGAAGATCTCTTGACTGGATACAACATGTCAGAATCCATTATTCAAATTGAGATTGATTTAGGGATTTTGGATCCGTTGATTGGCAAAGTATAGTTGGAAGGTTCTACTTATGGAAACTTAGATCCTAATTGTATGGGCGAGCATGGTTGGTGGGCTATCGTCATATTCCTTAAATAACTCGAAATCTTCCTAATTGATTTTGTCCAATTGGTAGATTAGAAGAACTCCTTTGGTAAGTGCCAACGGGTGTGATGGCATAAAGGAGTATATAAGGAAGACATTTCAGTTGTTCGAGTATGTGCGCGATATAAGAATTCCAAAGTATGAAACTCCTTATTCTTAGTCAATTTATTTGTTGAGCGAAATATTGTACTCAAAAGAGAGTTGATATTTTTGTGAGACCTTGAAGAAGTGTAGTAGAGTCTCTACACTGTGGAATCAAGGAAGAGCTTACTGTAACAACTTTTTTGATTCATAGTGAAATCCAGCCAGTGGGCTGTCAGTGCAGAAGAGTGGACATAAGTTTGGATTAAGCCGAACCATTATAAACCTCGTATTCTTATTCTCTTCCCTAAGCTCTTTTACTTTGATCATAACTTAACTTGTTTACAAAAGTCCAATTTCCTTTTCATAATCTATTGTTAATTAGAATTGCATACTTCTCTCTGAAAATTTTGTTTTTGCATCTATTCACCCCCCCTCTAGGTGCTCGTACTAGTTTTCACACTTACAAGCTCGTGCACACCCAGACCCAGTCGGCCCAAACAAACGAGACGCTACCGAATAAGACCCGTGCCCGACCCGGTTCATGGCCTGGCATCATGCCTCTCTCCTCTTGTCTGCAACAACTTCACCGTGACGGACACAGCCACGGCAAGCAGCGCCACTTGCTTCCGTTTGGTTGAGGGCACCTCCAGCCATCACCTTCATTAGCTTGATTTCAGCCACAACAGGGAAAGGGAATCAGATCTAGTTGGGGCATTCTGTCGAACAAGTGATGTGTGATATCGAACGGGAGGCTTTCAGCTCCAACGAGACTCAAACTCAAGCCGGCACTCTCAACAATTAGTATACAAGATCACAGGTTCAAAACACAGGGGCGATGTGGACCGAAACTCACGCTGGCCAGATGGCCATGAAAGCGGGTCTAGTGTCGCCCAAAATAGGGCAAACATAGCACGTAGACAGGGTGGTTGGCTGCGGATCCCCTGCACGGCTCACGGTGTCGAACGGCGGACGAGCTCGAGGGTCGAACTGCATCGTCTTTCTCGCGCACCTCCGAGTCGAGATCCTTGGGGAGCCAACCCTGAACTTGAACAAAAGAAAATTAAAAAACAGAGCACCACCCACCAAACGTTGGCTCGGGAAGGGAGGTGACGCCGGTGAGTCCAGCTGTTTCTTTGAGTGTCTCGTCACCGAAGAGCACTCACCGACCCTCGACCTTTAGTTGGGCTCGCTTTCTCAAATCTCTCTCCCTCGAGGCTTCTCGGATGTCTCTCCAAGGGCCTCCCTCACATCTCTCTCTCTCTCTCTCTCTCTCTCTCTCTCTCTCTCTCTCTCTCTCTCTCTTCGTATGTTTTTCCTTGGCTTGCAAACGTCCTATATATAGGCCGAGGAGGTCAATCAACGGAGCTCCGGCCGCCGGTCCTTGGCGCGCCGACCGGCCTTGGTGTGGCCGAACGGCGTCCCCTCAACCGCCCCACCTGCTCTGCTTTGCTCCTTAGCTCGGCGGCACTGAAGGCGCTGCTTCGTAGCTTCGCGGCATTGAAGACGCGTCCCATCCATCCGGGTTTCTCGCCGGCCTCGGCGCTGCTCCTCTCCTTCGCGCGTGCATGAGTTGCAGAGGAGGAAGGGAGGAAGGAAGGTTGGAGGAGAAAAGGGGAGGGGACCGAAGAAGATGACTCCCCCTCTCTCTCCCCTTTTTTTTATTCTCCTTCTTTGGTCCTTTTTTTTCATTATTTTGTCCTTTCTCATGTCCCCCTTCTCGTCTCTTGGGAGACATCTGATAAAAAAAAGTCCCCCTTCTCTTTTTTTTTTTTATTTTCACTTTTTTTCATGGGCAAAGCACTTGCTCTTCTTTCGTGTATATGAACAAGATCGAAGAGAGAGAGACCATTTCGTGTCAGTTCATGTAAAAGAATTTTTTCAATGAATAATAACTATTTTATATTTACCCGAAATGCAATAATAAAATTAAAAATAAAAATAAAGCTCAGTTGATACAAATAACAATAGTGCTTACTTGATGCAAAATCCATTTTGTTAAGACCAAATTGATCCATGATTTTCTATGTAATATCTAGCAAAAACTTAGATGTCAACATTCGAGATGATACATATTTTAAATGTAAACTTAAACATCAACTGCAAGGTGCACATAAAGGTGGAGCTTAGCATGTCAAGGTTCAAAATATGCTCCAAGTGAATCAAGCCATACTCCAGAACTTCCACAAAACCCGACGATCTTTTTACCGATTGATGGAAAATGAAAGTGCTCCCCGACCTCCTCACCAAATGGCCCATAAGTTCTTTCATTGCTAAAAAATGTGAGCGAGCGAACAATAGTATACCCAAAAAAAGATCCAAAGTGACCAGAAAATGAGGTCAAATACTCTCGAGGATAATCGAGCTTAATCTGCAAAATTGGAAAGACAAACATATTTAATCCTAACCCCCCAACTAAATAATCCTAAAAACAACATAAAGAGAACACTTGAGTTGATAAGTTATATTTGGTTAAACAAACAATATAAAAGCTGAATAGATAATCGGCTACATCTAGAGCATAAGACCTATTTTGGTCCGCCACAGTTATCAAATCATTCATCTATAAAACAAAAGGTAATTGATTATTAAAAAACAAAAAACAAAAATGCTTTGGTAACTCTTTGAGAACAGTTCCCATATTTTAGGAAAGTTATTTTTAGACTTAAAAGTCATAAAGTTAAGAAACCTTTTAATATATATTTTTTTGGCCCTTTTTCAGAGGCTGTACTTTTCTGTATGTGTTGAGTGATCTCATCGTAAATGGAACCGAGGAAGGTTGGAAGAGTTTTCCAGGAAAACCGATGAGAGGTTTCTTTTCTGGTGTTGATATTATATCATGCCCCAACAGTGACGTTCTCAGAAGTTCCCATTCTAGATAATTTGCCAATCTAAACTCAAAATCTACGGACTGTTCTTATATCTCACTTCCACCTTTAACTTCTATTTATAAGATACTATCACACTCGTGCATAAACGTGACCTCCAAACCACTTAAACACCAAACCTTAGCAATGACATAGAAGTTGCACGTTCATAAGATTAAGTAAATGTTAAAGGCCATACCTCGAGTGTTAGATGTCCTCCATCTCCACCATGTTTAGGGCCCCGAACCACAGACCCATTCTTGTCGTACTCAATAGTAATAGAGTCAATAGCTGATCCACCTTTTACAATTATTTTTC
This sequence comes from Eucalyptus cladocalyx, assembly GCA_017140615.1. Lineage (NCBI taxonomy): Eukaryota > Viridiplantae > Streptophyta > Magnoliopsida > Myrtales > Myrtaceae > Eucalyptus > Eucalyptus cladocalyx. The sequence continues at coordinate 19,057,208 of CM029524.1, read as the reverse complement.
TCACACCTGTGCTATCTCTGTCGTCCCATAGATTGCTACCTTGTCCTCCAAATGGCCCAATGGATTTCAAGAGATGAAGATCAGAAATTGGTTCAGAGTAGACTCCTAGCGCATCAAGTTGAATGCCAGACCTTCCGTGAAAGCCAATTATCTTGCTACATGCCAAAGCACAGCTAAAGAACCTTCCTTCTTCCTTACCAAAGGGTCCGTGCCTTCTTATATTGCTTTCGAACGTGAGTGATTGAATAACAGAATTATCATGTCTGATATAACCTGACGTTGAGGTCAAGAACTCATGAGGGTAGTCCAACTTAACCTGCAGAATTAGCAATAAATTGTCATATTGATCTATATCAAAGATGATGGACTGCAGTGGCCTAAGCAAAAATCTCATCCACGAACAACCTAGAAATTTAAGACTTAGACCCAAGAATTTCTTAAAACTAATGTATGGATGGACCACTATTCTTACGTCATACTTTTAGGGTCAGCAATCGAAGATAATAGACCATTGGGCTCTCTAGCGTGCTTTGCCAATTCGCTTTCTTTAGTATTAGAAAAAACTTATTGCACAAGGTCACTTTCATGGAGTCCATCTCGCATTAAGCATATTAATGGAACTTTGTCTAATTTACAAAATATAAATTACCGGAAAAATTTTAATGATCAAAAGACGATTTCAATCATTCAGTTCATTTGGACGGTTTTCATTTCCCTCTAAGAAACTATCCACAACCCATACTTGATCATTGTCCATCATGTATACAGGTTACTATCACTCACAATTTACTTTGATAAAGGTTCTCAAGTTTATTAGAAAACTAATACTCGGTCTAATGGTGGCGTAGGGCAGTGGGAGGTGCCTAAGATCTTCTCCGTATCTTTTTTTCTTTTTTCGGTCCGAGATCTTCTCCGTACCTTACCGAACTACATAAAAACATTCCTTCTAAAGCAGCTGTCAATATCAGTAAGAAAAACTTCATTATAGTCATTTCAGTACATTCAATTTGCTTATAGAGAATACATAACATGAACGTAGTAAATAAGAAATTGAAAACTTTCATTGAAATTATTTGTGTGCAAATTTTCTAAAAGGATTATCATAAGTTCATCTTTCCATCGAAACAATAGAGCCGTTATGCTTATTACTAATCTTATAGAAGAGATAAAATATAATCAAGGTGTATCTTTTTTTTTTTTTTCCATCAGAGGTTGGAACAATCACCAGAAGAATGATTAGGCAAAAATTAGGATACATTCTAGGAAAAAAAACTTCCAATTGAAGAAAAGCAAATGAAGGGCTTTCACAAAAGTTCTCCGAGAATCGATAGAGGTTTGGGCAAGTGCGCGTGTGAGAGAGAAGGGGAACTGTAATTTGAACAGAAAATATGCAATGAACTCACCATATGGATATCTCCGCTACCACTATGACCATGGGTAGAGGACCAAATAGATTCGCCATTATCATCATACTCAAAGGAGATGCAGCTGACAACATCTTCCAACATCATCTTTATTTTCTTTACACCATTAAATTTTCCATCGTCCCAACGGTGTCCACCTTGGCCTCCAAATGGTCCAATAAACTTGATCGGATATATATGAGAGATTGGTTTGAAATATGCTCCAAGAGATTCAAGATGGGAATCGGAACTCCCAAAAAACCCAATGATCTTTCCCCCAGTGGCGGGGAATGAAAATTTCCTTCCGGTTTTAGCACCGAATGGTCCATATCTTCTTTTATTGCTTTGAAACGTGAGTGAATGGATGATAGTAGAGCCAGAATCACTTTTTATATAGCCCGAAACTGAAGTTAGATACTCACTTAACCAATCCAGATTTATCTGTAATAATCATTATAACGTAAGGAATAGCAAATGCAGCAACTTGTAAAACGAAAACATTATGCATGAGTGGAAAAATATAAAATAGATGATCTTTTGTAATTCACCGTAATGTCGTATATCTCATATAAAAAGTAGACACTCTTTGAATTGCACATGAGATATCATTGGTAATATTGTGTAATTCTGAGATTAACTCATCACTTGAGTTTCATAAAACAACTCATTAGAATAAAGATATACGAGAGGGACAGTTAATTATTCCATAAATCATTATGGAAACAACTCATGTACGCAAAACAACATTCACAGGCATAGAAATCACCAATTTTCAAAAACAAATAAATTGTGTTCGAATAGTTTTTCAATTTTATTATGTTATACATCCTGCTTTTATATTTCCCAGATGAGTTATAATTATGGCGGTTCAACTTGGCCAAGTTTTAAACATTAGCGAATAGCGACTAATGATTTCTATCCTTGCATCACGTCTTCAGCACGTGTCATTATGGGCTGCACGAATGAGAAATAAAAAAGAGTAGCTTTCATCTAACACCAAGATCAACAATTCATTACTCGAGTAGAACCGGTACCTTGTTCGTTGTGCCTCCCCCACCTGTACCGTGTGCAAATGAACGACCTTGCTCATAAGTAATAGTTATCGACTCAATTGCAGAGCCAGAGACAACATCAATTTGTGTAACGTCTGTATGCTTGCCGTCATCCCATCGGTCTTCATAATTACTATTTCCAAATGGGCCTACGATTTCAAAGGGATATGCACGAGAGATTGGTAAAACATATGCTCCAATGGAATTAAGACAACTGCCACACATCCCAAAGAATCCGACGATCTTCCCAGCAGCCGGTGGTAAACTGAAAAATTTCCCCATCTTATAGCCAAATGGACCATATGTTCTCCTATTGCTGTGGAAGGTAAGTGACTGAATGGCGACAAATCTGGGATCGTCCATAAAGTAGCCTGATACTGAAGTCAAGAACTCATTTGGATAATCTAGTTTTACCTGCAGGCAGCAGCACAAATCTTGCATCCATCACCTTCAAGAAATGGATATTACCAAAACTAATGATAGTGGATACTTTTGAGGACTTAAAAAGTACTTCAAGAAGAGGATATTGCATGAGCACTGAGAAAATCAATTTGTTAGTCTCACTAAACTCATTCAACTCATTCAACTCCATCTTAGCCCTGATTTTTGCATAAACAGATGGAGTTCATGACACTCTATGTTGGGAACATCAAAGCAAAATCAAAATCTTTGATAAATCTAACATCAAGACAAGTATATAAAACCAACACAACTCTTTCTTTTTTTTTTTTTTCAAGAATTTGGGAGATCATGAAGCATTGTGGACCAACCCGTTGAATCCTTTTAAGCAATTTACCTTCGATGTAGACTCTTATTTTCTAATGACCGAACAGTACCTCATATTTTGATGTGGAGCACAGCATTAGTAGAAATAAATATTTATATATAGGCAAAGGTCCACCATGTCTTGGCAAAAATATTTACAAATATATGCCATAGCATACCATAACGGTGGACTCACCGTGCATATTCTGCCTTCTGTAGGTCCACCATGTCTTGGCGAGCGGACCAAACACCCATCCTGATCATACTCAATAGAAAAGGACACAATCCCTGACATTACGACTACAGTTATTTTTCTAACATCAGTGTATGTTTTATCATCATAAGGACTCCCACCAGGACCTCCAATTGGCCCCACTGATTGAAAGGGAAGAACAGAGGAGAATGGTTCTAAAGGCAATCCAACCGAGTCAAGATGAGGGTCTCTCACCAACTTCTTCAATATCTCATGCCACTGATTTTCTCTCTTCTTAGAAAGGAAGGAACCAAATCTTTTCAGAGTTATTGGAAGTCCACCCGTGTAGTGGACAAGCCTCTTTGACAACTCTTCATAGCCTTCTTTAGGGTGGTCTTTGCAGAAGGCATGGTGACTGAAGAGTTCGAGCGATTGTTTATGAGTCAATCCTGGAAGCATGTGCTTGTTATCTACTTGGATATCTTCCAGCAACCGCTCATCTCTTGTAGTTATCAAAATTCTGCTCCCAGGTTGGAACCAATCTCGATCTCCAGCTCCGAAATACTCAATTTGGTCCTTCTTTGTGATGTTATCGAGGACTATAAGGATCCTTTTATGGCAGAGCTTAGCTTTTATCTCGTTGATGTTGCTATGAAGATCAAACATTTCTAGACCTTGTACCTTCAGAACATCGTGGAAAAGTCTCTTCTGAAGAAGTAAAGCCTTATCTTGGTTGGCATCTCCGACATTTTCAAGTAAGCTAACACCTTCAAAGTCCCTAATAACACGATCACAGACGACTTTGGCCACCGTTGTCTTGCCAATTCCTTTCATTCCCCATATTCCAATCACACGGACATCATCCTCTGACCGAATTTCCAGCGACGATATCACGTCCTCTACAAAGGAATCTACCCCCATAGCATTTTTGACAAAATAGGGGGAGATTGGTCTAGGACTGATCTTGAAGAGATGTCCTATGATTGCTGATGAAATTTGATTGATCCCTGTAGTTGCATGGGAAGAACAAGTCCAATATGAGTAACTATAGCATAGAAAGGCTATCAGCAGATGAGCGGTAAACCCATGAACTAGACTCGATCAACAGCATATTTCAAATCGACCACTAATATGAGCTTTTTCAGGAGTGAACTTATTAAATGCTTTACCCATTAGCATCATTATTCAAGTGCCATCCTGACAAATTCCCAGCTTCTTTAAGCGCATCCCTCCACTTCTGCACAAGCAAATCGTCAGTGTGGGTGGCCAAATTTTCGAAACCATCTCCGAATTGCCCGCTTTGTTTCTGAACGTCCCCTGGCTCGACATCAAAGAAAGTGGGCAAAACCATGTGAGTGTACCTCCTGTTGCACTCCAGGATCTCCACCAGCTCGTTCAAGCACCACCGCGAGTTGGCGTAATTGGTGGTGAACACGACGAGGGCAACCCTAGAATTGCGAATCGCGTCAAGCAGCTTGGGCTCGATGAAAATCCCAGTCTCCACTTTGTCATTGTCCCTGAAATAGTAGATACCCGCCTGCCTCAGCGCACGGAAGAGGTGGGACGCGAAGTTCTTCCTTATGTCCTCACCTCTGAAGCTCACGAACACGTCATACTTCCATTGATGGATTGAAACAGAAGACTCGGTTCCCATGGGGATGGATTTGAGAGAACAGAAAATAGGCTGCGAACTTTTCTCGCAGGTGAAGGTATGTATCACAGAAGGGAAACAGAGAGGACAGGCTCTGCTTCTCCAATTGAATCCTCGCACCAGCAGGCGAGCGAGACTCGATCGTGACGGTGGTTCCTACACGGCTGCGTGTACATATTTAATTCCCTTTTTAAAAAACGATAAGCTAACCGCACCGTCACTTTTCCATGCATTTTGTCAAGGACATTGAATGATTGTCCAGTGAGATATCAATAGAGATACAATGAAAAGGATACCTTTTAAAAAAACAATACGCTGACCATTAGCTGGAAATGAAAACTTCCTTCCGGTTTCAGTGCCGAATGGTCCATATGTCCTTTTATTGCTTTGGAATGTGAGTGAATAACCAAAATCATTCACAATATATCCCGAAACCGAAATAAGAACTTCAGTTAGCCAGTCTAGATTTATCTGTACCAAACACATAAACGGTAAAGAAATGTCAATGCAACAAGTTGAGAAGCAAAAGCATGGTAGATGACAACGACTAGTGTGTGATGCTCTTGATGAACGAGATGATAATTTATGATCTGGAAAATAGTAGATTATCTTGCCTACTTCAATATCATGTTAACTATAATAGATGTAATAAGGAAGACAACAACCAAAATGCATTTATTTTGCAAAAAAAAAAAAAAAAGGATTTGAAAAACACTTTCCTAGAATCGATTGAGTGTATCACTTACAAAAATGAATTAACAAATGAATTTTCATCATTAAAGAAAATGTTAGGAATAAATTGTTGTTGGTGATACATATTAATTAATGTTTCTATGTGATACAAATAATTATTTTCGGAAAAATATTTTTCAATTGATTTTCCATGAAACAAATATCTCTTCAGTTCTCTTTGTCAGGGAAAAAAAAAAAAAAACTCTTCTTTCGAACAACCACGCCTAGAGAGGATAGCTAGATGTTATCCTACCAACCAAAATCTATATGCAGAAGGTCCGTAGATATCCCTTACCGACTGTTTAAAAAAAAAAAATGCTCAATTTTATGACGAATTGTTTTAACAAATCTTTTTCCAATAAAAACTTGCTTCCTGTTGATGGTGTCATACCTAAGTTCCAAAGTTAACAGTCTATCATTTTCACCCAGACGCCATCTTCAGCAATGGCAAGATAAAAATCATTGAAAATAAGGGGTAATGTTTATCAAACATCGAGTTCCTACTAGAGTAGTGTACCGTATTTCTTTTGCCACCATGAGTTGTACCGTGTCTGAAAGGAGGACCCTCCTCTTAGGTAAAACTAACAGATTCAATTGCTGAACCAGAGACTACAACAATTTGTCTGATATCTGCATGCTTGTCATCATCCCATCGGTTTTTCCCATTTCCAAATGGCCCTACGACTTCGAAGGGATATGGATAAACGGCAGGGCCAAAATGAGCTCCAACAGAATCCAGAAAATAGCCACACCTTCCATGAAAACCGATGATCTTTCCATTAACTTGTGGAAAACTGAAAAACTTCCCTTTCTCCTCGCCAATTGGCCCATGTGCCCTCTTATTGCTGTGGAAGGTAAGAGAGTTGATGACATGACAAGAATCTTCTCTAGTGTAGCCTGACACTGAAGTCAAGTATTCAGTTGGATAATCTAAATGTACCTGTAACAATTGCAGAAGAGCAAAGTGAGAATCGATCACCTTTGAAGGGGGGAAAATTTTATGCTCTCCAGATGCATTATTTAGGTTAACTTTTCCCAAAACAAAAGATATCTAATTATTGGGACGACTGGATTCCTTCTCTTATTTTGTAGCACAGTTTGCCTTGTTCACTAGACTTGTGCCATAACGATTGAACTCCATCTAGATTCCCAATGCTTTGCTCCATAATTAAATGGCATTCTTGATGCTCTATATTGACAATGACAAGCACTAGAGTAATCTATGATTAACTGTAACATCAGAGTAGGTAGATGATGCTAGTGTAATTTTTTCTTTGTGGAGCCCTAAAAAATAATAATAATAATCTTAGCAAGGTACAACAAAGCCATCAACATATTGAGAGACGACCAAGCATCGAAGAAGTACCCAGTTGAAATTTATCAGGTAAGTCCGTCTTTTATGACTTTGTGACACCACTTTTTCTCAACCCCATTCCACAAACGAATGGTAACTGACAATTTATTAGAGAATAACATAATTGGATGTAAATATTGCAAATTAACAAAGCGAACCATAACGATGGACTTTTACCAAAAAAAAAAAAAAAAAAAAAACCTTAATGATGGACTCACATCATATGTGTGGCCTTCCAAAGATCCATCATGTCTTGGCGAGCGCACAAAACACCCATTCTGAACATAGTCAATAGTAATGGACTCGATCACTGTTCCAAAGACAACCGCTATATTTCTTATGCCATTGTATGTTTGATCATCAAAAGAATCTCCACCATGGCCTTTGAGGGTGTGCATGGAAACACTCCAAAAAAGTGTTTCCGGAACACTTCTGTACGGAAAGTGTTCCCGGGAACAAAAAAAGAACAGAAACGCGTTTGGTTGCGTTTCTGTTCTTTTTTTGTTTTTTTGTTTCTGGAACGAAATAGAAACAGAAAAAAGAAACAAAAAAAAGTTGTTTCTCCGGAAAAGAAACACTTCTCGGAAGAAACAAAAGAACAAAAACCACTCCTCTCTCTTCTTCTTCTCTTCTTCTTTTCTTTTTTTTTTTCTTCTTTTTTCTTTGGCCGGTCGCCGGCCTCGGCCATGGTCGGCGACCGGCCGTCGAGGCTCGGCCTCGCCTAGATCCGGCGAGGTCGAGCGTCGCCGGGCACAGCGAGGCCGAGCCTCGCCCAACCACGGCCGGCTTGGCCTCACCGTGGCTGGGCGAGGCTGCCGGCCCCGTCGGCCGGTCGCCGGAGGCCGGTGACGGCCGAAAAAAAAGAAAAAATAAAAAGAAAGGAAAAATAAAAAAATAAAAAAATGTTTAAAAAATTAAAAGAAACAAAAAAATAATAAAATTTACCAAACGTGTTTCTGTTCATTTTTTTCTCGGACCAAACGTTACCAAACGTGTTCTTTTGTTCAAAAATTGTTCCCCGAAACAAAAACACTTTTTTTTGTTTCTGTTCCCAGGAACAAAAAAAGAACAGAAACAAATCCATGCGCACCCTGAATGGCCCTACGGACGGACGAAGAGAGGAGAATGGATCTAAAGGTAATCCAATTGAATCAAGATGAGGATCCCTTACCAACTTCTCCAATATGTCACGCCACTGACTTTTCCTACTAGAAAGAAAGGAACCAAATTTCTTAAGAAACGCTGGCAGGCCACCTGCATAGTGGACAAGACTCTTGAACAACTCCTCATACCCTTCCTTAGGTCGTTCTTTGCCAAAGGCATGGAGACTCATGAGTTGGAGCGATTCTTTAGAACCCAGTCCGGGGAGCATGTACCTATCATCCACTTTGAGATCTTTCAGAAGCCATTCTTCTCTTGTAGTTATCAAGATTCCACTCCCAAATTTGAACCATTCTCGATCTCCAGCGCCAAAATACTGAACTTGGTGCTTCTCAGTGATGTTAACAAGAACTAGAAGGATCCTTTCCCGACAGAGCTTAGTTTTTATCTCGTTGATGTTGCTGTCAAGATCATACATCTCTAGACCTTGTACCTTCAGAACATCATGGAGAAGTCTCTTCTGAAGACGTAAAAGAGTATCGTGGTTCGCAACTCCAACATTTTCGAGAAAGCTAACCCCGTCAAATTCCCTAGAAACACGATGGCAGATGGCTTTGGCCACCGTTGTCTTACCAATTCCTTTCATTCCCCATATCCCAACCACACGGACATCATCCTCTGACCCAATCTCCAGCAACGATATCACATCATCTACAAAGGAATCTACCCCAATAGCATAGGGGGAGCTTGTTCTCGGAATAATCTTCAAGAGACATCCTACAATTTGCTCGATGAAATCCGCTTGATCCCTGTAGTTGTATGGGAAGACCAAGTTCAAATATCAATAACTATAGCCTGGAGAGGCCATCAACACATAAGCAAGAAACCCATGAACTAGATTCAATCAGCAGAAGAGTTCAAATCGAGCACCAATATGAGTTTTTGTGGTGAGCGAACTAATCAATCAAGCACAACTGATACGCCTAAAATGAACATAAGTTTCTTGTGGAAGACGGTACATTACCCATTAGCATCATTATTCAAATGCCATCCCGATAAATTCATGGCTTCTTTAAGCGCATCCGTCCACTTTTGCACCAGCAAATCGTCCGTGTGGGTGGCCAAACACCTTTGAAAACCATCCCCAAATCGCCCGCTCTGTTTGCGAACGTCGCTTGGCTCAACATCATAGAAAATGGGCACAACCACGTGACCCTGATGATCTCTGAACGTCCTGTAGCACTCCACGATTTTCACCAGCTCGTTCAAGCACCACCACGATTCCGCGTAGTTGGTGGTGAACACGATGAGAGAGACCCTGGAATGGTGAATCGCATTGAGCAGCTTGGGCACGATGAAAATTCCGGTCTCTGCTTTGTCATTGTCCTTGAAGTACTAGATCCCTGCCTGCTTCAGCGCGCGGATTAGGTGGGCTGCGAAGGTCTTCCTTATGTCCTTACCTCTGAAGCTTACGAACACGTCATACTTCCATCGATGAACCGAAGAAGAAGAAAACGGAATGCGTCCCTCGAAATTTTCGCTTCCCATAAGGACGGTGCGTGTTTGAATGAAAGACTGCGAAAAAGCTCAGAACTTTTCCTCGCAGGTGAAGTGTATATATGTGAGAGAGAGAGAGAGAGAGAGAGAGAGAGAGAGAGAGAGAGAGAGAGAAGGCGCAAGTCGGGGAACGAGAACAAACACAAATAAAAGCTTCGCCATCGGACACGTTCTGCTTATTCACTGGACTGTTTGGACAAGCTGTCGAGGGGGATTTCATTTTTGTAAAGAACTGAAGAAGACTGGGTGCCTAAAGGTTTGAATTCAATCAGAACAATACCATCAATGTGCTAAAAGTATTAATAAAATTGATTGTTGTGTTGACAAATTCTATGACAAGGATTGCTACGCCTGCCTTCATGTGCATTTATTTTATTTGTGTGCTTTTGTTAACTTTGTGGACTTTATCGATGCATCATGGCTATTGGCTCATTTAATGTGTGTTTTTGTGTCGACATTTTGTCCTTAGGATAAAAAGTGTGTGAGATAACAAGATGGAGATTCTACAAGCTTGCGTTAGTTGGTAGAAGATGATTCTTCGAATTAGTTGATGTTTCTTGATGTAATGAGAAATTCATGGCCGTATGTGACTTCACAAAACCTTTATAAAATATCCACCACATGTATCCTGTTGTCGACTTTATGATATGATATATAGGTGCAATTTTATCAGATTGTTCTCAATTATTACTTAGGTTTCAGGTTTAAATGTGATTAGTAACTTATGTAAAGTTTAGTAATTTGTAAGAAAGTAAATTTTCAATATCAATAGCGATTTTGCCATGTGTTCTCTAACGAATTCGTAGTGAGTTTGGATAATTAAAATTATCATAAGTTAGTAACATTTAATATAGTCGATGACCTTTCATACAAAAGAAAAGGACCAAGTTTCGATATGCTTTAAAAGGTTGAGCTTTTCACATTAATTAGTAATTTTCTTCTCGAGAAAGGAAGAAGGATAACAACTAGTGAATGTGACTAGTGACGACATTTCGTAAAAAAGTTCGTCATTTCAACCAATTGATAAGTTCCACAAATAAATATTAGTAAGCTATTGAAATAATGAGTACCTTTGAAACAATCTAATCAATGTCGATACATAAACTCAAAATCTAGCAATTTCATATTATTGACTTTAACACGTTGGTAAGCTATGCAAATAGATACTGGTAAATTATTGCAAAAGTGTGTAATTAAAAAAAAATTAAATAAATGTTAATAACTAGCTCAAATATAGTTGGTAGTTTCATATAAGAATTGGTAAATAAGTTCCACAAATAGATATTGGTATATTGGAATAGTTGTAATTTTGAAAAGAGATGATAAATTTTATAGAAGTTGGAAAATTTTAATCCATTGTGAAGCTCATATAAATGTAGGTAAAATTATTTGAACAATTGGTACTTTTTAGACTATGAAATAAACATTTGTAAGTGAACTCAAATAGGAGTTGATCATTTCGTATAAGAGTACTAGTTTTGTAAGTTGGTAAACTACACAAGCAATTTTATATAAATTATTGGAACAATTGGTAATTTGGACATGATCACATAAATGCTGGTAACTACCCAAATTAGAGTAGGTAATTTCACAAAAACTTGATCACTTAGGCTCCGCTTTCAATTGGTAAATTTTAGGAACCCAACTAAGAGTTGATAATTATATGAAAAAAAAAAAAGACACGCAAAGCCCTTGAGTGTCATAAGTTAGCACAAAGGGACACTTAAGTACTAAAAGTTACGAAAGTGACACTTAAGTACCAAAATCAAAGCAAAATGGATCACTTGAGTGCCATCGGCAAAAAAATCCGGCCAAATTGCATACGTGGTATTTTCTGACAACTTCTTTTACTAAGGTGGCAAACGTTTAACAAAAAAAAAGCCCATGTGGATGACAAAACGACTTCGTCCATCCACATTGAGTGAGTTGACCTAAATGACGTCGTTTTTCCTTGGTGTTAAACGACATCGTTTAGGTCATTTTGGCTTAAGCACACCTGGCCATCATTGTTCCTCCCCGTCTGTGTTCACAGTAGATCTCATGTGGCATCTTAAAATTTCATAACGATCCCTAGATCACTACGGCCCATGAATAGGTGATGGAAGTGTCATCGGACTATATTATAGCCATTAAACCAAAGGATTACAATTAAGCAAGGGCTGAGCATTGAATGGACTATTGTTTTGTTGGAAATGTATCATATGCTCATGTGTGACCAAGATTGTACTAAAATATAAATTGATGAGGAATTTTCTATACTTGGCCGTGTACCCTATCAATCAAATTACCCTTGATTAATGTTGTGATATTATATGGCTATGCGAGTATTTGTGATTATGTAATTATAAGCGGGGATTAAAGTGGAATATTAGGAGCAAATGTGGGCCGGATACTTAAGGCCCAAAGCACCCAAGACAGCCCACATTTCCTCTTCATTTGGTCGACCAAGGCCTGGTTGAATGAGGCCACCTCCATGCAAGAAAATCGACAAGTGGCAAGAGGGACTGCATGAGGTGTCGCCGCCCCTTGCTTCACCAAAGGTTTCCCATGCAAAACCTCATGATTATTAGCTAATTAAGAAAATAAAAGAAAAAGAAAGGGGCGGAATGAACGAGGAAGCAACTGAGGGAGAGAGTGATTGAGAGAAAAGGGAGAGTGACCGAGAGAAAGAGAGAGTTGTGAGGGTGCATTGGCGAGGGGAAGAAGGAGACCAACCCTGCTGTGCGTACGCCTGCTGCCACCGTTGACGCCGCCTAGCTTTGCCGTCGATTGAGCCGCGCCCGAAGTCCTCAAGTTGCCGTTTTGCTTGCTGTGGTTGCGTCGGACTTAAGGCAAGTGAAGTCCATTAATCTACATTATGCTTGTTGTGCTTGTGTGTGAAGTGTAATAGATTTTGGAGATGCTTGAATTTTGATGCTGGATGTTGGAATTTCGAAAGGATAGAAGTAGTTCTTTAGGATTAGCAAACTGTTTCATGGAAAAATAGCTTGACCTTTTGCGACTCCGTGAATTTTATGCAATTATATAGTTGAAATTTGACTTATTGTCCTTAATTAAAGTTGTAGCTGACATCTTGGGGAGTAACATACTAAAATTTGAGAAGAAACATACAAGTATTGGTCGGTGAAACGAATTTTCTTTGAAAGTCTTAAACCTGGAAACTATTACAGAGGGTTAGGGAGAGTTATAGTGATTATAGCTCTTGATCTATAATGAATCCAACTTTTAGTTATTCACAAAAATTCTACCTCTAGGTTTTAGCTATAACATATCAAAATTTCAGAATTTTCTTAGTTCATTTAGGGGTTATACTGAATTTGTTATTAAAACTGTGAAATAGTGATATTTGAAGTTTTATGGCTGTGATGCACTGACCATTGCGATTTATACGAAGTTTTCTTGACTTGGTGTTCTTCATAAAAAAAATTTCCCCTAGACCTTGTTTATAATATGTTAAATTCTTATAATTTATTAAGATCGTTTACTAATTTTTCTAGAATTTCAATTAGTGGAGTGCATTCTGTTTTGTTCAAAAATTGTTTTATTTCAAGACCAATTGATTTGCTCTACGAGTTGTGATGTCTTAAGTCGTTATTTGTACATTGGATACGGTGACATTTAGCATACCTTATGACATCAAAAATTGATAAGGCTTTATAAACTCATTGAAACTTGGGACATTATTGCATCAATGTTATTTTCAAAGTGCGACATATATGTATATATTATGATGTTGATGATACCGTTGGACGGCTAAGTCAACGATGCCCCGGGAGTGTCGGGATGCCCGGAGGTCTGTGCTGGATGTCCTCGGGAGTTTCGAGATACCCGGAGGTGTGTGCCGGAAGTCTCACAATGCTAGGTGGGGTGCGAGATGCCTGGAGGTGTGTGTTGGATGCCCGGAGGTGTGTGCCAGAAGCCTCGTGATGCCAGGTTGGGTGCGAGAGCCCGGAGGGATGCAAACACTAGTCTCCAGGAAAATGAGATTTTTTTTCAAATATTAAAATAGGAAATAAATCATGTGCATGTGTGTGCATGTGGCATGGTACATGAATGGTCTACAAATGAGGAGTTGGTATTATTTGACATTAAAAATGCGGTTATCAGAGCATGGAATAGACTTTATGGATATATATATACATATATATATATATATATATATATATATGTATGTATGTATGATTGCATAGACGATGTGTGCATTTCACATGAAATCTTGGTTGTCTTGTTTGTTGCATTGTATAGTTTGATGGATCTTTTACTGCTGAGTGGTTGTACTCACCCCTTTTGGGGACAAACATTTTAGATTAGGAGATATGCCTCTATCGTTGGTCACCCCCAATACATTCTATGGTATACCGACTGATGTCGAGTGCGAGTGTACAGAGCATCATCACCCCGAGATACGAGGGTTAGTTTTTGTTCGTGTGCGGGTTCTGGTCTTGTACGATGTTGGTTCACCCGTCGGCCCTATCACTTAGGAGTTTCTGTCTATGCATGTCTGCCATGATGGGATCATGCTAGGGATGCTGCCACTGCTAACTGATGGACCGGGCTGGGTGTGACTAAGTACGATGAGTAGCTGATGAAGCTTTTTGGACCTCTGACACTAGATGATGGACCGATGTACATGACTGCTATGGAGTCGGGAACTTTTGGATATAGCCGAGCATAGAAAAGCCTTGACCTTTTGATGTACCGACTCATGATGTCCATCAAATTATGTAAATAAAAGTGTTTGGCTTTAACTTATATAAAATATGTAGTTGGTGTGCATTGCATTATCTTGTTTGAGTATGGGATAGGGAGATTTTGAATATGCTTCTGCTATATGAACTGCGCTGGGACCGATTTAAATGATATAACCCCTTGGATTTATGGACCCATTATAATTCTATGGTATCAAAGTGATATATTATCAGGACAAGTGAAAGGTAAGCGAGCTGTGGTGACCCTAACGGATCGGGGGCCGTTTCGGCAGTGCCACATCTCAGGCCCTTCTCTCCATCACTATTCACACCTAGAGGTGGTCATCGGTCGCCGTTGTTGGTTGTTGTCACCGCTCACCACCGTTGGTCATCGTCACCGCTGACCATCGTCACTCCTCTAGTTTCGACCCCTTCTCCTCCTCCCTTATGATGAAATTAAGGCCTGATTATTTTATTTGGGCTCGCTCGATTATTTTATTAGGGCTTTGATGGAAATTCTATTGAAATGTGCGCGCTTTGTTTGGCTATTGCCTTGTGTGAAGATGCTCGCCTCAATCAAATTTCTGCAGTCGATACTCGAGTGAAACGAAATATTGCCTAATGTGGAACTAGGAACTAGTGTGTTTGAGTGAAATAAAATATTGAATTGGGTGGGATATGATAGATAGATTAAGGTGGAATGTGGGAAATAATGGCCCTCAAGTGCTCTGCAAAGAGCATGCAACTTTGCTATCAATCTGCTTTTGTTCCCTTGATTATGATCTTTTGGTTATGTTAGTCTTCTTTCCCAATTGTTATTTCTAATCAAATAGTCAACATATATGCATGAAACATTGAGGAGTGCAAAATTGGTTTTAATACTTTATATAAGTTCGTTTATCTGCAAGGGACAAATTTGAAACCATATGTAAGTACCTCCTTTTAAAGTTTATAAACTATTAACTCTTTTGACATGTAGTATTAGTCTATTGTGCAATGGATAAATTTAGGGCTTGAATTTTCCTCTGAATTTCTCTTGGTTCGTGTAATGACCCCTTGACACAATATATTAATGGCCAGACATCATAGAGTAGGGTATGATTTCTCTTTTTACATTGAGCTTGCCTTAATTTTTTTTTTTTTTTGGGAAAGGTAAGAATATATTGATAAGCTTTGGACAAATGTACAAAAATAGCACCTAAACTTACACTTTAAATGCGAACAAAAGAGTGGAAGGGAGCCGCGCAAAAGCCTCAAGAGGCAAGTACTGAAAGAAAGAAAAAAACAAACATAGGCTAGCCACCAGACTCAGCCACTAAACCTCCATGGACGCCTGGGAAATCGAATGAGGGATTATGTGCAAGGCCGAAGACGAAGCTCAGCATCATTTGAGCTGAAGACAACCGAGCGAGAACAAGGGGAGGGTTAGAAGCTCCGTAAGATTAAGTGAAGATGGCTGGGTCGAGATCCCAACCTCTTTGTAAACGCCGATTCCTTGGAGTATCAGGGATATCCTTGTAGGTAATTGCTTTATCTTTAACCATCTTTATCAAATGGTTCTTCAAAGCGGGAATATCAAGAGAATCCCCTCTAAAAATCATAGCATTCATTTTCTTCCAAATTAGATAGCAAAGAGCTCCACAGGAGTATTAGGAGAGACTATGAAAGAAGTCCTTACCAGCAAGAAATTTCATGGCCCAACCAAGGTTTTCCACCCAAGTGACATTCCTCCACGGCAAATTGCACCTGGTAGCCCAAAAGTACACAATGGTAGATGAAATATTGCAATCAAAGTACAAATGGTCGGTCGAGTCTAGTTGAGCATTACAAAAAGTGCAAACCGAGTAATCAATCCTTCCATACGAGAGAAGAAATGACTACATTGGCAAGCGGTTTTTAGTAATAAGCCACAAAAGGAATTGAAACCAATGGGCTAAATCCTTGTCCCACACAAAAGAAGTGCATGGTGCTTTGGCTTTAGAAGCTCTAATGAAATTCCAAGCAGAAGCTACGGAGAAGGCCCCCGATGAATCTTGACGCCAAACAAAACAATCGCAGTCAACCGAAAGAGGAGGAAACGAAAAACCACAATCCTCCAAACGCGATTTGCAGGATCTGCCAGCATAAGAGTACAAAGACGCCACAACCGCCCACGCAGGAACGCCAGGATCCGACAAAAAGGTTTCAGGAACTTGTAGATGAAGAGGGCCACAAGGCAGCCAACTATCAAACCACAATGAAATAGAACGGCCATTACCGACCTCCCAACCGAAGGATTGCCTAAAACAGCCCCGGAGTTGAAGGATCTTCTTCCAACTCCATGCACAAACCGAAGGCTAAAGGGCAACCTAGAAGTTATTTTTCTTTAAGAAGTTGGAGTGGATCCAATGACACCACAGTGATTCCTTATCCGTAAAAAGGATCCAAATAAATTTCAGCATTGAGGCTTTGTTACAATCCTTGATAGACCGAATACCCAGCCCCCTTCCTCCTTAGGCAAACAAACATCCGCCCATGAGACTTTAGTACCTCCCTTATCCAAGGAAGTGCCTTTCCAAAGAAATCTACGAAGAATGCTTTCGATCCCCAGGATAACCGAAGATGGCAAAGTGAAGACACTAGCCTAAAAGGACTGAATAGCATGAAGCACTAACCTTATAAGCTAAAGTCTCCTAGCAAAAGAGAGAAACTTGTGGGATCAGGAGCGGGCTCGCACAATAATGCGGTCAATTAACTGAGTACAGTCAGCCCTGCTCAACCTCTTTGAGATGATCGGCACCCCAAGATAACAAATCGGGAGTTTACCTTCCTGAAAGCCAAAAGCCAAGAGGATTCTGTTGCTCAAAGCAAGATCATCTCCTAAAAGGAAAATGTTGCTCTTATTTTTGTTGGGGAGAAGACCATTCCATGAAGAGAAAATGTCGAGGCTTCTTTTAAGGATCACAGTCGACTTCCAATCCACTTGGCAAAAAAGGAACACATCGTCCGCAAAAAATAGATGAGTGAGCTTGGGAGACTTACATCTCCAAAAACATTTAAACTCCTTGGCCGAAGACCTTTGGTTCAAAATTCCTGAGAAGATTTCCATGATCAATGTAAATAGATAAGGTGACATTGGGTCGCCCTACCTAAGGCCTCTGCCTCCTGGGAAGAAACCATGGAGCTCCCCATTAATAGAGATAGAGAACCTAGGTGTGCGCACACAAGCCATAATCTGACGAATAATCCACAGAGGAAATCGAAAGGCAGTAAGAGTAAGCTCTAGGAAATCCCAAAATCCACGTATCGTAGGCCTTGCGAAAATCCACTTTGACCGCACATCTTGGGAGGTATGGGTCTAGGTGGAAACCTGCAAACAGCTCTTGAGCCAGTAAGATATTATCCCTTATTCTTCTTCCCTTAACGAACACATTCTAGGAAGGACTAACAAGATCCTGAAGCATAGGCGCAATTCTATTGGCCAAAATCTTAGTGATAAGCTTATAGACAGTATTGCGACAAGCAATTAGTCTAAAGTCATTCACTTCACATGCATTCAGCACCTTGGGAATTAGGGCTAGGATAGTCGCATTAACTTCCTTAAGAAGACAACCTGAGGAGAAGAAATCTTGCATAGCCTCTGTAACTAAGGATCCCACGATATCCCAGTTACTTTTAAAGAATTCTGCTGTAAAACCATCTAAACCGGGGGCTTTTCCCTTAGCAAGTGAGAACAAAGTCTTCTTAACTTCAAAATTAGAGACCGGCGAAGCTAAGGAACATACCTGGCTAATGGACAGCGGTTTTTTAATAAGAGAAGTAAGCTCTTGAAGATCAGGCTTAATTAAGTCAGCTCAAGGAGCAAGGAGATCCGAAAAAAAAGGATAGAAAAACTTGGGGCACCAAATTAGGATTCGAGACCATCGAACCTGCAGTGTCTTTGAAAGAGAGGATTCGGTTATTGAGATGTCTAGCTTTGACAGAATTGTGGAAGTATCTTGTGTTACGATCTCCTTCCTTCAGCCATTTGATTCTAGATTTTTGCTTATAGAACGATTCCTCTTGACCACGAAGGTCTATAAAAGCACGGCGTTGCCCTTTTTCAAGTTCAGCAAATGGAATATTTTCAGGATCCAACTGAAGGAGATGCTGAGTAGAACACAGGGCTTCCCTCGCTTCAAGAGTTCTTAGAGAAATATTCGAGAAAGCTTCCAGATTAAGAGCCTTGAGGCGAGACTTCAACAACTTCAGTTTAGAAACTAGCTTGAACATGGGAACACCCCAAACTTGACTATCCCCCGCTTGCAAAACCATAGAACGGAAGTCTGGGTGCACAGCCTAGTATTCAAAATACTTAAAAGGCTTCCTCCTTGGACGTGGATCAACAACCCTGACAACCATAGGAGTATGATCAGAAATTCCAGGATTGAGAAACGACGCCTCCGAATATGAAAAGTCCATTCTCCATTTAGAGTTGACGAGAACTCTATCAATTTTTCGCATCTTTCTAGCCGCACCCGCCGAAGTCAACCAGGTGAACCGAAGGCTAGAGTACCTGAGATCCTCAAGTTCCGTTTGGTCCAAATAGAGCTTGAATTCATCAAAACAAGGGATCCAAGCGTTAGAGCTACCAAAGCGGTCAAAAGGGTCCTTGATTGCATTGAAATCTCCCACTACTATCCAAGCAGAGTCTTGAAAAAGCTCATCATAATGGAGTAGATCAGACCAAAAAGGCCTCCGACGCACAAAAGAATGCTCTCCATAAATGGCAGAAACACAACAAGTAAAATTAGAAGATAACCCCTTCAAACACACATGGATGGCTTGGTCATTCGAAGAGATCAAGTCAAAACTGACAGCCGCTGGATCCCATCCAATTCAAACTTTACCGCACGGAGCAAAATCATAGTTCGCAATCCAGTTCCAGCCTCTCAGAAGATTGGAAGATATGGAACCAAACAAAGGCTCTGGAACTTTAGTTTCAAAAAGGCCTATAAGGCAAAGCTTATTCGCAATAGCAAACTTTATAATTTCTGCCCTTCTAACAGGGTTCATAATACCTCTAACGTTCGAAAACCCAAAAAACATAGATAGCAAAAGGAGGGAGCTACCTCCGCTTGGGGTACTTGCACCTAGCTCTAGACGCCTTCGAAGGAGAAGGTCCCAGCGGGTCAAGCGGCAAAAGGAGAAGCTGATCCTGGATCGAACCAGCCTTAGCAGGTTTCGAAAGAACCACTCGAAGGAGGGGGCCTAGATGTGTGACCACCATCTTCACTAGATGAAACTGGATTGCTAGTATCATCTTCCTGGTCTCCAGACGACATATCAAACTCTGGTGCTAAGTCAGAAGACTGAGAGGAGAGGTCAAAGCTAATTTTCACGAGGGGCTTAGCAGGGACTTTAGGAGGCTTTTGGCACTGAGCAACAAGCAAAGCTTCCTTCAGATTGAAAAGCCGCCCCTCCTCCGAGTGTGGTGTCAATGAAGTAGTAAGATCCTGAGGCTTATGCTTCTTCTTTTTGCCTTCGACCTGATTCCACCCAGAATCAGGCTGAGCAGAATCAATTTGGTGCGATGGAGGGGGCAAAATATCCTCAAGAATCGCAGCTTGCTGAGCAAGAGAAGAGAAGAGAAGCCACCAGAGAAACTCATGGTCTATCCTACGTCCATTGCCTTAGCTATATTCAGCTGAATAACTGTAGATTCCGAATGAGGAACCAAGATTGGCACAATTCCCCCCTGATCCTCAGTCGCATCCACCGAAGTATGAGCTAATGTGGCTTGCTGAGAAGTGTTTCCGCTCTGAGGGCCAAACTCCTCTGAAGAAGGACCAACATCAGCATGCTTTGTTCCAGGTCTACCAGGCCTATTAGCCATTGCACAATTGTGGCCAAAAATGCCACATCGGCACACAAAAGGTCGCCACTCAAACTCCCTATTTCACACTTCGTACCATTATAGGTTGTCTCAATCAATTTACAATCAGGTTGATCAGCAGTAATTTCAATGCAGACCCTAGCAAAGGTAAGGCTGTTCACCTGCTTTGTTCTCTTATCAACATAAAGGGGTTTGCTGAGTGCACTTGCAACTCTCCTAATGAAGTGGGCGGACCAGCACGAAAAAGGAATAGTCGATAGTCTGACCCAAACAGGGACCGCTCGGTGGGTCTCCCTTCTCAGCTCAAGACCAAGGGTGCATTGCTGCAGAACAAGAGGTATTCTAACAACTGTCATCCGACCACCTTCAAGCACACTTCGACGGAACTTCCTATTAGGAATGTGAAACATAAAGAGTTCTTTGCCATTTGACATGACGTTAGTAAGGTTCGGCCCCCACACTTTCTTCATGGCCTCTTGAACGACCTTAAAAGGCATTCGGCGACCAATGAAGTAGCCTATTAAGTATTTGAACATTTTGGGACCTGCAGCTTCCAGATCTTGATCAGTGATCTCAATCACCGGTCTATTGTTAACCATAGTCGGTGGAGTATACACCAGATCATAGCCTTAGGCCACGATTCTCGCCACCGCCACCCAAGACTTTCCCTAAGTATTCTTAGAAGTATCCCTACCTTGAGGCTTAGCTGAACGGGACTGTTCTCACTGGACATGTCACATCCCAACACTTGCGTGAGGAGCTCGCATTTCGTTCGAACTAGAAGGAATAGTGCTCGAATTCAGAATTTCTCCCATAAAAGCCATCAATGAAGGTTCCTTCGTCATAATAGGAAGCCCACAATGGGAACTTGTCCCCTCATCCCCATTTTGAGCCCTCACCGACTCCCGATCCATCTCAGATTACAAATCATAGCAACGAAATAGGTGGGCGGAACCTTAGCCATAGACGGCCATGCGAATCGAGCAGAGAGGACGTACCAGGAGCCGTTGCTGGGGGCTTAAAAGAGAGGTAGGAGGCGCCACTTCCCACCAAAAAATTGCTCCAACGAACGGTCAACGCGCCTGGAATCAGCAGCTCGAGATGCAGAAGAAACAGTAAACCAGTCGCCTAAGAAGAGAGCAATGTGAAACAGAACACGAGAGTAACCAAATGGCCAAAGCTCTATGTTTGCCTTAATTTTTTGTATGTGATTTCATAGGAAAAATATATTTGATTAAGTTGATGTACATTCTCACAACGCAGGTTTAGTTCAGCAAAAGATAGTAGACAAAATTACTTGAGATGTGCTTGTTGTGGGGACCTTTTTTTTTATTAATATTTTAATGGAAAGGAAGGCAAGGCAAGGCAAATAATTAAAGTAGCGACCTCTTTTTTGGCTGTCAAGTAGGAGTATATTATCAGTATAGGGACCTCTGTTTTTTGTTAATATCTTAAGGGAATTGAAGGTAAATAATTAAAGTGGCGATCTCTTTTTTGGCTGTCATGTAGAGGCATATTGTCAATGTGGAGACCTCTATTTAATAAAGTCCATGAGAGTGGGGGGACTCCCATGTGCAATTGTCTATTGTTATTTGTGGATGTGGTCCCAAAAACTAATTATTCTTTTTCTTGTTCTTGGTGCAGAAATGGCTTATGACAAGGATTATGTCGCTATCATAGTTTGCTACAGTGGGGAATTTGTAATTGGGGAGGACGAGTGGGAGTATGAGGGTGGAAATGAATGCACCATCTTTGTTGAGATAAAGAAGGCATCTTATATAGGATTTGTTAGGGATATAGTAACTTATTTGCCTTGTAAAGTTCAGAAGTTACTATAGTGTATTCTTGGGAAATATTTAAGAAATGGTTTGAGAAGCTTAGAAGATGATAACGGTGTTAGGGATGCTCTATACCATTATCTTCATGGTGAAGAGGTAAAAATATACAATGAAAGTGAGGACAAAGATGATGATGGAGAGAGCGCCCAAGTAGGACAAGAAGGAGATGGTATTTAAGGTAATACTAACGTTAGGGTTGAAGGAGGGCAAGATAGACATGATGGAGAGGAGAGGAGCGCGGATGCAGTTCACCAAAGTGATGATGACAAAGGTGATGTCACAATCACTAGATTAAATTGGGAAGTAACTGAATCAAGTGATGATGATGATGAAGGGTTGCCTGTTGCAAATTTCATAAGTGATAACGACGACGAGGAGCTTGTACGGTCAAGAAAAAAGCAAAGGGATTTTTTGACAAATAAGTTTGCAGCTTTGTAGGTAGCTGATGAAGTTCCAAACATGGCCAAAGGCTCTGTAGATGCTAGTGCTACTGGCGAGGAGACTAATTATGAAGAAAGTCTCGAGAATGTTACTTCCCAAGATGAGCTTGAAGAAGATGAAGGAGCTATGCATAGAAGAGAGAAGGAAAAGTAAGTTTTCTTCTTAGGATCCATCCATTGCCTCTTCTACTTTGTCAGTAGGTATGAAATTTCAAAATGCGAAACAATTTAGGGAAGCTCTACTGAAGAACTTCATTGCTGCACGAAGGAATATTGACTTCATTAGAAACACTAAGACCTTTGTAAGAGCTAGGTGTTCGCAGCAAAATTGTCCATGGAAGATTTATGGTGCATTTGTTAGGAGAAGTGGATCATTCCAGATTAAAGCCTACTAAAAGGAACATACTTGTTCCATTAATTTTGAAAATAAAATGATAACAAATGCATGGTTGTCCAAGCACTTCTTTGATTTGATTAAACTGATGCCTTAGACGAATAGTACTGGGTTCAAGAGGCTGGTGAAGGAGCAAGTTGGCATCAATATATCCATGAATCAATGCAAAAGATTGAAGCAAAATGTGAGAAAGATACTCATTAGTCAATACAGCAACAAATATGGACAGTTGTGGAATTATGCTTGGGAGTGTAGGCTGCAAAAGTCTTCTTCAAATAGAGTGTATGTAGAGGTCATGGAGAGACCACTTCCTGATATTGGAAGCAAGTTCGATAAGTTCTATGTTTGCTTCAATGCATGCAAACGAATATTTTCATTTGGTTGTAGACGGATTATAGGATTGGACAGGTGTTTTTTAAAGGGTTTGTGCAAGAGAGTTACTAGTCGCAATTGGAAGAGATGTAAATAACCAAATGTTTCCATTGGCTTGGGCTGTTGTGAAGGTAAGGAACAAGGACAATTGGTCCTGATTCCTAAAAAAATTGATGGTTGATTTGGAGATAACAAATGGGGTAGGGTGGGCGTTTATGAGTGACCAACAAAAGGTAATGTTTGCTTTTTGAAAGATTTGGTCAATTGTTTGCTTTTTGATATCAACAAGTCATTTACTTACATTTCTTATTTTGAATTATTACAGGGACTGGTTCTAACAATAGCTGAGTTGTTGCCTTATGCCGAACATCGAATGTGTGCGCGGCACATATATGCAAATTGGGCAAAGAACTATAAAGGGGACAAGCTGCAGTTGCAATTTTAGCAGCTAGTAAAGAGCACAAATATGGCTGACTTTAGGATAGGCAAAGAAGAACTACTTCAATTGACAAAGGAATGTTATGATGCATTATTCCAAACAGAACCAAAGTATTAGTGTAGGGCATTCTTCAGCGAGGAATTCAAGTGCGATTAAATCGATATCAACATTTGCAAAGCATTTAATGGGAGGATAATATATGCCAAATTCAAACCAATTATCTCAATGCTTGAATACATAATGGTTGTGGTCATGACGCGGTTGCACAAACAAAGGGATGAGGCTGTAAGGTGGACTAGGCAATGTAGTCTTAGAATTGCTAAGAAATTGGATGAGAACTTGGCTGCAAGTAGGTATTGTCATCCCATTTGGAATGGGGATAAAGGATATGAGATAATAAAGGGCTCTGATAAGTATGCTGTCTATTTAGGTATGAGGGAATGTTCATGTAGAGCATGACAAATAAGTGGAATTTCTTGTACACATGCCATATGTGTCATTTAATTGAATGGTCACAACACAGAAGACTACATTGATGACTGGTACAAGAAACCGAAATATCTTGCTTTATACCAATTCATATTGCAACCAATCAGGAGTAATAAGTTATGGGAACCAATAGATCACAAAGCACCTCAACCTTTGCCAATAAATAAGAGAATGGGAAGACCAAAGTGAAAACGAAGAATGATGGAGGGAGAGGTCTGATTGTCAATGTAGGATGAGTAGGACGGGTGTAAAGATGAAGTGCTCTTTTTGCTACATAGTAGGGCACAATACTAAAGGTTGTCAATCAAGGAAGCAGCATGAATAGTTGAGGCCAACCGAAGGGCCTAGTGAAGGGATAGTTGGAGAAGGACAAACAGAAAGGCAAAGTGAGTTGACTGTTCTTCAATCGACGATAATAAACCTAATAAGTCATGACAATTGTATTTATGTTGCTTTATGGTTTATAAAAAATATGTACATAGATATAATTGACATATATGTAATATTTTTGTCTTTGTCAGGTTACGAGAATGACACGTGAAGAATTGGTCGAAGCCCATGTTGTACCTAAAACTAAATGGCCTATTCAAACAAAGCAAGGTAGAAGGCAGCTAGCTCAAGGATTGGCCAAAGCAACTGGAGGGCTAGTTAAGTCGATTATTCTTTAGCAACAACGAGAAAAAATATCCCCTAAGTTCAATAATTTGTGTTTATTTTTCCTTTATGTTGTTATATGACCTGATGTTATATTTATGATGTCCTTTGCCTTTTTCTCAAATTCGAAGAAGGCAAGCTAAAACTCAGCTGCAAATAGATGGCCCAACTGAAGTGTCACCACAAGATCCATCACCAAGGTCACCACAAAGGCCACTAGAAGAGTCATCACAAGGGCCACCACAAAAGCCAACAGAAGATGTCATTGAAGCTGAAGAGCTAAATAGAAAAAATAAATCAAAAATAAATCAAAAATAAATCAAAAGCCAAATCAAAAGCCACCTACAAGAAGGCCATCTAGAAGATGCTTAGCTGAAGAATTGGCCGAAGAGACCCTTGCTGTCGTTGAACAGCCACAACAAGAGCCTAATAAATCACATGCGAGAAGAAGGGCTAACCAATCACAAGTACCTAAAACTGACATTCCCCTTCGAACAAGAGGAACTCTTAGAAAGAGACTAAAACAGTATGGTTATGGCTTTTATACAGATGAGCGTTCTTGAACAGTTATTCTTAATGTAAGTTTTATAGACCGTATTTAATTTAATTTATGGTGCAAACTTTTGTAAGTTTTATAAACTATATTTAATTTAATTTATGGTGCAATTTTTTGTTGATAATTGAGTTTTCTTTTTTAAGCTTGGGAGAAGTTTAGAGGTTCTTATCTCTCAAGGCCCAACTCAAGAATCAACGGTTGCACCAACAAAGAAGAAGACATTGGTTGCGCCAACAAGAAAGAATAGTAAGGAGAACCCAATTGTAGGTCCATCCGAATCAATTCAGCCTTCAATAGTTGCAGCTCCTTCTGAATCAATTCAGCCTAGTACAATTGCAACTCCATTAGAATCAACGCATCCCAAGACAATTGAAGAAGAAGTTACATCCAGTTAGAAAAAGTATAATGATTATGAATCAAGTGAAAGATACATCAAAAGGAGCACGAACAAGAGGCATTGTGCATATTGATTGATGAAATTGGATGGGATATGGTTTGTGGGGCTAAAGAGTCGGTTGTTTTAATGTGAATGTTTTTTTTTTAATAGTTTGTCATTGAGTTTGTGAGACTTCATTTCAATATCAATGGAACGATCTTGTTGCTTGTCATTTTTGCATTTTGCATTTTTTTATTTTTTATTTACTTTTACTTGCTGCTTCTTGTGGTGGATCTGTGGTGGTGATTAGGGTGCTTGTGTGGTTGGTGGTAGCGGCGGCTGGTGAAGCTTGATGGTGGTGGGTCCATTATGAGGGTTGGGTTGGGGCCTTTTGCCGCAACTAGTACTAGTGCAAAAGTTCAGTGTGCATAGCCTAACTTACATGAACCCCTTTTATAACAAACCCATGACCCACCACCAACAATGGCTGCTAATAGTGGGTCTATAGTGATGGCTATGTGCTAGTGTAGTAGCTGGATGCTGATGTTGCTAGTGGTGGTGGCCAGTGGTGACTGCCGATACCTATTGATGGTGGGTCTATTATAGAGGTTGGGTTGGGGGTTTGTGCTGCACTTGGTGCCAGAAGTAAGTGTGCAATATGCACATCTTGCACCAGATGGTGCTAGTGCAAGCTGATGTAAGGCACTAGCAACTTTTGCAGTAGTATACCACCAGCATAGTGGGGCCTAAAATGCTTGGTGTGGTTGGTGGTGATGGCTGGAGGCCGATGGTGGCTAGTGGAGGGTGGTGGTGGTCGCTAGTAATAGCTTATGGCTAGTGCAATTTATAGAGGAAACGTAAAATTGGCACTTAACTGATCACATCTTAAAAAACCTGGCACTTAAGTATTCACTTTTAATCACAAATGGCACTTAAGTGATCACTTTTAATAATAACTTGACACTTAAATAACTTTTTTTTTTTTATCAAGACTAGCACTTAAGTGATCACTAAATATAACTTGTAGCACTCGAGTAATCATTTGTGTATGTCCTAAGTATATGATGGTTTGTAACAAACCAAAGAAGCTGTTGATTTATATATACGAAAGTTCAACTTATGGCAACTCCATTCAATTCATTGCTACTGGTTTACATTCGGTTTAAGTAAATAAGTCACCACAACACATCGACCTAATATGCATTCCATCATCATCAATTTATATTCGAGAATAAGCAAAAACATAGTACAAACAACATCCCATTCATTCATTCATTCATTCATTCCCTTTCCTTGACTTCCCCATAAGCATAAGAAGTAACACATAATATATACGATAGCCCAAAAAATAAGCCACAACAATCTTGTAGACAACACAAAACTTCTTCTTATCTTCCAAAAAAGTAAGTTACATTTCATTCAAAACAAGTACATTTCTCCACTTATTTACAACTATGGCAATTGGAGAAACTTTTTCTCATCTTCTAGTACTTTATATTTCATCATAAAGTAGGATAAACAAAATAACAGCAACACAATAAACGCTTGGTAACACTTTCGTTCAATATTCATCTTTGAAACTTTATTCTTTAAATGGTTAGCAAAAGATGCTTGATCTTGCATTGAGTCAATATCGTCCAAGTCGTCCACAGGCATAGATGGAGGTTGATGACATCCATCAAATAAGTCCAATATCACCTCTGTGGCTTGGTGAGAGAATTTCGCATTGACCAATTCGAAATATTTGCACTTCGTCCATTCTCTGTATCAGGCACGTCCATAGAATCTTCTCCCAGGATTCATTCAAGTCCACGATGTTCTTCTTGGACTTGGTAACCCACAAAAATAAAAACGCACACCTTCTCCTTCGCTTCAGTGAGAGAAATTTAAGCCATTGCTGAAAGTCCTGCTCTCCATTCCCAATATTCTACTGTAGAATTTGGGGCAAATCGAATTAGGGTTCAGGATTAGGGCTCTAGCGCTTCAATGGAATTTTGCCCGATTTAGGGTTTTAGATTTAGGGCAATTTAGGAGATGATGTCGTTTTGGCTGATTTAAGAGCTCTATTTTGACCAACTATAGAAACAACGTCGTTTTGAATGAATTAGAGCTGAGTCAGCACTCCGGCGAGCCACCTTGGCGAGTCATATTCATATTTAATTGCCACATATGATTTCCGACCAGCTTTGCTGGAGGTGGCGCTCAGGTGTCCCACTTTTCTTAAAATGTGGCACTTAAGTGCCACTTTCGTAACTTTTGACATGACACTTAAGTGTCCCTTTAGGGATAAGTACACTAATGGTGCAATAAGTTGTGTATGGCGCTCACTTTGGTGCCAAAAGTTTCCACCGGATCACTTAAGTGCCAAAAAATTTGAAAATCGCTCACTTTGATGCCAACTCCAATCTGATTGGCCGGAAATCCGATGTGACATCCTGAAATTTGACCCCGTTTCGATAAAGTGAAATTGGCATTTCGTCAAAGTTCTTAGGGTCCTTTTTCTCTGAGCTGATCACTCATGAGTTAACTAACCTATTGGGTGAAGCCGTTAAGGGACATATCTGCAGTAAATCCCTAAATGCTACTCAATTTGTTGGATTGGACTAAAATCACGTCGATCGATTTTCAACCACGAAATTGAACTTGATTTCGGGAATCGAATTTTAAGCGCGTAATAATTCTTATTTTTAGGATATTGTCTCATAGTTCGTCAATTTATTGACGAGTCCGAAATTTCAATAAGGAAATTATCGGAGGAAGAATTGAAGACCAAAAGAAAGTAGAAAGGGAAAGAGAAAAGAAAAATATGAATAATGTTATTATTTAATTTCTTTTCTCTCTCTTCCTTTTCTCTTCTTTTTCTCTCTCTCCTTCCCTCTTTTCCCTCGTGCGATTTCCCCTCCCCCACCGAACACCCCATGCCAATTTCAAATCGGTTTCCTCTTCTTTCTTTTTCACTTTGACTAGTCAAAAAAGTTTCTCATTCTTATCTCTCCTCTCTCCTTCTCTCTCCTCTCTCCTTCTCTCTTGACACTCTCTCCCCCTCGTGACCCAACCCCCCTTTTCTTCTTCTCTTTCGTGCAAACCAGAAGTTGAAGAAGAACAGGAGCAACAGCCACCGGCGTTGAAGACTAGTAGCTCGCCATCAACGGCCGTCCCGCCGCCGCACCACACGCCTGCAACGCCCGCCCGCGCACGCCGCACGTCCGCCGTTCGCCGCCCGTGCACCGCCCGTGCTTGCCGTCCCTGCTGCGCAACCCAGCCTACGTTCGGCCTCGTTCACCACCGAGAGCAGCTGAGCAGGCCGCCGAAGCCGCCTTCTGGCCTCACTGGAGCTCCGCCCGCTCTCCCGACCTCTTGCCGCCCCCAACCCTCTCTCTTTCTCTCTCTATTTTGCAACTGATCTAGCAAACCCGCGATTGGGTTTCCAGCCGGTTCGTGAGCTTCCATGCGTCACCCCCGTCGAATTGATCCGATTTGCGCGTGATTTGGTGAGTAATCTCACTAATCCCGGATTAGTTGGCTAATTATGCTTAAGGTTGCTTTAGTTTTAATTAATTATGTTTAGGTTGTTAGATTAGAATAAATTAGCAATTATTAGTCAATTGTGATGCGACTTAGATAAATTGATTGCGCAATTAGCAAGTAGACGTGGTCTACTATTTATTGGAAGTATCTCGAAAATTTTCTGACCCCTAATCAGGCTTCAATTAGGCAATTCGGGCCTAAGTGGGATTCATCCCAGCACTTAATGCAGATGATTTATAGGATATACACACACTTCGGTGTACCCACTTTGTGACAAAACAAAATCTCCCATTTTCGAAATCAAACTTAGATTGGCGGTTAATTTCACTCCGACACGCTTTTAGTGTGACATAGGCTACTATGTATTTTTCGGAGCTTTTTAGGACAAATGACCCATGGTCGATTTTCTTCGAACCACGATGAACCCACTCGACGCATTGGCGACTCTCGAGGGTCGTGAAAATCTAGATGATTCAAATACGGATACAGGGTACCAAAACAACAGTAAAGTCAAATTAGTATCAGTCGACGAGAGTTTTCCAATTTAGTGGAGTCACCCACGATCGGTCATTCATCTCAGTTGAATCGACCTATCTCTGATCTTAATTCGATTTTTAACTGTGCCATAATTATCTCTAAAGATGAGCACGGTCGAAAAGTCGATTCCTAGTCGAATTCTCAAGTCTATTTGCCTTAAAATCCTTAATAACTCACCCAACTAGTCTAGTTATCTCGTAAGTGGCCAACTCAGAGAAAAACACTGTAATCGCATCAATGAAATGCCCAATTTAACCAATCGAAATCAGAGTCTGAAAATCAGGATATCACACACTCAAAACAAGGTCTATTCATACTGTCTGGACAACGCTGAAATTACTATGATTAGCTTCCCATAAGATATCTTCTTTAATCTGTACATCATCAATTACACACAATCATCCTCAAAACCTTAGCGTTCTATCTTCAGAAATCTGAAAATCAACCTCTCTCTCATTTGCATACTCTTATAAAGTCTCCTGAATTTCTGAATCTGTCCGCTGAAGCATTTTGATTCTGATATGAACTTTCGGCTCAATTCTGGGGGTAGTCATAAGATTCAAAAGGTGGCCTACCTTAGATTTGAAAACCGAATTTTGAACTTTCTCAAATAAGATCCAACCCTTGAGTATCCACTGTGCAACTAAGGACTCTCGACTTAGTGCATCTGTGACTTTGCTCACCTTTCCAGAGTGATACAAAATATCATAGTCATAATCCTTAAGGAGTTCCATCCAGCGATGATGTCTCATATTCAACTCCTTTTGAGAGAATACATACTTGAGACTTTGATAGCCAAAGAAGATATGGAATATTTCTCTATACTGATAGTGCATCTAAATTTCCAGAATGAACATAACTATTGTAAAATCTACAACGTGCATCAGGTAATTCAACTCACAAGATCTCAACTGACGGGACGCATATGCAATAACCCTATCATGCTGCATCAACAAGCAACCCAATCCTTTAAATAACGTATCACTGTAGATCTCATAACTTCCAGGACCAGATGGAATAGTCAGCACAGGTGCGGTAGTCAGCTTCTACTTAAGCTCTTAAACACTACTCTCGCACTTATCTGACCACAAAAACTTTTCTTCCTTCTTCAACAGTCGAATCAACTGCAACGCTGACGCGGAAAAACCTTCCATAAGACTTCTGTAATATCCTGCTAATCCCCAGAAACTTCTAATCTCTGTCACTGTAGTCAATCTCGGCCAAGCGCTTCCGCTTCAATCTTGGACGGGGTCTACGGAGATTTCTTCGCCTAAAATCACGTGACCTAGGAACGCAATACGAGTCATCCAAAACTCACATCTGCTAAGCTTATCGTAAAATCCAAAAGTACTCAAAGTCTGAAGTACCATTCATAAATGTCTCTCGTGCTCCTCAGCACTCTTTGAACACACTGGGATAACTTCAATGAACACGATCACAACTGATTCAAGTACCCTTAAACATTCTATGCATTAGACCCAAATAAATAGCCGTGGTGTCCATCAAACCACATGGTATTACAGTGAACCCATAACTGCTGTATCAAGTGCGAGATGCTAACTTCAGTATGTCTTTCTTCCTGATCCTCAACTAATGATATCCTGACCTCAAGTCGATCTTGAATAATATCGATGTACAACCATAGCAAACCACATTTCTCCTTCATGAACAAAACTGGTGCTCCCCAAGGTTATGCACTAGAAAGTAGGAATCCCCTATCCCACACTTCCTGCATCTACAACTTCAATTCTTTTAACTTGGGTAACACCATCCGGTAAGGAGCCTTAGGGACTGGCTCTGTTCCGGGTGCTAATTCAATCACGAACTCTATTTCTCTTTCTGACAACAAAGTTGGCAATTCTCTAGAAAATACCTTAGAAAACTCCTCTACCACGATTATGATCTCCATATCCAACCCCTCATCTGACGCATCCACTTTAGTTACCATGTAGATTCAGTAACCAACAACCATAACCAGGTCATCTTCAATTACAAATAACAAGGATTGAAGTTCCCCTCAACTTTTAGCGATTCAAAACTTTCGCACGCTAACTGAACAAACTGATTTACATCACTAACATGATTCAAAACAACAGAAAGCTCATTGAACCAAACCTTTTTTATAAATGACTTCCAAGTTATACTTAAGCAAACCCCCTTCAAGTACAACTATAGTCAGAGATTCACATTTCTATTACCTTATTATCACAACGAAAACCCTACAACCTTCACTGAAAATTCTCCTGTACTACTCTGATAAAAACATCTCAAAAACATTCTTCTTCTGATTGATGCATGGTCGATCCCTTCATGCTCCTCTAGCCATCCTAGTGGCATCCTATGTGCAATAATGGTACTTACGCTCTCATGGACTTACGCAGACAGTTACTAACCTAACGGCTGTGCTGGCCACATTCAAATCATGCTCCCTTCTTACTCTGACACCAGGCTGACTCATGCCTCCTTTCCACTGACTCGGCACACAATTAGGGAGTCATCTACCTCCCATCAAGGAATATCATGCACCCTTATTTGCACTGGGGTCTGTTTCAAGTGCCCCATTAAATGTCACGAAGCATGCTTCTTCTGATTTGTCTTATCCACGACGATGACAGAATTAGCTGCGATTCCATCTATCTATAGAGATAACCTCTGATCAAATGGCCTTATTGGCGACACTTGTAACAAGTCCCTTCCCTCTTACAACACGGGACAGATCCATGTCCTTTCATACAGACACGACACACATCGATCAAGATAAGTACTGACTTTTCAACTCTACTCTTCCGGTTGGGTGAAATAGGGCACCTTTCTCCTGGCATCGGCCTTTCTCCCAAATCGATTTCCATCTCTGTCTAAACTGAACCTTGACTCAGATACAGTGGCTTGATCCTCGATCACAACTCCAAATTAGGCCTCAACAGGCGCAACAACAATAGCGGTAGAAACAATGGCAACAGCGGCGGCTCGGTCCTGAGCTTACTGACTCAAAATGCTCCAAGGAACACTAGCACCTAAATGATCCCGACGAACCTAGGATCATTCGGTGCTGCTACACTCTCAGTACCATCTGACAGCGGTACTCTTACACTCGCGCTGGTCTAAGCTTGCGCTCTACCTCGGGTACCAACTCTTGTCAACGTCCTACCCCGAAGTACAGGTCCTATCGACCTCCTCCAAGGAGTTCTCCACTCCTGGTCACTCATGCTACAGACTCTATATAGACGTCTGTTTTCCAATTCCAACACCAGGTTAGAATCTGAGTGACCCCACAAACATACTACCAATCAACTATCAACCACATGCATCAGCATATTAAAAGCCTTTCCTACTAACTATCCCATGACTCATCGCACCTTATCACTCTATACACAAACCATGCTCTGATACCACTTAAACGGGGATGTCACGCCCCGAACCCCGAGCGCGCGCACATCCCACTGCGGTCGATCAAATATGCGACCTTCCAGGATACGTCGCTGACCCATTCATTTTATTACGCATGCAAAAGTGAAACAAATTCCCAGACAACATTTAACTTGTGATAGAAAAGCAGGCAATCAATCACAATACGAAAGGCTCATTTACAAACACATAGGTTTAAATACAACCCTGGACTGTCTACAAAGTAGACCGGCTTGACAAAAGGGGAACTATCATAAAACCAACTAGTAGGACACGTTCACCGATACTTCAGTCTCCACTTTTTCAGACTTAGGGCTTCGGGTCCTCCACGATCGCCATCTAGGGACCTGAAATTTTAATCCCACAACCGGGATGAGACGATGTCTCAGCAAGTTCAACCCCCTAAACCCCTATTAGAAAGAAAATACACCCCGGGTGGCCTAGCCACATCACACAGAAGACTTACCTCATCTCAGTTCCTTCCTGCAGGTTAGCGCAATTCAAATCACTCAATTACAGATAGCAAGAGGAACTTAAACAACCGGAACGCATTCTTTTTCATATAACCAACAACCGCCAAAGTCCTGATTATAAGACTAAATCGATATGACACGTCCCATTCCATGCCACACAATTCCGTCCCATAATCCGACACATCAATAACACTCAACATGCAATCCAATTGTTATTCACTACCACACAAGGGCATAGCCTACTCGCTGTTCGGCTATCTACTGGCATATAGCCAGGCATCGCCTCCCCCTATGGAGCGCGGCTTCGTCAGTACATCGACGGCATTCCCGAAGGAGCTTGGGCCTAGAATCTACTGCGACCCGCAACCACCGCGTGGGCATCCTATATAGGGGCAAGTTTGGCTCAACAGCCCAGGACGATTCCTCTTAGATATCACACAACCAAAACATACTCGGCCCTTGGACACTTTATATTTCAATTAATACTTCCACTTAAAATAGTGATCTAAAGCCATTTTTCTTTATATTAAAAATATTCTAGAAATTATTCACGTGTGTGGGGACACGCTAATTTTGAATCAAAAAGCCAATATCTCACTTTTTCAAACCCCACTATTTAATATAATCATTAAAATCCAATTTTTGCATCATAACCCGACACTTGGATTTTTATGAACAAAATCCCTATTTACCACAATCAACACTCAATTTGTCACAATCAATCATCAAATTCAAATTCTAAATACAAAGCAGCGATCAAGCACGAAATTTTGAGAGAATAAGGTCCGAGCGAAATTTTCGGAATTTAATAAATAATTAAATTTATTCCGAAAATTAATTAAATAATAATATCCATATTTTTCGCAATCCACACTCAATTTATAATATCCAATCATCAATTTCGAAATCCGAATACACAGCAACGATCAAGACGAAATTACGAGCAACCAGGTCAAAAATAATTTTTATGTTTTTTTTAATAATAATATTTTAATAATTTCGGAATATAATATAATATTATAAATTCCAGAATTCGAAATCATTAAATAATTCAAAAAGAAAACCCTATTACGTCACATCAAGGCTTTATATTAAAATAAACATACTTAACTTTAAACTAAACACACTTTAACTTAATTAAACATCATAATCTAATCATCAACCAAATAAACTAATCTAACCACATAAACTTACTTAACTTAGGCTAAGCACACTTAGGGCATCATTAACCGTCTAATCGAGATTTAGTGAGTTAAACTCACCGGATTAGCGAGCCGAGTGGACCAAAACGACGGGGACGATGCGAGGATCGACTTTCCTCAAAGCGGGCCGAGCATCCGGGCTTGGGAAGGTGGCCAAAACGGGCCAAAAAGGGGCTGCAATACCCATTTTCTGTCTTCTCGAATCGCTGCTGGAAGGGGTGGAGATGGGGCGGTTCCGACGGTGGTTCCGACACGGAAATGGCGGAGAGAGACGGCGGGTAGCTTAGGCGGCGACCGGTGGTGGCTCACGGCGGCAACGGCAACGGAGGGCAACGACGGCATAGGCTAACGCGAGCTGGGCAAAGCGGACGTGGGGGCTTCGTGCGGACGCACGGCGACGGCGATGATCGCGACGGCTCCCGCGGCGACGAGCGAAGCTGCCGGCGGTCGGACGGGCGGACGAAGCGGGGCGTCGAGCTGCTGGTGGCGTCCGAGGAAGAAGAAGAAAATGTCCATGGAGGAATCGCACGGGAGAGAGGATGAAGAGAGGGAGGAGAGAGAAGAAGGGGGCTTTTTCTTTTCCCTTTTCTTTTTCTCTTTTTCCCTCATCCAAATCAAGGTGGCCCACCATGACCTAGGATGACCTCACAATCCACTCACCCAATCCTCCACAACATCTTCCAATGGGTCCATTTTATTTTTCCACCGGGGCATGAAATTTTGTACAATCAATTCTCCAATTCCACTTGATTCCCTTCCAATTGAATCAAATTGAAGTCCATAAAATTAATCCAATGTCACCACACTTCAATTAACATCTTCACTTGTCCATAGAACCAACTTAAGACCTAATAGCAATACCAAAGGCGGGCCTACTAATTCCTCGGGTCAAATTAACCATTTTCTAATTTAATTGTTGAAAAACTCGGCTTGCATGAAAAATCTTCCGAAGATTAGTC
The DNA here is from genome assembly GCA_017140615.1 of Eucalyptus cladocalyx. NCBI lineage: Eukaryota > Viridiplantae > Streptophyta > Magnoliopsida > Myrtales > Myrtaceae > Eucalyptus > Eucalyptus cladocalyx. Next base: position 19,021,196 of record CM029524.1, on the reverse strand, counting down.
AATATTCCTAAAATGATTTGTGACACACCCAGACTTCCAATTTCTGAAATTCGATCTCAATTCCACAGTTAATTTCACTGTGGCACGATACTAGCGCGGCCCAACCTACCGGGTAGCCTTTAGAAATTTTCATGCATTTGACCTGTGGTTAATCATCTCAAGCCACAATGTACATCTTTGAAACATTGGCGACTTTCGGTTGTCGGGGTAATCTCAAGGTTTCAAATACAAACACAGGGTACCTAATCGATAGAAAAGTCGGTCTAGTGTCGATCGACATGAATTGTGCGATATGGTGAAATCACCCACACCTGATCACATGTCTCAGTCGAGTCGACCTATCTCCGATCTCTAATCAATTTTTAATTGTGCTGTAATGACCCTTGCAGATTAGCTCGATCGAAAGATCGCTTCCTGGCCAAATTCTCGAGTCGAATGCATTAGAAACTCTTAACGGCTTCACCCGATAGATTAGTTTTCACATGAGTGGCCGACTCAAGGAAAAGAACTATATGCGTGCTAACAAAATGCCCGTCTCAAATTATTGAAAATAGAATTGGAAAATCGGGATGTCACAAATATGATCTGGATGGATTAAGATTCTATCTTCTTTTGAGATCTCTAATTTGATGTGAATAGAAATAGTATAAAAAGTTGTGAAGTACTCTGGTTTGTGTTTTGTATAAAAGGTTTGGTTATAAGTTTCAATATGATAAATATAACCCTGCTTTTCTATCACATTGTTTTATTGTCTGGGGATTTATAATTGCTTCCGCATGTGCTTAATAAAAGAAAGGGTCGGCGATATATAGTCCTAGGATATCGCATATTAAAATCGACCAAGAGAAGGATGTGTGCATGCCCTAGGATCGGGGCGTGACATCCAGTTTAAGTGGTATCAGAGCGAAGTTCAAGATTGGAGTGATAAGGAGCGTTGACCATGGGATAGTTAGTAGGAAAGGCCTTTAAATTCATAATTGGTGCATGTCTATGTTATCTAGATGCTAGAATTGATTGTCGTGTGAAGATCACTCACCTTCTAATCCAGTGTGGGTTTAGAAGACGGGTTGCAGTGTAAAGACTGAACCATGAGCGAGCAGGAGCTGAGAACTCCTAGTAAGAGGACAATGTCCTCTGTGACTCGGGATAAAGCACTGACAAAGGTCGGTACTCGAGGTGGTTGTGGTAGAGCGTCGGCTTTGGCCAGCTCGAGTGTAAGAGTACCATTGTAGGTTGGTACTATTGTAGTAGCGTCGAATGATCCTAAGTTCGATAGGATCGTTTTGATGCTAGTGTTCATTGGGAACTAGATGAGTTAGAAGGCTCAGGATCGGACTGCCGTCAGTGTTGTAACCGCCTTTGTCGCCTCACCTACTAAGATCCAGAGTGGAGATGTGATCCGAGAGTGAGTCATTGCATTCAAGCTGAGGTATAAATCTAGTTCATGCAAAAATGGAAATCGGTTAGAGAAAAGACTGAGGTCGAAAGAAACGTATTCTATTCCACTCACGAGGAAGGGTGGAATAGTCAAGTCAGCATCAAGTCTAATAGATCAGGTTGTTCCGGATGTGATAATGGAGATCGATCTTATGTCCTTCCTAGGATGCGAAATTGTTTGGAGTATAGCCAACAGGGATATCTGGTCTGGAGTGATCTTAGCAGACTGATACGACAACCAGAAAAAGTGTGTGCTGACATTTGGCAGGAGATAGAAGACTCACCAGTTAAGTGTTGAAATTGTGGAAGGAAGTATGGATAAATCCAGTGTCTGAGTATGACTAGAACATGTTGTGATGATGGCCTGCATGGCCATCAGGTGAAGGACTGTCAGTGGAAGTCGAAGGTAGCATAGACATCGCTACTGTGGCCAGAACGCCACTAGGATGGCGAAAGGAATGAGAGTAGAATTGTCCTTGTACTGATTAGAGAAAGAATGTATTGGAGGTGATTTTATCAGAGTAACGTAGCAGAGTTTTGTGCTGAGTTGGTAGAACTTAAATTGTTGACGTAAAAGTGAAAGAGAGGGGAATCACTAGCAATAGTTGCGCTTGACTAGTTGCTGAGGTGTGAATTTGATGCCACATGAATAGTGTGGGCTTATGAAGCATCTTGTGATAATGAATCATGCTCATGGAGTAATCCAGTTTAGTCCATTAGCATGTGAAAGTGTCGAGGTTATTGGGAGTCGAAAAGAACCTTCTATTTCATTAATCTCGTTGGCTGAAGGCAACCTGTTTGTTAGATAGAGGTTGCCAAAGTTGCTTGGCGATTGTCTTGGGTAGGACAGATTGGAGAACTAGAGATGGAGGACATCTCAGTGGTCTAAGGATTTCTAGATGTGTTGTCACAAGAACTATCAGACTGTCGTCAGAGAACGAGATAGAAAGTGCGATCGAGCTAGCACCAAGATAGAGCTACTCTCGAAGGCTTCTTACCAGCTGTTGTTGTCTGAACTAATAGAATTGAAGATGCAGATGTGAAGATTGATGAATAAGGTATTCGTGCATATCAGTGCATCACTTTGGGGAAATATCAGTTTTGTTTGTGAGAAGAAGAAAGATGGTTCGTCGCGAGTGTGCATCAACCATCGTCAACTCAATTAGGTGAAAATCAAGGATAAGTGTTCTTTGCCAAAGATCAATGAATGGTGTGACTAGTTATAAAGAGTATTGATGTTTTAAAGGTCGACTTGAGATTATGAAATCGTCAGTTACGAACCAGGAAGGAGGTTATACGAAAGACAGTTATTCGTACTTGATATGGTCTTTACGAGAGTATTGTAAGATCGTTTGGCCTAGTGAACACTCCAGTTGTTGTCATGGATTTGACAAATAGAATGTTTAAGGAATATCTGGATCAGTTTATGATCGTGTTCATTGATGATATCTTGGTCTATTCGAGAAGTGATGAAGAGCATGAGAATCATCTGAGAGTAGTACTTCGGACCTTAAGAACTCATCAGCTGTATGCTAAGTTTAGCAAATGCGAGTTTTGGTTAACTCGTGTTGCATTCTTAAGTCATGTGATTTCCAGAGAAGGAATCTCCATCAGACCCGAGCAAGATAGAAGCCGTGATCAAGTGGCCGAGACCAACAACAGTGGCAGAGATCAGAAGTTTTCTGGGGTTAGCAAGTTATTACAGATGATTTGTGGAAGGGTTCTCATCGATAACATCGCTTTTGACAAAGCTCTTGAAGAAAGAAGAGAAATTTGTATGGACAGATAAGTGCGAGCGTAGTTTCCAAGAGTTGAAGGAAAAGCTGACTACCGCACCTATGCTAACGATTCCATCTGGTCCTGGAGGATTCGAGATCTATAGTGATGCGTTATTTAGGGGATTGGGTTGCGTGCTAATGTAACATGGCAGAGTTGTTGCATACGCTTCCCGGCAATTGAGACCTCATGAATTGAATTATCCGACACATGACTTAGAACTTGCAGCCATCATATTTGCGTTGAAGATTTGGAGGCACTACTTGTGCGAAGAAAAGTTTCAAATTTTCACGGACCATCAGAATCTCAAGTATTTGTTCTCTCAGAAGGAGTTGAACATGAGACAGCGCCGATGGATGGAATTACTGAAAGATTACGACTGTGATATTCTATATCACCCGGGAAAGGCGAACAAGGTCACCGATGCATTGAGTCGGAAGTCTTCAGTGGCACAGATCTTGGTTAAAGAGTGGAACTTAATCGAGAGAGCTCGAGATTCGGAATTCAAATTTGAGGTAGGCCACCTTTCAAGTTTCATGACCACCCTTAGAATTGAGCCGGATGTTCAGGTTAGAATCAAGCAACTTCAACCAATAGATCCAGATGTACAGAGAATTCTTCAAGAGGATACCGATAAAAGAAATGCTGATTTTCAAGTTTCTGATGATGGGGTACTGAGACTTCGTGGACGTTTGGTTGTACCTGACGATGTAGAGCTTAGAAAAGAAATTTTATCTAAAGCACATCGTAGCAATTACAGCGTTCATCCTGGAAAAACTCAGATGTATCAGAATTTGCGTCAACACTATTGGTGGTCAGGTATGAAGGCAGACATCGCCAAGCATGTGGCCAAGTGTTTGACTTGTCAGCAAGTAAAAACCCAACATTGCAAGTTGGGAGGATTTTTGCAACCTCTCGCGATCCCAGAGTGGAAATGGGAGCATATCACGATGGACTTCGTGACTGGGCTACCAAGGAGTCATAGGGGAAATGATTCGATTTAGGTAGTAGTCGACAGGCTGAAAAAGTCGGCTCACTTCATTGCAGTTCGAAATGACCTGAGTCTAGATAGACACGCAAACTTGTATGTGCGTCAGGTGGTTCATATGCATGGAGTGCCGGTTACGATAACATCTGATAGAGACCCGAGGTTTACTGCTGCTTTTTGGAAGAGCTTACAGAGTGCTTTAGGTACAAAGCTTCAGTACAGTACGGCGTATCATCCTCAGACGGATGGCCGGTCGAAAAGGGCGATTCAGACTCTTGAAGATATGCTAAGAGCTTGTGTAATAGACTTCAAAGGAAGTTGGGAGGATCAGCTTCATCTGGTGGAATTCGCCTACAACAACAGTTATCAACAGAGCATTAAGATGGCTCAATTTGAAGCGTTGTATGGCAGAGCATGCAGAACTCCAGTATGTTGGGATGAAGTCAGAGAAAGGAAGATAACAGGCCCAGAGTTGGTTCAGCAATCAGTAGATGCCGTGGCAGTGATCAGAGACAGATTAAAGACAGTGCAAAGTAGACAGAAAAGTTATATAGATAAGTGTCAAAAGTCTTTGGAATTCCAAGTTGGTGATCACGTTTTTTTGAAAGTGTCACCAATGAGGGGAACTTCGTGCTTTGGTAAGAAAGGTAAACTGAGTCCGAGGTACGTAGGTTCGTTTGAGATTCTTGAAAGAATCGGAAACCTAGCGTATCGTCTTGCGTTGCCGCCAAGATTGGCGCAAGTGCATGACGTCTTTCACATGTCGATGTTAAGGAAGTACGAGCCTGACCCGAATCACGTGCTCAATTTTGAGGAATTGGACGTGGATGACCGTATGTCATACGTTGAAAGCCCAGTTCAGATTGTCGATTGTAAAGAGCAAGTTCTATGTACAAAGACCATCTCGTTGGTCAAAATGGTCTAGCAACACCATGGCATTGAAGGAGCGACTTGGGAGACTGAAGAATCGATGGGACAATTGTACCCTCGCCTTTTTTATCAAAGTTTAATGGTTTAAATTTCGAGGACGAAATTTTTATAATAGGGAAGAGTTGTGACATCCTGAAATTCGACCCGTTTCGATAAAGTGAAATGGGCATTTCGTCAACGTGCTTAAGGTTCTTTTTCTACGAGCTGATCACTCACGAGTTAACTAACCTATTTGGTGAAGCCGTTAATAGACGTATCTGCAGTAAAATCCCTAAAAGTTACTCAATTTGTTGCATTGGATTAAAATCACGTTTGATCGATTTTTAACCACGAAATTGAATTCGATTTCAGGAATCGAATTTTAAGCACATCATAATTCTTATTTTTAGGATATTGTCTCATCGTTCGTCAATTTATTGACGAGTCCGAAATTTCAATAAAGAAATTATCGGATGAAGAATTGAAGACCAAAAGAAAATAGAAAGGGAAAGAGAAAAGAAAAATATGAATAATGTTATTATTTAATTTCTTTTCTCTCTCTCCCTTTTCTCTTCTTTTTTCTCTCTCTCTCTCTCCTTCCCTCTTTTCCCTCGTGCGATTTCCCCTCCCCCACCGAACACCCCATGCCAATTTCAAATTGGTTTCCTCTTCTTTCTTTTTCACTTTGACTAATCAAAAAAGTTTCTCATTCTTATCTCTCCTCTCTCCTTCTCTCTCGACACTCTCTCTCCCTCGTGACCTAACCCCCATTTTCTTCTTCTCTTTCGTGCGAACCAGAAGTTGAAGAAGAACAGGAGCAACAACCACCGGCGTTGAAGACCAGCAGCTCGCCGTCACCGCCCGTCTCGCCGCCGCACCACACGCCGCGACGCCCACCCGCGCACGCCGCATGTCCGCCGTTCGCCGCCCGTGCACCACCTGCACTTGCCGTCCTTGCCGCGCAACCCAGCCTCTATTCGGCCTCTATTCAGCCACCAAGAGCAACTGAGCAAGCCGCCGGAGCCGCCGTCCGCCCTCACTGGAGCTCCGCCCGCTCTCCCGACCTCTTGCTGCCCCCAACCCTCTCTTTCTCTTTGTTTTGCAACTGATCCAGCAAACCCGTGAGTGGGTTTCCAGCCAATTCGTGAGTTGTTTTGGGCCGTTTCCAAGCCCCGAACCCGAGCTGTGCTTTGGAGTTTGTTGTTCCGCGCGTCACCCCTGTCGGATTGATCTGACTTGCACGCGATTTGCTGAGTAATCTCACTAATCCCGAATTAGTTGGCTAATTATGCTTAAGGTTGGTTTAGTTTTAATTAATTATTTTTAGGTTGTTAGATTAGAATAAATTAGCAATTATTAGTCAATTGTGATGCGATTTAGATAAATTGATTGTGCAATTAGCAAGTAGACGTGGTCTACTATTTATTGGAAGTATCTCGAAAATTTTCCGACCCATAATCGAGCTTCAATTTGGCAATGCGGGCCTAAGTTAGATTTTTGGCATTTAAATATTATTTTTCGGAATTAAATTAATTATTTATTTATTTATGAAAATTCAACTGGGATGGCGAGGGACCGGAATATTATGCTGATGACTGTGGTGAAGTCCGTTTATTTAATTGGGCCTTATTTTGAGCTAAACAGAATTTTTAATATTTAATAATTCATTTTCGAAATTGATTAATTAATTAATTATTTTTCGAAAATTAAGATTGAGATGGCCGACAATCGAAATCTCGTGCTGATTGTCGTGGCGGTCCATTTATTTATTTGAGCTTTGAATTGTGTCAAATTGAATTGAATGTGGAATTTAGGATATATTCCTAAATGGTTGTGGTTAATTATTTTGTTGAGAAATCGTTGAGTATTGATTGAATATCAAAAGTGGTCGAGTGGGACCGTAAAACCATTGAATATTGAAAGTGGTCGAGTAGGATCGTAAAGCCATTGAATATTGAAAGTGGTCGAGTGTGACCGTAAAGCCATTGAGTATCGAAAGTAGTCGAGTGAGACCGTAAAGCCATTGAGTATCGAAAGTGGTCGAGTGGGACCGTAAAGCCATTAATATTGAAAGTGGTCGAGTGGGACCGTAAAGCCATTGAGTATCGAAAGTAGTCGAGTGGGACCCTAAAGCCATTGAGAATCGAAAGTGGTCGAGTGGCACCGTAAAGCCATTGAAATATCGAAAGTGGTCGAGTGGGACCGTAAAGCCATTGAATATCGAAAGTGGTCGAGTGGGACCATAAAGCCATTGAATATTGAATGTTGTCGAGTGGGACTGTGTCTTCCACCTTTGCTCAAGATGTGATCTAAGGATCGTGATTCGTAATTGGGGATTGAGATGGAATAATCGAATCGACCTAGAAATGGTCAGGCTAACATGAAATCGACTAGGTCGATTGATCATTGCTTTGATTTGATGTCGTGAATTGATTGACTGATTGAAAATGACCGTGACTAGTCTTGTTGGCATATAATCGAATAGGTCGATTTGATCGATACTTTGATCGGTGATATGATTGCTTGGGTGCCTATTATGAATTATACTAACTTGCAGGTGGGATCTTATGCCAAGGTACGTCTTCTGCCCTGTGCGTGTATAGGCAGCCTATAGTATAATGGTTTACTAATGAGCTTAGTGGGGTAGAACTCGTTGAGACGTAGTCTCATCCCGGTTTGGGGAAAAACATTTCAGGACCCCGATGAGGAGCTGAGGAGGAGTCTGAGAAGGAGAACTCGGAGGTGAAACCTGAGAAGAAGGATTTTTGAAAGAAGAAGATAATACTGAGAGGAGTCTTAAATATGATCCGGATGGACTAAGATTCTATCTTCTTTTGAGATCTCTAATTTGATGTGAATAGAAATAGTATAAAAAGTTGTGAAGTACTCTGGTTTGTGTTTTGTATAAAAGGTTTGGTTATAAGTTTCAATATGATAAATATGGCCCTGCTTTTCTATCCCATTGTTTTATTGTCTGGGGATTTATAATTGCTTCCGCATGTGCTTAATAAAAGAAAGGGTCGGCGATATATAGTCCTGGGATATCGCATATTAAAATCGACCAAGAGAAGGATGTGTGCGTGCCCTAGGATCGGGGCGTGACATCCGACGTGGCATTTTTTTATTAATATTTGAAGCCTACGTGGATCACCGGAGAATACAATCAGCATGCAAACAACAAAACAATGCTGTTTAGCATATTTTCCCCCAAATAAGAAACCCTAAATCCCCAAATTCGAGTAGAATTGGAAATTGAAAACCATAAATCCCCAATTCGACCAATTCAAGTGCATACTCCGATTTTCTCTCAAAGTTATCAGCTTGCTCTTACAAATGGAGGACAGAAGCTTTAGCAGCAGCTCACATTCCTATAAATAAATAAAGCAAATTAGATGGTGAGTGTTACTGTTATTGTGGGTTACCGAGTCCGAGAAGAACATCTAGGACTCAGTTGAATCCCGGGAGAAGATTCCAGGCAGATATAGAGAAGGCTCAAAGTGCAAATATTTAAAATGGATTGATAGGAAATTCTCTGATCGAATGATAGAGTAATCCTGGAGTTATTTGAAGGCCGAAATCAACCTCTACCTGCATTAATGGACAAGTTGGAGGATGTCGACTCAATGCAAGCTCAAATTAAGGGTTTAACATCTTTGGCCGACCATTTGAAGAGGGAGGTTTCAAGGCTGAAAATTGAAAGAAACTTTTATCGAGCATTAATTGTGTTCTTATTCTGTTGTGTAGTTTATTCAAATGTGAAGCTAAGTAATGAGAAGAAGTTTGTATGTCTACCATTTTTGTATGAAGTAGAAGGTTTTGTTGTAATCCATGGTAGAAATGCAAGGTTGGAGTTGGAATGCATTAATTGTGAGCACTTCAGAAATGCAATGTTTGCTTGCTGCATTTTTTATTTGTCCTCCTGATTTGTGTTAAGAGAACTATACAAACTACTAGTGATGTCAAGAACAGAGCAAGGAAAGAAAGTGTCGAGAATAGAGCAAGGAAAGAAAGTATCGAGAATAGAGGAAGGAAAGAAGCTGACGAAAATGAAGAAAGCAACAATAGAGATTATAACACGTGTAGCATGTTTACATTGAGGAATCAGTATTCAGTTTTAAGCGTGTAAAGTCAAACTTTCTGTTTTTATTTTCAGTTAGTTAGTTGGTTTTCATTATGTTGTTATCCCCTAGATTGATATAAAAATTGATGAGCCAAGAATAAACAATTAGAAAAGTTCTTTGATGTAAACAAGCTCTCATTGAATAAGAATACACTTTTTCTCTCTACGCCGTTTCTCATTTTTCTCCCTCTCATTTCCATTTTCTGTTCTGTTCATCAAATCTCTTCAAGCTGGTTTGTTGGTTTGCTGCAACTGCAAACTATGGCGAAATGGAAGGTTGGAGTTGGAATGCATTAGTTCTGAGCACTTTTTATTGTTTAGTTATGTATTGACAATGTTTGTTTTGGTTAGTTTTTGCTTCAAATAGAATGGTTGCTACATTTTTATCATTGTAATGGTTTGCTGGTTTGTTGGTTTGCTGCAACTGCAAACCATGGCAAAATTAAGGAATGGAGGCAAATTAATGATTGACCATTTCAGTGCTAAAAGTTGTAAATGGTGATCTCTTGAGTGCTAAGTTTTTATAAAAGTGATCATTTAAGTACCAGTCGCGATTACAAAGTGATCACTTCTGTTGCACAAGTTGTAAATAGTGATCGCTTGAGTGCTAATTTCAAACTTGCACCAGTCGTGGTGCATCCTGCATCTTGTTCTTGCACCAGTTGGCTTGCTGGTGCATCTTCTTGCAACACAACAACCCTGCAACGATATGCACCAGCACCCAAACCGCATCTTCTTCCAGCACATACAATCAGAACCCCACAGACAGCATCAACGCATCAACTACATCCTATTCCAGCACATACAACCAGAACCCGACAAATAGCATCAACGCATCAACGACTTCAACCAGCAACACTATATGCACACATTTAAATCTAAAAGTAATAGCAACCTCATAAGAACATTGCACTAATAGCAAAATATACAGAAACAGCTATTATCATTGATATTGATTGATTGTTTACAAAAGAAAATAAAAACATGAACTTCACTCCCTAATCACTAAAGGTTCAGCACTCTCTTAAAAAAAAAAAAAACCAATGGCAATATGGAGGCAGCAACTACCATCAGTGATATAATATCCAACACCCTCCTAAAAAAGAAAACATAAAAAGATGCGACCATGTCCAGCACCACATAAAAATAAACATAAACTATGTCCAACACCCTCCCATTAGCAACACCACATAAAAAGAGACAAAGTCCAGACAAAGTCCAGCACCCTCCCATCGATCAATATGGACAACACCCTGATCTCCTTTTCATCTTGGGGCTTTGAATTAATTCATAATCCGAGCACTCTTTCGAACTGGATGTGCAAGTTCTTTAACCGGGCTTTTTGTCACCTTCTTTTCCTTGTTTTTTAGGGTGGCTATTCTTGTTCTAGCACGTGTCATGAGTTGGTCCATATCATCACTATCGCGCCCATTCGTTGGTTGAGATGGAACTGGTGCTGGGTTATGTTTGGATGGCTGTTTTGCAGCTATTACCACTGTCTTTTTCTTTGGAGCACTCTTTTTTGGTTGTGCCTTTGATTCTTGAGTTGGCCCACCTTGAGAGAGAAGTACCTCCGAAGTTCTCCCAAGCTACAAGAACATAGCGATATTGTCAACCAAATGAATTGAAGTATGACAAATTAAATGCATGAGGCCTACAACTCTTACATTCAAAATAGTCATTCCAGTTCGTTCATTTGTGTAAATCCCATAACCATATTGCCTTAATCTTTTTCCAATAGACCCTCTTGTTCGCTGCGGTGCATCATTTTCAACAGCAACAGATGGGGGAGCAGCCTCTGCAACTTGTGCAGTTGCTCGTCTTCTCACCTAAGAAATACATAACAAATTTAAAATTCAGCTCATAAAAGACAAACACAGCGATGTACAACTTACATGAACTTTTTTTCTTCTCGTTTGCTCAATGGTGGACTCAAATGTTGTTGCTGTCCTGCTTATTCCAGCCCCTGTCCCTACACTTGAGCCTACAACAGGGCTTTTTTCTGGCCCTTTAGAAAGCCTTACAACAATATACTATATCAGGATCATGACCAACTACAATGAATAATTAGACATCTACTCATTTTCATGGTCGAAACAAATGGAGAAAAATTATCAAATTACAAATGCATGATAGAGGAAAAGCACCAGAGAAGCTAGTGCACATGGTCAACCATCAAACTCTGTCAAATAGGAAATGTAAAGTTACTAAGGTAAAGATGATACTTACCTTATAGCAGGGCTTTCTGTTTGCCCTTCAGTAGGCACTACTGTAGGGCCTTCTATCCTACCTTCACTAGGCCCAACAAGAAGCTTTTTAGTAGAGTCTTCTATCCTACCTTAATGCCATTACATCTTGCTGTTGATGTTGCCTTTTCAGCTCACAACCTTTCTTATTATGACATTCCTTGCGGCAATATGAGCATTCCATCTTTGAGCCAGTCCTACTCATCCTCTAACTTAATGCCTCTTCCTGCTGCATTCTTCTTTTCTTTTTTGGCCTTCCAATTTGCTTCTTCAGTGGCAAAGGTAGAGGGCTTTCATGATTTGTTGGCTCCCAAAATTTGCTGCTTCTGATAGGCTGCATCATGAATTGGTATGAAGCAAGGTATAAGCTTTTTTTGTACCAATCATGTAGGTAATCATCTGGGTTTTCTTGCTTCATCTGAATAGCACAAATTGCAAGGACACAGAGAATTCCATTCAGTTTCCAGGCTCGGCATAAACACTTTCTTCTATCCATGTTGACAACATACTTATCCTAATTTTGAATAATCTCATATCCATTATGTCCATTCCAAACTGGATGGCAGAACCTACTAACAGCAATGTTTGCATCCAATCGCTTCATAATCCTAGGGCCACAGTCTCTAGTTTATTTCGTAGCCTTATCTCTTTACCTATGTAGTCTAGTCATCACCATCACTTGAATATCATCAAGCATGCTGATGATTGGTTTGCACCTGGCCTCTAAAATTCTACCATTGAAAGCTTCGTTAAGGTTGTTATCAATGATATCGCATTTGAACTCTTCGCTGAAGAAGGCCCGACACTAGTGCTTAGCTTCTGTTTGGAAGAGTGCATCAAAACCTTCATTTGTTAACTGCAACAATCCTTGTTTAGCTAATCTGAAATCAGCCGTATTTGTACTCTTTGTTATCTGCCAGAACTGTTTCTAGAGCCTATCTCCTTTGAAGTTCCTTGACCAGTTTGCATATATGTGCCTCGCACACATTCTATGCTCAGCATGTGGCATCAACTCAGCCAATGCAGGAATAAGTCCCTACAAAAATTCAAACCAATAAATACAAGTCAAGAAAAATATGCAAATGATTAAAATAAAAAAGGAGTGAATTAATTGACAATGAAATTACCTTCTGTTGGTCGTTCATGAATGTCCATCCTCCCCCATCGGTTATCTCAAGGTCAGCCATTAAATTTTTAAGAAACCAAGACCAAATATTCCTGTTCTCTATATTCACCACCACCCAAGTTATTAGAAACATTTGATTATTGGCATCTCTCCCCACAGCAGCCAACAACTCCCCCTTACACAAACCTTTTAGAAAGCATCCATCCAATCATATAACTCTTCTACAACCAACCAAGAAGCCCCGTTTGCATGCATCAAAACAGCAATAAAATCTATCAAATCTAGGCCCAAGATCAGGGAGTGGCCTCTCCACAACCTCTACATACACCCTACTAGATGGGTTTTGAAACATGCACTCGCCAGCATAGTCCCATACCTGTGCATATTTTTCCTTATACCCACCCATCAGTATTTTCATCACCATCACCTTAGCTCTCTTGCATTGATTCCTTAATACATTAACCCCTACTTGCTCTTCCACTAACTGTTGAAATTAAGGACTCTTGATCCCGGGCATTGCTTTAATAATGTTGAAAAAATGCTTCGATAACCACACACTCATTATCCTTTTATTGTTAAAAATAATTGGACAAGTATGTTCCTCTTGCAATGACCTAATCTAGAATGACTCATTCTTACTCAGCGCGCCATAGAGCTTCCATGGACAATTGGGTTGTGAGCACTTAGCTCTCACAAATTCCTTCGTATTTCTAATGAATTTAACAATCCTCTGTTCACCAATGGAGTTCTTCACAACAGCTTCCTTGAACTATTTGGCATCGTCAAATCTTATGCCCTGAGACAAAATAGGTTTATCAACAAATCGGATCATAGCAAGGGTACTTACTTTTTCTTGGACGAGCAGGTTCTTCATCATCATTGTCAAGCTCATTCTCCGAACCAGCAACTTCATCACCGCAACTTTCTTCATCTTCACTTCTATTACCTTTAGCTAGAACTCCATCCCCATTTACTGGCTCGGGCCTCTTTGCTGAAGGTGCAAGTTTTTTTTCTCAAAAATTCCCTTTGTTTTTGTCTTGATTGTGCGAGTTCATCATCATCTTCATCACTTAGGAAATTTACTAAAGCAAAATATTCATCTTCCGATTCACTGGGTAAAGCAATTTCCCATTCTAATCCACTGAAGTCCTCATCGCCCAAATCTTCACCCAAATTCACCCAAGCTTTCAGGACATGTCACTGTTTGTTCATCTTTATCAATGTGAGTTCTCTCCCTTTCATCCCTAACCTGATTACTCTCTTGAATAGGATCCCTCACTTCTCCTCTTTCAGTGGTGGTATGCTCATCTCCATCCTCATCCTCATCCTCATCATCACTATAATACTCAACATATACCTTAGCTTCTTCGCCGTGAAGATAATAGTAAATGATATTCTTAATACCATTATCGTCATTAAAAAATCTCAACCCATCCTTCAATTCCTTCCCAGAAACACAGTAATGTAGTTTTTGCACTTTGCATCGTAAAAAATACACCAAATCCCTCAAAAAATCAATATATGATGGCTTCCGAACATTGACATAAATAGTACCTTCATTTCCACTAGTATATTCCCAATCATCGGGGCCAATAAGAAACTCTCCACCATAGCAAACAATGATGCCTACTTGATTTGCGTCCATGTCAATGATGCACCCAATGAAAATAAAAAATGTCATTACTTGTTGGGATCACATGACAGAATCAGCAACTTCACATGGAGGTCCTTGTCATTTTGTTGTCAAGAAACAAATGCAACTAATCCCCCAATTCAGTGCTTTTACAAAAACAAAAGAAACCGAGTTGAATAAACAAAGTGAGGTCCCATCACCCATTTTTCAATTCAATCACATTTGGTCCCCTTGTTTCCCCCACAGAAGCAGTCCAATTAATTAAATAAATTCGGTCCCACCACTGTTTCCCCTCGAGTCGAGCCCATTTTCCCTTACACGCCCTATTTTTCTATTCGGTCCCCACAAAAGAAAGGGAACGAACGACGAAACCCTCAATTTGGTCCCCACGACTTTCCCCACAACTTTCCCCGCCACCTTCCCCTTGAGCCGAGCCCTCAATTTGCCCTCCACGCCCTAACTTGCCCATCGGAACCCTAAATTTTTCAGTAAATTGACCCACGTACAAAACATGACAAACCTGAGTGAGTAAGAGTTAAGGACGCAACCAGTGAACGAACGTGAACGATGACGCAACTACAGCGATGGCCGAGTGACGGCAGGCAAGTGAACGACGGTGGGTCAGCGAGCTACGGCCAGCGACGTCGAGCGAGAACCCTATACGAACACCATTTTTGGCCCACGTCGTTTTTCACCGTATTGAATCCACTATACGACGATCGTTTTGTAGGTAATCCACGTGGAATGGTAAAACGACGTCGTTTCTTACGAAGAAAAGGAAACGACATCGTTTTATGCCATCCACCGTGGACAATATTAAGAGTTGTCGAATTTTTTTTAAAATATAAATGCCACGTAATTATTTTGGCCGGAATTTCTCGCCAGTGGCACCAAAGTGAGCGTTTTTTCTCCGATTTGGCACTTAAGTGATCCGGTGGAAACTTTTGGCACTAAAGTGAGCGCCATACACAACTTATAGCACCATTAGTGTACTTATCCCGTCCCTTTGTGCCAACTTTTGGCCTCTGAAGCAATCTTTTGCCTGAAAAAAAAAAATTGATAACTTAAGCTCTGCTTTCAATGTTGGTAAATTATTGAAATAGTCAGTGTTTTTTGTTAGTTTTTTCATGTCGAAGTTGGTCATTAATATGTTGGAATGCTATGAAATAATTGTTGGTAAATTGTTGAACAGTTTGTACTTTTGAAGTAATCAAACAAAAGTTAGTAAGAGGACTAAAAAAAGAGCTAGTAATTTCATATAACTTTTGATGACTTTGATTAAGTTGTGCAAACAAATATTGGTAGATTATTGGAATGGTTAGCAATTTCGAAACCATCAAATAAACATAGAGAACTAGTAATAAGAGCCGGTAATTTCATATAAAATTTGGTAACTCAAGTTTTACATATAAAAGTCAACAAATTAATGGAAGAATTGGTCATTTTGAAAGAAGTTTGTAAATTTCATATAACAATTAGCAATTTTAACACATGGGTAAGCTTGACAATACTATGTACAAAAAATTGTAAGAGTTGTAATGTAACATCCTGATTTTCTTACGAGAATGGCTATGAATCTGGTGTGCCAATGGCAAAGATAGGTCATGGATCATTCCAAGAATTAGCCATGTATCGATCACGAATCGATTAAGGGAATGGTCGTGGACCAATCTAATGATAATGGACCCAAGTAGTTCAGTCGATAAACAACTGCCCAACCATAAAGATTGATCAAGGAATGGTCACGTCCACCATGGATCAATCAATGATCATGAATCAATCCCAAATGATCATGTTCCAATTGTGGGTGATTCTACTCAATCATGTACCAATCATGACGACCATGATTCAACTTGGTATGACTATGTGTTAGGTACAAATCTAACTGTTCTCGAACGATCATATGACAATCGGGAGTTAGCCTGGATGAAGCCTAGGGCCAATCTAGGATCCAATTTGCTCAACCAAAGTCAATCCTAGGGCCGATCATTGAACTCATGCCCTAGGCCATCGATCTAGCCAAGAAGGCCAACTTTGCCTATGACAACCACATTGAGGATGGCTTTGCCACCAACCTTGGGTGTGTGGGAACGGTCGTTAGGGGATATACACAAAAAGCCTTTGCTCAGTCCTGATTGCACTTCCAATGACTTATTTCCCATGGTTGTCATATTACTTGGATATGGACAAAAGAGAAATCTCTAGAACACCCTAGCTTCTTCATGAAGGAAGGTGACTCACTATTGCACCTAGATTTTTCTAGATTTGGCCATGATTACCAAGGATTCGCCTCGGGGATTAAGCAAAGAATCTAGGTCAAATGTCCCAATGAAAATGAGACACCTTAGAGCACATTATGACTAGCCTTTGTCCTTGATGCTACCACATCTTTTTAGGGTACCACTTATTCATGATGACTTGTCCCTTAAAAATGAGTCAAGTACTCATGTGGCCCAATAAAAAGGAGATAAACAAGCCTTCAAATGATTACATTAGACCATTAGATCTCCACCTCATAAGCATCGGTCCCCACTCAAAGATTTGGTAATGATAGTTTGGGATTTGCCTTGGAGAAGAAGTCAGTGACTCAAAAGCTTAGATTTCCTTTTAGAATCTTAGGTTATGATGAGCCTAAAGTATAGCCTTGGAGAACAAGGCAAGAGCTAACCAATTAAAAGATGACATTAGGTATTACAGGGTCTTATGTGTCCTCTAGGCACCTTAGGCAATAATGAGCATAAAGTGAGCCTTGGAGGATAAACAAATAAATGGATCAATCATAAATAAACACAAATAAGTATAGGCGCCAACTAAGGAGGTTAGATAGGCCAACTCGTCTCTTAGGCCTAATCATGAGTTTTCACCAATAATTGAGGATGGGGAAGCCTATAAATAGGAGGAGCCTCCTATTCATTTCCATCACTTTAATCCCTCTTGTCATTCACGCCTACCCTCCTCCTCCTTTTCATTTCTCTTGGCCTCACACTAGAGGTGAGCAGTGGTCTAGGGTCGACCCTGGACCGACCCTGGACCGGCCCAACCCTGTCGGTCCTGGTCTGGTTCCCAAGGGGATTGGGTCGGTCCTTGGTCCTGAAATTCTAGGACCAACACTGTGCGGGTTGGTCCTCGGTCCCAAGAGTTTTGGGCCGGTCCAACCCTGGACCAACCCTATATATTATATTATATTATTTATAATTCTTTTATATATTCAAACCTAAGTAAAATGTATGTTATATTATATTATATTGAAATGTTTTATTAATAGCACTAATAGTAATTTCAATTTAAAACTTTTATTGAGTATTAAGTATGTGTTGTTTATTTTGTTTTCAGGTGTATAGAAGTTCAAGTGAATTAACAAGATGTGAAATTATATATTCATGGTTTTGTTTTTGGTAAATGTTATATATTCATGATTTATATTAAGTATTTTGAACCTTTTATGGTTTAATTGTATTTTGCTAATGAATTTCAGATGCACTTTGCTTTTCAATTTGTGTCAAATGGTAAAAGTTTTTAAAGAGTAGAGTAGTACTGCAGTTGCTACGGTGATTTGCTAGTCAAGTGGTGTGAAGCTCATTTTTTGGTTGAGTGGACTCTACATGATCAAATGCAAGAAAACGCTTTTGTATATGATGTTATGAATATTAAAGATAGATGATTATAAGAACTTTCCATCTTGTCTCATATCTCGATGAGCGATTAGCATGTATAAAATTTCTATTATTGTGTCATCTTAAATTTGCTAAATATGTATTGGTATTTATAGTTTAGTTGCACAATACCACATTGTCGATGGATGTGTAATTTGAATTTGTAGGTTTACTTTTTTAGGGAATATAAAAAATAAGACGAAAAAAATTATTGATCGGTCCCGGGTTGACCCTGGAACTGGACCGAACCCATTGGGTTGGTCCGGTCCTTGGTCCCAGGGTCAATAGAGTCGGTCATCGGTCCTAAAAATTGAGGATCGACACTGTACGGGTTGGTCCTAGGGTTAGGGGGTGGCCCGAACCAACCCGGACCATGCTCACCCCTACCTCGCACCACCAACCCATCAAGCTATCCAAGCTAATTCTTGAGATTTGCCAAGGTAAGTAAGGTTCCTCTTTCTCCTCCACAAAGGTAGATCTCATTGTTGAGACTAGCTAAGTGCTCACCTATCAAGCTGTGAGTAGTATGTTATATCTTTTATTTGATTTTGCTTGTAATTGTGCTTGGCCATGTGCTTGAGTTGTTTACGTCCGGAATAAAGCCAAGGTTTGCTCGGGTTGAGTTCGTCGCAAGGCAAAGTTGCCCAAGCCATAAGGCCTTGGATCAGCATAAATAGGATGCCAAGTCTAAGTCTCGCTTGGTGCCGGGATCACCCAAGGCCGCGAGATCTTTAATCGACATTGAGGCATGTCAATTCTAAGCCTTGATCGGTACAGGAATCACTCAAATCGATGAGGTCTTGGTAAGGCATTAAAGTGTGACGATTCCATAGTTTAATTTGGTATGGGTACTTTGCGCTTAGCGTTGAATCAAACCACGAGCCAAGGGTCATTCACGGCATAAGTGTTCACATTGTTGGAGAAATCTTCTTAAAGTGTTTTGAAGCTGACAAAATGTTTCCATCAGTATAGTCTGAAGGTTTGTAGACTCTGCTATTTAAAGTCTGAGACCTCCGGACAGCCAGACTCAAGACTCAAAGTCTATCCTCATTAACAGTCTCTAATCTGTTGAAGAAAGGTTATCCAGAACTGGATGTTTCGTTAAGGGCTTGACCTTATCAACTGGAGAAAATCTCGTGGCTGGAAAAGACACAACGGAATTCTTTGATTGATCAAGATTGACTCGAAGATTAAGGAATCGATGATTGCCTAAATATTCTTGGAATGTTCTATTTATGGAAACCGAGATCCTGATTGTATGGGCGAACAGGATTGATGGGCTATCAACACGTTCCTTTAATAGCCCGAATGATCTTCCTAATTGATTCCGTCCAACGGGTAGATTGGAGGAATTCCTTTGGTAAGTGCCAATGGGTATGATGGCATAAAGGAGTATATAAGGAAGACGTTCTAAGTTGTTGAGGTGTGCACGATAGAAGAATTCCAAAGTCTAAAGCTCCTTGTTGTTTAGACAATTCCTTTGAGCGAATATTTGTATACAAAAGAGAGTCTATATTTAAAAGAAACCTTGAGGAGGTGTAATAGAACATCTACACTGTGGAATTAAGGAAAAGCAGTGCTGTAACTTCTCTTTTGTTCATAGTGAAATACAGCCGGTGGGCTGTCAGTGCGGAAGAGTGGACGTAGGCTTGGATTAAGCCGAACCACTATAAACCCTGTGTTCAATTTTCTCTTCACCTTACTCTCTTTACTTTGATCGTATTTCATTTTGTCAATCAATAGTGAACTACCTTTCTATCGTTTACCAAGAATTGCTTCCGTATTTCGATAAATTGATTGTGCACCTATTCACCCTCCTCTAGGTGCTTATACTAGCTATCTCACACATCATGTCAAAACTGAGGTCCGTCGAGCTTAGGATCTTCACTAAAGTGAGGTGTACCCAATCCTTAAGGTTTTGGATCGGCATTAAGGTGTGCTATTTCCAAGCCTTATCCAGTGCGGGGATTAGCGCTAGATGATTGGTTCAAGTCATAGACTAAAGATCTTTCCTGACATGTTTATTAGTATAGTACAAAAATTCATGGCACGCACATATGGATGAGCACACCTTTGGGCCATATTAGCTAAGAGAAAAAATAAGAATTGGCTGGTATGATGCATATATGTGCGTACTTAAAGAGGAAAAGCGCCCATCGCCACACAGTGTTGGCAGCGATGCCTTGTTCATTGAACAAGATATCTCGATTGAGCCAGAATGCCCTAGTTGAGCTAGGATGCCTGGGTCTTGAACTTAGAAGCCTCAAAAAGCTAGTTTCAAGAAGCCTTGGTTGAGCTGAGATGTTCTGGTTAAGTCTGGAAGCCCCAATCGAGCCAAGAGGGCTTAATCGAGCCAGCACGACGGGTAAATGAATTCACATGAGTGCCGGTTATGCAGAAACATGATATGTGATGTGTTCATTGTTAAGTTGAAGGTATCTTACCAACATCATGTATTAAGTCAAGGCATGACAAGTAATTTGCTATTGATCTATCATTAATACTGTTTGTGAGTGTTGTACTTACTAGGCTTTAATGATGAAATGCTCTCCTAATAGAGAATTAGGAATTTTACTTACTGAGTTCCCAAGACTCACCCCTTCATCTTTCAATCTTGTAGGTATGGAAGTCTCACGTCAATTTTGAGAGATGCATTCATAATAGAAGAGATAGGAATTCCCCTAACTTATGTGGAAACTTATAGTGTGATGTAAAAAGGAAAAAGGGCTCATAGAAGAAAGAGATTATAAAAAGACTGTTGTAATATAAAGTAATGTGTTATGTGTGATGTATGTCCCAGTCTTCCAACTGTTGTTTGTCTGGGGAGTTATTTATTCACGTTTTCACGTGTGCGTGATAATAAGATAAATAGAACCGAGGCGGCGACGAGCCTAGGACGTCGTGAAAATAACTATTGCTAGTTAAGACCCTAGAGATGGAGTTGGGATCGTGACATGTACTATCCAAACAAGTTGTTAATATAAGAATTGGTATTTTTTTTTTCTTTTTTTATATAAAGTCTAGTTTAGTTCGCAAATTAGTACTACTAAGCTCCAAAAATATATATTGGTAGATTATTGAAATAATTAATAAGAACTGGTAAATTTGTATGAGAGATAGTTACTTTAACACGTGTTGGTAATCTCTGTGAATACAAAATGGTAAATGGTTGGAATAATTCCCAAAACAACTAAATACAAGTTGCTAAGTGACTCAAATAAGAGTTCATGTTTCTTCAATTAGTTAGTAACTTAATCGGAGATATATTGGTAAAGAACTCGAATTCTAAATTGGTTATTTTGTTTAAAAGATAGTAACTTTAATATGTTGGTAAGATCCAACAATAATATTGGTCAATTATGACAACCTTTAGTAATTTTAGAATAATTAGACTAAACTTGGCAAGCGATTCAAATAATATTAGTTAAGTTAAAATAGTTGTAACCTATAATTTTTTTTCACACTAATGATTTGAAAAAAAAAAATCTTGAAAATGATCACTTATATGAATAAAAACTATTTTTATCATCCATGAAAATATTTAAGCATAATTTATTGTTGATATATAAACAAAAATCATTTACTAATTTTTTTCAAGTGATAACCAATCTTTTTAAGCAAATGATTTTCAAATCATCCATTTCTCCCAAAATAAAAATACCGAGGGAGAAAAATTGACAAATCAGTCAAATTAAAGTTGATCATTTCGTACAATAGTTTATAAGTTCCACAAATATCTTTTGATAGATTACGAAAACAGTTCCTAATTTTTTTAAGTATAAACAAATGTTATGTTTTCCAAAAACAATATACAGGTAAAAGAAGTTGCCATTCAGTTAGCAACGCATTTGAGAAGTTACCTACTTCTCTTTATCAGCACAGAACGACATCCCCCTTTTTCTCTCCCGAAACACTAGCAATCTGTTCAAAAAAATGGAGCACTAACTTAAGTTTCTCATCTCCAAAAACACCTTGCACTACAAAGTCCCTTAGATTGCTGATATCATGCCAGCAAGCAACATGTGTTCCTACTAAAGGAGATAATTGCTTCACTCAGCGTGACATATGACTCGCGCAATGTATGGAGCCAAAATTCAGGAGATCGTCGCCTGCAACAGATGGACAGCGACAACATACCCTCCTTGCCAACGGGGGGATGCATGAAAATGACACATTCAACTCTAGTGCGTTGAGGAAATATGACAAACAATCCAGATAAACAACAAAATCAGATTTTGAGGCATGACATCACTTTCTTTAAATAATTATTTGCCCTACAATATTGCTAATAGTCATTGGCAAATTTCCTCCAAGATATAACAAAGTCTCGATTGAGTATATTAGATAGCAATTCTAGTATTTCTCTAGGATCTCTTAAGGGAAACAGTTAAAAAAGATGGTTGTATTGAGAGTGCTAGTATGAACACCTAGAAGGGGTGAATAGGTGTTTAAACTAAACCTCGGCAAATATATGCGGAATAAAATAAACTTCAAGCAAAATAAAAGAGTTAAGGAAGAGAATAAGAACATAAGGTTTATAGTGGTTCGGCTTAATCCAAGCCTACGTCAACTCTCCAACGCTAACAGCCTTTTTGGTTGGATTCCACTATGCAATCAACAAGAGATTACAACTTTGAGTGCAAACACTTAGTAGTAGATCACACTACCTCACTAAGTCACTCTTTTGATATTTCTCTCAAGATCACAAACGTTTAAACTCACAAGAGATAAGTGTATGATCGAAGGTCACACAGACTTTGGAATTATAAATTCTACGCTCTGTCTCTTCCTTGCTCATCGGTCATTCATCTCCTTAAATACTCCTCCACTTCCAAACTAGCCGTTGGATAGTATCTTGAGGATCATCTTCCAATATACCTATTGGGTAGCTCTGTATCTAAAAGATTTGGTAGCCGTTGAGTGACAAAAATAGAATCCCAAATTGATTCCGATCGCCCATACAAATAGAATTTTGGTTTCCATAAGTAGAGCTTCTTCGTATAGAAAGATCTTGTCTTCAAGATCCAATTGTCAATCATTTAAATTGAATCAATCAAATCAATCTTGATGTGGAATCTAAACCAAATTACTAGCCGTTGTATGATTGGGCTCGTATTACATTCTGTCGAATCTGGATGTAAAATCCTAGTGCAATAGACTTTAGAATATAAGTTTGAGTGTAATAGACTTTACAATCTAGGTCTGAGTGCAATACACTTTACAATCTGAGTCTGAACATATTCTACTTCAGCATAAAGTCTGTCTTCTAGTTCAGTTTCAGCATAGAGTATGTCTTCTGGTTCTTCATTCACGTTCAATCTAGAATTTGTCAGAGTAAGCAGACTTCTGATGTAGAACAGACTTTAGCACTAAAGTCTGGCAGTCTTCAGACTTTGACATAGAATTCTGGAAATCTTCAGAATATACTTTGGACATGTGTTACGTTCAGTCTTCTGGCCATCTTCAGATTTTAACAATATCATTTACATGCTCTATTATCTACATGGTCTATTACTTAACCATTAAACACGTTAGTAGCCTTTGATTTATTTTGTCATCTTCAAAACATCATAAGGGATTTTCCTAACATGTATATCTTAGGAAAGAGAATTGAAAGTTGTGTAAAGAATTGAACACAAATGTTGAATAAATATTTTGAACGAATACTACCTTTCAAAGATGAAGAAGTTATTTCTGAACAAGCACAACCTTCCAAAGGTTGTAAGACTGCCTAATAATTGCAAGGCAAGAATAATAAATTCGAAATTAAATAAGTAAAAAATAAATGTCACTCTGTTATGAATAGTCATGCCATTTCAATAGGATACTATGGTTATTTTATAATTATTCATTCAAATTTTAATAAATAAATATAATGATCCTTAATTAGAACCAAGATTCGTCCACTTGCACACTCATAACCTTTTAATGTGGGACAATGTACCACTTAGTTTGTTTGTAAAACAAACTACCAACAATCCCTCACTTTATTTGTAAAACAAAACAAAAATAAAACATTAAAAAAATATACATTAAAAATTTTCATGAGATTAATATACATACATAAAGGTCTCTTTCGAGTTAAATATTTATTTAGTATAAGTATTTCAAAACTCTATCAAAGTGACAAGTAACTCAACTTTAAATTTGTATTTTTTTTTAATAATTGAATCAGACATGCTGCACATATACTAAACTCTTGTTTCAGTAAGAAATTCTATATTATTTCGCACTATTATGGTCTTGCGCTTAACCTATTTCATGAGTCCTCTAGAAAGGAACCCTAACATTCATAAGAAGTAGCATCACTTATAAGCTTATATAGGTGGAGTATCTACCATGTATTTATGTTACTATTAATATATTACAAATTTGTACTATACTTCATTAAGAATTCAATTTAACCTACAAAATGTAACAGACAATACTGACTTCTCATATTAGAGCTAACGTCAATATCAAGTAATCACATTCAATAACTTGTTATTACCCATTAAACCTTGTAACTAGTAATGTTCTGGACAAATGTGGGATTACCATTATTGGTGATTTTAATTAAAAAAATTTAACCCCATTTCTTGTAAGATCATTTTTACCATGTCTCTTGGTAAAGCTTTTGCCAAGAAATCAACTAGGTTATTGCTTGACCCCACGTAGACAATTTTATAGTATCATATTTAATCAATCGTCATACATACTCATGTCTTAAACTAATACGTCTAGACTTAACATTATAGGTGTTACTATAAGCTCTTGCCAAAATGGCTTGACTATCGCAATAGATAGAAATAAGAGACAGAAGGCTAGGCCATAATTTCATATTGAACAACAAATTCCTAATAAATTTGGCATATTTCCTATTTGCTGCTAAAGCAACGAATTCAAATTCCATCATTGAATGAGTTATACATGTTTATTTCTTGCTCGCCTAAGATACAGCACATCCACCTAGTGTAAAAATCCATCCAGAAGTGGAATATTTATCTTTTACACTTGTAATCCAACTAGTATAGGTGTATCCTTCTAATACATCCGGATAATTATTATAGAACAATATTAAATTTTTAGTTCTCTTAAGATAACAAAAAATTCTGGTAACAGCTTTTCAATATTCTATATTTGGATTACAAATATATGTACTCCATTTACACACGGAATAAGTGATATCGGATCTAATACAATGCATTGCATACATTGAAAACCCTATAGCACTCACATTAAAGACTCTCTACTAGGAATCAAATGAATACTCATATCTTTGAAACCAAGATGTTTAAATTTATTTAACATCTTCTCTATATAGTCACTTTGGCTCAAAGAATAACCCTTGCTATTTTTTTTTTAAATTTAATACCCAAGATAGTATCCACTTCACCAAATTGCACGCAAGAGCAAAACTATAAATTAAGGTGTAAGGGAAAAATTGTAAAATCACAATTCCAAAAGGGCAAAACCATAAATTTAACATCCAATGGGAAAAAATGATTAATAATCAACCAGGGCAGAATAATAATTATCCAGCAAGGAGTGCAGGATCGTAAATAATAATTGGAGAGGGCAGAAACATAAATAAGGAGTGATGGCAACAGGTGTGTGCTGCGAATGCGCCTTGACTGTGGCAAGGGAACGTGTAATGCATGCTCCTTTATTCCCGCTGGTCTGAGGTGCGTAGACTGCACTGTGGCAACAGGAATGTGTATTCCATGTGCATGGAGCGCGCATTGGGCACGTGGATTCACGCGTCTTCTCTCTTTTAGCACATTTTTGCCAGTTTTCTCTATTTTTCGCCCCATTTTCCATCATATCACATTTGGATTTTGTTGAAGATACGCAAGGATATTCAACCAAATCTTTTAGATATTATTATACAAGTCAAGATCAATTAATATCGTATCTGATTTTGTATATAATATTGTTTCCTTTTGTTCACATACAACATGTATTATAATAGTCCTGCTTTGTACATTACGTGAATACACTGAAATACAAGAAATCTTCCCCATCTTGCCTTCCTTCCTCTCGTCTTCCTCATCTTCTTTCATGGTATCAGAGCAGGTTACGCTCCTTTAATTTGCTTCCTTGATTCATCCTCTTCTGGTCTTCTGATTTTTCACTGGAAAATCTAGCTAACCTGCAAAACGCATTAGCACTCCGGCGCAAGAATCAGCACCTGAAGAAATCACATTCAAACAGACGAAGGAAAAGGAAGAGAGGGAGTTCTTCATACCGTCATGGCTGATAATCAACCTCAATCGGGGCAATTACCTGTGGATGCAGCGACCTCAGAAGCACAAGATCAAGTGCATAACATCATAGGTCGGTCTGATCAGCCGCATTCGGGCAATTTTTTCCTTGGCAACCCAATCTGGGGTATCCTCACTCAGGGACTCCATACCAGTGGGTGCCAATGCCAGTATACTATGGAGGTAATCCGAATATATCATTCCCGGGAAGTCAAACTCAGAATAGTCCACCAGCCGCAAGCGGGGCGGATCAATCAGAAACAATCAGGTCAGTTAATGTGGGCGAAAACCCAGGCGATTCGCATGCGGGGTCTCAAGGCATTTTCAATCAGGGTCAGCAAGCAAACCCTTACACGGGGTTTCCACCCGGTTTTCTACCGATTTCTTTGGCGGCCGCCATGGGTCGTCCAGAACTCGGGGACGCCCTGTATGTTTCCAATTCCGACGGGCCGGAGTTGCGACTTATTAGTCACCCTCTCACAGGACCCGAAAACTACTCGAGCTGGGCACGAGAGTTTCGAAGAGCGCTCGTCACCAAAGATAAAGAGGGCTTCATCGACGGAACTATTCCAATTCCGACCGATGAGAAGATGGGGCGACAATGGAAAAAATGCAACCAATTGGTAAGAACGTGGATAGGTAACTGCATCAGCCCCGAAATCGCTGCAGGTTTACCCCCCACAGAGGATTCAAAAACAATTTGGCAAAATATTCAAGAAATGTACGGAAAACTCGATTGGGCAAAAAACATTTCGCTGCATCAAGCCCTCAGCGAGCTCAAGCAAGGAAACATGTCAGTAACGACATGCTTCAACAAGCTATCCGCTCTTTGGAACGAGCTAGAAGCGGCAGAAGAGAAACTCGAAGGATCGGAGACAATGCTCCAGCAATACAAAGCAATAAGGGACCGAGAAAAGGCGACTCGTTTTTTATTGATTCTCAACGATTTTTACCTCCATTTCAAATCGCAAATCTTGGCAATGGAACCAGCTCCTCCCCTCGGCCGGATATTTCAGCTCGCGGTGCAGGAGGAGAACTAGAGACTCACCGCATCCGAGGCTAAAACCACCGAAACCCTAGCCTTGGCGGCGAAAAACGAAAAAGGGGCAAAAAACCCTAGCCAAAGGAAGAGAGGCGATATCGCTAGGGTTCGGAGAGCCAAAGGGGGCGCTAGGGTTCGCGGAGCAGAGGAGCCCTTATAAGGGCTCCGTGGACGGCCAAGATCGACTGCAGCGATCCGACGGTCAGAAAGGAGCGCGGCACTCTGGTGATCTCAACGGTGGAGATGCGCTCAGCTTAAAAGGATCCAATGGTTCGAATTATCCGAGAAATTTTTGGCCGAATTTTAAAAATAGAGGGAAATTATTTTGTGATTATTGTAAAAGGCCCCACCACACAATTGACAATTGCTGGAAATTACATGGGAGGCCTGACAGGAAAGGGAAGGAGATTTCAGCAGCAACTTATCAGATCAATCCATCCACAAATGTCAATCAATCAATCACACATGGAGAATATCAACAATTATTGCAGGCTTTGCAAAAATTGGAGGCACAAAAAGGGGGTAGCAGTTTTATAGGTATTTCTTATTGCCTGACAAATAGTATATCAAGAAATGCCTGGATTATTGACTCTGGAGCGAGTGATCATATTACATGCAATAAGGGTTTATTTTCTGATATCCATGAAGATTCAACTAATCCTATTACTGTGCAATTGCCCAATGGCAATATCACTCACGTCACCCTAACTGGGACTGTCACTCTTAGCCCACAAATTACTCTAAAAAATGTCCTTTATGTCCTGAATTTCCAATTCAATCTCATCTCAGTGTCCAAAGCCTGTCAAGAAAATTCATGCCAAGTTTTTTTCAATGCTGATGTCTGTCTATTTCAGGACCTTTCGACTGGGAAATTGATGGGCTAGGGTAACCTCTCTGAAGGATTGTTTTATTGGAGAAATTCACCCAAAAATCTTGATTTACTCTCTTGTAATAAATCATTTTGTAATCTGACTACCAATGATAAGAATTTCCTTTTACATTCCAGATTGGGTCACAGCTCTTCTTTTCCTTATTCTCAATGCCCTATTTGCCCACTTGCGAAACAGTCGCGAACACTCTTTCCACTAAGTCAACATCGCTCGAGTGACATTCTTTCTTTATTACATATTGATGTCTGGGGGCCATACCATACATTAAATCATGATGGGTCTAGATTTTTTCTCACCATCGTAGATGATCACTCCAGGGCTACGTGGCTTTTTCTCATGCAAAGTAAGGGACAAGTTCTGTCCCATCTTAAGAGGTTTCTTTCCTTATCAAAAACTCAGTTTAGGAAGAATGTTCAAAAAATCCGGACATACAATGGTAGTGAATTTTTCAACCATGAATGTACTGCTCTTTTTTTGTCCCATGGAATACTACATGAGAGCACATGTGTTTATACACCACAACAAAATGGGGTGGTAGAACGGAAACATCGTCATCTTCTAGAAGTAGCGCGGGCCTTGAAATTCCAAGCTTCTGTTCCAGACACTTTTTGGGGTGATTGTGTTTTAACTGCAGCTTATTTAATAAACCGTATGCCAAGTAAACTTCTTGGCAGGCGAACACCTTTTGAGCTGCTTTATGGAAAGAAACCAGATTTAGGACATTTGAAGATTTTTTGTTGTCTTTGCTACGCCACCATAGTAGGTCCTAAGGATAAAATGGGACCTCGTGCTCGTCGATGCATCTTTATGGGATATCCCACTCTACAGAAGGGATACAGTGTGACATCCTGAAATTCGACCCCGTTTCGATAAAATGAAATGTGCATTTCATCGACGTGCCTATGGTCCTTTTTCTCTGAGCTGATCACTCACGAGTTAGCTAACCTATTGGGTGAAGCCGTTAAGGGATATAACCGCGGTAAAATCCCTAAAAGCTACATAATTGGTTAGATTGGACTAAAATCACATCCGGTCGATTTTAATCATGGGATTTAATTCGGTTTTGGGAATCGAATATTCGAGCGTGTCACAATTCAATTTTAGGACTATCTCAACGCCCGTCAAATTATTGACGAGTCCGAAATTTCAATAAAGGAATTATCGGAGGATTAATTGAAGACTAAGGGAAAATG
The DNA here is from genome assembly GCA_017140615.1 of Eucalyptus cladocalyx. NCBI lineage: Eukaryota > Viridiplantae > Streptophyta > Magnoliopsida > Myrtales > Myrtaceae > Eucalyptus > Eucalyptus cladocalyx. The sequence continues at coordinate 18,991,940 of CM029524.1, read as the reverse complement.
GAAAGGAAAAGGGGAAGAAAAAAAAGGAAAATATGAATAATGATATTAAGCATTTTCTTTTTCTCTCTCTCTCCCTTTTCTCTCTTTTTCTCTGTCTCTCTTCTCTCTCCTCTCCCCCTCCCCCTCGTGCGATTTCCCCCACCGAACACCCCTTGGCCAATTTCAATTTGGCTTCTCCCTCTCCCTTTGACCATTCAACCCTATCTCTTCTCTCTCTTATCTCTTCTCTCTCCTCTCTCTTCTCCCCCATCCCCACGTGAACGAACCACCCCCCTCTTTCTTCTTCTCCTTCTTCCTTCTTGCGCACGCTCGAGCGAACCAGCAACAGGAAGCTCGAGCAGAAGCCGCTCCGCCGCACCATCGCCGCCCGTCCCGCCGCGCCGCACCGCCGCCCGCTCCCGCGATGCCGCCGCCCGCGCACGCCGTGCGCTCCGCCGCGTCCGTCGCCGCTGTTGCTCCTCCTCTCGCACGAACCAACTACGTTCGCTCGGTTCCCCTTGTTCCAGCCCCGTCCGGCCACCTCCGGCCACCAGGAACCGCCGTGTAGCCTCGCCGAGCCACCACCCGCTCTCCCGACCTCTTGCCGCCCCCAACCCTCTCTCTTTCTTGCTGTTTTGCGGCCGAACCAGCAAACCCACGGAGTGGGTATCCAGCTGTTCGTGGGCCGTTTTGGGCCGTTTCCGGCCCCGAACCCGAGCCGTGCTTTGGGAACAATCGTTCCTCGCGTCGCGGGAACAATCGTTCCTCGCGTCGCCGCCGTCGGATTGATCCGATTTGCGCGCGATTTGGTGAGTAATCTCACTAATCCAGGATTAGTGGCTAATTATGCTTAAGGTTGGTTTAGATTTAATTAATTATGTTTAGGTTGTTAGATTAGATTAAATTAGCAATTATTAGCCAAATGTGATGCGAATTAGATAAATTGATTGTGCAATTAACAAGTAGACGTGGTCTACTAATTATTGGAAGCATCTCGGGAATTTTCCGACCCCTAATCGGGCTTCAATTTGGTGATTCGGGCCTAAGTGGGACTTTTGGCATTTAAATATTAATTTTCGGAATTAAATTAAATAATTATTTATTTTCCGAAAATTCAAGGGAGATGATCCGGAACCGGAAATTTATGTTGATGACCGTGATGAAGTCCGTTTATTTAATCGGGCTTTAATTTGAGCTAAATTGAATTTTAATGTTAATTGTTTAATTTTCGAAATTTGTTATTTAATTATTTATATTTTTGGAAATTAAGGTTGAGATGGCCAGTGACAGTAAAATTATGCTGATGATCGTGGTGCAGCCCGTTTATTTAAATTGGCTTTATTTTGAGCTAAATGGAAATTTTAATAATTATTAATTAATTTTCGAAATTAATTAATTATTTATTTATTTTTCGAAAATTAAGAATTTGATGGCCGACGACCGAAATTTCGTGCTGATCATCGTGGCGCAATTCATTTATTTATTTGAGCTTTATTTTGTGCTGAAGTGAATTAATTGTGATCACAAGATTATTTTCCTGGGTTAATTAATTTGGAAAATTAATTGGAAAATAACCGGGTGTCGGTTGACAGCACCAAAAGTGTTTTGGTGGACACTAATAATGGTGGGAATTGTGGAATCGAAATCATTATATTTTGGCTAAGGCCAATTGTGTGCTAATGCACGATATTTTATAATGATGATAAAAGATGAAAAGAAATGCTGTGTGAAGAAATGCTGTGTGATGTGGCTCAGCGATTATTACATCGCTTTGGCATGTAGGATGCCTTAGAGAATGCACATAAATTGTTGAACATTGATCATGCCTGTGTGGCGATAACTGATCACGCCTGTGTGGCGACAATTGATCATGCCTGTGTGGCGATAGCTTATCATGCCTGTGTGGCGATAGTTGATCATGCAAGTGTGGCGGTAGTTGATTATGCCTGTGTGGCAATAGTTGATCATGCAAGTGTGGAGTAGATTGTGCCTGCGTGGCTGTATTTCTGTGTATTGAGTATCGGTTGCCAGTGATAAAGGTATTGTGGTAGACTATCAATCACACTGGAAATTGTGGAAATGAAAGTGAGTATGTAAGATGTATGCTAACCCGATGACTTAGCATGTCATTTAGAAATTTGGTCATGTGTATCGTGGCTCGATGATCGGTTCCATCACCTCAGAGAATGCACGTGGCTCGGTGATTGGTTTTATCAGTTGAGACTGGATAGCAATGACTAGAATGACCTAAAGATGGTCCGGCTGACATGTAATCGACTAGGTCGATTGATCATTGTTTTGATTTGATGTTGTGAATTGATTGACTGAATGGAAATGACCGTGAGTGGTCTTGTTGGCTTGTAATCGACTAGGTCGATTTGATCGATGCTTCGATCGGTGATATGATTGCTTGAGTGCCTATTGTGAATTGTACTGACTTGCAGGTGGGATCTGATGCTAAGGTACGTCTTCTGACCTATGCGTGTTTAGGCAGTCTTTAGTATAATAGTTTACTAATCGGGCTTAGTGGGGTAGAACTCGCTGAGACATAGTCTCATCCCAGTTTGGGGAAAACATTTCAGGATCCCGACGAGGAGCTGAGGAGGAGGAATTTGTGAATGAGAACTCGCAGGTGAAATTGAGGAAGAGAATGATCTGAGTGAAGAGGAATCAAAGGAGGATCAGGATGATCTCGAGTATGACTTAGACGAGGATTGAAATCCCATCTCTTTGTGAACCCTTTTGTATATGTGTAGATAGAGTGAGACTCTGAAGTTGCGAATAGCTTGTGAAGTACTCTGTCTAATGCCATGTATAAAGATTTGATTGTAAATTTCAATATGAAATATATAGCCTGCTTTTCTATCCCATTGTTTTATTGTCTGGGGATTTATAATTGCTTCCGCATGTGCTTAATGAATGAAAGGGTCGGCGATATATAGTCCTGGGATATCGCATATTAAAATTGACCAAGAGAAGGATGTGTGCGTGCCCAAGGATCGGGGCGTGACATACAGGGTTTTTGATCCCTCCACAGAAGAATTCATCATTAGTTGAGATGTTTCGTTTCAAGAGAATTCTTTTCCTTTTGCCACCTCTGCATCAGATACAGCACAGGATGATCTCTTTCGTCCTATTCAGACGGAGGAGACTATGGAAGATCCGAACTATGTTCTTCTCCCTCCATCAGCAACTATCAGGCCATCTGCTATGACCCCTATGGACATGACGTCCTCAGCTGAAGTGACAGCACCCCCCCAGGAGGAAGTCACTTCTCCACTTTCGAGTACTGTTGGGGATTCAAATGATAATCATTCATCATCAAGGCACCATGTACCAAGGCGATCCGGACGTAGCACATGTCCACCGACCTGGACCAAAGATTACATATGCGGAGTCCAGAAATCTCCAGGTATTCTTTTTCCGATTGCCTCATTTGTTTCTTTCGATAGACTTTCTCCAGAACATAGATGTTGTATTACTCGCATTTCTGATGGCGAGAACCATCGAGTTTTGAGGAGGCACGCACCGATACGGCAAAAGGCCATGGAAGTAGAGTTAATGGCCTTGATGGATAATCAAACGTGGGATCTTGTTACCCTACCTACACACAGAAAGGCGATTGGATGCAAATGGGTTTACAAGATCAAGTATCGTGCAGATGGATCTATTGAGAGATACAAAGCTCGATTAGTGGCGAAAGGCTTCACACAACGGGAGGGTTTTGACTACCATGAAACATTTTCCCCCGTGGCCAAAGATGTCACTGTTCGGTCATTCCTTTCCGTAACAGCTTTCGGGACAGGTCATTGCATCAGATGGATGTGCACAACGCATTTCTGCATGGCGATTTAGATGAGGAGATTTATATGGAAGTGCCACCAGGTTTACAGAGACAGGGGAGGATAAAGTCTGTCGTCTCCGCAAATCCTTATATGGACTCAAACAAGCCTCAAGACAGTGGTATGCAAAGTTTGCTGAGTCATTGATAGCCGCCGGTTTTCAACAGTCCAAGTTTGATTATGCTGTTTTCACATGGACTAAAGGTATGTCATCTATCTACTTAATGATATATGTAGATGATATACTTATTATGGGCAATAATGAAGTAGCTATCAAAGAATTCAAAGACTATTTGCATTCAACGTTCCATATTAAGGATTTAGGATCACCAAAGTACTTCCTTGGAATCGAAATTGCACGTTCAGACCAAGGGATTTCCCTCAGTCAGAGGAAATTTGCAATGGAGATTATATCGGAAGCAGATCTATCAGGATGTAAGCCAGCTGTAATTCCAATTAAGCGGAACATTAAGCTGACTACAGCAGATTATGATGCTAGTTTATCTCAACAGACTGATCCTATACTTAAGGATCAATTGAGATATCAGAAACTCGTTGGGAAGCTCATATATTTGACCATGACCAGGCCAGATATAAGTTATGCAGTCCAAACACTCAGTCAGTTTATGCATCAACCAAAGGAATCTCATATGAATGCAGCACTTAAAGTGGTGAAGTACTTGAAGAGTTGTCCAGGACTTGGGATTCTTCTTTCCAGAAATGCGACATGAGGATGATCAAGCATCGTGATGCGGATTATGCAACTGTCCGATGAGCATAAGATCCATTACTGGTTTCTGCATCAAATTGGGAGACTCTTTACTCTCATGGAAGACAAAAAAACAACCGACAGTTTCACTATCTTCGGCAGAGGCAGAATATCGTGCTATGGCCAAGACAACTTGTGAAATAGTATGGTTAAGGGGATTGCTTCGAGATCTTAGAGTACAAGTTAGAGGATCGACCAGACTATTTTGTGACAATGATGCAGCTATCAAACTTGCATCGAATCCTATTGTACACGAGAGAACCAAGCACATAGAAGTGGACTGCCACTTTACACGAGAAAAGATTCAACAAGGGATGATCGAGACACAAGGGATTGGGACAGAAGAACAACCAGCAGATGTCTTCACCAAACCTTTATGTCAGAGACAGCATGCGTATCTCTTGAGCAAGCTAGGCATCTTGGACATTTACAAGCCACCAGCTTGAGGGGGAGTGTTGAAGATACGCAAGGATATTCAACCGAATCTTTCAGATATTATTATACAAATCAAGATCAATTAATATCGTATCTGATTTTGTATATAATATTGTTTCCTTTTGTTCACATACAACATGTATTATAATAGTCATGCTTTGTACATTATGTGAATACACTGAAATACAAGAAATCTTCCCCATCTTGCCTTCCTTCCTCTCGTCTTCCTCATCTTCTTTCAGATTTCCTCCAACAACCTTCTCCAAAAACATTTCAACGACATGCAATTGCCATGAAAAAGACCAATATCGTTTGATGAATCTCCATCCATAAATCATAATTTTCAACAATCATAAAAAAATCATGAGATCCTAAACTATACTCTGATACTAACTGTAAGCAGATATCATATTCTTAAATGCGGAAATTTAAAACTAGGGGTTTTTAATCTTCAAGATTTTTCACAATAAGCGAGATAAAGACATAGCTTTATCCATAACAAAACTTCAAAAAGTATGATTTTGAAGAATTTGAATCAAAGGAAGAAATCAAATTTCTCTCCCTTCACCAACTCTTCTTTAACTTATTTTATCTTATTTGAAAGGCACATCACGATGGGGAAGAGAAGAGGAAGATCCACAATCTACGAACAACATCTCGAGGACTGCCTGATCATGAGCCAACACGGGCCTATATTTTCTCCGGCTTTGATTCCATTATTACACATAATTTCTTCAAAAAAAAAAAAAAAAGCAATATTACGCTTTAAAATCTGACTTTATTGTTCCACTTAATTGTTCCTCAAATATTTTCCCAACAGAGTGGGCATTTGTTTTGCCAGCCCTCATGAGGACAAAAAGGTAAGGAAAGTACACTTCTTAAAGGCTTGACATATATTTAAGAACTTATATAGTGTAGTTAGTACGACAGCTATTTGCTAATTCAACATGCAGGGAAATGTCAGGGTGTTATCTATTAGAGTTGTTGATTTCACGATGATGTTTTTGGATGTTGGGAAAAAAATTAATCAGGATTAAGCAATAAGCAATTTTTCCAATGATTATGCAGGGAGAAACATGAAATTGAATAGAACACAACCAAGCAATCAGGGTAAATACCTGTTGGAAGTTGCGCGGAATGGCTATCGCACCGAGCTTCGTGCAAAAGGTGTGTTGTAACATCCGACAGATCAAGTAACCTCCATCTTTACTAAATAACCGCATCTGATGGTTAATTGTAACATTCGACAAATCAGCTGCATTTCCGAGCACCGTACAAGTGTACATCCTGTAATGTCCAACGGTATAGCGACTTAAGTAACTCAAGACCATGAATCTCCCTTTCTCACATGCTCGCATTTCTAGATATTGCAACCTCTACAGTTTCTAAAGGTTTGGAAGTTTTTCAATGTCTATGCACCAAGAAATGTTCCGCAACTCCAGTGATTCCATCTCTTCAAACCCTTCTTCAATCTCACATAGACTTCTGCAACTTTCAAGATACTTTCAGCTTTTCATAACGAAGAATGAGAACTTTATCATCTCCACTTTCTGCTCAAGCTCTTTGATCCCCCCATCGACACTTGCATATCAGAATGATCACCATTTAGGATGTTAGAGACCAATAAAGTCTGCAAAATTTAAAAGACTGCGAAAAAAGCTCGAAACTTTTCCTCGCAGGTGGAGTGTATCTATGAGAGAGAGAGAGAGAGAGAGAGAGAGAGAGAGGGAAGTGGCAAATCGGAGAATGAGAAGAAACACGGATAAAAACTTCGCCATCGGACACGTTGTGCTTCTTCATGGGACCGTTTGGACAAGCTGACGAGTAGGATTTCATTTGTGCAAAGGACTGAAGAAGACTGGGTGGCTTGAGGTTTGAATTCAATCAACGTATATAAGTATTAATAAAATTGATTGATGTGTTAGAGAAATCCTCTAACAAAAAGAAATCAACGGACGTGATTTATGGTGAACTGTCTCTATACGAAGACCTCGTTAAATATTAGCAGACACATAAGAAAAAAAAAAAAAAAAAAAAGACAGAGCTGAGTATGAAGATAGAGAATGTTAACAAAGGTCATTGAAGAGCCCTCCATTGATTGCCACGCTTGCCTTCATGTGCATTTATTGTGTTTGTATTCTTTTGTTAACTTTGTGGACTTTCTCGTTGCTTCATGGCCATTGGCTCATTTAATGTGTGCTTTTGTGTCGACATTTTGTCCTTAATAAGATGATTGTCCTACACGCTTGCGTTAGTCGGTAGAAGAAGATTCTTCGAATTATTAGTTGATGTTTCTTGACGTAATGCGAGATTCATGATTGCGTGTGACTTCACAAAACCTTTATAAAATATCCACTACACGTATCCTAACATCTGTTGACTTTATGATATCATACATAGGTGCAAGTTTATCAAATCGTTCTCAATTATTACTTGGGTTTTAGGTTTAAACGTGATTAGTAACTTATGTAAAGTTTAATAATTTGCAAGAAAGTAAATTTTCAATATCATAGTGATTTTGCCATGTGTTTTCTAACGAATTGGTAGTGGGTTTGGATATTTAAAATTATCAGAAGTTAGTACCTCTTAATATGGTTAGTACCTTTAATATAGTCGATGACCTCTCATACAAAAGGAAAAGACCAAGTTTTGATATGTTTTAGAAAGTTGAACTTTTCACATTGACTAGTAATTTTCTTCTCGAGAAAGAAAGAAGGATAGCAACTTTTGAATGTGATTAGTGACATCTCATAAAAAATTTGGTCATTTCAACCAATTAGTAAGTTCCACAAATAAATATTAGTAAGCTATTGCAACAATCAATACTTTTGAAACAATCTAATCAATGTTGGTACATAAACTCAGATTTCGGCAATTCTATACTAGATGTGGTGACTTTAACATGTTGGTAAGCTATGCAAATGAAGATTGGTAAATTATTGCAAAAATTTATAATTTAAAAAAACATAAACGTCAATAACCAGCTCAAATATAGCTGGCAGTTTCATATAAGAGTTGGTAAATTAAGTTCCACAAATAGATATTGATATATTGGCATAGTTGGTAATTTTGAAAAGAGATGACAAATTTTATAAAAGTTGGAAATTTTTAATCCATTGTTAAGCTCAAATAAATGTAGGTAAAATTATTTGAACAATTGGTACATTTTAAACTATGAAATAAACATTTGCAAGTGGACTCAAATAGGAGTTGGTCATTTCGTATAAGAGTACTAGTTTTGTAAGTTGGTAAACTACACAAGCAATTTTATATAAATTATTGGAACAATTGGTAATTTGGACATGATCACATAAATGCCAGTAACTACCCAAATTAGAGTTGGTGATTTCATAAAAGATTGATCACTTAAGCCCTGCTTTCAATTGATAAATTATAGGAACCCAAATAAGAAATGATAATTATATGAAATAAATGATAACTTAAGCTTCACTTTCAATGTTGGTAAATTATTGGAATAGTCAGTGATTTTTGCTAGTAATTTCACGTCGATGTTGGTCATTAATATGTTGGAATGCTATGAAATAATTGTTGGTAATTTATGGAACAATTTGTACTTTTGAAACAATCAAACAAAAGTTAGTAAGTTGACTAAAAAAAGAGCTGGTGAGTTCATATAACATTTGATGACTTTGATTGAGTTTTACAAATAAATATTGGTAGATTATTTGGAATGGTTAGCAATTCCGAAACTATCAAGTAAACATAGAGAACTAGCTAGAATAAGAGTAGGTAATTTCAAGTAAAATTTGGTAACTCGAGTTTCACATATAAAAGTCGACAAATTAATAGAATAATTGGTTATTTTGAAAGAAATTTGTAAATTTCATATTACAATTAGCAATTTTAACACATTGGTAAACCTATGTACAAACAATTGTAAGAGTTGTTCTGTCCAAACAAGTTGTTCATATAAGAATTTGTAATTTTTATATAAAATCTAGTATAGTTCACGAATTAGTACTGCTAAGCTCCGTAAATATATATTGGTAGATTATTGAAATAATTAAAAAGAGTTGGTAAATTTGTAAGAGAGTCAATTACTTTAACACATGTTGGTATTCTCTGTGAGTACAAAATGGTAAATGATTGGAATAATTCCCAAAACAACTAAATACAAGTTGCTAAGGACGCATTTGGTAATGTTTCTATTCAAAAATTGTTCTAGGGAACAGAAATAGAAAAAACTATTTCTATTCCGGGGAACAATTTTTTAACAGAAGAATGCGTTTGGTAAATTTGTTCGGGAATAAAAATAAGAACAGAAACACGTTTGGTAAATTTGTGTTCTTTTTTTTTTTTTCTTTTTTTCTTCTTTTGGCCGGTCGCCAACCTCGACCATGGCCGGCGACCCGCCAGCGAGGGCCGAGGGCCGATAGCCTCACCCGGCCATGGCGAGGCCGAGCCTCGCCGTAGTTGGACGAGGCCCGACCTCGCCAGGGGCCAGCAATGCTCCAGCGAGGTCGCCGGCCCTAGATGGCATCGTCGGCCCTCAACGCCGTCGCCGGCCATGGCCAAGGCCGGCGACTGACCAAAGAAAAAAGAAAAAGAAAAGAAGAAAAAAAAGAGGAGAAAAGAAAGGAGAGAGAAAATTTATTCTTAAAAATTGTTCCGTAAAACAAGAAAAACAAGAAACATGTTTTTCTTATTTCTCATTTCTGCTCCAAATGTGTTCACGGGAATAAAAAAAAATAGATTTGGAACAAAAACACAAACAAACGGGTTTGTTCTTTTTTTGTTCCCTAGAACAAAAACAAAACAGAAATTTTGTTCATGAAAAAAAAAAAGGGTCTAAGTGACTCAGATAAGAGTTCGTGTTTCTTCAATTAGTTAGTAACTTAATCGGAGATATAATGGTAAAACACTCAAATTATAAATTGGTAATTTTGTTTAAAAGATAGTAACTTTGATAAGTTGGTAAGCTCCAACAACAATATTGGTCAATTATGACAACCTTTAGTAATTTTAGAATAATTAGACTAAACTTGGCAAGCGATTCAAATAATATTTGTTAAGTCAAAATAGTTGTAACATATGATGTTTCTTTTTTCCACACTAAATCTATGATTTGAAAAAAAAACTCGAAAATAATCACTTATAGTGATTACAAAGTTAAATGAATGAAAAATATTTTTGTCATTCATTAAAATATTTTAGTATAATTTATTGTTGATAATAAACAAAAATCATTTACAAATTATTCTAAGTGATAACCAATCTTTTTATGGAAAACAGTTTTCAAATCATTCATTTCTCCCAAAATAAAAACACTGTGGGAGAAAAATTGACAAATCAGTCAAATTAAAGTTGATAATTTCGTACAAAAATTTATAAGTTCCACAAATATCTTTTGATAGATTACTAAAACAGTTCATAATTTTGTAAGTATAAACAAATGTCATACTTTTCAAACACAATATTCGGGTAAAACATGTTGCTATTCAGTTAGCAACGCATTTGAGAAGTCAGCAACTTCTCTTTATCAGCATGGGACGATATCCCCTTTTTTCCCTCTCGGAACACTAGCAATCTGTCCAAAAATGTGGAGCACTAACTTAAGTTTCTCATCTTCAAAAACACCCTGCACTAAGAAGTCCCTTAGACTGCTGATATCATGGCTGTATATTTTAGGAAAGAAAATCGAAAGTTGTGCAAAAATTGAACACTGATGGTGAATAAATATATTTGAACGGATAAAACCTTTCAAAGATGAAGACGTTATTTCCAAACAAACACAACCTTCCAAAGGTTGTAAGAGTGCCTAATAAGCATTAGGCAAAAATAATGAATTCGAAATTAAATAATTAAAAAGTAATTGTACTATATTATGAACAATCATACTATTTCAATAGGATACAATGGTTATTTTATAATTATTAATTCAAATTTTAATAAATAAAAATAATGATCGTTGATTAATGTTAAACATCGTCCTGTGCACGCACTCTCATCATTTTCATGTGGAATAAGACACTTGTTAGTTTGTTTTACGAACAAACTACCAACAATCCCTCACTTTGTTTGTAAAACAAAACATAAATATAACGTTAAAAAAATATACAGCCAATCGGGAATGAGAAGAATTTGAAGCAAATGAAAAAATCCAATTTCTCTCCCTTGACCTACTCTTTTTAATGTATTTTATCTGAAAGGCATGTTGTGATGGGGAAGAGAAGAGGAAGATTTGTTATCCACAAATGACATCTCAATGACTGCCTGATCGTGAGCCACCACAAGCCTATACTTCCTTTGGCTTTGATTACATTGTTATATATATAATTCTTTAAAAAAGTGATATCACGTCTTAAAATCTGACTTCATTATTTTACCCAATCATTCGTCAAATATTTTTCCAATAGGGTGGGTATTTATTTCGTCAGCCTGCATGAGGACAAAAAGGCAAGTACATTTCTTAAAGGCTTTACATATATTTAAGAACTTGTCTACTGTGGTTAGTATGTCAGCTATTTGCTAATTTTTTTTTATTTTAACAGAGCTATTTGCTAATTCAACATGCAGGGAAATGTCAGGGTTTTTTCTATTAGAGTTGTTGATTTCACAGTGATGTTTTTGGATGTTGGGAAAAAATTCATCGAGATTAAGCAATTTCTCCAATGATTATGCGCATGTAACATGAAATTGAATAGAAAGAACCAAGCAATCGGGTAAATACTTGTTGGAAGTTGTGCGGAATGGCTATTGCCTCAAACTTCTGGCGAAAGGTGTTTTGTAACATTCGGTAGATCAAGTAACGTCCATCTTTACTAAATAAGCGCATCTCGATGCTAAATTGTAACATTCGCAGATCGGTGCATTTCCAAGCACCGTACAAGTGTACATCCCGTAATGTCCAACAAGACAGAGACTTAGGGCGCATGATGACAACCATTCGTTCCGTAAATAATTTACGAATGTAAATAGATTTTCCAATTTCTATTTCTAGAAGAGTTTTAAGCAAAAATAACGTTTTGATAACGACACAAAATTTCTTCCTTTCGAGACGACAAATGCGACGATCGACGACCTTTAATATAAAAAATAAAAATAAAAATGATTTAGTAACAAAAAAATAATGAATAAAATAAATCATAAAAAAATAAAAATATCATTTTATTTTAAAATAAAAATATCCTTAAAAATAAATTTATTTTATTTTATTTTATTTTATTTTACGAAAAAATTTATTTTAAAATGAATAAAAATAAAAAATAAAAAAATTATTTGGCAAAACACTCAATGAAAATAAAAATAATTTATTTACTTTAATAAATTTATTTTTATTTTTAAATGAATAAAATGAATATTTTTATTTTTATTTATTTTTATTTTTAATAAATGAGGAGAGGTGGAGGAGGAGGAGGAGGAGGCAAAGATGTAGAGGAGATGAGAGATGACTCACCGAAATTAGGGTTTAGTGAGAGAAATTATTTCTGATTTCTCTTCCAGAAATCAGAAGTAGAAATTTTAGTTTATGATTTCTCTTCCAAACCTATTTTACGGAATAGAAATCTATTCTAGAAATAAAAACCGAATAGGTTTATCAAACGGATTGCCCGAAACAGTGCAATGTAAAAACTATTTCTCGAGCAGGAATTTTGGGTTGTCATGCACCCCCTTAAGTACCTCAAGACCCTGAATCTCCCTTTCTCACATACTCGCATTTCTAGGTATCGCAACCTCTGCAGTTTCGAAAAGTTTGGAAGTTTTTCAATGTCTATGCACCAATAAATGTTCCGCAACTCCAGTGATTCCATCTCTTCAAACCCTTCAATCTCACGTAGACTTCTGCAAGCTTCAAGATACCTTCAGCTTTTCATAACGAAGAATGAGAACTTTATCATTCTCCAATTTCTGCTTGAGTTTTTGACCACCCCCCCCCCCTTGAGACTTGCAAACCAGAATGATCACCATTTAGGATGTTAGAGACCAGTAAACTCTGCAAATATTCTAAGACCCTTGTGTTGCAGTGATGGCTCTCAGATGTCTCTGAAAAAGATATGGTATGCCAATGGTTCAAGAATTGGTCGTAACACGACCTTCGCAACATTAGTCTTACCTGATTGGTGGTGGTTGCAGAGGCAATGGCAGGACAACACGCTCCATTGGCTAGCTAGTGGTGGTGGTTAAAGCAGTGATAAACCACCGATGATGCGCTGCGTAAATGTCTAAGTCATACTTCATAGTAGTGACATGTCAAATGCAGATCAACGCTCCTATATTGCTTAAGAGTTGAATGGGATGAGATTCTATACCATATTGCTTGATTACTAATTTACAATGACAGGGATCTCTTTCCTGAATACATTCAAGCAAACCAAACAAGCATTAACGAGGCCAGAAGATAGATATCCACAACATCATAAGTCACGCAAATTCATGAAACCCATCGACCATGTTCTTCAGTTCCCAACTTTCAATGATCCAGCCATATCGAGATCATTTCTCCATCCTTGGATGGTCTCACAGTCATAGTGCTTCTCGTGCTGTGAGAAGGCTTTTGCAAAAGGTCTAGATCAGCGTTGAAATTGTGGAGCGAAATAGAAGATTGCAAAGATCATTCGTTTCCTTTCTTCCCTACATTCAACCATTTGTGCCACCTACTTGAGGCACTTTCTACTAGAAACATATTCTCTACTCTTTAGAGAAAATGGGTGCGAAGATCCTTTCCTGACGGCTTCTAAAAGATCAGGGGCAATCTCTTCTCCTTCACGGAGCTCCCTCATTGTCTTTGAAGACCTGGACACCGGTATCTAAAAGGCCATCATAGAGAAAATCAGGGAACCTCTTGTGAGTATCCGATCCCCTCAAGCTCAAGCAAACCTCATAATCATATCCCGGTATAGCAGAGACGTAGAAACTACTATTTACTTGGACAAGCAGGACAGACAAGTCACTATTGACTTGTGGCGCATCCAATTTGGCATTTTTACAAACGGATTGTGCCCTTCTTCTCTTGCAGATGTCATTCGAGAAATTGACGGAGAAGATGATCGAAATTACCATCGCAACACAGGAAATCCACATTGACCAAGAAAGCAAGAGGTCACCACCGAAGTACATAGCTTTGAAGTCGATTTGCAATGGATGTAGAATGCACGGGCCAAAATGGCAAATTACAGAGTGAAATTACGACCGACGACACAGTCAAGGAGGTGGAGATCTTCTTTGCCTGGTTCCATTATTGCTTCAGTACGATGTTAGCTTCACTTTCACAACAGCCAAACTGGGGATTCCTCCTCTGAGCACCTTTCCGGTCGTTCCCACAAGTCTTCTTCAAGTTGATTGAGTTGTCGGGTCCATAATCCAGGACATGACAGGAAGCAGAGGTCAAATGCTTCACTCATCAGCCGCTCAATCAAACCTCCCAGGGGCCAGGGGGATCGTTAAACATTTGAACCGTTTCCAGTTGATTTATTCTGCTTCATATTCAATACCCATCAAACGCTATTGGCATAGAACCCGATCAAAAAACTAAATTTATTGCCGAATCTAATTATGGTTCGTTTTACCGATGACCATTGCCAATCAACAGAATTCAACGAACAAAACTCTATTTTTTTTAAGAGGGTCAGAGAAAGAAAAGGGAAAGCGAGAGCAATGCAGAGAAAACACAAATCAACAGAACTTAAGTTGTCAGGATAATTTCTGCATAAACATGTACAATCAATTGATGAAACGGACGTCGTGCACTACAATAACCACTCACTACTCTGCTCTTCCCATCCGAGAAAAGAAGGAAGAAATTGCAAAGCGAATAGGCACTTACCCCCAACAAAACTATAACCCCAGGGCACATTCACTTGTTCTCACCCAAGCCCATCAACCTCTTCAAACTAGGAAAAAACGCCGAATCGTCCGAGAGAGACGGCTTCTTTTCTCGCCGCAGGTGCTCCTCGACCATCTCCACGACGGACCTCGCGGACAGGGGATGGAAATCGGCGCTCCAATTCGACACGAACTCCACCGCCATATCCCTCCGCTCGCCGTCCTCCATCCTCTCCCACCTCCTCCTCAGCTCGTCCTCCCCCAGGGAGAAGTATCCGCAGAGCTCGGCGAACAGGAGGGCCCGGCCCTTCCTCAGGGCCTCGTCCTTCTGCTTCTTCTGGGCGTGCACCCTCGCGACCTCCTCCGCCAAGGCGGACGCGATCTCGGCGTCGCCGGTGGGCCGCTTGGCCCTGCACGACATGGAGGCGGGGAGCGACTTGCGGGGGTCGAAACGGAGGGGGCGGAGGCGGGATTTCGGTGGGCGGGGCAGGGCGTGCAGGGGAAGGGCGTGGATTCTCAGCGCCATTGGAGGGTCGGACTGGTTCGGACTCTGGAGAGGACGAGGATTCGAATGGAGGACGACGGTCGGGAAGCAGGATTTGGGGAGGGGAAAATCGACTGAGTGCGGCTCTAACGGGTTCTTAAAATATAATTTGTAGATTTCTTATGAAATTAACTTCACATTTGCGTTGGACCTGAACATGTCCTTAAATGGTTCCCTCTTGCATCGGGCATCCCGGGAGAACTCTTCCTCACAAACCATTTAAGGCAAATGAGAGGGAGTAATATGGGATAATGTCACCATTGGGTACCCCGGCCAACAGCCCTCCCTAGTGGGGGCTAGGGGCCCACACCTGATCCCCGTGAAGCCTTCTCTGGGTAACCAATCCCGGGCGTGGTTCAGGGACATGACGGTGCTTCTCCCCGGGAACGGGGATTCCAACCAAAATATTTATGTGTTGTATGAAAGTCTACTACTGATCATCATGTGAATGAATTATGATCATATTAAAACTCTTAATTTTTCTTCATTGAGAAATGAGAATGTTTAGATTATGAAATTACCACATTTAAACATTTGGTAACTTTTAGAGAGTATGTACCAACACCTGTTGCTGTTAATTATTTAGACATGATTAGTGAATTTTGACGAAAGGAATAACATTCCACCACTAAAATTTGTAATGATATATACAATAATTGATGTTCCAACAAGAAAAATTAAGAGTCTATTTCATCATCGCTAATACGATGAGGCACGAAAATAAGTATAGACCTATATTTGTCTACCTTTTTTCAAAATAGAACGTAACTTTTAACAATTTAGTCGCGCTTGACTTATTAGCTAGTTTTAACTCTTCACAACTCATATAAAAAAAGGTATTGGTTAAATTTCCAAAACTTGAAATAATTTTGAGAGGCAGTGTATTAATTTGGGAAACATTTCAAAATGTTTTGATTTAAATATCAGCAAAAATGTTGATTGTGTAAAATATTAGAAAAGTAAAAAATTAAAGTAGAAAACCTGTAATCATAATGTGCCTTCTCTCTGAGTGTTGTTTTACATTGCTTGACGACAGGTTCTAAATACTCTATACATTCATGAGGTCTCCCTCCATTTATTAATTTAAGCTTTTGGGTTGGACTTTCTAACATAATATCAAAACCAGTGTGATTCCTTTCACGAATATGCATACTCAAAATTCCATTCACATGTCGCTTGTGATTGGGCATGCATGTGAATAGGGTTGTTGAAGTATTGTCTTATCACGTACTATTGTCTCACATTGCTACAGGCATGCACGTGAGTGGTGTTGTTGAAATACTGTCTCACATAATTTGACAACAGTAAGTATAATGGAATTGTTGAAGTATTGTCTTACATCACTTGACAATGGGAAGTATTGTCTCACATTGCTAAGAGTGTGCACATCAATGGGATTGTTGAAGTATTATCTCACGTCGCTTGACAACAAATCGTTAATGCTCTGTTGTTAAAGTATCGTTTTACATTGATACAGGCATGCATGAGAATTGGATCGTCAAAGTATTATCCCACGTTGCTTAACGACTGATCCTAAAAGCTCTATTTATTCATATGATCTCCCTTCACTTGTTTACTTATCATTTTGGTTAGACTTTCTAACAAATAAAAATTCAAATAGATCACGGCCATCAAAACCATTGACAATATATACAACACACGAATCTAGTTGCTACAATCGCATAGGGCCTCCAACCGGGGTCCAAAATTCCAAATAGATCCACCCCTGTGATGGATGTGTACTAACACACAAGACAGTATCATATCAATCTACCCAAGAACCTTTCACATCGGACCAAAACATCTCACCATGCATGAACATTGAACGAAAGATTACACTATGCTCATCTATTTCTTAATTCAAATGTCGTCTTTACACAATGGTCGTGTCGGAGAGACCAACCCGGATATGTCCCCTTTCTTTTCACCCACCACAGACTAAAACAAGAAAGAGAAAAGCTCATCTACAAGGAAGAACAAATTTCAGATCTATGAACCATAAGCTTTAGAAAATGACCGCCATTGTTAAGGCAAGCACACCGGCAACAATGGAGACCCTTGGATTCGGGTTCCTAACATGTTGCGATTGAAGTGTCTCGATGGTTGACTGGTAAAGCTTGTCCCTAGCTATGAAGCAGACACTTCACTTTAAAATCGTCAGTTCCAAGTTCGTCGCAAGTCATGGAGCAGCTGCAAGTCTACCAGCAAATAATTTAAGAACTTCAAAGATAGTTTCACATGATTAGGTGTGAAACCCCTTCTCAAACTTCAACCAGCTAGCTTCATCACCATCTTCAACAGTCACCATCGCATGATGCTTCCTAGTTCGTCACTGTCTCTCCAAGCCATGACGGATTAGTTGGGACAAAATATCAGCCCATGTATCGGGCACACCTGGTAAGCACCAGTGCATGCAATCTTGGCCCCAGACAGCTACTGCGTCCTTCTTTCCTAACCAAATTGCTGGGTGGGCATCAGCTCTGTATTCACTCAAATGTGTCAAATCCAGCAACTGAATATCCGATCCTCGAAGCATGCCTTCGATCAGATCATTCAGCAGTCTTGCTTCTTTATTCACCCCATTGTTGCTGGGATCAAACCACATATCAAGCTGTCTAGTTGTTAGTTCCCGATCCCGAGTAAGAACTGATCTTATTATTGCGATATATAGAGAAGTCTCAAAGTAGCTCAATAAAAAGAAAACATCCAGAGGCAGAGCAAGCACAAATTTATGGAAAGTGTTTACTTAAATGTGTTATTTGACATGCAAGATATCTTTAAGTATGGTACTTGATCAGCTAACATGCTGGAACAGAAGCATGAGAGAGCAGTGTGGCGCAAATAGGGCAAAATACTATTTTTGTACCTGAGAATCCAGGAGTGGCTCATTGAACAGGCAACTGCCGTTCTGATTCCATGCTCCACCATGAAAATGCCTTGGCGACTGTAACCGCCAGAACTTGAGGGTCTTAATGGGGATTTTCCTTTGTATATGCAAAACCATATTCTCAAGAACGACTCTGAGTCCATCCAACATCTTGAGTGGTGGGAAGAGGGGGCGTCCAGCCTGATAAAAGACTAGAGGTGTCTCTTATGGGAACTTATCAGAACCCCACCTATCAAAGGAAAAAGAGTTCCATATAAGAAATGTTCAGGGAAAGGCTTATACAGGCACGAACAAGTGACTAATATTAACAGTTCTTAAAGAGGCTATTGGTGAAATGGCGGCAATTCACATTCATGAGAACCACAGTGTGAAGATTGGTGGACACTTTTGACTATTTTCCAACCTATATTATCTCAGTTTCCTTCTTCAAAAAACCACCAATGTGAAATATAACGCTGAGTTTAACTTTTCTCCTAAGACTTCTCTTATTTTTTTCCTTTACTCTTGTCTTCTTCAGATACCATACTCACTAATCTCAGCACTGATCCAACCTGACAATAAGGCTTCTTAAACCACCCATTTAAGTACTCACAGAGTTCAATTTAGTTCATAAAACTAAAAATAAATACGGCATAACTGGAATACACCAGTTGATCCAACCTGACAAAGTTAAAGATAGCATAAACAGATAGCATAAACAGTTACCCTACACATCTATATACACAAGAAATGACATGAACTAACTTAGAAATGAGGAGATGATGGTTTTCACGGCAGATAAAATCCTAAAACTAAGCAGAGTAATCATGTATCACCTACACAGCCTAAATGTTTTAGATATCTAAAGGGCAAAGCCCACACATTTCATTAGAGAATGCAGGGAAAGAAATGAAAGCATTAAGGCACCAAGGATGCAAAAGCATCAAAGAGATTGATCTTAGTGAACAAAACTAAGCAACAGAGGGAAATTATCAGTGACCAGTATTGAAAACAAGGACATCATAGAAGTCATTGATGTGGGCCCAATCATCAGCAGGTATGTCCACATCTACTCGATAAAAACCTTTTGATCCTTGTCCTTCAGCTAGAGTGGACTCTTTCGGCTGCCACCTTCAATTAATCAGTTATAAGCATGTGAGGTTGCAAGTACGATGCAGGTTTTTTTAAAAGAAAATAAGCGACATTGATGTTTTATACACTAGGTGATCAATTAAAATTAACACTTCCAGTTCCAGCTATTGAAAAACAAGAGATCTTTATAGCTTAATTGCAGAAACTTGAGTTAGACTCAGCATCAATTAGCAACTCTTCCAGATTACGGCATTGCAATCTGCTGGTTTATGCTGGCCATCAATCGCATACCCCTCAGGCTTTTCTAGCACATTCTCACAACAATGTTGACAACTACCTCTAAGAAAAAGTCAGAAGCTCTCTCTCGAAATCTTTACACTTGTTAAACAGCAGTTTCTACAAACAAAGTCTGTACATAGGAATAAGGTGCAGAGGCACCACGTGGTAACCAAATTCCATTCCAGAAAATTGATAAAAGTTCTGATGGAGAAGAAGCTTGTCTGATGAAAACAAAAGCAACTGGGGACAAGTATACTTGGGAGCTTTGTTAATTAATTAAATATGCAACAGACGTGAACATTCATCAATAACGGTCTATTACTTGAAAACATTCATCCCATAGAATATCAAAACAATGGCCACATCAATCACTCAAGATCACCTCTTCAACAATGCAACGAGATGAACAGAAAAAAACAAAACCACTGACCAATAAATGGTCTTACTCGTATTTAGCCAGCAGCACCGCCCTGTGGTAAGCAACCGTGACATTAAACTTGGGAAAATGAGCCCCTCTCCACGCCCCTTTCCTCTTCCACTCCTTGGCGTCCGCATCGGCCGCCCTCAGTATACAAAGGAACGAAACCAAGAAGTTCTCATTCAAAGAGTCCCCCACGAACCCAATGTTCTTGTTCCTCATCAGACCCAGGAACCGAACCGGGTCGATCCGGTCCAAGCCGCAACCTTTGGGGACCCATCTCCAAGAATTGATCGTGACCATGTTCTCTCGCTGGTTCCTCAAGCAGTTCCAGGCGTTCCGGTGGAACGGGCACGTCTCGTCGTACATGGGTTTCCGGGTTCCCGGGTCGCGGACCCATCGGCCGTCGAAGAGGTTGCAGGATCGGGAGACCTTCTCTTTGGGAGGGGGAGGAGGAGGGGAGGCAGGGGGAAGTGAGGAAAGTGGAGGAGAGGAAGAGGATGATTAGGGTTAGGAAGACGGCGTACGGGAAGAGCGAGGAAGGCGACTTGAGAGAAGGCGCTTTCCTTTTCTTGGCAGCATCGGGAGAAGGGATGTCGGATCTCTCCCTGAATTCCCCTCAGATCACTCACAGAGAGAGATATGGAATAGCAAGTAGGAGAAGATCCAATTACTAGGACTTTCATATAACAGTTATGTGACAGTTATATCATATGGTTTGGTTTCGAAAAATGTCATCCTTTTGATCATTTTTTTTTTTTGGACCTGAAATTTAAAGCCATTTTTTTACCACTTTTTTTTTTCAAAAATCCCTTAATATATTTGCGAAAAGTCACCATGTTTGTCCTCTTACCAATTTCTTAATTTTTCTTATTGACTTACTGTTGATGACGTGGATTAATGAAAAGAAGAATTGTTGACATGAAGGCTCATATAAGTTTAATATGTTGAAAAGAGATTTGAAATGGATCAACACAAATAAAAAAAATTCATAAAAATGATCGGCAAAATGGAAAAATTAAGAACATATAAAGTCCTAGAATTGCTAACACAAATGACATTGCTCATTGCCTCGAGCTTGAGCGTCCATGGGCATAATAATGTCGAAGCTCAAGCAAGCAGCCATGCCTACCTACCTTGAGCTTCGAGCTTGAGCTAAGCATCCAAGGTGGTTGCAAGATTCCGAATCGAATAGTCATCGCCGTGAGACTGGTCCTGAAAGCCACTTGATCATCCTCCCCATTAGGACATTGTAATCATATTGTCATTATCATATTTATCGGGCGATAGTGGCATGAAATGCTTGCCTTTTTTCCCCTTACACGCTTAACCTCTTAATCTTTCTGTATATGTTAGTTTGTCCCCGAAAGGTAGGTAGATATCAACATGGTAAGTATAATAGTTCATGTGCGAATGGATTCTATCATCCATTGGACCATGGATATTATAAGAGGTCAAGTTAGCCGCTGAGCCACAGAGCATCACAAGCCAAAACTACAACAATAATCACTCAAAGCATCGCCACCATCATTGCGACAGTCTTACCAGTCTACCACCAGCGGACGTTGGCTACTAGACATCGTCACAAGTCGACACCCCTGCCAACATCTTCGGTTAGCTGTCAGCACTAACGCCCTTGCTCCTTTCATCACCGCCTACTGTTGCCGCTGAAAAATAGCTGTGTTTTCGGTTTACATATCAAATATCTCACAATTTAAACTGGGAAATGAGAATTATATGACCACCTTAGCAGTAACCATGCAAATAAACAACAGTGAAACCGTGGATTAATTGAAGAATTAACATCTTTGAGAGAAAGTCATTGTCTGTAAATGATTTATTTGATTAAAGCAAATCTTCATATCGTAATCAAGCTTTAGAAAAGCCAAAATCTTGCCACAAAAGTATACAAATAACTAAGTCCTTTCCAAATCGACATTAAAATAGAGAGGTCTCTGCTAAATCAGGAGCAATTAAATCACTGCAAAGATCTCCCCACGTGCCTCGGAACCCATACTATCAGCAGGAGAGAAGAATCAGCAATAGGAGCTAAGCCGGATTCAGCTTGTCTTCAGAACATCATAGAATGATAGAGGCCTCTTCTTAGATCCAAAGAGTTCGTGAAAGCAAGAGAAAACTAGGCAAGTGATAGCATTTGTCTCTCAAATTGCTTGAAGAATTGGCGCGTGAAATGAAAAAAGATATACCACAACTACAGAGCTAGGCCCAAAATTGAAGCTTCACCCCATGGACGGCCCATTAGTTGCAAGCCAATTGGAAGGCCTTGCCTATCATACCCGATCTGTAATACTCACAACAAAAGTGATGGGATGAGCTATATATAACTGTAGTAAAGTTGATGAATAGAATGGCTTAATGTAGTAACAAAGGGTGCCAAGGCTAGTGCAATTTGTTCTTCAGCTAGCTCAATGAGCTATAGCTCAATTTCTTGGTATGATGTTAGCTATTAACAGCCTAAAGTGAATTTTTGTGCAAATGAAAAATAGAATTCTGGGCACTAAATTGTTGGAGAAAACTCTTTTATTATTTTGAAGTTGACAAAACATTTCCATCAGTCTAGTCTGAAGACTTCAAGACTCAACTGTTAAAGTTTGATGAACTCCAGACTCTGTCGTCAAAGTCTGAAGACCGCAAGACTCAAGACTCAAAGTCAATCCACATTGGCAGTTTCTAGACCAATGACGAGAAGACTTATCCAGATGCAAGTTTATCTTTAAAGATTTGGTTCGTACGGTTTATAGAAGTTCTTACGGCTGGAGATAGCACATCGAGATCAATTATTCTTATTGGGATCAATTCAGATAATCAAGATCTGATGAAAAACGAAGTATACTTGGAAAGTTCTACTTATGGAAATCTAGATCCTGATTATATGGGCGACTAGGATTGGTGGGCTATCATCATATTCCTTAAATAACTCGAGATCTCCTTAAATAACTTAAGATCTCCTTAAATGATTTTGTCCAACAAGTAGATTGGAAGAACTCCTTTGGAAAGTGCCAACGGTTATAAAGACATGAAGGAGTATATAAGGAAGACGCTCAAGTTATTCGAGTGTGTGCATGAAAAAAAAAATTCCAAAGCCTGAAACTTTTAGTTCTTTGCTATCTCAATTGCTGAGCTTAAGTTGTACTCAAAAGAGAGATCAAACACTCGTGAAATCTTGAGGAAGTGTAGTAGAGTTTCTACACTGTGGAAACAAGGACTTGAGGCTATAAAAATTCTTTTGATTCTTAGTGAAATCCAGCCAGTAGGCTGTTAGTGCGGGAGAGTGGACATATGCTTGGTCTAAGCTGAACCACTATAAACCTCGTGTCTCAATTTTCCTTCCTTGAACTCTTTACTTTGATTCATTGTTTTATATAACTATTTATAGTCTTTTACATCATCAGTCTATTATCCTCATAAGACGAGTTAGTCTATTAAATCTCGTAAAACTTCTTTTAACACCGATTCACCCCCTTTAGGTGTCCTTACTAGCCTTATCAATTGGTATCAGAGCTTGTGTGCTCATTTAATTGAAGTGTTTTTACTTTTGAGCTAAAGATCTATAGCTAGTATGTTTGCTCAAGGTTTGGTTGAAGGCTAGAGTAACACTAGACCTCCTTACTTTGATGGAAATGAATACAGTATAGGGAAAAACAAGATGAAGGCATTCCTAAGATTGAAAGATCCTCTAGAATGAGATGTGGTGGAAAAATGAATCATTCCTAAAACTGTATCAGTTTCAGAAAGAGGAAAAGAAGTTACAGACGCTAGCGAGGTGACACAAGAAGAAATAACCAAGAGACAAGCTCTTGATATTAAAGCAATTTACTTTTTATATTGTGATTTATCTCCTACTGAGTATAACAGAATTTCTTCTTGTGAAATAGCCAAAGAAGTCTGGGATAGGCTGCACATTACCTATGAAGGAATCAATTGAGTGAAAGAAACAAAGACCAATATTCTACTCAGATAGTATGAAGCCTTCAAGATGAAGCTAAGAGAATCTATCATTTACATGTTTAGTTGTTTTACAGAGATTGTAAACAGTCTAAAGTATCAGGGACAGCTAATCTCAAGACCAATGAAGGTTAACAAATTGCTACGTGGACTCTCCAAAGATTGGAATCACATGAAAACTTCAATAAGAGAAACTCAAAGGATCATGCCACTTTCTGTAGATGAGCTGATTGGCACACTTCAGTCTTATGAAGTGGAGCAAATCAACGAGGAAGGGGATCCCAAAGGTAAGAAGTCAATTGCTTTAAAATCTAACGATGATTCTGATGTTACAGACTCTGAAGATGATATGGGCGATAAAGAGTTAGCACTTATGATAAGGAGGTTCAGGAAACTGAACAAAAAGGGAAGAAGATTCAATGGAAAGAAGCAAAGCACTCAAAAGTTTCAAAACAAATCAACTGAGGATGACGATGCCAACAAAGATGTGATCTATTTTGAATACAAGAAAAAGGGGCACATCAGACCTAACTGTTCTCTGTTGAAGAAAAATAAGGGAAGAACTAAGAAATACAGAAAGGCACTTAAAGTAGAGACATGGAGTGATATTGAATGCGAAGAAAGTGATGAAGATTATACCAATATTTTTCTAATGGCAAAATCATAATCAGACTCAGACTCTGAGATAGATTCAGACTTAGACTCAGACTCAGATAGCAAAATCAAAGTAAACAATTTTAAAATTCCTATTAAAGTCTCAAAATACATTGATGAACTTTGTCTTAGTCTCAAAACTTCTCTTAAAAGGATTTCTGAGCTAAAAAGGGAGAGTTCTACATTTAAGCAACATGAAAATTCTTGGAAAGAAAGTTTGAAAATCTAGACAAAAGTTTTGTTGTTTTAAAGAAAATGCAGACTCTCTTTCAAAAGAAAATACATTTTTAAAAAAGGACATTTCAAATATTTCAAAAAGGTTTTCAATAGGATCTGAAAAGTTGGAAAATATTCTTTTCAGTACAAAGACCTTATTTCAACAAATCAAGCTTAGGAATGACTTTAAAAACTATTCCTCTAATTGATTTTTCAAAAGTAAATGAAAGAATCAAACAAAGACCTACAATTTTTATTTTTTTTTACAGAAACCATTTTCAAAAAGTCTTTATAAAACCTGTTGGCCAAAGTGCTTTCAAATATTCAAAATGCAACAGCTTAGAACATTTTGAGAAAGAATGTCCTAAGGTTTGGAGACTTGTTAAGAAGGAATGAGCAAAGACTGTATAGTGCACTAACTCTCTTGGACCTAAGAAAATATGGGTACCAAAGAAAGCTTGAGTTCCTTTTTTAATTACATGTCACTATCAAGAAAAATGTTAAATGGTATTTGGATAGTGGCTGTTCGAGACACATGACTGGAGATTCAAGTTGTTTTATAAAACTTGTGCAAATAAATGGTGGAAACGTCTCTTTTGGTGGAAATAACAAAGGAAGAATTGTTAGGTGTGGAACCGTAAATATTAGAAGTCTCACAATCAACAATGTCTCCTTGATGGAAGGACTAAATTACAATCTACTCAGCATTAGCCAATTGTGCGACATTGGATTCAAAATCAATTTCCAAGAAGGAATATGGTCCGGAACTAGTAAAGATCTTTCTCAATCTTTTACTGGATGAAGACATGTGAACATTTATCTTCTGGATATAAACCAGAAAGATCTCAATGTCTAATATCGATTCAAGATGAAGCGAATCTTTGGCATCGAAAGCTTAGCCATGTCAACATGAAGCAAATTGCCAATATTTCATCCAAGAAGCTTGTTTGTGGACTGCCCAACCTGAAGTATCAAAAATATGACTTATGCACACCATGTGTGTTGGGAAAACAGGTTAGAAGCTCTTTTAAACGAATAAATCATATTTCTACTAATCGAATTTTGTAGCTTCTATATATGGATCTCTTTGGACCAATCAGAACTCAAAGCATTGGTGGAAAGAGATATTGCCTAGTAATTGTGGATGATTATTCCCGATTTACTTGGGTTTACTTTCTGGCAAGTAAGTCTAAAACCTTTTCTTACTTTTTAAAGTTTGCCAAGAAAGTTTAGAATGAGAAAGGATATGCTATTTCAAGCATACAGACAGATCACGGAGCTAAGTTTAAAAATCAAGATCTTGCCAAATTCTGTGATGAATCTAGTTTTCAGCATGTTTTCTACTTTCCATACACTCCAGAACATAATGGAGTTGTGGAAAGAAAAAATAGATCTTTGCAAGAACTTATAAGAACTATTTTAATTGAAAGTAATATTTCTTCTTGTTTTTGGGTGAAGCAGTTTCTCTGACTTGTTATATTATTAACGAGTATTCTTAAGGCCTATTTTGGAGAAAACTCCCTATGAGTTATTCAAAGAAAGGAAGCCAATTGTTTCTTATTTTCATGTATTTGGTTCCAAATGTTTTATTTTGAAAAATGCAAATGATCGAACTGGTAAGTTTGAAGAGAAATCAGACGAAGGAATTTTCCTTGGCTACTCAACTTCAAGCAAAGCCTACAAAGTATTCAACAAGAAGACTCAGTTTGTGGAAGAATCTATGAACGTTAAATTCCAAGACTCTTTGTAGAATCAATTGATTCAGACTCATCCTGAAAAATTTGAACCTGCTCAAGACTTTACAAAGTCTACCTCCCCTGAAGTGGCTCAGACTTTTGAAGAACAACAACGAACGGAAGTTGAAGAATCAACTGAAGTAGAAAATCAGCGAACTGTCAGACCGACCAATAACTAGAAGCACAAGTCTAGTCATCCCAAAGAACTCATCATCGGTGACATTGATGAAGGGATTCGCACCAGATCCAAAAAGTAAGAAGAGTCTAGTGCTGTGGCACCTTTTTTTTTGAAATATAACCCAAAAACATAGAAGAAGTTTTAGCTGACGAAAGCTGGATTGAAGCTATGCAAGAAGAACTCAGACAATTCAGTATTAATGATGTTTGTGAACTAACTCCAAAACCAAAAGGTAAATCCATTATTGGAGCTAAATGGGTTTTCAAAAGTAAGATGGACGAAAAAGGAAAGGTGGTCAGAAACAAAGCAAGACTCGTGGCCAAAGGATATATACAAGAAGAAGGGATAGACTCTGATGAGACCTACGCACCAGTAGCAAGGTTAGAAACAATTGGATTATTGCTTACTTTTGCCTGTTATAAAAATTTCAGGTTATCCCAAATGGACGTCAAAAGTGCATTCCTAAATGTATTTATCCAAGAAGAAGTTTATGTGGAACAACCTCCCGAATTTGAAGACCCAAAGAGATCAGACTCAGTATTCAAATTGAAAAAGGCTCTATATGGATTAAAGCAAGCACCTCGAGCTTAATATGACATATTAAATAAGTTTTTAATTCAAAATGGTTTTATCAAAGGAAAAGTGGATACTACATTGTTTATTAAAAGAGAAGGTAAAAACTTTTTACTTGTTTCAAATCTATGTTGATGATATCATATCTAGATCACCTAACGAAAACCTGTGCAAGAAGTTTTCTAAATCTATGTAGGATGAATTTGAGATGAGCATGATGGGTGAACTATCTTTCTTTCTCGGATTACAAGTGAAACAATTAAATGAAGGAATTTTCATTCACCAAGAAAAATATGCAAAGGATCTCGTTAAAAAGTTCAGATTGGAGAATTGCAAAAAGACTGAGATACCAATGTCAAGTTCTTCGAAGCTAGATAAAGATGAAGGAGGAAAGAAAGTTGACCAAAAGCTTTATAGGAGCATTATTGGTTCACTTCTTTATTTTACTACTTCTAGACCTGACATTTTGTTTAGTGTTTGCATTTTTTTTAGATTTCAATCAAATTCCAAAGGATCTAATCTACAAATTCCAAAGAATCTAATCTAAGTGTTGCAAAATGCATCATCAAATATGTTGCAACTACTTCAAATTTAGGTCTGTGGTATCCCAAAGAATGAGACTTTACCCTTCTTGGATATTCAAACGTAGATTTAACAGGTTGTAGAGTTGATAAAAAGAGTACTTCTGGTACGTGTCAATTGCTGGGAAGTAGGACAATATCTTGGTTCTTAAGGAAGCAAAATACTGTAGCTCTTTTAACAGTAGAAGCAGAGTATGTGGTTCTTGAAAGTTGCTGTTCTCAAATCTTATGGATAAAACAATAATTGAGAGATTTTGGAATCGAAGACTCGTGCAACGAGATCAAATGTGACAACACTAGTGCAATTAATCTCACAAAGAATCCAATTATTCATTCAAGAGCAAAGCACATAGAAATTCGACATCACTTTATTAGAGATCATGTTCAAAATGGAGAAGTTACGATTCAGTTCATTGATTCAAGGAATCAACTAGCAGACATATTTACAAAGTCATTGGAGAAAAACCTATTTGAGTCTATTCGCACCAAACTGAACATCACATCTCTTATCTAGTAAAGTCTAAAGGTGCTCAGACTTAGAGGTAAAGTCTGAAAGTGTTCAGACTCAGAAGACCAAGAGTTACGACTGTAAGTTATTTCGTACTAGCAATTTAATTTTTTGGTTAAAGACTTGAAAAGGTACAACATCTTTTTAATCACTAATTGATAGAAATTATCTTTCCAAGTTTTTGAATTTATGGCATTTTCAAAAAGGCAGTTACTCATTTTCAAAAAGGCAGTTATTCATTTTCAAAAAGGAAATTATTCATTTTCGAGAAAGGCATTCTTATGACGATTTGTTTGCCTCGCTTCATTTGCTTTATATATTGTTGAAATTCATCTTCTCCGTTCTCACTCTCAAACCCTAAGATTCTAAACTCCCATTTGCTTTCACTTTTACTCTCGATTAACCCAAAAAGTTCTCACCTTTTCAAGCAAGTTTGAGATTCCTCCCTTGAAGCGACAATGTCTTCGAGAATGTCTTTGAAAATCGCAAGCAAGGGACCACGACACATGCTAGAGAGTCCTACTCACTTCAACTTGACCAAGGAAGAAGATTCTCCTCATTAGCAACAACAAAGTAAGCAACAACATTCTCAATAGTGTCAATCTCCTCCACCGCCTCAACCAGAAGAAGAAATAGTGGAAGAAATTGAACTTGTAAGAACGCTGAGACCTAATGTTGCTTTCTCGCTTTACTCTAAGTTAAAGGAAGGAGGTACTGCAATGTCTTTGATTGACGAGTTTCTTAGAGAAAGAGGATTAAAAAATGAAACCTTATTTTTGGAGAAATGGAAAAGTTAGGAGTTGTAGAGAAAGGGACGACTGAAAAGACCTTTGCTAATTTTCCAAGTGACCCACGTTTTGGTATTGCTAATCAACCATAAGAATAGGACGATGATGAACGAATGTTTGCACATTTTCAGCCTAGGATGGGAGTGGCTGTTAATGCTGTTGGTGATGGACCGAGCACTTTCCACTCTAAGGAGCACAAGAAAGTTTATTTGAATCTATTGAAAAGAAGAGTGATGAACCCTAGGAGTGTTGACTTTGATTTTCTCGATTCAATTAGAGTAAATATGCGAGAAAAGTGTGAACTTCTTCAAATGGAGAATTTTTGTTCTGAATCTACAATTGCTTATCCTGAACTCACAACATACTTCTATTTGAATTTATCCTTTTTAGATGTGAACAGTTTCTCTTTCATGGTAAGGGATAAGGAGTTTTGGTGGATATGGACACTTTAGCTGACATAATTAGGGTGGAAAAAGGGTGTTTCCAACTAATTAGTGTGTCCTTTGCTCATGCTACTTTGGAATTGGTATGAGACAGGGATGTTGATCGCAAGATCTCTTATTCGAGGATGAATGCCTCAAACTTCTTGTTGCACAAAATTGTGATCAACTGCATCCATCCAAAATCTACATCAAAGACCGATATCTCTCGTTCTAAAGCAAAGCTGATGTATGCAATCAATGCTGGCTGCAAATTCTCTCTACCTCACACCATCCTGTTTCATATGTACAGAACAGTGGTAAAAGACAAGGGGCAACTTCCTTATTCTGCTCTTATCATGTGCCTTTTTAGATATTTTAAAATCCACATTCCTGCATCTTTATGTTTGACAAACATTGCTCCAATGGTGATTGGATTTAAAATGATCACTAAGATGCGTTTGAAATAGCTTAACAGGGTGTTGGAGCGCATGAAGGAGAAGTCTCCCATCGAGACGAAACAAGACTTTATAGCGGCCAAAAGGAAAGGCAAGGAGCCCATGGATGCTCCAGCAAAGAAGAAGAGAACTCTAATCTTGCAAGATGAAGAAGATGAAGACGAGATGACTCTTTCAACCTTAAGGAACTTGAAAAGTTTCGTTAGCTTTTGCGAGACTAGAGAAGGGACTGAGAAAAGAGAAGAAGAAAGAAGAGGAGAAGAAGAGGAAGAGGAAGGAAGAGGAGAAGAAGCAGAGGAAGAAAGTGATATAGCTAGTATGAGTACCTAGAGGGGGGGTGAATAGGTGTATACAAGATTTTTCTTGATAATTGCATAATATTAGACAGTTGATAGATTTGCGACAAATAACAATCAAAGTAAGACTGAGAGAAAGAAAGAGAGAATTGAACACGCGGTTTATAGTGGTTCGGCTTAATTCAAGCTTACGTCCACTCTTCTGCACTGACAGCCTATTGGCTGGATTCCACTATGAACAAAGAGATGTTACAGCGTTGATCTTCCTTGATTTCTCGGTGTAGATGATCTACCACACTCGCTCAAGGTATCACCAAGTATAGACACTCTTTGTGTATACAATTTTGCTCAAAATGTATCGACTAATAATCAAGGTGCTTCAGACTCTGGAATTTCTCTATCGATCATGCACTAAAGCAACTAGCACGTCTTCCTTTTATACTCCTTTATGCCATCATACCCATTGGCACTTACCAAAGGAATTCCTCCAATCTACCCGTTGGACGGAATCAATTAAGAAGATCATTCGAGCTATTAAAGGAACCTGACGATAGCCCATCAATCCTGTTCGCCCATACAATCAGGATCTTAGTTTCCAAGAATAGAACCTTCCAAGAATATTTCGTCGACCACCGGATCTTCAAACGATCTAGATTACGAATAAAAGAATCCGTTATATTTATCCAGCCAAGAGATCTTCTCCAGAGGATAGGACTAAATCCTCAACCAAATACTTCGGCTTTGGATTTCCTTCGTCACTGGATTAGAAAAAACTGTCAATGAGAATAGTCTTGAGTCTTGAGCCTTGAGTGCTGAGTTTGGTGATCAGAAAGTCTTCAGACTCTAAACAGAAGGTCTGCAAATATCCAGACTAGACTAATAGAAACGTTTTGTCAGCTTCAAAATATTTTGGAAAGATTTCTCCAACAATCTCCCCCTTTTTGATGGTGACAAAACTTTCCTGTAGATTTGAACAACTTTGACCTACAAAAACATTTCTCATGTAATATAGCTATCTCATAAAGATTAATAAATCAACCAGACTCTGCATCCACAGAAAATTGGTTAGTCTTTCATGAGTAATACCATATAACAACACTTGATATAAATGCAAACAGTCAAGCATCAAAATCTACACCCAAGTTAGTCAAATTCAAATTCACACCCTTCACACCCAAGTTCACTCAAGTCATACTCAAAAACAAACATATTCAACCACAAAAAGAAATTTAAAGTCAAAGTTTAAAGTTCAAATTACAATTCTCCCCCTTTTTGTCATCATTAAAAAGGTGAGAAAAGAGTCAGGTCTGCTTGGGAATGCGCACGATCTGGAAATCTCCCATCGACTGGACAATGCCTTCCAGCCTCTTCAAGTCTTCTCTTAGATGAGCTACCTTTTCTCCTTTGGCATTGGCTTGAATTTGTAGAGTGAGGTCTTTCATTTGATCCGCTAGGGTACCAGAAGATGCTTGTCCAGCATTCTTCATGACTTGAATTTCACAATCCAGAGCATAGATTTGACCCCGCATTTCCAGAAGAACATCAAGGATACGACGAAAAAATGCTAAATTGTCCGTTTGTGTACTTGCATGTGCTCTCTCGAATGGAGTGAATGCAGACGATGGAGCTTTTGTATAATCTTGCAGATTTGGTGTTGACGTATCATGTCCTTCTTCAGGCATTTGAGAAGCCTGAAAGTCTTCTGGATCTACTGGTGAGCGTCTTAAACCTTCACTGTTGGCAGCATGTGGTGTAGACCTTCCTTGCTCGCCATCTCCCCCTGTCTCTAGGACCTCAAATGGGGAAGAGTGATGATCATGCTCTTCTGCATCTTGATTCCTCTTCTCTCCAGCTTCAGCTGCAGACTTTTCTTTCTCTTATTCTTCTTCTTCTTCATCTTCTTTCTCTTTCTCTCGCTGCTCTTCTTCTTCTCTATTCTTGGCTTGCTCCTCTTCTTCTCTCTGTTCTTTTGTTTCTTTCCTTTTCTGCTGATGTTCCGTTGATTCAGGTACAAAATGTCTGGTCCTTATCAAGGCAGAGATAGTGAGATCTTCATCTTCATCTTCATCCTCCAAGATGAGAGTTCTTTTCTTTTTGGATGGGGCACCAATGGGCTCCTTCCCTTTTCTCTTTGAAGCAAAAGGTACTGGAGTCTTCACTCTGAACTTCTCCATTACCTTAGAAAGCTCTTTCAGACGCATCTTTGTCAGCATTTTCAAACCTACCACCATTTTGTCGCATGGTCGAACACAAAGAGTATGTGGAGGTTCAATATTCAAGTATCTGAAGATCTTGGTCACAAGACCTGGGTAAGGCAATTGGCCTTTGTCCTTCGCCATTGCTCTGTACATGTGAAAGAGAATGGTGTGAGGGAGAGAGAACTTTGTCCCTGAGTTAATCACGTACATCAATTTTGACTTGGAATTAGACACGTCAGTCTTGGATGTAGACTTGGGCCTAATACAGTTGATCACAATTTTGTGAAGCAAGATGTTGATGGCACGCATCCTTGAATAGATAATTCTTCCCTCTATATCCCTATCTTTGACAAGCTCCAATGAGGCACGAGCAATTGAAACTTTGATCGGTTGATAGTGTCCTCGTTCAACTCCAATTATGTCAGCAAACATGTCCACATCTACCACATAGTCTTGGTCTCGAATACTGAATGATATTCTATTCGCATCTAAAAAGCTAAGATTCGAATAAAAGTATGCTGTCAATTGCGCATAACCGTCGTGGTATCGGTGCAAAATTGCTCAAGTTGAAGCAGATTGAACTTCTTCCTTAAGTTCACATTAATGGCATCCAAGAAATCGAAATCAACACTCCTAGGGTTTATCACCCCTCGTTTCAACAGTTTAAAGAACAAATTCTCCTGTTCCTTCGATTTAAACAAATCCATTCTTTTTCCCTTCACCTTCGAAGCAACACCCATTCTAGGTTGAAAATCACTGAACATTTTATCATCATCATTCCCGTCAATCGGATTTTTGTCCCGATATACGAGGATCACTTGGAATGTTCGCAAGTGCTTCCTCAGCCTTTCCTTTGGGAGCAATTCCCAAATCCTCAATTCATTGCAAAAAGATATACTCATTCCCATAATTCTTATCTTTAAGAAAATCATTCACGTAGTTTAGCGGAGTCCCAATGCTCTTCATCGCACAATAGAGTTTGTAAATAAAATAGGGTTTTTGGACTCTTAAAGGGTCTACTTCCTCGATTATTTCTTCCTCTGGTTGATGACCCGCACCTTGTGGGGTAGATGGTGTTGAGTGACGTGGTGGAGAGTGAATTGGGCTCTGTTGCTGACTCGATAAATCTTCTTCTTCGGTGAGATCGAAATGGGTAGGCCCCTCCCTCATTCTTTATGGTCCACTTTGTTCGCGATTCTTGAAGACTTCCTCGAAGAAGACATCCTTCCTTGTCGTTGAAAGATTCCTTTACTCGCTTTCCCAAGAAAAGATGACAACTTTCTCGAAGATGAACATGAAGTAGAGACAGGATTGGGAGGAGAATGCCTTTTAGGGTTTTGAAGATTAGGCGAAAAAGAAAACTGTACATATATAACTCAGTTTTAAAAAAGGAAAGATCAATCAGCACAAGGAAAGTGAATAGACACCTCTTTTTAAAATCATTAACTGCCAAATAGAAGTTAAACCTTTTGAAAAGACGAGATTCCGTTTTTCACGGAAATTATAAATTAACTAAACTAAAGATTGTACCTTTTCGAGTTTAAATATAATAACAACTTACAGTCTATAGCCATGAATGTCTGAGTCTGAGGGTTGAAGAGTCTCTAGACTTTAACTTCCTCAAGCTTTAAAATGTTGAGTCTGGAACGGATAAAATCGAATTGATTTTTCTCCAAAGGCTTTGTGAATATATCCGCTAGTTGATTTTTTGAATCAACAAATTGAATCGAGATTTCTCCATTTTGAACATGATCTCTAATGAAGTGATGTCGAATCTCTATATGCTTTGCTCTTAAATGAAGGATTTGATTTTTAGTGAGATTGATTCTTATTTGGTGTTGTCACATCCGATCTCTCGTGCATGAGTCTTCAATTCCAAAGTTTTGTAGCTGTTGTTTTATCCATAGAATTTGCGAATAGCAACTTCCAAGAGCTACATACTCGCTTCGTTGTTGAGAGAGCCACAGTGCTTTGTTTCCTTGAAAACCAAGACACCGTCCCCTTCCAAGCAAGCGGCAAGTTCCTGAAGTACTCTTTCTATCGACTCGCGAACCGGCCAGATCTGCGTCTGAATATCCCAGAAGATTAAAGTCTCCCTTCTTAGGATACCAAAGACCGATGCTTGAAGATGAAGCAACGTATTTAATAATACATTTCGCAGCACTAAGATGGGATTCTCTAGGATCTGATTGGAACCTAGCATAGATGCAAACACTCAACAAAATGTCAGGTCTAGAAGCAGTAAGATAAAGAAGTGAACCAATGATGCTCCTGTACAGCTTTTGATCAACTTTCTTCCCTTCTTCATCTTTGTCTATCTTCAAAGAACATGACATCGGTATGTCGGTCTTTTTGCACTTTTCCAGTCCAAACCTTTTGACAAGATCATTTGCATACTTTTCTTGATGAATGAAAGTTCCTTCCTCCAGTTGTTTCACTTGAAGCCCGAGAAAGAATGTTAACTCTCCCATCATACTCATTTCAAACTCATCCTGCATAGACTTTGAAAATTTCTTGCATAGATTTTCATTAGGGGATCCAAAAATAATATCATCCACATATATTTGAACAAGTAAAAAGCTTTTGTTTTCCTTTTTGATAAATAAAGTAGTATCTACTTTACCTTTGACAAAACCATTATGTATTAAGAACTTACTTAGTCTGTCATACCAAGCTCGAGGTGCTTGCTTTAAACCATACAAGGCCTTTTTTCAGTCTGAAGACTGAGTCTGGCCTCTTTGGGTCTTCAAACCCTGGTGGGTGTTCCACGTAAACTTCCTCATGGATAAATCCATTTAGAAAGGCACTTTTGACGTCCATTTGGAATAACCTGAAATTTTTATAACAAGCAAACGCAAGTAATAGTCAAATAGCTTCTAACCTTGCTACTGGTGCGTAAGTCTCATCATAGTCTATTCCTTCTTCTTGCGTGTATCCTTTAGCCACGAGTCTTGCTTTGTTTCGTACGACTTTTCCTTTCTCATTCATCTTGTTTCTGAACACCCATTTAGCTCCAATAACAGTTTTACCTTTTGGTTTGGATGTCAATTCCCAGACATCATTAATGTTGAACTGTCTGAGCTCTTCTTGCATAGCTTCAATCCAGTTTCATCAAATAAAGCTTGTTCTACGCTCTTTGGCTCAATTTCAGAAATAAGAGTTACAGCACTAAACTCTTCACGCCTTTTAGATCTGGTGCGAATTCCTTCATTAATTTCGCCGATAATGAGATCTTTGGGATGACGGACTTATGCTTCCGATTCATTGGTTGATTTGTCTCGGTTGATGATCTCTTTCTTTATTTGAATCTTCATGAACAGCTTGGTGTTGATCTTTCAGAGTCTAAGATGCTTCTTGAGTTATAAGCTTTGGAGGGTCTGGAGTAGGTTCAGACTCTTCATGATGAGTCAGACTGGATTCATCTTGCGTAGAGTCTTGAAATTTGACATTCATTTACTCCTCCACAGACTGGCTCTTTTTGTTATAGACTCTGTAGGCTTTGCTTGATGTAGAATATCCAAGGAAGACGCATTCATATGATCTTTCTTCAAACTTACCAACTCGATCTTTTGCATTTTTCAAAATAAAGCATTTGCAACCGAACACATGAAAGTATGAAACAATAGGCTTCTTACCTTTGAATAACTCATAAGGGGTTTTCTCTAGAATAGGTCTTAAGAAGACTCTATTAATGATATAGCACGCTGTTGAAAAACTTCACCCAAAATCGTGAAGAAATCTTACTTTCAATTAAAAGAGTTCTAGCCATTTCTTGAAGAGATCTATTCTTTCTTTCCACAACTCCATTTTGCTCGGAGTATATGGAGAAGAGAACATATGCTTAAAGCAGATTCATCACAAAATTTTGTAAAATCTTGATTTTCAAATTCACCTCCATGATATGTTCTTATACTTGATATAACACATCCTTTTTCATTTTAAACATTTTTAGCAAATTTTTCAAAATACGAGAAGGTTTCAGACTTACTTGCAAGGAAATATACCCAAGTAAAGTGGGAGTAATCGTCCACAATTACTAGGCAATATTTCTTACCTCCAACACTCTGGGTTCTGGTTGGTCCAAAGAGATCCATATGCAGCAGCTATAGTACATGATTAGTAGAGACATGATTTATTGGCTTAAATGACTTTCTTACCTGTTTTCCCATAATACATGGAGTGCATGGATCGGACTTTTGGTATAGTAATTTAGGTAGACCTCGAACAAGCTGTTTTGATGAGATTTTGGCTAATTGCTTCATGTTGACATGACCAAGCTTTATGTGTCATAAGCTTGCTTCATCTTGAATTGAGATTAGGCATTGCGATTCATTTGGTTTCACGTATAAGAGGTAGATATTTCCATGTCTTCGACCCATGAAAGACTGAGTAGAGTCTTTACTGATTCCGAACATATTCCTTCTTGAAAGAAGATCTTGAAACCAAGTATCACACAATTGGCTAATCGAGAAGATTATAATTGAGTCCTTCCACTAGAGAAACATTGCTTATTGTGAGATTTCCAATTTTCACAGTTCCAAATCCCACAATACTTCCTTTGCTATTTCCTCCAAATGAAACTTTTCCACCATTTACTTGAATAAGCTTTATG
The DNA here is from genome assembly GCA_017140615.1 of Eucalyptus cladocalyx. Taxonomy (NCBI): domain Eukaryota; kingdom Viridiplantae; phylum Streptophyta; class Magnoliopsida; order Myrtales; family Myrtaceae; genus Eucalyptus; species Eucalyptus cladocalyx. The sequence continues at coordinate 18,954,750 of CM029524.1, read as the reverse complement.
AAGCAATTCGAGTCTCTGTCATGTGTCTTGAGCATCCCTTTGTCAAGATACCACTTTATTTTTTTTTTTTTGAGAGACTTGCATTTAAAAGAGAGTCTCAAGCTTTCTTTGGTACCCAAATTTTCTTGGGTCCTGTGGTGTTAGTAAGATAAACATTATTAGCCCATACTTTCTTAACAGGTTTCCAAACCATAGGACACTTTTTTTCAAAGTGATCATGACTGTTACACTTTGAACACCTGAGGGCATTTCGGCCTACAGACTTTACAAAAACTTTCTTGAAACGATTTTTGTAAGCCTCTCTCGACGGTCTTTTCTTAATTCTTTCTTTTACTTTAGGAAAATCAATCAAGGGAATTGTTTCTGCCGTCATACCTAGACCGAACTTATTGAAATAAGGTCTTTGAGCTGAAAGAATATTTTCAAGTTTTTCGGACCCTATTGAAAATTTCTTTGAAATATTTGATAAGTCAGTTTTTAAAAGGGCATTTTCTTTCAAAAGATTATCTTCATTTTCTTTAAGAGTGGAAACATTCAAATCTAAACTTTTAATTCTTTCTTCTAAAACATTTTCCTTTTGTTTAGAGCTGAGTTTTCCCTTTTAAGTTCGGAAATTCTTTTGAGAGAAGTCTTAAGACTAAAACACGGTTCATCAATGTATTTAGAAACTTTGACAGGAATTTTAAAATTACTTGCCTCAAATTCACGTTCGAGTCGATCCAGATCGAGTCCAGTGCGATTGTGCCATCGAGACACGGAGTTGGCATATTCTTCATCACTTTCTTCACATTCTCAGTATCACTCCATGTTTCAGCTTTGAGAGCTTTACGAAACTTTTCAGCTTTTCCTCTCCTCTTCTTTAGAAGAGGACAGTTGGGTCTGATGTGTCCCTTTTTCTTACATTCGAAGCAAACTACATCTTTGTTTGGTTCATCATCATCAACAGACTTGGTCTGCTGTCTTTGGAAACTTTGTTTCTTTGAGTTGAACCTTCTTCCTTTTCTAGTCAGCTTTCTGAATCTTCTTATCATAAGAGCAAGCTCCTTATCGTCCAGATCATCTTCAGAATCAGTATCATCGAATCATCATTTGATTTTAATGCAATGGATTTCTTACCTTTTGGATCTTCGTCTTCATTAATTCGTTTCACTTCATAAGACTGAAGAGTTCCAATCAGCTCGTTGACAGATAGTGGCATAATTCTTTGCGTCTCTCTTATTGAAGTCTTTATATGATTCCAATCCTTGGAGAGTCCACGTAGTAGCTTGTTTACCTTCATGGGATCAGAAATTTTTGTCATTGATTCTCAAGACCATTGACAATATCTGTAAAATGGCTAAACATGTCAGTTATAGATTCTCCTGGTTTCATTTTGAAGGCTTCATATTGACCGAGAAGAATGTTAATTATGGTCTCCTTCACTCGATCTGTTCCTTCATAGGTGATATGTAATCTGTCCCAAACTTCTTTTTTGTAACACAAGAAGATATTCTGTTATATTCAGTTGGTGACAAAGCACAATATAAAGAGTAAATTGCTTTTGCATCAAGTGCTTGTCTCTTGATTTTCTCTTCCTAAGTCATTCCGCTGGTCTCGACAATTTCTTTCCCTCTTTCAAAGACTGATGCAGCTGTAGGAGTAATTCCTCTTTCTACAACGTCCCATTCCAGAGGATCCTTTGATCGTAGGAAAGCTTTCATCTCGTTCTTCCAGATGTTGTAATCCTTTCCATCAAAGTAGGGTGGTCTGGTATTGCTTTGCCCTTCCACTAGCCCTGGTGCTAGCATACTAGCCATGGATCTTTTACTCTGAAGTAAAACACTTCAAATAAAGTAAGAACACAAGCTCTGATACCAATTGATATAGCTAGTATGAGTACCTAGAGGGGGGTGAACAGGTGTATAAAAGATTTTTCTTGATAATTGCACAATATTAGACAGTTGATAGATTTGCGACAAATAACAATCAAAGTAAGAATGAGAGAAAGAAAGAGAGAATTGAACACACGGTTTATAGTGGTTCGGCTTAATTCAAGCTTACGTCCACTCTTCTGCACTGACAGCCTTTTGGCTAGATTCCATTATGAACAAAGAGATGTTATAGCGTTAATCTTCCTTGATTTCTCGGTGTAGATGATCTACCACACTCGCTCAAGGTATCACCAAGTATAGACACTCTTTATGTATACAATTTCGCTCAAAATGTATCGACTAATAATCAAGGTGCTTCGAGACTCGGAATTTCTCTATCGATCGTGCACTAAAGCAACTAGAACGTCTTCCTTTTATACTCCTTTATGCCATCATACCCGTTGGCACTTACCAAAGGAATTCCTCCAATCTACCCGTTGGACGGAATCAATTAAGAAGATCATTCGAGCTATTAAAGGAACCTGACGATAGCCCATCAATCATGTTCGCCCATACAATCAGGATCTTGGTTTCCAAGAATAGAACCTTCCAAGAATATTTCATTGACCACCGGATCTTCAAACGATCTAGATTACGAATAAAAGAATCCGTTATATTTATCCAGCCAAGAGATCTTCTCCAGAGGATAGGACTAAATCTTCAACCAAATACTTCGGCTCTGGATTTCCTTCGTCACTGGATTAGAAAAAACTATCAATGAGAATAGTCTTGAGTCTTGAGCCTTGAGTGCTGAGTCTAGTGATCAGAAAGTCTTCAAACTCTAAACAGAAGGTCTGCAAATATCCAGACTAGACTGATAGAAACGTTTTGTCAGCTTCAAAATATTATGGAAAGATTTCTCCAACAGAAAGAAGGAAGAAGAGAAGAAGAGGAAGAAGAGGCACGAGATGACTCTTTTGAGCTTACTTTGGCTGTATCCTTGTCAAGCAACTTTGAGAAGACAAGGAGTGGAATTGCTGGTGAGAAAGCAAAAGGACAACATCACTCTCTTGCTAAAGCAGAACGGGAAGAATAATCTACTTCTCCTCCTAAAGGCACACAGACAGGGGGAGCTGCGGAAAAAAGAGAACCAGAATTTGCAGAATTCACTCCAACTCATAGTAAACAAACTGCTGAAGATCCCTCCAATCTTAGAATTCCAAGAATAGAATCGGTAGGACCAAGTGCTTCATTAACTCATTCAGCAGACTTTTCATGCATAATGGATGTTCTACTAGATTTAATGAAGGGTCAATTGGTTTGAACTATGAGATAAAAGATCTCAAAAAGGCTTTCTTAGCTACTTCAGTTTCATTGCAAGATCCGTTACTTACCTTGAAGAATCAAGTGCAAAATCATGTGAAGGGTGAAGACTTCCAGCAACTGAAGGAGACTATTGGGAAGCTTGAGAAGATAGTGAGCTTTATGGGAGAATTCCAGTTTGTTCGCCTACCCAAACAGCCTTGACTTAAACCCCACTATTTTCAAACAACTCTTTTTATTTGTTCTCCACTTTTTGCTGTTGACAAAAAGGGGGAGAAGTTGGATGCATATTTGATTTGGTTTGGACTATTTTATCTTTGAACTTATCTTTGTTTGGTTGTGGATTAGACTTTTTGACTTTAGATTGTTTGATTTGATCTTTTGATGCTTGCAGTAACTTAGGCTGTGACAATGATTATGGAAAGATAGTTATTTTGCAGGACTAACATGTTTTCTACGGTTGTAGAATCGTTACTATTCATGTCCTAATCTACTTATCTTTGATGAGATATCTTGTTTTGCTTAAGTGATGTTTTGCAGGACAAAAGTATTCAAATTTACAAGAAAGTTTTGTCACCATAAAAAAAGGGGAGATTGTTGGAGAAAACTCTCTTATTATTTTGAAGTTGACAAAACGTTTCCATTAGTCTAGTCTAAAGACTTCAAGACTCAATTGTTAAAATCTGATGAACTCCAAACTCTGTCGTCAAAGTCTGAAGACCGCAAGACTCAGGACTCAAAGTCAACCCACATTGGCAGTTTCTAGACCGACGAAGAGAAGACTTATCCAGATGTGAGTTTATCTTTAAGGATTCGGTTTGTACGGTTTATAGAAGTTCTTACGACTGTAGATAGCACATTGAGATCAATTATTCTTATTGGGTCAATTCGGATAATCAAGATCCGATGAAAAACGAAGTATACTTGGAAGGTTCTATTACGGAAACCTAGATCCTGATTGTATGGGTGAGTAGGATTGGTGGGCTATCATCACACTCCTTAAATAACTCGAGATTTCCTTGATTGATTCTGTCTACTGAGTAGATTGGACATAACTCATTTGGAAAGTGCCAATGGTTATAAAGACATGAAGGAGTATATAAGGAAGACGCTCAAGTTATTTGAGTTTGTACGTAAAAGAAAAATTCCAAAGTGTAGTAGAGTTTCTACGCTGTGGAATCAATGACTTGAGGCTGTAAAAACTCTTTTGATTCTTAGTGAGATCCAGCCAATATGTTGTTAGTGCGGGAGAGTAGACATAGGCTTGGTCTAAGCCGAATCACTATAAACCTTGTGTCTCAATTTTCTTTCCCTAAACTCTTTACTTTGATTCATTGTTTTATATAACTGTCTATAGTCTTTTACATCATCAGTCTATTATCCTCATAAGACGAGTTAGTCTATTAAATCCCGTAAAACTTCTTTTAACACCTATTCACCCCCCTCTAGGTGTCCTTACTAGCATTGTCATAAATCACATGAAATTGCATTTAGAAAACCCAGTGTCAGTCACCGGGATAGAAATGGTAGGAAGACCTAGAAGATTTGCAGCAATTACAAATCACAGGGGGTTACTTGAAATAAAGAGAGTGTGCATAAACTACCCTTGTGAAGAGTGTCACATTGAGTATCTGAAAACTTGTTATTGCTACTAAAGCAAGCATGTGCACGGAACTTACTGTTTCAATGCAATTTGTGTGAAAAGATGGTTACTATCAAACTAAAGATTAATAATGCAACTGACAAACCTGTAACCTGCAAATCCATTTCCCCATATATTAAGGGCACTAGGAGGTATTTTAGGTGCTGTCATTTTGTAATAAACAATTTTTGTGTCAGTTGAAAATCTACAAGAAGAATTAAGCTAACATTGAAGGACTGAAAACCTAAAATTTAAGTAGTGTGATTCTGATTTAGTCTCGCCAGGCCATTGAAGCAGAGATCACAAATTTAAATCCAATTATGCATTCTACCAGCTTGCTCCTCATCAGACTTGGATGATTGAAAGGACAAAAACTATGCTTATATCAGGCTTGCCAAGTCCAATTAAACATCATCAAGCATTGAAACTATATCCTCGAAGGGAAACACCAAGTTGAGTTAGTCGCACTATGACCTACCCAGTATTTGGCATGACATCATCTTTCTTGAAGATCTCCATATGATGGTACATTATTCTTCTCTTGAAATCAGATATCGGCATTACCACACCATGTCTAAGAATAATTTAAGAAAGAACTGAATGAGATAGCGAATGCATTTTCAAATGACCACATGGAAGGCGTATACCTACACAGAATAAACTAGGTTCAACGGTTGCAGCAGCTTCAGCTATTATATAGCTAATCTAAAAACTAGACATGAATAAGTACAGGTTTCAGACTTCTGCCTAGTTAAAGACAGCGGGAGGACATGAAATAGTTACATGATGGGTGCAAGTATCTCATGTCGAGAATAACATGCAATTTCTCTTTTATTTTCCTTTTTTGACCCCTAAGACACTGGGCAACAACATAATCTGATGCAGTGAATAACCGGAACAGTGCCACGCTAGTCTTCATATCATAAGACAGTGGGAGGACATGAAATAGTTACATGATGAGTTTGTGTATTTTTTAAGTTCATGTATCTCTTGAATTTATGTAACTCTTGAGTTCATGCATCACTTTAGTTCATACATCTTTTTATACATGACTTTTCAAAACTCTATAAATTTTTTTGAACTATCTTTCATTCAAAGAAGAAGATAAACCTTGCATCTCTTCACTTCAATTTTATCTAAGTGTGCCAGTTTTGAGAAGTGTTTGTCAGAGTTCTATTTGCATAGTGCTAATTCAAATAGATTTGAGGTGTTGTATCTTGGGAAACATAATTCATCAAGTTGCTTAGCACCATTGGCAAGAAGTAATCCCTTAAAGAGATTCGGTTAGCCATAGTTGACCTTCTATTTAATTTTGTTAAATTTTTATAACAATATTGCTAGTCTATATTTGGTTTATATTGGTGTACTCTTCACTTGTTGAGAAGATTTGTTCAATTTATTTGCTTATTGACATGGTCATTATTAGAGTTATTATCACTTTATCAGCGTTATTATTTTTCTGATCACAACAGGTAGTGTCATGTATTTTACTCTAATATGTTATATTTCCAATAGCTGAAGCTTCAGCATGTGCGCATTGGATAAAGGAAGAAGATTCTTCAAATTAGTTGACGCTTCTCGACGTAACGAGATAATCATGGCCGCATTTGATTTTGCAAAAGTTTATAAAATATCTGAAAAATACCATCACAAGTGCCATAATTTCATGGGGCTCATTTAAGTATCATAATTTTTTTGTTATCATTTGAGTGTCCTTACTTCTAGAAAGTGTTCATTTAAGTGTCATAATTTCTAATTTATCAGATGAGTATCATAACTTTTTAATAACATTCACCCAAGTACTGGAAATTCCATATGGCATAGCACTTGTAAGGAAAAATTACCAAAAAAGTTGTAAAAATATTATACTTTTACCTATTCAATCATAAATATTTTAATTGTACCAATTAAAACCTAAATGTTTTCACATTTTTTGTTAATTAAGATCATTCGACCAATTTTGATAGAAAATCATTGACATAGACGTCGATTGTCCTATGTGGCACAACCAATGTTGATATGGATATATATTTTTTTTAAATATTGAATTTGTTATTTTTGCTTTTCTTTCCTTTTTTTCTGATCCTAGCTAGCAACCCTACTTGCCAAGCGGTACCAGGTTTTGTACAGATTCCACTTGAAACCTAGAATCTATCCGTTCGAAAGATTCATCATCTTACAGAACCTGGAACTTACCTTGCATACTTTAGAACTTGGAATCTATCCTATTACAGGTTCCAAAGTTTACTCAAGTTCCACCTATAATTAAATGAATGATTGTAGTGAAATAAAACATTTAATGATTATCACTTACTGCTATAATTCGCTTACCATAACTTATATTTGAATACACCAAAAACATTAATATTAATAAAGTAAAAGTCTCAGTCATAAAATGGAAGCCTAAACTAGTACTTTCAGATTATACACTTATAATCAAACGGCAAGGAATATCACAAGATCACAAGAAAACATGAATTAAGAAAAATATTAAAACTTATTTCAGATTCTAGGTTATAGGTTACGGGTTCTAAGTTCCTCAAACTAAAAATTTGGAACCTATCCATCGAAATAAGTATCTCATTTTTTGAAACCCGAAATCTACTCTGCATACCTTAAAACTTGGAACTTATAGATTCTCATAGGTCCAATTTTTAGGTTTTAGGTTCTATCCTAGAACCATGTTCACCCCTATTGGCCAAAGTTAAAGATTCGAAAGGGAAAAAAATAAAATATTTAGAAAAATTTTTGAAAAAAAAATTATAAAATTTTCAATGTGAGCGAAGAAGGGTTAGGAAGACGGCATATGGGAAGAGTGAAGGATGTGACTTGAGAGAAGGCGCTTCCTTTTTCTTGGCAATATCGGGAGAAGGCATCTCAGATCTCTCCTTCAATTCCCGTCTAATCACTCAGAGAAAGAGAGAGAGAGAGAGAGTGTCGCGACCTAAATTTCGGGTGCACCACCTAAAACTAGGATAATGGACAACTAAGTCTTTAACTTAGCTCGGGCTCTTCTAAGCCCATACCAATTCACGACTTAAGATTTACGATTTTTAACATGCAAATGATTATTATCTAGGAATCGCCATTAATCAGTTTATGGTAGGTCGATTAGACATCTAAGTAAAATAAAGTGAGAATTACTTTACTCCTACGAACAAGAGACTAAGGGTACGGGGACTTGGTTACACTATATTTCTCTAATGCCCTTTCAGTACCATTTCTTTTTAATTTTCAAAAATGTTTTTGCAGGCAGCTGATTTATTTTAACCTAAATTATTATCATGCAAAAATGGTGACCACACAGATGCTCATCCACTATTAAGCATTCAAATAAATAAATAAATCAATTGCATAACACAAAGCAAATCACACAAAACCAAACAATTTCTTTTTGGGTTTTCTCAGATTTTTTTTTTTGAAAATGCATTTTTAACTACATGTCCTAATCTTATTAATATGCAAATTCTAATTAAATGTGCCTATTATGCAAACTAGTTATTATGCACCTCATGACCTAACTTCACTAATGAACAAATTCTGATTAAATGATCCTATTATGCAAACTAGTTAACATGCACCTAGTATTTTTGCATTTTTTTTGTTGAAATTCAGAATTTATGAAAACCTTAATTAATCTATCTAAAAAGAGGATAATTTTCTAATTTATTATAGGGATTAATTTGACTTAAACCCTATCCTATCTTAGAAAACTATTTTTTGGAAAAATGAGATTTAAAATGTGTGAACATTATCTAAAACCCCATTAAAAAAAATTATTTTGGTCCAACCCTAACTTATTTCTAAAAAATGCAATCCTAAAAATGTAATCCTAAGAAAATTCTAATTTACTAAACTTACATGTCTGATTTACTAAACCTATATGCTCATGTAGAATTTTGATTTTTTTTTTAATTTTTTTAGTTTTTTCTAAAAGATAAGTAATTATTAAATAAATATTAAATCTAAACTATCAACAAAATAAAGGATTAAAATAATCGAAAAAAATAACATGTTGTCTCAAAAGTCTTACGGATCAAATTAATAATTATGACAAAGAGATCAAAATAATTAAAAATCCGATCCGAAGTCTTACGGATCAAATTAATAATTATAACGATTTAGCAATTAAAATTCTACCAAAAAGCCCAAAAATTAATATAATTAAAAAAATAATCCGATGTCTCTCGGATTAAATTAATAATTACAATAATTCCGAAGAGAATCCTAGTGGATAACACCTACAAAATGCACAAATATTAACATTGACAAACCGTATTCTAACTTAAACATTAATAACAAAATTTAAAATGAATAAATAAATGACAATAAAAATAAAAAATAAAAAAAATAAACTACCTAGGTGAAATTTGAAAAAGAGAGGAACGACGGCGATGAGCGTCGGTGCGGTGGTGTCGAGCTCCGGCTTAGGGGATGGCGGGCAAGGGCGGAGCAGCAACGGGAGTCATGGGCCGGCGTGGATAATGTTGGGTGGAGCGGCGGCTGTGCGGGGGTTGGTGATGCCGGGGCTCACCGGCGCGGCATGACGATGATAGCGTAGCGGTGGTGCGGATTGCTGTGGGTCACAGGTTTCTGTGCGGGGATGCTCGCGGGTGCTGGTGCGCGGAGGGAGCGAGGCGCAGCAATGAACTCAGGCTACCGGTGAAGGGAGAGCAACAAACGGGTGAACTACTTCGGAGTAGGCGTTCGTGGGTCACCGGTGGAGGCGGGAGTGGCGATCCGGGACGAGAGACGAGGTCGGCGGCGCCGAGGGTTGAGGTGCGGTGCTACACGTCGGGGGGGGGGGGGGTAGAGCCGGCGGGATGACGATGGTGGAGGGGTAGGCCGTGGGTTGAGCGAGCGCTTCATAGGCGAAGGGGAAGTACCGGTGGCAATGGGCGGTCAGTGTTCTGGCGTCAAGTTGCAGGTGGGGGCGCAGCTGTGAAGCTGTAGGCGTCGGCTCGGTGCAATGATAGGTGAGCGGGGCGCGACAGGAGTGGCACCCCTCGACGGCTCCTAATCCGTTACCACAGGTACTTGTCACTCATCCTATTTCATTACCAGTAAGGTAACTTTTAATTAAAACGAAACCATAGTTCATAGGGGTTGATCAATAGAATACTTTTCCATTTTTTTTTGTAAAGGTCCCAGCACAGTTCATTAGCGAAAGCATAAACGTATCTAACCAATCCTCCCTTCAATGACAATAATGTAATGCACATCACCTACGCTCCAAATGAAAAGACAAAGCCTAGTCACTTTTATTTATATTTTCAAGATGGATATTTCGGGTTGGTACAGCAAAAAGGCCAAGATTTTAACTATACTTGGCTATACTCAAAGAGGAACTCGACCCTACATCGAACATGTACACCTCTCCATCAACAAGCGTCTGCTATCCCCCAAAAAGTGTCAGCTCCCATCAGCTATGAGTGCCATCACACCCAACTCGGTGCATCGGGCGGCGACGACGACATCATCCCTAGCATCACTCCACAACGTCGGACATGAACAGACAAAAACTCCTGGATAACTGGGCCATCAGCAAGACCCACATCGTACATCACTAAGACACGGACTCGAACATACACCAGACAGGTACACTAGTACAAGAATGCTCTGTCACTCCACCTTGACATCAGATGGCAATCCATAAAAGGTACCGTGTGCAATTGGTAGCAAAGGCATCTTTCTAATCTGAAATGTTAATCCCCAAAAAGGGTGAGTACAACCACTCAGCAGTAAAGATCCACCAAACTACACAATGCGTCAAACAAAACAATCAAGGTATCGAGAATAAAATGCATATTATTCATGCATTCAAGCATACCTCACCTTATAGCCATGCATATATCACCATACGACATGCATAATTCACCATGCACTTGTACTTATATGAACAACCATGCATATCATTATGCAACGTGCATATACCACCATACACTTACACATGTATCATCAAGCATGCCAAACTTATACCACCAAGATTCATATCATCCATGCTATCAAGCATACATCCATGCGCATGATTCAATCCTCGATCTTTGTCTTTCAGTTAGATCACATCATTTTTCTTTCCAGGGATCAATGTTTGCATCCCATAATTTATCGCTCACATTCAACTTGGCATCGCGAGGAACCTTCGGCACACACCTCCGAACATCTCGTACCCCAACTAACATCACGAGGTATCCCCCCCGGCACACACCTCCGGGCATCCCAACACTCCCGGGGCATCCGGCACACACTCTAGGCATCCGGTACACACACTCTGGGCATCCCAACACTGCTGGGGCATCGTCGGCTCACACCTCCGACAGTCTCGTTATTATCTCAATTTATATTCACACATGTATCTCAATTTCAACATGGCATTTGATGCATCAATATCAAGAGTCTTAACCAGTTTTTGATGTCATATAACATGCCATATGTCACCACATATGCAGCAAAATCAACCACTCAAAACATTACATCACATGGAAAATTTCATTTATTTTTGAAAACACATCAATTTTCGGATAAAACAGAATGCACTCCTTTAGTTAAGACGCTAGAAAAATTAGTAAATGATATTAATAAATTCTGAAAACTTGACACATTATAGACAAGACCTAAAGGCAGATATCCCATGATAACACCATACCAAAAGAATCTCACACAAAACAGTACGGTCCATGCAGCACAGTTTTCAAAATTTCAATACTTTAGCTTGCACAGTTTCAGAAGAAATTTAAATTAAATATCCAAATGAACTCCAAAAATTATGAAATTTTGATATGTTATAGAAAAGTCCTAAAGGTAAATATCTCATGAAGAAATAGAAACCCAACTCGTTCTAGATTAATATATATATATATATATATATATATATAAACAATTAATTCCTCCTGTTCTCGGTGTCATTTTTCCAGATTTTCTTTTTTCAAAGGAAACTCGTTTCACCAACCTACATATGTCCGTTTCTTCTAAATTTTCAGTATGTTATTCCCCAGAGTATTACCTACAATTTTCATTGAGGACACACGATCAAATTTTATAAAAATCACTAAATCATACTAGGTCGAAGTAGCATTTTCCCAGATCCAGTTTCTTCAAAGGACAACAATTTCACCGACCTATTTTTGTTCATTTCCTCTAAATTTTTTATATGTTTTACCTCAAGAAGTTCTCTACATCTTTAATTCAGAAATAAAAGTGAGATTTTCACAAGAAACTAATTTACAGTCCACGAAATCACCAAAGGTCAGCACAACAATTCCAGACCTAATTTCTTCAAAGGAAAATCGTTTCACCAGGTAATATTTGTCCGTTTTATCTCAAATATTAGTATGTTATTCCTCAAGATGTTTTCTACAACTTTCATGAAGAGATCAAAGTGAGATTCCAACAAAAGTCACATCAAGCTCATAAACTCATGAAAGGTCGAACTGATTTTTCCAGAAAACAGCATGCTAGGCCAACAAATTTCTCCCCAAAGCTTCAAGATTTCATCACTTCCACCACAACCAAAGTGGGAGAATTACCAAAAAAGTCCTAAACCTATTGTAATTGTACCAATTTAGTCCTAATTTTTTTTTAGCCAACTTAGTCCTAAACCTTTTACAATTGTGCCAATTAAGTCCATCCGGCCAAAATTAGCCGGCCGGCGCTGACGTGGACGCCGGCCGGCGGTGAACAATTTTTTAATAATTTTTTTACGTTTTTTAAAATTTTTAATTTTTTTCTTTTTTTTTTTCTTCCTATCTTCTTTTTCCTCTGGTTGGCGCTGGCTGGCCGTGTGGCATCCCGGAAATTCAAAGCCAAGCCTTAAGGTGTGTTAAATGTCTTTAATTAGGTGATAGAATTTTATGGCTTATGCTTTAGCCAATTTGTCTTTTAATTTGATGAATTTTGCTTGTGATTGTGGAAATTCAAATTTAATAGATTAATGCTTGGCCATATGATTTAAATTTCAATAATTGAAATATCCCAAGACTTTGGCCAAGATGAAATTTGAATTTAGAAATTTGAATTAAAATGAATTCAAAAAAAAAAAAGGGAAAAGGGGATTTATTTTCGAAATGGGCCTTGGACCCATTAGCCTAGAGCTTGGTGGGCCAAGCTAGTCGGCCATTAGGGCCCAATAGGTGGCTGTCGACCAGCCCAAAGAGGAATGGCCGGTTGGGCCTAAGCCCAAGCCCATTTAAATTCAAAAATAGAGATGACAAGTGGCAAGACAAGTCCTCATGCATTGGCTATGGTTGAGGTGAGTTAATCATTGCAATTGAGGGGATATAAAAGGGGTTAGGAGAGAGAAATGGCCGGTTGCTTCTCCATTTTCGTCCAAGAGAAGTGAGAGGGAGAGAGAGATTTCGAGAGAAAGGGAGAGGAGAGACCGAGAGGGAGGAGGTGGAGCCGAGAGTTCCCGCCGCCCGTTCGCCGTACGTCCGCCTAGTCCGACCGTCCTACGCCACCGTTCATTGCTGTTGGTTCATCTTTGAGGCAAGTGGGGGTTCCTTAACTTCTCTTGCATGTTGTTTGATGGTTGCATGTTCGGTTTGAGGGGTGATTTGGGCGAAATACCGAAGTCAGGGTTGAATGTGTTCATGTTATGTGGCTGTTTCCGTTCGGTTGGTGGTAGACAGTATCTTATTCGAGCTTGCATGTGTACTTGGAGAGCGATTTTGGCTTCGGTGTCTTCATGGAAGTTGAAGCTAACATCTTGTAGTATGACATACTCGAATTTCATGGAAAACGATGGTGATATGTGGGGTCAAAAGCTCTGTTATACGGAGACTTAGATCTGCGAATTTCCTACTGACCTTTTGTTGATTTCTTGGTTGCATGTTGATTTCTGTTGGAGATCTCACTTTGTTGTCTTCTTGAAAGTTGTAGGAAACACCTTAAGCTACAACATACTCGAATATGAGGCAAAAATAACAAGTATAACTGGGTGAATCTGTTAGATCTTGGAGATGGTTGATTCTGGTGAGGTGTACCGAGACACCCGAGACTTCATGGGTTAAAATGGTGACCATAATCTGGGTATTTGACCAAGATCCCTTCATAAAAATTGTAAAGGACACATTGTTACATAACATACTTAAATTTCAGAAGGAACGAAAGAGATTTGATGGGTTAAATCTAAGAAAATACGGAGGAGTGTGTTCTGGACGTCGCGGTAGAGATTCCAGAAGCTTCGTAGGGCTATGGAAATTAATCTAAAAGGAATTTGGCTTAAATTTCTTAATGAAAAAGGTGCGAAAATGTGTTGGCTATCACCCTGTAAAGTTTCGTAATTTTTGAAGACCGAATGGGTATTTTAATTTAATTTATTCGGAAACTGTGCGGTGGGTTTAAATCCGAGGATTTTAGGATGTTTTTGGAGGAAATTGTGAAATTATAAGAAATTCAATTTGGCCACGAATTTTATATAAAATTGTGATCCTATTAGTGATTTTTGAATATTATGATTTTGGGAAAATCATAAATATTAAATATTTATTTATGAAAATAAATAAATATAATAAAATAATAAAATAATAATAAAATAATAAAATAATAAAAAAATAAAATAGATTTTTATTTGGCCATGGATTCAATTCCATTTGTGTGGCACTTGTGTGATGAGGTCTTTGTACATGCATTAAGTTAAAATGCTTATGTGATTAAGCTATGACATGTGCATGACATGTGAATTGAAATGCTTATGTGATTAAGCTATGACATGTGCATGACACGTGAATTGAAATGCTTATGTGATTAAGCTATGACATGTGCATGACTTGTGAATTGAGATGCAAGTGTGATATGTTTGATGCCATGCCAAATTGCCATGTTAAATTGAGATAAAAGATAAATGTGGATGAGAATGAGGTTGTGGTGGAGGATGTTGTGCGGTGGCCTGGTGGCGTAATTCCGAGAGATTCCCTGGGAGTTTCAGGATGCCCGGAATGTGGGGGCCGGAAGTCCGGTTGTATCTTGGATACATGCCCGGAGATTTCCTCGCGACACCAGGATTGGGGTGCGAGATGCCGGCTAGAAGGGTAAAGGCCGGAAGTCCGGTTGTATCGCGGATACATGCCCGGAGGTTCCTCGTGATGCTAGATGAGATGCGAGATGCCCGGAATGTGGGGGCGGATGCCCGGTTGTATCTTGGATACATGCCCGGAGGTTTTTCTCGCATGAGATGCGAGTGTAAAATATGAGATGAAATTGATGAATCGAGGAAGGGTGATGTAGTGATCAAATTTAAAGATAAAGATGAAAATTAACTCATGGCATGATATGCATGATGATATGCATGATGATGGTGATGATATGTGATGTGATATGATGATCACCCATGGCATGATATGCATGATGATATGCATGATGATGATGATAATAAGTGATATGATGATGTCATGATAAGAATGACATGTATGATATAACGATGCCATGATGATGATTATGATGATGACATATGATGATGATGATATGCATGATAATATATGCATGATGATGCATGATGATGATGATGTGATGTGATATGATGATCACCTATGATAATATATGCATGATGATGCATGATGATGATGATGTGATGTGATGTGATGATCACCTATGATAGTATATGCATGATGATGCATGAGGGTGATGTGTGATGTGACATGACGGTCATCCGTGGTATGATATGCATGATGAAATGCATGATGATGATAATGATGTATGATATACCATGATGATGATGATATATATGATGTGATGATGCATGATATGCATGGTTACAAGGTAAGTGATGCTTGCAATGTGTGATGATATGTATGATGCATTGGAATGTTATTGGATTTCCCTATCTGCTGAGTGGCTGTACTCACCCCTTTTGGGGACCAACATTTCAGATTAGTAGATGGTTTGAACGGTTAGATATAACCGTGAGGAGGGGGATAGCAAGGGAAGGAGCTTTTGGACGCCGACACTGATCGATGGACTTTAAGTGTATGATTTGTTGGAGGAAATGTCGGTCATCTTTTAGAGTGTAGCCGAATATAGAAGACTACGGCATTTTGATGTACCGATGCACAATGTCCATCTGGTTTAAGTAAATAAAAGGTGTACGGCTTTTACTTATAAATATTTAATAGGTGTGCATCGTTTTCTGAATATAGGGAAGGGAGTTGTTGGATGTGCTTCCGCATATAAATTGCGCAAGGGACCGATCGAAAAAAAAAAATATGTAAACCCCCAAGTTGTATGGACCCGCTGCAATTGAAATGGTATCAGAGTGACATGTTAATAAGGAAAATGAAAGGTAAGGACCGTGGCGACCCTAATCGGGTCGGGGGCCGTCGAGGGTGCCACAGCCGGCCGAGGTGAGGGCTGGCGAGGTCGCCTCGCCGGCCACCGGCGAGGCTCGCCCCCGCCGGCCACTGGCGAAGGTGAGACTCACCTAGAGACGGCGAGGCCACCGTCGCCCAACCAAGGCGAGGCTCGGCCTCTCCTAGCCATGGCGAGGTCCGGCCTCGCTAGATCTAGCGACGGCGGCCTCGCCGTCGGCGGGCGAGGCTCGCCTTCACCGGTGGCCAGCGGGGGCAAGCCTCGCCAGCCCTCGCCTCTAGTCGGCCGGCCGGCGCCGGCTAGAGGAAGAAGAAGATAAGGAAAAAAAATTAAAAAAAAAATTCGAAAAAATTCGAAAAAAATTAAAAAAATTATTAAAAAATCGTTTGCCGGTTGGTCAATTTTGGCTGGATGGACTGAATTGGCACAATTGTAAAAGATTTAGGACTAAATTGGCCAAAAAAAAGTTTAGGACTGAATTGGCACAATTGCAATAGGTTTAGGACTTTTTTGGTAATTCTCCCCAACCGAAGTTCACCATTTCCACACACACATCACACAGCAAGCAAAGGGTAGGTTTTAGGACTCTACTTGCCTCAAATTCGAGCACAAATACAGCGACAAATAGCGGGCAAGGCAGCGAACGAACGGCGGCAACTAGGCGGCGAATGGACCTCCTCCTTCCCTCTCGCACGCACGGTCTCTTTCTCGGACGACCACTCTCTCTCTCTCTTTCTCTTTCTCTCGTGCGACCCCCTCTCTTTCTCTCCCTTTCCTTGCTTAATCCGCCCCCTCCCTCTTCTTTCTTCCCCCTCATGATTAGCTTGTAATCATTTCTTTGCATGCGGGTGACACTTGGTAATTGCCATACAAGATGGGCTCTATCCGGCTGGGCATGGGCCAGCCTTGGTGGACGGCAGCTCCTCTCTCCTTTGTGCTTTGCGGGCTAGGCCCAAATGGCCGAATGGTGGGGGCTTGTGGGCTGGTCGTGGCCTAGTATTTTGGCCCACCCTTCTCTAGCTACTCCCATTTAATTACCACCTAATTACCTATCATATAATTTACCTCATTACACTTATTCACTTGGCCATAAAACTTACAACATTAATTAATAAATTCCAGCCTATAAACCACATAGTCAAGAATAGAATTTTCTTTCCTATCAAATAATTATCCATTAAAAGCTTGGCCATAAATCTTATTTCAAATCATGGATCAAATGGCTACAATATAACTTGATGGTACTTCCATCGCCTATTCATAGGCCATAATGTATCTAGAGGTCGCCATGAATTTTGGGATGCCACAATTCTCCTCTTTTTAGAGAATTTCGTCCTCGAAATTAGACATCACTTATGCCTCTTTAAACAAGTAGGGGTACTTTTCCTTCATCGATTCCTCACTTTCCCATGTGGCTTCCTCCACATTGTGATGTTGCCATAATATCTTTACCAACGAGATTTTCTTGGTCCTAAGAATTTGCTCCTTTCGATCTAGCACTTGCACAGGCTCTTTGATGTACCTCACTTTCTCGTCCACTTTGATGGCTTCATGATCGAGTATGTGACCAGGATCCGGCTAGTACTTTCTTAGCATCGACACATGAAACACATCATGTAAATTTCCCAATTTTGGAGGCAATGCCAAACGATAAGCTATATCTCCTATTCCTTCAAGTATCTCAAAAGGTCCAACAAATCTAGGGCTTAACTTACCCTTCATTCCAAATCGAGATATTCCTTTTATAGGGGATACTTTAAGAAATACATGATCTCCCACATTAAACTCTAAAGCCCTTCTACGCCTATCCGCATAGTCTCTTTGTCGGTTCTAGGCTGTCTTAAGTCTTTTCCTGATTATCTCAACCGCTTTTGTAGTAACTTGCACTAACTCAGGTCCTGCCAATTTTCTTTCACCTACTTCATTCCAAGAGATAGGGGTCCTGCACCTTCTTCCATATAATTCCTCATATGGAGCCATGCTTATACTTTTCTGAAAACTATTGTTATAGGCAAACTCTATTAGGTGCAAATTTTCATCCCAATTTCCTCTAAAGTCAATAACACAGGCTCTTAGCATATCTTATAGAGTCTGGATCACTCTTTCTGTTTGTCCATCTGTTTGAGGATGAAAAGCAGTACTAAATTGAAGCTTTGTCCCTAAGGCATTTTGGAGATTTCGCCAAAAATTTGAAGTAAATCTAGAGTCTCGATCAAAGGTGATCGTTATAGGAATACCATGCAAGCGTATTACCTGACTTACATATATCTCATCAAGTTTACTCATTGACTAGTCTACACGGACAGTTAGGAAATGAGCAGACTTAGTCAAACGATCTATTATTACCCAAATAGAGTCGTGACAACTTGATGTCCTTGGCAGTCCTTGCACAAAGTCCATCGTTACATGCTCCCATTTCCATTCTGGTATGTCTAACGATCTCAATAGTCCCTTAAGTTTGCGATGTTCCGCCTTCACTTGTTGGCATGTTAAACATTAAGAAACGTGTTTTGCCGTATCTACTTTCATGCTATTCCACCAAAATTGCTGACGCAAATTCCTGTACATCTTTGTACTACTCGGATGAATACTCTAATTACTCCTATGTGCCTTTGACAGAATTTCCCTCTTCACTTCTTCATTGTCGGGAACACAAAGTCATCCTTGGCATCTCACCACTCCATCTTCAGAGACTTGAAATTCAGATCTTTTTCCTAAAGACACAGCATCTCGTATCTTCAAAATCTCTAGATCAGATTTTTGTAAAATCTTAACTTTCTGAATGATTTTAGGCTCAATCTTAAATGCAGTAAGCATACCAGTAAGGTGGTCCATTTCCAACTTGAAGTCTGAATCCACAATAGACTTTAACAGATTCCACTCTGTTATTCTTAAACTAGCTATGTCCATAGCCGACTTTCGACTAAGGGCATCTACCACCTTATTTGCCTTTCCTGGATGGTATCGTATCTCACAGTCATAATCTTTCAATAACTCCACCCACCTCCTTTGTCTCATGTTCAATTCCTTTTGTGAAAATAGATATTTTAGGCTCTTATGATCTGTATAGATCTCAAACTTTTCTCCATACAAAAAGTGTCTCCATATCTTCAAAGCAAACACTATAGCTGCCAATTCTAAATCATGTGTTGGGTAATTCAATTCATGGGGTTTCAATTGCCTCGATGCATAGGCTATGACCTTGCCATGTTGCATCAAAACACATCCCAGTCCTTTGTGAGATGCATCACTATATACTGTAAAACCATCGGACCCAGATGCTATAGTCAGGATTGGAGCCGTGGTCAATTTTCTTTTGAGTTCCTGAAAGCTCCTTTCACATTCTCCACTCCATTCAACTTTACATTCTTCCGCGTTAATTTCGTTAAGGGGCCTACCAATCGTGAAAATCCTTCAATAAATCTTCTATAATAACTAATCAATCCTAAGAAACTTCGTATTTTAGTGGGTGATGTCGGTCTCGGCTAATTTATTACCATCTCAACTTTCGCCGGGTCCACTACAATTCCTCCTCCTGACACCACGTGTCCTAAAAATATTATCCGGTCTAGCCAAAATTCACACTTGCTGAATTTGGCATACAACTTATGATCTCTCAGAGTCTGCAAAACTATGCTCAAGTGTTGCTCATGCTCTTCAGGTCCTCTAGAATATACTAGGATATCATCATCAATGAAAACAATCACAAACTGATCCAAATAAGGCTTAAATATCCTATTCATTAAGTCCATGAATGCGGCTGGTGCATTCGTCAATCCAAAAGGCATAACTAAGAACTCATAATGTCCATAACGAGTCCTAAATGTAGTCTTAGGAATGTCCTCTTTCTTAATTCTTAACTGATGGTATCCCGATCTCAGGTCAATCTTAGAAAAGACTGAACTTCCCTGTAGTTGGTCGAATAGATAATCAATTCTAGGTAAATGATACTTATTCTTTATAGTCACTTGATTCAGCTGTCTGTAATCAATACATAGATGCATCGACCCGTCTTTCTTTTTCACAAATAGAACTGGTGCACCCCAAGGTGAAGCACTTGGCCTAATAAACCCTTTATCAAGCAACTCTTGTAGTTGCATCTTCAATTCCTTCAACTCGACTAAGGCCATCCTATACGAGGCTTTCGATATCGGTCATGTTCCAGGCATTAGTTCAATTTCAAACTCAATCTCTCGCTCTGGTGGTAATCCAGGCAACTCCTCAGGAAACACATCCTGAAATTCCCTGACTACTTGAATCTCACCAATTTCAGCCTCTTTCTTAATAAGGTCTCTTACCACTACTAGGTATCCTTGACATCCTTCATTAAGTAGTTCACAAGCTTCTACCATCGAGATAATGGCTATAGAGGGGTTTGTCTAACCTTTGAAAAATTCGAAACTAAACTGATTAGGCAACATGAACTGGATCACTTTCCTATAGCAATCCACCTTAGCCCTATGCTTATGGAGCTAGTCCATTCCTATGATAACATCAAAGTCATACATAGCCATTACGACTAGGTCTATTTCCATATCCCTTCCTCCTATTGATATCTTACATTTGCACACATCATCGTAGATAATACCATATTCTTTAAAGGCGTGGAAACACAAAGAGGCGTCTCAAGAGGCGTAATTTCTATTTCACTCAATTGCCTATATCTTTCAGATATAAATGAATGCGTAGCACCCGTGTCAAACAATGCATATGCCTTCTTGCCATTTATGAAAATCGTACCTGATATAACATTTCTAGAAGCTTCTGCTTCCTCTTGGGTGACCGCATACACCTTTCCTTGTGCTGGTGGCCTCTGAGGATTCCTTGGTAAGTTTGGTCTAACAGCACTCTGCTGTGCATGTCGCACCGAGCCAACACTCATTTGCGACCTTCCTTGTGGGCAGTCTCTCTTAAGGTGACCTACTTCTCCACAATCATAACATCTCAGCCGTCCATTGCAAGGTTCTGGGCCATGCCGTCCATCACACCTTCGAAAAACATCAGGCTGATAGGGTGTTTTCCCTATATTCAGGCCATCCCAAGCTCTTCCAAAATTTCCAGAATTGCTCTTTTTCCTCACATCCCAAATCTGACCTTGACCAGGATAGGGTCTTTTACCCCTTCTGATATCACTAAAGCTCCACTGTCTCTTAAACTCCGATTGCTCTCTCACCAGCTCTTGCTCCACTAATTGTGCCCTTTCATAAACTTCATGATAATCCCTTATATTTAAAGGCACCAATTGTTTCTTAATATCAGTCCTCAATCCTTTCAGAAATCTCTTAACTTTTTTCTCATGATACTCAATCAATCTGGGAGCATACCTAGATAATTTAGAAAATTTTGCTTCATACTGATCCACTGTCAGCTCCCTTTGTTCCAACTGAACAAATTCAATGATCTTCCTATCCTTAGCACAGTCAGAGAAATGCTTCCTATTAAAAGCTCTAACAAACTCATCCCAGTTCACAACAGTACCTGGTGGAAAGATCGTATCCCTCGAAGCTCTCCACCAAAACTTTGCATTTCCCTCCAGCTGGTACTCTGCCAAAACTATCTTCTCAGCATCACTGTAGTCAAATAACCGAAAAATTTGTTCTATCCCATCAATCCAATGTTCCGCCTCCTCTGGACTTCCCATTCCACTGAACTTAGCTGGCTTCAACTTCAGAAATTGCTCCACCAGTCCTTGAGGGCGACGTTCCACTCCGGGTTATTGCTGAGCTTGCCTTTCCATTAGATTTCCAATGTTGGCCAATGCATGCAGGATATCTTCCATTTGGGGTTCAGCCCTTGCAGCAGAGGCTTCAGCCCTCGATGGATGAGCACTTCCAGCTCGCACCATGATTTCCCTGCAGTTTTCCAAGCATTTGCCTCAGGAATTATCTGAGACTCACTATCTCCATTTAAAAACAACTATAACTACATAAGTAACATAAACATGTTACTGGCACCTAAAAGCAACTCATACTAACTACTAGGGATCTATGAGTAAATACCCTTCACCTGTTATTCAAAGTTACTCAACTATTCCAGTTAATATCCTATGGTGTGCATTGTCATCATATTCCTCAATTTCCAAATGAGGCTCCTTATCACTCCAACTATAACCATGGCTCTGATACCAAAACCAGCTGTGGCACCCTTCGATGGCCCCCAATCCATTAGGGTCACCACATGTACTTGTCACTCATCCTATTTCATTACTAGTAAGGTAACTTTTAATTAAAATGAAACCATAGTTCATAGGGGTTGATCAATAGAATACTTTTCCATTTTTTTTTTTTTGTAAAGGTCCCAATGCAGTTCATTAGCAGAGGCATAAACGTATCTCACCAATCCTCCCTTCAATGACAATAATGCAATGCACACCACCTACGCTCCAAATGAAAAGACAAAGCTGAGTCACTTTTATTTATATTTTCAAGATGGATATTTCGAGTTGGTACAGCAAAAAGGCCAAGATTTTAACTATACTTGGCTATACTCAAAAAGGAACTCGACCCTACATCAAACATGTACACCCCTCCATCAACAAGCGTCGGTTATCCCCCAAAAAGTGTCAGCTCCCATAAGCTATGCGTGCCATCACACCCAACTCAGTGCATCAGGCGGCGGCGGCGGCAACATCCCTAGCATACTCCACCATGCCGGACATGAAAAGACAAAAACTCCTGGATAATCGGGCCATCAGCAAGACCCACATCGTACATCACTAAGACACAGACTTGGACATACACCAAACCAGGTACACTAGTATAGGAATGCTCTGTGTACTCCACCTCGACATCAGATGGCAATCCATAAAAGGTGCAACCACTCAGCAGTAAAGATCCACCAAACTACACAATGCGTCAAACAAAACAATCAAGGCATCGAGAATAAAACGCATATCATTCATGCATTCAAGCATACCTCACGTTACAACCATACATATATCACCATACGACATGCATAATTCACCATGCACTTGTACTTATATGAACAACCATGCATATCATCATGCAACGTGCATATACCACCATGCATTTACACATGTATCATCAAGCATGCCAAACTTATACCACCAAGATTCATATCATCCATGCTATCAAGCATACATCCAGGCGCATGATTCAATCCTCGATCTTTATCTTTCAGTTAGATCACATCATTTTTCTTTCCAGGGATCAATGTTTGCATCCCATAATTTATCACTCGCATCCAACCTGGCATCGTGAGGAACCTCCGGCACACACACTCCCGGCATTTCGTACCCCAACTAGCATCACGAGGTATCCCCCCAGCACACACCTCTGAGACTTCCGGCACACACCTCCGGGCATCCCAACACTCCTGGGGCATCTGGCACACACACTCCGTGCATCCCAACACTCCTAGGGCATCGTCGGCTCACACCTCCGACGGTCTTGTTATTATCTCAATTTATATTCACACATGTATCTCAATTTCAACATGGCATTTGATGCATCAATATCAAGAGTATTAACCAGTTTTTGATGTCATATAACATGCCATACGTCACCACATATGCAGCAAAATCAACCACTCAAAACATTACATCACATGGAAAATTTCATTTATTTTTGAAAACGCATCAATTTTCGGATAAAACAGAATACACTCCTTTAGTTAAAACGCTAGAAAAATTAGAAAATGATATTAATAAATTCTGAAAACTTGAAACATTATAGACGAGACCTAAAAGCAGATATCTCATGATAACACCATGCCAAAAGAATCCCACACGAAACAGTATGGTCCATGCATCACAGTTTTCAAAATTTCAACACTTCAGCTTGCACAGTTTAGGAAGAAATTTAAATTAAATATCCAAATGAACTCTAAAAATTATGAAATTTTGATATGTTATAGAGAAGTCCTAAAGGTAAATATCTTTTGAAGAAATAAAAACCCAAATCGTTCTAGATTAATAGATATAAACGATTAATTCCTCCCGTTCTTGGTGTCCTTTTTTTCCAGATTTTCTTCTTTCAAAGGAAACTCGTTTCACCGACCTACATATGTCCGTTTGTTCTAAATTTTCAGTATGTTATTCCTCAAAATATTACCTACACTTTTCGTTGAGGACACACCATCAAATTTTAACTGGATGATTTTATAAAAATCACAAAATCATACTATGTCGAAGTAGCATTTTCCCATATCCAGTTTCTTCAAAGGACAATGATTTCACCGACCTATTTTTGTTCATTTCCTCTAAATTTTTTATATGTTTTACCTCAAGAAGTTCTCTACATCTCTCATTAATAAAAAATAGTGAGATTTTCACAAGAAAACTACTTTACAGTCCACAAAATTACCAAAGGTCAGCACAACAATTCCAGATCTAATTTCTCCAAAGGAAAATCGTTTCACCAGGAAATATTTGTTCGTTTTATCTCAAATTTTAGTATGTTATTCCTAAAGATGTTCTCTACAACTTTAATGAAGAGATAGAAGCAATATTCTTACTAAAAAGTCACATGCAGCTCACAAACTCATGAAAGGTCGAACTGATTTTTCCAGAAAACGGCATGCAAGGCCAACAAATTTCTCCCCAAAGCTTCGAGATTTCATCACTTCCACCGCAATCGAAGTGCACCATTTCCACACACACATCACACAGCAAGCAAAGGGTAGGTTTTAGGACTCTACTTGCCTCAAATTCGAGCACAAACACAGCGACAAACAGCGGGCAAGGCAGCGAACAAACGACGGCGACTAGGCGGCAAACGGACCTCCTCCTTCCCTCTTGCACACACAGTCTCTTTCTCTCTTCCTTTCTTTCTCTCAGACGACCACTCTCTCTCTCTCTTTGTCTTTCTCTATACGAATTCTTCCTTCCTCTCCTGTTTCTTTTCTGCTTTTTCCACAGAAGTAAAAAGCTAACTTTTTCTTTTTTCCCTCAAAGCTTTCTTTTTTTTACGAACTTATCTCCGGAACTTTTTGCTCTCAATTTCTTTGAAAATCCCCCATTTTCTCTCACAAAAAATGAAGCTCTCTTTTATAGTGATTCCATACGGCCGCTTTGTATGGCATTTTCTGAGTTTCCGTCTCCAGTCACATTAAATCAAAGCTGTAAATCAGAGTGTGATTTCGCAATCAGCTCAATTTTGCTCAGATTTCTTCCATTTTATAAAATTCTTGCCCTTTTTTCATTTGATTTTTGAATTGCTTCTGCATTTAACAAAATCCGAAAATTCATCAGAATTCTATATTTCCATGCATATTCAACCAAATCAATTTCCTACAATTTTCATTTTTTCCTTTTATTTATTCAAATGTAATTTTTATTTTCCTTATTTCCCTAGATTTGCTAAAATTAGGTGTCAACAGTTACCCCTCTTTGAAGGTGAGCTCGTAGAGGTTGCCTTCAAAGACAAGTTGAGACCTAAATTTTGATCATGCACATGTACTGAATGACTTTTTGTTGGAAAATGAATTCCATTTTTTTAATGCAATTTATATGATGCATGGAAATGCTAATGCAAATGATAAATGAACCTACTTGGAATAATTTACCTTCGAGGAGGGTAGAGTAATCTAAGATAGATTGGTGTTACATGTTCAGGACCCGTACCATTCTACGGTCTCATAGAATAGTAACATGACTTCGCAAAGTGATTGCTTTTCTAGGACCCGTACTATTTATTTTTAGGACCCATACCATTCTATGGGATTTATTTTCCAAGACTTGTACCATTCTACGGTCGCCTGATGAATTTGGGAAAAATCTTTAGGGGGCAACTCCATCGAGTGCCAGTGCTTGAAAAGGAATACCTATACAATGACAAGCATTTAAGGTATGAATAGAGATATACTTACATGGTGGCATCTCTGATACTTAGAGATGTGTTTTTTGGAATTTAGATATCCTGTGATGGTCTTTCACCTCTTGGTAAAATTTTGAAACATCAAGAATGGACCTTGAATGTTTGTGATGGTTCCTCATCTCCTAATATCACGAGGCATTCGAAAGGAACTTGAATGTCGGGAGCTCTTGGGTCTTTGAGAAAACATTACCGTAACACCCGAACCCTTCGCAGGTCGTTAACAGTGCCGATGTTACATCTTTATCCATCTCTATCTATTGGCTAAATAAAGCCTTGCCAGATTACAGGCATTTTATTTTTTTATTTTTTATTTTTAAAACGGTCCCATGCGCGACTCATAGCGGAAGCAAATAAATATCACCATCTATCTCCCTACCAATCCCATGATACAAATACACACCAACTAAACACCACGATTTTTATAAACAGTGTTGACGCTTTGCTTACATGCATACATATAGCGAGATGGGGTTTTTCCTCGGGTCGGTACAAAAGAAACGAGAAAAGGTAAGGACTCGCCATGTCCTTCCTAAAATCTCAAAAAGGAACTCCGACCTCTAACATCATATAAGCACAAAAACCCTCCCATCACGAGCGTCAACTATCTACACCAAAAAGCGGTCTAGCTCCTACTCCTCGCGCGATCTCACACCCATCCCGGTGCGTCAGGTGGTGGCGGCGGCAGCATCCCTCGCATAGCACCATCTCGACGGACGTGCACGGACAAAAACTCTTGTATGACAGGGCCCCCAGCCAGGCCGATATCATACATGACTAAGCATCGTACTCGGATAAAAGTCAATCCGGGTACCGAGGGACAGTCTATCTCAGTCATCTCCACCTCGACGTCAGACGGAATACCGTAAAACACGCCACGCGAAACAGCAGGCAGCGGCATAGTGCTAATCTGAAATGTTATCCCCAAAAGGGGTGAGTACAGCCACTCAGCAGATAGGGAAATCCAATAACAACTCAGTGCACCATGCATATCATCATACAATTCAGGCATCACTTACCTTTTTGATGACAAGCGTATTCATGCATCATCATAGCATACATATCATCATTAACCATGCATCACCATGCATATCATATCATATCATCATTAGCCATGCATCAACATGCATATCACTTCATCATTAACCATGCATCACCATGCATACACATCATATCATCATTGGCCATACATCACCATGCATATCACATCATCATTAACCATGCATCACCATGCATAACACATCATATCATCATTGGCCATACATCACCATGCATATCACATCATCATTAACCATGCATCACCATGCATATCACATCATATCATCATTGGCCATGCATCACCATGCATATCACATCATCATTAACCATGCATCACCATGCATATCACATCATATCATCATTGGCCATGCATCACCATGCATATCACATCATAGATCAATTTCCATTTTTATTTATCAATTGATCCCCACATTATCTTTTCTCAAATCATCACCATCCCTTCGGGCAGAAACCTCCGACAGGGTATCATTATCAATCCTTCGGGCAGAAACCTCCGACAGGATTCCATGATCAATTTGATCATCACCCTTCGGGCAGAAACCTCCGACAGGGTTCCCAGCATTCCAGCCATCTCATGGCCACTGGGCTTCCGGCCCCCCACATTCCGGGCATCTCGCACCTCAACTAGCATCACGAGGAACCTCCCTTCGGGCAGAAACCTCCGACAGGGACTTCCGGTCTTTACCCTTCTAACCGGGGATCTCGCACCCTAATCCTGGCATCGCGAGTCACTCCCTTCGGGCAGAAACCTCTGACAGGGCTTCCGGCCCCCCACATTCCGGGCATCCTGAAACTGCCAGGGAATCTCTGGAATTACGCCACCAGGCCACCAGACAACATCCTCCACCACAACCCCATTCTCACATACCATTTTCCACTTTTTATCATCCTTTTCATCTTGTTATTTCATGGCATATGATTTACATACATGCATCACAATTCATGATCATTCACACATCAATGCCATATAACAATACATCATAATTCATGATCATACATGCATCAATGTCATATAGCAATGCATCATAATTTATGATCATTCATACATCGTGCCATATAACAATACATCATAATTAATGATTTCACATGCGTCAATGTCATATAGCAATGCATCATAGTTCAATAGGACTCATGGCCAATAAAATAGTCCACCTTTTATTTTATTATTATTTTATTATTTTATTATTTTATTATATTGTTATATTATTATATTATTATATTATCCATTTTCATAAATATTGTACTTAATATTTATGATTTTCCAAAAATCATAATCTTCAATCAATCCTTAAACAAACAATTAGAATCAGATTTCACATAAAATCCATGGCTAATTCGCATTTTACATAATTTCCCAAATTTCTACAAAATACACACAACATTCGGATTATGGCCAGATTGCACAGTTTTCGAATTAATTTAATTAAAATACTCATATGACCTCCGAAAATTCCCAAATTTTACAGGATGATAGCCAACACATTTTCGTGCATTTTTCATGGAGAACTCTTAGCCAAATTCTTTATAGATTAATTTATATAACTCCACGAAGCTTCTGGAACCTCTACCGTTTCGTCCAGAACGTTCATCACCGAAAAACTTAGGTTTGACCCATCAAATCTCTTTCGTTTCTTCTGAAATTCGAGTATGTTATACATCAATGTGTCCTTTAAAATTTTCATGAAGAGATCTAGGTAAAATAACCAGATTTTGGTCACCATTTTAACCCGTGAAGTCTCGGGTGTCTCGGTTCACTTCAACAGAACCATCCGTCTCAAAGATTTAGCCGATTCACCAAGTTATACTTGTTCTTTTTGCCTCATTTTCGATTATGTTGTAGATTAGGGTGTTTCCTACAACTTTCAAGAAGACAACAAAGTGAGATCTTCAACAGAAATCAACATGCAACCAAGAAATCATCAAGAGGTCAGTAGGAAATTCGCAGATCTAGAACCTCCGTATAACAAAGCATTTGACCCCTCATATCACCTTAGTTTTCCATGAAATTCGAGTATGTCATACTACAAGATGTTAGCTTCAACTTTCATGAAGACACCGAAGCCAAAATCACACTCCAAATACACATGCAAGCCCGAATAAGAAACTGTCTACCACAAACCGAACGGAAACAGCTACATGGCATGCAAACAAACCCTCCTTGGCTCGGTTTTTCTCACACATAACACTCAAAACCAGACATGCAACTACCAAAACAGACGTGCAAGAGAAGTTATGAACTCCCACTTGCCTCTATGATGGACGAATAGCAACACACGGCGGCGTACGGCGGCGTAGGACGGCGAACGGACAGCACCCTCCTCCGGCTCCGCCTCCTTCCCTCTCGGCTTCTCTCCCTCTCACTCGCAATTTCTCCCTCTCTCTCTCTCACCTTGGACGAAAATGGAGCCAAGGTCCGGCCACTCTCTCTCCTCATCCTTTTATACCCCCCTTAGGCCATCATTTGCAATGATTATTCACCTATCCAATGGCCAATGCATGTTCTTGCCATTTGCCACTTGTAATTTCTAATTTTGAATTTGAATTTGGGCTTAATGGGCTTGGGCTTAGGCCCAACCGGCCATTCCCCCTTGGGCTGGTCGAAAATCCCCTCTTGGGCCCAATGGGCCGACTAGCTTGGCCCACCAAGCTTGAGGCTAATGGGCTCAAGGCCCATTCCAAAAATTAGCCCTTTTTCTTTTTTTTTTTTTTTTTTTTTTTTTTGAAATTCCTTCTATAATATTTCAAAATTCCAATTTCCATCTTGGCCAAAGTCTTGGAATATTTTTAATTATTGAAATTCAAATCATATGGCCAAGCATTTATAAATTAAATTTAAATTTCCACAATCACAAGCATAATTCATCAAATTAGAAGACAAATTGGCTAAAGCATAAGCCATAAAATTCTATCACCTAATTAAAGACATTTAACACACCTTAAGGCTCGGCTTTGAATTTCCGGGATGCCACATTACCTGTCAGACATGATTAGAGCAAAAGTGCATTCATCAAAGAAATAAGCAATTAATGCTATTTTGGAACGCACACTTCAAAATCCACTGAAGTTTTTATCAATTCAATCGGGGTTCATGCATAATGACCTTTGCATCACCCAAATTTCCACAAGAGAGAATTATCGTTCAAGACAATTTTCACTCATGACATGGATTTTTTAAGAATACTAAATGAGAGACTTTCAGTTAGAAATGACTTTCACTCACTCTCATTTAGAAGAGAATCACTCCATCTCACCATATCGACAGGGATCAGAGTATTCTTGCAAGCGGTACGACCTTACCAATATGAGAGGTCTTCAATAGGGATCATATTGTGAGCTTGGTCAATGGCTTAACAAAGGGACTCTTTGAGTCAAGGCTATTGAAAGAACAGCTTCGCAATCATCTCTAGGTTTACAAGTCAAGAACCCTGCAAAATAAGAAAGAAATAATCTTGCTCGCACTTCTTCGAGCTATGCTTAAAACATGTGAACCCATAGGTTAATTCAAGTTTCCTAATCTGAAGAGACTTTGCAAGGGACGTAACATAGGCTTGGCTCATGGGTTGAGAAATGAAAGGATCATTAGGCTCAAAAAATGTTTAGGGGGGTCAAAGTTGGTGATCATCTTGACATTTCCACCACTTTCCTTCTCCACCGTCAAAGATTTTCATATCACAACTCCATTGATTGTAACGGCATTTGAGTTTTTTTGTATCGCCTTGTTGGGGATACAGCTCACTGTATTAAGAGTTTGATTTCTT
This sequence comes from Eucalyptus cladocalyx, assembly GCA_017140615.1. Lineage (NCBI taxonomy): Eukaryota > Viridiplantae > Streptophyta > Magnoliopsida > Myrtales > Myrtaceae > Eucalyptus > Eucalyptus cladocalyx. The sequence goes on along the minus strand of CM029524.1, from coordinate 18,923,984 downwards.
TCTCTTTTCTAGGCATTGGCTTTGCTTTTACCAGGCACACTACTTTTTCCATGCCCCTAGTTCTCATTCATTTTTTTCACTTCTTTTTCATAGGCATTGGCCTTGCTTTTACCAGGCACACTGCTTTTTCATGCCCCTTAGTTCTATTTTGATTTCAATCCTTGCGCACAATGCATGCATCAAGCAACACTTTGAATGACACTCAAACTTTCAAGAGTCTTCATTTGCCTTTTGCCTTGCCCCAGTGTGGGGGATGATCACCAACCGGGTTTAAAGAAATGAAATTACAAGCTCAACTGGGCTATGCAAATGGTATAAGTATGTAGGATAGAGAAAGAAATGCTCTCGTCATCCTAAGGCACTTAAATTAACACATGAATTCAATGCAATAGCACGACTTGAAGATTGATGCAAGTGAGAGCAAGAAAATTTCAATTCATTTTCCTCACCTAATGATGCCATTTTATCTCCCAGTTGCCCCGATGTGGGGTGATTCTTAACAGGGGTAATTTGAAAAGAATATCAATAAGTGTATTGGCTCAAAAGGGTTAAGCAATGGATTACTTGTAGTGTTTGGGATAGAGTAATGAATTGCCTCTCATCACTTCAATTGTCGTACCTTTTGCGAGAAAAATCTTTATCTTGTGTATATGAACCTTACTACACTCATCTCACAAGTGTATGATTAGGGGACTATGTATAGGATATGGTTTGCCTTTCATCATCCTGACTCATCTCATTTAGTATGCTCAATTCATTCCACATCATTCATTAAATTAGTCTATCTTGATGTTCTTTAGTGGAATTGGTGGACAAAACATGTAAGAGTCATCATGCGAAACCCCCTTTTTTTAAAAGAGCCCAACAGCTTTAAGCATGAAAAATTGTCAAATTTAAAACAATTGACCACACTAAAAGAAATGGTTTTAAACATTCATGTGGGGAATTGTTCCACAATGGGATTGCCTCAGCAGTTGATGTCTTTGGATTATCCTTATCATTCAAGACTGAAAATCCACTTTTGCCCTTGCACAAGAGAACGTGCATGAATATGATACTATCAACATCAAAGTAAAAGCAAATGGAATATCCATTTTTGGGTTGGGTCAAGCTTTTATCTCAGTCATGTCACTACCAAAATTTGTAGTGCTCTCAATTCGTCATCTTTTTCACCAAAGGTGAATGGCCCTCTTTCTTTCACCAAAGATGGATAGTCCTCTTTTACTTGCCCCTTAAGATGTGCCTTTTTTCAGATTATTTCTCCCCAACCCAAGAAAATAATTCTCTGAAACATAAAGTAAATGAGTTAGAAAATTAAACAAGGCTAACCTAATGCATGCTTTTGGAAACAATTTGAAAAGATATTATTTTTTAGGATTTTTTTTATTTATGAGGAAGCATGAAGAAGCCCAGTCCTCAGAATTCTCCTTGGATGACATTTTCTTTTCATTGTTGGATATCGTCACCAGGCTGGTTTGGTGTGCCTCATTATGCCCTCAAAATTGGAAATAAAATTGTAATTTCATTGAATATAATCAAATGAATTACATTATTGGAATGAAAAATGCAAACCAGCAAACCCTAGAAACAAAAGCAATAATTGAAATCGCAGAAAGCAGGAAATCCTGAAAAACTTGAAGTCCTAGAAGATAAGAACTTCTTCACTCAGCGATAGTGTTTGCACCTCCATCATGGTTGGGCGGAGGATTTTTTAGATTACTGCTAAAAGAGAATGCCTTTGTATCCAAGAGGTCTTGGACCTTATGCTTCAAAACAAAGTAATCATCAGTGGAGTGACCAACCTCTCCCATGTGATAGTCACACTTTTCAGAGGGATTATATGTAGGATAATGTTCAAGATATGGTCGCTTTGGCTCTGAAGAAAGTAATCCCTTCTTTTGGAGGATAGGCAAAACTTTGGATAGGTGTCTAGGAAGAGGTGTGAACTGTCTTCTAACATTACGTCGCCGACCTGGGAGTTGATGTTCTCCACCTCGTTGCTTAGTAGAAATCTTAATTACTGGAGTGCGACCACTATTCGATTGAGAATAGTTCATATTAATCTCAGCTTCAAAGCCCTTCTCCCTCTTGGTAGAAAACCTTTTGTAAGATAGCTCAGTAAACCACCATTCTCTTATCCCCATCTCAATTGGTTCTCCCACGAGAACAAGTTGGTTGAAGTTTTCAACATATGTGCCAACCATCCGGTTACGGAACTCAGACGGAAGAGTCTTGACGAACAACGTCATCAATTCCTTGTCAGTAGGCTCATGAGTGATTTGAACTGCCAGATTTCGCCATCTCATGACGTACTCCTTAAATGATTCACTCCTCTTCTTCTCCATTCTCTCAAGATCTTCTCGGGAAGGTGCGATGTCCATATTGAACTTATACTGCTTGAGAAATGCGTCAGCCACTTCATTCCAAGTGTCGAGAAGATTGACATTTTTCATCACGTACCAGTTCAGTGCGGGTTTGGTCAAACTCGCATGGAATGATTGGATCATGAGGGGCTCATTCTTGACATGTTGGGCCATGCGTACATGGTTCATTTGCAAATGAGCCTTTGGGCAAGAAGTGCCATCATATTTCTCAAACTCTGGCATTTTGAACTTGCTTGGTACTTTGACTTTCTAATAAACTGACAAGTTGAATGGGAGTGAACTTTATGACTCTTGCAATTGCTTCACTTTCTCTTCCAACTTTGCAAAATGTTCATCTCGCTCCGTCTTAGGGACATTGTCAAGCTTGGCCTTGTTAACAATGATTGACAATGGGTCATCTTCCAGTTCGGGCATGTCGACATCACCCACTTAGGCCTTGTTTGCCTGCTTCGGAACTACTATCTTGGGGACAAAAAGTGCAGGAGTAGAATCCACTCGGAGGGATTTGATTTGGGCTGACATGAGTTGCACGAGAGGTGAGCAACTGTCTAAGTTGATCTTCCATAGTGGAAACATGATCATGCATCTCGATTTGGTCGGCCATTCTAGCTCTTAATCGAGTAATAATGGATGAATGTGAGGGATCCGTTGTCACCTAAATGGAAGAAATGAATGAAACAAGCATGAAGTGGAAATAGATAGTCAATCCATGACAATGATCTAATTGATTTTTTTTATTCATGAAAAATTCGTACGAGAAATGAATTTCCTAAAAGAGCTAGAAAATAGACACCCTAGCAAAACCAAATTTCCTAGACATGAGTTGAAAACAATTTCTCTAAAGTTTTTGTTATTTTTCAAATGATTCATTGCATGGCAATTTCCTCATTTAATTTATGATTGACAAATGAATTAAATCAGAAATTGACCTAGGTTGACATGGATGGACCAAAAGTGCAACAAAATAAATTGCATGTTATAGGGATAGAAGACTTACTTCACCAAGGAAAATCAAGGCAATCACAAAGACATGCACATGAGATGTGAGGCTTGATTTCTACTCTAAATGGCTTAACAAAGTGGAGCTAAGAGGATGATCTGACCGTTGCAGTCTCGCATTAATGTGTCAGGTCGTCCCCCTAACTTCGGCTCAGTCGAATGGAATGCCTAATAGTCAAGCAGTTTCGCAGATATGGACAAACACATTCGACACCATGAAAAACTTTCGGGGAAGAGAATGTCAACCTCTACATAGCAGTCTTGCTTTGGAGGAAGTATCATTCTCAATACCATCCTAAAAATCTTATCGCAACCCAAGTTCGACCGCACGTTGTGTGTGCAATTGTGTAGTGCTAATAACAGTAAAACATGCACAGCAATTTAAATGCAAACAACATTTCTAATCAAGAAAATAAATCATTAATCCCCATCACCTCCCTGCAAGACAAGGGTTAGCAAAGACTACTCTCCTTATACCTCCCATCTGCAAGAACATTTAACAATTAAATTAGGGATGTACCTGGGATCCTCGTTGCCAAACAAAAACATTTTTAAAAGAAAAAGAAAAATTGGCCTAAGTCTACTAAGTGTTTTAACACAAGTCCCAAGCAGAGTTGCCAAGCTGTCGCGACCTAAATTTTGGGTGCACCATCTAAAACTAGGTTAATGGACTACTAAGTCTTTAACTTAGCTCGGGCTCTCCTAAGCTCATACCAATTCACGACTTAAGGTTCAAGTTTTTTAACATGCAAATGATTATTATCTAGGAGTCGCCACTAATCAATTTATGGTAGGACGATTAGACACCTAAGTAAAATAAAGTGAGAATTATTTTACTTCTACGAACCAGAGACTAAGAGTGTGGGGACTTGTTTACACTAGATTTCTCTAATGCCCTTTCGGTACCATTTTTTTTTTTAATTTTCAAAAATGTTTTGTAGGCAACTGATTTATTTTAACCTAAATTACTATCATGCAAAAATGGTGACCACACGGATGCTCATCCACTATTAAGCATTCAAATAAATAAATAAATCAATTGCATCACACAAAGCAAATCACACAAAACCAATTTTTTTTTTTTTTTTGGGTTTTCTCAGATTTTTTTTTTTTGAAAATGCATTTTTAACTACATGTCCTAATCTTATTAATATGCAAATTCTAATTAAATGAGCCTATTATGCAAACTAGTTATTATGCATCTCATGACCAAACTTTACTAATGAACAAATTCTGATTAAATGATCCTATTATGCAAACTAGTTAACGTGCACCTAGTATTTTTGCATTTTTTTTGTTGAAATTCAGAATTTATGAAACCTTAATTAATCTATCTAAAAAGAGGATAATTTTTTAATTTATTCTAGGGATTAATTTGACTTAAACCCTATCCTATCTTAGAAAACTATTTTTTGGAAAAATGAGATTTAAAATGTGCGAACATTATCTAAAACCCCATTAAAAAATTATTTTGGTCCAACCCTAACTTATTTCTAAAAAATGCAATCCTAAAAATGTAATCCTAAGAAAATTATAATTTACTAAACTTACATGTCTGATTTACTAAACCCATATGCTCGTGCAGAATTTTGATTTTTTTTTTTTTTTTTAGTTTTTTCTAAAGGATAAGTAATTATTAAATAAATATTAAATCTAGACTATCAACAAAATACAGGATTAAAATAATAAAAAAAAAAACCTATTGTCTCACAGGTCAAATTAACGATTATCCTAACCCTAATTATCACGACAAAGAGATCAAAATAATTAAAAATCCGATCCGAAGTCTTATGGATCAAATTAATAATTATAATGATTTACCAATTAAAATTCTACCAAAAAGCCCAAAAATTAATATAATTAAAAAATAATATGATGTTTCTCGGATTAAATTAATAATTACAATAATTACGGACAGAATCCTAGCGGATAACGCCTACGAAATGCACAAATATTAACATTGACAAACCATATTCTAACTTAAACAATAATAACAAAATTTAAAATGAATAAATAAATTACAATAAAAAATAAAAAATAAAATAAAATAAAATAAACTACCTAGGTGAAATTTGAAAAAGAGAGGAATGGCGGCGATGAGCGTCGGCGCGGTGGCGTCGAGCTCCAGCGCGGGGACGGCGGGCAAGGGCGGAGTAGCAAGCTGCGAGTTGCGGGCGGCGCAAATAGTGTTGGGTGGAGCGGCGGTTGTGTGGGGGTTGGTGATGCCGGGGCTCATCGGCGCGGCACGATGATGATGGCGCGGCAGTGGTGCGAGTTGCTGCGGGTCATTGGTTGCTGCGTGGGGATGCTCGCGGGTGTTGGTGCATGGAGGGAGCGGGGCGCGGCGATGAACTCAGGCTACCGCGAAGGGAGAGCAACGAACGGGTGAGCTACTTCGAAGTAGGTGTTCGTGGGTCACCAGCGGAGGCGGGAGCGGTAGATCTGGACACAGACGGGGTCGGCAGTGCCGAGGGTTGAGGCGCAGTGCTACACATTGGGGGGGGGGCAAAGTCGGCGGGACGATGATGGTGGAGGGACAGGCCGCGGGTTGAGCGTGCGCTTCGCAGGTGAAGGGGAAGCTTCGGTGGCAATGGGCGGTGGGTGTTCTGGCATCGGGTTGTAGGCGGGGGTGCAGCTGTGAAGCTGCAGACGTCGGCTCGATGCAACGATGGGTGAGCGGGGTGCGGCAGGGGATGGTGATGCGGTGGGTGGCAGCAGAACGGCGTGCGGCTTTGCGGAGAAGGAACCCACGAAGAAGAAGCACAGTGCACGTCTTTTCCTTTTCTCTTTTTTTTTTTTTTGTTTTCTCTCTCTCACCTAACGTCTACTCTCTATACGAATTCTTTCTTCCTCTCCTGTTTCTTTTCTACTTTTTCCACGGAAGGAAAAAGTTGACTTTTTCTTTTTTCCCTCAAAGCTTTCTTTTTTGTACGAACTTATCTCCGGAACTTTTTGCTCTCAATTTCTTTGAAAATCCCCCTCTTCTCTCATAAAAAATGAAGCTCTCTTTTATAGGGATTCCAGACGGCCGCTTTGTATGGCATTTTCTGAGTTTCCGTCTCCAGTCACATTAAATCAAAACTATAAATCGAGCGTGATTTCGCAATCAGCTCAATTTTGCTCAGATTTCTTCCATTTTGTAAAATTCTTGCCATTTTTTCTTTTGATTTTTGAATTGCTTTTGCATTTAACAAAATCCAGATATTCATCAGAATTCTAAATTTCCATGCATATTCAATCAAATCAATTTCCTCCAGTTTTCATTTTTTTTCCTTTTATTATTCAAATGCAATTTTTATCTTCCTTATTTCCCTAGATTTGCTAAAATTAGGTGTCAATAGAGAGAGAGAGAGGGAAAGCTGTAGAATAGCAAGAAGGAGTGGATCCAATTTCCAGGACTTTCATGAACAGTTATATGACAGTCATATCATAAAGTTGGGTTTTGGAAAATGTCATCCTTTTGATCATTTTATTTTTGACCTGAAATTTAAATCCATTCCTTTCTCCCTTTTCTTTTCCAAAACAGCCTCCAATACATTTTTGAAAATTCGTACTATTTGTACTCCTATTAATCTCTTAATCTTTTTTTGGACCTACTATTGCTAACCTGAATTATGAAAAGAATAATTGGTGATAGAAAAATTAAAATTGAAATAAATCAATTAGATTACAGAATTTCATGAAAACAATAGGCATAATGGAAAAGTTACGAATAAATAAAGTTCTCGACCTATTGATACAAATAACATCGCTCACGACCTCAAGCTCAAGAATCCATGGCCATAAAAATCCCAAAGTTCAAGCGGCCATGACTACCTACCTTGAGCTTTGAGCTCAAACTAAGCATCCAAGGCTATAACAAGACTCTGGACCGAGTGTTCATGGCCGTTAGACTCTGGTCCTGGGAGCCACTTGATCAACCTCCCCATTAGTAAACATAAATATTGTAATCAGATTGTCATTACCACATTGATTGTGCGATAGTGGCATGAAATTCTTGCCCTTTTTCCCCTTGCTCTCTTCACCTCTTATACTTTCCGCACATGTTAATTTGTCCCCAGAAGGTAGTTAGACATCAACATTGGTGAAGTTGAGCTGTCCTTTCAACATGTGCGAATGGATTCTATCAACCAATGAAGCATAGACATTATTTGAGGTCAAGTTAGTCGCTAGAAGTACATTTCATTTGGCAGTGGAGGTCACTAAATCTCTGTTAATCTTCGCTAGCACCACATAACATGACAAGCCAAAACAACAATAACCACTCAAAACATCGCCAACATCATTGCCACAGGCTACTAGACTTCGTCACAAGCTGATACCCCTGCCAACATCTTTGGTTACCTGTGAGGGCTAATGCCCTTGCTCCTAGCACCACTGCCAAATGTTGCTGCTCGGAAATAGATTTGTTTTCGGGTTAAATTTGTTGAGAGCACCCTAATTGAGCACATGTCTATTTCAATGGCCACGATGCATTCTTAACGAACGGATGATGATTAATCGTGTACTAATTGGGTTTTTTTTTTTTTGCAATTTTCATAACATGGGGGGTTGACTTGCGAATTTCATAAATCCGTAATAAAATTGGAATTTTAAAAATAAAGGGTGTGTATGCATTGGCCATGAAGTGGGCAAGCAGATGGTGGTTTCCGACCAAAAGATGGCCGGAAAAATTCAATGGTCAACACAGTCAAATATGGTCAACGCAGGTCAATGTTGGTCAATGCCAGGTTGACCGGGTTGACTTTTTGTCTGAATTTTGTTTTTTGTTTTTTGTTTTTTTTTTCTGGTTTTGCCTAATTTAAATGAAATCAAATATTTCTATATGAATCGGTTCAAATAAGATGCAATTGGGCTATCTCAAGTCAACTAATTGTGCACAAAATATTCAAATTCATTGAATTTCTATTGAAGTGAGGCCACAAGGTAGACTCACATCTTCAATTGAACCTCAACCAGCCAAGTTGAAGCTCAATTACTTTAATTGCACTCTAATCTAAAATGGGCCAAGTCGAATTACATAAATTGAAGCACCTTAACTGGGCTTTCTAATCTTTGAACATGCCAAATTGACCAAATTAGAATGCATCTGAGCAAATCTTCCTAAATTGACCTAGAATTTGGACTCATTTCAGAAAAATGAGTGAAAAACAATCGTTCATTCACAAGTTATGAAAGATCGATTTTGGTCCCCTAATTAGGCTCAAAACGGTAATTTGTATTTTGACTCGATAATCACAAAATTGAATGCTCAAGAAAATTTCAGATAGTCCCTAAACTAAATGTCAAAGAAGGAATTACTCCTAATTATGACTAGAATGGTCAATTTAGAACCTAAAACTGAAAAATTCAAAAATCAAGATTCTTAATCGAATTTTGTGAAATTTTTGACACAAAAGTCAAATTGGCATTAAAAGAAATGTATTTGGGCATTTTTTATTTTTATTTTTATTTTTTTGGGTCAAAGGTTTGATCAAAAGTCAACCATTTAGTTGATTTCCTAAAATGTCGATTTTTCGTCAAATCTTTGAATTTTCAAGAAATTGATATGACAAAAGTGAAATTAAAGCTAAATAAAATTTTGTGGGTAAAAAAGTCAATTTTTTGAATTGGAGTTGACTTTTTGTCAAAGGGTTGACTACAAAGTCAATTCGAAAGTCAACTGATCGACTTTTTAGGTTTTTCTTGAAAATGAGCTAGAAATTGCTTAAAAACGACAATGAAAAAAAAAAGAAACGAAAACATGACACTTTTTGGTTGAGAGATGGGGCTTTGTCACGATCGAAACCCAAATCTCGATTTTTTTACCTTTTAATAATGCGTCGACTAAAAATTAGATATCAACATTCTGTACTAGGAAATTGTCCGTGTGGGTGGCCAAACGCCTTCTAAAACCATCCCCAAATCGTCCGCTCTATTTTTGAACGTCATGTGGCTCAACATCAAAGAAAGTGGGTAGAACCACGTGACCTTGATGATTTATGAACCTCTTGTGGCACTCTAGGATCTCCACCAGCTTGTTAAAGCACCATCTTGAGTCTGTGTATTTGGTGGTGAACATTGTCACGACCTCTTTTTCGACGCTCGATTATGCGAGGGCGCGGGCGGAGGCTAATGGCTCGCTAAGTCTGTTAGGGTTTAGCTCGGGCTCTCCCCAACTCACCAATTCACAATGTATGGTCTGAGTTTTTAACCTATAAGTTAATTTTAAATAAGAGTCTCCACTAATCAATTCAGGGTTGGTTGATTAGAAACCCAAGCGAAATATTAGTAAAAATATTTCACTCCTTTGGGAATGTGGTATGTGCTTTTTGCAAGTTGACACTTGATTCAATTGATCATCTCTTCTTTGGGTGTTGCATCAGAACTAGCTTTGCTTATTTCTGGGCGGCTAGATGTAATCTCCCTTGGCGCAATGGGACCTAGTCTGAGAACCTCAGGTGGGCGATGAAGTTTCTTGTCGATAAGGATTTCTATCGTTCAATTGCTCGCTTTTCATTTGGTGCTCTCTGGCATATCATTTGGAGATTCAAGAATGAAATCCTATTTAGAAATCATATTTTGGTGATTTCGGCCGTTAAAAATTATCTCATTAAAGTTGTCAAGGACAAGGCTTTAATGTTCAAGAATGTCGATGAAAACCCGAGAAATAGAAGATTAAACGCAACTGGGGGATTGATCCTTGCATCTTCTCTTCTACTCTTGCAAATCCTTATTAGTCCTTAGAGTGGAGGCCTTTGACTCCTCGTCGTATCTTGCTTCATAGGTTCTTGAACCCGTTCTCTTCACTACCGTCTTCCGATCTTTGGATTGGATGTAATTCGACGTCGTTGACGCTTCTACTTCAAGTTTTGTTCCTTTGTTATTGTTTGGTAGTGCAGGTTTTGCCCGCCTTTTCCTTGTTTGCTGCCCTTTTTGTTAGCGGCTTTTTGCATTCGGCTCACTTCCACTTAGGTTGACTTGTTGTCTTCTTGAGTGCAAGTTTTGTGGAGCGAATCTTATGTATATTGTTGGTTTAAGCTCAATATATTATTACCTTTTACAAAAAAAAAGTATTTTCAGATTTATTTATCTTTTTTTTGAAAATATAAATCATTTTTGACTTATTCTGATTTTTGGGAAAATGTAAAATATTTTTGGATTTTTTCTGATTTCTGAAAAATAAATTATTTTTATTTTTATTATTTGATTTTTTATTTTTTATTAAAATATTTTATATTAAAATAATATTTTAAAAAACAACCCGTGTCAAATTCCCAAGTTAGGACCAAGCCGGATCGTCCACCAATGGCCCAAATGGGCTTGCAAAAGCACGGACCCGACCCAAAATTCTCTTTCCCTTTTTAAACAATCCAAGCCCAAACCAATCAAGCCCACTTTCCATTAAAAGAAATGCTCGGCCCAAGAATCAGCTAGCCCACGCACGCTAGCCTAGATCGGCTGGAACCCTACTTGGTTGAGATACCTGCATCCGACCCGACTTTGACCTGACACGAGGTCGCCCCCTTCCCCCACTCTTTATAGCGCCAGTGAGGGGTGGTTGGGACGACACTAGGTGGTAGTTTGGCGTTGACGACGGTGGCGACACAGAGGATGGCAGCAACAAGCTATTCAACAAGGATGGCGTTAGGGGACGCAGCACGGCAACAACAAACAAGAATCTACTCGGCTAATCGGGACTGAGATGTAGGAGGCGGCGGTTAGGGTTTTGGGGGCAACGCTGATAGAGACGGGCAGTGGTAAGGACGACAGCAGATAGACGACGATGGGATAAAACGAACCAACCGAGACTTAGAATTAAGAAAAATGGCCTAGGTTGGAGTTGGTACGAGTCCAACGGACGCGAGCTTTGTCATAGATTGTTTGAGACAAGGCAAAAATAGAGCCCTCTTATCGGAGCTTGGTGCGGAGGGAATGGGAGCATGGCAGGAGGTCATCAACCATGACTCAAACATGGTGGATTGCAGTGGCTCTCCCTCATCCTTGCCCTCTCACAGATCTCTCTTTGGATCTGAACCTCCTCCGCCCACGAGCTCTCTCTCTCTCTCTCTCTCTCTCTCTCTCTCTCTCTCTCTCTCTCTCTCTCTCTCTCAAATCTCGACTTGCTCGCTTTCGGGCCTCCCTTGAAGTCTCTTGGGAGAAGTCTTGAGCTCGCGGCCTTCGATCTTGCTCTCTGCATGCCTTTGGCTTTCTCCCCTAACGCCCTAATGTTTCTATGTCTCTTGAAATAAGTGAGGGTGCCTTTCCCTCATCTCATTTACACTCTCCCATGTGGCTTCCTCCACATCATGATATCGCCATAATATCTTAACCAATGGAATTCTCTTGGTCCTGAGAATTTGTTCCTTCCGATCCAATATCAACACAGGCTCTTCGATATACCTCACTTTCTCATCCACTTTGATGGCTTCATGATTGAGTATGTGTCTTAGATCGGGCTGATACTTCCTCTAAAGTTAAGGATGCAAGCTCTTAACATATCTTAATTTATATCAACATCATAAAGAGTTTTAAAACAATAACCACATCTGAAATTTCTTTTGAATGCTTGAGAATCTTCCTTCATGAAATCAAACAATACAAACCGAGGTTTTCAAAAGCATTCAGTGACAACAACAAGCTTTGAAATCATATGTCATTTCCATGTCAAAACGTTTTCAAATCACCAATGCGGAAAGTCCTTTGAGTTCTTGAAAATTCCACCTCATGATATCAAATAATGCAAAATAGGAATTTCAAAGACACATCAATAATCTTTGAAAATAGGAAATCTCATATCGTTGAAACCAATTCACAAAATCAAAGCATGATACCAAACCCATAAAATCCATGTTCACGTTTAAATTTTCAAATGTTTTTCAAAATCCACATGTAAAGCCTTGAGTCGTACTTGCATCACGGCGCAAAATAAAATACTTTATCAAAACCCTTAGTAAATTTAAATCAGTACGTTGGTAAAATTCCAATCTCAATCCCAATTCCAATGGGTTGGAATGTTTTCTACAAAAAGTTCATAATTCTTTGAAATAGGAAACATTTCTTAAAACATTTAGGCACGGTGTCACAATACTCATAAATTTTGATGAAATTCAAGAGATTTTCTAAAACAGCTAACAATCAAAATCTAATTCTCGGTTGAAGTTCAAAACTTGGAATGTACGGGTGATAATTTTCTCCAAAAACCATAAGCATTTCTTGAAGTATTAAAAATCATAGTTCAGCGAGTCGATAATATTGGTCCCATCGTAAAGATTTTTGAAACTAAAAACTTTGAAATACCAAAATCCTAAGCTTTTCTTGAAATACCGAAATCAATGCATCGACAAGTCATCAAACTCAGTTCCGACCTTAAAATTTTCAAAGTAGTTTGCATGTAAAATCTTAGAGCTTTGAAAACATCCAAACTCGAGTATTTCCAATCTAACCGCACTTCATCAGACAACAATGGCAATGCATTATATAGGTTAGTAGACTTTCACTTGCTGGCATGTTAAACGCTAGGAAACGTATTTAGCTACATCCGCCTTCATACCATTCCACCAAAACTATTGGTGTAATTTTTGTACATCTTTGTACTACCCGGATGAATACTATAATTACACATATATGCTTCTGACAGGATTTCCCCCTTTTTTTTTTTTTACTTCTTCATTGTCGGGAACATAGAGTCGTCCTTGACATCTTACTACTCCATCTTCAGAGACTTGGAACTCTGGTCTTTTCCTTAAAGACACAGCATTTCGTATCTTCACAATTTCCGAATCAGGTTCTTACAGAATCTTAACTTTCTGAATATTTTCGGGTTCAATCCTTAATGCAGTAAGCATACCATTGAGATGGTCTACTTCCAACTTAAAGTCTGAATCTGCTATTAACTTTAATAGATTCCACTATGTTATCCTTAGATTAGCCATGTTCGTAGCTGACTTTCGACTAAGAGCGTTTGCCACCTCATCCACCTTTCCTGAGTGGTACCGTAATAGTCAAAATCTTTTAATAATTCCATCCGCCTCCTCTGTCTCATATTCAATTCCTTTTTGTGAAAACATCTATTTCAAGATCTATCCTAAGTACAACTATCAATGAGATCCAAATTTAAAGAATTCCATCTTCTCGACTCAATCGAACACACCATTTAGCAGAATTATTCCTATACCTTCGTCACCACCAATTCAAGCCTAGAACCATCAAAATCAGCACCACTAATAACTCATCTGGTTCAGTCCAACAGAGATATTCACTATGCCTTTACTGGGACATGGATTCAAGCCTAAAATATAGTATCATTCCTTCGATTCAAATATCTATAGTCCACCAAGACTTATTCAATTCAAAGATCGACAATCCACCAAAATAAAACTTGTCTAGTTTCCACCGAATATATCTCATATCTCATCCTAAATGATCATCACTTAGACTAATCATTCATCAAATCCACAACTTGAACTTCCACCATTTCACCTTGGAAAGACTATAACCACAAATTATCATATTCACTAATTCCACCAAACCTTTTTCAAACTAAGATCATCACCTAAAATTAAAAGTTGACCACTATCGATTAAACCTATTATTCCAACATATAAACCTCAAATAATTTCATGTCTCATATGACCACTCAAACTCATGATTTCCAATATCAATCTATACATACTAAATACCTCCATGTAACGCATCAAGATTTCTAATGAAATCCTCAAATAGGAAGTCACTACTTAGCTCAAATGATCATAACCTAATCCTCAAATTCATAATTCACTCTCCATAATTCACTTCTTAAGCCTTGCTTGCAACACCATGCTTAGATGCTATGCATGTTCTTCAGGTCCTTTAGAATATATCAGGATATCATCAAATGAAGACAATTACAATTTGATCCAAATAAGGCTTAAATATCCTATCCATTAAGTCCATGAATGCAGCTAAGGCATTCGTCAATCCAAATAGCACAACTAGGAACTCGTAGTGTCCATAGCAAGTCCTAAACACGGTCTTAAGAATGTCTTCTTTCTTAATCCATAACTGATATCCTGATCTCAAGTCAATTTTAGAAAAGACCGAACTTCCTTGCAATTGGTCAAATAGGTCATCAATTCTAGGTAATGAGTACTTACTCTTGACATTTACATGATTCAATTGCCTATTATCAATGCACAAATGCATCAACTTGTCTTTCTTTTTCACAAACAAGAGTTCTACAAGCTTAACCATGCTTCCGCTGCGCCACTCTAATAAAATTATCCTAGAAATACTACCTTTCCAGTTCAATTCATAGTTCGGTTCACTCCTGCCCCCTTTTGCCATCCTAGAAGCCTGCCAGGAGCCGCTCCTTGTTCAAGTCCTCTGACCTCGGCGTCCACTCCTCACTCTCATCAAACTGGGACGTTGCGGGTACACCAGCTTTCGCTTGGTTCGAACCCAAACTACACATCTACTGAAGGGTCTTGTTTCAATAGGGATTAACTTATAGAGATATTATCCGTTTTGGCTTATCACATTCTTAGCCTCACGGGTTTATCCTTAGCACACGGGCAAGTACTATCTCAGGAGATCATTCATCCTAGTCCATTGCTTACGGAGCTAGTCCATTCCTACAATGACATCAAAGTCATACATAACTATCACTATCAAGTTCATTTCTAGATCTCATTCCCCTAGGGTTATCTCACTCATCTCACATGCCAACGTAGATAATAGCATATCTTTCAGCGATGTAGAAATACGAAGAGGCATATCTAGAGATTTGTTCCTACTCCTCACAATCATCTATATTTTTCGGACATAAATGAACACTTGTCACTCATATCAAATAACGCATATACCTTTTTATCCCTCTATCGAAATCATACTTGAGATAACACTTTTGGAAGCTCCTGCTTCCTCTTGAGTGACCGCATACACCCTTCCTTGTGGTGGTGGCCTCTGTGGATTCCTTGGTGGATTTGGTTCAATAGTACTTTGTTGTACCTGTCGCACCGAGCTAACATTCGGCTGCAACCTCTTTTGTGGACAGTCTTTCTTAAAGTGTCCTATTTGCCCACATCCATTACATCTCAGTTGGCTATTACAAGGTCCTGGCCCATGTTGTCTACCACATCTCTGGCAAAAATTACCCTAGTAGGGTGCTCTTCCTAAAATCGGGCCATTCCAAGCTCTTCTAAAATTTCCAAAGTTACTCTTTTTCTTAGATTCCCAAGTCGGACCTTGACCAGGATAGGGTCTCTTACCTCTTCGAACACCATTAAAGGTCATCTGCCTCTTAGGTTCTAGTTGCTCTCTTACTAACTCTTGCTCCACCAACTGTGCCCTCTCATAAATCACATTATAACCCCTTATATTCAAAGGCACCAGTTGTTTCCTAATATCAGTCCTTAATCCTTTCAATAATCTTTTAGCCTTTTCCTCTCGATCCTCAACCAACCTAGGAGCATACCTAGACAATTCAGAAAATTTTGCCTCATACTGGTCTACTGTCAGCTCCCTTTGTTCTAACTGCACAAATTCAGTGATCTTTCTATCCTTGGCACAATCAGAGAAATGCTTCCTATTGAAAGCCCTAACAAACTCATCCCAGTTCATATCAGTACCTGGTGGAAAGATTGTATCCCTCGAAGCTCTCCACAAAACTTTGCATTTCCCTCTAGCTGGTACTCTGCTAAAACTATTTTCTCAGCCTCACTACAGTCCAACAACCGGAAAATCCGTTCCATTCTATCAATCCAATGCTCCGCCTCCTCAGGACTTCCCATTCCACTAAACTTAAGTGGTTTCAACTTTAGAAATTGTTCCACCAGTCCCTGAGGGCGATGTTCCATTCTAGGTTGTTGCTGCGCTTGTTTATCCATTAGATTTCCAATATTGGCCAATGCCTGTAGGATATCTTCCATCTGGGGTTCAGCCCTTGCAGCAAGGCTTCAGCCCTCGATGGATGAGCACTTCCAGCTCGTACCATGACTTTCCTGCAATTTCCAAGCATTTGCCTCAAGAATAATTTGCAACTCGGTGTCACTAGTCAGATCACTAATTAAAGTTATTTACTAAAGTGACATAAGTAACATAGGATTGGGAATGTGGTATGTGCTTTTTGCAAGTTGACACTTGATTCAATTGATCATCTCTTCTTTGGGTGTTGCATCAGAACTAGCTTTGCTTATTTCTGGGCGGCTAGATGTAATCTCCTTGGCGCAATGGGACCTAGTCTCGAGAACCTCGGGTGGGCGATGAAGTTTCTTGTCGATAAGGATTTCTATCGTTCAATTGCTCGCTTTTCATTTGGTGCTCTCGGCATATCATTAGGAGATTCAAGAATGAAATCCTATTTAGAAATCATATTTTGGTGATTTCGGCCGTTAAAAATTATCTCATTAAAGTTGTCAAGGACAAGGCTTTAATGTTCAAGAATGTCGATGACAACCCGAGAAATAGAAGATTAAACGCAACTGGGGGATTGATCCTTGCATCTTCTCTTCTACTCTTGCAAATCCTTATTAGTGCTTAGAGTGGAGGCCTTTGACTCCTCGGTCGTATCTTTGCTTCATAGGTTGCTGAACACTGTTCTCTTCACTCTTGTCTTCCGATCTTTGGATTGGATGTAATTCGACGTCGGTTGACGCTTCTACTTCAAGTTTCTGTTCCTTTGTTATTGTTTGGTAGTGCAGGTTTTGCTTGCCTTTTCCTTGTTTGCTGCCCTTTTTGTTAGCGGCTTTTTGCATTCGGCTCACTTCCACTTAGGTTGACTTGTTGTCTTCTTGAGTGTAAGTTTTGTGGAGCCGAATCTTATGTATATTGTTGGTTTAAGCTCAATATATTATTACCTTTTACAAAAAAAAAAGTATTTTAAGATTTTTTTTATCTTTTTTTTGAAAATATAAATCATTTTTCACTTATTCTGATTTTTTGGGAAAATGTAAAATATCTTTGGATTTTTTCTGATTTCTGAAAAATAAATTATTTTTATTATTATTATTTGATTTTTTTATTAAAATATTTTATATTAAAATAATATTTAAAAAAACGACCCGTGTCAAATTCCCAAGTTAGGACCGAGCCGGATCGTCCACCTATGGCCTAAATGGGCTTGCAGCACGGACCCGACCCGAAATTCTCTTTCCTTTTTTAAACAATCCAAGCCCAAACCAATCAAGCCCACTTTCCATTAAAAGAAATGCTCGGCCCAAGAATCAGCTAGCCCACGCACGCTGGCCTAGATCGGCTGGAACCCTACTTGGCTGAGATACCTGCGTCCGACCCGGCTTTGACCTGACACGAGGTTGCTCCCTTCCCCCACTCTTTATAGCGCCAATGAGGGGTGGTTGGGACGACACTAGGTGGTAGTTTGGCGTTGACGACGGTGGCGACACAGAGGATGGCAGCAACAAGCTATTCAACAAGGATGGCGTTAGGGGACGCAAAGACAAGAAGCAACAAACAAGAATCTACTCGGCTAATCGGGACTGAGATGTAGGAGGCGGCGGTTAGGGTTTTGGGGGCAACGCTGATAGAGATGGCAGTGGTAGGGACGACAGCGGATAGACGACGATGGGACAAAACGAACCAACCGAGACTTAGAATTAAGAAAAATGGCCTAGGTTGGAGTTGGTACGAGTCCAACAGTCGCGAGCTTTGGCATAGATTGTTTGAGACAAGGCAAAAATAGAGCCCTCTTACTGGAGCTTGGTGCGGAGGGAATGGGAACATGGCAGCAGGTCATCAACCATGACTCAAACATGGTGGATTGGAGTGGCTCTCCCTCATCCTTGCCCTCTCACAGATCTCTCTTTGGATCTGAACCTCCTCCGCCCACGAGCTCTCTCTCTCTCTCTCTCTCAAATCTCGACTTACTCGCTTTCGGGCCTCCCTTGAAGTCTCTTGGGAGAAGTCTTGAGCTCACGGCCTTCGATCTTGCTCTCTGCATGCCTTTGGCTTTCTCCCCTAATGCCCTATTTATAGGCGAGGAGGCCAGTCGACGAAGGTGCTCGGATCGCCGGTCCTTGGCGCTCCGAGTGGTCTCCCTTGACAAAATCGGCATCTCACCATATGAGGTGGCTTTAGCCAGGCCGTCTCCTCTGCCGCATTGAAGATGCATCCCCTCCATCTGTGCCACTCCACGTGCATTGCGTCTCCTCCTCCATCTGGCATTGCCCGCGTCCAGCCTCCTCTACATGTGTGTTGCAGAGGCAAATGAGGAAGAAGACAAGGAGGAGGGGTCCCGGCCAAGAAGAAGGAAAAAGGGTAGTGGGCCTCGGGCCCATGCAGGGAAGAACATGAAGAAGGGACTGGGCTTTTGTGGCACCCCTCGACGCGGCCCTTGATCCGTTAGGGTTGCCACAATTCGCTTACCTTTCACTTTCCCTAATAACATGTCACTCTAATACCATTTCAATTGCAGCGGGTCCATATAACCTAGGGTTTACATTTTTTAGATCGATCCCTTGCACAATTCATATAACGGAAGCATATCCAACAACTCCCTTCCCTATATTCAGAAAACAATGCACACCAACTAAGACATTTTATATAAGTTAAAGCTGTACACTTTTATTTACATAACTTGATGGACATCATTCATCGGTACATCAAAATGCCATAGTCTTCTATACTCGACTATACTTCAAAAGATGACTGACATCTCCTCCAATAATCGTATACTTAAAGTCCATCGATCAGTGTCGGCGTCCAAAAGTTCCTTCCTTTTCTATCCTCCTCCTCGCGGTCATATCCAACCACTTGATCCATCTACTGGTGGCAGTAGCAGCAGAGAAATCTTATCTAGTCTGAAATGTTAATCCCCAAAAGGGGTGAGTACAACCACTTAGCAGTAAAGATCCACCAAACTATTCGTTGCGTCAAACAGAATAATCAAGGTATCATAACAAAGCACATATCATTCATGCATTCAAGCATAACTTGCGGCTATGCATATATCATGTCATCATACCATATGTGCATATACCATCATGCACTCAACATCAAGCATTCATGCATATATCACCATGCACTTATCATCAAGCTATCAAGCATACATCACCATGAGATCCATTTATGCCTTCATGATCGCATTTTCAATATCAAATAGCATTAATTTACTTTCATAAGTAGATCATGCATCATGCCATATGCATACACCCATGCACATGATTCATTTTCAATTCTTATATTTCACAAGGATCTCATCAGTTTTTCTTTCTCGGGACCAATGTTTACATCCCACAATTTATCGCTCGCATCCAACCTGGCATCACGAGGAACCTCGGGCACACACCTCCGGGCATCCGGCACCCCCACATTCCGGGCATCTCGCATCCCAACTAGCATCACGAGGAATCCCCCCGGCACACATCTCCAGGGCTTCCGTGATTACGTACCGACATACCACCAGGCATTCCCCCTGGAATTACATACCGTATACCACCGGGCATCTCGAAACTCTAGAGGACCCTCCGGAATTACGCTACTAGGCCACCGGGCATCTGGCATCCCCACATTCCGGGCATCCCGACACTCCCGGGGCATCATCGGCTCACACCTCGGACGGCATCCTCATTTATCACAATTCATGTTCACAATTGTGTGTGGCACCCCTCGACGGCCCCCGATCCGATTAGGGTCGCCACAGTTCGCTTACCATTCACTTTCCTTATTAACACATCACTCTAATACCATTTCAATTGTAGCGGGTCCATACAACCTGGGGGTTTACATCTTTTAGATCGGTCCCTTGTTCAATTTAAATACGGAAGCACATCCAACTAACTCCCTTCCCTATATTCAGAAAACGATGCACACCCACTAAACATCTTATATAAGTTAAAGTCGAACACGTTTATTTACATAAAGCAGATGGACATCTTTAGTCAGTACATCGAAATGCCAATTTTTCTATACTCGGCTATACTTTAAAAGATGACCGACATCTCCTCCCACAATCGTATGCTAAAGGTCCATCAACCAGTGTCGGCGTCCAAATGTTCCCTCCTTTGCTATCCTTCTCCTCGCGGTCATATCCAACCGCTGAAACCATCTACTAATCTGAAATGTTGGTCCCCAAAAGGGGTGAGTACAACCACTCAGTAGGTAAAGGAATCCAATAACCACTCAATGCATCATGCAAGTCATACATGCATTGTAGGTGTTACTTACCTTGAAGCCATGCATATACTATCATGCATCATCACCACAGTCATAACACATACATGTGTATCATCGTGTCATACTCATATCATCGTCATCATGACATTATTATATCGCACACATGTCATCATCATCATATACATGACACCATCATACCATACACATGTCATCATCATCATGACATCATCATCTCACACATGTCATCATCTTCATGACATCATCATATCACACATATATGCATATCATCATGCCATATCATATATCATCATCATCATGCATATCAGCATGCCATATCATATATCATCATCATTATCATCATCATGCATATCATGCATGTCATGCCATGGGTGATCATCATTATTTCACATCACATATCATCATCATCATCATCATCATCATCATCATCATCATCATGCATGTCATGCCATGGGTGATCATCATTATTTCACATCACATATCATCATCGTCACCATCATCATCATGCATATCATCATGCATATCATGCCATGGGTGATCATCATTATCTCACATCACATATCATCATTATCACCATCATTATCATGCATATCATCATGCATATCATGTCATGGTTTAATTTCCACTTTTTGCTTTCAATTTGATCACCACATCACCCATTTCTCAAATCACCAATTTCATCATCCCCTCGGGCAAAGACCTCCGAGGCTTCCGGCATTCGGCCTCCCGGGCCACCGGCATCCGCCCCCACATTCGGGCATCTCGCATCCCAACTGGCATCACGAGGCATTCCCTTCGGGTAGAAACCTCCGACAGGGCTTTCGGCATTTACACTCCTTGTCCGGGCATCCCGCACCCCAATCTTGGCATCGCGAGGCATTCCTTTCGGGCAAAGACCTCTGACAAGGCTTCCGGAATTATGTACCGACATACCACCAGGCCTCCCCTGGAATTACGTACCGTATACCACCGGGCATCTCCGGAATTACGCCACTAGGCCACTGGGCATCATCATCCACCACAACCACTTCCTCACTTATCATTATCCACATTTACCATTATTTTGATCTCAATTTAACATGGCACATGTCGTAACATCAAACAAGTCATACTTGACATAGCATTCACACATGCATCACAATTCAATGTCATACATACACCAATATCTCATCGTACATGCAACAATGTATAATTATTTATTAATAAATCCAATGGAATTTATGGCCAATAAAATAATCCATTTTATTTTATTATTGTTATTTATTTTATTTTATTTTATTTATTATTTATTAATAAATAAATTAAATTCAATATCTATAAATTCCCAAAATTATAAAAATTCAAGCAATCATTAAACAAACCAATAGGATGATAATTTCATGCAAAATTCATGGCCAAATTGAATTTCACAAGTTTCACAATTTCCCAAAACAGCACATGATATTCGGATAAAACCATAATGCACAGTTTCCAAAGGAAATTCGATTAAAATATCCATACGGTCTCCACAAATTATGAAATTTTACAAAGTGATAGCCAAGGCATTTTCGTACAAC
Source organism: Eucalyptus cladocalyx (assembly GCA_017140615.1). Lineage (NCBI taxonomy): Eukaryota > Viridiplantae > Streptophyta > Magnoliopsida > Myrtales > Myrtaceae > Eucalyptus > Eucalyptus cladocalyx. The sequence continues at coordinate 18,901,939 of CM029524.1, read as the reverse complement.
TTTCATGAAGAACTTCAGCCATATTATTTTTAGATTATTTTATACGACCTCACGAAGCTTCTGGACCCATTATCGCTTCTGGATATGTTATACATAAAGATATTCTCTACAATTTCCATGAAGAGATCTAAGTCAAATAACCAGAGTATAGTAATCATCTATGTCCTTGAAGTCTCGGGTATCTCAGAATACATCACTAGAATCATCGTCTTCAAGATCTAGTTGATTTACTAGGTTATATTTGTTCATTTAACTTCAAATTTGAGTATGTTGTAGTTTACGATGTCTCCTACAACTTTGATGAAGAAATCGAAGTAATATTCTCATCACAAGCCAATATGCAACCACGAATCCAGCAAGAGGTCAGTAAAAACTCTCCAGATCTGAGGTCTCCGTAGAATAAGACTTTAGCCCCTCAAATCTCCATCATTTTCCACGAAAATTTAGTATGTCGTAGTACAAGATGTTAGCTACAACTCTCATGAAGAAATTGAAGCCAAAATCGGACTCCAAAAACACATGCAAGCTCGAAAAACATTCTGACTCACACGACCCGAGCAAGAACAGTCACACCATTCACACACAACTCATCCATGCTTCGATTTTTCTCATCTAACACCCAAGAATTCGACATGCAAACAACATACAAGCATGCAAGAGAAGTTAGAGGACTCGCACTTGCCTCTAGACCACACGAATGGCGGCACACCGGCGAGCACGGCGGTGGGACGGGCGAACTCCTCCTCTTCAGCCTCCCACTCTCCTGCATCTCACTCTCTCGGCTCACTCTCTTGACCGAACAAGCCACTCTCTCTCTCTCTCCCTCTCTCTCTCTCTCTCTTTTGGATGCTTATATATTGCATGCATTCTAGGTTTGCATGGGGGACACTTGTCCTTAAGAAAGAGACAAGTGTCTCCTTGGTTGAAGACACTTGGAAGCCATGCGGCTACCCCTCCATGTGACAATGGGCCGGGCTTATGGCCCACTTTAGGCCCATCTCTCTTGGGCCTAAGGCCCAAACTTAAATGGCCCAAGATTTTCTTAAATAAGTCCATTTTACTTTTAATAATTTACCTTAAATCCCCATTTATATAAATACTAAATTGCATAATAAAATGGCCAAAAGACTTAGCAACATAGTTTAATAAAATCCAACTTATAAAATTCATGGCCAAAAACATAATTTCCTCATCAAATAGAATCCTTGGTCTCACATGGACATAGGATGCATTTCCAACAACAATAATTATCCATTTATATAAATACTCAAATCATTCTTATTCACTTGGCCATAAATCTTGAAATCATAATTCAATAAACTCCTACTTATAAAACACATGGCCGATGATAGGATTTTCTTTCCTATCACATAATTATCCATTCAAAGCTTGGCCATAAATCTTATTGCAAATTATGGATTAAATGGCCATAAAATAACTTGATGGTACTTCCATCACCTATTCATAGACTTTAATGTAACTAGAGGTCATTATGAATTTTGGGATGCCACAATTCTCCCTCCTTAGAGAATTTCGTCCTCGAAATTAGACATTCCCTATGTCTCTTGAAATAAGTGAGGGTGCCTAGGCGGGCTCGATGGGGTCTCCTCTTCCTCTCTTCCTCTCTTCCTCTCTTTCTCTCTTCTTTCTTTGGACGGTACTCTCTCTATCTTCTCTCTCTTCTGGTTGAAATCCCCCTCCCCCTTTTCCTTTTAGTTGAATTAAAACCCTTGCATGCTTTACTTCTTGCATGGAGGGACACTTGGTTACAAAGGGACAACACTGGGCAAGCTTTTCTTGCCACTTGGCACTTTTGGCATGCACATGATGGGCCTTCATTTGGCTAGGCTTGGGCCAGCCTTGGTTGACCACTTCATGGGCTCCTTGGGCCGGGCCTCTTGGCCCACTTTAGGCCAACACTCTTGGGCCTAAAGTCCAAACTTAAATGTCCCAAGTTTTTTTTTTTTTTATATAATACATCTTAATCCTCATTTAAATAAATACCTAATTGCATAATAAAATGGCCAAAATACTTTGTGACATTAATCCATAAAATCAAATCTATAAAGTGCATAGTCAAGAACAAAGTCTTCTTTGTCAAATTGTCCTATAGCACCAACCTTGATCATCCATTAACATAAGATGTATTTCTACCCAAATAATTCTCCATTAAAAATACTTGGCATTAATCTATCAAAATTCTTTGGTCTAAAGGCCATAACATAAATCAATAACACTTCCATCACCTTTTCATAGGTCATAATGCATCTAAAGGTTACCATGAAATTTTGGGATGCCACAGCTTTCATGCCCAGCCCCATAAGAACCCTTTTTTAAAAATAAATTTATCCGTAAAAAGTTAAAATAAAATAGGAAATAAATCTTAACGGATGCAAATAAAAAAAAAGACCTAAGTGTTACGAAAATCATTTTTGTTAGGGTCGAATTAGCCATAATTTTCTTATGCAATTTAATCCTTGAAACTTAATCAAAATTTAGGTATCAACCACTGCTCGTCTTTGAAGGTGAGCTTGCAAAGGTTGCATTCAAAGACAAACTAATACCTAAATGTTGTCCATGCATATGCAGTAGATTATATCTTATTTGGGACCAGGTGTCCTATGCTAAAAAAAAGAAGAGCAATATAGCATTATACATACTAAGATAGATAATAAGATACCTGTAGTTACTTACAAAGAATGAGTGAGATGGGGCACGAACCCCAATTTTGTCAAGTATTAGGGTATCATCTTACATGATGACGTAAGGAAGTTGTTTTTCCAAGACTCGAACATTTCTTCGGTTGCCTTGATGGGAAATTACTTTTCCAGACCGAACCATTCTTCGTCACCTGTTAGAACAATAGGTTGCTTGTTTAGGACTCAAACCTTTCTTCGGTCACTTTGACTAGAAATTGCTTTTCTAGGACCTAAACCTTTCTTCGGTTGCCTGTTAGAATAATAAGTTGAGTACCCAACCTTTCTCGGGACATGTGTTTGTTGGGTGCCTGGGCTTTCTCAAGGACATCAATATGTCGATTACCCGATCTTTCTCGAGGATGCGTCGACCTCTCTCGGGACATCTGTTTGTCGGGTGCTTGACATTTCTCAAGGACACCACTTTGTTGATTACCTGACCTTTCTCGGGGATGTGCCGACCTCTCTCAATACATTTGTTTGTTGAGTGCCTGACCTTTCTCAAGGACACCAATTTGTTGATTACCCGATCTTTCTCGGGACATCTGTTTGTTGAGCACCTGACCTTTTTCAAGGCATACATCTGGATATTACCAGCGTCAAGAGAGTCCTTGGAAGATACTTGGACATTCACGAGTGTTGAAAGAGTACTTGGATAATCACAAGTACTAACCTTGGATGATATATGGACATTCACAAGCATCAAAAGAGTACTTGGATAATTGTATGTACTAACCCCAGAGGATACATGGACATTTGCAGGCATTGAAAGAGTACCTGGACATTCGCAAGTACTAACCTTGGAGGATACTTGGACATTTGCAAGCATTAAGAGAGTACTTCGATGCTCACAAGCCTTAAATACTTGGGAAGGTCTATCACCTTCTAGTAAAGAGAATTTGGGCAATATCTAGGATGAACCTAGGATATCCGTGAAGGTCTTTCACCTCCAGGGAGAAGGAAGTTGTGATATCGAGGAGACACCTTCGTGAAAGTCTCCCATCTCCTTAAACATTTGTGAAGGTCTCCCACCATTTGAGGACGTACCTCTGATATTTGTGAAGGCCTCTCACCTCTTGATATATAGACTATTGAGGATGCGCCTTGGATATTCATGAAGGCCTCTCACCTCTTGGTAATTAGTGAAGGTCTCCCACCTGCTGATAACATAAATTTTGAATGTAGCACGAGGCTTACATGGATGGCCACGGCACTAAAAAGGGCTGGATCACTTGGGTAGCCGTACCAACCAAAAAAGAAGAAGAAAACCCGGGTAGCTGTAAGTACACAAAGTAATGGAATACTTGGATAATCGCAAGTATTTAATGATACGATCTGGGACCACTCAAGCAGGTCCAAATGTCATAATGATAAGAGAGCACACCTGGGTAATCGCAAGCACACAAAGTAGTTGGAATACTTGAACAGCTACTAGTATTCAATGATATAATTTGAGGACAACTCGGGTAGGTCTAGTGTCACGGAAAGGGAGTGCCTAAACGGTGTTAGGTACTTGAAAACAATGGGAATAGGTCGAGTGTCGATGAAAGCGAATACCCAGATTGTGGTAGGTACATAAGAATAATGGGATACTTTGTCATTTACAAGTATCCATACTCCAAGGACAACTCAAACAGGTCGAGCGTCAATAGAAAATGTGGCATCCCAAAATTCAAAGCCAAGCCATAAGGTGTGTTAAAGTCTTTAATTAGGTAATAAAATTTCCTAAGGTTTATACCTTAGCCATTAGTCTTTTAAGATTTGGTGATTTGTGCTTGTATTTATGAGAATTTAAATTTGATAGATTATGATAATAATCTATGCTTGGCCATGCATTTTATAAATTAAATTTCAATAGACAAGATGTCACAAGACTTTGGCCATGTTGAAAATTAAAATTTAAAAATATTTATAGAAGAAATTTAAAAAAAAAAAGAGAGGAAAAGTCAAATTTTTGGATTGGGCTTTAGGCCCATTGGCCTAAGCTTAGTGGGCCGAATGTCCAGCCCAAATGGAGGCCCACGGAGGGGCTGTCGACCAGCCCAAGAGGGAGGCCCAATAGTGGCCAGCCCAAGCTCAAATTCAAAAGCCCATAAGACAAGTGGCAATAGACCTTCATGTATTGGCTTAGAGAAGAAGGCCATGCATTGGCCATAGATAAGGCAAGCAATGATTATCAATGATGAGCTCTAGGGGGGATAAAAGGGAAGAGAGAGAGAGGGGTGGTCAGTTCGCTCATTCGGCCAAGAGAGTGAGAGAGAGAGAGAGAGAGAGATTTCGAGAGAGAGAGGGGGAGCGGCTGAGAGAGAGGAGTAGCCGAGGAGGAATCGCTCGCCGTCCGTCCGCCGTGCTCGCCGCCTTATGCCGTCGACCGACTGGTCTAGAGGCAAGTGGGAGTCCTCTAGCTGCTCTTGCATGTGTGTATGTCATTTGCATGTTGAATTTTTGGGTGTTTAGGTGAGAAAAACCAAAGCATGGTTGGTTTATTCTTGAATGGCATGGCTGTTCTTGCTCGAACACTGTGAGTCAGAATGTTGTGTGAGCTTGCATACATGTTTAGAGTCCGATTTTGGCTTCGATTTCTTCATGAAAGTTGTAGCTAACATCTTGAAATACAACATACTGAAATGTTGTGAAAAATTATGGACATTTGAGGGGTTAAAGTCTTACCCTACGGAGACCTCAGATCTGGAAAGATTTTACTGACCTTTGGTTGGATTTGTGATTGCATGTTGGTTTGTGTTGAGAATATCTCTTCGATTTCTTCATGAAAGTTGTAGGGGACATCTTAAAATAAAACATACTAAAATTTGAAGTTAAACTAACAAGTATAGCCTAGTAAATCGACTAAATATTGAAGACGGTAATTCTGGAGATGTATTTTGGGACACCCGAGACTTCATGGACATAAATGACGACTATAATATGGTTATTTGACTTGGATCTCTTCATGAAACTCGTAAAGGACATCTTGATGTATAACATATCCAAATTTCAGAGGAAAATAAGGAGAATAGGAAGGTGAAACCTCAGTATTTCGGAGAAGCATGCACTGGACGATGCGGTAATGAATCCAGAAGCTTCGTGAGACTGTATAAAATAATCTAAAACGAATATAGCTTGGAATTCTTCATGAAAGTTGTACGAAAATGTCTTGGCTATAACTCGGTAAAATTTCGTAATTTTTGGAGGCCATATGGATATTTTAATTGAATTTCTTCGGAAACCGTGCATTCTGGTTTCATCCGAAAGTTATAGGATGTTTTGTGAAAATTGGGAAATTGTGTGAAATGCTATTTGGCCATGTATTTTGTATGAAATTATCATCCTATTGGCTTGTTTAATATTTTCTGTAGTTTTTATAATTTTGGGAATTTGTTGATATTAAATTTAATATTTATGGAAATGACAAAAGTTGAAATTTAAATAAATAAATAAATAAATAAAAAGAAAAGAACAATATAATAAAATAGATTATTTTATTGGCCATCAATTCCATTAAATTTATTAATAAATAAATTTATCTTGTTGCATGTATCATAAGGTCTTGATGTATGCATGACATTGAATTGAGATGCATGTGTAAATTCCATGCCAAGTATGACTTGTTTGATGTCACATCATATGCCATGCTAAATTAAGACTGAAATTGGTAAAACATGGATAATGATAAGTGAGGAGGTGGTTGTGGTGGAGGATGATGCCCGGAATGTATAGAGATGCATTGCCGGATTACCCTGGGAGATTCAGGATGCCCGTATTGTGGAGGGCCGGAAGCCTTGTCGGAGGTTTTGCCCGAAGGGAATACCTCGCGATGCCGGGATTTGGGGTGCGGGATGCCCGGCCGGGGAGTGTAAATGCCGGAAGCCCTATCGGAGGTTTTACGCCGAAGGGAATGCCTCGTGATGCCGGTTGGGATGCGAGATGCCCGAAATGTGGGGGCGGATGCTCGGTGGCTGGGATGGCTGAATGCGGAAGCCTCAGAGGTCTTTGCCCAATGGGATGATGAAATTGATGATTTGAGGAATGGGTGATGTGGTGATCAAATTGAAAGCTAAAAGTGGAAATTAAACCATGGCATGATATGCATGATGATATGCATGATGATGATGGTGATGATGATGATATGTGATGTGAAATAATGATGATCACCCATGGCATAACATGCATGATATGCATGATGATGATAATGATGATGATATATGATATGCATGATGATATGCATGATAATGATGATGATAATGATGATGACATATGATATGCATGATGATATGCATGATAATGATGATGATGATGATGATGATGATATGTGATGAGAAATAATGATGATCACCCATGGCATGATATGCATGATGATATGCATGATGATGATAATGATAATGATATATGATATGGCACGATGACATGTGTAATGTGATGATGTCATGACATATATGATATAATGATGCCATGATGATGATGACCTGTGTGATGTGATGATGTCATGATGATGATGACATATATGATATAATGATGCCATGATGATGATGACTTGTGTGATGTCATGATGTCATGATGATGATGACATATATGATATAATGATGCCATGATGATGATGACATGTGTGATATGATGATGCATGATAGTATGCGCATAGCTTCAAGGTAAGTAACATATGTAATGCATGTATGATTTGTATGATGCATTGAGTTGTTATTGGATTTCTTTACTTGCTGAGTGGTTGTACTTACCCATTTTGGGGACCAACATTTCAGATTAGCAGCCTGCCGCTTCCTGCCGTTACGCGGGGCGTATTTTATGGCATACCTTCGGACGTAGAGGTTGAGTGCAAGGAGTTTGATTGTCCTTCAGTTCCTGGTCTTGTGTATATTCGAGTGTGTTGTCTAGTTATGTACGACGTGGGTCTGGCTGGGAGCACTGTTGTCCAAGAGTTTATATCTGTCCATGTTCGACGTGACGGGGTGATGCGTGGGATGTTGCCGCCGCCACCGCCTAATGCACCAGGATGGGTGTGAGGGCCGTGCGTGACGAGTAGGAGCTGGATCTTTTTGGGGATCATTAGCCGACACTGATGATGGGGATTGTGCACGCGAGTTGTAGAGGGTCGAGGGTTCTTTTTTGGATTTTAGGCCGGACGTGACTGAGTCCTGGCTTTTCCTTTTGATGTACCGACCCAAAAGAAGTCCAATCTTGAAAATATATGTAAATAAGTGTTGTGGCTTGTTTATAAAATCATGGTGATTAGTGGTGTGTATTTGTATCATGATTGGTAAGGGGGAGAGATGGTGATGCTTTATTTTGCTTCCGCCGATGAGTTGCGTTGGGACCGTTTTAAAAAGGAAAAAAAATATGTCTACTAATTACGACGCTTCTTTTAAGATGCAAGGAAATAAGGTGTAACATTGGCGCTTATGGCGACCTGCGAAGGGTTCGGGGTGTCACAGAAAAGAGCACTTGAATAGTGGTAGGTACTCAGAGACAATGGGATACTTGGACAGTTGCAAGCATCCAAACTCTAAAGACAAATCAAACAAGTCGAGTGTCGATAAGAGAGAGTACTCGGATAATGGTACGTACCCAAGGACAATGGGATACTTGAACAGTCGCAAGCATCCAAACTCTGAAGACAACTTGAACAAGTCGACCGTCAATAAGAGAGAGCACCTGAATAGTGGCAAGTACTCAGAGACAATGGGATACTTAGATATTCGCAAGCATCCAAACTCCGAAGAAAACTCGTACTGGTCGAGTGTCGATAAGAGAAAGTACTCGGACGGTGGTAGATACCAAAATACAATGGTATACTTAGGCAGTTGCAAGCATCCAAACTCTGAAGACAACTTGAATGGGTTGAGTGTCGATAAGAGAGAGTACCCAGATAGTGGTATGTACCCAAAGACAATGGGATACTTGGGCAAGAACGAGTATCCAAACTCTGAAGACAACTTGAACAGGTCGAGTGTTGATAAGAGAGAGTACTCGGACAATGGTAGGTACCCAAAGACAATGGGATATTTGGGCAGTTGTAAGCATCCAAACTTTGAAAACAACTCGAACAGGTCAAGTGCCATTAAGAGAGAGTACCTGGACATTGGCAGGCACTTAGAGGCAATTCAAACACAAGGCTTTGGAAATAAGGATAGAGATATGCTGACCTGGTGATATCTCTGATACTTGAGAGTATGTCTCTTGTTAAACAACACACAATATGCGCACAGGATTGTACATGTTGTAAATTCATGAATTTAAATGTGGTTCATGCGTGACAATTTTGTCAGTTTTGCATCATCTAAGTTCCATTGGGGAAAATTTTTAAAAGACAATCTTCATCCATAATGTATACGTTTTGAACACACCAGATGAGGGACTTTCAGTCCGAAAGGACTTTTCACTCACTCTCATGGAAAATGTTATTTTATCCTGACCATTAATACAAGATTTATAAGGACCACACCATCCCATTGTCATCATGTCAGTAGGGGTTCGAGTATTCTTGCAAGTGGTATGACTTTACCAATTTGAGAGGTCTTTGTTAGGATCGTAATGTAGGCTTGATTGACGGCTTGTCAAAGGGGACCATCAAGGTCAAGGCTTATGAAAGAAATGCAGCACAATCATCTCCGGGCTTACAAGTCAAGAACCCTGCGAAAAGAGATAAAATAATCTTACTCGTACTTCTTCTACCGATGCTTATAAACATATGAAATCCTACGTTAATTGAAATGCCATAGTTTGAAGAGACTCTTACAATGGGACGCAATGTAGGCTTGGCTCATGTGTAAAATGGTTGAAAGTGTTGGATGTATGCCTTAAAGCTACTATGTAATAGTTACAATTAAGGATTTCGGTTGTACTATCATTATTATTTAATTAATGGCAGCGACGTATTCATTCATTTGGCCAACTATTTTATATTTATGAATGATTCCACAAGATCAGTTGAAACTAGACCTATTATTGAGATGTTAAGAATATAAGTGACGGGTTCATAGTTAGACTGAATCTTTAAATCGTTCCTGGTCGATGGATTATTGAGTGGATATTAATAATCATATTGAGAATGGTGTGTTCTTAACTTTACCATTAAGTATTGGATACTTAAGGGAATGATGAATCGCAAATCATTGGGTATTATGATGCTTGAGTTAAGAACACGAGTGTTTGTAATAGACAAGTTCACTGAACGTGACACATATGGAACAATTAGCGACATGAAATCTTTTAACGTGGTCAATGTCTAATTATTCAGGTTTTGGTCTTGTGTAAATAATCCTTAGACTTGAGGCACAGTGTTAACTTGTGTGTTGAACAACTATGGTTCATCGGTGCACATAATGCCGGGTTGTTGATCCGTCTTTATACCTGATGGTTATAATTTGTTAACATACGAAGTTGCATATGTACGCAATATGGTATCTGTCTCCTTGTTATATGCAAGGTATAATGATGATGTCCTATGCGATCTAATTATGGCACTGCTTGAAATCTTCGGCCGGGGTTATAATCGAGAATAAATTGTTTATGTCTCGAATAAAATGTATGTCAATTAGATTTATGCATATGATCGAATTGGTGACTTGACAAATATTCCATGGTTTTTGTTCAATCGGGACATAGTAAGACAGAAGGATTGAATTACACTGTAACCAAAGCTAACAGATTCATTATTTTCTTAAAACATTCACACTATCTTGGTAGCCATGACATATTGCTAGATGTCAATCATGGCTTGTAGGACCCAAAGATTAATCAGGACAACTAATCATTTTGGGAGTACTAATGTGTTAGTATAAGTCTTACTACCAGCTTAGTGATGAACCTAGGGATGTCACACACTATAAACAATTAGGATATTATGGAATAAGAGAGAAATAATGTTCCAAATATGTTTACAATTACTGCAATCGAATTGTATCGACCTGAAATTAAATTAAATGAGATTTAATTTAATTTGTATTATAATCATGAGCCTACGTGCATATGATGCACACGCATGCCCAAAGTGAATATATTTTAGTGCATTCCAAATGTACACATAAAGATTATGTCATTTTTATTTATATATAGATATAAAAGGATTGATTAATTATTATTTTTTTCATTTATTTAATTAATTAAAAAATGTGCACATGGTTAGCAATTGTTGCTGACCATGTGCGTGTTATTTTTAATAATGATAAATAAATAAAAAAAGTAAAGCTTCGTGCATGATGGTCAGCGATGGTTGCTAACCATCATGCACGAAGCATTGTACATGAATGGTCAGTAACCGTTGCTGACCATCATGCTTGAAGCATCGTGCATGAATGAATGCACGATCAACAATTGTTGCTGATTCGAGAAGTTTTTTCTTTTTAAATGCCGCATAAAAAGTGCATGAGCAACGGTTGCTAAAAAGAGAGAAACATATGTGTTTTGTGGTTGGTATGTGAGAAATAAAATGGATTCTCTCTCATGCGGGCCGTGGCTAAAAACATCGAGGATACGGAGGATTGTCTCCACGAGATTGCTAGCATGATCATAGTGGTGATTATCCGAAAGTTCTTTCTTCCATTCGACGTTTATTGGTGGTGCGTCTAAACTAGAGGTTTGATGTTTGTGGTGCTCGAACTGAAGAACACCCGAAGCAATTCGTTTAACTCCCTTTTATATTCAGATTTTTTTATTAAAACGAACAACACCTTTGGAGAATCATGTATAGAAATATATCATCTTTGTTTCCACTGTGTTCTTGTTAATTTTACCTATACATGATTCATGAAACCCTAACAGAGAATAGGTGATTGTCTTGGCATTGTCACCAATCTTTCTTCTCACTGTCGGATGGAGGCTCCACAATAGCAACTTTGCTTGGGGTACAAATGGCTGAAATTCTTTTTGTTTTTTTAAGGGCATCGGCCTTGCTTTTTACTAGGCACACTGCTTTTTTATACCCTTAGTTTTTAATTCAATTTTCTCATCTATGGGCATTGACTTTGCTTTTACTAGGCACACTGCTTTTTCATACCCCTAGTTTTTTTTTTAATTGTTTGAGGAGCCTATGCAAGTTCAAGCAAAACACTGCTATTAGACTCTTGAGTTGTCATCTTTAGGCAATGCTCTGGATTATGCTGCTTGAATGGCAATAACTTCTGCTTTGTCTCAATGTGAGGGTGAAATTACAGACTCAATTGGGTTGTACAATGGATACAAGTGCATTGGGTAGAGAGAGAATTGTTCTTTGTCATTCTAGGGTACTTAAATTATCGTGCGTTCAATATGCAATAAAGACACCCAAAGATTGATGCAAGTGCGAGTAAGAAAATTTCTATCCCCTTTCTCACCTTGTGATGCCGCCTTGCCTCCGATCTTCACTAGTGTGGAATGGTTCTTGATAGGGGTATGAAAGAAACTTCACAAGTGTATGGGGCTCAAATGGGGTAAGTAATGAATAACCTATAGTGTTTAGGGGAGAGAAATGGAATGCCCCTTATTACTTTGGTTATCTTACCATTCGTAAGAGAACCCTTTACCCTGCAGACATTAAATTTTCTACACTCTCACAAGTGTATAAATAGGGGACGGTGTGTGGGATATGGCTTGCTTTTCATCATCCTGATGCACCTCATTTAGCATACTCGATCAATCTCATGTCCTTCATTCAATTGTCTATTTTGAGAATCCTCAGTAGAATCAGTGATCTAGACAGACAAAATCATTATGCAGAATTCATTTTGAAAAGTCATGGAACAATTTAAACATGGGGGAGTTTGTACTCCTAAAGCAAATAATATTTTACTTAAAAAAACTTTATTAACAACATTAGAGGTAATTATTTAAGAAAATTGTATTTATAAATATGTTAAATTTTGAACATCAAAGGGGTTGTCACAAATGGGTGTCCATGGACTATCCTTATTGAAAAGGGAGATGACACATGAATGATTAGTCGGGGTTGGGAATATGATCATTGATTTGACGGGCATATTTGCTTTTGCCCTTGCAAAAGAGATCAATCAGTAGGCCCAAAATCAAATGTGAATTGAGGCTTGAAGGATTTCTATCGTCTGCTTTGGCGATACTTGGGACACCATTTCGCTTAGGAGAGATTATCAGAGTCTAACATACCTCTCATTGATTTATTATCCACATCTTTGGTAGTTAGGTGATTCTACAATGGATAAGAGGGAACGTGTCAATCACAACTCTCTCAAGAGTAGAACAACTGCGAGCGATACAATATTACCCTTCATTGGTTTGCACAAGGAGGATATGGAGTCCTACATTTTCATTTCGTTAGGTCATCTACTCTCTCGTTTTTGCATATGCAAAAGAAGCATTTTTTTTTATTAGTTTTTACATATGGCAACTAGATGCCGCTTTCGAGGATCGAACCCTAGTCGTGTCTAGACCATTTCATCCCCTATACCACTAGGTTGAGGTGCCGATGGTGTTTGTAGGGCACTTCCTTTTTTATATAATTAAATTGGTTATGAGACAACACGTCTTTTCATGTCGAGTTAGGTGAATTTGATATGGGTTACTCATATATGCTTGCTTGGCCAATATTGATTTGCTCAAGTTAACCCACTAAATTTGTTCGTCGGATCCCAATGCTTCTTGTCAATAAATAAACTATGTTAAAAGCGAATTTAGAGGGGGGAGTATTGGAAATGATACCAAATTACCCTTCCCTAGAATTTGTATTTGATAACTCCTAGGGATATTCAAATGTTGATGACAAGCTTTTTGTCTTGACACAATTTAATATCTCTTTTGATTGGGCCTTTTCATTCGTGGTCATGTATGCACGATTGATGGTCGTTGATTCATCTTCAACGCCTTCCTTTTCATGGATTTTTTCTTTTGCCTTTGCTCATATGAACATTAGCAGCATTGGGCAAAGTCATATACCTCAAGCTTGCATGGAATCTGAGATGGATAGTCAAAATCTCTAGTTTTCTTATGGTAATCACTTCTCGGGAGAGTATACGTTTAGAACAAGAAGTGAGGTTTCCATATTTTAAAGATATCATCTAGAATAAGAGGCTAGAGATCGCCTCGACTGTTTGGATTTTCTCCCTGTTGATATTAGCCAATTCGAAGGAAGAGAAGGAGTTCATTCCTTGTGTTTCTTGGCTTGTCGAAGCTGGACATCCCATTAATGAAACTGCAATGCTTGGTCGCTCGGGTACATTGTGTGAAGGACTCACTGCTCAAACTTAGACAGAGTTGTGCAAGTGCAAGATGGAGCGTGCAGAGCTCCAGGGATGGTTTGTAAAATGGGGAAGCTGAGAACAGCATGGTGGAGGATTCCTAGTTTGCCCTGCCCCTTAGCTATTATTATTGGAAACCATATGCTTATGCCTATTATGTCTTATCAATCATATCCTGTAAATAGAAGAGAGATGACGTCATTTCCAAAATTATGTTCAGGGAATAAGACATACCCTTTTTTGAAATGGGATGATCTTTTCTATTTGCCCCTACTTTCTTGTAAGAGTGTTTTAGAATTTGATAAGTTCACATGACATGCCATTTTCAAATGCCCCTTGTCATGCTAAGTAAAGGGGATGATCCTCTAAAAAATGGAGTGAGTAAGTCAGAAAAATAAACATGATTAAATTTAACATCTTGCTTTAAAAAAAAAAAAAGCTTTTGGTAATGATTTTTTTTTTGTTTTCTTTTTTTTTTGTTTTTAAATATATATTTTTTTGGGGGAAGAAGCATGAGGAAGCCCAGCTCTTAGTATTCTACTTGGAAGATATTTTCCTTTCATGATTGGAGAGCATCACCGGGCCGGTTTGGAATACCACCTCATGATCTCAAAACAAAAAATTAGAATTGTACATTCTTAGTGAAATTAAATTACTAGAATGGAAAATGCAAAGTAACATGCTAAACAGGATAGAAAACATCAAACAACCAAAACCCATGAAAACTCCTATGAAATAAAGTATTTCGATAGTGTTGGTCCTGAAATCAAGCGTCTTTGAGTTCTTCACCTCAGTAGACTTGAAGTATTCGCATGAGCAAACTACTTCATTGAAGCTATGGAAACGCAATCCATGCAACCAAAAGCAATGCTTACGAGGCAAGACTTTTATGAATAAATTTATCATTCCTTTCTTGACCAATTGAGAGTTGGTTTGCATCATGAAAGCCTCCTACCTTTTTGCATATGTTCGGAAATCCTCCATTGGTCTTCTTCTAATGTGAACCAAATCCTCATAAGGCAATTCAGTTCCAATCTCGCTTTGGTATCAATGCAGAAATGCGAAAGACAGCTCATTCTAGTCCCTCATGAGGTAGATCCTTGCCATGAAGAACCATTGCAATGCAAGTCCTGTGAGACTTTCTTGAAAGGCCTGAGTTATGAATGGCGTCCGGTT
Source organism: Eucalyptus cladocalyx (assembly GCA_017140615.1). Lineage (NCBI taxonomy): Eukaryota > Viridiplantae > Streptophyta > Magnoliopsida > Myrtales > Myrtaceae > Eucalyptus > Eucalyptus cladocalyx. Next base: position 18,886,872 of record CM029524.1, on the reverse strand, counting down.
GTAGTGTTGACTCATTTCAACGTGAAAATATTGCAAGTGGGCCATGGGACAAATCGTGCCATTATACTTACGAAGATTAAGTACCCCGGTTTCTCTGGGAGTCGTAATCCTATGGAGACAAGATGGACCCGTCATGTCTTGATTAGGCAACTGGTTTTCCTATTGCATATTCATTACAGTAGTGAATTTTGCTACTTCAGGAAAGATGGACTCTATTGAGATCATTTCATTGCTTTCTTCTGGGTCAAAATTTCCAACTAAGGATGAGGCGTTTACATCATCCTTATGGTTGGGTGACAAATTTAGCAGCTCATTGGGAAATAAGTCATGAAAGGCGAATGTTCCCCCTTCTGACAGGTTTTGGATTCTGTGTGTGGGTGGATGCAGTCATTTGATGAATGGCTTGCGTCATCTATATAATACTAGTAGCTCTCAGGATTGTACCTTAGAGGATGCTCGAAGTCTTGGTGTGGCAGCTCATTGGCTATCATATTTTTCCTACGTTCACTGGTAAGCATTGGCTTGAATTGCTTAGACTTTCTTTTCTTGACTCTTGGTTATGAATTTTTGAATAAATCCCTTCATTTTGCCAAGTTGAGTCTGTCAAGGGGACTAGGAGATGGTGGAGCTTCGCTTCTTAGGTTGATGGGGGTCGGTATTCTTTAGACCCTAACTCTTGCAATAGGCCTAGGAAGTTGCCCTACCATGCTTCAGTTTTGAATAGGTTTTATAGTGTCGACCTCGTCTACGGGCTCCTTGCCTTTCTTAGTGGGAAGCTTCTCAGTAATAGGATACTGCTCGGTCATTGCTTTATCATGCAAGGCTACATCGATATTTTCTTCGATCAATTATTCTTCTATGGGCCGCTGGTCAAACTGGGCGGTCGAGTTCCTCCCTAACACGACCTGTGTCTTTAAAAACTCATTATCATTCGTCTTTACGACTATTGGCTCTTCGTGAGGCGGGGCAATGTCAATGTCGATGTCAATATTATATTCTTGGTAGAAAGCATTAGCCAGCTTCCCCCAAGTCTAAAGGAGACTAATCCTCCTTACAATGTACCACCGCAAGGTAGGCCAATCAAATTTGATTGGTACAATTGAATCATCCTTTAGACTAAGTAGGCTTGCAAATAAGCTTCTGGGCAAGAGGTATTGGTGTACCCCTCGCAATCAGGCACTTGGAGCTCTTATGGGATTTTAACACTGGCATAATTAGACAGATCAATGGGATCTTGATCCTACAACTGGCTCAACTTCTTCATGATCCTTGCAAATTGTCTGTCATGTTGGTTATCATTTGGCAGATTCGTAGGTGTCATAAGTGTGTTTAAAGCAATTACGGGGTTGGGTTTGGCCTGAGTGGGCTCCATTTGCCTCGAGAGTTGGCAAAGGACAATGGACATTTGTGCTACACTGTCTTCGATATTAGGGAGCTGATTTTGTACATCACTCTAATCAGGCACTATTACTTGAGGCCATTTGTGGGCAACTAATGGTCGGTGATTCACAATTACCTAACGTCGCAAAAACATGGATAAGCACGGGAGTAAATAAAGATTGACCCATGGCAACAGTCCAGCTGTTTTTTATTTATCAAAGAGGAATTCATAGATAACATACTTCTAACATCTAAACTTGGATTTAAAAATGACAGAACAAAATATTAGACATTAAACAAAAGTCCCTAAACAATGGAACTAAGACAAAACTTTCAAAATATTAACATTAGGGGACACATGACCACTATTTTAAATGTGACGAGAAGCTTTGGTCCTACGAAGCTATTTGCCTTCTTCAATTGACTCCGGGACATGTAGATAGTTTATTCCCAAACCCCTTTGCATATGCACAGCTTGTTCATGTTGACTAATTTTGCTAGCTAAGTTAAGGACCAATGGTCACAATCTTGTTTTGATACAATGGTTGTGGATGTAGGACTTAGAGGCGTGATGGGTCTTTTCTTATCCCTCAAGCCCTTTAGGTAACACGATCCTTTTGTGATGGCACTTGCTTCATGTATCCTCGATAATGGAAATCTCAAATGCATAGTCATGGCTTTGATGAGTGAAAAAGAGTGGAGATATCTTCATCTTGAAAAGCGGCGGGATCTCCTGAAGGGCTCCATACTATTGTGTCACCCTATATGGGTAATAGAGAGTGGTGCTAGTCAGGCCAAGCAATAGGATTGGATTGCAATATTTATAAGCAAAGCGAGCTCTCTTTTCATGGAACCAACTAGCACACCATATGAATGCCTCAGGAGCGGGGTCCCTTAGGGAATCTATCAAGTTAAAATAGCTTTGGTTGGGAATGTATGGTCTTAGAATCACAAATCTCTATTGTGAATTTTCGAAATCATTTATTTCAGATAATTGCATGAGGCATTGAAATTCACTTTGGTGAGAAAAAAACCAAACCTGTAAAATTTCCAAGAAGGCCCACATGATTTTTTCCTTTTTTTCTTTAAAATGATTAAGGGACAAGACTGTTTTGACTAAAATCATGTTGACATAATTTTTCCCCCTTAAGACCTGATCAACCACTCATGCCATCGAGGGACTTATGACATCTTTTTGATGGGGGGAAAATGATGAACTTGAAAAAAGCTAGGAGAAAAAAATCTTGCCTTTTTGGGTCATGGGTTGATTTTCAAAACAAGTAGTCAAAAACGCTAGTGGGCAGGTATTATGGTTGGTTTCAGGAATTTGCCTCATAACATGAGCTTCGGTTCTTAAAAGTCGCACTAACCCACGCAGCGAGTCAATACCTATTGGTGGTTTGACAAGCTTACTCTCAAGAGGCTTTCCAATAGTGATGCTGTATTCTTCTAGAGTTGGGGTTAGCTTCAAACCTACCAAACATAAAAGTGGATGTCCTAGGTCACCAAAATGCTTGTAGGACTTTAAGATGAATAGGGATTTGGAACAATGATAGAAGATGACCGATTTTGGCTTTCATGCGCTCTTGGGCAAATTGGTTCAATTGACCCCACCATTTGAAGAGCTTTACTTTAGGAGCGGGAATAAACTGGATATCGTCTCTTCACATCGCATATAAACCGGGATCTGAAAAACTGACCTAAATTGCCATGGGCCAATAAAAAGGACTGAGTAAAAAAGTAAAGAAATCACTTTACTTTTAAAGAAAATGGCTAGCATAGAGACATGCACATGATACGTGCATCTCGATATCTAACTAAGAAGGTTTAGAGAAATTAAGAGGGTGCCTGCCCGTCGTAGTCTTGCGCTGGCATCATACCCTCTTAATCTCGGTTCTACTTAAAGAAATTCGGGGAAAAGAAAGGAAACCTCTACATTGCAGTCTCGTGTTCAATGCCGTATCTTTCTTAATAACATCCTAAACATCCTATGGTGGCCTAGGTCCGGCGGCCGGATTGTGTGTGCCACATGTAGTACTAAAACATTAAAACATACATAGTAGTTTATAATCACAAAACATTTTATTTCAACAAAATTAAAATTAATCTCTAAGATACTAACTTGCACAAAAGAAAAAAAAAACCCAAGTTAATAAAGCGTTTAAACAAGATAAAAAAGCCTAAGTCTACAAAAAATTATCCCCAACGGAGTCACCAATTTGTCACGACCTCTTTTTTGGCGCCCGATTTTGCGAGGACGCGTGTAGAGGCTAATGGCTTGCTAAGTTTATTAGGGCTTAGCCCGAGCTCTCTCAAGCCCATCAATTTAAAACTTATGGTCCAAGTTTTTAACTTATAACTTAATTTTAAATAGGAGTCGCCACTAATCTATTGGGGGTGGGTTAATTAGAAACCCAAGTGAAATATTGGGAGAAATATTTCACTCCCACGTAGCCAGAGAAACAAGATTGAGGACTTGATTACACTAGTTAGTCACTAATGATCTTCTAGTACCTAGTCTTGTTTAAACCCTAAGGTTTTTTTTTGAATTTTCAAGGACGTTTTCATGCATTTGTGGAGAAAAACATATTTTTGGTACTTTTTTAAACATAAAAAGTATTTTCAAATTTTTCATCTTTTTTGAAAATACGAATCATTTTTGACTTTTTCTGATTTTTTGGGAAAATGTAAAATATTTTTGGATTTTTTCTGATTTCTAAAAAATAATTTTTTATTAAAATATTTTGATATTAAAGTAATATATTAAAAAATGACTCGAGTTTGATTCTCGGGTTGGGTCCGACCCGGATCATCCACCAATGGCCTAAATGGGCTTGCAGCATGGGCCCGACCTGAAATTCTCTTTTCATTTTTAAACAATCCAAGCCCAAACCAATCAAACCTACTTTCCATTAAAAGAAATGCCTAGCCCAAGAATTAGCTAGCCCACACGCACCGGCCCAAATCGGCGGGAACCCTACTCGATTGAGATACCCGCGTCTAACTTGACACGAGGTCGCCTCCTTCCTCGTCTCTCTCGGCGCCGATGGGGGTGGCTGGGGCATTACCGAGTGGTAGTTTGGCGTTGACGACGACGGCGACACAATGGATGGCAGTAGCAAGCTATTCAATGGGAATGACGTGGGGGGATGCAGCACGACAGCAGTAGACAGGAAGCTGCTCGGCCAGTCGGGACTGAGATGCAGGAGGTGGCAATTAGGGTTTTGGGGGCAACACTGACAGAGATGGGCAACGGTAGGGACAATAGTAGACGGATAGCGAAGAGACAAACGAACAAACCAAGGGCTCGTTTGGTTCGGCTTTTGGGGAATGCATTTGCCAAAATGCAAAAACCTTTGGGTGAATGGGGTTTTCCGAAATGCAAATATCGTTTGGTAAAATTTATGTTTGTAAATAACTTTTATTAAATAAAAAAAAAATTCTATTTTCTTTTTTGAGGTCCAAATGCCATCGGTTGACCGAGATCCGGTGGTTGGATGGCCAAATCTGGCCGCTTAGGTCACGCGACCCGGGCGTCGCCGAGGTCTCGTAACCGTTGCCGGGGTCGGGCGACCCTTGGTGACGATCGCCGGCGCGCACGACCCCTTGGCCGGCGGTCGTCGGCCTCCGATCGGCTTCTCTCGGTTAAGATGAACGGTGATGAACGGTGGAAGTTGCATTCCAAAAATGAACCAAACACCACAGCATTCGGCCAAACCCCTTTAGAGCCCAAATGAGCATTCCAAATGCTGAACCAAACAGGGCCCAAGACTTAGAATTAAGAAGAACAACCCGGGCTAGAGCTCACATGAGTCCAACAATCTCGAGCTCTAGCACGGAACATTCAAGACAGGGCAAAAACAGAGCCCTCTTATCGGAGCTTGGTGTGGAGGGAAAGGGAGAGCGGCAGCGGGTCATCAACTGTGACTCAAAACGGTGGCTGGCAGCAGCTTTCCCTCACCCTTGCCCCCTCGTAAATCTCTCTTCAGATCTGAACCTCCTCTGCCCACAAGCTCTCTCTCTCTCAAATCTCGGCTTGCTCGCTTTCGGGCCTCCCCTGAAGTCTCTCAGGGGAAGTCCTATGCTTGTTGCCTCCGATCCCGCTCTTTGCGTGCCTTTGGCCTCCCCCCACCCCCTTCGGATGGTTGATGAAGGTACTTGGACCGTCGGTCCTTGGCGCTCCGAGCCGCCTCGCTCAGCCGAATCGGCGTCCCACCAGTCGAGGTGGCTCTAGCTAGGTTGCCTCCTCTACTGCATTGAAGACGCATCCCCTTCGTCTACGCCTTTCCACGTGCGTCACCAGCACGCGTTCGGCCTCCTCTGCGCTTGTGTTGCAGAGGCAAAGGAGGAAGAGGGTAGTCGGCCTCGGGCTCATGTGGGGAAGAACAAGAAAAAAGGGACTAGGCTTTCAGGCCTAGCCCCATAAGAACCCTTTTTTTAAAAAAAAATTATCCGAAAAAAGTGAAAAAGTAAAGGAAATAAAATAGGAAATAAAGCTTAGTAGATGCAAATAAAAAAGTAAGACCTAGTTGATGCAAAAATTATTTTTGTTAGGGTCGAATTGGTCCATAATTTTCTTATGCAGTTTAATCCTAAATACTTAGTCAAAATTTAGATGTCAACAAACACAGCGAGAGAAAGATGAGAATGGCAAATTGCCTCAAGCACCTTGGACTCAATGAAAATCCCGGTCTCCACTTTGTCATTGTCCTTGAAGCAATAGATCCCCGCCTGCTTTAGTGCGCAAAAGAGATGGGCTGCGAAGTTCTTCCTTTATGTCCTCACCTCTAAAGCTCACAAACACGTCGTACTTCCACCAATGAGCCGAAGAGGAAGTAGATGGAACGAGTCCTTCAAAGTATTTGATTCCCATGAGGATAATCCGTGTTTGAGCAAGAGACTGAAAAAGCTCCAAACTTCCTGTCACAGGCGAAGCGGTGAATGAGAAGGAACAAGAAATCAAAGCTTCGCCACCGGTAAACGCTTTGCTTCTTCAGTGAATGTCCGGAGTAGGTGGGAGGGAGACCTAATTTGTTCAAAGTTGCTGAAGAGGACTCGGTCACTCAAAACAATAGGTTCGAGTTGTCAAACCAGACCATGAATCGATCTCCCTCAAAAGGACATACGGACTGAGTACCATAACTTACGAAGGTAACACTTAAGTGCCAAATCCGAGCAAAATGGATAACTTAAGTGTCAATTCAGCCAAAATGCTGACATAGTAAAAAAATAATATAAAAATATTTTAAAAATCCTACCAAATATTTTTTATTTTTTTATTTTTCTAATATTAACAATTTTTATTTTTAAATATTTTAAATAAATATTAATTTTTATATTATTTTTTTACCACGTGAGCACCAAAACGACGCCGTTCTTGCATATTTAGCCACGTTAGCATGCAAATCGATGTCATTTTGCACTTACTTCGCCGGAAATTGTGTAGGTCAGCATTTTAGCTGGATTTTGGCCGGAGTGGTACTTAAGTGATTCATTTCTCTTCGAATGTGGCACTTAAATGTCATTTTTGTAAATTATGGCACTTAAATATCCCTTTGTGCCAAGTTATGACACTTGAAGCGAGTTTTTGCCCCCTCAAAAGCTTGAGCTTGGTCTACGCGACAAAGACATGGATATGAAGCTTCAGAACTATGCGCCTAGATTGTTGGAAAGAAGACACTACGAATAAGTCGGACATTCATTTGCTGACATAAGCACAATCTACGTGGATGCATGCAAATACTAAGTTGCAAGGAAAAAATTGCCCATATCGATTAGTTTCTTTGTCTATTGTACGAAATTACGAATAAAGATCCTCTAAATAAAATCAGCTAATTTCAAATATAAGTTCAAACTTGGTGTCAGTAAGTTTGAAACTCTAAAATTATCTGAAAATAGTAACTCTTAAATGTACTCGTTTTTTTTTTTTTTTGGTCGGTCTTAAATGTAGTCGTTAACTTTTCATACAAAAAGAAGACAGAGAGTTTCAATATATTTTAGAAGGTCGAGGTTTTCACACTAATTAGTAATATTCATTGCGTAAAAGACAAATGAAAGTAACTCTTGTATGTGATTAGTGACATTCCACTTAAAAGTAGGTCATTTTTTACCATTGATAGGTTCCATAATTAAATACCGGTAAACTATTGAAACACTAGTAACTTTTGAAATTATGACATCCCTAGATTAACTCACTTATGTACACTTTGGCTCCTCCCATGCCAAGCTTTACTCAATTTTGTCCTTTGGTGTACAAGCAAGTACTTTCCGAAGAGGTTACCCATCTTGACAATGCTTTTAGCATGGGCTTAAGTTTGGAGTTCTAAAGCAAACTTTGCTATTATATCAAAAGGCATATTTGTGAGTTAATTCCAGTTTTGACCTATATATTCCATAATTTCTCTTCCCCCATTTGGTGCTTTGATGACCCTTTGTCATTCTTTCTAAGGAAGCTTGCTAAGAGCTACACATTGTCCATGTCCTTTGGCCTTGGCAACCACTTCTCGCCTTTGTTGGACAGGGTTATTATAGGCCCACCAGCTTTAGCATAGTTCTCGCTCCGATACCATGTTGTGACATCCTTGAATTGACTCATTTGAGGTAATGTCCGCTTTGGGTCATCCCATATTGTCACGCCCCAACCCTCAAGTGCGCGCGCATCCCATTGTGGTCGGTACGATTGCGACTTCCTAGGACTAGTTGCCGACCCTTTCATTTTTACTGCACATGCGGAAGCGAAACAATAACCCCTGACAACAAACAACATGGGATAAGAAAGCAAGGCAACATTTCACCAAAGCTCACTTTTATAAACAACTGGGTTTATATACGAAAAGAGTCTAGGTAAAAGCCTACAAAATGATCGACTCTCAAAAGAAGCTATCCTACAACATACTAGTAGGACACAGACGCCGATCTTTCAGACTCCACCTCCACAGACTCTAGGGCTTCGGTCTTCCACGACCACCATCTAAGGACCTGAAAATAATTATATAATAACCAGCGAGACAATGTCTCAGCAAGTCTACCCTCTAAACCCTTATTAGGAAGGAAATACGCCTCAGGGTGCTCTAGCCGCACAATCACACAATGAAAACAAAGAACTTATCTCACCTCAGTTCCTTTCTGCATGTCAGCACAATTCATATCTCAAATGCATATAATTAATGCACACAACAATTGAAACGTCTCATGAACTCAATTAATCATGCGATCCAATTGTTAATTTGCCCCATAAGGGTACCACCAACTCAAAGTTCGGTGTCTACTGGCACAGCCAGGTATTGTCTCATCTCTATTGAGCACAACCACGTATATATCTTAATAGACGGCTTCCTTGAAGAGGTGTAGGTCCAGAATCTACTGCGACCCGAGTCACCTACTCATAAGTTCAGTGTCCTTTTGGCGTAGCTAGGCGTTGTCTCACCTCTATTGAGCATGGCGATGTCCATATCTTAATAGACGGCTTCCCCGAAGAGACGTAGGTTCAAAATCTACTACAACCCGCGATCCAAAGGAGACATGCCGAAGTGGAGCTGCAGGCGTGAAGCGGTGAGGCAGCGAGAGAGAGAGAGAGAGAGAGAGAGAGAGAGAGAGAGAGAGAGAGAGAGAGAGAGAGAACGTGGGGATGGGGCAATCAACAAGGGCTTCGCTGGGTTTGCTATTGACCGAAGGAGATACGCCGAAGTGGAGCTGCAGGCGATGGAGCGGAGATGGCTGCGTGTGAGTGGGGAAGGAATTTCGATGGAGGGAGGGGTGCTTCGACTTGGGAAAATGAAAGAGAAAAAGCAGAACAAACGGAGAGAAATCGGGGAAGAGAGAAGGGCAGGGATGGTCGGCTCAAATGGAAAGCGAAGACGGAAGCTTGAAGAAGCAAGGAAGTCGGCAAGCACGGGAGAGGGAAAGAAAGGAAGAGAGAGAACAAAAGTCAACAAAGATTATCTAGTCCATTGAATGCTTGCCCCCCCGCCCCCTTAATTCTTTCTTGAATAAACCTCACAATTAATCCAATTTTGAAGCCAAAATTGCTGACCTCTTCCTAGTTCCGAATTTCCTCATATAGCTTCAATTTCTTCGACAAATTCTGCAATTGATGTCCAATTTTGAGGTAGAAAAAGCCCACATAATTTCTACAATTTCCTTTCACCAAGTAGTTCGGTTTGCAAGTCAAAAATCCATTCAATTTGGCTAATCCGAATTTCTGTTTTTTCCGAAACATCCAAATCGATTTTCTGTAAAAAAATCTCGGAATCACCGAAAATTCTTCGAATGATGAGTAGACGTTCCTAAAATAAGTCGTGACATGATAGAACTTTCAATTCTGAAATTAGATTCAAATTCGCGGTTAATTTCAACTTGACGTGATTTTAGCGTGACCTAACCTACCGTGTAGCTTTTAGGAATTTTTGGTGCAATTGACCCGTGGTCAATTTTCTTCGAGTCACACGTACCTCTTCGACACACTGGCGACTCTCGGTTGCCATGAAAACCTCAAGGTTTCAAATACGGACACAGGACGCCGAAATGATAGAAAAATCAGTCTAATGCCAATCGACAAGAATTTTGCAATTTGGTGGAATCACATGCGTTTAGCCACACATCTTAGTCGAACTGACCTATCTCCGATCTCTGATCGACTTTTAACTATGCCGTAATGATCATTGCAGACTAGCACAGTTGAGCAGTCGATTTTTGGTCGAATTCTCAAGTCTATTGCCTTTAAAATCCCTTAATGACTTCCTTAGATAATTTAGTTATCTCATAAGTGATCAGCTCAGAGAATAGCATTATAGGCACGTCGATGAAAGGCCCGATTTATTCAATTGTAAACATGGTTGAAAATTCATGATGTCACACATACCAAACATTACGGGTTTGTTCTTTGGCATACAAATAGGCACTTTTCCAATAAGTCACCCATCTTGATAGTGCTCTAATCAAAGCTCGCTTAACTTTGGAGTTCCAAAGCAAAGCTTGCTGTTACATCAAAAAGTGCCTCTATGACTTAATTCCAGCTTTTACATATATATTGCGGAATCACTCTTCCCTTGTTTGGTGTATACTTTGGTTCATTCCCGTCCTCTTCACCATCCTAGAAGCCTGTCAGGATCTGCTCTTTGTCTAGCTCTGGTGATCACTCCCCGCCCTCTTCAGACTTGATCGTTATATAAATGAAATTATTAATGTTGAACAAGATCTCAAAAGGTTAGTAATCTCATATTGTATTTGCTTGCTTTAACTTGTTGATAAGCTATGCTAATAAATGCTGGTAAATTATGATTACAGCTTAAAATTCATGGACATAATCTTGTTCCATGTGCCATGTAAATTATGTGATCTTACTAAAAGCATAATATGATGGTGTAATGGTAATGGTGAGACTAGTCGATGAAGACGTGATTCCTTATATAAATGCTTTAACGCACTTTATTCTTGCAAGATACATCAAACCGACCTATTGACACCTCTAGACTTTTGAGACGGTTAGTGGTGACGGTACACATTTACACGTAAATTCGAACATTAACTGCATGGCGCACAAAAGGCAAAGCTTAAAATGTGCTCCGAGTGAATTAAGGCAAACTCCAGACCTCCCATGGAACCCGACGATCTTTTTACCAGATGATGGAAAAGAAAGTACTTCCCGTCTTATACATCAAATTGCCTGAAATTTCTTTCATTGTTTCGAAATGCGAGGGAGCAAGCAATAGTATACCCGAAAAATCTCCATAGTATCCAGAAAATGAAGTCAAGTACTCCTCAAGGATAATTGAGTTTAATCTGCAGAATGAAAAAGACAAATATATTTAATCCCATACCCTCGACTGTAGAATCTTGAAAACCAGCGTAAAAATAATACTCTGTTTCATAAGTTGTATTTTGTTAGATCACTAATCAATCCTCAACAACTTAAATCCAAACCTTAGCAGCAACACAGAAGTTGCACGTTCACAAGATACGATTATCTTTTCAGAAAATTTCCAAACGAATAATTTCAAAGAAAATTTTCAGTTTCTTATTTATTCTGTTCTAATTCTATATATTTCTCTATCCTTGGCTTAGAGTATATTGAATGTATAGAATTGACTATAACAGAGTTTTCTTTTATTCGCAGCTACATTAGGAGGAATGGTTTTATGCGGTGCAGTTGGGTTTTGGTGAAGGTCTTAGGCACCTACCAGCTACCACCACCCTGTGCTACCATTCTATCGAGTATTAGTTATCCAATAAACTTGAATTGTTTTATCAAAGTGAACTATGAGTGATGGGGAAGAATCTTAGGGGAAAATGAAAGCCATCCAAACGTACCGAATGATTGAAGATGTCTTTTGATTATTTAGATTTCTTCGCTCAGTATTTATTTATACATTACATCGCACAAAGTTCAACTAGTGTGCCTTGTACGAAATGAACTCCGTGAGAGCAACCTACTACAATAGGCCTTTTTAAATGCTAAATGAAGCGAATCAGCAAAGGGCGGGAGAGTACCTGATGATCCATTTTATCTTCGATTATTGACCCTAAAATTATGATGTAAGAATAGCTGTCCATCCAAACATTCAAATTAGAAATACTCTGGTCTGGGATGAACTTATAGGTTGCTCGTGGGAAAAAGTGCCAAAAAAGTCATAAACCTTTTGTCTTTGTACCGATTTAGTCCTAAACCTTTTTTTGGTGCCGATTTAGTTCTAAACTTTTTTATGTTGTGCCAATTTAGTCATTTCCGGCCAATTTTGGCCTGATTTTGTTGACTGGACGTCGGCTGGCTGATGTGGCTCGATCGGCGCCGACGTGAACAACTTTTAATAATATTTTAATATTTTTGATTATTTTTATTTTTATTTTCAGTTATCTTTTTATCTTTTTATCTTTTTCTTTTTTTCTTCCCTCTTCTTCCTCCAGCAAGTTGCCGGACCTCGGCGATCGGTCAGAGGCGACGGCCGGCGAGGTCGAGGTCAACCTCGTTGGCCACCTCGCCAATGGTCGCAAGGGCGGCCTCGTGCTGGGCGGTGAGGCTCGCCCTCGCTGAATCTAGCAAGGGTCAAGCCTCACTGGATCTAGTGAGGGTCTAGCCTTGCTTGATGGATCGCCGCCGCGGGTGAAACCAAGCGAAAATCCAGGGCCAAAGCCACTCGACCGAGGAGACCCCCAAGCTCTCGTAAAACCCTAGGGACGATGACAACGAGCAGAGGGAGGAAATTTCTAGGACGAGATTGGGATCGGGGAATGCAGCAGGGAGAGCTGGCCTCGCGCCGAGTTCGTGGGGCTCACCCTCGCAGGCCCTCGAGGCCTAGGCAGCGAGGCCACCCTCGCGGCCAACGCCGATCAGGCCACGTTAGCCGGCCGGTGTCCAGTCAGCAAAATCCTGTCAAAATTGGTCGCAAATGTCTGAATTGGCACAATGTAAAAATATTTAGGACTAAATCGGTACCAAAAAAAAAAATGTTTAAGACTAAATCGGCACAAAGACAAAAGTTTAGGACTTTTTTAGCACTTTTCCCATTGCTCGTGAATGTGGTGTTTGCTTAACCCAATGGTAAGTTCCCGAAATAAATATCAGTAATTTATTGAAACAATCGGTACTTTTGGTATTTTCATATTATATCTCGTTACTTCATCACGATAAGTTATGCTAGTAAATCCTAGTAAATTATGGTTACCACTTATCATTCATGGACGTTAATCTTGTTCCATGTACCACGTAAATCATGTGATCCTGCTAAAAATATGACAAGGAATATAGCATAATGATAATGGTTAGACTAGCTGACGAAAATGTGACTTGCTATATAAATGCTTGTTACACGCTTTGATTTTGGAGGATACATCAAATCGACCTATTGACACCCTTGGACTTATGAGAACGTCAGTGATGGTACACATTTACTTGTAAACTCAAACATCAACTACAAGGCGCACATAAAGGTAGAGCTTAGCATGTCAAGTTTCAAAATGTGCTCCAAGTGAATCAAGATAGCGTCCACACCTCCCATGAAACCCAACAATCTTTTTACCGGTTGATGGAAAAGAAAAGTACTTCCCGTCTTCTTCACCAATTGGCCTAAAAGTTCTTTCATTGCTCTGAAACTTGAGAGAGCGAATGACAGTATACCCGAAGAAATCTTTAAAGTAACCAGAAAACGAAGTCAAGTACTCGAGGATAATCGAGTTTAATCTGCAAAATTAGAAAGACGGACATATTTAGTCCTAACCCAACTGTAATTTGTTAGACAAACAATGTAAAGCCAAATAAATAATGCCGCTGCATCTAGAGCATAAGACTTATTTTGGTCCGCAACAATTATCGAATCCTTGTCTGTAAAACGAACATCAATTGCTTCAAGAATGCTTTGGCAACGCGTTGGGAACAGTTTACTAAAATAAGGAAAAATTATCAGAATTAAAGTTATAAAGTAAAAATACCTTTTAATATGCTATTTTTGCAGGCAGTAGAAAAGTCCCTTTTCTGCGATGATAATTCCATCAGGCCCATACAATGACTTTCTCAGTGGTTGATTATCATTAAAGATCATTTGTCAATGTAAACTCAAAAATAACGAAACTGTTCTCATATCTTACTTTTACCTCTACGCTCTACTGACTATACTTTCACGCTCTTGTACATATACGAGACCTCCAGACCACTTAAAACCAAACCTTAGCGGCAACACAGAAGTCGCATGTTTACGAGATTAAGTAAATGTCTGAAGGCCATACCTTGAGTGTTATATGTCCTCCATCTCCACCGCGTTTGGAGCCCATAATAGAACCATTCTTGTCGTACTCAACAATAATGGAGTCAATAACTAATCCACCTTTTACAAATATTTCTCTCACACCCGTGCTATCTCCATCGTCCCATGCACTGCCATCTTGACCTCCAAATAGCCCAACGGATTTCAAGAGTCGAAGATCAGAAATTGGTTCAGAGTAGACTCCTAGGGCATCAAGCTGGGCGCTAGACCTTCCATGAAAGCCAGTGATCTTGCTGCATGTCAGTGCACAGCTGAAGAATCTTCCTTCTTCCCTACCAAAGGGTCCATGCATTCTTATATTGCTTTTGAACGTGAGCGATTGGATTACCGGATTATTATCTCTCATATAACCTGATACGGAGATTAAGAACTCACGAGAGTAGTCCAAGTTAACCTGCAGAATTAGCGAGTGTCTATCGAATTGAGCAGTCACATAGATCCATATCAAAGATGATAGATAGACCACAGTAGCCTAGGCAAACACCGCATCCACGTACAACCTATAAGTTAATCCAAGGTCCAAGAATTTCTAAATTTTAATGTATGGATGGACTACTAATCTTACCAACAACAGAAGATGACAGATCATTAAGCTAAAGAAAAAATTATTGTAGTAGTTTGCTCTCATGAAGTCCATTTCATACAAAACATTCTAATTGACCTTTGTGTGCTGTATAAATAAATACTAAGCAAAGAAATTTAAATAATCTAAAGACATTTTCAATCATTCAGTACAATTGGATGGCTTTCATTTCCCTCTAAGATGATTCCCTATCACACATAGTTTACTTTTAATAAGCAATTCAAGCTCATTAAAACAGTAATACTTGATATAATGGTGGCACACGGCGGTGGTAGCTGGTACGTGCCCTAGACCTTCGCCAAAACCTTACTGCACCTTATAAAACCATTCCTCCTAAATAGCTATGAGTAAAAGAAAATCTGTTATAGCCAATTTTATACGGTCAATATACTCTTTGAAATTGTTCATTTGAAAATTTCCTAAAAAGATAATCATAGGTTCTTCCTATCATCGGAACAATAGGAATGTTATGCTAGCTACTTAAACTTGTTGAAGAGATGAAATATAATCAAATTAAATATTCTTTATCAAAGGTTGAATTGATCATCATCAAAAGAATTAGAACAAACAATTAGGATTCATTCTAAAAAAATAAAACTTCCATGGAAGAAAATCAAATGAAAGGCTTTCATAAAATTTGAGGTAATTATCAAATCAATTCTAAATCTTCGGTTCTAAACTTTCTAATTTTATCAATATAGTTCTAAATCTTTATGTGAAATTCCAATATAATCTTTTCGGCTGATTACCATCTAAAATTGCTGATGTGGCATCTAGTTATCACCGGTCATCTTGCATGGACACCGACGTAGATAACTTTACTTGAACTAACATTTTACGTGGACTGCCACATCAACGTTTTCCGGCATCAATTGGCCGGAATGAGAATATCGAAATTTTGTGCAAAAGTTTAGGACTACAAATTTGGAAAGTTCAAAATTTGAACTGGCATCAATAAATTAGGTTTAGGAATAAAGTGATAATTTTCCCTCAAAATTGTCATAGAATCGAAAATGCGGGAGAGAGAGAGAGAGAGAGAGAGAGAGAGAGAGAGAGAGAGAGAGAAGGGTAATATGAGTGGAAAATATTTAATGAACTCACCATATGGATATCTCCGTTGCCACTGTAACCATGTGTAGAGGACCATATAGATTCGCCATTATCATCATACTCAAAGGAGATGCAGTTGACAACATTTTCCAACATCATCATTATTTTCTTTACACCATTATATTTTCCATCGTCCCAAGGTTGTCCACCTTGGCCTCCTAATGGTCCGCTACACTTGATCGGATATATATGAGATATTGGTTTGAAAAATGCTCCAAGAGATTGAAGATGGGAACCAGAACTCCCATAAAATCCAATGATCATACCACCAATTGCGGGAAATGAAAATTTTCTTCCGGTTTGAGTGCCGAATGGTCCGTATGTTCTTTTATTACTCTGAAATGTGAGAGAATGGATGATAGTAGAACCCAAATCATTCACAATATATCCGGAAACTGAAGTTAGATATTCAGTCAACCAGTCTAAATTTATCTGCAACAACCATGTAAAGGGTAAATAAAAGTTAATGCAACAAGTCAAGAAATAAAAGCATGGCAGCTGAGAATGACTAGTGTATAATCCACTTTCTTGATGATTGGGATGATGATGCATAATCTGAGAAGTATTAATAGACACTGTCAGTCATTTCCATCTAGACACAATCTTCAGCAATGGCATATAAGCTACATCATTGAAAATAGAAAGGTTAATGTTTATCTGACACCGAGTTCTTACCAGAGGAGAGTACCGTAATTATTTTGCCGCCATCATTTGCACCATGTCTAAAAGAAAGACCCTCCTCATAGGTAATACTAATAGATTCAATTGCAGAACCAGAGACTACAACAATTTGTATGACATCTGAATGCTTGCCATCATCCCAGCGGGTTTTCCCATTTCCAAATGGTCCTACGTGTTTGAAGGGATACGGATGAGCGACAGGTCCAAAATGAGCTCCAATGGAATCCAGAGAAAGGTCACTCCTGCCATGAAAACCAACGATCTTTCCATCAACTTGTGGAAACCTGAAAAACATCCTGATGGTTTTATTATGTGATGGGCTTAAGGCCCGTCCGCCCATGTGGGGCCTAAAAGCCCGGCCCAAAGGAATAGGGCCCGTGGATGGAGAAACGTATAAAAGGGATGAGAGAGAGGGAGAACGCACCTTTTGGAAATTAGAACGTACGTACGTCTCCCTCTCCCCCAATTTCTCTCTCTCTCCCAAAAAGAAAAACAGTAAGGCATAAGGCGACGTTTTTCTTCCCTTCAAGGCGAATTGCTGACATCGGATCGAATAGGGCCTAATTCTCTTCCTCTTATCGGCGTCGGTGTTTAATCTATGGCTAACAAGGTACGCTCGAATCTGTGATGTGCTTTAGGATTGGTGATATGTGATTTTCCCGGGCTTGTCTTCCGCATTGCTTTTAAGGGTTCGATTAAGTATCGAATCCGGTTTTTCGGGGATCCGTTATTCCCAACATTGGTATCAGAGCCCTAGTTCATGTTTCCCCGACCCCTTTCATGTTTTTTGATTGATTTTTCGCGAAAGTAATCAGCCGGTACAGATCGGGGCAAGAAATCCCGACACCCGAGCCCTGTTCGTCCATTTTTTTGAGTTTCTGTAAGTCGAAATTGATTTCTGAAAGCATAGGGTGAAAGGGCTTGTCGAGACGAGTCTGGCGATATGTTGAACGCCGCCGGGAGACGCCACATGCGCCCACACGCACGGCCAGAAGCCGCTGCGCATGGGCGCGATACGCTCGAAGCGTTGGCATCGGCCAGCGCGTGCGCCACACGCGCCGGTCAGTGAACCGGCTCGTGCGCGCCATAGACGGCGACCGGCACGCGCTGGTCAGCGAACCAACGCATGCTAACGTCACGCGCTGACGTCATTGTGGCGTCACCCAATGGTCGGTAACCGCTGGGATGACGTCATTGCCGACGAGAGTTGGCCGGCCGGCGACTCGCTCGACTCGACCCGACCCGACCCGACCCGACCCGACCCGCCCCGACCCGACCCGACCTGACCCGACCCGCGCAAAAGCTAGGCGCATGCCGCGCACGTGCCGGCCGACGTCCGCGCACACGCGCGGCACATGCCGATTGGTTCGTCCAACCTGATCCGACCAGTCCGACCACCGGCGATTTGACCGTTAACACGTTGACCCGTTGACCGTTGACCCAAAAAAAAAAGGAGGAGGAAAAGAATGTGTTTCTTTTTCAATTAAGTCTATGTGGATTATATGTAATCCCTTATTTGTTCTGCATTTATTGCAGGAACAATGCCTTCCCTGAAGTTGCGCACACCTATTCGCACAATTACCAATGAACAAAAGGAAATGCTGTCTAAGTTGATAGCTGAGCTGACTGATTATTGATAGAAGAGTGGTGAATTAATTGATCACGTCCTTGAAGTCAACGGGAAAATTCGAGAGGTCATATGAAATGGTCGTCTTATGCCACAATCAGAGATGGTGCGATTTTTCATAAACACTCTTCCACCTAAATTGCAAGAAGTGTTGAATCGCATATGGGATGTTAACGGAGCTGCTTCCTATAAGAAAATTGTTATGGATTTTGTAAATGAATATTACTGGATTGTTACAAGGGAAAATATCAAGAAATTGGACAAAAGATGATCTTTCCCAGTTCGTGTGTTGACTTGGTGTTAGATGTATTGGCTGATCTTTGTTGAGTGTGCTTTGTGGACATCTTATGTAATGTTTAGTACTTGATTGTTGTTGATGTAGCAACTGATATATTATGTGTATTAAGTGAGAGCATTATTATTGTTTGTCAATTATTATTTGCTTTCTGTTGTTGTTGGTTGCTGTGGGTAGTTTTAGAAGTTTTTGTAGCTTCATAGAATTGATTTTGCATATGACAATCATATTAATGATAGTTTTAAGTTAGGATTTTTGGAAGATGATTGGAAACATAGTAACATTTTGATTCTAAAACCTTACTTGAAATTGTTCATTAATATGATGAGTCTGTGTAAAAAGGGATGCATAAATGATAGGCATTAATAATTCGTGCATATATGTCTGATGTGTTCAAATCAATGGCTTCAGCCACAAAGAGCTAGTTGCCGAGCTGAACAAAGGTGAAAAGTTCAATGGTGACAACTATGAAAGATGGCACATGAAAATCCAATATGTGCTGGAAGAGCAAGAGGCACGAGAAGCTCTTAACCTGACCATGGTAGAACCTGAAGAAGGAAACACTGCACAACACAAAAGAGATAAAGAAGCTTTTGCTATATGGAAAAGAAAGAACTCTCTTGCTCGCATTACGTTGCTGAGCAGCATGGACAATGATGTCATGCGAGAGTTTAGGCGTTTTGACAATGCCAAGGAAATGTGGGAAGCATTGGCAGCAAGATTTGGTCATACTTTGGTGACCAGATTGAGGCAGCTCACTATTAGGTTTGACTCTTATAAGAAGCCTCATGGTCAGACTATGAAGCAACATCTTAGAAAGATGTCAAACATGATAAATGAGCTGAAAGATGCTGGCCATGTTTTGACAGATGAGCAGCAAGTGCAAGCAGTGATTCGTTCCTTGCCTCAGAGTTGGGAGCATATGAAGGTGCACCTGACCCATAATAATAATATCAAAACCTTTGAGAATGTTATGCGTCATCTTGAGTTGGAAGAGGACCGCCTCTTGGCGACTAAACCAGAAGCTGAACTTATCATGCTAGTTCTAGCTCACATGGAGCTTCGAGCTCAAAGCGCAAACGTCATAACTGATTTGATAAAGGGAAAGGCAAGGAAGTAGGTCATTTAGGGAAGAAACCCAAGCTTAACCAACATGAAAGAGGAAAGCGTCCTCAAATGAAGAAGCTTACAAGGGTGAAGTGTTTCAATTGTGACAAAAAGGGTCACTATGCTCGCGACTATCGTGAGCCAAAGAAGGTAAACACCCCTTGTACTTTTCAGAACTTTACTTTCGTGTCGAGTTCTGTATTCTTGACTGAGTCTAATCCTTTGTGGACTGTAGATTCAGGAGCGACAGACCATGTAGCGAAGGATAGAGGATTCTTCGTGAAATTTCGACGAGTACCAACTGGAATTAAGTGGGTCTATGTGGGAAACAATTCCGGAGCTGAAGTGAAAGGAATTGGCACATGTCAACTGAACATGCGTGGTGGACGCACTTTATTCCTACAATATGTATTGTATGCTCCGGAGATTCGTCGAAATTTAGTGTCTGTTTTAGTGTTGGTTAAACTAGGTTTTAATATGAACTTCATTAATAGAGGTGTGGTTTTGTATTTAGATATAAACTACTATGGTTGTGGTATTTTCTGGATGGTTTCATTGTATTAGATGTTGACTATGTTAATGCAAATGTGTGTTATTCCCTTCTCACGTCTCCTAATTTGTATAATAATGATGTGAATGTGTGGCATGCTAGACTTGGTCATATTGGCCAACAACGTATGAATAGACTAGCCAAAGAGGGCTTGTTGGGCAACATTGAAAAAGTTGATTTGTCCATATGTAAGCATTGCCTAGAAGGGAAAACGATAAGGAAACCATTTAGAAAAGGTAAAAGAGCTGAATTTCCTCTGCATTTAATCCATTCTGATGTCTGTGGTCCAATGAATGTGAGAGGAAGGCATGGGGCTGTTTATTTCATCACTTTTATAGATGATTATACTCGATTCAGATATGTCTACTTGATTTCTCATAAATCGGAAACAATAAGTTGTTTCAAAAGGTTTATGAACCTGGTAGAAAATCAATTAAACAAGAAAATAAAAACATTGAGATCCGATCGAGGTCAAGAATATTTATCTGATGAGTTCAGAAAATTATGTGATGAAAAAGGAATAGAAAGACAATTGTCTATTCCGTACAGTCCTCAACAAAATGGTGTTGTGGAGAGAAGAAACAGAGCCTTACTGGAAATGGTTAGGTCCATGATGGCGCATGCTAACTTACCTATTACTTTTTGGAGTGATGCGTTGTTAACTGCTGCCTATATACTTAACCAAGTACCTTCCAAATTAGTTACTTCCACTCCATATGAGTTATGGACAGGTAGAAAACCGGACTTAAGTTTTCTTAAGCCATGGGTTGTGCTGCCTATACTCATGAGTCCTCTCACTAGTTTGGGAAATTGGGTCCCGAAGGGAAGAAGAGTATTTTCATAAGATACTGCGAACACTCGAAAGGGTATGTGTTCATAGTGAGCAGGAAAGTGGGAGTATAACTGAATTTTAATCACGAGATGTCACATTCTTAGAGGATGAATTTTCTGAGAAGGGCGAAATAGGGGAAGATTACTCCCTATTTGAAACCTTGGATCAAGATAATGATCTTAGTGGAGTTCGTCCAAGTGGGAGTAATATGAGAAATGATTAATTGAATTCAACTCATTCTCAATTGCAACCACATGATGAGATGACGTCATCATTATCTAATCCTAGTGGGAGCATAATGGGGAATGATGTGCAAAGTGTACAATCTCCCATACGGCGAACAAGTCGCTAAAGTATTCCCCGTCGACGTTTTGACATTGAAGGGGAAACTTTTATGGTTGCTCCACAAGATGAGGATGAGCCAAGAA
This sequence comes from Eucalyptus cladocalyx, assembly GCA_017140615.1. Classification (NCBI taxonomy): domain Eukaryota; kingdom Viridiplantae; phylum Streptophyta; class Magnoliopsida; order Myrtales; family Myrtaceae; genus Eucalyptus; species Eucalyptus cladocalyx. The sequence goes on along the minus strand of CM029524.1, from coordinate 18,865,524 downwards.
ATATTAATGAGGCTCTGAATTGCCCTAGTAAGGAAAAATGGATTCATGCAATGGAAGAGGAAATAGAGTCAATGAAGTCTGGGAACTGGTTGATCTTCCAAAAGGACGCAGTGCTATTGGGAACAAGTGGGTTCTCAAAATAAAGTGAAAGGCTGATGGCTCGATAGAAAGGCATAAGGCCCGCCTTGTGACAAAGGGGTATAATCAATAGGAATGAAATGATTATGAAAATACATTTTCTCCTGTAGTGAGATTTACCTCGATTCGCATTATTCTGGCAATAGTGGCTAGTATGGATCTTGAGTTACATCAGATGGATATAAAGACTACTTTTCTCAATGGAGAATTAGAGGAAGAAATATATATGGAACAACTTGCTGGTTTCATAGTGGCAGGCCAAGAAAAAAAGGTATGTCGACTTTTGAGGTCGATATATGGCCTTAAGCAGTCATTGAGACAATGGTATATACGTTTTCATAATGCCATAATGGCATATGACTATACAATGATTGATGAGGATCATTGTGTATATATTAAAAGATCCAAAGATCAATTTGTGATCATATCATTATATGTTGATGATATACTGATTGCCGGAAGCAATATGGAGTTTGTTAATACTGTCAAGAGTTGGTTGTCTTCCAACTTTGAGATGAAGGATATGGGTGAGGCTGCATACATTCTTGGAGTTAAGATTTCAAGAGATCGTTCGAAAAGATCATTATCTCTTTCGCAAGAAACATATATAAATAAGGTTCTTGAACGATTTCGTATGCAAGATTGTAAACCCATATGTGGCATCCCAAAAATTCAAAGCCAAGCCATAAGGTGTGTTAAAGTCTTTAATTAGGTGATAAAATTTTCTTATGGCTTATGCTTTGGCCATTAGTCTTTTTAATTAGATGATTTGTGTATGTGATTGTGAGAATTTAAATTTGATAGATTAATAATCTATGCTTGGCCATGCACTTTATAAATTAAATTTCAATAAATGAAATGTCATAAGACTTTGGCCATGTGGAAAATTTAAAGTTTAAAATATTTATAGAAGAAATTCAAAAAAAAACAAAGAGAGGAAAGGTCAATTTCTAGGATGGGCCTTAGGCCCATTGGCCTAAGATTTTAATGGGCCAAGTTGGTCGGCCCAATAAGGCCCACTAAAGGGGGCTGTCGACCAGCCAATAGGAGGCCCAAGAGTGGCCGGATGGCCCAAGCCCAAGCCCAAAAAGCCCAAGCCCAAATTCAAAAATCCAATAGGACAAGTGGCACAAGACTCTCATGCATTGGCTTAGGGAAGAAGGCCATGCATTGCCTAGTTTGTAGGCAAGTAATCATGATGATTTGGGGGTATAAGAGGGAAGAGAGAGAGAGAGGGTGACTGGATTTTCTCATTTGGCCGAGAGAGAAGGTGAGAGAGAGAGAGAGAGAGAGAGATTTCGAGAGAGAGGGGGAGCGGCCGAGAGAGGGAGGAGGAGGAACCGCCGTCCGTCTGCCATGTTCGCCACCCTATGCCGTCGACCGACCGGTCTAGAGGCAAGTGGGAGTCCTCTAGCTTCTCTTGCATGCTTGTATGTTTTTTTCATGTTGAATCTTTGAGTGTTTAAGTGAGAAAAACCGGAGCATGAATGATGTATGTTGAATGGTATGGCTGTTCGTGTTCGGATCGTGTGAGTCAGAAACTTGTTTGAGCTTGCATGTGTGTTTGGTGTCCGATTTTGGGTTCAATTTCTTCATGAAAGTTGTAGCTAAAATCTTGTACTACAACATACTAAAATTTCGTGGAAAATTATGGATATTTGAGGGGATAAAGTCTCATCCTATGGAGACCTCAGATCTGGAGAGTTTTACTGACTTTTTGCTCGATTCGTGATTGTATGTTGGTTTGTGATGAGAATCTCACTTTGATTTCTTCATGAAATTTGTAGGGAACATATTAAAATAATACATACTCAAATTTGAAGTGAAACGAACAAGTATAACCTAGTAAATCGGCTAGATCTTGAAGACGATGATTCTGGTGATGTATTCCGAGACACCCGAGACTTCAATGACCTAAATGAAGACTATATTTTGGTTATTTGACCCAGAAATCTTCATCAAAATTGTAAAGGACATCTTGATATATAAAATATCCAAATTTCAGAGAAAACGAAAGAGAATAGCTAGGTGAAATCTCAATATTTCGGAGATGTGTACACTGGACGATGTGGTAATGGATCCAGAAGCTTCGTGAGACTGTATAAAATAATCTAAAACTAATCTGGCTTGGAGTTCTTCATGAAAGTTGTACGAAAATGTCTTGGCTATTACTCGGTAAAATTTTGTAATTTTTGGAGGCCATATGGATATTTTAATCGAATTACTTGGGAGACTGTGCATTCTGGTTTCATCCGAAAAGTATATGCTGTTTTGTGTGAATTATGAAATTGTGTGAAATTTCTATTGGCCGTGTATTTTGCATGAAATCATTACCCAATTGTCTTATTTATTACTTGCCCTAATTTTATGATTTTTGAGAATATATACATTATTAAATTTAATATTTTTAAAAATGTCACAAGCTGGAATTTAAATAAATGTAAAAAGGGCATGATAAATGGATTATTTTAATTGGCATAAATTCCATGAATTTTATTTTATAAATAGTTGCACCATGTAGTATGTGTGATAAGGTCTTGGTGCATGCATGGCAATGATTTGAGATGCATGTATGAATTCAATGATGAGGATGATCTTGATTGCCATCACATCACATGCCATGTTAAAATTAAACTATAATTGAAGATGAGAAATTAGATGTATGAGAATATGTATCGTGGTGATGATGATACCGTCAGAGGTGTGAGCCGACAATGCCCCAGGAGTCGGGATGCCCAAAGGTTCGAATGAGTCGATGCCCTTTGGATGCCTGGTTGTATTTTGAATACATGCCCAGAGGTTTTCCCCGAGAGTGTCGGGATGCCCGGTTGTATTATGATACATGCCCGGAGGGTAAGGGGTTGTATTATGATGCATGCCCGGAGGTTAGGGGTAACCATGTCTATGGTCCCAGTGATTTCTCATGATGCCAGGTGGGGTGCGAGATGCCCAGAGGTTCGAATGAGTCGATGCCCTTTGGATGCCCGATTGTATCTTGAATACATGCCCGGAAGTTCCTCGTGATGCCAATTTGGATACGAGATGCCCGAAATGTGGGGGGCCGGATGCCCGGTGGCCTGGGGTGGCTGAATGCCGGAAGCCTTGGAGGTCTTTGCCCGAGGGGATGATGAAATTGATGATTTGAGGAATGGGTGATGTGGTGATCAAATTGAAAGCTAAAAGTGGAAATTAAACCATGGCATGACATGCATGATATGCATGATGATGATAATGATGATGATATATGATATGCATGATGATGATGATGATGATGAGGATATGTGATGTGAAATAATGATGATCACCCATGGCATGACATGCATGATATGCATGATGATGATAATGATGATGATATATGATATGGCATGATGATATGCATATATGTGTGATATGATGATGTGATGATGGTGATGACATGTGTATGGTATGATGGTGTCATGTATATGATGATGATGACATGTGTGTGATATAATAATGTCATGATGACGATGATATGAGTATGACATGATGATACACATGTATGTGTTATGACTGTGGTGATGATGCATGATAGTATATGCATGGCTTCAAGATAAGTAATGCCTGCAATGCATGTATGACTTGTATGATGCATTGAGTAGTTATTGGATTCCTTTACTTGATGAGTGGTTGTACTCACCTCTTTTGGGGACCAACATTTCAGATTAGTAGATGGTTTGAACGGTTGGATATGACTGTGTGGAGGAGGATAGCAAGGGAAGGAGCTTTTGGATGTTGACACTGATTGATGGACTTTAAGTGTATGACTGTTGGAGGAAACGTCGGTCATCTTTTGAAATATAGCCAAATATAGAAAGACTATGGCATTTTAATGTATCGACTAATGATGTCCATGAAGTTATGTAAATAAAAGTGTACGGCTTTTACCTATAAATGTTTAGTAGGTGTGCATCGTTTTCTGAATATAAGGAAGGGAGTTGTTGGATGTGCTTCCGTATATGAATTGCGCAAGGGATCGATGAAGAAAAAAAAAGATGTAAACCCCCAGGTTGTATGGACCTGCTGCAATTGAAATGGTATCAGAGTGATATGTTAATACGAAAAGTGAATGGTAAGCGAACTGTGGCGACCCTAATCGGATCGAGGGCCATCGAAGGGTGCCACATTCCTTTATTGGTATCAGAGCGAATGGTTATAGGTGGAGTGATAAGGAGCCTCATTTGGGAATTGAGGAACATGATGACAATGCACACTATAGGATGTAAAACGAAATACTTGAATAATGGGTGATGAGAACTCACTTGTAGATCCCTAGTAGTTTACTTTGGATTGCCTTTAGGTACCAGTAACATGTATATGTTACTTATGTAGTAGTAGTTGTTTTGAATGGAGACAGTGAGTCTCAAATTTTCTTGAGGCAATGCTTGGAAATTGCAGGAAAATTATGGTACGAGCTGGAAGTGCTCATCCATCGAGGGCTGAAGCCTCTGCTGTAAGGGCTGAACCCCGAATGGAAGACATCCTGCAGACATTAGCCAATATTGGAAATCTGATGGAAAGGCAGGTGCAGCAACAACCCGAAGCAGAACGCCGTACTCAAGGACTAGTAGAACAGTTTCTAAAGTTGAAGCCACTTAAGTTCAATGGAATGGGAAGTCCTGAGGAGGCGGAGCAATGGATTGATGGGATGGAACGAATTTTCCGGCTGTTGGACTGCACTGATGCTGAGAAAATAGTTTTAGCAGAGTACCAGCTGGAGGGAAATGCAAAGTTTTGGTGGAGAGCCTTGAAGGATACAATCTTTCCACCATGTACTGATGTGAACTGGGATGAGTTTGTTAGGGCTTTCAATATGAAGCATTTCTCTGATTGTGCCAAGGATAGAAAAATCACTGAATTTGTTCAATTAGAACAAATGGAGCTGACAGTAGACCAGTATGAGGCAAATTTTTCTGAATTGTCTAGGTATGCTCCTAGGTTGGTTGAGGATCGAGAGGAAAAGGCTAAGAGATTCCTGAAAGGATTAAGGACTGATATTAGAAAACAACTAGTGCCTCTAAATATAAGGGATTATAATGAGATTTATGAGAGGGCACAATTGGTGGAGCAAGAGTTAGTGAGAGAGCAATTAGAATCTAAGAAACAAATGACCTTTAGTGATGTTCGAAGGGGTAAGAGACCTTATCCTGATCAAGGTCAGCCTTGGGAATCTAAGAAGAGGAATAATTTTGGGAATTCTAGAAAGGTCAGGAGTGGCCCGATTCTAGGAAGAGTACCCTACTGGGGTAACATTTGTCAGAGATGTGGTGGACAACATGGACCAGGACCCTGTAATGATCGATTGAAATGTTTTGGATGTGGGCAGAGAGGTCACTTTAAGAAAGATTGTCCACAAGGAAGGTCGCAGCCGAATGTCAGCTCGGTGCGACAGGTACAACAAAGTACTGGTGGACCAAATCCACCAAGGAATCCACAGAGGCCACCACCACAAGGAAGGGTGTATGCGGTCACTCAAGAGGAAGCAGGAGCTTCCAAAAGTGTTATCTCAGGTATGATTTCGATAGAGGCATAAGAAGGTATATGTGTTATTTGATGTGAGTGACACGCATTCATTTGTGTCCGAAAAATATAGATGATTGTGAGGAGTAGGAACAAATCTCTAGATATGCCTCTTCGTATTTCTACATCGCTGAAAGATATGTTGTTATCTACGTTGGCATGTGAGATGAGTGAGATAACCGTAGGGGAATGAGATCTAGAAATGACTTGATAGTGATAGTTATGTATGACTTTGATGTCATCATAGGAATGAACTAGCTCCGTAAGCAATGGACTAGGATGAATGATTTCTTGAGATAGTACTTACCCATGCGCTAAGGATAAAACCATGAGGCCTAGTATGGGATAGGCCAAAATGGATAATAACTCTATAAGTTAATCCCTATTGAAACAAGACCCTTTAGTAGATGTGTAGTTCGGGTTCGAACCAGGCGAAAGCTGGTGTACCTATAACGTCCCAGTTTGATGAGGGCGGGGAGTGGACGCCGAGGTCAGAGGACCTAAACAAGGAGCGGTTCCTGGCAGGCTTCTAGAATGGCAAAAGGAGCAGGAGTGAACCAAACTATGAACTGAACTGGAAAGGTAGTGTTTCTAGGATAATTTTATCAGAGTGGCGTAGCGGAAGCATGGTTAAGCTTGTAGAACTCTTGTTGTGAGAAAGAAGGATGGTTGATGTAGTTGTGCTTTGATAATAGGCAATTGAATCATGTAATTGTTAAGAGTAAGTACTCATTTCCTAGAATTGATGACCTATTTGACCAACTGCAAGGAAGTTCGGTCTTTTCTAAACTTGACTTGAGATTAGGATATCGACTAAGGATTGAGAAGGAAGACATTCCTAAGATCGTATTTAGGACTCGCTACGGACACTATGAGTTCCTAGTTATGCTATTTGGATTGACGAATGCCTTAGCTGCATTCATGGATTTAATGAACAGGATACTTAAGCTTTATTTGGATCAAATTGTGATTGTCTTCATTTGATGATATCCTGATATATTCTAAAGGACCTGAAGAACATACGTAGCATCTAAGCATAGTGTTACAATCAACGCTTAAGAAGTGAATTATGGAGAGCGAATTATGAATTTGAGGATTAAGATATGATCATTTGAGCTAAGTAGCAGTGACTTCCTATTTGAGGATTTCATTGGAAGCCTTGATGCATTACATGGAAGCATTTAGTATGTATAGATTGATCTTGGAAGTCATGAGTTTGAGTAGTCTTATGAGATACGAAATTATTTGTGGTTTATATGTCAGAATAATAGGTTTAATTGACGATGATCAACTTTTAATTTTAGGTGATGATCTCAGTTTGAAAAAGGTTTGGTGGAATTAGTGAACATGATCATTTGTGGTTATAGACTTTCCAAGGTGAAATGGTGGAAGTTCAAATTGTGGATTTGATGAATGATTAGCCTAAGTGATGATTCTTTAGGATGAGATATGAGATATATTCGGTGGAAACTAGACAAGTTTTATTTTGATGGATTGTCGATCTTTGAATTGAATAAGGCTTGGTGGACTATCGATATTTGAACCAAATGAATGGTGCTGTATTTAGGCTTGAATCCATGTCGCAGTAAAGGCATAGTGAATATCTCTGTTGGATTGAAACATATGAGTTATTAGTGGTGCTGATTTTGATGGTTATAGGCTTGAATTGGTGGTGACAAAGGTATAGGAATGATTTGGCTAAATGGTGTGTTCGATTGAGTCGAGAAGGTGGAATTCTTTAAATTTGAATCTCATTGATAGTTGCACTTAGGATAGAGCTTGAAATAGATGTTTTCACAAAAGGAATCGAATATGAGACAGAGGAGGTGGATGGAATTATTAAAAGATTTTGATTGTGAACTGTTTTAGAAAATCTCTTGAATTTCATCAAAATTTATGAGTAATGTGACACCGTGCCCAAATGTTTTAAGAAATGTTTTCTATTTCAAAGAATCCTGAACTTTTTATAGAAAACGTTCCAACCCATTGGAGTTGGGATTGAAATTGGAATTTTGCCAACGTACCGATTTAAATTCACTAAGGTTTTTGATAAAGTATTTTATTTCGCACCATGATGCAAGTACGACTCAAGGCTTTACATGTGGATCCCGAAAAACATTTGAAATTTAAACGTGATCATGCTTTGATTTTGTGAATTGGTTTCAACAATATGGGATTTACCTATTTTCAAAGACTAGTAATGTTATATTGTTGTGTCTTTGAAATCCCTATTTTACATTATTTGATATCATAAAGTGGGATTTTCGAGAACTCAAAGAATTTTCCACATTGGTGATTTGAAAACGTTTTGACATGGAAATGACATATGATTTCAAAGCTTGCTGTTATTGTTGAATGCTTTTAAAAACCTCAGTTTGTATTGTTTGATTTCATGAAGGAAAATTTTCAAGCGTTCAAAAGAAATTTCAGATGTGGTTATTGTTTTAAAACTGTTTTTGGTGTTGAGATAAATTAAGGTATGTTAAGAGCTCGCATCCTTAACTTTAGGGGGAAGCATTAGTCCGACCCTGGTCGTATATTCGATCATGAAGCCATCAAAGTGGATGAGAAAGTGAGGTACATTGAAGAGCCTGTGCAAGTATTGGATCGAAAGGAACAAATTCTCAGGACCAAGAGAATTCCTTTGGTTAAGATATTATGGCGATATCATGATGTGGAAGAAGCCACATGGGAGAGTGTAAATGAGATGAGAGAAAGGTACTCTCACTTATTTCAAGAGACATAGGGAATGTCTAATTTCGAGGACGAAATTCTCTAAGGAGGGGAGAATTGTGGCATCCCAAAATTCAAAGCCAAGCCATAAGGTATGTTAAAGTCTTTAATTAGGTAATAAAATTTCCTAAGGTTTATACCTTAGCCATTAGTCTTTTTAATTAGATGATTTGTGTATGTGATTGTGAGAATTTAAATTTGATAGATTAATAATCTATGCTTGGCCATGCACTTTATAAATTAAATTTCAATAAATGAAATGTCATAAGACTTTGGCCATGTGGAAAATTTAAAGTTTAAAATATTTATAGAAGAAATTCAAAAAAAAAAAAAAGAGAGGAAATGTCAATTTCTAGGATGGGCCTTAGGCCTATTGGCCTAAGATTTTAATGGGCCAAGTTGGTCGGCCCAATAAGGCCCACTAAAGGGGGCTGTCGACCAGCCAAGGGGAGGCCCAAGAGTGGCCGGATGGTCCAAGCCCAAGCCCAAAAAGCCCAAGCCCAAATTCAAATCCAATAGGACAAGTGGCACAAGACTCTCATGCATTGGCTTAGGGAAGAAGGCCATGCATTGGCTGGTTTGTAGGCAAGTAATCATGAGGATTTGGGGGTATAAGAGGGAAGAGAGAGAGAGAGAGAGAGAGAGAGAGATTTCAAGAGAGAGGGGGAGCGGCCGAGAGAGACAGGAGGAGGAACCGCCGTCCGTCCGCCGTGTTCGCCAGCCTACGCCGTCGACCGACCGGTCTAGAGGCAAGTGGGAGCCCTCTAGCTTCTCTTGCATGCTTGTGTGTTGTTTTCATGTTGAATCTTTGAGTGTTTAAGTGAGAAAAACCGGAGCATGAATGATGTATGTTGAATGGTATGGCTGTTCGTGTTCGGATCGTGTGAGTCAGAAACTTGTTGAGCTTGCATGTGTGTTTGGAGTCCGATTTTGGCTTCGATTTCTTCATGAAAGTTGTATCTAACATATTATACTACAACATACTAAAATTTCGTGGAAAATGATGGAGATTTGAGGGGTTAAAGTGTCATCCTACGGAGACCTCAGATCTGGAGAGTTTTACTGACCTTTTGCTGGATTCGTGATTGCATGTTGGTTTTTGATGAGAATATCACTTTTATTTCTTCATGAAAGTTGTAGGTAACATCCTAAAATACAACATACTCAAATTTTAAGTGAAACAAACAAGTATAACCTAGTAAATCGGCTAGATCTTGAAGACGATGATTCTGGTGATGTATTCCGAGACACCCGAGACTTCAAGGACCTAAATGATGACTATATTTTGGTTATTTGACCCAGATTCCTTCATGAAACTTCTAAAGGAAATCGTGATATTTAACATATCAAAATTTCAGAGAAAACGAAAGAGAATAGGTAGGTGAAATCTCAATATTTCGGAGATGTGTACACTGGATGATGTGGTAATGGATCCAGAAGCTTCGTGAGACTGTATAAAATAATCTAAAAATAATCTGGCTTGGGGTTCTTCACAAAAGTTGTACGAAAATGTCTTGGATATAACTCGGTAAAATTTTGTAATTTTTGGAGGTCATATGGATATTTTAATCGAATTACTTGGGAGACTGTGCATTCTGGTTTCATCCGAAAAGTATATGCTATTTTGTGTGAATTATGAAATTGTGTGAAATTTCTATTGGCCGTGTATTTTGCATGAAATCATTACCCGATTGTCTTATTTATTAATTGCCTTAATTTTATGATTTTTGAGATTATATAAATAATTAAATTTAATATTTTTGAAAATGGCACAAGCTGGAATTTAAATAAATGTAAAAAGGGCATGATAAATGGATTATTTTAATTGGCATAAATTCCATGAATTTTATTTTATAAATAGTTGCACCATGTAGTATGTGTGATAAGGTCTTGGTGCATGCATGGCAATGATTTGAGATGCATGTATGAATTCAATGATGAGTATGATCTTGATTGCCATCACATCACATGCCATGTTAAAATTAAACTATAATTGAAGATGAGAAATTAGATGTATGAGAATATGTATCGTGGTGATGATGATACCGTTGGAGGTGTGAGCCGACGATGCCCCGGGAGTCGGGATGCCCAAATGTTCGAATGAATCGATGCCCTTTGGATGCCTAGTTGTATTATGAATACATGCCCAGAGGTTTTCCCCGGGAGTGTCAGGATACTCGGTTGTGTTATGATACATGCCCGGAGGGTGAGGGGTTGTATTATGATGCATGCCCGGAGGTTAGGGGTAACCATGTCTATGGTCCCAGTGATTCCTCGTGATGCCAGGTGGGGTGCGAGATGCCCAGAGGTTCGAATGAGTCGATGCCCTTTGGTTGCCTAGTTGTATCTTGAATACATGCCCGGAAGTTCCTCGTGATGCCAGTTGAGATACGAGATGACCGGAATGTGGGGGGCCGGATGCCCGGTGGCTTGGGGTGGCTGAATGCCGGAAGCCTCGGAGGTCTTTGCCCGAGGGGATGATGAAATTGATGATTTGAGGAATGGGTGATGTGGTGATCAAATTGAAAGCTAAAAGTGAAAATTAAACCATGGCATGACATGCATGATATGCATGATGATGATAATGATGATGATATATGATATGCATGATGATGATGATGATGATGATATATGATATGCATGATGATGATGATGATGATGATGATGATGATGAGGATATGTGATGTAAATTAATGATGATCACCCATGGCATGACATGCATGATCTGCATGATGATGATAATGATGATGATATATGATATGCATAATGATATGCATGATGATGATATGATGATGATATATGATATGGCATGATGATATGCATATATGTGTGATATGATGATGTCATGATGATGATGACATGTGTATGGTATGATGGTGTCATGTATATAATGATGATGACATGTGTGTGATATAATAATGTCATGATGACGATGATATGAGTATGACATGATGATACACATGTATGTGTTATGACTGTGGTGATGATGCATGATAGTATATGCATGGCTTCAAGGTAAGTAATGCCTGCAATGCATGTATGACTTGTATGATGCATTGAGTAGTTATTGGATTCCTTTATCTGTTTAGTAGTTGTACTCACCTCTTTTGGGGGACCAACATTTCAGATTAGTAGATGGTTTGAATGGTTGGATATGACCGTGAGGAGGAGGATAGCAAGGGAAGGAGTTTTTGGATGTCGACACTGATCGATGGACTTTAAGTGTATGACTGTTGGAGGAAACGTCGGTCATCTTTTGAAATATAGCCAAGTATAGAAAGACTATGGCATTTTGATGTATTGACTAATGATGTCCATCAAGTTATGTAAATAAAAGTGTACGGCTTTTACCTATAAATGTTTAGTAGGTGTGCATCGTTTTCTGAATATAAGGAAGGGAGTTGTTGGATGTGCTTCCGTATATGAATTACGGAAGGGATCGACGAAGAAAAAAAAAATGTAAACCTCCAGGTTGTATGGACGTGCTACAATTGAAATGGTATCAGAGTGATATGTTAATACGGAAAGTGAATGGTAAGCGAACTGTGGTGACCCTAATCGGATCGGGGGCCGTCGAGGGGTGGCACACCATAGACACTCCTATTGCAAAAGGTGAAGGATTGAGGCATAGACTGTGTCTAGGGACTCCACAAGAGAATGAACAAATGAAACATGTTCCTTATGCTAGTGCTATTGGGAGCTTGATGTACGCTATGATGTGTACAAGACCCGACATATGTTTTGCAGTTGGAATGGTGAGTAGATACCAATCCAACCCAGGTCCAGCACATTGGAAAGCCGTTAAGAGAATACTGAGGTATCTGAAGGGAACTGTTGATTACAAGTTGAATTACCAAGGAAAGGATCTGCGACTTGAAGGCTATTCAGATGCTGATTGGGGAGGAGATTTAGATGAAAGGAAATCTACCTCTGGATTTGCTTTCTTACTGAACAATGGCGCCATATCATGGAGCAGTAAGAAGCAAACGTGTATAGCCTTGTCCACGATGCAAGCTGAGTTCGTGGCATTATCAGCAACGGTACAAGAAGGAGTTTGGCTTAAGAGATTTTTTGATTATTTAGGTGTTATTGAGAAAGCTGCGAATCCATTGTTGGTTAACTGTGATAGCCAAGCAGCTATAGCGTACACCAAAGATCCAAAATATCATGGTAAGACTAAACATATAGATACCAAGTATAACTTTCTCAAAGATATGGTTGCACGAAAGGATGTGAACTTACAGTACATATCTACGCATAGAATGGTAGCAGATCCTATGACAAAGCCAATACCTAGAGATGTGTTTTGTGGTCATGTAAAATCTCTAGGATTACGTAGAGTCTGATGTACTTGATTGTAATTTCCCTAAGTTGTTCACATTTATGAACTAGTGTTGTTTCATTATTAATGCCTATGAATCTTTGTTTGATTTTTATGCATCTTAATGCTCAGTGCATTATTTTAAGTTGAGAAAATATGTCAAACAGATATAAGATTAGCCCACTCACACAGGTAATCGCCTCTATTTACTGTGTGATAAATAGAGATGAGACTATTTTTTAAGCTTATTATCTAGGTGATAATCGAGAGCTCAAGCTTAAAATACGTATGTCGCCTTAACTAAGTGTTAAGATGAGGACATAATATTTACTATATCCGAAAGTAAAATACCCCACATATTTTACTTTATCTGTCTATGATGCCGGATGTGAGTTATGATGAATTTTGTGAATGAGTAGATACGTGAACTCAAGTTAGAAATTGGGTATGTCTGAACTATCATATGTACGATATTGAAAGGTGTAGACATACGCTCCATGGGAAATGAGTTAATACCGTAATACATATTTCATACTACGTATGCATGAGATGACCAATAAGAATGGCAAAAGTTTGATCTCAACTTTTATGCCGTGTGAGACTCTTGAGGAAAAGAGTTCCTCAATTTTTAGTCCCCTCATGACTCTTACTTATTCTCAAGATTTCTATTTAGTGTTTGCTATTTTAGGGTATTGCCAATGGTTATGAGTTGATTCGATCTAATGGGGCATTTCTAGAAAAGCAAACTGAACGGAAATTGAGAGTTTGAAGGAAAGAGGAAGATCGAATTTGGAGAATCACATTGTAGTTTTGTATTCACTGGTCGACCAATTATGACTGTCTTTGTGATAATTATAATTGTGAATACAATATATATATATATATATATATATATATATATATCATTATTTAAAAGAGATCAAGAGAGATATAAATGTGATCGATCGATCTAGGGTACTACATACTAAGTCTACTCAGAGTGTGACGCCCATTATGAGCTGCTATATATTCCTAACAGATGTATAGCAACGAGCTCTCAAAGTATGCTGGTCGCACGGATTATTCACCGGTATGCATGTTGAGGAGAGGTAAAGAAAATCATGTTCGGCTCACCATGTGCGAGTGGGAGATGATGGTTTTATTATGTGATGGGCTTAAGGCCTGTCCGCCCATGTGGGGCCTAAAAGCCCGGCCCACAGGAATAGGGCCCGTGGATGGAGAAACGTATAAAAGGGATGAGAGAGAGGGAGAATGCACATTTTGGAAATTAGAACGTACGTACGTCTCCCTCTCCCCCAATTTCTCTCTCTCTCCCAAAAAGAAAAACAGTAAGGCATAAGGCGACGTTTTTCTTCCCTTCAAGGTGAATTGCTGACATCGGATCGAACAGGGCCTAATTCTCTTCCTCTTATCGGCGTCGGTGTTTAATCTGTGGCTAACAAGGTACGCTCGAATCTGTGGTGTGCTTTAAGATCGGTGATACGTGATTTTCCCGGGCTTGTCTTCCGCATTGCTTTTAGGGGTTCGATTAAGTGTCGAATCCGATTTTTCGGGGATCCGTTATTCCCAACACATCCCATTCTCATTGCCAAACGGCCCATGTGTCCTCATATTGCTGTAGAAGGTTAGAAAGTTGATGACACGATAGGAATCTTCTCGAATGTGGCCGGAGACGGAAATCAAATATTCTTCTAGATAATTTAAAGTAAACTGCAACAATTACAGAAGAGCAATGTGACTATCAATCACCCTTGAAGAAAAGATTCTATGCTCTCAAGATGCGTTATTTAGGTTTAGTTTTCCCAAACCAAAAGATAGCTAATTCCTGGAAGGACTGAAGTACTAGTTAGAGGCTATGTCACGTGTACTCGTATTCTTTCTCTTATCATGGAGCACATTTCACGTGTTTTGCTAGTCTTTTATCACAATTATACAAGTCCATCTAGAATCCCCATTGCTTTCCTCCATAACTAAATGAAATTCTTGATGCTCTCATTGACAAAGACCAGCATTGAAGCAATCTCAGATCAAATGTAACATCAAAGTAAGTAGATGACGCTAATGCGATTATTTTTGTTTTGGTACCCTAAAGACAAATCTTATCAAAGTACAACACAACCATCAACATATTGGGAGCTGATCAAGCATCGTGGGAGTGACAATTTGATTTGTTTCAAGCAAGTCCATGTTTTATGACTCAGTGACACTACTTGTTCTCAACTTCCATTCCATAAACGAACAACAGCTGATATACTTATGGAGAATGGCATAACCAGAAGTAAATATTGCAAGTCAACTAAACGAACTGAAGAGGAGGTAAGACCAAAGGAGATTTCTTTTTCGATTCATCCCTAGAGTTGAATACATCATTCATAATAATGGACTCACCTCCCATGCTTTGCCTCCAAAATACCACCGTGTCTCGGTGAGCGCACCAAACACCCATTCTGATCATAGTCAATAGTAATAGACTCAATCTCTGATCTCACGACGATTGTTATTTTTCTTATGTCACTGTATGTTTGATCATCAAAAGAATCTCCACCATGGCCTCCAGATGGCGCTACAGAGTGACGAAGGGAGGATGGATTTAAAGGTAATCCAACTGAATCACGAGGAGGATCTCTTGCCAACTTCTCCAAGATCTGATGCCCCTGATTTTTCTTCCTTGAAAGAAAGGAACTAAATCTCTTAAGAGCCATTGGAAGACCGCCTGCATAGTGGACAAGACTCTTATAACTCTTCATACCCTTCTTCAGGTTGGTCTTTGCAGAAGGCATGGCGGCACAAGAGTTGAAGTGATTCTTTAGAACCCAGTCCTGGAAGCATGTGCTTGTCATCTACTTCGAGATCGTCCAGAAGCCGTTCTTCTTGCGTAGTTATCAAAATTCTACTCCCATGTTGAAACCAATCTCGATCTCCAGCACCAAAATACTCAATTTGGTCCTTCTTAGTGATGTCATCAAGAACTAGAAGGATCTTTTTTCGATGGAGTTTATTTTTTATCACATTGATGTTGCTATTAAGATCGTACATTTCTAGACCTTTTACCTGCAGAACATCATGAAGAAGTTTCTTCTGAAGAAGTAAAAGAGTACCTTGGTTTGTATCTCCAACGTTTTCGAGTAAGCTAACACCTTCAAATTTCCTATAAAGCCGATCACAAATGACTATGGCCACAGTTGTCTTGCCAGTTCCTTTCATTCCCCATATAAAGGCGATCACAAATGACCCGATTTCCAGCGATGATATCACATCGTCTACAAAGGAATCCACTCCAATGGCGTAGGGGGAGCTAGTTCTGGGAAAAAACTTGAAGAGATGTCCTACAATTTGGTCGATGAAGTCTGCTTGATCCCTGTAGTTGTATGGGAAGAACAAGTTCAAATGTATAAGCAAGAAGCGCATGAGCTAAATTCAATCAGCAGTGGAATTCTGTTAAATTGTAGATCCATTTTGTAGAGTTTCCTAGATATTTTTTTCTAAAATACGACAATCTAAAAGCTCCTATATTTAAGATTAGTGGCTAATAGATTTTCATGATTAAAGGATGCAAATAAAAGACACAATTGAACCATATATCTCGCACAAGCAGAGATAACTTTCACATCAAAATCTATTCCAAACACTTACACCAACAGATTCTAACAAGTTCAAATCAAGCACCAATATGAGGTTTTCCATTACCCATTGGCATCATTATTCAAATGCCATCCCGATAAATTCCCAGCTTCTTTAAGCGCATCCCTCCCACTTCTGCACCAGCAAATCATCCGTGTGGGTGGCCAAACACCTTTGAAAACCATCCCCAAATGGCCTGCTCTGTTTCCGAACTTCGCTTGGCTCAACATCATAGAAAATGGGCACAACCACGTGACCCTGATGATCTCTGAACGTCCTGTTGCACTCCAGGATTTTTACCAGCTCGTTCAAGCACCACCGCGAGTCCACATAGTTGGTGGTAAACACGATGAGAGAGACCCTGGAATGGTGAATCGCATTGAGCAGCTTGCGCTCGATGAAAATTCCGGTCTCTGCTTTGTCATTGTCCTCGAAGTAGTAGATCTCCACCTGCTTCAGCGCGCGGAATAGGTGGGCTGCGAAGGTCTTCTTTATGTCCTTACTTCTGAAACTTACGAACACGTCATACTTCCATCGATGAACCGAAGAGGAACAAAATGGAATTCGTCCCTCGAAATCTTCGCTTCCCATAAGGACGATGCGTGATTGAATGACAGACTGCGAAAAAGCTCCGAACTTTACCTTGCAGGTGAAAGATAGAGAGAGAGAGAGAGAGAGGGGAGGAGGGCCCAAATCGGAAAACGAGGAGAAACACAAATAAAAGCTTCGCCATCGGACATGTTCTGCTGCTTCATTGGACTGTTTGGACAAGCTGACGAATGGGATTTCATTTGTGCAAAGAACTGAAGAAGATTGGGCGGCTTGAGGTTTGAATTCAATCGATGGGCGGCAGGAGGTTTGAATTCAATGTGCTAAAGTATTAATAAAATTGATTGATGTGTAAATCCTCTAACAAAAAGAAATCAACCGACGTCTTTCATGGTGGACAATTTCTATGCAAAGACCTCATTAAATATTAGTAGGCACATAAAAAAGATGTTGCAACCTCTTTTTCGGCGTCCTATCGCACGGGTGCCTACGAAGGCTAATGGCTGGTTAAGTCCATTAGGCTTAGCCAGGCTCTCCCAAGCCCACTAATTCACGACTTATGGTCTAAGTCTTTACTTATAAGTTAATTTTAAATAGGAGTCGTCACTAATTGATTTGGGGCGGGTCGATTAGAAACTCGAATGAAATATTGGTAGAAATATTTCACTTATACCTTTCCGGTACTTAATCTTGTTTAAACTCTAAGGCCGTGTTTGGTCGTTTGAAGTTCTAAATGGGATAGGACTTGATAGGATAAAATAAGAAATCCATGGATTTCTTCATATCACATCACGCCCCAATCCTCCGAACGTGTGTCCATCTCTCAATGGTCGATTAAATAGCGATGTCTCAGAACGCATCGCCAACCCATTCAATTTTTAATACACATGCGGAAGCGAATAAATAATCCCCAGACAACAACAAGATGGAATATGAAAGTAGGGCCATAATTTTGAAAACCAACACCACACTTGTATATATATATCACAACCAGTCATATACAATACAAATTGATATAATATATATATATATATATATATATATATATATATATATATATATATATAAGGCCTATAAAACAGGAGGGGGGTTTCATAAAACTACAGGTCCTCGTCTTCTTCCTCTTCTTCCTCCTTGTACTCATTGGAACATTCTACCAAGTACACTGGGGACTCTGGTTCTTCAAGATCCGTGTCTATTGGGTCTACCACCGAACCTTCAAGGGGATCTGTTGTACCATTCCCAAAAGCAACCTCCAGCATATGCAGAGGTATCTCAGATTCTAGTATAGGACCCTCTCTCTGGTCATCCTGAGCCTGGTGATACCATGATTTGTATCGGTGGGGCACCTTATGGATGAGACCCACACCGACCCAAACTATGGACCTTACTAGCTCATAAGTCCAGCCCCTAGGGCTCTCATGCAGGGGAATGTAAGACCTCTGTTCTGTGATCTTCTTAGGCTGTCCAAAAGGCTTGAGAAGAGCTATCATCTATGGACCTGAAATGTTATCCCACAATGGGGTGAGACGACGTCTCAACGAGTTCAATCCCCTAAGACCCGACTAGGAAGAAAATATGCCATGAGGGCTACCTAAGCACAAACACAAGTCAGAGGACTTACTTTGGCCTCCACTCCTTCCTACAAGTCAGTTTAATTCAAATACTCACAAATCATATCATTTCAACCAATCACATTAGATTGAGTCATTAATCAATCCACTTAGTCGATTCCATGTCATCATGACCACTTTTCGATCAACCCATTCAATACTATCTATAAGGTCCAATCAAGTCAAGACTACTCACCATAAGTTGGAGATAGATAGTATAGCTCACCCATAACTAAAAATTTAATGCTCACCAGAAGCTTATCATAGAGTATATTGCTCGTCCTAAGCTGACATATCAAGGCCCATAGGCTGAAATAGCATACTAATAATGCTCATCAGAAGTTGTTAAGGTATACTACTCACCCAAAGTTTAATATATCATGGCCATCAGGCGGATATAATATACCGGTATATTGCTCACCCTAAGCTGACATATCAGAGTCTGTAAACTAATATAGTATACCATCCTTACCCTCTAACCAAATCAACATTTTTGTCATACCCGATAAAAATTATCGTGTATGGGTACACGGTCGGCCTTAGCCAAAATACAATATTTTCACTTAGAAAATGCCACTAATTTCCACAGTCCAAAATACATTTTTGGCGTTGTAAACCGACACCTAGTGATTTTCTAATTAATTATTGAAATTAATAAATTTTGGGATAAATACCCAAAATTGTAAATCACACTAAATCAGTACAAAATAACAATCAATTAAATAAACAAATCACACCACTGCAATCAGCATAAAATTCCGATCACCAGCTATTCTGGTCAAATTTCTAGAAAATAATTAATAAATACCAAAATAGCAACTTAGGTCGGAAAAGCCTAATTAAAATCCGAGACGAGCCCAAAAAATTTCGAACCACTCTAGATAAACACTAGAACTTGTCTAAGCTCTAATTACACTATTCTAACCACCTAACATGTAATAACGATTAATTAAATTGCTAATCTAATCTAACTATCCACCTAATCCACACTTAGTCTAAACTAATTAACCCTTAAACGTCATTAACTAACTAAGTAGGGATTAGTGAGCTAAACTCACTTGATTAAAGATCTGTTTAGATCAAAACGATAGGGACATGGCGAGGCTCGACAAACTCCAAAGCAAGACCACCTTTCAAGGTCTGGAAGGCCACAAAAACAAGCCAAACAGCAGCTTGAAGACCCACTCATTCTAGTTCTGTTCGGTGGCTGCCGAAGCTGCTTCGGTGACTGGTTGAGTTGGAAACGCGATATTGCTAGTACGAGTACCTAGAGGGGGTGAATAGGTATACAAAGATTTTTCTTGATAATTTCTGTATATTTGCACAATACTTAGATAGTTGAAGGATTTGCGAAGAGTAATAATCAACGTAAGACTGAGTAAGGAAAGAGAGAATTAAACACGCGGTTTATAGTGGTTCGGCTTGATTCAAGCCTACGTCCACTCTTTCGACCGACAGCCAATTTGGCTGGATTCCACTATGAACAAAGAGATGTTACGGTGTTGATCTTCCTTGATTTCTCGGTGTAGATGATCTACCACACTCGCTCAAGGTATCACCAAGTATTGACACTCTCGTGTATACAATTTTGCTCGATCAGTATCGACTAATAATCAAGGTGCTTCGACTCGGAATTTTTCTATCAATCACGTTTTTAAACAACTAGAACGACTTCCTTTTTATACTCCTTTATGCCATCATACCGTTGGCACTTACCAAAGGAATTCCTCCAATCTACCCGTTGGACGGAATCAATCAAGAAGATCATTCGAGCTATAAAAGGAACCTGACGATAGCCCATCAATCCTGTTCGCCCATACAATCAGGATCTTGGTTTCCAAGAATAGAACATTCCAAGAATACTTCGTCGACCATCGGATCTTCAATTGATCTAGATACGAACAAAAGAATCCGTTGTATTTATCCAACCAAAAATATCTTCTCCAGTCGATAGGATTAACTCCTCAACCATATACTTTAGCTCTGGATTTCCTTCGTCACTGGATCAGAAAGACTGTCAATGAGAATAATCTTGAGTCTTGAGTCTCAAATCTTGAGTCTTGATTCTTGAGTCTGGTATTCAGAGAGTCTTCAGACTTTAAACTAGACGATCTGCAGATACCTGCAGACTAGATGAAGGAAACGTTTTGTCGGCTTCAAAATATTCCGAACGATTTCTCCAACAATCTCCCCATTTTTTATGGTGACAAAACTTTCCGTAGATTTGAACCACTTTGACCTGCAAAAATATTTCTCAAGCAATATGGCAATCTCATAAAGATTAACAAAGCAACCAGACTCTGCATCCACAGAAAATTGGTTAGTCTTTCATGAGTAATACCATATAACAACACTTGATATGAATTCAAACAGTCAAGCATTAAAATCCACAGGCAATTCAGTCAAGTTCAAGTTCACACCCAAGATTGCTCAAGTCATAAACAAACAAAAAACTTAAAGTCAAAGAAATTTGAAGAAAGTTGGTTGGTTGGTTGGTTCAAATTGCTTTTCTCCCCCTTTTTGTCAACATTGAAAAAGGTGAGAAAGATGTCATGTCTGCTTAGGAATGCGCACAATCTGGAAATCTCCCATGGACTGGACTACTCCTTCTAGCTTCTTCAAGTCTTCTCTTAGTTGAGCTACCCCTTCTCCCTTGGCATTGGCTTGAAGTTGCAGAGCAAGGTCTTTCATTTTATCCTCCAGAGTAACTGAAGATGCTTGTCCAGCATTCTTCAAGGCTTGAATTTCACAGTCTAGAGCATAGATTTGGCCACGCATTTCCAGAAGAATATCCATGATATGACGAAAATCTGTAGAATTGTCCGTCTGAGTACTTGCATTTGCTTTTTCCGATGGAGTGAATGCAGACGATGGCGCTTCTGTATAGTCTTGCAGATTTGGTTCTGACGTATCGTGACCTTCTTCAGGCAATTGAGAAGCCTGAAATTCTTCTGGGGCTACTGGAGATTGTCGTAGACCTTCACTATTGGTAGCATGAGGTGAGGACCTTTCTTGCTCGCCAACTCCCCCTGTCTCTAGAACATCAAGAGGGGAAGAGTGATGATCATGCTCTTCTGTATCCTTCTCTCCAGATTCAGCTGCAGACTTTTCTTGCTCTTCTTCTCCTTCTTCTTCAGCTTCTTTCTCCTTCTCTCTCTCCTCTTCTTCTTCTCTGTTCTTGTCTTTTTCTTCTTCTTCTCTCTGTTTCTTCTACTATTCTGTTGATTGGGGAACAGAACGTCTTGTCCTAATCAAGGCAGTGATTATGAGATCTTCCTCCTCATCTTCATCCTCCAAGATGAGAGTTTTCTTCTTTTTGGATGGGGCACCAATGACTTCCTTTCCCTTTCTTTTTGAAGCAGATGGAACTGGAGTCTTCACTCTGAATTTCTCCATTGCCTTAGAAAGTTCTTTTAGACGCATCTTTGTCAACATCTTTAAACCTACCACAATCTTATCGCACGGTCGAACACAGAGAGTGTGTGGAGGTTCAATATTCATGTGTCTGAAGATCCTGGTCACCATACCTGGATAAGGCAATTGTCCCTTGTCTTTCGACATTGCTTTGTACATGTGAAAGAGAATAGTGTGAGGGAGAGAGAACTTCTTCCCTGAATTGATTGTATACATCAATTTTGCTTCGGAATTAGACACATCAGTCTTTGATGTAGACTTCGGCCTAATGCAATTGATAACAATTTTGTGCAACACAATATTGATGGCATGCATCCTTGAATAGATGATTTTTCCCTCAATATCTCTATCCTCGACAAGGTCCATTGTGGCACGAGCAACTGAGACTTTGGTGGTTGATATTGTGCCCGTTCAACTCCAAGTATGTCCGCCAACATGTCCACATCCAACACATAATCCGATCTCGAACACCGAAAGATATTCTATTCGCATCGATAAAGCTAAGATTTGAATAGAAATATGCGATCGTTGTGCATATCCGTCCGTGGTGTCGGTGCAAAAACGTTCCGGTTGAAAGACGGATGAACTTTTCTCTCAAGTTCACATTCACAAGCATCCAAAAAATCGAAGTCAACACTCCTAAGGTTTATCACCCCTCGTTTCAACAGTCTGAAAAACAAATTTTCCTGTTCTTTCGATTTGAATAACTCCATCCTCTTTCCCTTCACCTTCGCAGCAACACCCAATCTCGGTTGAAAATCAGTGAACATTTTGTCATCGTCATTCCCATCAGTCAAATTTGGGCCCGACATCCGAGGGTCACTCGGAATATTTGCAAGCGCTTCCTCTGCTTTACCTTTGGGAGCAATTCCCAAATCCTCCATTTTCTTCAGAAAAATGTACTCATTCCCATAGTTCTTTTCTTTAAGAAAGTCATCCACATATTTCATCGGAGTCGCAGTACTTTTCAACGCACGGTAAAGTTTGTAAATAAACGAGGGTTTTTGGACTCTTACTGGGTCTACGTCCTTGATTATCTCTTCTTCTGGATGCTGACCCGCACCTTGTGGGGTAGAAGGCATTGAGTGACGTGGTGGAGAATGAGTCGGTTCGATGCCGACTCGATAATTCTTCCTCTTCTGTGAGATCGAAGTGCGTAGGTCCCTCCTTCATCCTCTCGTGGTCCCCTTGTCGCGATTCTTGAGGACTTCCTTGAAGACGACATCCTTCTTGTCTCTAAAATATTTCTTTACTTGCTTTCCCAAGAAAATATGACAACTTTCTCGAGGATGAATTCGAAGTAGAAACCAGTTTGAGAGGAGAATGCTTTTAGGGTTTTGAAGATTGAAGGTGAAAACTGTATATATATAACTCAGTTTTGAAAAGGGGAAGTTCAATCGGTACAAGGAAAGTGTACGAATACCTCTTTTCGAAATCGATAATTGCCAAAATTAATCCTTTTGAAAAGACAAGTTTTTCAATTTTCACGACTACAAAATAACTGAACGAAAGATCATACCTTTTCGAGTTTAGATAACAACTTACAGTCTATAGTCATCAACGTCCGAGTCTCGAGAGATTTGAGTCTGACGGTCATCAACTTTCTAAGTCGAAGGTTGGAGAGTCTCTAGACTTTAACTTCTTCGAGCTTCAAAATGTTGAGTCGGACCGGATAAAATCAAATTGATTTTTCTCCAAAGGCTTTGTGAATATATCCGCTAGTTGACTTTTTGAATCAACAAATTGAATCGAGATTTCTCCACTTTGAATATGATCTCTAATGAAGTGATGTCGAATTTCTATATGCTTTGCTCTTGAATGAAGAATTGGATTTTTGGTGAGATTGATTGCGCTGGTGTTGTCACATTTGATTTACGTGCATGAGTCTTCAATCCCAAAGTCTTGTAGCTGTTGTTTTATCCATAAAATTTGTGAACAAAGCGGCTTCCAAGGGCAACATACTCGCTTCGTTGTTGAGAGAGCTATAGTGCTTTGTTTCCTTGAAAACCAAGACACTATCCTGCTTCCAAGCAACTGGCAAGTTCCTGAAGTGCTTTTTCTATCGACTCTGCAGCCGGCCAGATCTGCGTCTGAATATCCCAGAAGATTAAAGTCTCCCTTCTTAGGATACCACAGACCAATGCTTGAAAATGAAGCAACGTATTTAATAATATGTTTAGCAGCACTGAGATGAGATTCTCTAGGATCTGATTGAAACCTAGCACAGATACAAACACTCAACAAAATGTCAGGTCTAGAAGTAGTAAAATAAAGAAGTGAACCGATGATGCTCCCGTACAGCTTTTGATCAACTTTTTTCCCTTCCTCATCTTTGTCTATCTTCAACGAGCTTGACATTGGTATATCAGTCTTCTTGCAATTTTCCAATCCAAATCTTTTGACAAGATCATTAGCATATTTTTCTTGGTAAATGAAAGTTCCTTCCTTCAATTGCTTTATTTGAAGGCCAAGAAAGAATGTTAATTCTCCCATCATACTCATTTCAAACTCATCCCGCATAGACTTAGAAAATTTCTTGCATAAACTTTCATTAGAGGATCCAAAAATAATGTCATCCACATATATTTGAACAAGAAGCTTTTATTTTCCTTTTTGATAAATAAAGTAGTATCTACTTTACCTTTGACAAAACCATTCTGTAATAAGAACTTACTTAGTCTATCGTACCAAGCTCGAGGTGCTTGCTTTAGACCATACAGGGCCTTTTTGATCCGAAGACCGAGTCGGCTTCTTTGGGTCTTCAAATCCAGGCGGTTGTTCCACATAAACTTCCTCTTGGATAAATCCATTTAGGAAAGCACTTTTGACGTCCATTTGGAATAACCTGAAATTTTTGTAACAAGCAAACGCAAGTAATAGACGAATAGCTTCTAACCTTGCTACAGGAGCGTAAGTCTCATCATAGTCTATTCCTTCTTCTTGCGTGTATCCCTTGGCCACGAGTCTTGCTTTATTCCGTACGACTTTTCCCTTTTCGTTCATCTTGTTTCTGAACACCCATTTGGCTCCAATAATAGTTTTACCTTTTGGTTTAGACGTCAATTCCCAAACATCGTTAATGTTAAACTGTCTGAGCTCCTCTTGCATAGCTTCGGTCCAGCTTTCATTAGATAAAGCTTCTTCTATGCTTTTTGGTTCAATTTCAGAGATGAGAGCAACAGCACTAGACTCTTCACGTCTTTTGGATCTGGTGCGAATTCCTTCATTAATTTCGCCGATAATGAGATCTTTAGGATGATTTGGACTTGTGTTTCCGCCATTCTTGGTTGATTTTCCTGGATGATGATCTCTTTCTTTATTTGAATCTTCATGAACATCTTGACGCTGGTCTTCCAGAGTCTGAGATACTTTTTGAGTTGTAAGCTTTGGAAGGTCTAGAGCAGGTTCAGACTCTTCATATTGAGTCTAACTGGATTCATCTTGCGTAGAGTCTTGAAATTTGACATTCATTGACTCCTCCACAGATGGCTCTTCTTATTGTAGACTTTGTAGGCTTTGCTTGATGTAGAATATCCAGGGAAGATGCCTTCATCTGATCTTTCTTCAAACTTACCTACTCGATCTTTTGCATTTTTCAATATAAAGCATTTGCAACCGAACACATGAAAATATGAAACAATAGGCTTCTTACCTTTGAATAATTCATAGGGGGTTTTCTAAAGAATAGGTCTTAGGAAGACTCTATTGATAATATAGCATGTTGTTGAAACAGCTTCAGCCCAAAATCGTGAAGAAATTTTGCTTTCAATTAAAAGAGTTCTAGCCATTTCTTGAAGAGATCTATTCTTTCTTTCCACAACTCCATTTTGCTGAGGAGTGTATGGAGAGGAGAACACATGCTTAAATCCAGATTCATCGCACAATTTTGTGAAATCTTGATTTTCAAATTCTCCTCCATGATCTGTTCTTATACTTGAGATAACACATCTTTTTTTCATTTTGAACCTTTTTGGCAAATTTTTCAAAATACGAAAAGGTTTCTGACTTACTTGCAAGGAAATATATCCAAGTAAAGCGAGAGAAATCACCCACAATTACTAGGCAGTATTTCTTACCTCCATATACGGGTTCGGTTGGTCCGAAGAGATCCATATGCAGCAACTGTAGTATATGATTAGTAGAGACATGATTTATTTGCTTAAATGAATTTCTTACATGTTTTCCCAGAATACAGGGTGTGCATGGATCGGACTTTTGATATGGTAATTTGGGTAAACCTCGAACAAGCTGCTTTGATGAGATTTTGGCTAATTGCTTCATATTGACATGGCCAAGCTTTTTGTGCCATAAGCTTGCTTCATGTTGGATTGAGATCAGACATTGAGATTCATTCAATTTCATGTCTAAGAGGTAGATGTTTCCATGTCTTCGACCCATGAAAGACTGAGTAGAGTCTTTACTAATTCCATATCAAATTCCTTCTTGAAATGAGATCTTGAAACCAGTATCACACAGTTGGCTAATGCTGAGGAGGTTATAGTTGAGTCCTTCCACTAGAGAAACATTGCTTATTGTGAGATTTCCAATTTTCACAGTTCCAAATCCCACGATGCTTCCTTTGCCGTTTCCTCCAAATGAAACATTTCCGCCGTTTACTTGAACAAGCTTTACGAAACACTTTGAGTCTCCTGTCATGTGTCTTGAACATCCGCTGTCAAAATACAATTTTATCTTTTTCTTGACGAAGACCTGCATTTAAAAGAGAGTCTCAAGTTTTCTTTGGTACCCAAACCTTTTTGGGTCATTTGGTGTTAGTAGGATAAGCATTATTAGGCCATACTTTCTTAACAGGTTTCCAAACCATAGGACATTCTTTTTCAAAGTGATCCTTCTTTTGTTACACTTTGAACACCTTAGAGCATTTCGACCAACGAGACTTTACAAAAACTTTCTTGAAATGATTTTTGTAAGCCTCTCTCGACGGTCTTTTCTTTATTCTTTCTTTAACTTTAGGAAAATCAATCAAGGGAATTGTTTCCGCTGTCATGCCTAGACCAGACTTATTGAAGTAAGGTCTTTGAACGAAAGAACTTTCTCAAGCTTTTCGGATCCTATCGAAAACTTCTTTGAAATATTTGATAAGTCCGTTTTTAAGAAAACATTTTCTTTCAAAAGATCATCTTCTTTTTCTTTAAGAGCAGAAACATTTATGTCTAGACTTTTAACTCTTTCTTCTAAAATGACTTCCTTTTGTTTTAGAGCTGAGTTTTCCTTTTTTAGTTCGGAAATTCTTTTGAGAGAAGTCTTAAGACTGAAACACAGTTCATCAATATATTTAGAGACTTTGACAGGAATTTTACAATCACTTACCTCAAATTCACGTCCGAGTCTGATCAAGAATCTAAGTCTGAGTCTGAATGTGCCATCAAACATATGTTGGCATATTCATTATCACTTTCTTCACATTTTGTATCACTCTAGGTTTCGGCTTTGAGAGCTTTTCGAAACTTCTCAGCTTTTCCTCTTTTCTTATTCAGAAGAGGACAGTTGGGTCTGATGTGTCCCTTCTTCTTACATTCGAAGCAGACTACATCTTTGTTTGGTTCCTCATCATCAACAGACTTGGTCTGCTGTCTCTGGAAACTTTGTTTCTTTGAGTTGAACCTTATGCCTTTTCTATTCAGTTTTCTAAATCTTCTTATCATGAGAGCGAGCTCCTCATCGTCCATATCATCTTTAGAATTTGCATCATCAGAGTCATCATTTGATTTTAATGCAATAGATTTCTTACCTCTTGGATCTTCGTCTTCATTAATTCGTTCCACTTCATATGATTGAAGAGTTCCAATCAGCTCGTCGACAGATAAAGGCATAATTCTTTGCGTTTCTCTTATTGAAGTCTTTATATGATTCCACTCCTTGGAGAGTCCACGCAGTAGCTTGTTCACCTTCATGGGATCAGAAATTTTTTGTCCTTGGTTATCAAGACCATTGACAATATCTGTAAAACGACTAAACATGTCAGTTATAGATTCTCCTCGTTTCATTTTGAAGGCTTCATATTGACCGAGGAGAATGTTAATTCTGGTCTCCTTCACTCGATCTGTCCCTTCATAGGTGATGTGTAATCTATCCCATACTTCTTTTGCTGTAACACAATAAGATATTATGTTATATTCAGTTGGAGATAAGGCACAATATAAAGAGTAAATTGCTTTTGCATCGAGTGCTTGTGTCTTGTTTATCTCTTCCTGAGTCATTCCGCTGGCATCAACAGTTTCTTTTCCTCTTTCAGAGATTGATGCAGCAGTAGGACTAATTCCTCTTTCTACAACGTCCCATTCCAGAGGATCCTTGGATCGTAGGAAAGCTTTAATCTTGTTCTTCCAGATGTTGTAATCCTTTCCGTCAAAGTAGGGTGGTCTTGTATTGCTTTGCCCTTCCATCAGCCCTGGTGCTAGCATACTAGCCATGGATCTTTTACTCTGAAGTAAAACACTTCAAACAAAGTAAGAACACAGGCTTAGATACCAATTGATATTGCTAGTACGAGTACCTAGAGGGGGGTGAATAGGTATACAAAGATTTTTCTTGATAATTTCTGTATATTTGCGCAATACTTAGACAGTTGAAGGATTTGTGAAGAGTAATAATCAACGTAAGACTGAGTAAGGAAAGAGAGAATTAAACACGTGGTTTATAGTGGTTCGGCTTGATTCAAGCCTACGTCCACTCTTCTGCACTGACAGCCAATTTGGCTGGATTCCACTATGAACAAAGAGATGTTACGGTGTTGATCTTCCTTGATTCTCGGTGTAGATGATCTACCACACTCGCTCAAGGTATCACCAAGTATTGACACTCTCTGTGTATACAATTTGCTCAGACTATATCGACTAATAATCAAGGTGCTTCAGACTCTGGAATTTTTCTATCAATCACGTTTTTAAACAACTAGAACGACTTCCTTTTTATACTCCTTTATGCCATCATACCGTTGGCACTTACCAAAGGAATTCCTCCAATCTACCCGTTGGACGGAATCAATCAAGAAGATCATTCGAGCTATAAAAGGAACTCGACGATAGCCCATCAATCCGTTCGCCCATACAATCGGGATCTTGGTTTCCAAGAATAGAACATTCCAAGAATACTTCGTCGACCATCGGATCTTCAATTGATCTAGATACGAACAAAATAATCCGTTGTATTTATCCAACCAAAAAGATCTTCTCCAGTCGATAGGATTAACTCCTCAACCATATACTTCGGCTCTGGATTTCCTTCATCACTGGATCAGAAAGACTGTCATTGAGAATAGTCTTGAGTCTTAAGTCTTGAGTCTCAAATCTTGAGTCTTGATTCTTGAGTCTAGTATTCAGAGAGTCTTCAGACTTTAAACTAGACGATCTGCAGATACCCAGACTAGACTGAAGGAAACGTTTTGTCAGCCTCAAAATATTCTGGAACGATTTCTCCAACAAAACGGCGAGCAAGGATTGGCGGCGGGCAGGCGAAGCTTTGATGGAGCTTGGCGGGCTTCCAGGCGGCTCCAGCGATGGTGAGGAGAGTTTGAACGGCTTAGGGGGTCACTTGGGCTCACGGCTGAAGCAGGACGACGGCTAGGAACGGTGGTGACACCCGGGCTCGCGGCTGAGCGCACGACGGGCAGCAACAACGAAGCGGTGGCGTGCGGGGGTTTTGGCGGGTTGCTAGCTGGTTGGTTTGGTGATTCTGGGTTTTTGGAGCTTTCAAGTAGCTACAATAGGAAGGGGGGTTAACGGGATGGGGAGGAAGAAGGAGGGGGACCGGTTCTCATGGATGGGACTACCTTGGTCTCCTCCTATCTCTTTGGCTCCCTTGACTTGGTCCCACCAAGTGTGTTGTCTTCTTTTGCCCATTTTCCAGCAGCCAACACCCTTCTAGAAGCCTTGAGATGGTCCAATTGTTGTGGGTAAGGGGGCATGCAAATTTTGGTGCAAATGGCACAAATTGGACTCAATTCCGTCTTAAACTCACTCAATCTGGCCTCTATAAATTCAATTAGCTCACGATCAAATTAGCATTTTCATCGCCACTAGAACCCACTCGCATCCCAATTTCATGATAAAAAATGGTCCTCTATATTTTCTTGACAAAAAATGGCCATACCCGACTTTTTCCCAAAAAACTTTGATTTATAGAAAAATTTTGAAACTGAGTCGATGTTTCTTAAAATGACTTGTGATCTGACAGAACTTTCCATTTTTGAAATCGGATTCAAATTCACGGTTAATTTTAATCTGGCGCGATTTTAGCGTGACCTAAGCTACGGTGTAGCTTTTAGAAATTTTTTGTGCAAATGACCCGTTGTCGATTTTCTTTGATCCACAATGAATTTTTTCAACACATTGACGACTCTCAGTTGTCGTGAAAATCTCGAAGATTCAAATACGGACACTAGGTTTCAAAATGATAGAAAAATCAATCTAGTGTCGATCGACAATAATTTTGCAATTTAGTGGAATCACCCACGTTTAACCACCCATCTCAGTCGAACCGACCTATCTCTGATTTTTAATCAATCTTACTTTGTTGAAATGATCTCTGTAGATGAGCACGGTCGAGCAATCGATTGCTGGTCGAATCCTCCAGTCTATTGCATTAAAATTCTTAATGACTTCTCCAGATAGTATAATTATCTCACGAGTGATTGGTTCTGAGAATAGCACTATAGACACGTTGATGAAAGGCCCTATTTAATTTAATAGAAAACAACATTGAAAATTTGGGATGTCACAACTCTTCCCCTCTTATAAAAATTTTGTCCTCGAAATTTAAACCATTACAATACTTAAGCAAAAATGTGGGAATACAACTGTCTCATCGACTCTTCGCTCTCCCAGGTTGTTCCTTTAGTTCCATGGTGTTGCTAGACCACTTTAACCAACAGGATGGTCTTTGTACGCAGAATTTGTTCTTTTCGATCCATAATCTGAACCAAGCTTTCAACGTACGACACTCGGTCATCAACGTCCAATTTCTCAAAATTAAGCACGTGGGTCGGGTTAGGCTCATACTTCCTCAACATCGACACGTGAAAGACGTCATGCACTTGGGCCAATCTCGACGGCAATGCAAGATGATACGCTAGGATCCCGATTCTCTCAAGAATTTTAAACGGACCTATATACCTCGAACTTAGTTTTCCTTTCTTGCTAAAGCACGAAGTTCCTCTCATTGGCAACACCTTCAGAAAAATGTGAACACCAACTTGGAACTCCAATAATCTTCGGCGCTTATCCATGTAACTTTTCTATCGGCGCTAAGCGGTCTTTAGTCTACCTCGATAACTACAATGGCATCCATTGACTGCTGAACCAACTCTGGGCCTGTAATCTTTCTTTCCCCAACTTCATCCCAACACATTGGCGTTCTGCATGCCCTGCCATACAACGCTTCAAAAGGAACCATCTGAATGCTCTGCTAATAACTGTTGTTGTAGGTGAACTCTACTAGATGAAGCTGTTCTTCCCAACTTCCCTTGAAATTTATTACGCAAGCTCGCAGCATGTCCTCGAGGGTTTGAGTTGTCCTCTCAGACTGGCCATTCGTTTGAGGATGATACGTCATACTATACTGCAGCTTCGTACCTAAAACACTTTGCAAGCTTTTCCAAAAAGCAGCTATGAATCTCGGGTCTCGGCCTGAACTAATCGTAATGGGTACTCCATGCAAACAAACTATCTGGCATAGGTACAACTCAGCGTGCCTGTCCAAACTAAGATCCTTTCGCACTGCAATGAAGTGAGCCGACTTTGTCTATTTGTTGATCACTACCCAAATGGAATCATTTCCTCTCTGACTCCTCAGGTAAACCAATCACGAAATCCATCATGATGTGCTCCCACTTCCACTCTAGGATCTCGAGAGGTTGCAGAAGTCTTTCCGGCTTGCAATGCTGTGTTTTCACTTGCTGACACGTTAAACACTTAACGACATGCTTGGTGATGTCCGCCTTCATACTAGACCACCAATGGTGTTGACACAACTTTTGATACATTTTAGTACTACTAGGATGAATGTTGTAACTGCTACCATGAGCTGATGATAGAATATCCTCTCTAAGCTCCACATCGTCAAGTACAACCAATCGCCCTCGGAACCTCAATGTTCCGTCCTTAGAAATCTGAAAGTCAGCCTTTCTCTTCTCAGTATCTTCTTCCAAAATTTTCTGAACATCTGGGTCTGTTGGTTGGAGTAATTTGATCTTGATCTGGACATCCGGTTCAATTCTGAGGGTGCCATAAGATTCGAAAGGTGGCCTATCTTAAATTTGAATACCGAATCTCAAGCTCTCTCGATTAAATTCCACTCCTTAACTAGCAGATGAGCAACTGACGACTTGTGACTTCCAACTCAAAATGTCAGTGACCTTATTCGCCTTCCCGGGTGATATAGGATATCACGATCATAATCCTTCAGTAGTTCCATCCATCGGCGATGTCTCATATTCAACTCATTTTGAGAGAATAGATATTTGAGACTTTGATGATCAGTGAAGATCTGGAATCTTTCTCCACACAAATAATGTCTTCAAATCTTCAACGCGAAAATGATCGCGGCGAGTTCTAAGTCACGCGTCGGGTAATTCTGCTCATGAGGCCTCAACTAACGGGAGGTGTATGCAACCACTCTACCATGTTGCATCAGCACGCAACCCAGTCCTCTAAACAACGCATCACTATAGATCTCGTATCCTCCAAGACTAGATGGAATGGTTAGCACATGTGCAGTAGTCAACTTTTGCTTCAGCTCTTGGAAACTACGCTCGTACTTGTCTATCCACACGAACTTTTCTTTTTTCTTCAGGAGTCGAGTCAACAACGACGCTAATGCTAAAAATCCTTCCATGAACCGTCTGTAATAACCTGCCAAACCTAGAAAACTTCTGATGTAGTCGGTCTCAGCCAGTTGATCATTACTTCAATCTTGGACGGGTCTACGGAGATTCCTTCGCCTAAAATCACGTGACCTAGGAAAGCAACACGAGTCAATCAAAACTCGCACTTGCTAAACTTGGCGTACAACTGATGAACTCTTAAAGTCTGCAATACTAATCTTAGATGACTTTTATGCTCTTCATCACTCCTAAAATACATCAGAATATCATCGATGAACATGATCACAAATTGATCTAGATATTTCTTGAACACTCAATTCATCAAATCCATAAAAGTAGCTGGAGCATTTGTCAAACCGAATGGCATTATCGTGAACTCATAATGACCATAATGAGTACAAAATGCTGACTTTGGTATATCATTCTTTCTGATCTTTAGCTGATGATATCCTATCCTCAAGTCGATTTTGAAAATATCAATGCTCCTTGTAAATGATCAAACAAGTCGTCGATCCTCAAGAGTAGATACTTGTTCTTGATCGTCACCTAATTGAGTTAACAATAGTCGATGCACAAGCGCAACGAACCATCTTTTTTCTTCACAAATAGAATTGGTGCTCCCCAAGGTGATGCATTAGGATGAATGAATCCCTTATCCAACAACTCATGCATCTACACCTTTAATTCCTTCAACTAAGATAACACCATCCGGTAAAGAGTCTTAGAGATTGGCTTTGTTCTGGGTGCCAACTCGATCACAAACTCGATTTCTCTCTCCGACAGCAAACCTAGCAATTCCTCTAGAAATACATATGGAAATTCTTACACCATTGAGATATCTTCGATCTTCAGCTCCTCAACTGTCGTATCCATGACAGTCGCCAAGTAACTCTGACAACCCTTGTCTAACAAACGGGTTGCTTCAAGCGACGAGACCAATGTAATCGAGGGTCTTCCTCGACTTCCAACAAAATCGAAACTTCCACCCTCTAATGGGTAAACTTAATCGCTTACGATAACAATCCATCTTAGCTCATTGCTTGGTGAGCCAATCCATGTCAATTATCAAATCAAAATCATACATGGCTAGGACTAACAAATCTATTTTCCCCTCTCGCTCAACAATCGCTAACTTGAAACCTGAACAACCTAATGTAGACAACACCTTATCCTTTAACAGTGTATATATGCTAACCACTAACTCTAGCCACTTAGGACTTATTCCTATCAGCCTAACATATTGCTCGGCAAAAAAAGAATGAGTTGTTGTAGGGTTGAATAAAACATAAGCAGCAGGGTCGTTTAGTGAAACCATACTTGTAATCACATCAAGTGCATCCTCTGCCTGACCTCTAGTGATGGCATACACTGTTCCCTAAGCTAGGGATCTCATCTATCCACCCCGCAGTGCGTTCTGTGGCTCGTACCCTTTGGTCTGTCCCAACGCTGGTGATGGCAGTAACTGCGATTGTCCTCTTGGCCTATTAAGACAATCTCTAACCATATGACCTTGTTGGCCACACCCAAAACAAACGTTTGGCCTTTGAGGACACAGAGCTGTACCATGTCGCCTTCCACAAAAACAACACGTACCATTCTGACTTGGCCCTACCTTTCTAATTCCATTCTTTCTATTGGGTGGGACGTGAAATCTTCCTCCGGTCATGGGCTTCTTCCCATATCAATTTCCATCTCGATTCGATCCGAACCGCGACCTAGATGCGGTGGCTTGCTCAACCTGATCCCTATCTATCATCTGGACCCGCTCATATAGGTCGTTATAGTTCCTCAGGTTGAGTAGTATCAGTGGACTCCTCAACTCAGGTCTGAGTCCATCTCTGAATCTCCTAACCCGATTCATCGGATTCTCAACCAGTTCGGGGGCGTACTATGATAGTTCTACGAACTTTGCTTCGTACTGATCTATGGTCATTGTACCTTGGTGAAGACACAGGAATTCTTTCATCTTCTATTCTTTGGCACTCTCAGAAAAGTACTTACTGTTGAAGATTTCAACAAAGGCGTTCCACTCTGAAACTATGCCTTCGAGAAACACTATTCCTTGGGTGGTTCTCCATCACGTACTCGTAATACCCTACAGCTGGTAGGTTGTAAAGACTACCTTCTTAGCCTTAGTGCACATCAATAGTGCAAAGGCCTTCTCCAAGTCTTGAATCCATAACGTTGTGGCTTCAGGGTCTCCTGCTCTAGTAAACTTTGGGGAGTTTAGCTTCAAAAGTTGTTCCACCAACTTATGCATTAGCCTTCCAACAGCCACATTCCTTAATGGAACCTCAGCAGGTACGACAGCAGTAGCAGCATCTGTGGCAGCATTTGTGGGGACATTAGCGGCAGCTGTGGTAGTGGCAGCTGAAGCAGCAGCACTAGCAACTTGGATCTGTGGTTGTTGATCCATTATGTTTCCCATCATCTCCAACGCTTGCATGATCCTAGCAAATCTTGGATCCTTAGGGGCTACCACCCCAACACCAATGGGAGGTGGTGCAACTCCACTCGCACTAGCCTGAGCTGGCGCTTTACCACGGCCTCCTCGGGTACCGAGCCTTGTTGTCGTCCTTCCCTGAGTAACTGGCCCAATAATCCTTTTACTAGGAGTTCTCTGCTCCTGATCGCTCATTTTGTGATTTCTTTAAAGAAGCCTGCTTCCAATTCCACACAGAATTAGAAGCTGAACGATCCACACAAAAAAATAATTTTACCATTCAGTTATTATAGACATGCACCAGCATGAAGTAAACGTCTTTCCTACTACTATCCCATAGACCATCACACCTTATAACTCTAATCACTAACTAGGCTCTGATACCACTTAAACAGGGATGTCACATCCCAATTCTCCAAGCGTGTAAACATCCCTCAATGGTCCATTAAATAATGACGTCCTAGGATGCATCACCGACCCATTCAATTTTTAATGCACATGGGGAAGCAATCTTGAGCTTGGCGATACCATGATTTGTACCGGTGGGGCACCTTATGGGTGAGACCCGCATCGACTCAGATTATGGACCTTACCAGCTCATAGGTCCAGCCCCTAAGGCTCCCATGTAGAGGAATGTAAGACCTATGTTCTATGACCTTCTTAGGCTATCCAAAAGGCTCAGGAGGAGCTGTCATCTATGGACCTAAAATGTTATCCCACAATGGGGTGAGACAACATCTCAGCAAGTTCAAACCTTAAGACCTGACTAGGAACAAAATATGCCGTAAGGGCTACTTAAGCATAAACACGAGTCAAGGAACTTACCTTGGCCTCTACTCCTTCCTACAAGTCAGTTAAATTCAAATACTCACAAATCATATCATTTCAACCAATCAAATCAGATCGAGTCATCGATCAATCCACTTAGTCAATTCCATGTCATCACAACCACTTTTTAGTCAACCCACTCAATACTATCTATAAGGTGCTATCAAATTAGGACTGCTCACCCTAAGTTGGAGATAGATAATATAGCTCACCCAAAACTAATAATTTAATGTTCACTAGAAGCTGACCACAGAGTATATTGCTCGCCCTAAGCTGACATATCAAGGCTCGTAGGCTGATATAGTATACTAATAATGCTCACTAGAAGCTACTAAGATATACTGCTCATCCAAAACTAATATTTCATGGCCCTCAGGCATATATAGTATACCGGTATACTGCTCACCCTAAGCTAACATATCAGAGTCCGTAGACTGATATAGTATACCATCCTTACCCTCTAATCAAATCACGATTTTATTATACTCGATAAAAATTATCGTGTATGAGTACGCGATCGGCCTTAACCAAAATACAATATTTTCACTTTAGAAAATTCCACTAATTTCCACAGTTCGAAACACATTTTTGGCAATGTAAACCAACGTCCAGTGATTTTCTAATTAATTATTGAAATTAATAAATTTTGGGATAAATACCCAAAGTTGTAAATCACACTCAATCAGTACAAAATAACGAGTCAATTAAATAAACATATCGCACCACTGCAAACAACATAAAATTCCGATCACCAACTATTCCGGTCAAATTTCCAGAAAATAATTAATTAATTAAGTAATTATGAAAATTAATTAATAAATACCAAAAATAGCAACTTAGGCCGAAAAGCATAATTAAAAGCCAAGACGAGCCCGGAAAATTTTCGAACCACTCTAGATAAATACTAGAGCTTGTCGAGGCTCTAATTACACTAATTTAACCACCTAACATGCAATAATGATTAATTAAATTAATAATCTAATCTAACTATCCACTTAATCCATACTTAGTCTAAACTAATCAACTCTTAAACGTCATTAACTTACTAAACAAGGATTAATGAGCTAAACTCACTTTATTAAAGATCCGCTCGGATTAAAACGATAGGACGCGGAAAGGCTCGGCAAACTCTAAAGCGGGACCGCCTTTCGAGGTCCAGAAGGCCACAAAAACGGGCCAAACAGCGGCTTGGAGAGCCACTCGGTCTGGTTTTGTTTGGTAGCTGTCGAAGCTGCTTCAGCGGCTAGCTAAACTAGAAATGGTGAGCAAGGACCAACGGCGGGCAGGCAAAGCTTCGACAGAGCTTGGCGGGCTTCCAGGCATCTCTAGCGATGGTGAGGAGGGTTCAAACGGCTCAGGGGGTCACTTGGGCTCACGGTTGAAGCAGGTCAATGGCTAGGAATGGCGATGATGTGTAGGCTCGCTGCTGAGCGCGCAACGGGTAGCGACGGCGAAGTGGTGGCATGCGGTGGTTTTGGCGGGCTGCTGGCTGGCTGGTTCGGTGATTTTGGGTTTTGGAGCTCTCCAACAGCTACAATGGGAAGGGTGATCGACGAGATGGGGGACCAATTCTCATGGAGGGGACCACCTTGGTCTCCTCCTATCTCTTTGGCTCCCTTGACTTGGTCCCACCAAGTGTGTTGTCTTCCTCTGCCCATTTTCTAGCAGCCAACACCCTTCTAAAAGCCTTGAGATGGTCCAATTGTTGTGGGCAAGAGGGGAATACGAATTTTGCTGCAAATGGTACAAATTGGACTCAATTCCTTCTTAAACTCACTCAATTCGACCTCTATAAATTCAATTATCGAGCTAACGATCAAATTGGCATTTTTCCTCGCAACTAGAACCCACTCGCATCCTAATTTCATGATAAAAAACGTTCCTCCGTATTTTCTAGATTAAAACGACCCTATGCCGACTTTTTTCACCAAAAGATCGGTTAGCAAAAAAATATTTGGAGACTGAGTCGAATTCCTAAAAGAACTTGTGACATGACAGAACTTTTAATTTTCAAAATTGGATTCAAATTCGCAGGTAATTTCAATCTAGCGTAATTTTAGCGTGACTTAAGTTACCGGGTAGCTTTTAGAAATTTGTAGTGCAAATAACCCGTGGTTGATTTTCTTCGAGCCATAATGAACCTTTTCAACACATTGGCAACTCTTGATTGACATGAAAATCTTGAGGTTTCAAATACGGATACAAGGTACCAAAATGACAGAAAAATCAGTCTAGTGCCGATCGACGAGAATTTCTCAATTTGGTGAAATCACCCACGTTTAACCACACATCTCTATCGAATCGAGCTATCTCTGATTTCTAATCGATCTTACTATGTCGTAATGATCTCTAGATGAGCACGGTCAAGTAGTCAATCTCTAGTTGAATTCTCAAGTCTAATGCGTTAATATTCCTTAAGGATTTCCCCAGCTAGTCTAGTTATCTCAGGAGTGATCAACTCCGAAAATAGCACTATAGGCATGTCGATGAAAGGCCCAATTAATTTAATTGAAAGCAGAACTGTAAATTTGGGATGTCAGATATCCCACCCACTGTTTGGTGAACTACAGATTTAAAGTCGGATATCCTCATATCCTATCCAAATTTAATGTTTGGTGAACTATAGATTTAAAGTCGGATATCCTCATATCTTATCCAATCTATCATTTGGTGAACTACATATTTAAATTTGGATATTTTAAAAACAATAACATTAGGCAAGTACAAATTTGCAAATTTAATATTCATAAAATCATCCAAAACAATATATATATTTCAAATTAACATATTCTCATCGAATTTCATGTTTACGCATTGTAATAATCTTTTCTGTGCCTTTGAAATAATCTTTTGGTTACTCCCTTCAACATCAAACGTTTTTAAAATAACCTCAATTTCAATATATTCACTTTGAAACATGAATTATTTTTCTCTCTTACAAGTTTTTCATTTGTTTCCATTTTGTTATAAGTCCAATACCAAATCAAACAAATGCCCAATTAGAACAAAGCATAAAGTCCAAAGTTCATTTACTTTTTTTTTTCCAGTTGTCACAAGGATGCAATCACAGCTAGTTACATTAATGAACAATCTTAGAACAATTCACATTTATAAAGTACATTACATCTGTTGAGTATCGGCCAGTTGCATTTTGACCAAAGTAAACTCATGTTCACGTCCATATAAAGCAGTAGATACGAACTATCTTGACTTAAGGCTCCTTTTATGTTCATGGCTAGGTTTTTTGCCAAAGAGATAGAGAAACTATTTATGAAAATAAAAGATAGGGGCAAAAAAAAATTCTAGATAATGGTTTTCTTGGCAATCAACATAGAGATAAAGTTTCAAGCCATATCCACCTCTTTTCAAGTCATGGCTACAACCGAAAGGTCCGAAAAGATAACATTAAAGCTTATAGCTAGCCCCAAAAAACCTTTTAAAAAAATAAAGAGGAAAAAAAGAAAAAGTAGAGAGAGAAAACATATCTCCTACAAACTAAAAAACAACTCAATATAACTAAAATCATAAACACCAAATATAAGACTCTAAGACAGATGTCCAATTTGGAACAAAGCTTAAAGTGCTAAACTGATACGACTTCATTCATTGTGGTCCATCACTCCCAATCATCACTCATTCTCTTCTCTCATCTCTTGGAAAAGTAATTCCACAAATGCTTTCTTGTCTTCTCCTTGAAATCTAAAAAATAGATAAATATTCTCAGGATCCTTCACAATTTTTTTACATAATTTTATTCTATCCATAGTACCTAAAGACATTTGAAGAAGCTCCTCATTGGATTTTCGTTTGTTATTCTCTAAATCCTTAGCATGTCTGATGCGGCTAGCGATCATCTCCATTCTCTCGTTAGCTTTTCCCAAGAATGAGCCAAAAGTTTCTGCTATCTCAACTAAGCCAATAGCCCATTTGTCACTTGCTTTAGCCCCGATCCTCGAGCGAGCGCCCATCCCTCCTTGGTTGATTAAAAGGGATGTCTTAGGACGCATCGCTGATCCATTCATTTTGATACGCATGCGGAAGCAATTAATAAATCCCCAGACAACAACAAGATGGGATAGAAAAGTAAGGCTGATTTTTCACAAAATATATTTTTATAAACATACAGGTTTATACACAGAAGCCTACAAAAAAGGATCGACTTTTAACAAAAGAGAATTGTCCTATGACTAACTAGTCGGACAAGTTTGCGGGTCTTCGGGCTTCACCTCCTAAACCCCGGGCTTCGGGTCCTCCACCGTTGACAATTAGGGACCTAAAAATGTTATCCCACAATGGGGTGAAGTTCCAGCCTCTAAGACCCGACTAGGAAGAAAATACGCCCTGAGGGCTGCTTAGGCACAACCACGAGTCGAGATGACTTACCTTAGCTTCGATTTCCAGTCAATGCAATTTATAATTCATCAAATCAATTCACCACATCAAATCATTCAATCAAATTGAATCATCGATCAATCAACTCAGTCAATTCCGTGTCAACATGATCATTCCCCAGTCATCTCAACCAACACTATCCATGAGTCTGACCATAGTCTAGGATTGCTCACTCTAAGCCAATAAAAGATAGTATAGCTCGCCAGAAGCTGCAACAAATACTAAGATAATATACTATATATATATGCTCGCTAGAAGCTGCCAGATCCACTGATCTGCTATTCTATATATGCTCACCAGAAGCTGCCAGATCCACTGATCTAATATAATAATATGTTCGCCAGAAGCTGCCAGATCCACTAATCTAATATAATAGTATGCTCACCGAAGTTGCCAAATCCACTGATCGATATAATAATATGCTCACCAGAAGCTGTCAAATCCACTAATCCGCTATTCTAAGGCCATTTATTACTGAAATTAAATGAATTTAAGAATAAATTCCAAAAATACAAATCATGCACAATCAACACAAATTAGAGCTCAATTAAATAAATATATCACATCACTATAATCAGTATGAAATTCCGGTCAACGGCTATCACGGTCTAATTTTTGGAAATTAATTAATTAATTAATTAATTACTAAGTTTAATTATTAAATACCAAAATTGCAAACATAGACCCGTAAAGCTTAATCAAAAGCCAAGATAAACCCGGAAAATTTTCAAATCACTCTAGATAAATACTAGAGCTTGTCTAGGCCCTAATTGCATTAACTATCCACCTAACATGCATTAGTAAATAATTAAATTCACTAATCAAATCTAACTAACCACCTAATCCTAGCTTAGTCTAAATTAATCAACCCTTAAGCATCATTAACTTACTAAGCGAGAATTAGTTAGTTAAACTCACCTGATTAACGATCTGCTCGGATCAAAATGACGGGGACGGGTCGAGGAATGAAAAGCTCCAAATCAGTGTCGCCAACGAGGCACAGATCGGGCCTGCAAAGCTCACGATTTTTTGCTCGGGTTCCTCGGCTAATGGGCTGCTTCGAGTGGTTGATTCGGTGAGGATAACATGGCTCGGCTTGCTGCTTCAAGTGAGCTGTTGGCATGAAGAAATTGCAAGGCTGGCCGGTGAAGACAAGTGGAGATGGATGGTAGCTTTCAGTGAAGTGGAGCAGTTACGTGGATGAAAAAAAAAACTTTGGAATAAGTGAGAACTACAAGCCACAAAGAAGCAGATGAGACCGAGTGGCTTGCAACGTGTGGATAAGGGAGAGAGGAGAGAGAAATCGAGGAAAAAAAAAAAAAGGAAGGGTAGTTGGCAAGAGAGATGCATGGGACTTTGACCGTGGAGAGGAGATAAGGGAAAATTTTAACCAAAAGTCAAAGAAGTGAGGAGGAAAGAAGGTGGGGCACGGCAGAGAGGGAATGTCGATTTGGGGGGAAAGATCATGTGCCCGCGAGAGAGAGAGAGAGAGAGAGAGAGAGAGAGAGAAAGAAGAGAGAACGTGAGACCATGGGGGAAAAAGATAGAAAAGTCAAAAGAAAACTAAAAGAAATCCTATAACCAAAATTTCTTGGTCCCACTTGTTCTTGCTTAGTCCAATTTGGTCCCCAAAAATCCCCATGCTAAAGTACTTGATCCTCACTTGCTTTCTTGCACCAAATTTTCCCAAAACAACAAGTCTCGGGCAACAAAAACGGTCATTTCCTTCAATTTCGAATTCTATTTTCTTTTTCTTGGAATTCTATTTTCTGAACAAACTTCTCCAATTGAAGTCCGATTTGTTGAGGAAAAAGCCCATGAAATTTCCTATCACTAAATCAATTACACCAAATGCCAAAAGTCCCTTCAAATTGGCCAATCCAAATTTCCGTTCGCTTTCCAAATCGTCCAAATCAATTTTCCGTAAAAATCCCAAACTCATCGAAAATTCCTTGAAAGATGAGTCGACGTTCTTAAAATGACATGTGACATGACAGGACTTTTAATTTTTGAAATGGGATTCAAATTCGCTATTAATTTTAATCCGGCGCGATTTTAACATGACTTAGGCTACTGGATAGCTTTCAAAAAATTTTAGTGTAAATGATTCGTGGTCGATTTTCTTTGAGCCACAATGAACCCATTCAACACATTAGCAACTCTCGATCGTGGTTAAAATCTCGATGATTCAAATACGGACACAAGGTACCAAAACGATAGAAAAATTAATCTAGTATTGATCGACGACAATTTTGTAATTTAGTGGAATCACCCACATTTAATCACATATCTCAGTCAAACCTACCTATCTCTAATATCTAATTGACCTTTACTGTGCCGTAATAATCTCGGTAGATGAGCATGGCCAAATAGTTGATTTTTGGTCAAATTCTCAAGTTTATTACATTAAAACTCCGTAATGGCTTTCCCAAATGGTCTTGTTATCTCGAAAGTGATCAGCTCTGAGAACATCCCTATAGGCGCGTCGATGAAAGGTCTGATTAATTTAATTGAAAGCAGAAATGAAAAATCTAGGATGTCACACACCCCCTAAACCCCGACTAGGAAGGAAATACGCCTAAAGCAATCTATGTACACAAGACAGAGGACTTACCTTGCCTCAGTTCCCTCCTGCATGTTAGCACAATTCATATACTCAATTGATCAATCAATCAATCAATCAATATAAACAATACAATCAATACAGTCGATCAGAGGGGTCCCGATTATAAGACAACATCATTATGACATATCTTATACCGTGTCACACAATTTTGTCTCATAATTCAGCGTGTCAATTTCAATCAATTACACGATCCAATTCAATTACTGCCTGCACGAGCACAACATACCAACGCACATTGGTCTTCTGGCGTTGCTAGGCTTCGTCTCACTCCTTTAAGCACGACAACATCCACCGAAACACATTGGGGACAGAATTCCCGGAGGAGCATTGATCCAAAATCTACTGTGACTGGCTTCCATTATCCAGGGGCATCCTATATAGGGGCAACGTCATACCGACGCACATCGGGGACGAGTTTACTTAGCCATCATACGATCAATCAATCTTGGCATATTTTCTTCGTATTAAAAACACCCGATAAAAATAATCGTGTGTGGGTACAAGGTTAGTTTCTGCCAAAAATGCAATATCTTCCTTTTTTAAAATCCTACTATTTAATATAGTACCTAAAAACATTCTTGGCATTAAAAACTGATGCTCGGTATTTTCTAATTAAATACCAAAATTTTACAATTTTGAAATAATAATTAAAAATTACAATCACCACTAAATTTGCACAAATTAACATTCAATTTCATAAATTAAGCACACCATTGCAATCAGCACGAAATTCTAGTCATTGACTATCTCGGTCTAATTTCCAAAAAATATTTAATAATTATATAACCACCTAAACGAGCCTAGAAAAATAGTGTGCCTATCTAAATAAATAGCATAACCTCTCTAGCCCTTAATTAAACTAATCTAACCACCTAACATGCATAATTAAGCAATTAAATCACTAATCTAACCTAACTAATCCCATAATCCCTAATTAGCCTAAACTAATCAACCCTTAAGCATCATTAACTCCCTAAGTATAGTTTAACAAGTAAACTCACCGATTTTGTGATTCGGTGAGTTCATGATGATGGCTACGCGGAGGTGAGTGACAACCAAGCTTGTGGCGACACCAAACGAGGTCTGGACGAGCCTAAAAACAGGCCTAGAAGCCTCAGCCCATAGCTGAGGTTTAGCTTCTGCTTTCAGTTGAAGGAGGCTACTCGAGCGGCCGGGTTGGGCTGAAACGGCAAGGCGAGCAGCTAAGTGGCTGCAGCAGTTGATGGTGACGCTTTGGATGGCTAGCACAATGGTGGCGGCGGCTCAACTGGCTAGACTGGGGCTCGATGGTGGCTTGGGCTCGCGGGAACATGCGGACGAGCACGTAAGCTGGCATGCAACGGGCGGGGCTTAGAGCTACTCAAGACGGCACGGCGGTGCTCGGACGAGCTCGGGCAGCTGTCAATGGCAATGAGGAGGGATTGCTGGCTATTCTCTAGTTTTTCTTGAGCTTGAAATCCACAAGAATGGAGAAAGGAAGCTAAGAGAAGAAGAAGAAGTTTGCTAAAGCTTGAGGGGGTCCAATTGCCCCAAATGTCCACACAAATATCTCCAATTGATCATTGCTTAGCCCCCACCTCTTTAGCCTTCAAC
Organism: Eucalyptus cladocalyx; assembly: GCA_017140615.1. NCBI lineage: Eukaryota > Viridiplantae > Streptophyta > Magnoliopsida > Myrtales > Myrtaceae > Eucalyptus > Eucalyptus cladocalyx. Next base: position 18,820,872 of record CM029524.1, on the reverse strand, counting down.
CTCAGCCATTTGCACACCCAAGGCTTCCCCAACAAGCCATTAAAGAGGCCCAAAAGTGGCTGCACCCCTTTGGCTACGAATTTGGACAATTTCCCTCCAAATTTCATTCAATTTCAACTCCAAATGGATCTAAATTAATGCCCATAAATTCAACCAAGGTGCCCATACTTAAATTCACATTTTTCCTCATCAATTGAACCAACTTGATAGCCAACGGTGCGCTAAAAAAAGGTTCTTTAATTTTCCTGGTCCAAAAATTTCTACTTTGAATTTTCGCCAAAAATCCCGGTTTGCAAAAAAATATTCGGAGGGCAAGTCAACGTTCCTAAAATGAATCATGACATGAAAAAACTTTCAATTTATGAAATCAGGTTCAAATTCGCGGTTAATTTCAATATGATGCAATTTTAGCATAACATAACCTATCGGGTAGCTTTCAGGAATTTTTAGCACATTTGACCCATGTCGATTATTTTCGAGCCACATTGTACATCTTTGACACATTGGCGACTCTCGATTTTCATGAAAATCTCAAGGTTTCAAATACAGACACAAGTACATAAATGACAGAAAAATTGATCTAGTGTCGTTCGACAAAAATTTTGCAATTAGGTGGAATCACCCACACACTAATCACATACCTCTGTCGAATCGACCTATCTCCGATCTCTAATTAATTTTGATGGTGCCGTAATGACCCTTGTAGATTAGCACAGTCGAGCAATCGATTTCTAGTCGAATTCTCAAGTCTATTGTGTTTAGATTCCTTAACGGCTTTACTTGATAGACTAGTTATCCCGTAAGTGATCAGCTCAGGGAAAAGAGCTATAGGTGCGTCAATGAAAAGCCCAACTTATTCAATAAAAAACAAAACCTGAAATTCATGATGTTACAACTCTTTTCCTCTTGTAAGAATTTCGTTCTCGAAATTTAAACCATTACAAATCTTTAAACAAAAAGGTGGGGGTACAGTCATTTTATTGAATCTTCACTTTCCTAGGTTGCTCCTTCGGTGCCGTGATGTTGCTAGGCCACTTTAACCAACGGGATTGTCTTGGTACGCATAACTTGTTCCTTCCAATCCACAATCTAAACCGGTCTTTTCACATACGACACTATGTGGTCCTCATCTAATTCTTCAAAATTCAGCATGTGGGTCGAGTCAGGCTCATACTTTCTCAACATTGACATGTGAAAGACGTCACACACTTGCACCAACCTTGGCGACAATGCAAGACAATATGCTAGAATCTCTATTATTTCTAAAATCTCAAAGGGACCTACATACCTCGAACTCAGCTTCCCCTTCTTGCCGAAGCGCGAAGTACCCCTTATCGGTGACACCTTTAGAAAAACGTGCTCACCAACTTAGAATTCCAATGGTCTTCGATGCTCATTAGCGTAGCTTTTCTGGCAACTCTAAGTGGTCTTTAATATTTCCCTGATAATAGCAACTGCATCCACTAACTGTTGAACTAACTTTGGCCTTGTGATCTTTCATTCCCCGACCTCATTCCAACACACTGGCATTTTGCACGCTCTGCCATATAACGCTTCAAAAGGAGCCATCTAAATGCTTTACTGATAGCTGTTGTTGTAGGCAAACTCGACAAGATGAAATTGTTTCTACCAGCTTCCCTTGAAATCCAATACGCGAGCTCACAGCATGTCTTCGAGGGTTTGAATCGTCTTCTCAAACTAGCCATCCGTCTGAGGATGATAGGCTATACTGTACTGCAGCTTCATTCCGAAGGCAGTCTACAAACTCTTCCAAAAGGCAAATGTGAACCTCAGGTCTCGGTCTGATGTAATCGTCATCGACACTCTATGCAGACGAACAATTTGACGCACACACAATTCCGCATGCCTATCCAAATCAAGGTCATTTTGTACGGCGATGAATTGAGCCAACTTTGTCAGTCTATCTACCATTTCTCAAATTGAATCATTACCCTTCTGACTCCTTGGTAAGCCTATCACAAAATCTATTATGATGTATTCCCATTTCCACTTGGGAATCTCGAGAGGTAGCAGAAGTCCTCTTAGCTTACAATGATGTGCCTTCACTTGCTGACATGTTAGACACTAAGCGACAGGCTTGGTGATATCCGCCTTCATCCCGGACCACCACTAGTGTTGATGCAGATTCTGATACATCTTCGTACTACCAAGATGGATGCTGTAATTGCTACGATGTGCTTATGACAAAATCTCCTCCTTAAGTGCTGCATCGTTAGGTACACACAATCATCCTCGAAACCTTAGTGTTCCGTCATCAAAAATCTGAAAGTTAGCTTTTCTCTTTTCGATATCCTCTTGTAGGATTTTCTGAATTTCTAGGTCTGTCAACTGAAGCGTCTTGATCCTTATTTGCACTTTTGGCTCAATTCTAAGGGTGGCCATAAGATTTGAATGGTGGACTACCTTAAACTTGAAAATCGAATCCCAAGCCCTCTCAAGTAAAATCCATTCCTTGACCATCATATGTGCAACCAAAGACTTCCAACTCAGCACATCTGTGACCTTATTCGCCTTTCTAGGATGATACGAGATATCACAATCATAGTCCTTCAGGAGTTACATCCAATGACGATGTCTCATATTCAACTCCTTCTGAGAGAATAGGTACTTGAGACATTGATGGTTAGTAATGATCTGGAATCTTTCTCCACATAAGTAATGTCTCTAAATCTTCAGAGCGAAAATAATCCCTGCGAGCTCTAAGTCATGCATCAGGTAGTTCAGCTCATGAGGTCTCAACTGACGGGACGCGTATGCAATAACCCTACCATGTTGTATTAACATGCAACCCGGTCCTCTAAATGACGCATCACTATAGATCTCGTATCCTTTAGGACTAGATGGAATCATCAACACAGGTGTGGTAGTCAGCTTCTACTTAAGCTCTTGGAAACTACACTCGCACTTATCTATCCACACAAATTTCTCTTCCTTCTTCAGTAATCGAGTCAACGGCGAAGCTAATGTTGAAAATCCTTCCACGAACCTTTTGTAGTACCCTGCAAATCCCAAAAAGCTTATGATCTCTATCACAATTGTCGGTCTTGACCAGTTGATAACTACTTCAATCTTGGTTGGGTCTACAGAGATTCCTTCGCCTAAAATCATGTGACCTAGGAATGCCACACAAGTTAACCAAAACTCGCACTTACTGAACTTGGCATATAGCTCATGGTTCCTCAGGGTTTGAAATACCATCCTCAAATGTTTTTCATGCTCCTCAAAACTTCTCGAGTACACTAGGATATCGTCGATGAACATAATCACGAACTGATCTAAATATTCTTTGAACACTCGGTTCATCAGATCCATGAAAGCAGCTGAGGCGTTCGTCAAACCGAACGGCATTACAGTGAACTCATAATGGATGTATCAAGTACGAAACGCTGACTTCGGTATGTCTTCCTTTCTGATCCTCAGTTGATGATACCATGTCCTCGATTCGATCTTAGAGAATATCGACGCTCCTTACAACTGGTCAAACAAGTCATCGATTCTCAGGAGTGAATACTTGTTCTTGATCGTCACCTGATTAAGTTGATGATGGTCGATGCATAGATGCAACAAACCATCTTTCTTCTTCATGAATAGAACTAGTGCTCCCTAAGATGATGCACTGGGACATATGAATCCATTATCCAACAATTCTTGTATCTGCACCTTCAGTTCTTTCAACTCCGACAACGTCATCCGGTAAGGAGCCTTAAAGATTGGCTATGCTCTGAGGCTAACTCAATCACAAACTCTATCTCTCTCTCTCTCTCTCTCTCCCTCTCTCTCTAGCGACAAGCTTGGCAATTTCTTTGGAAACATCCGGAAATTCTAGCACTACAGTGATGTCCTCAATCTTTAGCTCCTCAATTGTCGTATCCACGACAGTCGCCGGGTAACCTTGGCAACCCTCATCTAACAAACGGGTTGCCTCAAGTGACTAGATTAAGATAATCAAGGTCCTCCTCAACTCCCAATAAATTCAAAACTTTCACCCGCCAACAGGTTAAACTGAATCACTTTACGATAGCAATCCATCTTAGCTCGTTGCTTAGTGAGTTAGTCCATGCCAATTATCACATTGAAATGATACATAGTTAGGATTATCAAATCTATCCTCCCCTCTCGCTCACCAATCACTAACTTGCAACCAGGACAACCCACTGTAGCTAACACCTTATCATTTAATGGTGTAGATATGCTAATCACTAACTCCAACAACTCAGGACTCAATCTTACCAGCTTAACAAATTGTTCAACTATAAACAAATGAGTTGCGCCAGAATCAAATAAAGCATGGTCGTTCAGTGAAACCGTACCTGTGATCACATCAAGAGAGTCCTTTGCCTGTCCTTTGGTGATGGCGTACACTCTCCCTTGCACTAGAGGTCTGTTCTGTCTACCTTGTTGTGCAATATGCGGCACGAACCCTTTATTCTGATCCATCTGCGGTGGCGGCGGTAACTGTTGTAGTCCCCTTGGCTTTCTGGGACAGTCTCTAGTTTAATGACCCTGCTAGCCACACTCGAAACAAGCACCCATCTTAAAATGGCACGGGCCTGACCCATGTCACCTTTTGCAGAAGCGACACATGCCATTTTGACTTGGCACTGACTTGCCTATCCCACCCTGTGGCATCCCAAAATACCTTAGGTCGCCACAGGTACCTATCGCTCCACTAGTTACATCTCTTAGCAGAAGCATCGTAGTTCATAGGATTTTTTTTTTTTGAAAACGGTCCCAGCTCAACTTATTAGCGGAAGCATAATTGAATCTCACCATCTCTCCCTCCAATAACCATAATGCAATGCACACCACTAAGCACCATAAGAAAAGATAAAGCCAAGACACTTTTATTTACATATTTTCATGATGGATTTCTCGGGTTGTACAACCAAAAAGAAAGACCAAGACTTTTAACTACACTTGGCCACAACCCAAAAGATACCTCGAACCCTATAATGATCACGTGTCATCCTCCATCTATCAGTGTCGGCTATTGTGGCACCCCGAACCCTTCGCAGGTCGCCACCAGCGCCAATGTTACACCTTATTACATTTCTTCTTAAAAGAGGCATCGAAATTTGTAGACACACTTTTTTTTTTTATAAAACGGTCCCATCGCGATTCATCAGCGGAAGCAAAATAAAACATCACCATCTCTCCCCCTACCAACCATGATACAAATACACACCACTAATCACCATGATTTTATAAACAAGCCACGACACTTATTTACATATATTTTCAAGATGGGACTTCTTTTGGGTCGGCACATCAAAAGGAAAAGCCAGGACTCACCCACGTCCGGCCTAAAACCCCAAAAAAAAACCCTCGACCCTCTACAACTCGCGTGCACAATCCCCATCATCAGTGTCGGCTAACGATCCCCAAAAAGATCCAGCTCCTACTCATCACGCACAGCCCTCACACCCATCCCGGTGCATCAGGCAGTGGCGGCGGCAGCATCCCACGCATCACTCCGTCGCGTCGAACATGGACAGATATGAACTTCTGGACAACAGGGCCCCCAGCTAGACCCACGTCATACATAACTAGACAACGCACTCGAATATACACAAGACCAGGAATAGAAGGACAATCAAACTCCTCGTACTCGATCTCTACGTCCGAAGGTATGCCGTAAAATACGCCCCGCATAACGGCAGGAAGCGGCATGCTGCTAATCTGAAATGTTGGTCCCCAAAAGGGGTGAGTACAACCACTCAGCAGGTAAAAGAATCCAAAAACCACTCAATGCATCATGCAAGTCATACATGCATTGCAGGCGTTACTTACCTTGAAGCCATGCGTATATCATCATGCATCATCACCACAATCATAACACATACATGGGTATCATTATCATATCATATACATATCATCATCATCATCATGACATCATCACCTCACACATGTCATCATCATCATGACATCATCACCTCACACATGTCATCATCATCATGCATATCACCATGCCATGCGTTAATTTCCACATCACCACATCACCAACTCCTCGAATCATCAATTTCATCATCCCCTCAGGCAAAGACCTCCGAGGCTTTCGGCATTCAACCATTCCAGGCCACCGAGCATCCAGCCCCCTACATTCCGGGCATCTTGCATCCCAACTGGCATCACGAGGCATTCCCCTCGGGCAGAAACCTCCGATAGGGCTTCCGGCATTTACACTCCCTAGCCGGGCATCCCACATCCCAATTCTGGCATCGCGAGGCATTCCCTTCCGGCAGAAACCTCCAACACGCCTTCCGGCCCCCCACATTCCGGGCATCCTGAATCTCCCAGGGCCATCCGGCAATGCATCTCTATACATTCTAGTCATCATCCTCCACCACAACTACCTCCTCACTTATCATTATCCATGTTTACCAATTTCGGTCTTAATTTAGCATGGCATATGACATGACATGGAATTTACACATGCATCTCAATTCAATGTCATGCATACATCAAGACATCATCATACATGCAACATGGTATAATTATTTATGAAATAAAATTAATGGAATTTATGGCCAATAAAATAATCCATTTTTCATGCCCTTTTTCATTTATTTAAATTCCAGCTTTTGTTATTTTCAAAAATATTAAATTTAATATCTGTAAATTATAAAAATTAAGGCAAGTGATAAACAAGACAATAGAATAGTAATTTCATGCAAAATACATGACCAAATAGAATTTCACACAATTTCACAATTCTCACAAAATGGCATGTCATTTTCGGGTGAAATCAGAATGCACAGTTTTTGAAGAAATTCGATTAAAATATCCATACGACCTCCAAAAATTACGAAATTTTACCGAGTTATAGCCAAGACATTTTTGTACATCTTTCATTCAAACTTCCAAGCCATATTATTTTTATATTATTTTATACATTCTCACGAAGCTTCTGGATCCATTACCACATCGTCCGCATGCTTCTCCGAAATACTAAGTTTTCACCTACCTGTTCTTCTTCGTTTCCTCTGAAATTTAGGTATGTTCTACATCAAGATGTTATCTACAATATTCATGAAGAGATCTAAGTTAAATAACCAGATTATAGTCGTCATTTAGGTCCATGGAGTGTTGGGTGTCCTGTAATACACCTCCAGAATTACCGTCTTCGAGATCTAGTTGATTTACTAGGTTATACTTGTTCATTTCACTTCAAATTTGACTATGTTGTAGTTTAAGATGTCCCCTGCAACATTCATGAAGAAATTGAAGAGAGATGCTTAGCTAAAATCAACATGCAACCACAAATCCATCAAGATGTCAGTGAAACTGTTCCAGATCTGAGGTCTCCATAGAATGAGAGTTTAACCCCTCAAATCTCCATCAATTTCCACGAAATTTCAGTATGTTGTATTTTAAGATGTTAGATACAACTTTCATGAAGAAATCAAAGCCAAAATCGGACTCTAAACATGCATGGAAGCTCACACAACATTCTGACTCAAACGGTTTGAGCGAAAACAGCCATACCATTCAAGAACAATCCATCCATACTTCGGTTTTCTTCACTTAATCACCCAAACTCGACACTAGATCAACCATACATGTAACAAACACACATGCAAGAGCAGCTAGAGGACTCCCACTTGCCTCTAGACCGGACGGACGACGGCACACGGCGGCGAGCATGGCGGCACACGGCGGACGGCCGGTGACTCCTCCTCCCTCTCGGCCGCTCTCCCTCTCTCTCACACAATCTCTCTCTCTCTCTCTCACTCTCTCTCTCTCAGCCGAATGAACCGGCCACCCTTCTCTCTCTCTTCCCTTTTATCCCCCCTAATCCTCATCATTAGCAATGATTAGGTTGCCTTATCAATGGCCAATGCATGCCCTTCTTCTTGCTACCTGTCTCATTTCATGCATAATGGGCTTGGGTTTGGGCCATCCGGCCTCTCTTGGGCCTCCCCTTGGGCTGGTCGACAGCCCCCTTTAGTGGGCCTTATTAGGCCGACTAGCTTGGCCCATCAAGGCTTCGGTCAATGGGCCTAAGGCCCAACCTAAAAATTGACTTTTCCCCTTCATTTTTTTTTTGAATTTCTTCTATAAACATTTTTAAATTTTAATTTTCAACATCGCCAAAGTCTTGTGACATTTTGTTTATTGAAATTTAATTTATAAAGTGCATGGCCAAGCGTAGATTATTATCATTAATCTATCAAATTTAAATTCTCACAAACATATGTACAAATCATCTAATCTTAAAAGACTAATGGCTAAAGCATTAAATCATAGGAAATTTTATTACCTAATTAGAGACTTTGACACACCTTATGGCTTGACTTTGAAATTTTGGGATGCCACAATTCTCCCCTCCTTAAAGAATTTCGTCCTCGAAATTAGACACCACTCGTGCCCTCTTGAAACAAATGAGGGTACTTTTCCTTTATCTGATCCTCACTTTCCCATGTGGCTTCCTTCATATCATGATGTCGTCATAATACCTTAACCAATGGGATCTTCTTGGTCCTAAGAATTTGCTCCTTTTGATCCAATATCTACACAGGCTCTTCAATGTACCTTACTTTCTCATCCACTTTGATGGCTTCATGATCGAGTATGTGACCAGAAACCAGCTGGTACTTCCTCAACATCGATACATGAAACACATCATGCAAATTTCCTAATTTAGGAGGTAACACTAAGCGATAAGCTACATCCCCTATCCTTTCAAGTATTTCAAAAGGTCCAACAAATCTAGGGCTTAACTTACCCTTCATCCCAAATCGAGATATCCCTTTCATTGGTGATACCTTAAGGAATACATGATCTCTCACACTAAATTCTAAAGGCCTTCTATGCTTATCTGCGTAGTCTTTCTGTCTACTCTGAGCTGTTTTAAGCCTTTCTCTGATAATTTCAACAGCCTCAATGGTAACTTGTACCAGTTCAAGTCCTGTCAATTTCCTCTCACCTACTTCATTCCAACAAACAGGAGTCCTACATCTCCTTCCATATAATGCTTCATAGGGAGTCATGCCTATACTTTTATGAAAACTATTATTATAGGCAAACTCCACTAAATGCAATCTTTCATCCCAATTCCCTTTGAAATCAATTACACAAGCCTTTAACATATCTTCCAATATCTGGATTACTCTTTCTGTTTGTCCATCTGTCTAGGGATGAAAAGCAGTACTAAACCGAAGCTTAGTCCCTAATGCAATTTGAAGGCTTCGCCAAAAGTTCGAAGTAAACCTCGAATCCCGATCTAAAGTAATGGTCACTGGAACACCATGTAAGCGTACCACTTGACTTACATACATGTCTGCATACTTATCCATTGGGTAGTCCATGCGAACCGCTAAGAAATGAGCCGATTTAGTCAAACGGTCCATTATAACCCAAATTGAGTCATGACTACTTGACGTCCTTGGCAATCCTTGCACAAAGTCCATCGTTATATGTTCCCATTTCCATTCTGGAATGTCTAGTGGTCTCAAAAGTCCTGCGGTTTTACGATGTTCCGCTTTTACTTGCTGGCACGTCAAACATTGAGAAACGTGCTTAGCCGTATCTGCCTTCATACCATTCCACCAAAATTGCTGACGCAAATTTCTGTACATCTTTGTACTACCTGGGTGGATACTATAATTACTCGTATGTGCCTCCGACAGAATTTCCTTCCTCAATTCTTCATTGTCGGGAACACAAAGTCATCCTTGGCATCTTACTATTCCATCATTAGAGACTTGAAATTCTGGTCTTTTCTCTAAAGACACCACATCCTTCACTTTCAAAATCTCTAGGTCAGATTCTTGCAAGATTTTAACTTTCTGAATAATCTTAGGTTCTATCATCAATGCACTAAGCATACCAGTAAGACAATTCATTTCCGATTTAAATTCTGAGTCTGCTACAGACTTTAACAATTCCCATTCTGCCATCCTCAAACTAGCCATTTCCATAGCCGACTTACGACTAAGAGCATCCGCTACTCTATTCGCTTTCCCTGGATGATATCTTATCTCACAATCATAATCCTTTAATAACTCCATCCATCTCCTTTGTCTCATGTTCAATTCCTTTTGTAAGAATAGATATTTCAAGCTCTTATGATCTGTATAAATCTCAAACTTCTCCCCATACAAATAGTGTCTCCATATCTTCAAGGCAAACACTATAACTGCTAGTTCTAAATCATGCGTCGAGTAATTCAGCTCATGGGGTTTCAATTTTTTGGATGCATAGGCTACAACCTTGCCATGCTGCATCACTATACACTGTAAAACCATCAGGTCCAGTAGGTATAGTCAGGATTGGAGCTGAAGTCAATTTCCTTTTGAGCTCCTGGAAACTCCTTTCACATTCCCCATTCCATTCAAATTTTACATTCTTTCGAGTCAACTTCGTTAAAGGTCATGCCAGTCGTGAAAATCCTTCAATGAATCTCCTATAATAACCAGCCAGTCCTAAGAAACTTTGTATTTCAGTGGGTGTCATTGGTCTCGGCCAATTTACTACCATTTCAACTTTTGTCGGGTCTACTGCAATTCCTTTTCCTGACACCACATGCCCTAAAAATATTATCTGGTCCAACCAGAACTCACACTTACTAAACTTAGCATACAACTTATGCTCTCTCAGAGTCTGCAAAACTATTCTCAAATGTTGCTCATGCTCTTTAGGCCCTTTTGAATATACCAGAATATCATCAATAAAAACGATCACAAACTACTCTAAATAAGGTTGAAATATTCTATTCATTAGATCCATAAATGCAGCCGGCGCGTTAGTCAATCCAAATGGCATAACAAGGAACTCGTAGTGTCCATAACGAGTCCTGAACGCAATCTTAGGAATTTCCTCCTTCTTAATTCTTAACTGATGGTATCCCGACCTCAAGTCAATCTTAGAGAAGACAGAACTTCCCTGGAGTTGGTCAAATAGGTCATCAATTATAGGCAAATGATACTTATTCTTAATGGTTACCTGGTTCAGCTGCCTATAGTCAATGCACAAGCGCATCGATCCATTTTTCTTTTTCACAAACAAGATCGGTGCACCCCAAGGTGAAGCACTTGGTCTAATGAATCCTTTGTCAATCAACTCTTGTAATTGCACTTTCAACTCCTTCAATTCAACTAAGGCCATCCTATATGGGGCTTTTGATATTGGTCCTGTTCCAGGTATTAATTCAATTTCAAATTCAACTTCCCGCTCTGGTGGTAATCCAGGCAATTCCTCAGGGAATACATCTTGAAGTTCGTTAACTACACGAACTTCCTCAAGTCTAGGCTCCTCCCTTGCATAATCTCTAACTATGGCTAGGTACCCTTGACATCCTTTGTCAAGTAACTTACAGGCTTCTACTGCCGAAATAAGTGCTACAGGAAGATGGGTCTAACCTCCTAAAAATTCACAACTAGACTGATCAGGCAAGGTAAACAGGATCACTTTCCTATAACAATCCATCTGCGCCCGATACTTACGAAGCCAGTCCATTCCTATAATAATGTCAAAATCATACATAGCCATTACAACCAAGTCTATTTCCATATCTTTTCCTCCCATTGATTTCTTACAATTTCCACACACCAGCGTAGACAATACCATATCCTTTAAAGGCGTGGAAACACAAAGAGGCGTCTCGAGAGGCATAACTTCTATCTTATTTAGACGTCTATATCTTTCATACACAAATGAATGCGTTGCACCCGTATCAAACAATGCATATGCCTTTTCACCATTAATAAGAATCGTACCTGAGATAACATTTTTGGAAGCTTCCGCTTCCTCTTAGGTGACCGCATACACCCTTCCTTGTGCTGGTGGCCTCTAAGGATTTCCTTGTAAGTTCGATCTAACAGCACTCTGATATCCCTATCGCACCAAGCCAACACTCACTTGTGACCTTTCTTGTGGGCAACTTCTCCTAAGATGACCCACTTGTCCACAACCAAAACACTTCGGTCGTCCAATACAAGGTCCTGGGCCATGTCGCCCATTACACTTTTGACAAACACCAGGCTGATAGGGCGCTTTCCCTATATTCGGACCACTCCTTGCTCCCCCAAAATTTCCAAAATTACTCTTCTTCTTCACATTCCAAGTCTGTCCTTGACCAGAATAGGGTCTCTTACCCCTTCTCACATCATTAAAATTCAACGATTTCTTAAACTCCGACCGTTCTCTTAGCAGCTCCTGCTCCACTAATTGTGCCATTTCATAAATCTCATTATAATCTCTTATGTTCAAAGGCACCAATTGCGTTCTAATGTCAGTCCTTAGTCCTTTCAAAAATCTCTTAGCATTTTCCTCTTGATCCTCAATCAATCTAGGAGCGTATCTAGACAATTCCGAAAATCTAGCCTTATACTGATCTACCGTCAGCTCCTTTTGTTCTAATTGAACAAATTCCGTAATCTTCTTATCCTTAGCACAGTTAGAAAAATGCTTCCTATTGAAAGCTCTAACAAACTCCTCCCAGTTAACATCAATACCTGGTGGAAAGATTATGTCCTTCGAAGCTCTCCACCAAAACTTTGCATTTCCCTCCAACTGGTACTCTGCTAAAACTATTTTCTCAGCATTAGTGCAGTCCAACAGCCGGAAAATTCATTCCATCCCATCAATCCATTGCTCCGCCTCCTCAGGATTTCCCACCAGTCCTTGAGTACGACGTTTTGCTCCGGGTTGTTGCTGTGCCTGCCTTTCCATCAGATTTCCAATATTGGCTAATGCCTGCAGGATGTCTTCCATTCGGGGTTCAGCCCTTGCAGCAGAGGCTTCAGCCCTCGATGGATGAGCACTTCCAGCTCGCACCTTGACTTTCCTGCAATTTCCAAGCATTGCCTCAGGAATAATCTGAGACTCACTGCCTCCATTCAAAACAACAACTACTACTACATAAGTAACATATACATGTTACTGGTACCTAAAGGCAACTCAAAAATAAACTACTAGGGATCTACGAGTGAATACTCATCACCCGTTATTCAATTACTTCGTTTTATATCCTATGGTGTGTATTGTCATCATGTTCCTCAATTTCCAAATGAGGCTCCTTATCACTCCACCTATAACCATTCGCTCTGATACCAAAAAGGGCGGCTGTGGCACCCCGAACCCTTCGCAGGTCGCCACAAGCGCCAATGTTACACCTTATTACCTTTCTTCTTAAAAGAGGCATCGAAATTACTAGACACATTTTTTTTTTTTTATAAAACGGTCCCAGCGTGATTCATCAGCGGAAGCAAAATAAAACATCACCATCTCTCCCCCTACCAACCATGATACAAATACACACCACTAATCACCATGATTTTATAAACAAGCCACGACACTTATTTACATATATTTTCAAGATGGGACTTCTTTTGGGTCGGTACATCAAAAGGAAAAGCCAGGACTCAGTCACGTCCGGCCTAAAACCCCAAAAAAAGAACTCTCGACCCTCTACAACTCGCGTGCACAATCCCCATCATCAGTGTCGGCTAACGATCCACAAAAAGATCCAGCTCCTACTCGTCACGCACGGCCCTCACACCCATCCCGGTGCATCAGGCGATGGCGGCGGCAGCATCCCACGCATCACTCCGTCGCGTCGAACATGGATAGAAATAAACTCCTGGACAACAGGGCCCCCAGCCAGACCCACATTGTACATAACTAGACAGTGCACTAGAATATACACAAGACCAGGAACAGAAGGACAATCAAACTCCTCGCACTCGACCTCTATGTCTGAAGGTATGCCGTAAAATACGCCCCGCGTAATGGCAGGAAGCGGCATGCTGCTAATCTGAAATGTTGGTCCCCAAAATGGGTGAGTACAACCACTCAGCAGGTAAAGGAATCCAAAAACCACTCAATGCATCATGCAAGTCATACATGCATTGCAGGCGTTACTTACCTTGAAGCCATGCGTATATCATCATGCATCATCACCACAATCATAACACATACATGGGTATCATTATCATATCATATACATGTCATCATCATCATGGCATCATCATATCATACATGTCATCATCATCATGACATCATCACATCACACATGTCATCATCATATCATACATGTCATCATCATCATGCATATCAGCATGCATATCATCATGCCATGGGTTAATTTCCACTTTTAACTTTCAATTTGATCACCACATCACCCATTCCTCGAATCATCAATTTCATCATCCCCTCAGGCAAAGACCTCCGAGGCTTCCGGCATTCAACCATTCCAGGCCACCAAGCATCCAGCCCCCCACATTTCGGGCATCTTGCATCCCAACTAGCATCACGAGGCATTCCCCTTGGGTAGAAACCTCTGACAGGGCTTCCGGCATTTACACTCCCTGGCCGAGCATCCCGCACCCCAATTCTGGCATCGCGAGGCATTCCCTTCCAACAGAAACCTCCAACAGGGCTTCCGGCTCCCCACATTCCGGGCATCCTGAATCTCCCAAGGCCATCCGGCAATGCATCTCTATACATTCTGGGCATCATCCTCCACCACAACCACCTCCTCACTTATCATTATCCATGTTTACCAATTTCGGTCTTAATTTAGCATGGCATATGACGTGACATGGAATTTACACATGCAAATCAATTCAATGTCATGCATACATCAAGACATCATCATACATGCAACATGGTATAATTATTTATGAAATAAAATTAATGGAATTTATGGCCAATAAAATAATCCATTTTTCATGCCCTTTTTCATTTATTTAAATTCCAGCTTTTGTTATTTTCAAAAATATTAAATTTAATATCTGTAAATTATAAAAATTAAGGCAAGTGATAAACAAGACAATAGAATAGTAATTTCATGCAAAATACATGGCCAAATAGAATTTCACACAATTTCACAATTCTCACAAAATGGCATGTCATTTTCGGGTGAAATCAGAATGTACAGTTTCTGAAGAAATTCAATTAAAATATCCATACAACCTCCAAAAATTACGAAATTTTGTCGAGATATAGCCAAGACATTTTTGTACATCTTTCATGCAGACTTCCAAGCTAGATTCTTTTTATATAATTTTATACATTCTGACGAACCTTCTGGATCCATTACCGAATCGTCCAGTGCATGCTTCTCCGAAATACTAAGTTTTCACCTACCTTTTCTTCTTCGTTTCCTCTGAAATTTAGGTATGTTTTACATCAAGATTTTCTCTACAATTTTCATGCAGAGATCTAAGTTAAATAACCCGATTATAGTCGTCATTTACGTCCATGGAGTCTCGGGTGTCCTGTAATACACCTCCAGAATTCCCGTCTTCGAGATCTAGTTGATTTACTAGGTTATACTTGTTAATTTCACTTCAAATTTTATTATGTGGTAGCTTAAGATGTCCCCTAAAACTTTCATGAAGAAATCTAAGAGAGATTCTTAGCGCAAATCAACATGTAACCACAAATCCATCAAGATGTCAGTGAAACTGTTCCAGATCTGAGGTCTCTGTAGAATGAGAGTTTAACCCCCCAAATCTCCATCATTTTCCACTAAATTTCATTATGTTGTAGTTTAAGATGTTAGCTACAACTTTTATGAATAAATAAAATCCAAAATCGGACTCTAAACATGCATGCAAGGTCACACAACATTCTGACTCAAACTTTTCGAGCAAAAACAGCCATACCATTCAAGAACAATCCATCCATACTTCGGTTTTCTTCACTTAATCACCCAAACTCGACACTATATCAACCATATATGTAACAAACACACATGCAAGAGCAGCTAGAGGACTCCCACTTGCCTCCTGACCGGACGGACGACGGCACACGGCGGCGAGCACAGCGGCACACGGCGAACAGACGACGACGACTCCTCCTCAGCTCCTCCCTCTTGGCCGCTCTCCCTCTCTCTCACACAATCTCTCTCTCTCTCTCTCTCACTCTCTCTCTCGGCCGAATGAAATGGCCACCCTTCTCTCTCTCTTCCCTTTTATCCCCCCTAATCCTCATCATTAGCAATGATTAGGTTGCCTTATCAATGGCCAATGCATGCCCTTCTTCTTGCCACTTGTCTCATTGCATGCATAATGGGCTTGGGCCATCTGGCCACTCTTGGGCCTCCCCTTGGGCAGGTCGACAGCCCCCTTTAGTGGGCCTTATTGGGTCGACTAGCTTGGCCCATCAAGGCTTCGGCCAATGGGCCTAAGGCCCAACCTAAAAATTGACTTTTCCCCTTCTTTTTTTTTTTGTGAATTTCTTCTATAAATATTTTTAAATTTTAATTTTCAACATGGCCAAAGTCTTGTGACATTTTATTTATTGAAATTTAATTTATAAAGTGCATGGCCAAGCGTAGATTATTATCATTAATCTATCAATTTTAAATTCTCACAAACACATGTACAAATCATCTAATCTTAAAAGACTAATGGCTAAAGCATTAAATCATAGGAAATTTTGTTACCTAATTAGAGACTTTGACACACCTTATGGCTTAACTTTGAAATTTTGGGATGCCATAGCTATCCCCAAAAAGAAACGTCAGCTCTCTACTCCTCACGCGGCCATCACACCCATCCTGGCGCGTCAGGCGATGGCAGCGGCAACATCTCCCGAATCACTCCATTTTGGCGAACGTGGACCGAAAAAAACTCCTGAATGACCGGGCCCCCAGCTAGGCCCACATCATACATGACCAGCATGTGAACTCGCACAAACGTCAGACGAGGAATGGTAACGCAATCAAGCTCTGAACACTCTACCTCCATGTTAGATGGGAGGCCATAAAAGGTACCCTGCGTGACAGTAGAGAGCGGCATCTTTCTAATTTAAAATGTTGGTCTCCAAAGGGGTGAATACAACCACTCAACAGGTAAAAGATCCAATAAACCACTCAATGCATCACATAATACAATTATAACAATCATAGCATAGTACATGTCATTCATGCATCAAAGCATATCTTACCTTGCAGCCATGCACATGTCATCATACCATATGTACATACATCCTCATGTACTCATCATCATATCAGACAACCATGCATATGTCATCATACCATATGTACATACATCCTCATGTACTCATCACCATCATGTCATACGCATACCATGCCATTAGTGCACATACAACCATGCACTCATCATCATCATGTCATATACCATCATGCCATAGGTGCACATACAACCATGCACTCATTATCATCATGTCACACATATACCATCATGCCATAGGTGCACATACAACCATGCACTCATCATCATCATATCATACAGCCATGCATATGTCATCATATCATATGTGCATGATTCAATTTCCACTTTTATCTTTCAATTTGATCACCACATCTTTCTTTCTTGGGACCAGTATTTGCATCCCACATTTTATCACTCGCACCCCAATCCAGGCATCGCGAGAAACCTCCGACACACACCACCGGGCATCCGACACCCTCACATTTCGGGCATCTCGCATCCCAACTGGCATCACGAGGCATTCCCCGGGCACAAACCTTCGAGGCTTCCAGCACCCAATCATTCCGGGCATCTTGAAACTCTCGAGAACATCCAGGCATGTATCACAATACAACCAGGCATTCGGCACCCCCCATCCCGGGCATCTTGACATCCCAGGGCATTATTGGCCCACCTCCAACAGTTTCCTCATTCAACATAATTCATGTTCACCAATTTATGTCTCACAATGAACATGTCACATGATGTAATGGCAACAAAGTCAAATTCAGCATTTACATCTATATGCAATGCCAAATATCATCACATGCTCAACAAGATTCAATCACCTCAATCAATATAATTAATAGGGCTCATCCAAAACAAAATAATCATAAATTTCAGCATTTAGAATTCGCACAATCCAGCTTGCACAGTTTTAGAAAATATTTCCATTAAATACCCAAATGACCTTTCATGAAGGATACTACACCAAAATACCCTCATATCATGCGGTATAGACCGAACATCACAGCACCATTGTCATACCCACTTAACTTGCACAATCTTCAAAACATTTTCAGTTAAATAGGCAAATGAACTTCAAAAATCATGAAATTTGAATATGTTGCAAGGAAGACATAAAGAAAGATACTTCATGAAGAACACTTTGCCAAAAGAATTTTATACAAAATGATATGGCCCACGCACTGAAACTGACTAAGTCCGAACATGTCAAATTACACGGTTTTTGAAATATCTCCGATTAAATACTCTAATGACCTTAAAAAATTATGAAATTTGAAAATGTGATATTCAAGACCCTAAATTAGATTTTTCATGAAGAAATCGAAGTCAGATTTGTCCTAGATGATTAATTATGGACGGTTGAAGCCCCTGTTCCTAGTACCGAACATTCCAGGTTTAGCCTTCTTCGAAAAATCATGATTTCACCTACTTATCTTCCATATTTTCCTCTGAATTTTTTATATGTTTTGCCTCAAGAGGTCTAATACAACTTTCATTAAGGTATCAAGGTGAAATTTTCAAAGAAAAGTCACTTTATAGTCCACGAAGTCACTGGAGTTCAGTACAACATTTCCAGATCTAACGTCTTCAAAAGAAAAATCGTTTCACTAGGCTATACTTGTTTGTTTTACCTCAAATTTGCGTATGTTAGTCTTCAAGATGTTCTATACAACTTTCTTGAAGAGATTGAAGTGAAATTCTCAGTAAAAAGTTACATGCAACACACAAAATCACCAAGAGGTCAACAAAACAGCTTCAGATCTAACATTTTCGTAGAGGGAGGGTTTCACCCCTCAAAACTCATCCATTTTGCCTCAAATTTTAGTATGTTATACTTTAAGATGTTATCTACAGCCTTCATGAAGAAGTCAAAACCAAATTCCGAATCAAACATCGCATGCAAGCCACTACTACATTCTGGGTGAGACTATTTACTCGAGAACAATTTACTACTTCAAAACAACACTCTTAGAACTTCGGTTTTTCACACCCTAGACATCCGAAATTCATCACCATTCAATAACACATTCTAGACACAACATGCAACAGCAGATCAAAGGATCTAACTTGCCTCTAAATTGAGCTACGGCGAGCACGACGGCGGCGGGACACGGCGGCTACGAGCGACGCACAACTTCTCCTCCTTCTTCTCTTCTTCCTTTCTTCCGGTTTCCTTTCTCTCTTCCTCTCCTCTCTCTCACCCCCTCCCTAAACCGGCCACCTTTTCTTTTTATGTGGCACCCCTCGACGGCTCCCGATCCGTTAGGGTCGCCATAGTTCACTCTACCTTTCACTTTCCCTATTAACATGTCATTCTAATACCATTTCAATGGCAGCGGGTTCATACAACATAGGGGGTTTACACTCTTTTTTTTTTTTAATAGGTCCCTTGCGCAATTCATATACGGAAGCACATCCAACAAACTCCCTTCCCTATATTCAGAAAACGATGCACACCAACTAAACATTTATAAGTAAAAGCCATACACTTTTATTCACTTAAACCATATGGACATCATTCATTGGTACATCAAAATGCCATAGTTTTCTATACTAGGCTATATTTCAAAAGATGACCGATAACTCCTCCCACAATCGTATGCTTAAGGTCCATCAACCAGTGTCGACGTCCGAAGGTTCCCTCATTTGTTATCCTTCTCCTCGCGGTCATATCCAATCGCTCAAACCATCTACTAATCTGAAATGTTGGTCCCCGAAAGGGGTGAGTACAACCACTCAGTAGGTAAAGGAATCCAATAACCACTCAATGCATCATACAAGTCATACATGCATTGCAAGAATTACTTACCTTGAAGCCATGCGTATATCATCACGCATCATCACCACAATCGTAACACATACATGTGTATCATCATATCATACTCATATCATCGTTATCGTGACATTATTTTATCACACACATATCATCATCATCATATACATGACACTATCATAGCATACACATGTCATCATCGTCATGGCATCATCTTATCACACATGTCATCATCATCATCATATTATGCACATGTCATCATCATCATGACATCATCATATCACACATATATGCATGTCATCATGCCATATCATATATCATCATCATATCATGCATATCATCGTGCCATGGGTGATCATCATTATGTCATATCATATCATGCATGGTTTAATTTCCACTTTTAACTTTCAATTTGATCACCACATCACCCTTCCTCGGATCATCAATTTCATCTCATATTTTACACTCGCATCCCATGCGAGAAAAACCTCCGGCATTCAGCCATTCCAAGCCACCGGGCATCCGGCCCCCCACATTCCGGGCATCTTGCATCCCAACTGGCATCACGAGGCATTCCCCTCGGGCGAAGACCTCCGACAGGGCTTCCAGCATTTACACTCCTTGGCTGGGCATCTCGCATCCCAACTAGCATCGCGAGGCATCCCCCCGGGCACAAACCTCTAGGGCTTCCGGAATTATGTACCGACATACCACCAGGCCTCCCCTAGAATTATGTACCGTATACCACCGGGCATCCCGACTCTCTCGGGGAATCTCCGAGGCTCGCCATGAAAATGGTTTCCCCTGCCCTCCGGAATTACGCCACTAGGCCATCGGGCATCTTGACACTCCCAGGGCATTATCATCCGCCACAACAATCTCCTCATTTTTCATTATCCATGTTCACCAATTTCGGTCTTAATTTAGTATCACATATGATGCAATAGCAACCAAAAATCATGTTCAACATTGAATTCACACATGCATCTCAACGCATACATCAAGACCTCATCACACATACTACATGGTGCGATTATTTATAAAATAATATTCATGGAATTTATGCCAATTAAAATAATCCATTTATCATGCCATTTTTACATTTACTTAAATTCCAGCTTGTGCCATTTTCAAAAATATTAAATTTAATTATTTATATACTCTCAAAAATCATAAAATTAAGGCAAGTAATAAATAATACAATAGGATAATGATTTCATGCAAAATACACGGCCAATGAGAAATCTACACAAATTCATAATTCACACAAAATAGCATGAAATTTTCGGATGAAACCAGAATGTACAGTCTCCGAAGAAATTCGATTAAAATATCCATATGACCTCCAAAAATTACGAAATTTTACCAATTTATAGCCAAAACATTTATTTACATCTTTCATGAAGACTTCCAAGTCAGATTCGTTTTAGATTATTTTCTACAGTCACACAAAGCTTCTGGATCCAACACCGAATCGTCCAGTACATGGTTCTCCGAAATACTGAGTTTTTACCCACTTATAATCTTTATTTTCCACTGAAATTTATATATGTTCTACATCAATATGTTCTCTACAAGTTTCATGAAGAGATCCAAGTCACATAACCAGATTATATTCGTCATTTAGGTCCATCAAGTCTCGGGTGTCCTGTAATACATCTCCAGAATTACCGTCTCCAAGATTTAGTCGATTTACTAAGTTCTACTTGTTCATTTCACTTAAAATTTGAGTATGTTGTATTTTAAGATGTCCCCTACAAATTTCATGCAGAAATCGAAGAGCGATTCTCAGCACAAATCAACATGAAATCACAAATCCAACAAGCAATCAGTGAAATCATTCCAGATCTGAGGTCTCCGTAGGATGAGATTTTGACCTCTTAAATCTCCATCATTTTACACTAAAGTTTAGCAGGTTGTAGTTTAAGATGTTATATACAACCTTCATGAAGAAATCAAAGCAAAAATCGAACTCTAAACATGCATACAAACTCTCACAACATTCTGACTCGAGCGGATTCATGCGAAAACATTCCAGATCTGACATCTCCGTAAGATGAGAGTTTGACCTCTCAAATATCCATCATTTTCCACCAAATTTTAGTATGTTGTATTTTAATATGTTAGCTACAACTTTAATCAAGAGATCAAGGTCAAAATCGAACTCTAAAAAAGCATGCAAGCTCACACAACATTCTGACTCAAACTGTTCAAGCGAAAACAACAACGTCACTCAAGAACAAGCCATCCAAGCTTCGGTTTCCCCCTTCCAATCACTCAAATTTGACACTATACGAAACATACATGTAACACACACACATGCAGGAGGAGCAAAGAACCCCAACTTGCCTCTAGACCACACAAACGGCGGCACACGGCGGCGAACACGGCAGACGGACGGCGATGACTCCTTCCTCTCCCTCTCGGCCGCACCCTCTCCCTCTCTCTCGCACGGTTCACTTTCTCTCTCCCTTTCTCTCTTGGCCGAATGGCTAACCGGCCATTCTCTCTCCTCTTCTTCCCTTTTATTTCCCCATTTCCTCATCATTTGCAATGATGTGCTTGCCTCACCAATGGCCAATCCATGCCATCTCCTTTTTGCCACTTGTCACAACACATGTATGGGCTTGGGCTTTGGGCTTGGGCCTCCCTTGTGGCCGACGGCCACACCTCCTTGGGCCTTAATTGGGCCGGCCAACTTCGCCCATTAAAAGCTTAGGCCAATGGGCCTAAGGCCCAACCTAATTAAACCCACAATTTCACTCTCAATTATTTATCTTTAATTATTTCTTTTATAGAGTTTAAATTTTTAAAATCTACATGGCCAAAGAATAAATCATCCTCATAAATTTATCCTTTGATACTAATTTAAAAACTTATGATCACAAGCACAATAACACATTGCCTTAAGGAAACTAATGGCTAAAACATAAACCATGGGCAATTTTCATTACCTAATTATTGGCTTTAATTCCTCTAGAGGATGACTTGAATTTTGGGATGCCACATTTTATTTCTCTCCTGCTCATCATTAGCAATGATTGATTCTTGCATGGATGACACTTGGTCATCAACTTGGGACAAATGGGGGAGGACATGCAAAATCGTTTCCCCCACCCCCCCTTCCTCACGGTCGACGGCCCTTCATGGCTCTAATGGGCCAGCCAATTGGCCCATCTTAGGCCCAATATTCTTGGGCCTAAGACCCAAGCTTAATTAAATCCAATTTTAACCCCTTTGTAAAACTAATTAAATCCCTATTAAATCAAAGTACTAAATTACAAATTTAAATGGCTATAATACTTTGTAACATAGACTAATAAAATCCAACTTATAAAATTCATGGCCAAAAGCATAATTTCCTCATCAAATGAATCGGGATCTTACATGGGCATGGAACATGTTTCTAACAAAATATTAGCCCATTAGGTGCTTGGCCATTAATTCTATTACATTTCTTTGATCTAATGGCCACAACATGTTTCAATGACACAACCATTCCCTTTTCCATAGGTCGTAATGTCTCTGGAAATTGCCATGAGAATTTGGGATGCCACACACCCTTCCTGTTGGGCGAGACATGATACCTTCCTCTGATCATAGGCTTCTTCTCGAACTGGTTCCCATCTCTATTTTAACTAAACCTCAACCCAGACGAGGCGGCTTGCTCACTCAAATTTCTCTATATCAGCTGGGTCTGACCATAAACCTCGTTGTAATCTTTAAGATCAAATAGCATCAGCGGATTCTTCAGCTCTGATTAGAGGCCATTCCTGAACCTCCGAACTTTGTCTTCAGGATCTTCTACAAGTTTCTGGGCATACTAAGACAGCTCAGCAGACTTAGCCTCATACTGGTCCACGGTCATCATCCCTTGACAGAGGCGTTAGAATTCCTCTATCTTCTGCTCTCGGGTGCTGCTAGAGAAATACTTGCCGTTAAAGGCTCTGAGAAAGGCATTCCACACCAGGACCACACCTTCAGGAAATACCGTGCCTCTGGTGGCTCTCCATCAAGTACTCGTGTTAGCCTATAGCTAGTATACCGCAAAGACGACCTTTTCCTCCTCAGTGCACATCAGAAGTGCAAAGGCTTTCTCCAGATCTTGGATCCATAGTGTTGCAGCTTCGGGATCGCCTGCTCTTGTGAACCTCAGCAAGTTCAACTTCAAGATTTGCTCTACGAGCTTATGCATAGGCCTCTCTCTCTCTCTCTCTCTCTCTCTCTCTCTCTCTCTCTCTCTCTCTCAACAACCACGTTCCCAAGTAGAATTTCGGTAGGTGCGGCAACAGCTGTGGCATAAGTAGCGGTGGCGATAGTAGCAGTAGTGGTAGCTATAACAGTGTCGGTAGCGGTGACGGCTTGATTCTGGACTTGCTGCCCCATCAATGCTCCAAGCGTCTCAAGTGCCTGCATGATCCAGTCAATCCTTGGATCACCAGGGGCTGCTACCCCAGCACCGACTGGAGACAGTGCTACTCCACTAGCGCTGGCCTAAACTTGCACTCTACCACGACCCCCTCAGGTACCGACCCTTGTTGGCGTCTTACCCCAAGTCGCTGGTCCAATGGTCCTCTTCCTTGGAGTCATCTACTCTTGATCACTCATTATGTAGACTTTCTACAAAACTTATTCACAATTCCATACAGAATTAGAAACTGAGTGATCCCCACAAAACAATCTATCAATCAACTATCAATCACATGCATCAGTATAAAATAAATGTCGTTCCTACTAACTATCCTATAAACCATCGCACCTTATCACTCCAACTACTGACCAGCTCTAATACCACTCTGGGTGAGGTTGTCATGCCCCAAACCTCGAGCGCGTGCACGTTCCTCGATAGTCAATAAAATTGCGACGTCCCCAAACGCGTCGCCAACCCATTCATTTTAAATGCACATGCGAAAGCGAAACGATACCCCTGATAGCAACCAACACAGGATAGAAAAGAATAAAAAAATTTCACAATCAAAGCACTTTTATAAACACATCAGTTTATATAGAAAAGCTAGTCTATAGACAAAAGCCTACTACAAAGCCTACTACAAAAAGAAGGGGTCAACATGTGGCATCCCAAAATTCAAAGTCAAGCCATAAGGTGTGTTAAAGTCTCTAATTAGGTAATAAAATTTCCTATGGCTTATGCTTTAGCCATTAGTCTTTTAAGATTAGATGATCTGTGCATATGTTTGTGAGAATTTGATAGATTAATGATCTATGCTTGGCCATGTACTTTATAAATTAAATTTCAATAAACAAAATGTCACAAGACTTTGGCCATGTTGAAAATTAAAATTTAAAAATATTTATAGAAGAAATTCAAAAAAAAAAGGGGAAAAAGTCAATTTTTAGGTTGGGCCTTAGGCCCATTGGCCTAAGCTTTAGTGGGCCAAGCTAGCCGGCCCATGGAGGCCCAAGAGGGAGTGGTCGACCGGCCACAAGGGAGGCCCAAGCCCAAGCCCAAATTCAAGGCCAATTATGCATGCAATAGGACAAGTGGCACAAAGGAGAATGCCATACATTGGCTAGTTTGAAGGCAAGCAATGATTGTCAATGATGAGAATTAGGGGGGATAAAAGGGAAGAGAGAGAGAGGGTTGGCCGGTTCATTCGGCCGAGAGAGAGGGTGAGAGAGAGAGAGAGAGAGGTTTCAAGAGAGGGAGAGAACGGCTGAGAGGGGGAGGAACCGAGGAGGAGCCGCCATCCGTCCGCCGTGCTCGCTGCCTTGTGCCGTCGTTCGTCCTGTCTAGAGGCAAGTGGGAGTCCTCTAGCTGCTCTTGCATGTGTGTATGTTGCTTGCATGTTGAATTTTTGGGTGTTTAGGTGAGAAAAACCGAAGTATGGTTGGTTTATTCTTGAATGGCATGGCTGTTCTTGCTCGAACAGTGTGAGTCAGAATGTTGTGTGAGCTTGCATGCATGTTTAGAGTCCGATTTTGGCTTTGATTTCTTCATGAGAGTTGTAGCTAACATCTCGAACTACAACATATTGAAATTTTGTGGAAAATGATGGAGATTTGAGCAGTTAAACTCTTATCCTACGGAGACCTCAGATCAGGAAATATTTTACTGACCTCTTGTTGGATTTGTGATTGCATGTTGGTTTGTGTTGAGAATCTCTCTTCTATTTCTTCATGAAAGTTGTAGGCGACATCTTAAAATACAACATACTCAAATTTAAAGTGAAATTAACAAGTATAGCCTAGTAAATCGACTAGATCTTGAAGACGGTAATTCTGGAGATGTATTTTGGGACACCCGAGACTTCATGGACTTAAATGACGACTATAATATGGTTACTTGACTTGGATATCTTCATGAAACTTGTATAGGACATCTTGATGTATAACATATCCAAATTTCAGAGGAAACTAAAGAGAATAGGTAGGTGAAATCTCAGTATTTCGGAGAAGCATGCACTGGACGATGCGGTAATGGATCCAGAAGCTTCGTGAGATTATATAAAATAATCTAAAAATAATTTAGCTTAGAAGTCTTCATGTAAGTTGTACGAAAATGTCTTGGCTATAACTCGGTAAAATGTTGTAATTTTTGGAGGCCGTATGGATATTTTAATTGAATTTCTTCGGAAACCGTGCGTTCTGGTTTCATCCGAAAACCATATGATGTTTTGTGAAAATTGTGAGATGGTGTAAAATTCTATTTGGCCATGAATTTTGCATGTAATTGTCATCCTATTGGCTTGTTTAATAATTGCTTGAATTTTTATAATTTTGGGAATTTATAGATATTAAATTTAATATTGAAATAAAACAAATAACATAATAACAATAAATAAAAAAAATAGATTATTTTATTGGCCATAAATTCCATTAAATTTATTAATAAATAATTATATCATAAGATCTTGATGAATGCATGACATTGAATTGAGATGTATGTGTGAATTCCATGCCAAGTTTGACTTGTTTGATGTTACATCATATGCCATGCTAAAAATTAAGACCGAAATGGGTAAATGTGGAAAATGATAAGTGAGGAGGTGGTTGTGGTGGAGGATTGATGCCCGGAATGTATAGAGATGCATTGCCGGATGGCCTTGGGAGATTCAGGATGCCCGGAATGTGGGGGTGCCGGAAGCCCTGTCGGAGGTTTCTGCCCGAAGGGAATACCTCGCGATGCTAGGATTTGGGGTGCGGGATGCCCAGCCAGGGAGTGTAAATGCCGGAAGCCCTGTCGGAGGTTTATGCTCGAAGGGAATGCCTCGTGATGCCAGTTGGGATGCAAGATGCCCGGAATGTGGGGGGCCGGATGCCCGGTGGCCTGGGATGGCTGAATGCCAGAAGCCTCAGAGGTCTTTGCCCGAGGGGATGATGAAATTGATGATTTGAGGAATGGGTGATGTGGTGATCAAATTGAAAGCTAAAAGTGGAAATTAAACCATGGCATGATATGCATGATGATATGCATGATGATGATGGTGATGATGATGATCACCCATGGCATGACATGCATGATATGTATGATGATGATAATGATGATGATATATGATATGCATGATGATATACACGATGATGATGGTGATGATGATGATATGTGACGTGATATAATGATGATCACCCATGGCATGACATGCATTATATGTATGATGATGATAATGATGATGATGGTGATGATGATGATATGTGACGTGATATAATGATGATCACCCATGGCATGACATGCATGATGATATACATGATGATGATAATGATGATGATATATGATATGGCATGATGACATGTGTAATGTGATGATGTCATGATGATGATGACATGTATGATATAATGATGTCATGATGATGATGACATGTGTGATGTGATGATGTCATGATGATGATGACATGTATGACATAATGATGCCATGATGATGATGACATGTATGATATGATGATGCATGATAGTATGCGCATGGCTTCAAGGTAAGTAATGCCTGCAATGCATGTATAATTTGCATGATGCATTGAGTTGTTATTGGATTTCTTTACCTGCTGAGTGGTTGTACTCCCCCCTTTTGGGGACCAACATTTCAAATTAGCAGCATGCCGCTTCCTGCCGTTACGCGGGGCGTATTTTACGGCATAACTTTGGACGTAGAGGTCGAGTGCGAGGAGTTTGACTGTCCTTCTGTTCCTGGTCTTGTGTATATTTGAGTGCGCTGTCTAGTTATGTACGACGTGGGTCTGGCTGGGGGCCCTATTGTTCAAGAGTTTATATTTGTCCATGTTCGACGCGACAGGGTGATGCGTGGGATGCTGTCGCCGCCACCGCCTGATGCACCAGGATGGGTGTGAGGGCCGTGCGTGACGAGTAGGAGCTGGATCTTTTTGGGGATCGTTAGCCGACACTGATGATGGGGATTGTGCACGCGAGTTGTAGAGGGTCGAGGGTTCTTTTTGGGGTTTTAGGTCGGACATGACTGAGTCCTGGCTTTTCCTTTTGATGTACCGACCCAAAAGAAGTCCCATCTTGAAAATATATGTAAATAAGTGTCGTGGCTTATTTATAAAATCATGGTGATTAGTGGTGTGTATTTGTATCATGATTGGTAAGGGGAGAGATGGTGATGTTTTACTTTGCTTTCGCTGATGAGTCGCGCTGGGATCGTTTTATATATGTGTGTGTGTGTGTGTGTGTGTGTGGACTAATTACGACGCTTCTTTTAAGATGAAAGGTAATAAGGTGTAACATTGGCGCTTGTGGCGACCTGCGAAGGGTTCGGGGTGTCACACAACAAGCCAACTAAGCACACGAATCCCCAACCGAAAACTTTGAGGTCTCCTGGGGATTTGGGTTCACCATAGCACCATCAGGAAGGTCAGCTATACCCTCGCCTAGAGCAGCATCGACTACCATAGCTAGGATCTGAAAACCCTGGACGGGACCTACTCTATATCCATTGAGCCCACGAAGAAGCCACGCTCTAAATCAATGAGGTACCCTCTAAGGTAAGCCCTCATCAACCCAAACGGTAGTCACTACAAGCTCATAGACCTGTGGCCCCCAAGAACAAGGAAATCAGTAACCAACTTGGTAACCCTCCTAGGTTGACCATAACAAATCGAAGGCAATGCCACCTAAGGACCTGAGAAGAATTGAGCCAACGACGAGGTGAGACAATGTCTTAGCAAGTTCAACCATTAAACCCCGACTAGGAAGGAAATACGCGTAGAGCAATCTATGCACACAAGACAGAGGACTTAACTCACCTTAGTTCCCTCCTGCATGTTAGCATAACTCATATACTCAATCGATCAATCAATCAATCAATTCAATCAATACAATCAATACAGTTGATCACAGGGGTCTCGATTATAAGACCAAATTATTATGACACGTCACATACCGTGCCACACAATTTTGTCTCACAATCTGGCACATCAATTTCAATCAATCACACGATCTGATTCAATTACTGCCCGCATAGGCACAATATACTAGGGGTGTGCATGGTCTGGGTTGGGCTAGTCCACCCCCTAACCCTAGGATCAACCCACACAGTGCCAGTCCTCAATTTTTGGGACTGAGGACCGACCCTATTGAGCTTGGAACCGAGGACCGAACCGACCCAATGGGTTCGGTCCGATTCTAAGGTCAACCCAAGACCAATCGATAATTTTTTATTTCATTTTTTGTATTCCTTAAAAAAGCGATTAAGGATCGACCTGACCCAATGTGTTCGGTCTGGTTCCAGGGTCAACCCAGGACCAACCAATAATTTTTTATTTATTTTTTGTACTCCTTAAAAAAGTGAATGAGGACCAAACTAACCAAATGGGTTCGGTCCGGTTTCAAGGTCAACCCAAGACCAATCAATAATTTTTTATTTTGTACTCCTTAAAAGAGCAACTCAGGACTATACCAACCCAATGGGTTTGATATGAGCGAGGTCAGCTAAAAAAGGAAAGTGATAAGGGTCAAGTGAGGTGAGCATATAATAAAATGAGCATCGAATGTCGAGCGAGAAGCAACAAGCCAAGCGAGCATTGAGCAGCAAGCGGCACTCATGACCCAAAACGAGCGAGGCGAGTGTCAAGTGGTGAGCGGATAAGTTGTTTATTTCGATTTTGGCAAATTGAAGATTAAGAGGACAAATATGACAGAAGAGAAGAAATACTAGAGGATGATGCCATAAGGAGCTGCTTATGCCTTTTTAGACACTGTGAGGACTCCTCACAAAAACATTTTCCTCATTCGTAAATTATGACTATTGACGCCATAAAAGACATTAAAAATCTAAGTTATTAAAAACAATGTAAAATTACTTCTCACTAAAGAGCTGTTTAATATTGTTGGCGTCGTTTATTTTGAGGTTTTCTCTATATATATAAAAAATTATAAGTAACCTTTTACCTTTAGCAAAAAAAAGTTATAAGTAATATATATATATATATATATATATATATATATATAGTTAGGGTTTGTCTGGGTTGGACCAACCCGGAACTCTTAGGACTAAGGATCAACCCGCATAGTGCTGGTCTGGGAATTCTAAGACCAAGGACCGACCCAATCTCCCTGGGAACCGGACCAGGACTGGCAGGGTTGGGCCGGTCTAGGGTCAACCCTGGACCGATGCTCACCCCTACAATATACTAACGCACATCGGTCTTCTGGCATAGCCAAGCTTCGTCTCACTCCTTTAAGCATGGCAACATCCACCGACACTTATTAAGGATAGCATTCCCAAAGGAGCATCGGTCCAAAATCTACTGCGACCGACTTCCGTTGTCTAGGAGCATCCCATATAGGGTCAACTTCTTATCGACGCACATCGGGGACGAGTTCATTTAGCCATCACACGATCAATCAATCCCGGCCAAGGACATTGTGCTTTGCACTCAAATGTCTCAATTAAAATAATGAACTTGGCCTATTTTCTTTGTATTAAAAACACTCGATAAAAATAATCGTGTGTGGGTACAAGGTCAGTTTGAGCCAAAAATGCAATATCTTCATTTTTAAAAATCCTACTATTTAATATAGTACCTAAAAACATTTTTCGCGTTAAAAGCCAACGCCTGGTATTTTCTGATTAAATACCAAAATTTAACAATTTTGAACTAATAATTCAAAATTACAATCACCACTCAATTCGCACAAATTAACACTTAATTTCATAAACTAAGCACACCATTACATTCAGCACGAAATTCCGGTTACCGGTTATCCCAATCTAATTTCTGGAAAATATTTAATAATTAAATAAATAGCAAAAATAATTAAATAAATAACCACCGCCTGTGGTGGCCCAATTGGATAAGGCTCCCATGATCCTTTGTGAGGAGGAGAGGAGTTCGAATCTCGCTGGCCGCACGGGATCTTAAGCATGACGTCGGGGTGCTGGGTCATCCGCTAGCATCACCCCAGGGTTTGCCCGCCGGTTGTCGACTTACGGGGTTCCTTGGGTTATCCAAAAACTAATTAAATAAATGCAATTAAATACAATAAATATTAACTTAGGCCGAAATTGCTAATCTAACCACCTAAACGGGCCTAGAAAAATAGTGTGCCTATCTAGAAAATAGCATAACCTCTCTAGCCCTTAATTAATCTAATCTAACCAATTAAATCACTAATATAATCTAACTGACCACTTAATCTCTCATTAGCCTAAACTAATCAACCCTCAAGCATCATTAACTCCCTAAGCATAGTTTAGCAAGTAAACTCATCGGTTTTGCAATCCAATGAGTCACGACAACGGCAACACGGAGGCGAGCGACAGCCAAGCTTACGACAACACCAAACGAGGTTCAAACAAGCCTAAAAATGGGCCTAGAAGCCTCAGCCCACGGCTGAGGTTTGGCTTCGCCTTGGGCTGAAGGAGGCTGCGCGGTCGGGTTAGGTTGAAACGGCGAGGCAAGCGGCTAGGCGGCTGTGGTGATCGACGGTGACGCTTTGGACGGTTGGAATGTGGCAGTGGTGGCTCAGCTGGCTGGACGAGGGCTCGATGGCAGCCTAGGCTTGCGAGAATGCACGGATGAGTGCGTGAGCTAGCACACAACGGGCGGGGCTTCGAGCTGCTCCGGACGAGCTCGGGTAGCTGTCAACGGCAATGGGGAGGGAGTGCTGGCAATTTGCGTGAGCTGGCATGCAATAGGCGGGGCTTCGAGTTGCTCCGGATGGGCTCGGGTAGCTGTTGACGGCAAGGGGGAGAGAGTGCTGGCAATTATTTGGTTTTTCTTTGCGATGCCCCCCCCCCCCGACGGCCCCCAATCTTTTAGGGTCACCACACCTCTGTCCTTATCCTAGATGTCCTTTATTTTAATACCCTTGGATTTCGACGAATTAGCGAGTTTGGAGGTCTATCACATTTTTCATTGGTCCCTACGTAATTGCAAAAGCGGATCCAATCAACTCCATTCCTAAACTTTGAAATGATGCACATGAGATATACACATAGATATCAACCAAGCACTTTTTTATTTACATATAGTTGATAGATGTCGTTCGTCGGTACATTAGAGGCCAAAGTTTTTTGTATTGGCTATATCCAAAAAATTGACCAACTTTTACGTTAGCCATTTACAACGTCATCTATCTTCAAGTGCCGGTGTCCCAAAAAGTCACCATTGTCCTTTCATCCCCCACTACTCTAATCCACTCGAACCTCCATGATTGTCCTTTGGCGGCGCTGGCAACAGCCCCATGGTGTGTCCATCCCTCCGGACATACAGGACCACAAACCCCTAATACACGGGACCCAAGGGGAGGCCAGTGTCAACCATCAGTATCACCCTTATCCAGATGAAAGTAAGTCCTAGCAGATCAGGGTCAGGATGCTTCGATTATTCCCATCGCAAATCGACAGGAATGCCATAGAAGGTACGAGGAGATGCAGGCAGCAGCGGCATCTTTGTCACTCTGTAATATGTTAGCCCCACGAGAAGTGAGTACAAC
This sequence comes from Eucalyptus cladocalyx, assembly GCA_017140615.1. Classification (NCBI taxonomy): domain Eukaryota; kingdom Viridiplantae; phylum Streptophyta; class Magnoliopsida; order Myrtales; family Myrtaceae; genus Eucalyptus; species Eucalyptus cladocalyx. The sequence goes on along the minus strand of CM029524.1, from coordinate 18,788,262 downwards.
TACTCAATAGCCAAGGTTCTACTAAACTATATTACGTAAAACTATCATATTCTGATTCCATGCAATCCAAAACAAAGCACACGGCCAAAGCAATGAGTGTGCATAAGTTCAAAAGAATCTCAAATAGCACAGTACAATACAACATGTAGATGTTTAAAACTCAATTTATCACTACTCACTACCAACATCTTCCGGAGGACCAGAGTTTGCATCCCTCCAGGCATATTGCACCCTACTTGGCATCACGAAGGCCTCCCGTTCCATATTTCAGTCACCGGGCATCTAGAGCATGTTATGTCACACCTCTAGGCATCTCACACCTCACCTAGCATCACGAGGAACCTCCGGGGCTCACCAATCCCTAGACTTCTAGAGGCATTGCCATCACGATCCTCCGACAACTCGAGACCTAGGGCATTGTCATCCCAGGGGTTCGACGGCATAAATAATATGTCAACCATGGTGTAGCAGTCAAATCAACTATGCCAAAACAGTTCCGTATCGATAATATGTGAAATTGCTTTAGTTTTCAAAATCTCGATTCAGGGTATAAAGCAATGTGCAAGGAAAACTTTAGAGGTATACCAAATCAATGACAATAAACCTCTCATAAGATCCCAAATCCCAATACCAGAATAATTTGAAATAAATCCTTGTCGTTCCACCCCGGTCATAATTCAAAATTCATAAGCTCACGTTTCAAAACGAAGACCGCATGCGATAATTTTCATCAAAACCGACAGCCTTTCTTGAAATATCAAGATCGACACATAGGCGAGTCATCAAACTCCGTCCCGACCTTAAGATTTTTAAAACCATTTGCATTTCAAAGACACCAAACATTTCTTGAAATATTGCGAGCGGCACATCGGTAAATAAAAATCCCAACACAAATCTTAAGATTTTTCAAAATAGTTTACGAGTAAAATTTTTCAGAGCTTCGCAACCACTAAAAATCGATGCATATACAATTGCCAAAATCGCATTTACCCTTAGGCAGTGTGAAATTCTTTCAATTACATAGTCAAAAATCAACTCAATCATCTCAAATTTATCATTCAGCATAAGAATTTGAAGAACACTAATTTATGGGTGCATTTCATCGGACAAACAACAGAATTCACATCGTATCGATTAATAAATATTGACTTGCCTTTGATTTGGTGGCGTTGATGGCGAGATGGATCGAGAGCTACGGCTGCAATGCGGTTGAAGTGAGCTGGATGGCGATAGTAGCAGTAGACGGAGGCGCGGCTAGTGGCTAGATACGGGATGGTAAGAGGTCAGAAACGCGGTGGTCTAGGTCGACTAGGAGCGACGCAATACCGGCGAGGCTGTGACGATCAATGATGATGCTCGCGGGGTTGCTTCGTGTGCCAAAGGATGGAGAGAACGACTGAGAGGGGAACGATTCTACTTACCGAATGAAGGGGAGCAACAAGTTTTCTTTGTTGTTGACTTCTCCAGTCAACAATTCCCCAACTCCGTGGCAGCCAAATAAGAAGACAACCAAGAAATTCGGCGCTGGCCATTGGACGGCTTGCATGGACATGCAAGGGACGTGTCCATTGTTGGAGAAATCTTCTTGAAATGTTTTGAAGCTGACAAAACGTTTCCATCAGTCTAGTCTGAAGGTTTGCAGACTCTGTTGTTTAAAGTCTGAAGACCTCCGGACAGCCAGACTCAAGACTCAAAGTCTATCCTCATTGAAAGTTTCTAATCCGTTGAAGAAAGGCTATCCATAATTGAATGTTTTACTAAGGATATGACCTTATCGACTGGAGAAGATCTCTTGGCTGGATATGACATAATGGAATCCTTTGATTGATCGAGATTGATTTGGAGATTAAGGATCCGATGATTGGCAAAATATTCGGGGAAGGTTCTACATATGGAAACCGAGATCCTTATTATATGGGCGAACAAGATTGATGTGCTATCGACATGTTCCTTTAATAGCTCGAATGATCTTCCTAATTGATTCTGTCCAACGGGAAGATTGGAAGAATTCCTTTGGTAAGTGCCAACGGGTATGATGGCATAAAGGAGTATATAAGGAAGACGTTCTAGTTGTTTGAGAGTGCACGATAGAAGAATTCCAAAGTCTGAAGCTCCTTGTTCTTTTTGTCAATTCATTTGAGCGAAATCTTGTATGCAAAAGAGTGTTTATATTCGTGAGAAATCTTGAGGAAGTGTGGTAGAATATCTACGGTATGGAATCAAGGAAGAACTGTGCTGTAACATCTCTTTTGTTCATAGTGAAATCCAGCCGGTATGCTGTCAGTGCGGAAGAGTGGACGTAGGCTTGCGATAAACCGAACCACTATAAACTTTGTGTTTAATTTTCTCTTCCCTACTCTTTAATTTACTTTGATCGTAATTCATTTTGTTAATCAAAAGAGAACTTCCCTTCTATCATCTACCAAGTATCGTTGTGGTATATCAAGAAATTGTCAATACACCTATTCACCCCCTCTAGGTGCGTATACTAGCTATCTCAATTGGTATCAGAGCCTGTGTACTCACTTTGTTTGAAGTGTTTTACTTCAGAGTTAAAGATCCATGGCTAGTATGTTGGCTCTAGGGCTGGTAGAAGGGCAAAGCAATACCAGACCACCTTACTTTGATGGAAATGATTACAACATATGAAAAAACAAGATGAAGGCGTTCCTAAGATCAAAGAATCCTCTGGAATGGGACGTTGTAGAAAAAAGAATCACTCTTAAAGCTGCACCTGTCTCAGAGAGAGGGAAAGATACTATGGAGTCTAGTCAAATGACTCAGGAAGAGATAATCAAGAGACAAGCTCTTGATGCAAAAGCAATTTATTCTTTATATTGTGCTTTATCTCCTACTGTATATAACAGAATATCTTCTTGTGTTACAGCTAAAGAAGTCTGAGATAGATTACATATTACCTATGAAGGAACCGATCGAGTGAAAGAGACTAGAATAAACATTCTCCTCAGTCAATACGAAGCCTTCCGAATGAAATCGGGAGAATCTATAACTGATATGTTTAGTCGTTTTACAAAAATCGTGAATGGTCTTGAAAATCAAGGTCAACCAATTTCTGATCCCATGAAGGTAAACTGATATAGCTAGTATAAGTACCTAGAGGGGGTGAATAGGTATATAAAAGATTTTTCTCGATAATTGCACAATAATAGACAGTTGATAGATTTGAGACAAACAATAATCAAAGTAAGACTGAGAGAAGGGAAAGGAAAATTGAACACACGGTTTATAGTGGTTTGGCTTATTTCAAGCCTACGTCCACTCTTCTGCACTGACAGCCTATTGGCTAGATTCCACTATGAACAAAGAGATGTTACATCGTTGTTCTTCCTTGATTTCTCGGTGTAGATGATCTACCACATTCGCTCAAGGTCTCATTAAGTATAGACACTATTTGTGTATACAATTTCGCTCAAAATATATCGACTAATATTCAAGGTGCTTCAGACTCTGAAATTTCTCTATCGATCATGCACTAAAGCAACTAGAACGTCTTCATTTTATACTCATTTATGCCATCATACCCATTGGCACTTACCAAAGGAATTCCTCCAATCTACCTGTTGGACGGAATCAGTTAAGAAGATCATTCGAGCTATTAAAGGAACCTGACGATAGCCCATCAATCTTGTTCGCCCATACAATCAGGATCTTGGTTTCCAAGAATAGAACCTTCCAAGAATATTTCGTCGACCGTCGGATCTTCAAACGATCTTGATTACAAATAAAAGAATCCGTTATATTTATCCAACCAAGAGATCTTCTCCAGAGGATAGGAATAAATCTTCAACCAAATACTTCGGCTTTGGAATTCCTTCGTCACTGGATTAGAAAAACTGTCAATGAGAATAGTCTTGAGTCTTGAGTCTTGAGTCTTGAGTGCTGAGTCTGGTGATCTTGAAAGTCTTCAGACTCTAAACAGAAGGCTTGTAAATATCCAGACTAGATCGATAGAAACGTTTTGTCGACTTCAAAATATTCTCGGGAAAGATTTCTCCAACAATCCCCCTTTTTGATGGTGACAAAACTTTCCTATAGATTTGAACAACTTTGACCGCAAAACATTACTCAAGCAATATGGCTATCTCATAAAGATTAATAAATCAACCAGACTCTGCATCCACAGAAAATCGGTTAGTCTTTCATGAGCAAGACCATACAACCACACTTGATATAAATGCAAACAGTCAAGCATCAAAATCCACACCCAAGTCAGTCAAATTCAAGTTCACACATAAGTCATACTAAAAAACAAACATTCAAACATACAAAAGAAATTTAAAGTCAAAGTTTAAAGAGTTCAAGTTTAAAGAGTTCAAATTGCAATTCTCCCCCTTTTTGTCATCATTAAAAAGTGAGAAAAAAGTCAAGTCTGCTTGGGAATGCGCACAACTGGAAATCTCCCATCGACTGTACGATGCCTTCCAGCCTCTTCAAGTCTTCCCGTAGATGAGCCACCTCTTCTCCTTTGGCATTGGCTTGAATTTGAAGAGCGAGGTCTTTCATTTTATCCTCTAGGGTAACAGAAGATGCTTGTCCAGCATTCTTCATGACTTGAAGTTCACAGTCCAGAGCATAGATTTGACCCTGCATTTCCAGAACAACATCAAGGATACGACTTAAATCTGCTGTATTGTCCGTTTGTGTGCTCGCATTTGCTCTCTCGGATGGAGTGAAGGCAGACGATGGAACTTCTATGTAATCTTGTAGATTTGGTATTGATGTATCATGTCCTTCCTCAGGCATTTGAGAAGCCTAAAAATCTTCTGGATTTGCTGGTGAGCGACTCACACATTCACTGTTGACAACATGTGGTGTAGTCCTTCCTTGCTCGCCATCTCCCCCTATCTCTAAGACCTCAAATGAGGAAGAGTGATGGTCATGCTCTTCAGCATCTTGATTCCCCTTCTCTCCGGCTTCATTTGCAGACTTTTCTTTCACTGCTTCTCCTTCTTCTTCAGCTTCTTTCTCTTTGTCTTCTTTCTCTTTCTCTTGTTGCTCCTCTCGCTTTCTCTGTTCTTTGCTTGCTCCTCTTCTTCTCTCTGTTCTTTTTCCTCTCGCTTCTTTCCCTTTCTTTCCGATGTTCGTTGATTCAGTACGTAACGTCTGGTCCTTATCAATGCAGAGATAGTGAGATCTTCATCTTCATCTTCATCCTCCAAGATGAGAGTTCTTTTCTTTTTGGATGGGGCACCAATGGGCTCCTTCCTTTTTCTCTTTGATGTAGAAGATACTGTAGTCTTTACTCTGAACTTCTCCATTGCCTTAACAAGCTCTTTCAGACGCATTTTTGTCAGCATTTTCAAACCCACCACCATTTTGTCGCATGGTCGAACACAAAGACTATGTGGAGGTTTAATGTTCAAGTGTTTGAAGATCTTGGTCACAAGACCTGGGTAAGGCAATTGGCCCTTGTCCTTCACCATTGCTCTGTACATGTGAAAGAGAATGGTGTGAGGGAGAGAGAACTTCTTCCCGTATTGATCGCGTACATCAATTTCGCCTCGAGTTAGACACGTCGTCTTGGATGTAGACTTTAGCTCGATACAGTTGATCACAATTTTGTGAAGCAAGATGTTGATGGCACGCATTCTTGAGTAGATAATTCTTCCCTCTGTATCCCTGTCTCTGACAAGCTCTAATGTGGCACAAGCAATCGAAACTTTGATCGGTTGATAGCGTCCTCTTTCAACTCCAATTATATCTGCCAACATGTCCACATCTACCACATAGACTTGGTCTCGAACACTGAATGATATTATATTCACATCTAAAAAGTTAAGATTCGAATAGAAGTATGCTGTCAATTGCGTATAACCGTTTGTGGTATCGGAGCAAAATTGCTCAAGTTGAAGCAGATTGAACTTCTCCCTTAAGTTCACATTAATGGCATCCAAGAAATCGAAATCAACACTTCTAGGGTTTATCACCCCTCGTTTCAACAGTCTGAAGAACAGATTCTCTTGTTCCTTTGATTTAAACAAATCCATCCTTTTTCCCTTCACCTTCGCAGCAACACCCATTGTAGGTTGAAATTCACTGAACATTTTATCATCATCGTTCCCGTCAGTCGGATTCTGTCCCGATACACGAGGGTCACTTGGAATGTTCGCAAGTGCTTCCTTAGCCTTTCCTTTGGGAGCAATTCCCAAATCCTCCATTTGTCGCAAAAAGATATACTCATTCCCATAATTCTTATCTTTAAGGAAATCATCTACGTAGTTTAGCGGAGTCCCAGTGCTCTTCAACGCACAATAGAGCTTGTAAATAAAAGAGGGTTTTTGGACTCTTACAGGGTCTGCGTCCTCGATTATTTTTTCCTCCAGTTGTTGACCCGCACCTTGTGGGGTAGATGGTGTTGAGTGACGTGGTGGAGAGTGAAACAGGCTCTGTTGCTGACTCGATAAATCTTCTTCTTCTGTGAGATCGAAATGGGTAGGCCCCTCCCTCATTCTCTGTGGTCCCCCATTCGCGATTCTTGAAGACTTCCTCGAAGAAGACATCCTTCCTTGTCGTTGAAAGATTCCTTTACTCGCTTTCCCGAGAAAAGATGACAACTTTCTCGAAGATGAACACGAAGTAGAGACAGGATTGGGAGGAGAATGCCTTTTTAGGGTTTTGAAGTTTAAGCGAGGAAAACTGTATATATATATAACTCGGTTTAAAAAAGGAAAAGCCAATCGGCACAAAGGAAAGTGAACAGACGCTTCTTTTAAAATCAATAACTGCCAAATAGAAGTTAATCTTTTTGAAAAGACAAGATTCCGTTTTTCACGGAAATTATAAATTAACTGAACTAATGATCGTACCTTTTCGAGATTGAATATAATAACAACTTACAGTCTATAGCCATGAATGTCTGAGTCTGAGGGTTGGAGAGTCTCTAGACTTTAACTTCCTCAAGTTTCAAAATGTTGAGTCTGGAACGGATAAAATCGAATTGATTCTTCTCCAAAGGCTTTGTGAATATATCCGCTAGTTGATTTTTTGAATCAACAAATTGAATTGAGATTTCTCCATTTTGAACATGATCTCTAATGAAATGATGTCGAATCTCTATATGCTTTGCTCTTGAGTGAAGGATTGGATTTTTAGTGAGATTGATTGTGCTGGTGTTGTCACATCTAATCTCTGTGCATGCGTCTTCAATTCGAAAGTCTTGTAGCTGTTGTTTTATCCATAGAATTTGCGAATAGCAACTTCTAAGAGCTACATACTCTGCTTCTGTTGTTGAGAGAGCCACAGTGCTTTGTTTCCTTGAAAACCAAGACACTGTCCTGCTTCCAAGCAACTGGCAAGTTTCTGAAGTACTCTTTCTATCGACTCTGCAACCGGCCAGATCTGCGTCTAAATATCCCAGAAGATTAAAGTCTCCCTTCTTACGATACTAGAGACCGATGCTTGAAGATGAAGCAACGTATTTGATAATACGTTTCGCAGCACTAAGATGGGATTCTCTAGGATCTGATTGAAACCTAGCACAGATGCAAACACTCAACAAAATGTCAGGTCTAGAAGCAGTAAGATAAAGAAGTGAACCAATGATGCTCCTGTACAGCTTTTGATCAACTTTCTTCCCTTCTTCATCTTTGTCTATCTTCAAAGAACTTGACATCGGTATGTCGGTCTTTTTGCAATTTTCCAATCCAAACCTTTTAACAAGATCATTAGCATATTTTTCTTGATAAATAAAAGTTCCTTCCTTCAATTGCTTTACTTGAAGACCAAGAAAGAATGTTAACTCTCCCATCATACTCATTTCAAACTCATCCTGCATAGACTTAGAAAATTTCTTGCATAGACTTTCATTAGAGGATCCAAAAATAATATCATCCACATATATTTGAACAAGTAAAAAGCTTTTGTTTTCCTTTTTGATAAATAAAGTAGTATCTACTTTACCTTTGACAAAACCATTATGTATTAAGAACTTACTTAGTCTATCGTACCAAGCTCGAGGTGCTTGCTTTAAACCATACAAGGCCTTTTTCAGTCTGAAGACTGAGTCTGGCTTCTTTTGGTCTTCAAACCATGGTGGTTGTTCCACATAAACTTCCTCATGGATAAATCCATTTAGGAAGGCATTTTTGACGTCCATTTGGAATAACCTGAAATTTTTATAACAAGCAAACGCAAGTAATAGTCGAATAGCTTCTAACCTTGCTACTGGTGCGTAAGTCTCATCATAGTCTATTCCTTCTTCTTGCGTATATCCTTTGGCCACAAGTCTTGCTTTGTTTCGTACGACTTTTCATTTCTCATTCATCTTGTTCCTGAACACCCATTTAGCTCCAATAACAGTTTTACCTTTTGGTTTAGATGTCAATTCCCAGACATCATTAATGTTAAACTGTCTGAGCTCTTCTTGCATAGCTTCAATCCAGCTCTCATCAGATAAAGCTTCTTTTATGCTCTTTGGTTCAATTTCAGAAATGAGGGCCACAGCACTAGACTCTTCACGCCTTTTGGATCTGGTGCGAATTCCTTCATTAATTTCGCCGATAATGAGATCTATGGGATGACTGGACTTATGCTTCAAGTTACTGGTTCATTTGTCTGGTTGATGATCTCTTTCTTTATTTGAATCATCATGAACAACTTGATGCTGGTCTTCCAGAGTTTGAGATGCTTCTTGAGTTGTAAGCTTTGGAGGATCTGGAGCAGGTTCAGACTCTTCATAATGAGTATGACTGGATTCATCTTGCGTAAAGTCTTGAAATTTGACATTCATTGACTCCTCCACAGACTGGCTCTTCTTATTATAGACTCTGTAGGCTTTGCTTGATGTAGAATATCCAAGGAAGATGCCTTCATCTGATATTTCTTCAAACTTACTAACTCGATCTTTTGCATTTTTCAATATAAAGCATTTGCAACCGAACAAATGAAAGTATGAAATAATAGGCTTCTTACCTTTGAATAACTCATAAGGGGTTTTCTCTAGAATAGGTCTTAAGAAGACTCTATTGATGATATAGCACGCTGTTGAAACAGCTTCAGCCCAAATCGTGAAGAAATTTTACTTTCAATTAAAAGAGTTCTAGCCATTTCTTGAAGAGATCTATTCTTTCTTTCCACAACTCCATTTTGTTGAGGAGAATATGGAGAGGAGAATACATGCTTAAAGCCAGATTCATCACAAAATTTTGTAAAATCTTGATTTTCAAATTCACCTCCACGATCTGTTCTTATACTTAAGATAACACATCCTTTTTCATTTTGAACATTTTTAGCAAATTTTTCAAAATACGAGAATGTTTCGGACTTACTTGCGAGGAAATATACCCAAGTAAAGCGGGAGTAATCATCCACAATTACTAGGCAATATTTCTTACCTCCAATGCTCTGGCTTCTGGTTGGTCCAAAGAGATCCATATGCAGCAACTGTAGTACATGATTAGTAGAGACATGATTTATTGGTTTAAATGAATTTCTTACATGCTTTCCTAGAATACATGGTGTGCATGGATCGGACTTTTGGTATGGTAATTTAGGTAGACCTCGAACAAGCTGCTTTGATGAGATTTTGGCTAATTGCTTCATGTTGACATGACCAAGCTTTCTGTGCAATAAGCTTGCTTCGTCTTGAATTGAGATTAGACATTGCGATTCATTTGGTTTCACATCCGTAAGATAGATATTTCCATGTCTTCGACCCATGAAAGATCGAGTAGAGTCTTTGCGGTTCCGAACATGTTCCTTCTTGAAAAAAGATCTTAAAACCAGTATCACACAATTGGCTAATGCGAGAAGATTGTAATTGAGTCCTTCCACTAGGAAACATTACTTATTGTGAGATTTCCAATTTTCACAGTTCCAAATCCCACAATACTTCCTTTTGCTGTTTCCTCCAAATGAAACTTTTCCACCATTTACTTGAACAAGCTTTATGAAGCAATTTGAGTCTCCTGTCATGTGTCTTGAGCATCTACTGTCAAGATACCACTTTACCTTTTTCTTGACGGAGACCTGCATTTAAAAGAGAGTCTTAAGCTTTCTTTGGTACCCAAATTTTCTTGGGTTCTTTGGTGTTAGTAAGATAAACAGTATTAGCCCATACTTTTTTAACAGGTTTCCAAACCATGGGACATTCTTTTTCAAAGTGATTCGGACTGTCGCACTTTGAACACCTGAGGGCATTTCGACCTACAGACTTTACAAAAACTTTCTTGAAATGATTTTTGTAAGCCTCTCTCGAGGGTCTTTTCTTAATTCTTTCTTTTACTTTAGGAAAATCAATCAAGGGAATTGTTTATGCTGTCATACCTAGATCGGACTTATTGAAGTAAGGTCTTTGAGTTGAAAGAATTTTTTCAAGTTTTTCGGACCCTATTGAAAATTTCTTTGAAATATTTGATAAGTCAGTTTTTAAAAAAACATTTTCTTTCAAAAGATTATCTTCATTTTCTTTAAGAGTGGAAACATTCAAGTCTAAACTTTTAACTCTTTCTTCTAAAACGTTTTCCTTTTGTTTTAGAGCTGAGTTTTCCTTTTTAAGTTCGGAAATTCTTTTGAGAGAAGTCTTAAGACTAAAACACAGTTCATCAATGTATTTAGAAACTTTGACAGAATTTTAAAATTACTTGCCTCAAATTCACCGTCCGAGTCTAATCCAAAATCTGAGTCCGAGTCCGAATGTGCCATCGACATAGGTTGGCATATTCATTATCACTTTCTTCACACTCGTATCACCCGGTTTCGGCTTTGAGAGCTTTTCGAAACTTTTCAGCTTTTCCTCTCTTCTTCTTTAGAATAGGACAGTTGGGTCTTATGTGTCCATTTTTCTTATATTCGAAGCAAACTACATCTTTGTTTGGTTCCTCATCATCAACAGACTTGGTCTGCCGTCTTTGAAAACTTTGTTTCTTTGAGTTAAACCTTCTTCCTTTTCTATTCAGTTTTCTGAATCTTCTTATCATGAGAGCAAGCTCCTCATCGTCCATATCATCTTAAGAATCTGTATCACTAGAATCATCATTTGATTTTAATGCAATGGATTTCTTACCTTTTGGATCTTCGTCTTCATTAATTCGTTCCACTTCATAAGACTGAAGGGTTCCAATCAGCTCATCGACAGATAGTGGCATAATTCTTTGCGTCTCTCTTATTGAAGTCTTTATGTGATTCCAATCCTTGGAGAGTCCATGTAGTAGCTTGTTTACCTTCATGGGATCAGAAATTTTTGTCCTTGATTCTCAAGACCATTGACAATATCTGTAAAATGGCTAAACATGTCAGTTATAGATTCTCCTGCTTTCATTTTGAAGGCTTCATATTGACCGAGGAGAATGTTAATTCTGGTTTCCTTCACTCGATCTATTCCTTCATAGGTGATATGTAATCTGTCCCAAACTTCTTTTGCTGTAATACAAGAAGATATTCTGTTATATTCAGTTGGTGACAAAGCACAATATAAAGAGTAAATTGCTTTTGCATCGAGTGCTTGTCTCTTGATTATCTCTTCCTGAGTCATTCCGCTGGTCTCAACAGTTTCTTTCCCTCTTTCAGAGACTGATGTAGCTGTAGGAGTAATTCCTTTTTCTACAACGTCCCATTCGAGAGGATCCTTTGATCATAGGAAAGTTTTCATCTTGTTCTTCCAAATGTTCTAATCCTTTCCATCAAAGTAGGGTGGTCTGGTATTGCTTTGCCCTTCCACCAGCCCTGGTGCTAGCATACTAGCCATGGATCTTTTACTCTAAAGTAAAACACTTCAAATAAAGTGAGTACACAAGTTCTGATACTAATTGATATAGCTAGTATAAGTACCTAGAGGGGGGTGAATAGGTATATAAAAGATTTTTCTCGATAATTGCACAATACTAGACAGTTGATAGATTTGAGACAAACAATAATCAAAGTAAGGCTGAGAGAAGGGAAGGGAAAATTGAACACGCGGTTTATAGTGGTTCGGCTTATTTCAAGCCTACGTCCACTCTTCTGCACGGACAGCCTATTAGCTGGATTCCACTATGAACAAAGAGATGTTACATTGTTGTTCTTCCTTGATTTCTTGGTGTAGATGATCTACCACACTCGCTCAAGGTCTCACTAAGTATAGACACTCTTTGTGTATACAACTTCGCTCAAAATATATCGACTAATATTCAAGATGTTTCAGACTCTTGAATTTCTCTATCGATCATGCACTAAAGCAACTAGAACGTCTTCCTTTTATACTCCCTTATGACATCATACCCGTTGGCACTTACCAAAGGAATTCCTCCAATCTACCTGTTGGACGGAATCAATTAAGAAGATCATTCGAGCTATTAAAGGAACCTGACGATAGCCGATCAATCATGCTCGCCCATACAATCAGGATCTTAGTTTCCAAGAATAGAACCTTCCAAGAATATTTCGTCGACCATCGAATCTTCAAACGATCTTGACTACGAATAAAAGAATCCGTTATATTTATCCAGCCAAGATATCTTCTCTAGAGGATAGGACTAAATCCTCAACCAAATACTTGGGCTCTAGATTGCCTTCGTCACTGGATTAGAAAAACTGTCAATGAGAATAGTCTTAAGTCTTGAGTCTTGAGTGCTGAGTCTGGTGATCTGAAAGTCTTTAGACTCTAAACAGAAGGTCTGTAATTATCCAGACTAGACTGATAGAAACGTTTTGTCAGCTTCAAAATATTCTGGAAAGATTTCTCCAACATAAACAAGCTACTACGTGGACTCTCCAAGGATTGGAATCACATAAAAACCTCAATCAGAGAGACCCAAAGAATCATGCCACTATCTGTTGATGAGTTGGTTGGGACTCTTTAGTCTTATGAAGTGGAACGAATCAATGAAGACGAATACTCTAAAGGTAAGAAATCCATTGCATTAAAATCCAATGATGATTCTGATGTTACAGATTCGGAAGACGATATGGATGATGAGGAGCTTGTTCTCATGATAAGAAGATTCAGAAAGCTAAACAGAAAAGGAAGAAGATTCAATCCAAAGAAACAAAGTTTTCAAAAGCAACAAACTAGGTCTGTCGAGGATAATGAATCAAATAAAGATGTAGTCTACTTTGAATGTAAGAAAAATGGACACATCAGATCCAACTGTCCTCTTCTAAGGAAGAAGAAAGGAAAAGCTGAAAAGCATCGAAATGCTCTTAAAGCAGAAACCTGGAGTGATACAGAGTGTGAAGAAAGTGATGATGATTTTGCCAATATATGTCTAATGGCACAATTAGATTCAGATTCAAACTCCGAGACGGAATTAGATTCAGACAGTGAATTTGAGGTAAGTAACTTCAAAATCCCTATTAAAGTTTCTAAATACATTGATGAGTTGTGTTTTAGTTTTAAAACTTCTCTTAAAAAGATTTCCGAACTCAAAAGAGAAAATTTTGCTCTAAAATAACAGGAAAGTATTTTGAAAGAAAAGGTGAAATGTTTATAAATGAATGTTTCTTCTCTTAGAGAAAGTGAAGATAATCTTTTGAAAGAAAATGCACTATTGAAAAATGATATCTTAAATATTTCTAAAAATTTTCTATAGGATCTGAAAACGGAAAAAATTCTTTCTATTCAAAGACCTTATTTCAACAAATCTGGTTTAGGAATGACTACCGAAACCATTCCTTTAATTGATTTTCCAAAGGTGAAAGAAAGAATTAAGCAAAGACCGACAAGAGATACTTACAAAAATCATTTTAAAAAGATCTTTGTAAAACCAGTAGGTCGCAATGCTCTCAGATGTTCAAAGTGCAATAGTGCATATCATTTTGAAAAAGAATGTCTTATGGTTTGAAAACCTGTTAAGAAAGTATGGGCAAAAACTGCATTTCATACTAACTCAAATGGACCCAAGAAAATATGGATACCAAAGAAAGTTTGAGTGTCTTTTTAAATGCAGGTCATTATCAAGAAAAAGGTAAAATGGTATCTGGATAGTGGATGCTCAAGACATATGACAGGAGATTCAAATTGCTTCATAAAGCTCGTTCAAGTGAATGATGAAAAAGTCTCATTTGGAGGAAATAGCAAAGGAAGAATAGTGGGATTTGGAACAGTAAAAATTGGAAATCTCACAATAAGCAATGTTTCTTTAGTTAAATGACTCAACTATAATCTACTTAGTGTCAGTCAGCTGTGTGATACCGGTTTCAAAATCTACTTTCAAGAGGGAATGTGTGCAGGAACCAGTAAAGACTCTACTTAGTCATTCATAGGTCAAAGATATGGAAATATCTACCTCTTGGATGTGAAACCAGATGAATTGCAATGTTTAATCTCAATCCAAGACGAAGCAAGCTTATGGCACAGAAAGCTTGGGCACATTAATATGAAACAGATAGCTAAAATCTCAGCAAAGAAGCTTGTTCGTGGTCTATCCAATTTATCATACCAAAAGTCTGATCTATGTACACCATGCATATTGGGAAAACAAGTAAGAAATTCCTTTAAACCAATCAATCAAGTTTTCACTAGCCGTGTATTGCAGCTTCTGCATTTGGATCTTTTTGGACCAACCAGAACATATAGCATTGGAGATAAGAAATATTGCCTAGTAATCGTGGATGACTACTCACAATTTACTTGGGTATATTTTCTGGCAAGTAAGTCTGAAACCTTATCTTATTTTGAAAAATTTGCTAAAAAGCTTCAAAATGAAAAAGGGCATGTTATTTCAAGTATAAGAACAGACCATGGAGGTGAATTTGAAAATCAAGATTTTACAAAATTTTGTGATGAATCTGGTTTTCAGCATATGTTCTCTTCACCATATACTCCATAGCAAAATGGAGTTGTGGAAAGAAAGAATAGATCGCTTCAAGAAATGGCTAGAACTCTTTTAATTGAAAGCAACATCTCTTCACGATTTTGGGCTAAAGCAGTTTCTACAGCTTGTTATATTATCAATAGAGTTTTTCTAATGCCTGTTCTAGAAAACCCCCCTATGAATTATTCAAAGAAAAGAAGCCTATTGTTTCATATTTTCATGTGTTCGGATGCAAATGTTTTATATTGAAAAATGCAAATGATCGAGTTGGCAAGTTTGAAGAAAAAACAGATGAAGGCATCTTCCTTGGATATTCAACCTCAAGCAAAGCCTACAAAGTCTATAACAAGAAGAGTCAATTTGTGGAGGAATCAATGAATGTCAAATTCCAAGATTCTATACAAAATGAATATATTCAGACTCATCTTGAAGAGCCTGAACCTGCTCTAGACTCTACAAAGTCTAAATCTCAAGAAGAAGCTCAGACTTTGAAGGACCAGCAACAAGTGCTTTCCTAAATGGATTCATTCATGAGGTAAAGTAGACACTACTCTGTTTATCAAAAGAGAAAGAAAAAGTTTTGTTTTAGTTCAAATATATATCGATGATATTAAATTCGAATCTCCTAATTAAAGTCTGTGCAAGAAATTCTCTAAGACTATGCAGGATGAATTTGAAATGAGCATGATGGGTGAGTTAACCTTCTTTCTCGGGCTTCAAGTGAAACAATTGAAGGAAGGAATTTTTATTCATCAAGAAAAATATGCTAATGATCTCATCAAAAAGTTTGGACTGAACAATTGCAAAAAGACTGAAATACCAATGTCAAGTTCCTTAAAGATAGACAAAGATGAAAGAGGAAAGAAAGTCGACCAGAAGCTATACAGGAATATCATTGGCTCACTTCTTTATCTTACTGCTTCTAAACCTGACATTTTGTTTAGTGTTTGCATTTGTGCCAGATTTCAAGCAGACCCTAAAGAATCTCATTTAAGTGCTGCGAAGCGGATTATCAAATACATTGCTTCAACTTCAAGCATCGGCCTTTGGTATCCTAAAAGGGGAGACTTTACTCTTCTTGGATACTCAGATGCAGATTTAGCCGGATGTAGAGTTGATAGAAAGAGCACCTCAGGTACCTGTCAACTACTTGGAGGTAGAACAGTGTCTTAGTTTTCAAGAAAGCAAACTACAGTAGCTCTTTCTACAGCAGAAGCAGAGTATGTAGCTCTCGGAAGCTGTTGTTCACAAATTTTGTGGATAAAACAACAGCTAAGAGACTTTGAAATTGAAGATTCATGCACGGAGATTAACTGCGACAATACCAGTGCAATTAATCTTACTAAAAATCCAATTCTTCACTCAAGAGCAAAGCATATAGAGATTCGACATCACTTCATTAGAGATCATATTCAAAATGGAGAAGTTTCGATTCAGTTTGTTGACTCAAAAAACCAACTGGCTGATATATCCACAAAACCTTTGGAGAAAAATCAATTTGAAATTATCCGTTCCAGACTCAACATTTTTAGGTTTGAAGAAGTTAAAGTCTAGAGACTCTCAAACTCAGACAAACAAGACTTTGACTGTAAGTTATTCTCTCTCCTCTCAAATCTAATCTTGAAAAGGTACGATTATCAACCATGTTTGATTATTGCTATCTTTAATTGACGTGATTATTGCAACGTTTCCTTTTCGGAAAAAGAAGTTATTTTTGAAATGACTATTTTCTCGAAAAAGGCAGTTATTTTTTTTTTAAAAGGCATCTTTTTATTTACTTTTATAACGTTCCGTATACCTTTTTTAACTGGTTATGCACAATTGTTTCTTCTTCGCTTTACTCTCCAAAAACCCTAAGAAAGCACCGATCTTCCATTCCTGTTTTCTTTTCTTGTTTAATCTTCGAAAAAGTTGTCATCTTTCTTGGGAAAGTCAAGCAAGGAATCTTTCAAAGACTAAGGAAGATGTCGTCTTCAAGAAAGTCTTTGAGAATCGTAAGCAGGGGACCACAGCGGAAGAGTGAGGGGCCTACACACTTCGATCTCATCGAGGAAGAAGAGTCTCCGAATAAGCAACAGAGCTCACAACATTCTCAGCAGCGTCATTCTCCACCATCTAGTCCTCAGGGTACTGGTCATCAACAAGAGGAAGAAATCGTTGAAGACGCAGATCCTGTAAGAATTCAAAGGCCCTCTTTTATTTATAAGCTTTACTGCGCTTTAAAGAGGACTGGTACTCCATTGAACTACATCGATGAGTTTCTCAAGGACAAAGGATATGGGAACAAGTACATCTTTTTGCGGAAAAATGGAACGTTTGGGAATTGCTCCTAAAGGGATGGCAGAAGAAACCCTTGCAAACATTCCAAGTGATCCACGTGTTGGGGGACTTAATCCGATAGATGGAAATGTTGATGACAAATTGTACAGTCAATTTCAACCGAGAATAGGTGTTGCAGCGGAAATTCGAGGAAAAAGGGGAGAGTTGTTTAGATCAAAGGAACATAAGGCTTTATACTCAAAATTGCTGAAGCGTGGGGTGATAAACCCTAGGAGTGTGGATTTTGATTTTCTAGATGCTGTGAATGTGAACTTGAGGGAAAAGTTCAGTTTTCTTCAACTAGAAAAGTTCTGTTCTGACACCACAAAGGCCTATGCTCAATTGACTGCATATTTCTATCCAAATCTTAGTTTCTTGGATGCGAATAGAATATCTTTTAGTGTCCGAGATCAGGATTTTGTGGTTGATGTGGATATGCTGGCAGATGTGATTGGAGTTGAGAGAGGAAGATATCAACCGATCAATGTTTCTACTGCTCGTGCCACATTGGAGCTTGTTAAGGATAGAAGAACAGAGGAAAAGATCTCCTACTTGAGGATGAGTGCATTTAACATTCTGCTTCACAAGATTGTGATCAATTGTCTCAGACCGAAATCAACTTCCAAGACTGATGTTTCAAGTTCAGAGGCAAAGCTGATGTATGCCATCATTAATGAGAAATTTTTTTCTCTTCCTCACACTATTATGTTCCACATGTATAGAGCAGTGGCGACGGACAGAGGTCAACTTCCTTATCCAAGTCTTGTGACGAAGTTATTCAGACATCTAAATATTCAGCCTCCACAAATTCTCTGTGTTAGATCGTGTGATCATATGGTGGGAGTGAAAATGGTGACTAAAATGTGTCTGAAGGAACTAAGCAAGGCATTGGAGAAATATAAGGAGAAGAAACCTGTCAAAACTCATCAAATCTCTTCTGCAGCAAAAAGAAAAGGGAAGGAGCCCATGGTTGCTCCATCCAAGAAAAGAAGAGCTCTCATCGTTGAATATGAAGATGATCATGAAGACCTTACCATTTCTGCTATAGCATTGAAGAAGGTAAGTCGTCCTGTTCCAAAATCAATGGAACGACATGAGACAGAAGGAGAGGAGAGAGAAGGACAAGAAAAAGAAGAAGAAGAAAAAGAAGAAGAAGAAAGAGAAGCTGGTGAAAAAGAAGTAGAGGAGGAAAGGCTTGAAGAAGAAGAAGAGAGAGTGAATCAAGAGGAAGGAGAGCCTGAAAAACACTTTTCTCCACCTGAAGGCATAGAAACAGGGGGAGATCATGAGAAAAGAGGGATGTCAGCTACTACCAGTGAGGAGTCAGACGTTCTCCAGCCGATCCAGAAGACATTCATGCCTCTCATTTTCCTGAGGAAGAACATGATGCTTCATCGCCAAATCTGCGTGATTATGCTGATCTGCCATCGTCTGCAGATCGTGCCGAAGCCAGTACCCAGACCGATAATTCAGCTGATTTTTGCAGAATTATGGATATTCTCTTGGAGATGCGAGGTTAAATTTATGCTCTGGGATGCGAGGTTCAAAACTTGCAGAATGCAGGTCAAGCTTCTTCAGGTTCCTTAAATGATCAGATGCAAGCCCTCTCTGTTTAGATTCAGGCTAATGCCAAGGGTGAGGAGATTGCACAACTGAAGGAAGACTTGAAAAGGCTGGAAGGGATCGTTCAGTCCATGGGAGATTTCCAGCTTGTTCGCGTTCCCAAGCAATCTTGACTCTATTCCATTTTCATCTCAACCTTTTTAATGTTGACAAAAAGGGGGAGAGATGCAAGATTTGAATCAAACTTAAGATTTGAATCAAAATTTGAATTTTTAATCGTTTGGATTGTTTGATTTGGATTGTTTTGATGTTTGACTTTATTTTTGTGTCTGGATGAGACTGAATTTGAATTTGGATCCGACTCCTATTGATATCTTATGTCATATACAAGACTAACCTATTTTCTGTGGTTGCAGATTCTAGTGTTATTCATTTATTCATTTAGCCATTTATCTTTATAAGATATGCATATTTGTTTGAGCAATGTTTTGCAGGTCAAAGTTATCCAAATCTGCAGGAAAGTTTTGTCACCATAAAAAATGGGGAGATTGTTGGTGAAATCTTCTTGAAATGTTTTGAAGCCGACAAAACGTTTCCATCGCCTAGTCGAAGGTTTGCGACTCTCGCTGTTTAAAGTCCGAAGACCTCTCAGCATGCCCAGACTCAAGACTCAAAGTCTATCCTCATTGATAGTTTCTAATCCGTTGAAGAAAGGCTATCCAGAATTGGATGTTTTACTAAGGATATGACATTATCGACTGGAGAAGATCTCTTGGCTAGATATGACATAATAGAATCCTTTGATTGATCGAGATTGATTCGGAGATTAAGGATCCGATGATTGGTGAAATATTCGTGGAAGGTTCTACTTACGAAAACCGAGATCCTGATTGTATGGGCAAACAGGATTGATGGGTTATCGACATGTTCCTTTAATAGCTCGAATGATCTTCCTATTTGATTCTGTCCAACGGGAAGATTGGAAGAATTCCTTTGGTAAGTGTCAACGGGTATGATGGCATAAAGGAATATATAAGGAAGAAGTTCTAGTTGTTCGAGAGTGCACGATAGTAGAATTCCATAGTCTGAAGCTCCTTGTTCTTTTTGTCAATTCATTTTAGCGAAATCTTGTACGCAAAAGAGTATTTATATTCGTGAGAAATCTTGAGGAAGTGTGGTAGAATATCTACACTATGGAATCAAGGAAGAACTGTGTTGTAACATCTCTTTTATTCATAGTGAAATCCAGCCGGTAGGCTATCAATGCGGAAGAGTAGACATAGGCTTGGGATAAGCCGAACCACTATAAACCTTGTGTTTAATTTTCTCTTCCCTACTCTTTACTTTACTTTGATCGTAATTCATTTTGTTAATCAAAATAGAACTTCCTTTCTCTCATCTGCCTAGTATCGCTGTGATATATCGAGAAATTGTCAATACACCTATTCACCCCCCTCTAGATGCTTATACTAGCTATCTCATCCATCCCCTTGCCCATGCCTTCGGTGCGCTGGCCGAAGAAGAAGAAGGGCGTGGCTCTCCCAGTCAACTCCCTTTTTTTTTTGTTGACAAGCCAAGCAGAGAGAGGGACACGTGGCTGTGAGGGTTTTATTCCCTTTGCTACTCAACCGAGGAAGATGATTTCAATGGTTGCATGGTTTTAACGTAACAGCACGGTCGACTTCTGCATTTGTTAACCAAAGGAAGAAGAAAACGTGCATCGAAATTCGAGGTCGATGGTCTTTATTTCTGCATGAGGGAGGGTGGTTGACGTAGCTGCAATCTTGGTCGATCATTCCGCTTTGGTCGACTCCCAAAAGGTCATGTGCATGGGCTGAAGATATAGTTACTTGCATGGCTGCATGATGGTCAAAATGACGTGCATGGCAGATTCGGTTAGTAGGGTACAAATGTGGGTGGAAGGGTTGGTCTCATTTGTGGCGTTACGTAAGGAAATTTTCGATGAGACGTTGAGTTTCATAGTGATCAGACAGTCTCGACGTGACAAAGGCGTGACCATGAGGATACGTTGTAGGATCATCACGAAACGTGACGTCTTGGTCTAGCGATGGTAAAGATGAAACGGCGACCAAAAGTGGCACCAATGACATAGTCCAATGACAAACTCATCAACCCATCTCGGATAGTTACATCCTCGAGGTCCGGCGAAATCCGGATGTCACATTCTTGAGCTTGAAATCCACAAGAATGGAGAATGGAAGCCAAGGGAAGAAGAAGAAGTCTACTGAAGCTTGAGGGGGTCCCAATTGCCCCAAAAGTCCACACAAATATCTCCAATTGATCATTGCTTGGCCCCCACCTCTTCAACCTTCAACCTCAGCCATTTGCACACCCAAGGCTTCCCCAACAAGCCATTGAAGAGGTCCAAAAGTGGCTGCACCCCCTTGGCTACGTATTTGGACAACTTCCCACCAAATTTCATTCAAATTCAACCAAGGTGCCCATACTTAAATTCACATTTTTCCTCATCAATTGAACCAACTCGATAGTCAACGATGCGCTAAAAAACGGTTCTCTAATTTTCCTGGTCCAAAACGGCCCTACTTTGAATTTTCGTCAAAAATCCCGATTTGTAGAAAAATCTTTGGAGGACAAGTCGACGTTCCTAAAATGAATAGTGACAAATTCGCGATTAATTTTAATTTGACACAATTTTAGCGTGACCTAACCTACCGGGTAGCTTTTAGGAATTTTTAGCGCATTTGACGAGTGGTCAATTATTTTCGAGCCACATTATACATCTTTGACACACTGGCGACTCTCAGTTGTCGTGAAAATCTCGAGGTTTCAAATACAAACACAGGGTACAAAAATGACAGAAAAATCAATTTAGTACCGTTCAACGGAAATTTTGCAATCAAGTGGAATCACCACACACTAATCACATACCTCTGTCAAATCGACCTATCTCTGGTCTCTGATCGATTTTGTAATGACCTTTGCAGATTAGCATGGTCGAGCAGTCGATTCCTAGTCAAATTCTCAAGTTTGTTGTGTTTAGATTCCTTAAACGGCTTCACCTGATAGACTAGTTATCCTATGAGTGATCAGCTTAGGGAAAAGAACTATAGGCGTGTCGATGAAAAACCCAACTTATTCAATCGAAAACAGAACCTGAAATTCACGATATCACAAAAATACTAGATAGTAATTATAGTATTTTTCCATAATTTCTCAAGGGAAATAATTGAAAAGGATGGCTATATATTTTAGAAAAGAGAATCAAAAGTTGTGTAAAGAATTGAACACAAATGTTGAATAAATATATTTGAATGAGTACAACCTTTCAAAGATGAAGAAGTTACTTGCAAACAAACACAGCCTTTTAAAAGTTGTAAGAGTGCCTAATAACCATTAGGCAAAAATAATAAATTCAAAATTAAATAATTAAAAAGTAACCGTTATTTAGTCACACTGTTTCAATAGGATACAATAGTTACTTTATAATTATTAATTCAAATTTTAATAAATAAAAATAATGATCATTGATTAGTGTCAAATCTCATTCACGTGTACACTCATAACCGTTATTTAGACACATCTTAGTTTGTTTTACAAACAAAATACCAACAATCCCTCACTTTGTTTGTAATACAAAACAGAAATAAAACGTTAAAAAATATGCAGCCAAAATTTTTATGCGATTATTATACATACCTAAAGGTCTCTTTCAAGTTAAACTTTACTTAATGCAAGTATCTCAAAACTCTATCAAAGTGACAAATAGCTCGGCTTTTAACTTATAATTTTAAATCATACAATCAGACATACTACATATATGCTAACATCTTGTTTCAGTAAGAAGTTATATTTTACTCCACACTATTATGTGCTTGATCCTATTGCATGAGTTCTCTAAAAAGCAACCTTAACTTTTGTAACAAGCGACAACAACTTTTAAGCTCATAAAGGTAAAGTATCTACCATGTGTTTTTATTACTATTAACACATTATAAATTTGTACTATACTTCATTAAGAATTCAATTCAACCTACAAAACGTAACAAATGATACTGACTTTTCGTATCAAAGTAAACGTGAATATTAAACAATCACATTTGGTAATTTATGTTTACCCATTAAACCTTGTAAATAGTGATGTTCTAGAAAAATGTCAGGTTACCATTATTGGTGATTTTAATTAAAAGGGTTTCAACCCACTTCTCGTAAGGTCATTTTTACTATGTCTCTTGGTAAAGCCTTTACCAAGGGATCAACTAGATTATTGTTTGAACTCACGTAGACAATTGTTGTGGTATCATATTTAATCAATTGTCACACATACTCATGTCTGAGACTAATATGTCTAAACTTACCATTATATATGCTACTATAAGCTTTTGCCAAAGTGGCCTGACTATCATAATGGACAAAAATATGAGGCATAGCACTAGGCCATAATTTGATATCCAACAATAAATTCCTAATCTATTCAGCATCTTTTCTAATTGCTGCTAAAGTAATGAACTCAAATTCCATCGTTGAGTGAATTATACATGTCTGTTTCTTGCTCGCCCAAAATACAGCACGTCCACCTAGTGTGAAAATTCATCCAGAAGTGGAATGTTTATCTTCCACACTTGTAATCCAACTAGTATAGGTGTATCATTCTAATATAGCCGGATAATTATTATAGAACAATTCTAAATTTTTAGTTTTCTTAAGAAAACCAAAAGTTTTGGTAATGGCTTCTCAGTATTCTATATACGGATTACAAATATATGTACTCAATTTACATACGAAATAAGCAATATCGGGTCTAGTATAATGCATTACATACATTAAAGGCCCTATGGCACTCATATTAAAAACCCTCCACCCGAAATCAAATGAGTATTCCTATCTTTGAAACCAAGATGTTCAAATTTATTTAACATCTTCTCCATGCAATCACTTTAGCTTAAAGAATAACCCCCACTATGTTTTTAACTTTAATACCCAAGATAGTTTCCACTTCACCAAATTACATGCAAGGGCAAAATTGTAAATTAATGTGTAAGGGCAAAACTGTAAAATCATGATTCCAAATGGGAAAAACCATAAATTTAACACCCATGGGAAAAATGGTAAATAATATGCTAGGGCGGAATTTTAATTATCTAGCAAGGAGGGCAAGATCGCAAATAATAATTGGAGAGGGTAGAAATGTAAATAAGCAGCGAAGGCAAAAGGCACGTGCATTCCCGCTGGTGTGAGGCACGTGGATTCCACATGCTCAACCCTCCAGCATGAAGCGCGTGGGCACATTTATTCGATGCGCATGACATCCATCATGTGTGTGGAGTACATGTGGACGCGTCGATTCACGTGCCTTCTCCCCTGTCGCACTTTTTCGTTTTTTGCCCCATTTTCCACCAAACCACGATTCAGATTTCCATCAACAACCCTCTCCAAAAACATTCCAACAACATGTAAATAACATGAAAAAGACCAACATCATTTGATGAATCTTCATCCATAAACCATAATTTTCAATAATTAGAAAAAGTCATGAGATCCTAAACCACGCTTTGATACTAACTGTAAGCAGATAATGTGTTCTTAAATGTAGAAATTCAAAACCAAGGATTTTTTATCTTCATGATTTTTCACAAAAAGAGAGATGAAAACATACATTTATCCATAGAAAATGTCACGCCCCGATCCTCGAATGCATGCCCATCCCTCACCTGGTCGATTAATAGCAACGTTCTATGATGTATCGCCGACCCTCTCATTTGCATATGCACATGCGGAAGCATAAAATAAAATCCCCAGATAATAAAACAATGGGATAGAATAGTAGGATTAAAAGCTTGAAACCAGAAACACCCACGCACTTATATACATTGCAATTCATTATGCAAATATATAAAAGATCAACTACTAAGTCCAATCCAACTCGAGCTTGTTCAATAACGAAGTCTAAAAACAAGGGTGGGGTTTCAGTCTTTCGCTAAGTCCTCATCTGGATTCTCTTCCTACTCGACGAACTCTCCTCCTTCCATGTTCCCGCTGGAGCCTATCGCAGCATACTCAGGTGATATTGGGCCTTCAAGATCGGGAGTCACCGAGTCAATCACATCTCCATCTTTGGGTTCTACAATGCCCTCTCCATACACTATTTCCAAAGCATACCTAGGCACCTCAAATTCCGGTATCGGGCCCACCCTTCGCCCATCACTATAGTATCGATACCAAGCTTGGTATTAATGGGGTACCATCTGGGGTTTACCCACATCAACCCAGATAATGGATTCACCATTACGTACTCTAATCCTTCGACGTGCCCAGGCATCGGCACGTGGAACTTCTGTTCAGTGATTTCCTTCGGTAAACTAAAACCCTTGGGAGGAGATAGAGGTGCTGCCATCTACGGGCCTGAAATGGTTATTCAATAACCAGTGAGATAACGTCTCAGCGAATTCTACCCCCTAAGACCCGATTAGTAAACCAATATACTATGGGCTGCCTATGCACACAAAGGTTGGAGGACCTACCTTAGCCTCAGATTCCACCTGCAAGTTAGTACAATTCAAATAGGCACCCAAACAATCACAACATATCAAAACATCGATAAAATCGACTTAGTTGATTACATGTCAATCCGACCATTTCCCGGTCATTTCAATTCAATCAATTCACGACATCAGATCAAAGCATTGATCAATCGACTTAGTCGATTACATGTCAGTCAGACTATCTCTAGGTCATTTTCATCCATACTATACAATTCCCAGTATAATATACCTAGTCACCTTACTACGCATATCCTCTAAGGCGCCATTTTCGCTAAGGTGATGTACTAATCACCAACTCCGTGCATTCTCTAAGGCGCCATTTTCGCCAAGACGATGTATCGATCATCATTCTCGTGCACTTTCTAAGGCGCCATTTTCGCCGAGGTGTTGTACTAATCGCCGAGCCACGAGTATTTTCTAAGGCGCCGTTTTCGCCAATGTGATATAAACACTTTATGTGCATGCTCTCGGGCGTTGTTTTCGCTAAGGTGATATAATTAATCACAAAGCCAATATAAACAATTTACGTGCATGCTCTTGGGTGTTGTTTTCGCCGGGGTGATATACGTAATCACAAAGCCAATATAAACAATTTACGTGCATTCTCTTTCAGGTGCCGTTTTCACCATGGTGATGTATTGAATCACCGAGCCACGTATGTCCTTAAGTCACGTGCATTCTCTCTCAGGTGCCGTTTTCGCTATGGTGATATACTTAATCACCGAGCCACGTGCTACCTAATTCTTCGGGATAAGTACACTAATGGTGCCATAAGTTGTGTACGGTGCTCACTTTGGTGCCAAAATTTTCTGTCGGATCACTTAAGTGCCAAATCGGAGGAAAACGCTCACTTTGGTGCCACCAGCGAAAGATTCCGGCCTCCGGCGAAAGATTCCGGCCAAAATGATTTTTTTTTTAAAAAAAAAAATTGATAAGCCTTTAAATGACGTCGTTTTCGGTCCTCCTTAAGAAAACGACGTCGTTTTTCCGTCCTACGTGGATGGCTTCATGGAAACGACGCCGTTTAGCTCACCGGGGAAGAAATTAGGGTTTCGGCGAGGTCGAAGCCGTGGCCGTCGTCGGGGTTGAGGTCGGAGTCGGGGTCGAAGCTGCAACCGCCGAGTGGCCATCATCGAGGTCGGGGTTGGGGTCGGGGTCAAAGCTACGGCCGTCGAGTGGCCATCGTCGGGGTCGGGGTCGGGGTTTGAGCCGCGGCCATCGTCGCGGTCGGGGTCGAGGTCAAGGTCGGAGCTACGGCCGCCAAGTGGCCATCGTCGGGGTCGGGGTCGGGGTCAAGGTCGGAGCCGCTGCCGTTGAGTGGCCATCGTCGGGGTTGGGGTCAAGGTCGGGGTCGAAGCCGTGGCCGCCGAGCACAAGGACCGTCGAGGACGGCGACGGCCGGAGATTAGGGTTTTGAATTGGGGGATAACACCAAACGGCGTCGTTTTGGTGTTTGGATGCTGACTCAGCTCTCCGACGAGCCACGTCGGCGTCAAAATTAATAAAAAAAGGCCACGTCGGATTTCCAGCCAATTTCGTCGGAGTTGGCACCAAAGTGAGCGCCGTACACAACTTATGGCACCATTAGTGTACTTATCCCTAATTCTTCCTTAACTTTAACATACCTGATAACATCATACCCGATTGGTCTTAGCCAAGAGTATATTCAGTTTACTCTTGCAATTGTCTCCACTTTATAGCCCATCAAAATATTACTGGCACTATAAAATCATTCTCGACCATCTACCAATCAATTATTCAATTTCAATCAATTTAGAAATAATTCCTTAAATTGCACAATCAATTCAATTCAACACAACGTAGAGCTCAAATAAATAAATGGACTGCACCACGACAATTAGCAATAAATTTCGATCATTGACTATCCCAACCTAATTTCTGAAAAATAAATAAATAAATAAATAATTTCGAAAATTAATAAATAAATACTAAAAATCCAATTTAGGCCCGTAATGCCTAATTGGAGCCTGAGACGGGTCGGTAAAAATCCCGAGATGCATTCAATAAATAATATATATAGGCTATCATCTAGCTAATTGCACTAGTCAAATGCCTAACATGCATCATAATTAACTAATAATCACTAATCTACTCTAATCTAGCCACCTAATCCTACTTAATTAACATTAATAAACCCTTAAGCATAATTAGTAAACCAAGTAAGGATCAGTGAACTAAATCAATGAACTAAACTCACCCGTTTAACAATCTGCTCGGATTGAAACATCGGGAACGTCGCAAGGGACATTTTTCTCCAAAGCGGGCCTAGGAACCGAGACCCACAAGCACCTCAAAACGTTGTCACTTTGGAGGCAGGGTCTAGAGGGCGTGATTGGGCTGGTCGGATCTCCTTTAGCCTCTGTGAGAGGAAATTCAAGTCGATGTTTTTTTCTCTGCGCTCTCTGACTTACTAGTTGCTTGGTGGTGGTTGTAGAGGCAATAGGAGTATAGCACGCTAGATTGGCTAGCTAGTGGTGGTGGTTAAAGCAGTGATAAACCACCGGTAAACCAGTGATGATGCGCTGTGTAAATGGCATACTTTATAATAGCGACATGTCAAATGCAGATCAACGTTCCTATGTTGCTTAAGAGCTGAATGGGATGAGATTCTATACCATGTTACTTGATCACTAATTTACAACGACAAGGATCTCTTTCCTGAGTACCTTCAAGCAAACCAAGTATGCATTCACATGGCCAGAAAATAGAAATCCACAACATCATAAGTCACGCAAATTCATGAGTTGACAAATTACCCATCGACCATGTTCTTAGGTTCCCACCTTTCAATGATCCAACCACATGGAGATCATTTCTCCATCTTTGGATGGTCTCACAGTCATAGTGCTTCTCGTGCTGTGAGAAGGCTTTTGAATAAGGTCCAGATTGGTGCCGAAGCCATGGAGCTTGAAAGAAGATTGCAAAGATCATTTGTTTCCTTTCTTCCCTACATTCATCCATTCGTGCCACCTCCTTGAGGCACTTTCTACTAGAAACATATTCTCTACTCTTCAGAGAAAATGGGTAGGAAGATCCTTTCTTGATGGCTTCTAAAAGATCAGAGGCAATCTCTTCTCCCCCACGAGCTCCCTCATCATCTTTCAAGACCTTGACACCAGCATCTAAAAGGCTATCATCAGGGAACCCCTTGTGACTATCCGATCCCCCTCAAGCTTGAGAAAACCTCATAATCATATCCCGGTATAGCAGAGACGTACAAATTGCTATTTACTTGGACAAGCATGAAGACAAGTTGCTATTGACTTGCGGTGCATCCAATTTGTCATTTTTACGAAAGGAATGTGCCTTTCTTCTCTTGCAGAAGTCGTTCGAGAATTCGACGGAGAAGATTACTGAAATTACCGTCACAACACAAGAAATCCACGTTGACCAAGGAAAGCAAGACGTCACCACCAAAGTACATAGTTTTGAGGTCAATTCGCGATGAATCTAGACCAAGCAGCCCAAATGGCGAATCACAGAGTGGAAGTACGACTGACGATGACACAGTCAAGGAGGTGGAAATCTTCTTTGCCTGGTTCCATTATTGCTTTAGTACGATGTTAGCTTTACTTCCACGACAGCCAAACCGGGGATTCCTCCTCTGAGCACCTTTCCGGTCGTTCCCACAAGTCTTCTTCAAGTTGATTGAGTTGTTGGGTCGATAATCCAAGACATGACAAGAAGCAGAGGTCAAATGCTTCACTTATCAGCCCCTCAAATCAAACCTCCCAGGGGCCAGGGGGATCAGTAAACATTTGAACCGTTGTTAATTCATTCATCTGGCTCCATATTCAAAACCCATAAAACGCTATAGGCATAAAAGCCAATCAAAAAACAAAATTTATTGCCGAATCTAGTTATGGTTCGTTTTACCGACAACCATTGCCAATCAACAGAATTCAACGAACAAAACTCCATTTTTTTAAAGAGGGTCAGGGAAAAAAGAAGGCAAAACGAGAGCTGAGCAGAGAAAACACAAATCAACCCAACTCAAGTTGCCATGATAATTCCTGTATAAAAATGTACAATCAATTGATGAAAACTCACTGCTTTGCTCCTCCCATCCGAGAAAACAAGGAGGAAAATGCAAAGCAAATGAGCACTTACCACCAACAAAACCATAACCCCCAAGACACAATCACTGGTTCTCCCCCAAGCCCATCAATCTCTTCAAACTAGGAAAAAACGCGGAATCGTTTGAGAAAGACGGCTTCTTTTCCTGCCGCAGGTGCTCCTCGACCATCTCCACGACGGACCTCGCGGGCAGGGGATGGAAATCGGCGCTCCAATTCGACACGAACTCCGCCGCCATATCCCTCCGCTCGCCGTCCTCCATTCTCTGCCACCTCCTCCTCAGCTCATCCTCCCCCAGGGAGAAGTAGCCGCAGAGCTCCGTGAACAGGAGGGCCCGGCCCTTCCTCAGGGCCTCGTCCTTCTGCTTCTTCTGGGCATGCACCCTCGCGACCTCCTCCGCCAAGGCGGACGCGATCTCAGCGTCGCCGGTGGGCCACTTGGCCCTGCACAACATGGAGGCGGGGAGCGACCTGTGGGGGTCGAAACGGAGGGGGCGGAGGCGGGATTTCGGGGTCGGAGCAGGGCGTGCAGGGGAAGGGCGTGGATTCTCAGCGCCATTGGAGGGTCGGAATGGTTCGGAGAGGACGAGGATTCGAATGGAGGACGACGGTCGGGAAGGAGGATTTGGGGAGGGGAAAATTGACTGAGTGCGGCTCCAAGGGGTTCTTACAAAATAATTTGTAGATTTCTAATGAAATTAACTTCACATTCGCATATAATTTTCATATTCCGACTAAAAAATCAAATATATGGCTTTCGTATGATATGCATGATTGTTTCTGTGTTGTATGAAAGTCTACTACTGATCATCATGTGAATGAATTCTGATTATATTAAAAATCTTAATTTTTCTTCACTTAGAAATGAGAATGTTTAGGCTATAAATTAATAGTTTTGAAACATTTAGTAACTTTTAGAGAGTATATACGAACACTGAGTGCTATTAATTATTTGGGTTAATACCATGTAAAACACTAAAATGGTACACTTGTGACAAATTTACCCCAAACTATTTTTTTGACCACCAAAAACCCCAAACTGGTACACTTGTGACAAATTTACCTTCTGTTAGTTTTCGTTAAAATTTACTGTTAAATTATTAAGTTAAATGACACGTGACAATTAATTGGTATACCAATTTGAGATTTTATGCTCCATTTATCACAGTTTACAATTCTTGTGATTTTTTTTGTGATATTAATCGAATTTAGCGGGGGGTATATTTGTCATAAATTTATCAGTTTTGGGTTTTTTGCGGCCGAATAAATTAGTTTGGGGTAAATGTGGCACCCCTCGACGGCCCCCGACCCGATTAGGGTCGCCACAGTTCGCTTACCTTTCATTTTCCTTATTAACATATCACTCTGATACCATTTCAAGTGCAGCGGGTCCATACAACTTGGGGGTTTACATTTTTTTTTAGTTTTTTTTTTTCGATCGGTCCCTTGCGCAATTTATATGCGGAAGCACATCCAACAACTCCCTTCCCTATATTCAGAAAACGATGCACACCTATTAAATATTTATAAGTAAAAGCCGTACACCTTTTATTTACTTAAACCAGATGGACATTGTTCATCGGTACATCAAAATGCCGTAGTCTTCTATATTCGGCTACACTCCAAAAGATGACCGACATTTCCTCCAACAGTCATACACTTAAAGTCCATCGATCAGTGTCGGCGTCCAAAAGCTCCTTCCCTTGCTATCCTCCTCCTCACGGTTATATCTAACCGTTCAAACCATCTACTAATCTGAAATGTTGGTCCCCAAAAGGGGTGAGTACAGCCACTCAAAGCAGATAGAAATCCAATAACATTCCAATGCATCATACATATCATCACACATTGCAAGCATCACTTACCTTGTAACCATGCATATCATGCATCATCACATCATATATATCATCATCATCATGGTATATCATACATCATTATCATCATCATGCATTTCATCATGCATATCATACCACGGATGACCATCATGTCACATCACACATCACCCTCATGCATCATCATGCATATACTATCATAGGTGATCATCACATCACATCACATCATCATCATCATGCATCATCATGCATATATTATCATGCATATCATCATCATCATATGTCATCATCATAATCATCATCATGGCATCGTTATATCATACATGTCATTCTTATCATGACATCATCATATCACTTATTATCATCATCATCATGCATATCATCATGCATATCATGCCATGGGTGATCATCATATCACATCACATATCATCACCATCATCATGCATATCATCATGCATATCATGCCATGAGTTAATTTTCATCTTTATCTTTAAATTTGATCACTACATCACCCTTCCTCGATTCATCAATTTCATCTCATATTTTACACTCGCATCTCATGCGAGAAAAACCTCCGGGCATGTATCCAAGATACAACCGGGCATCCGGCCCCCCACATTCCGGGCATCTCGCATCTCATCTAGCATCACGAGGAACCTCCGAGCATGTATCCGCGATACAACCAGACTTCCGGCCTTTACCCTTCTAGCCGGGCATCTCGCACCCCAATCCTGGTGTCGCGAGGAAATCTCCGGGCATGTATCCAAGATACAACCGGACTTCCGGCCCCCCACATTCCGGGCATCCTGAAACTCCCAGGGAATCTCTAGAATTACGCCACCAGGCCACCAGACAACATCCTCCACCACAACCTCATTCTCATCCACATTTATCTTTTATCTCAATTTAACATGGCAATTTGGCATGGCATCAAACATATCACACTTGCATCTCAATTCACAAGTCATGCACATGTCATAGCTTAATCACATAAGCATTTCAATTCACGTGTCATGCACATGTCATAGCTTAATCACATAAGCATTTCAATTCACATGTCATGCACATGTCATAGCTTAATCACATAAGCATTTTAACTTAATGCATGTACAAAGACCTCATCACACAAGTGCCACACAAATGGAATTGAATCCATGGCCAAATAAAAATCTATTTTATTTTATTATTATTTTATTATTTTATTATTTTATTATTATTTTATTATTTTATTATATTTATTTATTTTCATACATAAATATTTAATATTTATGATTTTCCCAAAATCATAATATTCAAAAATCACTAATAGGATCACAATTTTATATAAAATTCGTGGCCAAATTGAATTTCTTATAATTTCACAATTTCCTCCAAAAACATCCTAAAATCCTCGGATTTAAACCCACCGCACAGTTTCCGAATAAATTAAATTAAAATACCCATTCGGTCTTCAAAAATTACGAAACTTTACAGGGTGATAGCCAACACATTTTCGCACCTTTTTCATTAAGAAATTTAAGCCAAATTTATTTTAGATTAATTTCCATAGCCCTACGAAGCTTGTGGAATCTCTACCGCGACGTCCAGAACACACTCCTCCGTATTTTCTTAGATTTAACCCATCAAATCTCTTTAGTTCCTTCTGAAATTTAAGTATGTTATGTAAAAATGTGTCCTTTACAATTTTTATGAAGGGATCTTGGTCAAATACCCAGATTATGGTCACCATTTTAACCCATGAAGTCTCGGGTGTCTCGGTACACCTCACCAGAATCAACCATCTCCAAGATCTAACAGATTCACCCAGTTATACTTGTTCTTTTTGCCTCATATTCGAGTATGTTGTAGCTTAAGGTGTTTCCTACAACTTTCAAGAAGACAACAAAGTGAGATCTCCAACAGAAATCAACATGCAACCAAGAAATCAACAAAAGGTCAGTAGGAAATTCGCAGATCTAAGTCTCCGTATAACAGAGCTTTTGACCCCACATATCACCATCGTTTTCCATGAAATTCGAGTATGTCATACTACAAGATGTTAGCTTCAACTTCCATGAAGACACCGAAGCCAAAATCGCTCTCCAAGTACACATGCAAGCTCGAATAAGATACTGTCTACCACCAACCGAACGGAAACAGCCACATAACATGAACACATTCAACCCTTACTTCGGTATTTCGCCCAAATCACCCCTCAAACCGAACATGCAACCATCAAACAACATGCAAGAGAAGTTAAGGAACCCCACTTGCCTCAAAGATGAACCAACAGCAATGAACGGTGGCGTAGGACGGTCGGACTAGGCGGACGTACGGCGAACGGGCGGCGGGAACTCTCGGCTCCACCTCCTCCCTCTCGGTCTCTCCTCTCCCTTTCTCTCGAAATCTCTCTCTCCCTCTCACTTCTCTTGGACGAAAATGGAGAAGCAACCGGCCATTTCTCTCTCCTAACCCCTTTTATATCCCCTCAATTGCAATGATTAACTCACCTCAACCATAGCCAATGCATGAGGACTTGTCTTGCCACTTGTCATCTCTATTTTTGAATTTAAATGGGCTTGGGCTTAGGCCCAACCGGCCATTCCTCTTTGGGCTGGTCGACAGCCACCTATTGGGCCCTAATGGCCGACTAGCTTGGCCCACCAAGCTCTAGGCTAATGGGTCCAAGGCCCATTTCGAAAATAAATCCCCTTTTCCCTTTTTTTTTTTTTTGAATTCATTTTAATTAATATTTCTAAATTCAAATTTCATCTTGGCCAAAGTCTTGGGATATTTCAATTATTGAAATTTAAATCATATGGCCAAGCATTAATCTATTAAATTTGAATTTCCACAATCACAAGCAAAATTCATCAAATTAAAAGACAAATTGGCTAAAGCATAAGCCATAAAATTCTATCACCTAATTAAAGACATTTAACACACCTTAAGGCTTGGCTTTGAATTTCCGGGATGCCACAGTAAATTTGTCATAAATGTACCAGTTTAGGATTTTTATAGTTAGTCAGGGTAAATTTGTCACATGCGTACCAATTTGGGGTTTTTTATGGTCAAAAAAATAGTTTGGGGTAAATTTGTCACAGGTGTACCAGTTTGGAGTTTTTCAGGGTATTAACCCTAATTATTTAGATGTGATTAGTGAATTTTGATGAAATGAAGAATGTTCCATTACTAATATTTGTAATGGTATATACAACAATTGATGTACTAACAATAAAAAATAAAATCTTTTTCGTCATGGCTAATATCACGAGATATATAAATAAGAATAGACCTATGTCTCTTTGCTTTTCCAATACAGAGAAGTAAATTATAAAAATTTAGTCACGCTTTACTTATTAGCTAGTTTTGACTCATTGCAACTTATATAAAACAGAGTATTGGTTGAATTTGCAAAAATCGAAATAATTTTGAGGGGCAGTGTTTTAATTTGGGAAACATTTCAAAATATTCATATTTAAATACCTGTTAACATATATATATATATATATATATATATATATATATATATTTCGCGACCTTCCCGAATTTTTTTAAACGTGAACTACCTAAAGAAGGCTAATGCATTACTAAGTCCGAAGACTTGGCACGGACCCTCCCAAGTCCTACCAATCGCGACTTAATGTTAAGAAATTAACATATTTAAACATGCAATTATATTCAATTTGGAGCTGCCACTAACCAATTAGGGTTGGTTAGAAACCCAAGTAAAGTATGGGAGAATACTTTACTTTTACGAACTAGAGATTCGGTTGGTCCGGGGACATGATTACACTAGATTAGTCTAACGCCCTTTCGGTACCTGTTTATTTTTATTTTAAAAATATTTTGCAGGCAATGTTGATTAATTTAAACTTAAGCTACTAACATGCAAATGGTGGTCATGCAGATGCACAATCAATAAAATAACATTCAAATAAAAAAATGCTAATAAAAATGCATGCCCTAAACATGATTTTTGAATGACATAACACATAATTTTTCTTTTTACGCAATCTTAATCTAAACTTAATATGCATGAATTTTACTTGAATGATATATGAAATGCGATTTATATGCCATAATTTGGACTATCACCATATGTGTGCATCTAATTTATATAATCCTAAATATGCATGTACTACATGATATGGGATGGATGACGTGGTAATGCATGCTTTTTATGATTTTTTTTTTTAATGATGATTCATTTTTTAATGCATATATGCAACCTATGCTAAATAATGATGGTATGGAATGAGATTAATTATGAATTAACCTATTAACTAACCAAGGAGATGATCCTTTTTTTTTCTTTTTTAGTGACATAATGTTTTTTATTGAAAAGAAAATAACTTAATGGTGCAATGATCATCTTTTAGCATTTTCCTGTTTATTGAAAAAAACAATTAAGCTATAACTCATATGGCATGCATAACATTTTTTGTTCCTCTTTTGTGTTTTACTAAATGAAAATTGACTTAATCTAAAAATATCTAGGTGTGTTGCTTTAATATGAAATGTGTATGGACCTAAGTACCTAAGTTCTAGATATGACCATATTTTACAAATAAACATATTCTAATTAAACCTATTATGCAAATGAATTAATATGTACCTAATATTTTTTGGATTCTTTTTATTGAAATGCGGAATTAATAAAAAAACTAATTAGACTAACTAAAATGAATGATATTCTAATTTATTTTAGGAATCAATTTAACTTAAACTATATCTTATCTTAAAAGCTATATAAAAAATCAAGACATGCCAACATTATTAGCCATAACAAAAATCACCCATCTAAAAGTTTAATCTAAAACTTATAATCCTATAAATGCAATTCTAATTTACTAACCCTAAAAATACAATCCTAATTTACTAAACCTAAATGCTCTAATGCAATATTTAGATTTTTATGCACTTTTTGATTTTTATTTTTATTTTTGATTTTGTGATCATTCCAAGCAAGTAATTATTTTAAAAAGAATGAAGATAAGAATTAAAATAACCGAAAAAATAATCCGTTGTCTCATGGATTAAATTAACAATTATTTTAACTCTATAATGATTTAATGATTGAAATGTTATCAAAATTCCTAGAAATTAAAGTAATTAAAAAATGACACGACGTCTTACGAGTCAAATTAATAATTACCTTAATTTGGGATAAAACTCCTAATGTCTACAAGGTCTACAAATATTAACATACAATACTACAAATCGAATAATTAAACTTAAAAAAAATAAGCTAACATAACATGGAATAAGTAAAAAAAATAAAAATAAAAATATACTACCTAAGGCTTGGAAAATGGGAGCAAAGCAATGGTGCTTCAGGTGATGGGTCATGGTGGCGGAGTAAGGCGGTCGTTGGAACTACGGCGAGGCTCGGGTAGCAACCGGACCGCAACAAAAACAAGGGAGGTAGCACATGGGTCGTGGGCACAGGGCGTTGCACCAACGTGAGATGCGCTGCTCGGGCTGTTGAGGGGCGACGAGGCTGTGCAGGCCGCCGGATTTGATGGCGTCGGGGAAGGTTCGATGAGGTTGCGGGCTACTGATCAACAACGGCGGGGACCGGGCCCCGGATCGCGAGTGAAGCGATGGCTTCGCGGTTGAGATGGCGTCGGGTCGTGGAGGTATGCTCGCGGGTCATCGGGTGGATGCGTCGGAGGCAGAGTGAGGGCTGCGCGGCGGTCGCGGCTGGCTTCGAGGCAACGTCAAATCTAGGAGTCAAGGCAAAGGCGGCGCCGGGGTGGCATAGATCTAGATCCAGCAAGTGGCCGAGCTCGGGGTGGGCCCAACGGCGTCGTGGCCGTGGCACGCGAGACGGCTTTGCGGGCTACGGGCGAGGCTTGGCGTCGTGGTGGCGCGGGTCGTCGGGGCTCACGAGTGGAGACCGGCAGCTATGTCGACGCGGGGAAGGCGTCGTGAGGGGGTTTCACCGGCGGCAAGCTGAGATGCAGATCATGGGTTGAGGTGCGTGGGCGGCCGGTGGTGTCTTGACGAGGAGTGGCGGTGGTGCCGGTACTTGGACGAGGGTGGCGTCAGCAGTAGGGTGGCTGGCTGATGAGCGGCGACGCAGAGGTAGCCTGGTGCGAGAGATCGGCGGCCACAGAGCTCGGTGCGGGGCAGCAAAAGGAAGGGTGTCGGGTAGCTTCCATGAAGGAGACGATGAACAGTCCCCTTTTCTCTTTTTCTTTCTTTTTTTTTTTCTTCTCTGCCGAACCCTCACACGTCTCCCTCACTCACTTTTCTACTTTGCCTCACGTCACCTCTCTCTCTGCCCCCCTGTACACTTTCCTTCTCCCTAGAGAACTAAAGCTTTCCTTCATTTTCTCTCTTTTCCACTTTTCTATTTTTTCTCTTTCAACGAAAGACGAAGAGAAGCCCCCTGTAAACCGAAGCTTTGCCTCCTTTTTTTTATAGAAGAATGACTCGAGTTTTGTTTTTTTTGTAGGTGAAGATTTTCCGATATTCACTCATCTTCTCAACAAAAAATGGCTTCAAAAATCAAACGGTTGTTGAGGTTTTGAATTCAAAAAAATTTTTTAAAAAAAATTTCCCTCTACAATCAAAGATGAGTTTAAGGTGTCAACAGCTGCCCCTCTTTGAAGGGAAGCTCGTAGAGGTTTCCTTCAAAGATAAATGACACCTAAATTTAGACCATGTAGAATGAATGCAAAATGAATATGAAATGCTTATGCAAATGTTAATTGTAATGACTTTTTTTTTTAAAGAAATGAACTCAAATAAATTTAATTTCTTTTGAAATGCAAGGTTATGCAATAATGCAATGTAAATGCAATGATTTGATCAAGAACGTAGATCTCAATGTGTCCACGCTCAATGAAATGCAAATGCAAAGAAGATTATGTACCTGTCATACTTATCTGGAGATTCAGAAAAGTATTATTAGGTGTGAAATGATTCTTATGAGACCTGACCAACATCTGGAAATCTCTTTAGAAAATTGAAAGTCTCAAAGTCTTTAGCGATCTGGAACTCTCATCAGATCCCAAGCACTTGGAAATCACATCAGATGTTTGAAAAGACAAATACTTGGAAGTCACATCAAGCATTTAAAGATTCAAATATCTGGAATTCATGCTGGACGTTTGAAAACATTTACTAAACATCTGGAAATCACATCAGACGTTTGGAAAGACAAACACTTGGAAATCACATCAAGCGTTTAAGGGTTCAAATATCTGGGGTTCACACTAGACATTTGAAAACATTTACTAAACATCTGGAAGTCACATCAGACGTTTGGAAAGACAAACATTTGGAAGTCACATTAAGCATTTAAGGGTTCAAATACCTAGAGTTCACACTAGACATTTGAAAATATTTTACTAAACATCTGGAAATTACATCAAATGTTTGAAAAGACAAACACTTGGAAGTCACATCAAGCGTTTACAGGTTCAAACATCTGGAACTCAAACTAGACATTTGAAAACATTTTATAAATAGGTACTTGGAATTCTCATCAAGCACCAAGATGACTAAACAACTTAGGGCTTCAAAGACAAATCTTTTGGTCTTTGAGAAAAAATTCATTTCATTTTTCTTTTTCTTTTTTAAATTCAATGAAGGTCCATACATTATGGTTTTTTCAAGACAATTTTCACTAAGCTGTGAATCTCTTGAACATGCTAAATGAGACACTTTTGGTGTGAAAAAAAGCTTTTCCACTCGCTCTCATTTAGAAGGGGTTATTTGTCCCGACCATTGATGCGGAATATATCACTCAATCTTATCATCATCTTGTCGACAAGAGTTCAAATTTTCTTGCAAGCAGTACGACCTTACCAATCTGAGATGTCTTTGTCAATGATTATAATATGGGTTTGGTCAATGGCTTAGCAAAAGAGACTTTTTGAGTCAAGACTATTGAAAGAACAATTTTGTAATCATCTCCGGATTTACAAGTCAAGAACCCTGCAAAATGAGAAAGAAATAATCTTGCTCGCACTTCTTCGAGCAATGCTTAAAACATATGAATTCCTATGTTAATTCAAGTGCCATAATCTAAAGAGACTTTGTAAGGGACGTAACATAGGCTTGGTTCTTGGGTTTGAGAAACGAAAGGATTGTTAGGCTCAAAAACGTGTGTAATGGGTAAGAGTTGGTGATCATCTTGACATTACCACTAGTTTTCTTCGCTACGGATTGTCTTCTTGACAAATTTCTTTATCGGCTCAAGAGTTTATCACTGATGCCAATGATTATTCAACTGGAGATCTTTTCTCAACATTTTTTCTTTTAAAATCATTTGCTTTGATGATGGGCATCAATCAGGCACACCGCTTTTTTTTTTTCATGCCCCCCAATTCATCAGTCATTTCTCTCTTCTTTTCATGGGTATTAGCCTTTCTTTTACCAGGCACACTGCTTTTTCATGCCCCTTAGTTCTATTTTGATTTCGGTTCTTACGCACAATGCATGTGTCAAGTATACTTTAAATGACACTTGAACCTTCAAGGGTCTTCATCCGTCTCTTGCCTTGCCCCAGTGTGGGGGATGATCACCAACTGGGTTTAAAGAAATGAAATTGTAGGCTCAAGTGGGCTATGCAAAGGATATAAGTGTGTAGGATAGTGAAAGAAACGCTCTTCATCATCTTAAGGCACTTAAATTACCACATGAATTCAATGTAATAGCATGACTTGAAGATTGATACAAGTGAGAGCAAGAAAATTTATTTCCATTTCACTCTCCTTCAATGTCAACTTACCTCCATTTGCCCCGATGTGGGGTGGTTCTTGACAGGGGTAGTATGAAAGAAGTTCTTCAAGTATTTAGGCTCAAAGAAGGGTTAAACAAGGGTTCACTGTAGAGAAATGAACTGCCCCTCATCATTTTAGTTGTCGTACTTCATGCAAGAAAACTCTTCATCTTGAAACACAAAATGTTTCCATACTCACCTCACAATGTATAGACAGGGGACTGTGTATGAGATTAGGCTTTCCTTTCACACCTCATTTAGCATGTTCAAGTAACTCAACATCTTTCACTGAATTGTCCATTTTGATGAATTTCAAGTGGAATTGACAAATTTCATAACATCATGTGAAAGCATTCTACAATGACAAAAAATGTCGCGCACTATTCTTGCACCTGGGATCATAAAGTCAAAGTTATTAAGTGTCCATGTCTAGCCCTTCTTCGTAAGGAAGCTCATAGAGGTTTCCTAGCAAGACACCGTTGCTCGTATCCATTCTTTGCCCCTGCAAAAATAAAACATGCAACGTTATACACTAGAGATTTGACCAACTTTAAGTGAGGAAAAGGTTTTTACGAGCCCTTTTATTCATGGATAGTATTTTTTTATAGCATCAGAATTTACAGGATTCGTGAATTTACGCCCATTTATTTCTGCCAAGATTAAAGCACCTCCAGGAAGTACTTTCTTCACGATGTATGGCCCACTGTAATTTGGAGTGAACTTGCCACGAGGATCAAGGATAATTGGTAGCATCTTGTGTAGCACCAAATCATGGACCTTGAAACGCCCTGGGCGAACCTTCCGATTAAAGGACTTGGCCACCTGTTGTTGATAACATTGACCATGACATATGGCCTTCAATCGCTTTTCATCAATCAAATTGAGTTGGTCATACCTCTGTTGTGCCCATTCAACTTTCGTTAGCTTAGACTGAGACAAAACTCTTAGAGAAGGGATTTCTACTTCAACTGGCAGGACTGCTTCCATGCCATACATAAGAGAAAAAGGAGTTGCCCCAGTAGAGGTACGAACTGAAGTCCTATACACCATCAGAGCGTAAGGAAGTCTCTCATGCCAATCACGATAATTATCAGCTGTCTTTGCCAGAATTTTCTTGATGTTCTTATTCGCTGCTTCAACCGTACCATTCATCTGAGGGCGATAGGGCGATGAATTCAAATGACGAATTTTGAACTCTTTGAACAAATCATTGACAAGTTTGTTGTTCAGGTTTGTCCCGTTATCTGTGATAATGGCTTTAGGCATGCCATAATGAGCAATAATATCCCGTCGCACAAACTTCACGACATTCTTTGCGGTGACAACTACATAGGATGCTGCCTTTATCCATTTCGTGAAATAATCGATAGCGACAAGGATGAAACGATGACCATTCGAGGCTTTCGGATTAATTGGGCTGATTACATCGATGCCCCACATCGAAAAAGGCCATGATTTTGACAGTTGATGCAACTCATTTGGAGGAACATTTATCTTGTCTCCATAAATCTCACAACGGTGACAACTATGGACATGTTGAATGCAATCGGTCTCCAAGGTCAACTAGAAGTAACTCAGTCTCATAATTTTTTTTGCTAACATGTGGCCACTCATGTGAGGTCCACACACTCCTTCATGTATTTCTTCCATCAACTGAGTGGCTTCCTTAGCATTGACACATCTAAGTAGGACGGAGTTGAAGGATCGTTTGTATAATGTATCCCCACTAATAAAGAATTTGGAGGCAAGTTTCATGAGATGCTTTCGGTCAGCTAGATTGCTACCTTCTGGGAACTCTCATTTTTTAATATAGGTCATGATGTCATGGTACCATGGTTTTCCATCCGGTTCCTCTATCACTACCATGCTATAAGTTGGCTTCGGCAAAACATCTATTTTCAGAGGCTCAACCTCTAACCCATCAGTGACTTGCAGCATAGAAGACAACGTCGCAAGTGCGTCTGCAAATTGATTATGAGACCTTGGCAAGTACTCGAACGAAACTTCCTCGAACTTTTCCACCAGATCTTCTAAATACTTGTGGTATGGGAGCAACTTAGCCTCCTTGGTCTTCCATTCACCTATGGTCTGCATTATGATTAGTGTTGAGTCTCCGAACACTTTTAACTTGGCCACACCTATCTCAATTGCGGCCTGAAGCCCGAGGATGCAAGCTTCATACTCAGCCACATTGTTAGTGCATAGGAATATCAATTTTGTAGCCACTGAATGGTGTTGTCCATCTGGGGATATCAAAACTGCCCCAGTACCAGAACCAAACAAGTTTACAACTCCATCAAAGAACATCTTCCATGAGTCTTCATTTACATTCAAGACACGGTCATCAAGGAAACCATCATCGTCATTAGAGACTCCTGAATTCTCGGCCAATAGGTCAGCGATCACTCGTCCCTTAACTAACTTTTGTGG
The DNA here is from genome assembly GCA_017140615.1 of Eucalyptus cladocalyx. Lineage (NCBI taxonomy): Eukaryota > Viridiplantae > Streptophyta > Magnoliopsida > Myrtales > Myrtaceae > Eucalyptus > Eucalyptus cladocalyx. Next base: position 18,746,034 of record CM029524.1, on the reverse strand, counting down.
TATAAATTGTACATCAAATTCGAAAATTAAGATTTGCCATTTGGCCAACTTACCCACCAAAGCTTGATGGGGTCGTTCTCAGTCACAAGGAATGTCTGGTAACGCAGTGTGTATTGTCACAATCTATACAATACCCACACTAAAGCTGCACAAGTCTTTTCGACATCAGGATACTTCAGCTCTGATGCAGTGAACTTCTTGCTCAAGTAATAAATGGCTCGTTCTTTTCTGTCAACGGGACTTTCTTGAGCCAACATTGCACCCAGTGACTCACTATGAATAGTGAGGTAGAGAATTAAAGGATGCCCCGGTGATGGCGGGATAAGCATTGGCGGATTCATCAAGTAATACTTCAACTTGTCGAACGCTTCTAGACATTCATCATCCCAATTGACTCGTGCATTCTTCTTTAGGAGCTTGAAGAACGGCTTGGCGGTTTCAGAAAGTTGGGAAATGAATCGAGCAATGTAATTCAACCTCCCCAAAAGGCTCCGGACTTCTTTCACTGTTGACGGAGGTCGCAATTCACAAATGGCCTTAGCTTTAGCTGGGTCGATTTCAATCCTTTTACTGCTCACAATGAATCCGAGTAATTTACCGGATGTTGCTCTGAATACGCACTTAGTGGGTTTTAGTCGAAGCTTGAACTCACGGAGCCGATCAAACAGCTTCTTCAAGGTCTCGACGTGGCTTTTTCTAGGTCGAGTCTTTGCAATCATATCATCAACATAGACCTCAATTTCTTGATGCATCATGTCATGAAACAGTGCTATCATGGCTCGCTGGTAAGTTGCCCCGGCATTTTTTAGTTCGAAGGTCATAACCTTATCATGAAAGGTTCCCCATGGGGTGATAAAGGCAATCTTTTCCTTGTCTTCCTCCTTCATCCTTATTTGATTGTATCCAGAAAAACCATCCATAAATGAGAATAGTTCAAAACCAACAGTACTATCCATAAGGATGTCTATGTGTGGTAACGGAAAATCATCTTTCGGACTAGCCTTGTTCAGATCCCGATAATCAACACAAACTTGAACCCTACCGTCCTTCTTCATTACTAGAACAATGTCGGCCACCCATTCGGGGTACTGTGATACTTCAATGAATCCCACCTTCAATAGCTTCATCACTTCCTCCTCTATCTTCTTTGAGAGCTCGGGCTTAGTTCTCCGCAACCTTTGCTTCTTAGGTGACATGTCCGGATTAGTATGTAGGCAATGCTCCACAATTGACGGGTCTAAACCAAGCATATCAGCATAGGTCCATGTAAAGATATCCTGATATTCCTTTAGTAGCTGAGTTACGTGCTCGGCCTCATCTTTGGGGAGACTTGCCCCAATTTTCACCTCTCTGGCTTCTTTAGTGTCATCCAAATTAATAGTGATGGTCTGCTTGGACGTAAGAACCTTGGCTTTTTCATGTTGTTCCCAGCAACGTTGCACCTCAATGAAATCTTTGATTGAGTCTTCGGGATTATCATTATCAGCACTTGTTGCATTCGATTGGACCATTCCCACACCTTTGCATGCTATATGATCGTTCTTGAAACAGAAAGTAGATGGATCAGAAAGACAAACAGGGTAACCTAGATTTTTTTTGGAATTCTTTGGCAAAAACCATTTTTTAAAACATTTTGATACGAGGAAGCATGATGAAGCCTAGGCCTCAGAATTCTCCTTGGATTTTTCTTTTCTTTTATCGGCTAGATATCATCACTGGGCTAGTTTGGTGTACTTCAACATGCCCTCAAAAACATTAAAATTTCCATGTATTTTATTGGATGAAAAAGCAAATTACATTATTGAAATGATAGAAACCCTAGGAATGAAAATGTAAATACGGAAAGCAATAAAAAAACTCATGTGCAGAGAAGTGTGCGAATAATTAAAATTTTCCTACTCTCGAACTTCGTCGAAGGGAAACACTAAATTCTCTTCGAACAATTCGGCCATTCCTCCGAGTGTGTCGTCTTTTCCAGTGGATCGAATGGTGTCTACAATTGGCTTGTCTATCTCTCCCCATTCGACAAGAATAACAACAACGTCAGCACCTGGAGGAGTATTGAACATAGGTATCGATTGCCCTTTCTTCTTCATGCATCATCTTCGCAGGCCCAGGGAATGTGGACCTAATATGGGGTATAATGAAGCCAATTCGTCCGTGTCCTCTTCCTCTTCCTCTACAGGATCGTCCACCTCTACCACAATAGCTTAATCCACTAGTATATGAATTCCGCCCGGCCTCAATTGGTTGGCAAGTGCCCTGACCATGTCGGCCTAAACCATTACTTGGAACAAAACCACTCCCGACCATGGTCTTACCTACCATGATCGCCGACTTTGATAACTTTGGAGTGGGTAAGAATCCTATCGCAGCCCAGGTTCGGCAGCAGGTCGTGTGTGCAATAGTGTAGTGCTAAAAACAATAAAACATGCACAATAGTTTAATTGCAAACAACACTTCTATAGTTTAAATTCAACCATTCATCCTTAACTCCAACCCGCAAAACAAGGGTTAGCAAAGACTACTCCCCTTATACCTCCCATCTGCAAGAACATATAACACTTAAATCAGGGACGTACCTGGTATCCTTGCTGCCAAACAAAATATATTTTTATTTTTAAAAAGAAATAGCCTATGTCCACTATGAGTTTTAACTCTGTTCCCAGTGGAGTCGCCAAGCTGTCGCGACCTTCCCGAATTTTTTAAAAGGTGAATTACCTAAAGAAGGCTAATGGATTACTAAGTCCAAAGACTTGGCACGGACCCTCCCAAGTCCTAGCAATTGCGACTTGATATTAAGAAATTAATATATTTAAACATGCAATTATATTCAATTTGGAGCTACCACTAACCAATTAGGGTTGGTTAGAAACCCAAGTAAAGTATGGGAGAATACTTTACTTTTGCGAACCAAAGATTCAGTAGGTCTGGGGACATGATTACACTAGATTAGTCTAACGACCTTTCGGTACTTTTTTATTTTAATTTTAAAAATATTTTGCAGGCAATGTTGATTAATTTAAACTTAAGCTACTAACATGCAAATGGTGGTCATGTGGGTTCACAATCAATAAAATAACATTCAAATAAAAAAATGCTAATAAAAATGCATGCCCTAAACATGATTTCTAAATGACATGACACCTAATTTTTCTTTTTATGCAATCTTAATCTAAACTTAATATGCATGAATTTTACTTTAATGATATATGAAATGCGATTTATATGGCATAATTTGGACTATCACCATATGTGTACAATCTAATTTATATAATCCTAAATATGCATGTACTACATGATATGGGATGGATGACGTGATAATGCATGCTTTTTATGATTTTTTTTTTTATAATGATTCATTTTTTAATGCATATATGCAACCTATGCTAAATAATGATGGTATGAAATGAGATTAATTATGAATTAACCTATTAACTAACCAAGGAAATGATCTTTTTTTTTTCTTTTTTAGTGACATAATGTTTTTTATTGAAAAGAAAATAACTTAATGGTGCAATGATCATCTTTTTGCATTTTCCTTTTTATTAAAAAAAAAATTAAGCTATAACTCATATGGCATGCATAACATTTTTTGTTCCTCTTTTGTGTTTTACTAAATGAAAATTGACTTAATCTAAAAATATCTAGGTGTGTTGCTTTAATATGAAATGTGTATGGACCTAAGTACCTAAGTTCTAGATATGACCATGTTTTACTAATAAACAAATTCTAATTAAACCTATTATGCAAATGAATTAATATGTACCTAATATTTTTTGGATTCTTTTTATTGAAATTCGGAATTAATAAAAAAACTAATTAGACTAACTAAAATGAATGCTATTCTAATTTATTTTAGGAATCAATTTAACTTAAACTATATCTTATCTTAAAAGCTATATAAAAAATCAAGACATGCCAACATTATTAGCCCTAACAAAAATCACCCATCTGAAAGTATAATCTAAAAATTATAATCCTATAAATGCAATTCTAATTTACTAACCCTAAAAATACAGTCCTAATTTAATAAACATAAATGCTCTAATGCAATATTTATATTTTTATGCACTTTTTGATTTTTGATTTTTGATTTTTTGATCTTTCCAAGCAAGTAATTATTTTAAAAAGAATGAAGATAAGAATTAAAATAACCGAAAAAATAATCCATTGTCTCACGGATTAAATTAAAAATTATTTTAACTCTATAATGATTTAATGATTGAAATGTTATCAAAATTCCTAGAAATTAAAGTAATTAAAAAATGACACGACGTCTTACGAGTCAAATTAATAATTACCTTAATTTGGGATAAAACTCCTAATGTCTACAAGGTCTACAAATATTAACATACGATACTACAATTCAAATAATTAAACTTAAAAAAAAAGCTAACATAACATGGAATAAGTAAAAATATATATATATATATATACTACCTAAGGCTTGGAAAATGGGAGCAGCAACGGTGCTTCATTGTTGGGTCGTGGTGGCTACTGAAGAAGGCGGTCGTCGGAACTCCGGCGAGGCTCGGTAGCAACCGGACCGCAACAAAAACAAGGGAGGCAGCAGGTGGGTCGTGGGCACGGGCGTTGTAGCGGCGTGAGATGCGCTGCTCAAGCTGCTGGGGGGCGACGAGGCTGTGCAGGCTGCCGGATTTGATGGCGTCGGGGAAGGTCCAATGAGGTTGCAGGCTGCTAATCGACGACGGTAGGGACCTGGGCTCTGGATCGCAAGCGAAGCAATGGCTTCGCGGCTGAGACGGCGTTGCGCCGTGGAGGTATGCTCGCGGGTCATCGGGTGGATGCGTCGGAGGCAGAGCGAGGGCTGCACGGCGGTCGTGGCTAGCTGCAAGGCAGCGTCAAATCTGGGAGTCAAGGCAGAGGCGGTGCCAGGGTGGCATAGATCTAGATCCGGCGATGGCTGAGCTCGGGGCGAGCCCAACGGCATCGTGGCCGTGGCACGCAGAGACGGCTTTGCAGGCTACAGGTGAGGCTTGGCGTCGTGGTGGCGCGGGTCGTTGGGGCTCGTGAGCAGAGACCGGCGGCTACGTTGGCGTGGGGAAGGCGTCGCGAGGGGGTTTCACCGGCGGTGAGCTGAGATGCAGATCATGGGTTGAGGTGAGCGGGCGGTCGGTGGTGTCTTGATGGGGAGTGGCGGTGGTGCTGGTGCTCGGACGAGGGTGGCATCGACAGCAGGGCGGCTGTCTGATGAGCGGCGATGTAGGGGGTGGCCTGGTGCGAGAGACCGGCAGCGCAGGAGCTCGATCTGGGCAGTAGCGAAAAGAAGGGTGTCGGGTAGCTTCCACGAAGGAGACGATGAACAGTCCCCTTTTCTCTTGTTCTTTCTCTTTTTTTTTCTTCTCTGCCGAACCCTCACACGTCTCCCTCACTCTCACTTTTCTGCTTTGCCTCACGTCACCTCCCTCTCTGCCCCCTTGTACACTTTCCTTTTCCCCAGGGAACTAAAGCTTTCCTTCCTTTTCTCTCTTTTCCTCTTTTCTATTTTTTCTCTTTTGACGAAAGATGAAGAGAAGCCCCCCTGTAAACCGAAGCTTTGCCTCCTTTATTTATAGAAGAAAGACTCGAGTTTTGTTTTTTTGCAGGTGAAGATTTTCCGATATTCACTCATCTTCTCAAAAAAAAAAAAATGGCTCCAAAAATCAAATGGTTGTTGAGTTTTTGAATTCAAAAATTTAAAAAATAAAATTTCCCTCTATAATCAAAGATGAGTTTAAATTAGGTGTCAACAATATATATATATATATATATATATATATATATATTTGGTCGGTACCAGTTAACATATTGATTAAGTAAAATATATGGAAAAGAAAAAAAATCAAAGAAGAAGACCCGTAATCATAATATGGCCTCTCGCGAAGATAGAAATTCAAATAGATCAAGAAAATCAGAACCGTTGATAATATAAATAACACACAAATTTAATTGCTGCAATCACATAGGGCCTCCAACCAGGGTCCAAAATCCCAAATAGATTAACCCCAGTGATGGAAGTGTACTAACATACATATCAATCTACCCAAGAACCCTTCACATCGCACCAAACCATCTCACCATGCATGAACATTGAACGAAAGAATACACTATGTTCAATTGTGGACGTGGAAATTAGTAATCAGTTCCGTTCGCCATAAATTCTATCGCAAGCCCAAGATCAAATTTTCTCTAATTACTATTTATTTCCTTTCTACCACATAAATACCATGCCTGAAAAGTCAATTTTACTCATGTTATATGCACAATTTTTTTTTCTTATTGTCACGGAGCATATTTCCACCACTTATCACTTGAAATATTATTTGGTATAAATGATAATATGACTATTTTGATTTTTTCAGCATATTCTTCTGTTAAGGTTCTCTTGGAAAAAAAAATGAAAAGCTATATCTCTAGCTATATCTCTATCGCATAATTATTGTAAATAGTTTGTTTACTGCATAAATAAAATATCATAATATATTTAACATATGTATTTGGAGTGGGATTTTAAGAAAGTTTCGTCTAAACTTTTACTTTTTGGGTGTTATTTTCTTTGTCAAATGAATTTTTAAGACTCTTTCCAACAAAAAAGTAAAAGTTTAAAGTCACATTTTTATTCTTCAAAAGTCATTTACTACAATATAAAAGATCAGATTAGATTGTACGTTGGGAACGGATAATCCCAACCTCATAAATAAAAGATAGAAGTTATGCTGCAGCCATGTATTCTTCCTATTGTTATCGAGCTGTACAGATTGTTTTCCAGAATTTATTTGGGATTAACATTTTTAAGAATTTGAGTCCCTTTCTTTTCGCAAAGCATTAGATAATAAAGCATGTAGGATATTATTAACTTTTTGGGTGATAGGAGAGACTTCTGACTATTAGTATCAGTGCTACGTCTAAGGTAGGTGAAGGTGGAAATAATAGCTCTGCTAGATACGAAGACCAAAGAAAATCGCACTTAATCGTTGTTAAACTCATAAACTGTATGATTAGTTTACAAATTACGGACATAATCTTGTTCATATTATATTTACCAGGTATATCATGAGATTTAACCAAAAATACGACATTAGACATATCGTAACAGTGATTTTGAGACTAGCTGATTAATATATGATTCTATATTTTTGGAATTCAAGTGGGCGGAAGATGACTTACCTTTATCCAATGCGCAAACAACAATTAACCCCGAAACGAACGTTGAATTGTGGATGAATCAAGAACAACACTACATCACGTTGGTCTGAATGCAATCACAAGGAAAGCACCCGATTTCTACAGCGTAAATGCCGATTGTTCTTGTAAAGATGAAATGGAATGCCTTGTCTCTTTTGATGGAAACGGGACAAAGAAAATGGAGAGAAAAAAAATTCTGAACGTACATTCTTCCAACCGTGCCAACGGTTGTCTTCTGGAGTCTTTTATATGACTCTATCACACATTTTCAAATGTGTCTTTCCATCGTAGCGTATCAAGACGAAACAGTGCGTTCTCATCACACCCCATTGTGAACGTACTAATTCAGTACAACATCTCCCACTCAGACATGATGGACTTGATAGCGCTCTATTAAGAATATAAGGTATTCAACATTCATTAACTTTACAAAACAATTCATACTGGCAAGTAAGCCGTGCGACCAATGAGTACACTTGCACTTGGGAGCTCAAATTATGCACATGTTAGGGATGAGATAATGGCTACAACCCCGAAAAGAAATAAACAATCGATGTCTCACAGTGCCCCAGATATATTTTGTTACATCAATCTAAATATACATATCCCTTAAAGGCTATACTTGACTATTCTCAAAATACCATGTATTTACAATTATATCCGCAACCACATAAGATGATTTAATTAGTCGACCAGTAAATACATGTAACAGATGTAAAACAACAATAGTTTTCCTTCGCACTCATGTCTCTCTCTATTTCAAAAAAACTGTTTTCCTAGACACGTTCCATAGAGCTATATCTATTCATAACCGCCGGTAACATGCTAAAGTGGCAACATTGATATTTCACTTCGAGAACATAGTCAGAAGTAACATAGGGCACAAAATGAGGTAAATTATAAATTACCTCAAGGGCTCACACGATGAGTAAATAGGGATAATTTTACTCACATTCCCTTATTGATCGTACAATGTACATATAGTATGAATTACATGTTATAGTGGATTTCTCTTTCTATAAGAGCGTATGTCATTTATTAAATATATCAACTATATAAATCTTAGCCTAAACATAGTCACGTGCTTCTCACGTACTCATATTTAGCTCGAGTGCTATATCAGCTCGCTTTCTATAGCGCCTAATTAAGTACTCGCATCCGGCATCTTACAGGCATACATGATTATGAGACTATCATGTTCGGTCATATTATAAACAAATCACAGACCTCATCTTGTCTCAAATTAAGGCGACATATTTTATGTACCAGACTTGTTCTTCAACATTTATTTGTACATAACGTTTCATCTCAACGTGCTGACTATAGCACTTGAGAGGATTGCTCGTGTGAGTGATCCAATCATTGCCTGCTGACATACTTTTCAATAATATATGTGTCTATGTGCTAGTCTCATAATAGATTTGTACTTATTGATAAAACATAAACAAACAAGTATAATACATATGTCCACATATACACAAAGCAATGATCCTCTACAATAACACATATCACATTCTATACAATTCTAGTGACATCCTGTGGGTCAAGAATATGTCTCTAGGAATAGCCTCTATAAATGGATCAACAACCATTTTATTGGTTGGAATATATTGTAGGATCACTTCTTTCTGCGCTATTATATCTCTTATGAAGTTGTTCTTTATGTTAATGTGTTTTGTCCTTTCATGATACTTGGGATCCTTCACATAGGCAATGGCTATTTAACTATCGCAATAAATTATCACCAATCTTGGAACCTCAGTGATAGTGGCTAAATTTTCTAAGAAACGTTTTAGCCATACTACTTCTTGCATTGCAGTAGAGCATGCAATAAATTCTGCCTCCATCGTAGATAAGGCCGTGCGTTGTGTGTTTCTTGCTATTCCAAAAAATTACACCTCTACTATGCAAAAACACATATCCAAAAGTTAATTTACGCTCATCGAGGTCTCCACCCCAATCAGCATCTAAATAGCCCAATAAACGTAAATCATTCCCTTGGTAACAAAATCGATAGTCCATGGTGCTCTTCAAGTATCTCAGGATCCTCTTCACTGCTTTTCAGTGTGCTTAACTAGGATTTGATTGATATTGGCTTACCAATCCTATGGTACAACATATGTTGGGTTGAGTACACATCATAGCATACATCAAACTTCCGACCGTACTAGTGTAAGGAACAATTTCCATCACTTTAATTTCTTTTGGAGTCTTAGGACACGTTTCAGTACTTAGGCCTTCACCTTACATGATAGGGTTATCAATGTGATTACAATGCTGCATATTGAAATGCTCAAGAATTTTCATTATATAAGACTCTTGTGATAAAGTAAGGAGTTTCCTTGATTGATCTTTTTCGATCTTAACTCCTAATATATAAGCAGCTTCTCCCATGTCCTTCATTTCAAAATTAGATGATAACTATTCTTTTATGGTGATAACCAAAATTTTGTCATTTCTAGCTAATAGAATATCGTCTACATAAAGTGATAAAATCAAAAATTTATCTTTGGACCGCTTGACATATACATAATGATCTCTTCGATTATCGTGAAACCAAAAATGGTTATGGCTCGATGAAAACGAAGATACCACTGTCTAGATGATTGCTTAAGGCCATCTATTGAGCGATGAAGCTTACATACTTTATCCTCTTGACCTTTAGCTATGAAATTATTAGTTGTTTCATATAGATTTCCTCATCTAGTTCTCCATAGAGAAATGTCATACTTACATCCATTTGATGTAATTCAAGGTTCAAATGTGCAACGGTGGCTAGAATAAGGCGTATTGAGGCAAACCTTACAACTGGTGAAAAAGTTTCCTCATAATATATACTCTCTTGTTGAGTATAACCTTTTGCCACAAGGCGAGCCTTATACTTTTCAATGAATCCATCCGCCCTTCGCTTAATCTTAAAGACCCATTTGTTTCCAATGGCCTTACGATTGGGTGGTAGATCAACCAAGTCCCAGACATGATTTGTCCTCATTGACTCAATTTCATCTTCAAAAGCTTTTCTCCATTCTTCCTTATCAGAGGATGAGAGAGCCTCTTGAATAGTCTTAGACTCGGTATCGTATTTCTAAGCAATCATAAATGATTCCCCTTCAATCTCAAAACAAAGACGGGCAATACTTTAGTATTACTTTTACGCAATTGAATTTCTCTTGAATTCAATTCGTCATGCGATGCAACAATCCCACTAGTTCTTGCATGTTGAGGTAAATCTTCATTTCCCTCTACAACATTAGTGGGTGTGTTATTAAGATCTTCAATCTTATTTAATTGGAAATCCTTATCAATCTCATCTTTACTAGGAAAATCATTCTCTAAGAACATGATATCTCGTGACTCCATTTCGGTCACACTTCCATCAGCTTGTTCACTTATGAACACATACCATTTGAAGTGTTCAGAATATCTTATAAAGATACATTTCTTCCCTCTATGGCCTAATTTGCCATATTTGTGGGAAGAATCATGAACATAAGCTGCACATCCCCATGGACATAGACTACTTAAGTCTGGTTTCCTACTAGTTCATAATTCATAAGGGGTGGAAGTGATCGATTTTGAAGACACTCGGTTAAGTACATAAGCAGCAGTTTATAATGCATATCGCCAATAAGAGATAGGTAAATTTGTTTGCGTTATTATAGACCTAACCATTTCTAATAGGGTTCTATTCATTCTCTCAGCTACCCCATTTTGTTATAGAGTACTAGGAATAGTCAATTGTCATACAATCCCTTTTTCATCACAAAGAGTCTTGAATTACTCTGATAGATATTCACGTCCGCAATTGGTTCTCAATGTCTTTATTATTTTGTTCAACTGATTCTCTACCATCGCTATAAATCATCTAAAGTAATCTAATGCTTCTGACTTATGGGAGATCAGAAAGACATAATCGAAACACGTGAAGTCATCTATGAAAGTGATGAAATATGAGACTCCATGCCTCGCTCTTACATTCAAAGGACCACAAATGTCAGAATGTATGAGTTTTTCAGCTCTAGTCCATTTACAAAATGGTTTTCTAGTTGTTTTTGCCACTAGACAATGTTCACATATGGGTAGATCAATATTAGTGAGTGATCTTAAAATGCATTCTCTAGCTATTCTTTACACTCTTTGCAACCCAATATGACCTAATTTAGCATACCAAGTACTTGCATCAATCTCAACATTAGTAAATGATGCAATTAAAGAAAAACAACCATCAACATTAATATTGTATTGATCATAGTCAATATCTAACACCATAAAACCATTCGATACATGACCTGAACCATAATAAATTGTTCCATACAAAATGTTAACACAATCACCATGGAAATTCAATACATAACCTAAGCTAAAAAGAATAACTACAGAGACCAAGTTTCGTCGAATATCTGGAGCATAAAAAACATCATATAGGAATAGACTTCGGCCACCACATAAAATTAATTTACATGTACCGATATCATTCACTTCAATTCTTAAGTTATTCCCAATATATATTCATCTTCTTCCAGGCTGTATCCGACGATACTCCACAAATGCTTCTCGATCTCTAGCTACGTGGTCTGTTGCTCCTGAGTCTATAGTCCACGTTAGATGAGATTCAACAAGCATTACAGTGCTATAAATAAAAGCATTACTTAAAGTAATGGAGTAATAGGGTACTTCTTTCGGCTTAGTACATTCACGAGCAAAGTGACTCATCTTGCCACAATTGTAGCACTTCATCTTAGTCTTGTCCTTCTTGCCATCGCGCTTCTTGTGTTGGAATGTCTTAGCCCTCTTAAGTGCCTAATCAGTCTTCTTCCCTTTGTTGTTGAATTGATGATTCCTTTTGCGCTTGAAGTCCAAAACTTTGTGTGAACTCAATTCAGCAACATAAGCATGGGTAGAGGATCTTGCATTCTCTATGCGCTCATCCTCTAATTCCAAATAACGCGCTATATCATCAAAAATGACAATATTATCATTATGTGTCATATTGATCTTCATATGCTCCCAATTGTCGGGAAGAGACCTTATAATAGCATGAACTTGCCGTTCATCATTAAGGGAATGACCTGCCGACTTTAGCTCATGCATGATGTTTGATATCTCCCGAAGATGCTACCTCATCGTTACATTTGGGTGCTTTCGGTATGTATCAAACTTGATGGTGAATTTCCTTAACTCGGTGGCAGATATACCTCCAAACTTATCTTTCAAGACAACCCACATAACTTGAATTTTATCATAACCTTCAAACTTACACATGAGATCATCTTGCATACAACTCAGTAACGTGATGCGAGTAATGCTATTTTTCCTTTTCCAAGCTTGATAAGCTTCTAGATCTCTCATGTGTTTAGCTGAAGTTCTATGCTCAGGTTCATCCATGATGTGGTTGAGAGTTTCCAAAACCTCTTGCTCTTCAAGAATGTACTGAACCTTTCGCTGCCAAATATCATAATTGTCACCGTTCAACTTCTAACCCTTATTGAGGTTAGCCACAATGGTCTTAGATGCCGAAGCCATAATCAATTGCTATAGCACATTAACATAATAAACATAGAATCAATAATAGCACACTTTTACAGAGTAACACATATATTTAATTTACAGCAAAGACAAACTAAATTAATGATAATTCAACAAAAGACACAGAAGCAAAAGTTCACTATGTTCCAAATCAACGTCTATGTAAGATTGTTCTATTATCATTAATTAGTTTAATTTGTGCAAATTTTAAATTCTAGGTGAGAACTCCTTCGAATTATACTAACCTACGAACTTCCACTAGGAAAAATAATTACATAACCTTATGTAATTTCTACATTTTTTCCATTAACACAAAAACATATCATGATGTGAACCAACGTACAAAAATAATCATGCTATAACTACAATAAAAAATGCAACTCAACATGTAACGGAAAAACAAAGATTTCCTACTATTGTTCGAATTTTATTAAAACTAGAAAATTGCAAGTATATTAAATTATATACATACTTCCATCGAAACAAGCTTTACACAGCATATATGACATCATTTTCATATAGGCTAGCTACTGTATTTCCTAAAACATAAGAAAATACAAGCTAAAAAATGAATAAACTATGTATTAAACCTCCAAAAATATATGTACTTAGGGTTTCCTACACATTTTTATACATTTATAAAAACTAAAAACTAAAAAATAAATATATCACAATGTAGAGCACATCAATACGAACCAAATGCCGTCGACCACACTCCAATCGGAGCTCCCATGCATCACCTGAGTATACGGTGCGTGTGGCGCACGCGCCAGCGAGCCTTACAGGCTCTTGGTTGGTCCAACCGGTCTGATCGATCCAACCGGCGACCGGTCCTACCGGTGCAACCGGCAACCGGTCTGACTAATGTGAATCGTTATGGAAAGACCGTTTTACGAAGGCCCGAATGGTGCGAAATGTGAACCTCGACCTCCAATCGAACCTGTGATTGGCAACCTCGTTATAAACGTGACCTGTTAACGAAAGCGTGTTAACCAACCAACGTTATAGATGCCATGAGCGAAAGAATTCGCTATCTCGCTCGATAAGTCGAATCGACTGTCATAAGAGAACCTTGATAAGGTCAAGTCCTCAAAAGAATAGTAGAGGAGAATCACTTAGTTTTTTTTCTCCAAAAAAAATATATCCCCCAAAGAAATTCAATCAGTCTTAAATATAGGCCTTCTAGCCACCACACAAACCCTAAAGCCAACCCTAGGAATCTAATGCACCATATTCTCGAATATACCTAAACAAGAATATATATATATATATATATATATATATATATATATATATAAAATATTTTGACTTGGTCAAATATTTGATGACCCGATAATCAAATTGTGCCAAGATTTTCAAGATTCCTCAAGATTCGATCCAAGGTCATCTCCACACTAAAGATCACGAACCATGATGCCAACAGCTTGCCTGAATTGCTTGGCCCGCGTTCGAGTAATCGAACCAGTAGGAATAGACAATAGGTCCATAGCACCTCCTCCTCAATATGGCTCGATGTCCACATCATTCCCTCCCCCGTGCAAAGGATTTGCCCTCAAATCATCACTAGCATCGAAAAGAGTAAAGTCAGAAACATTAAATGTAGCACTAACGTCATATTTACTTGGAAGATGAAGCTTGTAGGCATTATTATTAACTCTTTCTAACACCATGAATGGTCCATCCTCTCGCAGTAATAACTTAGAATGTCGCTACTTAGGAAATCGCTCATTGCGCATATAAACCCAAACCCAATTGTGGGGTTCTTCAAACACCACTTCCTTGCACCCTTTGTTGGCTTGCCTTGTATATTGCTCAGTCTTATGCTCAATATTTGTGTGCATCTTCTCATGCAATGCCTTGACAAATTCGGTTTTCTTTGCTCCATCTAAATCCACACGTTCATTAACAGGTAAAGGAGTTAAGTCTAACGGAGTTAATGGATTAAAACCATAGACAACCTCAAATGGTGTAAATTTAGTAACATAATGCATGCTCCTATTATATGCAAATTCAACATGTGGCAGACAATCTTCCCAAAATTTTATGTTCTTTTTAATAATAGCATGCAACAATACCCTTAAAGTTCTATTAACTATCTCAGTTTAACCATCGGTCTATGGATGACAAGTAGTAAAAAATAACAACCGTGTTCCTAATTTTTTCCATAATGTTTTCCAAAAGTAGCTAAGAAGTTTAGAATCTCGATATGAAACAATCAATCTAGGCATGCCATGCAAATGTACAACTTCCCTAAAGAACAAATCAACAACATGAGATGCATCATTAGTTTTATGACAAGGAATAAAATGAGCCATCTTTGAAAACCGATCAACAACCACATAAATAGAATCTCTACCATACTTAGACCTAGGCAATCTTAACACAAAATCCATAGAAATATCAGTCCAAGGATGCGTTGGAATAGGTAATGGTGTATACAACCCATGCAGTTTAATTGTAAACTTAGATTGCTTACAAGCAATGCATCTCTCACATACACATGTGACATCTGTCTTCATATGTGGCCAATAAAAATGTTCATGCAGCACTTTATAAGTCTTATTAAGCCAAAATGCCCCATTAAACCACCACTATGCGCTTCTCGCACCAACAATTCACGCAAAGAACATTTAGGCAAACATAGTTTGTTTTCACGTAAAAGATAACCCTCACGCCTATAGAATTTATCAAATGCAGCATGTTCACATGCTTCAAACACTCTCCAAAAGTCATCATCATCGGTATATATGCCTTTGATATGCTCAAAACCTCAACACTTTGCTTATAAAATAGTTAGAATCGCATACTTTCGAGAAAGTGCATCGGCTACCACATTCTCCTTACCTTTCTTGTACTTGATCACATATGGAGAAGTCTCGATGAACTCCATCCATTTGGCATGTCTTTTATTCAACTTTTGTTACCCTTTGAAGTACTTCAAGGTCTTATGATTGGTGTGGATCACAAACTCCTTTGGCCATAGATAATGTTGCCAAGTCTCCAAAGCTCGCACAAAAGCATGCATCTCTTTATCTTAGATAGGATAATTCAATGTTGCTCCACTCAATTTCTCGCTGAAATAAGCTATGGGATGCCCTCCTTGCATCAACACAGCTTCAATTCCTATACCAAAAGCATCGCACTCTATCTCAAAAGTAGCATTGAAATTCGGTTGTCGCGACCTCCTCGATGTGGGTTGGACCACCTGAGGATTTGGCTAATGGATTGCTAAGCCTAGACTTAGCTCAAGCTCTCGCAAGCCCATACCAATTCGCAACTTAGGGTTTAAGTTCTTAATATACAAATGATTTTTATCATGGAGTCGCCACTAATCTATTTTTGGTGGGTCGATTAGAAACCCAAGTAAAGTAATGGGAGAATTACTTCACTCCTACGAACCAGATATTAAATGAGTTCGGGGACTTGATTATGCTAGATTTCTCTAACGCCCTTTCGGTACATTTTCTCTTTTATTTCAAAAAATGTTTGGCAAGCAACTTGAATTGATTTTAATTTATCTCCCTAACATGTGAGGTTATCATGCAAGTGCACAAACCACCAATTTAACACCTAGATAAAGCAGTGAATAAATTGCAAGACTTACCTCATAGCAATGAAAGCATCTGCAATGTTAAATCAGAATTCACATCAATAATTCTAGATATGATTTCTAATTAACAGACATGGGCTGCGAGTGCAGGCATCGAGTGGAGGTGCAGACGCGGTGACGAGCGAGCAGGGGTGATGAGTGGCGACGGTAGGGACGGTGGCGTGGCATGGCGTCGGAGGTGTAGGATGCAGGCGTAGAGGCAGGAACTCGTGGCGTTAGGTTGCTGGTGTCAACGGGCGGGCAGAGGAGTAGCAGCAGTTAGTTGTAGAGACGGGCGGAGATGCACTGCGACCGGCAGGCGAAGCTGGTGCGGGTTGCTGGCGTCGAGCGTGGGTTACTGCAGGAGACGGATGAAGGTACTGCAGTGGTACGACAACGAGCAGGCTGAGGGCTACAACAGTGACGATGTTTGGATCTCTGGCGACCGCGAGATAGCAGCTGCAGCTAGGGAGTTGCGGCGTTGCTCAAAACTTCGAGCTGCAGGAGGTGGGCGAGCGGAGGCACGGGACTACAGCAGCAGCGGCGTTCGAAACTCGCCGGGAGCAGGAAGGCAGCAGAGGTTTGCTGCAGCGTCTACGTCCTCAGATCGCCGGAAGGATGGAGTTGGCTGCGGGTTGCTACGTACGAGAACGGACGCTCGAAGCCCCTTAGGACACCATGGGAAGAACACAACCCATCTTTTTTATTTTTTCTCACGTTCTTTCTCTCTCTGTTGCCCTCTCTGACTTCACCTTATTTTTGGTTTTTCTCTGACAGACTATCTATTCATCTCTTTTTTAATCTCCTCCCCCTGACTTCATTTTTTCTTGTCCAAAGGAGTAGCCCCTTCACAATGAATATTTTTTTTAGCTCTCCTCCCTTCGACTTCACCCTTTTGTTTTTTTTTTTTTTCTGAAAACCTCTCTATCTCTCTGTTTTTTTTTTTTTTTAATTTCCTCCTCCTCTCTACTCGTTTGTCCCCCACGAAAGAGAAATCCCTCAAATCAATTTTTCGTTCAGCCTCTTCTCTGAACCGAGGATCCTTGCTTATTTATAGGCGTCCCACCTCCTTTAGTGTGAACAGGTGAACATGAGGCAGCTGTAATTTTTCCTTGCCGTTCACGTCGGTTCCTTTTTTTTTCAAATATGATGGCCACCACCTGACAACCCACATATTTTATAATATTTTATGAGCTCATTTTTCTTCTTTGTGGCTTTCTCTAGAATTCTTACGTCTGCCGAATTTGATCCATGCATGTGCATGCATTAATGAGGAAGAAACAATGAACGTGAAGAACTCTTCTTTCTTCTTTCTTTGACTTTCATTGTGTGTTTTCAGATCAGCAGAGAGAGACCACCTTTTGTGCATGTAATCGACCGTGAGCCGTTGCGTCTTGTTGTGTTTTGGTACCGATGCAAATGTGACTACATGAAATGCAATTTTACTTTTTTTTTTATATGTAACTAATTACTAAATGATTAGGTAAAAATTTAGGTGTCAACAGCTTCCCCTCTTTGAAAGTGAGCTCGCAGAGGTTGCATTCAAAGACAATATGATACCTAAATTTTGACCATAAACAAGTAATAAATGTTTTTTTTTTACAGGATTATGAATCCCTTTTTTTTTTTATGCAATGTCATGAAAATGGTAATGCAAATGTGAGATGTTGAAGAGGAGAGCATACCTGTAATTACTTACAAGTCAGAGCCTCGGGACAAATTTTCATCTGCTCGACAAGTGTCCAGTTTTCATTTCATGTTCCCTGAAGAGTCCACATGAATTTATCCAACAGACGCTCAATGTTAGGTGAGATGCCTTGTTGAATTCAAATGACTTGAGATACCTAGATTCACATTAAGTTATAGCGAGTAAGATTGACGAGATTTGAGACATCTAGATCCAGACTGAGATGTCAAGAAATTGAGGACTTAACCAATAGACACTCAATGTTAGTTGATATGAATATTGGATTAAGAGAATTCGAAATACCTAGATACAGACTAAGGTATAACAAGCAAGATCGGAAAGCATTCACATCTAGAATGAAATGCTTAACGAAGAGTTTTGGAACTTAACCAATAAACACTCAATGTTAAGTAAGATGAATATTGGATTAAGAGGATTGGGAACTTAACTAATAGACACTCAATGTTAGGTGAGATGAATATTGGATTAAGAGGATTCGAAATACCTAGATCCAGACTGAGGTATAACGAAAAAGATTGGAAAGCATTCATATCCATAATGAAATGCTTAACAAAGGGCTCGAGACATCCAGATCCAAATCGAGATGTCAAGAATTTGGGAACTTAACCAATAGACACTCAATGTTAGGTGAGATGGATATCGGATTAAAAGGATTCGAAATACCTAGATCCAGACTAAGGTATAACGAAAAAACATGGAAAGCATTCATATCCATAATGAAATGCTTAACAAAGAGTTTGAGACATCCGGATCCAGACTGAGATGTCAAGAAATTGGGAACTTAACCAATAGACACTCAATGTTAGGTGAGATGAATATTGGATTAAGAGGATTCAAAATACCTAGATTTAGACTAAGGTGTAACGAAAAAGCTTGGAAAGCATTCATATCTAGAATGAAATGCTTAACAAATGGCTCGAGACATCCAGATCCAGACCGAGATGTCAAGAATTTGGGAACTTAACCAATAGACACTCAATGTTAGGTGAGATGAATATTGAATTAAGATGATTCGAAATACATAGATCCAGACTAAGGTATAACGAGAAAGATCGGAAAACATTCATATCCAGAATGAAATGCTTAACGAAGGGCTCGAGACATCCAGATCCAAATTGAAATGCCAACAACAGATTGAAAGATTTCAGACTCTCAATTTCCGAAAAGGGACTCTTGGCTATAGAAGCATGCCAGGTGAGTATAAAGGGAATCCGGGCTACGGAAGCACGCCGAACCAATGAAAGGGACTCTGGGCTAGAAAAGCACACCAGGCCAATATAAAGGGACATCGGGCTACGGAAGCACGCCGTTTCAATCATGAGGAACATCAGGCTATGGAAGCATGTCGAGTCGATGAAAGGAACTCTTGGCTACAGAAGCATGCCAGGTTGATATAAAGGGAGAGTTTGGGCTACAAAGCACGCCGAGTTGATGAAAATGACACCAGGCTATAGGAGCATGTCGAGTTCGTAAAGAGGGACATCGGGCTAAGGAAGCACGCCGAGTTGATGAAAGGAACTCTGGGCTACGGAATCACGCTAGGTCATATCAAGGAACTCCAGGCTATGGAAGCACGCCAAGTCGGTAAAGATGGACATTGGGCTACGGAAGCACGCCGAGTCAATGAAAGGGACTCTGGGCTACGGAAGCACGCTAGGTCATGAAATGAACTCTGGGCAACGGAAGCACGCCGGGTCAATCAAGAAGGACTCCGGACTATGGAGGCACACCGGGTCAGTCTAAAGGACTCCAGGCTACGGAAGTACGCCAGGTCATATCAAGGAACTCCAGGCTATGGAAGCGCGCCGGGTCGGTAAAGAAGGACATCGGGCTATGGAAGCACACCGAGTCAATGAAAAGGGATTCTAGGCTACGGAAGCACGTTAGGTAATGAAAAGGGCACCAGGCTACGGAAGCATGCCAGGTCAGTGAAAAGGGCTTCGGGCTACGAAAACACGCTGAATCAATGAAAGGGACTCCGGGCTACGAAAGCACGCCAGGTTGATATAACTGGGGGCTCTGGGTTACAGAAGCATGCCAGGTCAATATAAAGGAACTCCAGGCTATGGAAGCACGCTGGGTTGATGAAGAGGGACATTGGGCTATAGAAGCACGCCGTGTCAATTAAAAGGGACTTTGGGCTACGGAAGCACGCCAAGTCAAAATATAAAGGGACATCGGGCTATAAAAGCATGCCAAGCCATATTAAGGAACTCCAGGCTATGGAAGCACACCGGGTTGATGAAAAGGACACCGGGCTACGGAAGCACGCTGAGTCAATAAAAAGGGCTTTGTGCTACAAAAGTACACTGAATCTCAAGGCTTCAAGAAGCAACTTGAACGTCAAGTATTACTTGATCTTTAGGGAAATATTATCTGTCAAACACGATTAGAGCAAAATTCTATGCATTCATCAAAGAGGTAGACAATCTGAGCTACTCTAGAATGCACATTTCAAAGTTCAGTGGGTTTTCAATCAATGACTTTACCATATTTGCATCACCCAAATTTCACGGGAGAGAGTTGTTGTTCAAGACAATAACTTGGATTTCTTAAGAATGCTAAATGAGAGACTTTCAGTTAGAAAGGACTTTCGCTCACTCTCATTCAAAAGAGCTATCGCACCATCTCACTATCATCATACTAACAGGGGTCCGAGTATTCTCGCAAGCAGTACGACCTTACCAATCTGAGAGATCTTTAATAGGGACCGTAATGTGGGCTTGGTCAATGGCTTAACAAAGGGACTCTTTGAGTCAAGGCTATTGAAAGAACAACTTCGTAATCATCTTCGGGTTTACAAGTCAAGAACCCTGCAAAATGAGAAAGAAATAATCTTGCCCACACTTCTTCGAGCAATGCTTAAGACATATGAACTCCTACGTTAATTCAAGCGCCCTAATCAGAAGAGACTTTGTAGGCTAGGTTCATGAGTTGAGAAACAAAAGGATCATTAGGCTCAAAATATGTGTAAAGGGTGAGAGTTGATGATCATCTAGGCATCGCCACCAATCTTCTTCTTCACCATTGAAGATTTTCTTCATATCAAAACTCCTCTGCATTTGAGTTCTTTATGTACCGCCTCATAAGGGATACGACTTTCTACACCTAATGTTTGATTTTTCTCTTGGGGTATTGATCTTGCTTTTTTCAGGCACATTACTTTTTTTTTATGCCCCTAGTTTTCATTCATTTTTTTCTTCACTTCTTTTTTCATGGGCATTGGCCTTACTTTTACTAGGCACACTACTTTTTCATGCTCCTTCGTTCTATTTTGATTTTAATTCTTGCACACAATACATGCATTAAGCAATTACACTTTCAATGACACTCAAACTTTCAAGAGTCTTCATTTGCTTTTTGCCTTGCCCCAATGTGGGGGATGATCACCAACTAGGTTTAAAGAAATGAAGTTGTAGGCTCAAGTGGGCTATGCAAAGGATATAAGTATTTAAGATAGAGAAAGAAATGCTCTTTGTCATCCTAAGGCACTTAAATTACCACATGAATTCAATATAATAGCACGACTTGAATATTGATGCAAGTGAGAGCAAGAAAATTTCTTTTCATTTTCCTCACCTCATGATGCTATCTTACCTTCAATTTGCCCCGATATGGGGTGATTCTTGACAGGGGTAATTTGAAAAGAATTTCCATAAGTGTATGAGGTTCAAAGGGGTTAAGCAATGGATCACCTGTAGTGTTTAGGATAGAGAAATGAATTGCCCCTCATCATTTTGGTGATCGTACCTTTCGCGAGAAAACTCTTTACCTTGCGGATATGGAATTTCCTACACTCATCTCATAAGTGTATAAGTAATGGACTGTGTATAGGATAGAGCTTGCCTTTCATCATCTTGACACATCTCATTCAACATTCTTAAGCATTGATGTCACTCCATTGAGCTATCTATTTAGACAAATCTCCACATGAAATTGGTGAGTTAAATAGGCAAAACCACTATTCTCTTTTCAAAAGAGTCCAGCAACTTTAAGCATGAAAGGCTTTTGCGATTTCAAAACAGACAAGTTACCACACTCAAAACATGGTTTCAAGTATTCATTCAGGGAATAGCCCCAAAAAGGGGCTGTCTCAGTAATGGGTGTTCTTGGATTGTCCCTATCAATCAAGACTGAAAATCCGCTTTTGCCCCAAAATCTGTCATGCCCCCAATTTGTCATCTGATGGGCCTTTTTCAGATGCTTTCTCATTAGGCCAAAAAAAGTAATGCTCTGAAATATAAAGTAAATGAGTTAGAAAATTAAATAGGGCTAAATGCTTGCTTTTGAAAATGGCTTGAAAAATGATTTTTTTTTTCTTTCTGGGAATTTTTTTTTGGATGAGGAAGCATGAAGAAGCCCAGTCCTCAGAATTCTCCTTGGATGATATTTTCATTTTATTGTTGGATATCGTCACCAGATTGGTTTGGTGTACCCCGTCATGTCCTCAAAATTGGAACTAAATTTGTAATTTCATTGAATAGAATCAAATGAATTACATTATTGGAATGGAAAATGCAAACAAGCAAATCCTAGATACGAAAAGCAATAATTGAAGTCTCAAAAAGTAGGAATCCTAAGAAAACTTGAAATCCTAGAAAGCATAAAAATAAGACTCCTATGAAGATGAGAACTTCTTCACTCAGTGACAGCAATTGTGCCTTCGTCATGGTTGGGTAGAGGGCCTTTCTGATTACTATTGAAAGAGAACGCCTTTGTATCCAGGAGGTCTTGAACCCTATGCTTCAAAACATAGCAATCATCAGTGGAGTGACCAACCTCTCCCATGTGATAGTCACACTTCTCAGAGGGATTATATGCAGGATAATGCTCAGGATTTGGTCGCTTCGGCTCCATAGAGAGTAATCCCTTCTTTTGGAGGACAGACAAGACTTTGGATAGGGGTCCAGGAAGAGGTGTGAACTGTCTTCTAACATTACGTCGTCGACCAGAGAGCTGATGTCCTCCACCTTGCTGCTCAGTAGAACTCTTAATTGCTTAGTATCATGATTCGGTTGAGAATATGTCACATTAATCTCAGCTTCAAGGTCCTTCTCCATCTTGGTAGAAAACCTCTTGTTAGATGGCTCAGTAAACCACCCTTCTCTTACCCCCATCTCAATTTGTTCTCCCACGGGAACAAGTTGGTTGAAGTTTTCGACGTATGTGCTAGCCATCCGGTTACGGAACTCAGACGGGAGAGTCTTGACAAACAACTTCATCAATCTTTATCAATAGGCTTAGGGGTGATTTGAGCTGCCAAATTTCGCCATCTCACGGCATACTCATTAAATGATTCGCCCCTCTTCTTCTCCATCCTCTCAAGATATTCTTGGGAAGGTACAATGTCCATATTGAACTTATACTACTTGAGAAATGCATCGGCCACTTTATTCCAGGTGTCCGAAAGATTGACATTCTTCATCACGTACCAGTTCAGTGTGGGTTCGGTCAAACTCGCATGGAATGATTGGATCATGAGGGGTTCATTTTTGACGTGTTGGGCCATGCATACATGGTACATCTACAAATGAGCCTTTGGGCAAGAAGTGCCATCATATTTCTCAAACTCTGGCATTTTGAACTTGTTTGGTACCTTGACCTTCTCATAAATTGACAAGTCGAATGGGAGTGAACTTTGCGACTCTTGCAATTGCTTCACTTTCTCTTCCAGCTTTGCGAAGCGTTCATCTTGCTCCATCTTAGGGACGTTGTCAAGCTTGGCCTTGTCAACAATGATTGACAATGGGTCATCTTCCAGCTCGGGCATGTCGTCATCACCCACTTGGGCCTTGTTTTCTTGCTTTGGAACTACTATCTCAAGGAGAGCATGTGTAGGAGTTGGATTCGCTTGGAGGGACTGGATTTGAGCTATCAGAAGCTGCATAGAGGTGACTAACTACTGGAGTTGATTTTCCATAGTGGAGATACGATCACACATTTCAGTTTGATCGGCCATTTTAGCTCTTGATTGTGTAACAATAGACGAACGTGGGGGATTCGTTGTCACCTAATTTTGAATGAAAATATGTAAGCACGAGGTGTAAATAGAGAGCCAATCCATGACAATGATCTAATCAATTTTCCATTTTCATTTATTCATGAAAAGCTTGTGCAAGAAGGGAATTTCCTGGAAAAATAGGACACCCTAGCAAGAACCAAATTTCCTAAACATGAACTAGGAAAAGCCAAATTTTGAAACTCCCTAATAGGAACAATAAAGACATGAATTGAAAACAAATTCTCTTAAGTTTTTTTTTTTCAAACAATTCACTCTATGGCAATTTCCTCATTCCATTTCTAACTGACAAAGGAATTAAATCAAAGATTGACCTAAATTGTTATGGACGGATCAAAAGTACGACAAAATAAATTGCATGGTATAGGGATAGAAGACTTACTTCACCAAGAAAAATCGACGGCAACCACATAGACAAGTACATGAAATGTGGGGTTCGATTTCTACTCTAGACAAGCTTAGCAAAGTGGAGTTAAAAGGGTGGGATGACTAGTTGCAACCTCGCATACTAAGTTAAGTCCTCTTAACTACGGCTCAGTCAAGAGTGATACCCCAATGCGGCGTAGTCTTGCAGGCAGCGGTAAACATTCTTGACACCAAGAAAAAGCTTTCGGGATTGAGTTGGACAACCTCTACTACGCGGCCTTGCGGTCAAAGTCGTATCCAACTCAATACCATCCTAAGTGTCCTAGTGCGGCCCAGGTCCGGCGGCGGGTTGTGTGTGCAATAGTATAGTGTAAAATGCAAGGCATGCACAACAGTTTATATCAAGCAACACTTCATATGTGAAAGTAAACCATACATTCTTACACCTCCATACAAAACAAAGGTTAGCAAACACTTCCCCTTATACCTCCCATCTTGCAAAAACATTTAACACCTTAAATGTTAGGGATGTACCTAGGATCCTCACTATCAAACAAAACATTTTTCAAAAAAGAAAATTGGCCTAGGTCCACTAAGAGTTTTAACTCAAATCCCTAGTGGAGTCGCCAAGTTGTCGCGACCTCCCCGAAGCGGGTTGGACCACCTAAGGGTTCGGTTAATGGATTGCTAAGCCTAGACTTAGCTCGAGCTCTCCCAAGCCCATACCAATTCGCAACTTAGGGTTTAAGTTCTTAATATGCAAATGATTTTTATCATGGAGTCACCACTAATCTATTTTTGGTGGGTCGATTAGAAACCCAAGTAAAGTAATGGGAGAATTACTTCACTCCTACGAATCAGAGATTAAATGAGTTTGGGGACTTGATTATGCTATATTTCTCTGACGCCCTTTCGGTACCTTTTCTCTTTTATTTAAAAAAATGTTTGGCAAGTAGCTTGAATTAATTTTAATTTATCTACCTAACATGTGAGGTTATCATGCAAGTGCGCAAACCACCAATTTAACACCCAGATAAAGCAGTGAATAAATTGCAAGACTTACCTCGTAGCAACGAAAGCATCTGTAATGTTAAATCAAAATTCACATCAACAATTCTAAATATGATTTCTAATTAACACATAATTTATTTTTTTTGGTTTTGACCTTTTTTTAATGAAAATCATGCTTTATGCAATGCATACTACTAATTTAACATGAAATGATATGACATGGTAATATGACCTAAATTATATGACAGGCACATGATTTTTATTTTCTTAATAAGCATGCAATCTATCCTAATATGCAATGATGTATAAAGAATGCCCTAATTCTAATTTTTCTTTTTCTTTTATGAAATTCGAAATTAAAAATTGACCAATAATTAAATGTGCAATCTAAATTAACCAAATGACCTAATTCTAATGATGAGCAATTTCTAATTAAATGAACGTAGCAACATTTACTAAATAACATGCATTTCATTTCATGACTCTAATTCAATATGACATGTGCATGATTGATTTTTGTATTTTGCATTTTTTTAATGAAAATTTGTAGTAAAAAATCTAATTAAAGTGAGATATTATCTATTTTAAGTTAGGAATAGACTAATCTGAATCCTATCTTAACTTAGAAAATTATCTCGTCATGCAATTTATTTCAAAAGATATTATCTAACCTAGATACCATATAAACACGCATTTTAAACAAAACTAACTATTTTATCATGCAATTTTATCTAGGAAAATCAATTCTAATCTAAATGAAATGCAAATGCAATTTTTTCGGTATTTTTGGGATAAATAAAGTAAAAAAAAAAAACAAATACTCCATGGTTGTTTCGCTAAAAAAATCAATAAATTGATCTTAAGTCTTAAAGACCAAGATATCAATTTTATTCTCGTGTGATTAATTATTCTATCTAAAACCTTATAGATGAAATAAAAAAATCATTGTGCGGTTGCGAATTAGGTGATAGTCGGGGATTTCAATCATGCATCAAGAAATATTTCAAATAAAGAAAAAAATATTAAAAATAACATAAAATAAAATGAAATAAATCTACCTAGTAAAATAAAATAAACCTACCTAATTTGAACTTTTTCCAAATTTGCCTTAACGAGCAAAGTGCTTTGTGGACCACGATGGAGACTTAGCTCACGACGGTGGTGGTTGTTACGCGATGTGCAACAAAGTGGGCGGTGGACACGGTTGTCGGAGGAGCTCGGCAAGCGGCAAAGTGAACATGCGGCGAGGAGGAGCGGGAGTCGCGTGCGGTTGCGGTGCGAGGCCGACTCGAGTGAAGCTGCCGTGGTGACAAAGCAGCGGGGCGTTGGGTCTCGCGAGTTGCAGCGGCGGCAGCAGCGTGGCGAAGCCGCGAGAGGTGTGAACTATGGCGTCGCAGGTGAGGGAAAGCAAGGTGGGCCACCGCGTGACGAAGCAACAGCAGGGCAGCCGGCGCGGAGGACA
The DNA here is from genome assembly GCA_017140615.1 of Eucalyptus cladocalyx. Taxonomy (NCBI): domain Eukaryota; kingdom Viridiplantae; phylum Streptophyta; class Magnoliopsida; order Myrtales; family Myrtaceae; genus Eucalyptus; species Eucalyptus cladocalyx. The sequence goes on along the minus strand of CM029524.1, from coordinate 18,719,165 downwards.
GCAAGCGAGGCATAGTGATGTTGTGTGGGGTTCGGTCACAGCGCGAGGGGGAGGCCAACGCTTGGAGGAGGGTGCTCACGGTGTCGGACGGAGTTGTAGGTGCGGGCGGAGGTGCAGACACGATGACGAGCGAGCAGGGGTGATGAGCGGCGATGGCAGGGACGGTGGCGTGGCGTTGGAGTCACGGGCTGCAGGCGTAAAGGCAGGAACTCATGGCGTCAGGTTGCTGGTGTCAACGGGTGGGAAGAGGAGCAGCAGCGGTTGGTTACAGAAACGGGCGAAGATGCGCTACGACCGGCGGGCGAAGGTGGTGCAGGTTGCTGGCGTCGGGAGCGGGTTGCTGCAGAAGACGGATGAAGGTGGTGCGGTGGTGCGGCAATGAGCAAGCTAAGGGCTGCAACAGTGACGGTATTTAGAGCTCCGGCGACCGGGAGACAGCAGCTGCAGTGGGGGAGTTGCAGGCGTTGCTCGAAGCTTCGAGCTGCAGGAGGCGGGCGAGCGGAGGCACGGGACTACAGCAGCAACAGCGTTCGGCACTCGCCGGGAGCAGGAAGGCAGCAGAGGGTTGCTGCAGCGTCTACGACCTCAGATTGCCGGAAGGATGGAGTCGGTGGCGGGTTGCTGCATATGGGCATCAAACGGACGCTTGAAGCCCCCTAGGAAGAAGACACCATGGGAAGAAGACAACCCATCTTTTTTTAATTTTTCTCACGTTCTTTCTCTCTTTGTTGCCCTCTCTAACTTCACCTTCTTTTTGGTTTTTCTCTGACAAACTCTATTCATCTCTTTTATTTTAATATCCTCCTCCTGACTTCACTTTTTTTCTTGTCCGAAGGAGAAGCCCCTTCACAAAGAATATTTTTTTCAGCTCTCCTCCCTTCGACTTCCCCCTTTTGTTTTTTGTTTTTTGTGTTTTTTGACAAACCTCTCTATCTCTCTGTTTTTTAATCTCCTCCTCCTCTCTACTCGTCTGTCCCCCATGAAAGAGAAATCCTTCAAATCAATTTTTCGTTCAGCCTCTTCTCTGAACCGAGGATCCTTGCTTAGTTATAGGCATCCCACTGCCTTTAGTGTGAACATGTGAACAGGAGGCAGCCGTAATTTTTCCTTGCCATTCACGTCGGTTCCTCTTTTTTTTTTCAAATATGATCACCGCCTGACAACCCACATATTTTATAATATTTTATGAGCTCATTTTGCTTCTTTGTGGCTTTCTCTAGAATTCTTACGTCCGCCAAATTTTATCCATGCATGTGCATGCATTAATGAGGAAGAAACAATGGACGTGAAGAACTCTTGTTTCTCCGTTCTTTGACTTTCATTGTGTGTTTTCAAATCAGCAAGAGAGAGACCACCTTTTGTGCATGTAATCGACCGCGAGCCGCTGCGTCTTGTTATGTTTTGGTACCGATGCAAATGCGACTACATGAAATGCAATTTTACCTTTTTTTATATGCAACTAATTACTAAATGATTAGATAAAAATTTAGGTGTCAACATCGACAAAGATAACAAAGGAGAATTAGTCAACTTATCTTTTAACAGATTAAATGCTTTATGTTGCTCTTCTCTCCACGTGAAATCCACATGCTTCCTGATAACCTTAGTTAAAGGTGCAACAATGGTGCTGAAATTTCTCACAAATCGCCGATAAAAACTCGTCAATCCATGAAAGCTACGCACCTCTCCTACTATCTTAGGCGTTGGCCATTTACGGATGGCTTTGACCTTTTCTTCATCAACCTATATACCATCAGCACTAACAACAAATCCTAGAAATACTAATTTGTTAGTAACAAAAGAGCATTTCTTTAGATTAGCGTACAATTGCTCGGTCCTTAAAACCTCAAGAAAGCTCACACATGCTCAATATGGTCATCAGGGCTTCGGTTATATATCAAGATGTCATTGAAATAGGCAACCACGAATCGACTAATAAAAGCACGCAAAACATGATTCATAAGTCACATAAACGTGCTCAGTGCATTAGTTAATCCAAATGGCATGACTAACCACTCATATAATCCATACTTGGTCTTAAATGCAGTTTTCCATTCATCATATTCTTTCATCCTAATTAGATGATAGCCACTTTTCAAATCGATCTTAGTGAAAATGCAAGAACCATGCAACTCATCCAACTTGTCATCTAACTTAGGAATATGATGTTGATACTTTACCGTAATGTTATTGATTGCTCGGCAATCGACACACATTCGTCAAGTTCCATCCTTCTTTGGCACCAATAAAAGGGATGGTGCATGGGCTAAGACTGTCTCTCACATACCCTCGTTCCAATAGTTCACTAACTTGTTGCTGAAGTTCCTTTGTCTCCTCGGGATTGCTTCGATATGCAAGTCAGTTAGGTAATGGCGCACCAGAAATCAAGTCAATTTGATGTTCTATGCCTCGAATCGGTGGTATCCCTTCCAGGAAGTTTATCAGGAAAGACATCTTCAAATTCTTGCAATAAAGACACAATAGGACTAGACAAACTTGGGTCAAGATCGTTAGTAGAAAACAAAACCTCCTTATACAAAAGTACAAGCATCGATCAGTCTAGAACTAAAGCTCTCCTACCTCACTTGATTTTGCATAAAAATTATTTTGCCTATTTTCTTTCCTCTCTTCTTTTCCCTCGGTTTTTACCACAATCCTTCTCTCGGCCTCTCATTTTCCTTGCATCTCAGACACACCACGCAAGCCCTCAGATTTCTTGCATTTTCTCTCTCTCTCCACTTCTCGTTGTAATTTTAACTAATCTTGATACACCTCACTAGGTGTCATTAGTACCAAGGTATAATTCTTTTGATTCAACACCAATAGATAACAATTAGTATACCCATCATGATGTACCTTTCGATCATATTGCCATGGTCTTTCGAGTAAGATATGACCCGCTTGCATAGGTACAACATCACACTCTACCTCGTCCTTGTATCTCCCTATCTCAAATGGAATTCGAACTTGCTTTGACACTTTCACCTCTCCACTATCATTTAACCATTGAAGTCTATAAGGCCTAGGGTGCTTTGTCATCTTCAAATCCAACTTATCCACCATAGTACAACTTGCCACATTTGCACAACTACCTCCATCAATTATTAAACTACAAATCTTACCATTCACCACACATCTTATATGAAACAAGTTATTTCTTTGTTGATGATGCTCCTCCTCCTTTACTTGCACACTAAGAGAACGCCTAACTACCAATAAGTCTCCTTTTATAGCTATTTCTCCATCACTACAATCCTCTAACGGTGGCATCTCATCATCCTTTTCTTCCCTTTCACTTTTGGACTCAATAACACCATGTCTAGTCATGATCATCACCCTCCTATTAGGGCATTGATTTTCCATATGACCCCTGCCTAAACACTTAAAACATTTAATCTCACGAGTTCTAGTGTTAGGGTTTTCGGTTTTACCTAAAGCCGGATTCATTCCAACTTTATCATCTCTCTCTTTCTCCTTTTAGGTTTCAGTTTTGGTGTTGTTTCCTCTCCAATTTGGCTTCTCATCTCTCTTCCAATTGGATCTCCAATTCTGATTTGAATCTCCTCCACTCTTGTGATTTCGGTCCAACTTCAATTGCCGCTCAACTTTGATGACTTTGTCCACCAATTCCTTCAATTCAACATAATGTTGCAACTCCACCACCCTTGCTATGTCTCGGCTCAAACCACTCAAAAATCTTGACAATGAGGTCTCACGATCCTCCACCACATTAGCACGGATCATGGCAATCTCCATCTCCTTGTTATACTCTTCCATACTCTTATTGCCTTGTGTGAGATTTTGTAACTTTTGAAACAAATCTCGATGGTAATGACTTGGTACAAAACGCCTCCTCATCACTACCTTCATCTCATCCAATGTTTCTATTGGTCTTTCACCATTGCGCCTCATACTAGTCACAAGTTGATCCCACCAAATTGTAGTATAATCAGTAAATTCAACAACTGCAATTTTTACCTTTTTGAGCTCGGAGTATCGTTGGCAATCAAATACCATCTCCATGCATTTCTTCCACTCTAGATATGTATCGGGATCATTCTTCCCTTGGAAAGAAGGAATCTTCATCTTGATATTGCCAAGTTCATTATTTTCTTGGTGTCTAAACCCTCAGGCTCCATTCCACCTTTCAAATCAAGCATCTCGATCATCCTCCATGTCGGCCTCATCATCATCATAATGCCGATGCCTTCTATGTCATGTTCTAGAGGTGTCTCACTGATGTTGTGGCCTTCCCTAGGGTAGCTCTCGGTCACCATCAACCCTCATGCCATTCCCCATCATTCGGCCACTAAGCTCCTTCACTACGGCCATCAATTGTTGGATGCTTTCCACGAGCGATTCATCCTTTCGTATGGAGTCAACCTCCATTTGATTCACGCTTTCTTTGCGTGACATATTTTAGACCTGCGAGTAAATGTTAGTCACAAAAATCCTCACCAATCGCTCCCTCACGTGTTTCTCTCAAGGTGTTTGTCACTACCCTCGTGTTTAACTCAAGCCTAGGCTTTTTCTACCCTCAATTAGGCTTACACACTCTTGCTTTTTCCCTCTCATATTATCTTTTCACAAGCTCTTTATTGGACTCAAAACCCATCTCTCAATCCCCTCACAACAATCAATCAAACTAATCAAACAAAATTAGATCATTACTAATTTTGTTTCAGCAAATAACAATTTCAAACCAACAAGTACAACTTTCAAAATTCCAATTGAAACACAAAACACAAATCACTACTGATTTTGTTTCAATTCGGTCCACTAACAAACAAGTCGCCTTCTTGACTTTTTTTTTTGTTCGGCTTTTTTTTTTCTGCCGAATCTTTTTTCTTTTTCTCTTGCGCACTTTTTCTTGTGCATTTTCATTCTCTCTTTGTTTTTTGACAAACTTAGATACAATTTAAGATGCTAGGAAAAAAAATTAAAACTAACAACAAACAACTACGTATGGAAGCACCTGTGGTGGCGGTGTAGTGGTTGGGCGCTGGTTCCTTTCACAAGAGGTCCAGTGTTCGAATCCCTGCGTTATCTGCCTTGCTCGAAAGGAACCCACGACTTACCTGGAAAGCAAGAGTGGTGGTGACTCTATTCCCTCTGGGGTTTACTCCACCACGAAGCGGCGCACGAAAGTTCCCTAGGTCACCAAAAAAAAAAAAACAACTATGTATGGAATCACAAAAGTAATCAGATCCCTAAATTGGCTAGAACCGAAACCCTAGCTCAATAAATCTCAAATTGCCGAATATAAATAGAAAATTAAAGATAAATAGACTTTGTAGAAGCAAGCTCTAATACCAAATGATGTGAATCATTGCGGAAAGATCGTTCTACGAAGGCCTGGATGGTGCAAATTACGAACCTCGACCTCCAATTGAACATGTGATTAGCAACCTTGGTATGAACATGACCTGTTGATGAACACGTGTCAACCAACCAACGTTATAGATTCCATGAGTGAAAGAATTCGTTATCTCGCTCGATAAGTTGAATCGACCGTCACAAGAGAACCTTGATAAGGTCAAGTCATCAAAAGAACAGTAGAAGAGAATCTCTCAGTTTTTTTTCTCCAAAAAAATATATCCCCTAAAGAAATTCAGCCAGTCTTAAATATAAACCTTCTAGCCAACACAAACCCTAAAGCCAACCTTAGGAATCTAATGCGTCATATTCTAAAATATACCTAAACAAGAAGATATATATAGTATTTTGACTTGGTCAAATATTTGATGACTAGATAATCAAATTATGCCAAGATTTCCAAGATTCTTCAAGATTCGATCCAAGGTCATCTCCACGCCAAAGATCACGAACTATGACGCCAACAGCTTGCCTAAATTGCTTGGCCCACGCTCGAGTAATCGAACTAGTAGAAATAGACAATGGGTCCCTAGTACCTCCATCTCGATATGGCTCGATGTCTACATCATCGACCGGCCCACCGGTAACCAATCCGATTGGCCCAACAGGAGACTGGCCCGCCCGGTCCGACCAGTTTGACCATTAGACTAGTTGACCGGTCAACGGTCGGGTTGGGTCGGGTCAGGTCGATCTCAAGTCGGGTTGCTCGCCGGTGACTAGCCGGCCAACCGCCGCCGACAATGACATCATTGATGATGTCATCCGACAACCAACCGTTGGATGACGTCACAGTGACGTCATCACATGCCAGTTCGCCGACCGACGCATGATGTGCATGTACCGTTCGCTGATTGGCACGTGTTACACATGCACTAGCGTTCCTAGTGCTTCAGGCGCGTGACACCCATGCGTAACGGCTTTTGGCCGAGCGTGTGGGCGCGTCCGACGTCGTCTTGTGGCAATCTACCCATCGTCGGACTCATGTCAACAAGTACTTTCACCATGTATATTTGAAAATTGATTTTGGCCAAAAAAATATTTTGAAAATTGGCCAAAAACGTGCGGGTGTACACGACCCCGAGCTCATTCTTCGCTTTGGTTTGTTTTCAACGATTCAGATAGCAATTCCAAGCAATAAACATCCAAACAATGTAGATTTCATACTCTTGATCTCATTATCAAATGGTAAACGAGAAAATTCAATGAAAAACAAGGTAGAAATCATGACCAGGCTCTGATACCAATGTTAGAATTCAAGTCGGCAAAAGATGACTTACCTTTATCTGATGCACAAACAGCAATTAGCCTCGAAATGAACGTTAAATTGTGGATGAATCAAGAACATCACTACCTCATGTTAGTCTGAATGCAATCACGAGGAAAGCACCTGATTTCCACAGCGTAAATGCCAATTGTTCTTGTAAAGATGAAATGGAACGCCTTGTCTCTTTTGATGGAAAGAGGACAAAGAAAATGGAGAAAAAAATCCTGAACATATGTTCTTCCAATTGTGCCAACGATTGTCTACCGGAGTCTTTTATATGACTCCATCACACCTTTTCAAAGGTGTCTTTCCACCGTAGCGTATCAAGACGAAACGGTGTGTTCTCATCGCACCCCATCATGAACGTACTAATTCAGTACAACATATATAAATGCTTTAACATGTTATTCTTAACACATCAAACCTACTTTTGATACACATATACATGTAAAGTCAAACATCGAATGCACAGCACAAGTAGAGCTTAGCATGTCAAGGCTCAAAATGTGCTCCACGTGCATCAAGACAGACTCCCCACCTCCCATGAAATCCTATAATCATTTTACCGGTTGAAGGAAAAGAAAAGTACTTCCCATCTTCAACACCAATTAGCCCAAAAGTTCTTTCCTTGCTTTGAAATTTGAGGGAGCGAACGATTATATACCCGGAAAAATCTCCAAAGTAACAAGAAAATGAAGTCAAGTACTCTCGAGGATAATTGAGTTTATTCTACAAAATTAGAAAGATTAACATATTTAACCAACGCCATTTGGTCCCTCTCACTATACAGTTCACCGGATCCTCCCAAAGGTCCGATCGGGCTCATGTTCATCCCGTCTAGTGTTCTGCTTGTCCCGGTGGTTTTAGGCGTCTGTTGGGGGCAAGCCTTGGAGGTAGGGTCATCTGAGCTCCCTTCTTCTCCTCACCAAGCCATTTTCCTTGATTCGGCCTGGAAGTCCAACTCTACTTCACCCTAGGGCGCGGTACTGTTCCTGCATCTTCTCGTCTGGACTTCGGCTCAGCCTGAGCGGTAGGGCCGATTGTTTGGGCCGAGATTTAGAGGATAGGGACGCCTCACCTCCCTCTTCATCCTCACTGAGTTGTTTCTTCTGATTTGGGCTACAAGTCCATTAGTCCTCCCTGGCTCGCGATAGAAGAGCTGTTCATCTCGCCCTGGCGTCTGCTCGTGCTAGGCGAAATAGCTGCTCGATGGGCCTCAGCATTGGAGACCAGTCTTGTATGCTCTCCCTCCTCAACCCATCGAAGCCTAGTATGTGGCATCCCGGAAATTCAAAGCCGAGCCTTAAGGTGTGTTAAATGTCTTTAATTAGGTGATAGAATTTTATGGCCTATGCTTTAGCTAATTTGTCTTTTAATTTGATGAATTATGCTTGTGATTGTGGAAATTTAAATTTAATTTATAAATGCTTGGCCATATGATTTGAATTTCAATAATTAAAAATATTCCAAGACTTTGGCCAAGATGGAAATTGGAATTTTGAAATATTATAGAAAGAATTTCAAAAAAAAAAAAAGAGAAAAAGGGCTAATTTTTGGAATGGGCCTTGAGCCCATTAGCCTCAAGCTTGGTGGGCCAAGCTAGTCGGCCCATTGGGCCCAAGAGGGGATTTTCGACCAGCCCAAGGGGGAATGGCCGGTTGGGCCTAAGCCCAAGCCCATTAAGCCCAAATTCAAATTCAAAATTAGAAATTACAAGTGGCAAATGGCAAGAACATGCATTGGCCATTGGATAGGTGAATAATCATTGCAAATGATGGCCTAAGGGGGTATAAAAGGATGAGGAGAGAGTGGCCGGACCTTGGCTCCATTTTCGTCCAAGGTGAGAGAGAGAGGGAGAAATTGCGAGTGAGAGGGAGAGAAGCCGAGAGGGAAGGAGGCGGAGCCGGAGGAGGGTGCTGTCCGTTCGCCGTCCTACGCCGCCAGACGCCGCCGTGTGTTGCTATTCGCCCATCATAGAGGCAAGTGGGAGTTCATAACTTCTCTTGCACGTCTGTTTTGGTAGTTGCATGTCTGGTTTTGAGTGTTATGTGTGAGAAAAACCGAGCCAAGGAGGGTTTGTTTGCATGCCATGTAGCTGTTTCCGTTCGGTTTGTGGTAGACAGTTTCTTATTCGGGCTTGCATGTGTATTTGGAGTGTGATTTTGGCTTCGGTGTCTTCATGAAAATTGAAGCTAACATCTTGTAGTATGACATAATCGAATTTCATGGAAAACGAAGGTGATATGAGGGGTCAAATGCTTTGTTATACGGAGGTTCTAGATCTGCGAATTTCCTACTGACCTCTTGATGATTTCTTGGTTGCATGTTGATTTCTGTTGAAGATCTCACTTTGTTGTCTTCTTGAAAGTTGTAGGAAACACCCTAAGCTACAACATAATCGAAAATGAGGCAAAAAGAACAAGTATAACTTGGTGAATCGGCTAAATCTTTGAGACGGATGGTTCTGTTGAAGTGAACCGAGACACCCGAGACTTCACGGGTTAAAATGGTGACCAAAATCTGGGTATTTTACCTAGATCCCTTCATGAAAATTTTAAAGGACACATTGATGTATAACATACTCGAATTTCAGAAGAAACGAAAGAGATTTGATGGGTCAAACCTAAGTTTTTCGGTGATGAACGTTCTGGACGAAACGGTAGAGGTTCCAGAAGCTTCGTGGAGTTATATAAATTAATCTATAAAGAATTTGGCTAAGAGTTCTTCATGAAAAATGTACGAAAATGTGTTGGCTATCATCCTGTAAAATTTGGGAATTTTCGGAGGTCATATGAGTATTTTAATTAAATTAATTCGAAAACTGTGCAATCTGGCCATAATCCGAATGTTGTGTGTATTTTGTAGAAATTTGGGAAATTATGTAAAATGCGAATTAGCCATGGATTTTATGTGAAATCTGATTCTAATTGTTTGTTTAAGGATTGATTGAAGATTATGATTTTTGGAAAATCATAAATATTAAGTACAATATTTATGAAAATGGATAATATAATAATATAATAATATAATAAAATAATAATATAATAATATAATAAAATAATAAAATAATAAAATAATAATAAAATAAAAGGTGGACTATTTTATTGGCCATGAGTCCTATTGAACTATGATGCATTGCTATATGACATTGATGCATGTGAAATCATTAATTATGATGTATTGTTATATGGCACGATGTATGAATGATCATAAATTATGATGCATTGCTATATGACATTGATGCATGTATGATCATGAATTATGATGTATTGTTATATGGCATTGATGTGTGAATGATCATGAATTGTGATGCATGTATGTAAATCATATGCCATGAAATAACAAGATGAAAAGGATGATAAAAAGTGGAAAATGGTATGTGAGAATGGGGTTGTGGTGGAGGATGTTGTCTGGTGGCCTGGTGGCGTAATTCCAGAGATTCCCTGGGAGTTTCAGGATGCCCGGAATGTGGGGGGCCGGAAGTCCCTGTCGGAGGTTTCTGCCCGGAGGGAGTGACTCGCGATGCCGGGATTAGGTGCGAGATCCCGGTTAGAAGGGTAAAGACCGGAAGTCCCCGTCGGAGGTTTTACGCCCGAAGGGAGGTTCCTCGTGATGCTAGTTGAGGTGCGAGATGCCCGGAATGTGGGGGGCCGGAAGCCCAGTGGCCATGAGATGGCTGGAATGCTGGGAACCCTGTCGGAGGTTTCTGCCCGAAGGGTGATGATCAAATTGATCATGGAATCGTCGGAGGTTTTCGCCCGAAGGATTGATAATGATACCCGTCGGAGGTTTCGCCGAAGGGATGGTGATGATTTGAGAAAAGATAATGTGGGGATCAATTGATAAATAAAAATGGAAATTGATCTATGATGTGATATGCATGGTGATGCATGGCCAATGATGATATGATGTGATATGCATGGTGATGCATGGTTAATGATGATGTGATATGCATGGTGATGCATGGCCAATGATGATATGATGTGATATGCATGGTGATGCATGGTTAATGATGATGTGATATGCATGGTGATGTATGGCCAATGATGATATGATGTGTTATGCATGGTGATGCATGGTTAATGATGATGTGATATGCATGGTGATGTATGGCCAATGATGATATGATGTGTATGCATGGTGATGCATGGTTAATGATGAAGTGATATGCATGTTGATGCATGGCTAATGATGATATGATGTGTTATGCATGGTGATGCATGGTTAATGATGATGTGATATGCATGGTGATGTATGGCCAATGATGATATGATGTGTATGCATGGTGATGCATGGTTAATGATGAAGTGATATGCATGTTGATGCATGGCTAATGATGATATGATGTGATATGCATGGTGATGCATGGTTAATGATGATATGTATGCTATGATGATGCATGAATACGCTTGTCATCAAAAAAAAAAGTAAGTGATGCCTGAATTGTATGATGGTATGCATGGTGCACTGAGTTGTTATTGGATTTTCTATCTGCGAGTGGTTGTACTCACCCCTTTGGGGATAACATTTCAGATTAGCACTATGCCGCTTCTGCTGTTTCGCGTGGCGTGTTTTACGGTATTCCGTCGACGTCGAGGTGGAGATGACCGAGATAGATTGTCCTCGGTACCCGGATTGACTTTTATCCGAGTACGATGCTTAGTCATGTATGATATCGGCCTGGCTGGGGCCCCGTCATACAAGAGTTTTTGTCCGTGCACGTCCGTCGAGATGGTGCTATGCGAGGATGCTGCCACCGCCACCACCGACGACCGGGATGGGTGTGAGATCGCGCGCGAGGAGTAGGAGCTAGACCGCTTTTTGGTGTAGATAGTTGACGCCGTGATGGGAGGGTTTTTGTGCTTATATGATGTTAGAGGTCGGAGTTCCTTTTGAGATTTTAGGAAGGACATGGCGAGTCCTTACCTTTTCGCATTTCTTTTGTACCGACCCGAGGAAAAACCCCATCTCGCTATATGTATGCATGTAAGCAAAGCGTCAACACCGTTTATAAAAATCGTGGTGTTTAGTTGGTGTGTATTTGTATCATGGGATTGGTAGGGAGATAGATGGTGATATTTATTTGCTTCCGCTATGAGTCGCGCATGGGACCGTTTTAAAAAAAAAATAAAAAAATAAAATGCCTGTAATCTGGCAAGGCTTTATTTAGCCAATAGATAGAGATGGATAAAGATGTAACATCGGCACTGTTAACGACCTGCGAAGGGTTCGGGGTGTTACAGTCGCCCTTTTTGGTATCAGAGCGAATGGTTCATTTGGAGTGATAAGGAGCCTCATTTGGAATTGAGGAACATGATGACAATACACACCATAGGATCTAAAACGAAATAATTGAATAACGGGTGATGAGAATTCACTCGTAGATCCCCTGTAGTCTGTCTTGAATTTCCAGTAACATGTATATGTTACTTATATGATAGTAGTAATTGCTTTGAGTGGAGGTAGTGAGTCTCAGATTATTCCTGAGGCAATGCTTGGAAATTGCAGGAGAGTCATGGTGCGAGCTGGAAGTGCTCATCCATCGAGGGCTGAAGCCCTCGCTGCAAGGGCTGAACCCGAATGGAAGATATCTGAGGCATTAGCCAATATTGGAAATCGATGGGAGCGGCGGCGGAAAAACAGCCCGGAGCGAACGCCGTACTCAAGGACTAGTGGAGCAGTTTTTGAAGCTGAAGCCACTTAAGTTTAATGGAATGGGAAGTCCGAGGAGGCGAGCAATGGATTGATGGAATGGAAAGAATTTTCCCACATTTGTTAGACCGCACTAATCTTTGAGAAAATAGTCTTAGCAGAGTACCAATTGGAGGGAAATGCGAAGTTTTGGTGGAGAGCTTCGAAGGATATAATCTTTCCACCAGGTACTGATGTTAGCTGGGAAGAGTTTGTTAGAGCCTTCAATAGGAAGCATTTCTCTGACTGTGCTAAGGATAGGAAGATTACTGAATTTGTTCAGCTAGAACAAAAGGGATTGACTGTAGATCAGTATGAGGCTAGATTTTCTGAATTGTCTAGATATGCTCCTAGATTGATTGAGGATCGGGGAAGAGAAGGCTAAGAGATTCTGAAGGGCCGAGACCGACATTAGAAAGCAGCTGGTGCCTTTGAACATAAGAGATTATAATGAGATTTATGAAAGGGCGCAGTTAGTGGAGCAGGAATTGCTGAGAGAGCGGTCTGAGTTTAAGAAACCGTTTAATTTTAGTGATGTGAAAAAGGGAAAGAGGCCTTATTCTGGTCAAGGTCAGACCTGGAATGTGAAGAAGAAGGGAAATTTTGGCAATTTTGGAGGAACAAGGAGTGGTTTGAACATAGGGAAAGCACCCTATCAGCCTGGACAACAGAAATGTTTTGGCTGTGGACAAGTAGGACATCTTAGGAGGAATTGCCCGCGAGAGAGGTCACAAGTGAGTGTTGGCTCAGTGCGACAGGGATATCAGAGTGCTGTTAGGTCGAATCCGCAAGGAAATCCTCAGAGACCACCTGCACAAGGAAGGGTGTATGCAATCACCCAGGAGGAAGCGGAAGCTTCCAAGAATGTTATCTCAGGTACGATTCTTATTAATGGCGAAAAGGCATATGCATTGTTTGACACGGGTGCAACGCATTCGTTTGTGTCTGAAAGATATAGATGTTTGAATAAGATAGAAATTATGCCGCTTGAGACGCCTCTTTGTGTTTCCACGCCTTTAAAGGATATGGTATTGTCTACATTGGTGTGTGAAAATTGTAAGATCTCAATGGGAGGAAAGGATATGGAAATAGACTTGGTTGTAATGGCTATGTATGATTTTGATGTTATTATAGGAATGGATTGGCTTCGTAAGTATCGGGCTAGAATGGATTGTTATAGAAGAGTGGTGCAATTTGTTTTACCTGATCAGTCTAGCTGTGAATTTCTAGGAAGTCAAACCCATTTTCCTATAGCTCTTGTTTCGGCAGTAGAAGCATGTAAGTTACTTGACGAAGGATGTCAAGGGTACCTAGCCATAGTTAGAGATTATGCCAGGGAGGAGCCTAATCTCGAGGAAGTTCATGTAGTTAATGAATTTCAAGATGTATTTCCTGAGGAATTGTTCTGGACTGCGCGCAGAGCGGGAGATTGAATTTGAAATTGAATTAATGCCTGGAACGGGACCAATATCAAAAGCCCCGTATAGAATGGCCTTAGTTGAATTGAAGGAGTTGAAAGTGCAACTGCAAGAATTGCTTGATAAAGGATTTATTAGACCAAGTGCTTCACCTTGGGGTGCACCGGTCTTGTTTGTGAAAAAGAAAGATGGGTCAATGCGCTTGTGTATTGACTATAGGCAGTTGAATCAAGTGACTATTAAGAATAAGTATCCTTTGCCTAGAATTGATGACTTGTTTGATCAACTTCAGGGAAGTTCGGTCTTTTCTAAGATTGATTTGAGGTCGGGATATCATCAGTTGAGAATTAAAAAGGAGGACATTCCTAAGACTGCGTTTAGAACTCGTTATGGGCACTATGAGTTCCTTGTTATGCCATTTGGATTGACTAACGCCCCGGCTGCATTTATGGATTTGATGAATAGGATATTTCAGCCTTACTTGGACCAATTTGTGATTGTCTTTATTGATGATATTTTGGTGTATTCAAAAGGGCCTAAAGAGCATGAGTAGCATTTGAGAGTAGTTTTGCAGACTTTGAGAGAGCATAAGTTGTATGCTAAGTTCAGTAAGTGTGAATTCTGGTTGGATCGGATAGTATTTTTAGGACATGTGGTGTCAGGAAAAGGAATTGCAGTAGACCCGGCAAAAGTTGAAATGGTAGTGAATTGGCCGAGACCGACGACACCTACTGAGATACGAAGTTTCTTAGGATTGGCTGGTTATTATAGGAGATTCATTGAAGGATTTTCAAGGCTAGCAGGACCTTTAACTAAGTTGACCCGAAAGAATGTGAAATTTGAGTGGAATGGAGAATGTGAAAGGAGTTTTCAGGAGCTCAAAAGGAAATTGACTTCAGCTCCAATTCTAACTATACCTACTGGACCTGATGGATTCACGGTGTATAGTGATGCATCTCACAAAGGATTAGGATGTGTGTTGATGCAGCATGGCAAAGTTGTAGCCTATGCATCCAGACAATTGAAACCTCATGAGCTGAATTACCCGACGCATGATTTAGAGCTAGCAGCTATAGTGTTTGCCTTGAAGATATGGAGACACTATTTGTATGGGGAAAAGTTTGAGATCTACACGGATCATAAGAGTTTGAAGTATCTGTTCTCACAAAAGGAGTTGAACATGAGACAAAGGAGGTGGATGGAGTTGTTAAAGGATTATGACTGTGAGATAAGATATCATCCAGGAAAAGCGAATAGAGTAGCAGATGCTCTTAGTCGAAAGTCGGCCGCAGAAATAGCTAGTTTGAGGATGGCAGAATGGGAATTGTTAGAATCTGTAGCAAATTCTGAATTTAAATTGGAAGTGGATTGTCTTACTGGTATGCTTAGTGCATTAAGGATTGAGCCAGAGATTATCCAGAGAATTAAAATTCTGCAAGAATCTGACCCAGAGATTTTGAAAGTGAAAGATGCTGTATCTTTAGGGAAAAGATCAGAATTTCAGATCTCTGATGATGGAATAGTGAGATGTCAAGGACGACTATGTGTTCCCGACAATGAGGAATTAAGAAAGGAAATTCTGTCGGAGGCACATAAGAGTAATTATAGTATCCACCCAGGTAGTACAAAGATGTACAGAAATTTGCGTCAGCAATTTTGGTGGAGTGGTATGAAAGCAGATACGGCTAAGTACGTTTCTCAATGTTTGACATGTCAGCAAGTAAAAGCAGAGCATCGAAAACCCGCAGGACTTTTGAGACCATTAGACATTCCTGAATGGAAATGGGAACATATAACGATGGACTTTGTGCAAGGATTGCCAAGGACATCAAGTAGTCACGATTCAATTTGGGTTATAGTGGATCGTTTGACTAAGTCGGCACATTTCTTAGCGATTCGCATGGATTACCCAATGGATAAGTATGCGGACATGTATGTAAGTCAAGTGGTACGGTTACATGGTGTTCCAGTGACCATTACTTCAGATCGAGATTCGAGGTTTACTTCGAATTTTTGGAAAAGTCTTCAAGTTGCGTTAGGATCTAAGCTTCAGTTTAGTACAGCTTTTCATCCTCAGACAGATGGTCAATCAGAAAGAATAATCCAGATATTAGAGGATATGTTAAGAGCTTGTGTAATTGATTTCAAAGGAAATTGGGATGAAAGATTGCATTTGGTGGAATTCGCCTATAATAATAGTTTCCAGAAAAGTATAGGCATGTCACCTTATGAAGCATTATATGGAAGGAGATGTAGGACTCGTCTCGTTGGAGTGAAGTAGGTGAAAGGAAGTTGACGGGACCTGAATTGGTACAAGTTACCACTTTGAAAGCCGTTGATATTATCGAGAGAAAGGCTTAGAACAGCTCAGAGTAGACAGAAAGATTACGCTGATAGACGTAGGAGGCCTTTGGAATTTGGTGTAGGAGACCATGTATTCCTTAAGGTATCTCCAATGAAAGGAATATCTCGATTTGGGAAGAAGGGTAAGTTAAGCCCTAGATTTGTAGGACCTTTTGAAATTCTTGAGAAAATAGGAGACGTGGCTTATCGTTTAGCGTTACCTCCTAAGTTAGGAAATCTGCACGATGTGTTTCATGTATCGATGTTGAGGAAGTATCAGCCGGATTCTGGTCATATACTCGATCATGAAGCCATCAAAATGGATGAGAAAGTAAGGTACATTGAAGAGCCTGTGCAGATACTAGATCGAAAGGAGCAAATTCTTAGGACCAAAAAGATCCCATTGGTTAAGGTGTTATGGCGACATCATGATGTGGAGGAAGCCACATGGGAAAGTGAGGATCAGATAAGGGAAAAGTACCCTTATTTATTTCAAGAAGGCGCAGTAGTGCTTGAATTTCGAGGACGAAATTCTCTAAGGAGGGGAGAATTGTGGCATCCGGAAATTCAAAGCCAAGCCTTAAGGTGTGTTAAATGTCTTTAATTAGGTGATAGAATTTTATGGCCTATGCTTTAGCTAATTTGTCTTTTAATTTGATGAATTATGCTTGTGATTGTGGAAATTTAAATTTAATTTATAAATGCTTGGCCATATGATTTGAATTTCAATAATTAAAAATATTCCAAGACTTTGGCCAAGATGGAAATTGGAATTTTGAAATATTATAGAAAGAATTTCAAAAAAAAAAAAAAGAGAAAAAGGGCTAATTTTTGGAATGGGCCTTGAGCCCATTAGCCTCAAGCTTGGTGGGCCAAGCTAGTCGGCCCATTGGGCCCAAGAGGGGATTTTCGACCAGCCCAAGGGGGAATGGCCGGTTGGGCCTAAGCCCAAGCCCATTAAGCCCAAATTCAAATTCAAAATTAGAAATTACAAGTGGCAAATGGCAAGAACATGCATTGGCCATTGGATAGGTGAATAATCATTGCAAATGATGGCCTAAGGGGGTATAAAAGGATGAGGAGAGAGAGTGGCCGGACCTTGGCTCCATTTTCGTCCAAGGTGAGAGAGAGAGGGAGAAATTGCGAGTGAGAGGGAGAGAAGCCGAGAGGGAAGGAGGCGGAGCCGGAGGAGGGTGCTGTCCGTTCGCCGTCCTACGCCGCCGTACGCCGCCGTGTGTTGCTATTCGCCCATCATAGAGGCAAGTGGGAGTTCATAACTTCTCTTGCACGTCTGTTTTGGTAGTTGCATGTCTGGTTTTGAGTGTTATGTGTGAGAAAAACCGAGCCAAGGAGGGTTTGTTTGCATGCCATGTAGCTGTTTCCGTTCGGTTTGTGGTAGACAGTTTCTTATTCGGGCTTGCATGTGTATTTGGAGTGTGATTTTGGCTTCGGTGTCTTCATGAAAATTGAAGCTAACATCTTGTAGTATGACATAATCGAATTTCATGGAAAACGAAGGTGATATGAGGGGTCAAATGCTTTGTTATACGGAGGTTCTAGATCTGCGAATTTCCTACTGACCTCTTGATGATTTCTTGGTTGCATGTTGATTTCTGTTGAAGATCTCACTTTGTTGTCTTCTTGAAAGTTGTAGGAAACACCCTAAGCTACAACATAATCGAAAATGAGGCAAAAAGAACAAGTATAACTTGGTGAATCGGCTAAATCTTTGAGACGGATGGTTCTGTTGAAGTGAACCGAGACACCCGAGACTTCACGGGTTAAAATGGTGACCAAAATCTGGGTATTTTACCTAGATCCCTTCATGAAAATTTTAAAGGACACATTGATGTATAACATACTCGAATTTCAGAAGAAACGAAAGAGATTTGATGGGTCAAACCTAAGTTTTTCGGTGATGAACGTTCTGGACGAAACGGTAGAGGTTCCAGAAGCTTCGTGGAGTTATATAAATTAATCTATAAAGAATTTGGCTAAGAGTTCTTCATGAAAAATGTACGAAAATGTGTTGGCTATCATCCTGTAAAATTTGGGAATTTTCGGAGGTCATATGAGTATTTTAATTAAATTAATTCGAAAACTGTGCAATCTGGCCATAATCCGAATGTTGTGTGTATTTTGTAGAAATTTGGGAAATTATGTAAAATGCGAATTAGCCATGGATTTTATGTGAAATCTGATTCTAATTGTTTGTTTAAGGATTGATTGAAGATTATGATTTTTGGAAAATCATAAATATTAAGTACAATATTTATGAAAATGGATAATATAATAATATAATAATATAATAAAATAATAATATAATAATATAATAAAATAATAATATAATAAAATAATAATAAAATAAAAGGTGGACTATTTTATTGGCCATGAGTCCTATTGAACTATGATGCATTGCTATATGACATTGATGCATGTGAAATCATTAATTATGATGTATTGTTATATGGCACTGATGTATGAATGATCATAAATTATGATGCATTGCTATATGACATTGATGCATGTATGATCATGAATTATGATGTATTGTTATATGGCATTGATGTGTGAATGATCATGAATTGTGATGCATGTATGTAAATCATATGCCATGAAATAACAAGATGAAAAGGATGATAAAAAGTGGAAAATGGTATGTGAGAATGGGGTTGTGGTGGAGGATGTTGTCCGGTGGCTGGTGGCGTAATTCCAGAGATTCCCTGGGAGTTTCAGGATGCCCGGAATGTGGGGGGCCGGAAGTCCCTGTCGGAGGTTTCTGCCCGGAGGGAGTGACTCGCGATGCCAGGATTAGGGTGCGAGATCCCCGGTTAGAAGGGTAAAGACCGGAAGTCCCTGTCGGAGGTTTCTGCCCGAAGGGAGGTTCCTCGTGATGCTAGTTGAGGTGCGAGATGCCCGGAATGTGGGGCCGGAAGCCCGTGTGGCCATGAGATGGCTGGAATGCGGGAACCCCGTCGGAGGTTTCGCCCGAAGGGTGATGATCAAATTGATCATGGAATCGTCGGAGGTTTCGCCTCGAAGGATTGATAATGATACCCCGTCGGAGGTTTCGCCCAAGGGATGGTGATGATTTGAGAAAAGATAATGTGGGGATCAATTGATAAATAAAAATGGAAATTGATCTATGATGTGATATGCATGGTGATGCATGGCCAATGATGATATGATGTGATATGCATGGTGATGCATGGTTAATGATGATGTGATATGCATGGTGATGCATGGCCAATGATGATATGATGTGATATGCATGGTGATGCATGGTTAATGATGATGTGATATGCATGGTGATGTATGGCCAATGATGATATGATGTGTTATGCATGGTGATGCATGGTTAATGATGATGTGATATGCATGGTGATGTATGGCCAATGATGATATGATGTGTATGCATGGTGATGCATGGTTAATGATGAAGTGATATGCATGTTGATGCATGGCTAATGATGATATGATGTGTTATGCATGGTGATGCATGGTTAATGATGATGTGATATGCATGGTGATGTATGGCCAATGATGATATGATGTGTATGCATGGTGATGCATGGTTAATGATGAAGTGATATGCATGTTGATGCATGGCTAATGATGATATGATGTGATATGCATGGTGATGCATGGTTAATGATGATATGTATGCTATGATGATGCATGAATACGCTTGTCATCAAAAAAAAAAGTAAGTGATGCCTGAATTGTATGATGGTATGCATGGTGCTTATTTGAGTTGTTATTGGATTTCCTATCTCTTTGAGTGGTTGTCTCACCCTTTTGGGGATAACATTTCAGATTAGCACTATGCCGCTGCTCTGTTTCGCGTGGCGTGTTTTACGGTATTCCGTCCGACGTCGAGGTGGAGATGACCGAGATAGACTGTCCTCGGTACCCGGATTGACTTTTATCCGAGTACGATGCTTAGTCATGTATGATATCGGCTGGTCTGGGGCCCCGTCATACAAGAGTTTTTGTCCGTGCACGTCCGTCGAGATGGTGCTATGCGAGGATGCTGCCACCGCCACCACCTGACGCACCGGGATGGGTGTGAGATCGCGCGCGAGGAGTAGGAGCTAGACCGCTTTTTGGTGTAGATAGTTGACGCTCGTGATGGGAGGGTTTTTGTGCTTATATGATGTTAGAGGTCGGAGTTCCTTTTGAGATTTTAGGAAGGACATGGCGAGTCCTTACCTTTTTGTTTCTTTTGTACCGACCCGAGGAAAAACCCCATCTCGCTATATGTATGCATGTAAGCAAAGCGTCAACACCGTTTATAAAAATCGTGGTGTTTAGTTGGTGTGTATTTGTATCATGGGATTGGTAGGGAGATAGATGGTGATATTTATTTGCTTCCGCTATGAGTCGCGCATGGGACCGTTTTAAAAAAAAAATAAAAAAATAAAATGCCTGTAATCTGGCAAGGCTTTATTTAGCCAATAGATAGAGATGGATAAAGATGTAACATCGGCACTGTTAACGACCTGCGAAGGGTTCGGGGTGTTACATAGTATGGTCCACAAACTATGCAATGGCTTTATTGTGTTAGGTTGAGTGTTGTCGATAAGGTTAGTTGATGGTTTATTACTGCATTTATGGCTTTCTCCTCTACTGATGTGGAGGCCCTGTAAGTGAGGCCCAACTTGGAGCTGGTAGATTTAAGGGGCGTAATTCCCATACCCCTGTTGCTCATTCCTCTATGCTTATGAGTTAGGTCGGCTCTTCCAAAGCAACCCCTGATGCATTGTTGGAGAAACAACAAGTGTTGGCTCCGGTACGTGTGGAGCGATCTCGAAGACAAAGCCGAGGGTGGTCTTCCTCCAAACGACCACAGGCTCCTAGCCTGCATCCACGAAGCTCGAAGCCTCCTCCTGCCTGTTCTTGGGCTAATGTTGCGTGACTCATTACAATAGGATATAACCTATCCTATGTTCCCCTACCTTTATGGACAATAAACCGGTTGTTAACTTATCTGAGAAGGTGTTGGAAGCTACTGATCCCAAGTGGCACGAGTGCCTTGTTAGGTATTATGTAGAGAAGAAACTCCCATTCAAGCTCATGGAGCAAGCTTTGATGCATGCTTGGCGTCCTAAGCTCGTTGAAGTAATGATGGATGATCAATGTTTCTTCTTCTTTCATATCCCGGACCCTCTGTTCCATAGAAAGATTATTGAGGATGGGCCCCTAACGGTTGCAAGGGTTCCCCTCATCCTATGACAATGGCAGTCATTCTTGGAGTTAAAGAAAGACAATTAATCCTTGGTTCCGGTTTGTATTAGATTGAAGAACCTTCTCTTTGATCTATGGTCGGCGCCTGCGATAAGCACCATTGCAAGTGTTGTAAGGAAACCCCTCTATGTGGATCAATGCACAAAGCAAATGAAAATGATTTCTTTTGCTAAGGTGCACGTCGAGATCCATGCAAAGCAGCCAAGATGCATGTCAGTTGATGTGGTTTTGAATGGGGTATCACGTTCGGTTTCTATTGAGTTTGAATGGAGGCCAGTTGAATGCCCTAGTTGTGGTACTTTCAGCCACGTGTGTGCAGACGTCCTAGCCACCATCAGCTCGGATAGAGTTTTGTAGCAAGCCCAAGCCTCTACTACTCCCTTAGTCCTTGCCCAAATTCCCGACCCTGATCCGCCGGTGGTGGAAGTCCATGAAGAGCCAGAGCAAGCTTGGAAACAGGTTAAGGGGAAGAAGAAAAAGCCGCTCCGGCCAAAGGAAGGACCCTCTTCTCGTCCAGTTAGTTCCAGCAAATAGGGTCAAACCCTGAGGCCAAAGGATTTTGTCTCCAAGAAGGGCGTGCCCTCCACCTCTTCTCGCAAACCTATGAAGGGACCTATTTTTCCTTCAAAGTCAGTGGTCTCCCTTTCTAGCCCCGTCGCGGATAAGATCAGGCCAGTCGAAGCCTCGACCATGGCTCCATTAGATCCTGGCATGGAATCATATGTCTCGACCAGCCTATCCAATTGCTCAGATAGGGACCTACTCTCTCCTTGTCCGTCCCTGAAGGTCCCTCCTACTACTACGAGGGTGGATACCATGCAAGATAAGCTGCTGACTTTTGCCCTGGATCCACCTCCTGCTACAACCCCTGCTGCATCGAGCGGAGGTAAGCTGGTCCTCTTTCCTTTTCTTATATAAGTATATATTACATATGTGCATAGATTTTTGGAATATCAGGGGTCTTGTTGACCCAATTAGGCTAGCTGAGGTCCGTTCCTTGGTGTCCTCAAACGGTTTGTGCTTGATTGGTCTTTTAGAGACTAAGGTCCTGGAGTCTCGCTTCTCTACCATTTCTAAAAGTCTTTTGAGGGATTGGTGTTGGCTGGCAAACTACAGTTGCTCACCTAGAGGTAGGATCTAGATTGGCTGGGATCCTACTGTTGTTAGTTTTGATGTCTCCTCGATCGACGCTCAGGTGATCCATGGGAATCTCAAGATGCTGACATCAAAAGTGGACTGGTGTATCTTAATGGTCTATGCTGAGCACACTTTCCCTTCCCGAAGATCGTTGTAGGAGGACCTTATTCTTAAGAGTGCAACTTTGCAGGAGTCGCTTTGGCTAGTGGCGAGTGACTTTAACGCCATTAAAGACCCGTCCGATAGACTAGGAGGCACAGACATTTGGATTCCTTACTTTAACTAGTTTGGTTAGTGCTTAGCCCAAGCTGAGCTTGACAATTTGAGGTATGTGGGCTTTAGATTCACCTAGGCAACTTCTTCTGGCACTAGACAAAAGCAAAGGAAGATTGACAAAGTTATAGTGAATTCTAAGTGGAGTCAATTCTTCTCTTACTCGGAGGCTACCTTCTTTGCCCCGGGTATGGATCATACCTCGATGACAGTTAAGGTTTTGAACCCGGTAGTCCAGAGGAAACCTTTCTAGTTCTTTGATTATTGGATGGAGCATCTAGATTTCAATACAATTGTTTCGCAAGTTTGGGAGGAACTAAGAGAAGGGGTTTCCATGTATAGACTAGTGTACAAACTCAAGTCCCTTAAAGCTCACCTCAAGTGGCTTAATAAGGAGTCTTTCTCCAATATTTCTTCCAGAATAGCAAAGGCGAGGAGTATGCTTCGAGTTACCCAGGTTGGCCTCTAGCAAGACCCAACTAATGCTGCTCTCGCAGAGATGGAGAAGACACATCGAAGAATCTTTGCGGACCTTTGCCGGCAAGAAGAGTCTTTCTATAGGCAAAAGTCCAGAATCATATGGCTTTTTAAAGGAGACCGAAATACTAAATTCTTCTATCCTTATGTTAATAATAGACAGATGAGGAATAGAATAATCTCGGTGGATAGCTCGGGCAGCTTTGTCACAGATCTAGGGCTGGTGTAGCAAACTTTTGTCACTTATTTCTAGGATCTCTTGGCGTTGCGGGACGTACAAGGTAGACCTTTGGCTAGGGAAATTCGGGAGGCTATTCGGCACCCCCTGAATGAGTAGCAGGTTAGTTCTCTCTCTCGTCTTGTCATTGACCTAGAGATTCGGGATACCCTGTTTTCCTTAGCTCGGGGTAAGGTTGTTGGGCGTGATGGATATAGTGTCGAGTTCTTCAAGCACAACTGGGAGACCGTGGGGTAGGTGGTCACTAATACAATGAAGGACTTCTTTACCTTTAAAAGGCTATTACGGGAGATCAATAACACCATTTTGGTATTTGTATCAAAGGTCCCCAATGCCACTATAGTGGCTGATTACAGGCCCATAGCCTATTGTAACACTATCTACAAGTGCATAACCAAAGTTTTGGCCAACCGGGTCGATGTAGTCCTTCAAGATGTGATTAGTCCATTCCAAAGTGCCTTTGTAAAGGACTGGTGGATTAGAGATAACATCCTCTTGGCACATGAACTTTTTACTGGCTTTCACCTTGAGCCTTATTTTACTAAGTGTGCAATCAAAGTGGATTTCCAAAAAGCTTATGACACGGTAGATTGGGATTTTCTCGAGCTGGTTCTCCTTGGCTTTTGATTCCTCGAGTAGTTGATCCGCCTTATCATGGTATGTGTTCGCACCCTTAAATTCTCAATGCTTTAAATGGAGAATTACATGGCTTCTTTCCTAGTGGCCAAGGGCTTAGGCGAGGGGACCCTATCTCCCCTTACTTATTTACCTTGGTCATGGAGGTCTTCTCTAGAATTCTTTACACTCGTTCTCTGAGGTCGGAGTTCAATTTCTATTGGAGGTGCAAAGTAACAGGCTTATCGCATTTATTTTTTGCATATGACGTCTTCATGTTCTGTCAAGCTGACTTACCCTTGGTTTGCATGCTTAAGGAAGGCCTTGACATCTTTTCTTTGTGGAGTGGTCTCCTCCCTAACCCTTGCAAAAGTGAAGTTTTTTTGGCTGGAGTCTTGGTGTCTTCAAGGAATGTGATCTTGCAAGCTCTTGGGTTTAATGAAGGGAATCTCTCGGTTCACTATTTGGGAGTTCCAATCATTACCTTAAGGCTCTGCAAGGTGGACTGTCGTGCCCTCCTCGACCGTATTATGGCAATGGTACAATCCTGGACCCACCGCTTCTTATCCTTTGCTAGTTGCTTGTAATTGATTAGATTGGTCCTCCATGTGATTTAAGCTTTTTGGGCCAGTGTCTTTATTATTCCCAATGTTGTACTGGATCAAGTAGAACAAATTCTGCGACAGTTTCTTTGAAAAGGCCCACAACTGGGAAGTGGAGGCATAAAAGTTTCCTGGGAGGATGTTTGCCTTCCAAAAGTGGAAGGTGGGCTTGGCATTCAGAGGCTACAGGATTGTAATAAAGTGGACATGATCAAACACATCTGGATCTTGTTTTCTAACAAGGAGGCCTTATGGTGTAGGTGGATCCATTCCACCTTTTTAAAAAGGAAAAACCTTCTGGGTTGCCAGTAAGCCGACCTACTGTTCTTAGGCTTGGAAGAAGATCCTCCAGCTTAGAAGGGATTTTTGAAACTCCTTCTGTTGGAGTATAAGGGATGGCTTATCTACTTCTCTCTAGTTCGACTACTGGCACTCGAGGGAGCCTTTAAACCTAACTTTTTTAGACTCCTTCATCTACAAATCCCGGTTGGCCAGACAAGCATCTGTTGCTGATCTCTTCTCCCCCTCGGGCCAAGTTTTAAAGGATATTTTGGATTCTTGGTAGATCCCTCTCCCCAGCCTTTCACAGGACTCAGACCTCTTCTGTTGGGACGAGTGCTCCTCTGGGCGGTTTACGATTACATCGGCTTAGGAGGCCATTAGGCGGAAGAAGGACCAAGTTTCGTGGCATGCTTTCATTTGGAATTCTTCCATCTCTCCTTGATACCAATTCTTTCTTTGGCTTATCACTAAGCAAAGACTTCCTACCTAAGCCCTTTTACTATCGCATGGAAGAATTGATAGCGGCTCTTATGCCTTTTGCAACGACACTCTGGACTCCATTGATCACTTGTTCTTTGGTTGTTGTATCACTGCCGCCTTACTTTCCTTTAGGCTACTAGGTGCAATCTCCCATGGCGCAATAAACCTTGGGTAGATAATCTTAGGTGGGCTATGACTCTACTCTTAGGTAAAGATTTCTATAAATGCATCGCCTAGTTCTCCTTTGGGGCTCTTTGTCATATCATTTGGAAGAACATGAATGATATTCTATTTAGAGAGTAAACTCTTGCGATCCTGGTCTTGAAGAACCACCTCTTTAAGGTTGTTAGAGACAACGCTATGACTTTCGGGAATGTTGAGGACAATGCAAGGAACAGTAAATTCCAGCATGCTTGGGGTATTGACCCGATTATTTTCTCTTCTAGTGAAGCCGATCCAGCTGTTATTTGATGTTGTGTTCACTGATCTGCTTCGGCAGTCGGTGGGTAGTTTTTTTATGGTTATGGCCCAACCTCCTTGGGTTAGGCTGGATGTTAAGAGACTCCTTGCCTCTTTTGTCTCCTTGCCGCGTCATTCAGAGGGTGGTAGCTGTGTGGTCGTCAAAGTCTGGGTTGCTTTGACGGTTGTCCGTGTTTCTTTTGTCTTTTGTTGTTTGTTGTTCTACCACTATTTAGGCTTTCCTTGTTGTCCTGTTGCCTCTTGTGGCCAGTTTGTTTGCCATTGTTCTTTGTTTTTGTGTCGGCACCCTTCCACTTGCTACGATTTATGTTTGTTTTGAGTGTAAGTTTTTTGGTGCCGTGACCTCTTCTATAGTTGGTTAAAACTCAATATAATTTTACTTCTTACCAAAAAAAAAAAAAAAAAAACATATTTAATCCGGATCCCCTAACTGTAGAATCTTGAAAATTGGCATAAACATAACACTTTCGTCGATAAGGTGATTTAATTAGACAAACAATGTAAAGCTAAATAGGTAATGCCATTGCATCTAGAGCATAAAATCTATTTTGGTCCGCAACAATTATTGAATCCTAGTCTATAAAATGATTATCAATTGCTTCAAGAATGCTTTGGCAACTCTTTAAGAACAGTTTACTAAAATAAGGAAAAATTGTTATCAAACTTAAATTTATAAAGTTAAAAAGATACCTCTTTTATATGTTATTTTTGTAGGCAGTAGAAAAGTCCCTGTTCCATGATGATATTACATCATGCCCATACAATGACTTTCACAGAGGTTGATTCTAATTCAAGATCACTTTGTCGATGTAAACTTAAAATCCAACGACGGAGCGTAGAATCTATAATTCCAAAGTATGATCAAATCTCGATTATACATTTCTCTTTCATGAATTTAAACGTTTGTGATTATGAGAGAACTACCAAAAGGGTGAGTTAGTGAGATAGTGTGATCTACCACTAAGTATTTACACTCAAAGTTGTAATCTCTTGTTGATCATATAGTGGAATCCATCCTGAAGACCATTAGTGTAGGAGAGTGGATGTAGGCTTAATCTAAGGCAAACCACTATAAATTTCATGTGCAACATTCTTTTCCCTTAACTCTTTTTATTTAAGATTGTTGCATACTTACAGGTTATTTCAAAAGTCTGTTCCATTGCATAACAGACTCTAAACATCTACCAGAGGTCTGGTAGCTCGTTTATCATACTCCGATCCTTATTAAGACTTTGTTCGCAACTTATTTTATTCCGCATTTATTTGTCAATACTTCTTTTAAAACACCTATTCACCCCCTCTAAGTGTTCATACTAGCTTCTTCAGTTGTATGGGAAGAACAAGTTCAAATATGACTAACTATAGCCTGGAGAGGCCATCAACATTTAAGCAAGAAACTCATGAAGTAAATTCAATCAGCAGCAGACTTTAAATAGAGCACCAGTACGGGCTTTCGCGGTGAGTGAACTAATCAATCAAGCACCACTGATAACGACTAAGAAGAAAATAAATTCTTGCGGAAGACAGTGCATTACCCGTTAGCATAATTATTCAAAAGTAATCCCGATATATTCCCAGCTTCTTTAAGCGAATCTCTCCACTTCTGCACCAGGAAATTGTCGTGTGGGTGGCCAAACACTTTCTGAAACCATCACCAAATCGCCCGCTCTGTTTCCAAACGTCGTGCGGCTCAACATCAAAGAAAATGGGCAGAACCACGTGACCCTGATGATTTCTGAACCTCTTATGGCACTCCAGGATCTCCACCAGCTCGTTCAAGCACCATCTCAATTCCGCGGAGGTGGTGGTGAACACGACGAGAATGGCAAATCGCCTCAAGCACCTTGGACTCAATGAAAATCCCGGTCTCCACTTCGTCATTGTCCTTGAAGCAGTAGATTCCCGCCTGCTTTAGTGCGTGGAAGAGATGGGCTGCGAAGTTCTTCCTTATGTCCTTGCCTCTGAAGCTCACAAACACGTCATACTTCCCCCGATAAGCCGAAGAGGAAGTAGATGGAATGAGTCCCTCGACGCATTTGATTCCCATGAGGATAATCCGTGTTTGAGCAAGAGACTGAAAAAGCTCCAAACTTCCTGTCGCAGGTGAAGCGTATAAATGAGGAAGAGAAGGCACAAGCGGTGAACGAGAAGGAACAAGAAATCAAAACTTCGCCACCGGTAAACGCTCTGCTTCTTCAGTGAATATCCGGAGTAGGTGGGAGGGAGACCTTATTTGTTCAAAGTTGCTGAAGAGGACTCGGTCGCTCGAAAGAATAGGTTCGAGTCGTCAAACCAGACCATGAACCGATCTCCCTCAGAAGCATGAGCTTGGTCTACGCGACAGAGGCATGGATCTGAAGCTTCAGAACTATGCGCCTAGAATGGTGGAAAGAAGACCCTACGATTAAGTCAGACATTCATTTGCTGACATAAACGCAATCTACGTGGATGCATGCAAATACTAAGTTGCAAGGAAAAAATTTCCCATATCAATTAGTTTCTTTCTCTATCGTACGAAATTACGAATAAAGATCCTCTACATAAATAAGTTAATTTCAAATATAAGTTCAAACTTGGTGTCAGTAAGTTTGAAACTCTAAGCTTATCTGAAAATAGTAACTCTTAAATGTAGTCGTTAACTTTTCACACAAAAAGCAGAAAGAAAGTTTAAATATATTTTAGAAAGTCGAAGTTTTCACATTTATTAGTAATATTCATTGCGTAAAAGACAGATGAAAGTAACTTTTGTATGTGATTAGTGACATTCCATTTAAAAGTGGGTCATTTTGACCATTGATAGGTTCCATAATTAAATACCAGTAAACTATTGAAAGACTAGTAACTTTTGAAATTATGATATCTCTAGATTAACTCACTTATGTCCGCTTTGGCGCCTCCCATGCCGAGCTTTACTCGATTATTTCCTTTGGTGTACAAGCAAGTACTTTCCGAAGAGGTTGCCCATCTTGGCAATGCTTTAGCCTCGCCTTAACTTTGGAGTTCTAAAGCAAATTTTGTCGTTACGTCAAAAGGCATATTTGTGAGTTAATTCCAGTTTTGACCTATATATTCCATAATCACTCTTCCCCATTTGGTGCCTTCATGACCCTTCGTCATTCTTTCTTAGGAAGCCTGCTAAGAGCTACTAATTGTCCATGTCCTTTGGCCTTGGCAACCACTTCTCGCCTTTGTTGGACTGGGTTATTATAGGCCCACCAGCTTCGACCTGGTTCTCGCTCTAATACCATGTTGTGACATCCTTGAATTGACTCATTTGAGGTAGTGTCTGCTTTGGCTCATCCCATACCAAGCATTACGGTTTTGTTCGTTGGCATACAAGTAGACACTTTCCTAATAGGTCATCCATCCCAATAGTGCTCTAACCCAAATTCGCTTAATTTTAGAGTGTAAATGCAAGTACAAGCACCTAGAGGGGGGTGAATAGGTGCGAAAACAAATTTTGTAGAGTAAAGTATAAAATTTTACTTTTAACCCGAGTTTGTTTAGCAATAGACTTTGAAAAGGAAATTAGTCTCTAATAATCAAATAGAGTTATGATCAAAGTAAATGAGTTCAGGAAAGAGAATAATAACACAAAGTTTATAGTGGTTTGACTTAATCCAAGCCTATGTCCACTCTCCCGCACTGACAGCCCACCGGCTGGATTTCACTATGAATCAAAAGAGTCATTACAGTATCACGTCCTTGATTCCACAGTGTAGAGACTCTGCTACACTTCCTCAAGGCCTCACAAAAGTATAAACTCTCTTTTGAGTACAAGTTTACGCTCAACAAATGAATTAGCAAAAAAAAATGAGCTTCAGACTTTGGAATTTCTCTATCGCGCACACACTCGAATAACTAAAGCGTCTTCATTATATACTCCTCCATGCCTTCATAACCGTTGGCACTTTCCAAATGAGTTCTTCCAACCTACTCATTGGACAGAATCAATCAGGGAGATCTCGAGTTATTTAAAGAATATGACGATAACCCACCAATCCTGCTCGCGAATACAATCGGGATATAGGTTTCCATAAGTAGAACCTTCCAAGTATGCTTTGCCATTCAATGAATCCAAATTACCCTAATTAATTTCAAAACAAATAATAAATTCCGAGATGCTATCTCCAGCCGCGAGATCTTCTTTAACCGATCAAATCAAATCTTTAAAGAAATACTCAATTTTGGATAAGTCTTCTTTGTCGGTCTAGAATCTGTCAATGGGGGCAGACTTTGAATCTTAAGTCTGGCGGTCTGGCGGTCTTCAGACTTTAACGAAAGAGTCTGTAAGTCTTCAGACTAGACTAATGTAAACATTTTGTCAGCTTCAAAAGAAATAAGGAAGTTTTCTCCAACAATCTCCCACTTTTTTTATGGTGACAAAACTTTCCTGCGGATTTGGATATTTTTGACATGCAATACAATACTTAAGCAAACAAGGATATCTTATAAAAGATAAATGGATTAGTAAAGATAGTATTGAATCTGCATCCATAGGAAATGTGTTAGTCCTGTAAAAATAACTATCTTTGCCATGAATACCATCAACGCTTAAAGTACTATAAGCAAGCATCAAACAATCCAAATCCAAACCAGTCACATCCAAACAACCAAACAAAAGTAAAGTCAAACAAAAACAAATCAAACAGAAGTCAAATCTGTACCCTTGTCCCACTTTTTGTCAACATTAAAAGGTAGAGATGAAAAGAGAAATGGATAAAATTATGATTGTTTTGGAACACAAACAAGCTGGAAATCTCCAATCGACTAGACAGTGTCTTCTAGCTTTTTCAAATCCTCCTTCAGTTGAGCCACTTCTTTACCCTTGGAAAATGCTTGAACTTGAAGAGTAAGGGCCTGAATTTGATCATGCAAAGAAACTGAAGAAGCTTGACTAGCATTCTACATATTCTGAACTTCGTATCCTAGGGCATAAATCCAGCCTCGCATCTCCATAAGAACATTAAGTAGTCTTCGAAAGTTTGCTGAGTTGTCAGTCTGAGTGTTTCCTTCTGCATGTTCGGTTTGAGGAGTATTTGCGGATGATGGCATTTCAGCATGGGCACCCAGATTTAGAGATGAAGTCTCATGACCTTCCTCAAGAAATTGAGAGGCATAAACATCTTCTGGATCTATAAGTGAACGGCTAACATCTTCACTAATGAAAGTGATTGAAGAGGTACCTCTTTTCTCAGCAGCTCCCCCTGTTTCAATGCCTTCAGGCGGTGAGAAGTACTCTTCATGCTCTGTCTCTTCTTGTTCACCTCTACCCTTTTCTTCTTCTGTAGTTCTTTCTTCCTCTACTTCTTTCCTCATTGATTCTCTCTCTCCACTCCTTTGCTCTGACTCTTCTTTGTCTTTATCCTCTCTCTCTCTCCTCTATCTCTGGAATAGAATGATGTAAGTTTCTCAATGCAAGAGCAGAAATGGTGACATCTACCTCATCTTCTTCATCCTGCAAGATGAGTGCTCTTCTTTTTTTAGATGGAGCTGTCATGGGCTTCTTCCCTTTCCATTTTGCAGCCGAAGAAACTCGGTGAGTCTTGACAGGGGTTTTCTCCTTAAATCGCTTCAAAGCCTTGTTCAGCTCTTTTAGACGCATTTTAGAAACCATCTTCAATCCCACCACCATTTGATCACAGGTATGAACACACCAAATCTTGGGAGGCTAAATATTCAAATGTCTGAATAGCTTAGTAACAAGTGCTGAGTAAGGAAGTTGGCCCTTGTCTTTCACCATCGATCTATACATGTGAAACATGATTGTGTGTGGAAGAGAGAACTTTTTGCCAGTGTTGATATTATACATCAGTTTTGCTTATGAGTTGGAGACATCCGTCTTCGAAGTCGATTTGGGTCTAAGGCAATTGATCACAATCTTGTGAAGCAAAATATTTGAGGTATTCATCCTCAAGTACGAAATTTGTCCTTTTGCCATTCCATCTCGAACAAGTTCTACTGTTGCACGACCAATAAACACACTAATTGATTAGAACTCCCTTCTTTCTACTCCAATCACATCAGCTAATGTGTCCATATCAACTACATAGTTCTGGTCTCGAATACTAAAAGAAAATCTATTTGCATTTAAGAAACTTAGATTAGAATAGAAGTACACAGTAAGTTTTGGATATGCCTCTGTCGTCTCAGAAAAAAATCGTTCAAGTGGAAGTAGAATGAATTTCTCTCGCAGCTTCACATTCAGAGAATCAAGAAAATCAAAGTCCACACTTCTTGGGTTATTCACCCCTCGCTTTAGCAACTTAGAGTAAAGTCGCTTGTGTTCCTCTGAACGAAACAAATCTATTCTTTTGCTCTGAATATTCGCCGCAACACTCATTCTAGGCTTAAAATGAGTGTACATCTTGTCATCATCATTCCCATCAGGTTGACTAAGACCTTCAACACGTGGATCGCTTGGAATATTTGCAAATGCTCTTCCTGCCAACCCCACAGGAGCAACTCCTAATCATTCCATTGTTCGCAAAAAGTGGGTTTTATTTATGTGAAAGCTAGTATGAGCACCTAGAGGGGGCTAAATAGGTGCAGAAACAATTTTGCGAGATAAGTGCAGCACTAATCAACAATAGATTATGGAAAAGGAAATTCCTTTCTTTTCAAATAAACAAATTACGATTAAAGTAAAAGAGCGTAGGGAAGAGAATATGAACACAGGGTTTATAGTGGTTCGGCTTAATCTAAGCCTACGTCCAGTCTTCTGCATTAACAACCCATCGGCTGGATTTCACTATGAACAAAAAAGTTGTTACAGTAAAGCTCTTCATTGATTCCACAGTGTAGAGACTCTACTACACTTCCTCAAGGTCTCTCAAAGATATAGACTCTCTTTTGCGTACAATATTTCGTTCAACAGTTTAATTGACTAAGAACAAGGAGCTTCAAACTTTGGAATTCTTTTATCGCGCACACACTCGAACAACTGGAACGTCTTCCTTATGTACTCCTTTATGCCATCATACCCGTTGGCACTTACCAAAGGAATTCTTCAAATCTACCCGTTGGACAAAATCAATTAGGAAGATCTTCGAGCTATTTAAGGAACATGATGATGGCCCATCAATCCCGGTCGCCCATACAATCAGGATCTCGGTTTCCATAAGTAGAACCTTCCAAGTATACTTCGCCAATCAACGGATCCAAAATCCCTAGATCAATCTTGATTTGAATAATGGATTCCGACATGCTATATCCAGCCAAGAAATCTTCTCCAGTTGATAAAGTCAAATCCTTAATGAAACATCCAGTTCTGGATAAGCCTTCTTCGATGGTCTAGAAGCTGTCAATGAGGATAGACTTTAAATCTTGAATTTGGTAGTTCGGAGGTTTTCAAACTTTGATGAAAGAGTCTACAAGTCTTCAGACTAGACTGATGGAAACGTTTTGTCAGCTTTAAAACACTCGATGAAGTTTTCTCCAACAATCTCCCCATTTTTTATGGTGACAAAACTTTCCTGCAGATTTGGATAACTTTGACCTGCAAAACATTACTCAAGCAAGTATGGATATCTCACAAAGATAAATGGCTTAGTAATAATGCTATAATCTGCATCCACAGAAAGTAGGTTAGTCTTGTAAATGAACAAAGCCATGAGATATCAACAGTACTTAAGATAAACAAACATTTAATCAATCAAACACAAATCCAGTCCAAATCCAAACAGCTAAACACAAAAGCCAAGTCAATCAAATATAACCGACACAAAGGTTCAAAAAAATGAATTCAAAGTTCAAATCTGCACCACATCTCTCCTCCTTTTTGTCATCATTAAAAAGGTAGAGATGAAAAGAGAATGGAATCAAGATTGCTTGGGAACACGAACAAGCTGGAAATCTCCCATTGACTGGATAATGCCTTCCAGCTTTTTCAAATCCTCCTTCAGTTGCGCCACATCTTGACCCTTAACATTTGCTTGAACTTGAAGAGCAAGAGCTTGGATTTGATCATTCAAAGAAACTCAAGAAGCTTGTCCTACATTCTGCAAGTTTTGTACTTCGCATCCCAAAACATATATTTGACCCCACATCTAAAAGAGAACATCAAGAATTCTGCGAAAATCTGCTGAATTATCAGTCTGAGTACTGACTTCTACACGATTAGACGGAGTATAGGCAGATGATGGCAAATCGGTATGGTCACGCAGATTGGGCGATGAAACATCATGTCCCTCCTTAGGAAATTGAGAGGCATATATGTCCTTTGGATCTGTTGGAGAGCAGCTTACTCCTTCACTGTTGGTAGGGAATGAGGATGTTCCTCTTTTCTCAAAAATCTCTTCCTATTTCCATGCCTTCAGGTGGAAAAAAGTGTTCCTCATGCTCTGCTTCCGCTTGATCTCCTCTTTCCTCTTCTTCTTCTTCTTCTTCCTCAATTATTTCCTCCTCTGCATCTCTTTCCTCAGCTTCTCTCTCCTCTGCTTCTTTCTTGTCTGTTTCTCTCTCTTCTGTCTCATCTGCTTCTCTTTCTCTAGACCTCTATTCTGTTTCATTCATGTCATTTTCTTGTCTCTCCGTAGATTTTGGAACAGAACGACTCAAGTTCTTCAATGCCATTACAGAAATGTTGATATCATCCTCATCATCTTCATCCACAATGATGAGAGCTCTTCTTTTCTTGGATGGAGCAACCATGGGCTCCTTCCCTTTTCTCTTTGCAGTCGAAGAGATTTGATGAGTCTTGACAGGAGCTTTCTCCTTGAATTGCTCCGACACCTTGTTGAGTTCCTTCAGACGCATTTTAGAGACCATTTTCAGTCCCCCACCATTTGATCACACGTTTAAACACAAAGAATTCGGGGAGGCTAAATGTTCAAAGGTCTGAATAACTTAGTCACAAGAACTGGATAAGGAAGTTGACCCTTGTCCTTCACCACTGCTCTGTACATGTGGAACATAATAGTGTGTGGGAGAGATAACTTTTTCCCAGCATTGATGGCATACATCAGCTTTGCCTTCGAGTTTGAAACGTCGGTCTTTGAAGTTGATTTTGGTCTTAGGCAGTTGATCACAATCTTGTGAAGCGGAACGTTGGGCGCATTCATCCTCAAATAGGAAATCTTTCCCTCTATTATTCTATCCTTAACAAGCTCCAACATTGCACGAGTAATAGACACACTAATAGGTTAATATCTCCCTCTTTCAACCCCAATCACATCAGCCAATGTATTCATGTCAACCACATAGTCCTGATCTCGAACACTAAAAGAGAACCTATTCGCATCCAAGAAACTGAGATTCGAATAGAAATAAGCAATAAGTTCAGTATAGGCTTCTGTAGATTCAGAACAAAACTGTTCGAGTTGAAGAAGACTAATTTTTTCCCGTAGATTGACATTTACAAAGTCAAGAAAGTCAAAGTCCACACTTCTAGGGTTTATCACTCCACGCTTCAGCAACTTAGAGTACTGTTGCTTATGGTCATCCGATCGAAACAAATCCATCCTTTTGTTTCGGATTTTTGCCGCAACACCCATTCTCGGTTTAAACTGACTGTAGATTCTATCATCATCATTTCCATCTGGTTGACTTAGCCCTCCAACGCGTGGATCGCTTGGAATATTTGCCAATGCTTCTTTCGCCGACCCAGCAGGGGCAATTCCCAATCGTTCCATTGTGCTTAAAAAGAAAGTTTCATTTTTGTACCCTTTGTCTTTAAGAAATTCATCAATGTAGTTCAATGGAGTACCACTCCTCTTCAAAGCACGATAAAGCTTGTAGGTAAAACCGGGCTTAAGAGTTCTTACGG
Organism: Eucalyptus cladocalyx; assembly: GCA_017140615.1. Lineage (NCBI taxonomy): Eukaryota > Viridiplantae > Streptophyta > Magnoliopsida > Myrtales > Myrtaceae > Eucalyptus > Eucalyptus cladocalyx. Next base: position 18,683,476 of record CM029524.1, on the reverse strand, counting down.
GTCCTGCGTCTTCGATGATTTCTTCCTTTTCTCGATGTGCAACATCCCGAGGTTTAGATGGAGGAGATGGATGCTGCTGAGAATGTTGTGGGCTCTACCGCTGTCTAGGAGATTCTTCTTCCTCGGTGAGATCAAAGTGTATAGGCCCTTCATGCATTTGCTGTGGTCCCCTGTTCACGATTCTTGAAGACTTTCTTTGGGACGACATCTTTCACAGTCTTTGAGAGATTCCAAGCTTGTTTTCCAAGAAAGATGACAACTTTTTGAGCATTAAACAAGAGAAAAAGATAGAAGTGAAAGATTGGTGCTCTCTTAGGGTTTTTGTGAGTAAAACAAAGAGGAACCGACAGTATATAAGACAGTCGAAGCGAGGCATACGAAACGCTGTAAAAGAAAATATAAAGATGCTTTTTTTAAAATAACTGTCTTTTCAAAAATTAGACAACTGTTATTTAAAAAAAAAAAAAAACTTCTTTTTCGAAAAGGAAAGATTGCAATAATCACGGAAATTGAAAGTAGTAACAATCAATTACGGGTTGATGATCGTACCTTTTTTAGATTTGATTCGAGAGACAATTTTCTAAAATAGAAATAACTTACAGTCAAGAATCTTGATCGTCTGAGTCTAAGTGTCTTTAGACTTTCAGTCCTGGGTCTGAACTTCTTCAAACTTTAAGATATTGAGTATGGAACGAATAACTTCAAATTGATTTTTCTCCAAAAGCTGTGTAAATATATCCACCGGTTGATTCGTTGAGTCAATAAACTGAATCGAAACTTCTCCATTTTGAACATGATCTCTAATGAAGTGATGTCGAATCTCTATATGTTTTGCTCTTGAGTGAATAATCGGATTCTTGGTGAGATTGATTGCGCTAGTGTTGTCACATTTGATTTCAATGCATGAATCTTCGATTCCAAAGTCTCTTAGTTGTTGTTTTATCCACAGAATTTGTGAACAACAACTTCCAAGAGCTACATACTCTGCTTCTGCTGTAGAAAGAGCTACTGTACTTTGCTTCCTTGAAGACCAAGACACTGTCCTATTTCCAAGTAGTTGACAGGTGCCCGAGGTGCTCTTTCTATCAACTCTGCATTCGGCTAGGTCTGCGTTTGAGTATCCAAGAAGAGTAAAGTCTTCTTCTTTGGGATACCAGAGACCAAAGTTTGAAGTTGAGGCAATATATTTGATAATACGCTTTGCAGCACTTAGATGAGACTCTTTAAGGTCTGATTGAAACCTCCTTCATCTTTGTCCAGCTTCAAGGAACTTGACATTGGTATATCAGTCTTTTTGCAATTCTTCAGCCCAAACTTTTTGACAAGATCGTTGGCATATTTTTCTTGATGGATAAAAGTTCATTCCTTCAGTTGTTTCACTTGAAGTCCGAGAAAGAAGGTTAGTTCACCCATCATGCTCATTTCAAATTCATCTTGCATAGACTTAAAGAATTTCTTGCACAGACTTTCATTAAAAGATCCAAAAATAATATCATCAATATAAATTTGAACAAGTAGAAAACTTTTGCTTTCTCTTTTGATAAATAATGTAGTATCCACTTTACTTATGACAAAACCATTTTGAATTAAAAAATTACTTAGTCTATCGTACCAAGCTCGAGGTGCTTGCTTTAAACCATATAAAGCCTTTTTCAATCTGAATACAGAGTCTGGTTTCCTTAGGTCTTCAAAACTGGGTGGTTGTTCCATATAGACTTCCTCTTGGATGAATCCATTTAGGAAAGCACTTTTGACGTCCATTTGGAATAACCTAAAATTCTTATGACAAGCAAAAGCAAGTAATAATCTAATTGCTTCTAACCTTGTTGTTGGTGCGTAAGTCTCATCATAGTCTATCCCTTCTTCTTGCATATATCCCTTGGCCACGAGTCTTGCTTTGTTTCTTACTACCTTTCTTTTCTCATTCATATTGTTTCTGAAAACCCATTTAGCTCCAATGATAGATTTACATTTCGGTTTAGGAGTTAATTCCCAAACATCATTAATACTGAATGGCCTGAGTTCTTCTTGCATAGCTTCAATCTAGCTTTCATCAGTTAAAGTTTCTTCTATGCTCTTGGGTTCTATTTCAGAAATAAGAGCAACAGCACTAGACTTTTCGCGCCTTTTGGATCTTGTGCAAATTCCTTCATTTATATCACCAATAATAAGATCTTTAGGATGACTAGACTTATGCTTCTAGTTGCTGGTTGATTTGTCAAACTGTTGATCTTTTTCCTCGTTTGTATCTTCGATGATCATTTGTTGCTAGTTTTCTGAAGTCTGAGCTGCTTCTGGAAATTTAGACTTTGTAAAATCTGGAGCAGGTTGAGTCTGAATCGATTCATTTTGCATAGAGTCTTGAAATTTGACATTCATTGATTCCTCCATAGATTGAGTCTTTTTGTTGTATACTCTGTAAGCTTTGCTAGTGGTTGAATATCCAAGAAAGACGCCTTCGTCTAATTTTTCTTCAAACTTGCCAACTCGATCATTTGCAGTTTTCAATATAAAACATTTACATCCAAACACATGAAAATATGAAATAATGGGCTTCTTTCCTTTGAATAACTCGTAGGGAGTTTTCTCCAGAATAGGCCTTAGAAAAACTCTATTAATGATATAACATGCTGTAGAAACTGCTTCAGCCCAAAAACGTGATGAGATGTTACTTTCAATTAAAAGAGTTCTAGCCATTTCCTGAAGCGATCTATTTGTTCTTTCCACGACTCCATTTTGCATTAGAGTATATGGAGAAGAGAACCCATGCTGAAAACCAGATTCATCACAGAATTTTGTAAAATCTTGATTTTCAAATTCACCTGCATGGTCTGTCCGTATACTTGAAATAACATGCCCTTTCGCATTTTAGACCTTTTTAGCAAACTTTTTAAAGTAAGAAAAGATTTCAGACTTACTTACCAGGAAATACACCCAAGTGAATCGAGAGTAATCATCCACAATTACTAGGCAATATTTCTTACCTCCAATGCTCTAAGTTCTGGTTGGTCCAAAAAGATCCATATGCAGAAGTTGTAGTAGACGATTAGTGGAGACTTGATTTATTGGTTTAAATGAATTTCTTACCTATTTTCCCAACACACATGGTATGCATAGATCATAATTTTGGTATGACAGATTGGGTAAACCACGAACAAGCTTCTTTGCTGAAATTTTGGCTATTTGCTTCATGTTGATGTGCCCAAGTTTTTAGTGCCATAAGTTTGCTTCTTCTTGAATTAAGATTAGACATTGGGTTTCATCTGGTTTGACATCCAGGAGGTAGATATTTCCATGTCTTCGACTCGTGAAAGACTGAGAGGAATCCTTACTGGTTCCTGAACATATTCCCTCTTGAAAATTGATTTTGAAACCGGTGTCGCATAGTTGACTGATACTTAGCAAATTGTAGTTGAGTCATTCCACTAAAGAAACATTACTGATTGTAAGGCTTCCAATCTTTACAGTTCCGAATCCCACAAATTTTCCTTTGTTGTTCCCTCCAAATGAAACTTTTCCACCATTAACTTGAACAAGTTTTATGAAGCAATTTGAATCTCCTGTCATATGCCTTGAGCATCCACTATCCAGGTACCATTTAACATTTTTCTTGATAGTGACCTGCATTTAGAAAAGAGACCCAAACTTTCTTTGGTACCTATATTTTCTTGGGTCCATTGGTGTTAGTGTAATATACGGTCTTTGCCCATACCTTCTTAACAGGTTTCCAAACCATAGGACATTCTTTCTCAAAATGGTCTGAGCTATTGCACTTAGAACATCTAAGAGCATTGCAACCTACTGGTTTTACAAAAACCTTTTGGAAATGATTTTTGTAAGCATCTCTTGTAGATCTTTGCTTAATTCTTTCCTTTACTTTAGGAAAATCAATTAGAGGAATGGTTTTAGCAATCATTTCTAAACATGATTTGTTGAAGTAAGGTCTTTATGCTGAAATAATTTTTTCAAGTTTCTCAGATCCTATAAAAAATCTTTTAGAAATATTTGAGATGTCATTTTTCAATAATGCATTTTCTTTTGAAAGATTGTCTGCATTTTCTTTCAAAGTAGTAACACTTTTGTCTAAACTTTTGACCTTTTCTTTCCAAACATTTCCTTTGTTTTAGTGCAGAATTTTCTCTTTTAAGTTCGGAAATCCTTTTAAGAGAAGTTTTGAGACTAAGACACAATTCATCAATATATTTAGAGACTTTAGTAGGGATTTTCAAATTACTTACCTCGATTTCACTTTGTCTGAATCTAAGTTTGTCTCGGAGTTTGAATCGAGTCCGATTGTGCCATGAGACATATATTGGCATAATTATCATCACTTTCTTTACATTTTATATCACTCCAAGTTTCTGCTTTGAGTGCCTTTTGATATTTCTTAGATTTTCCTTTCTTTTTCTTCAGAAGGGGACAATTGGGTCTGATGTATCCATTTTTCTTACATTCAAAACAGACTACATCTCTATTAGTTTCATCATCCTCAACAGACTTAGTCTGTTGCTTTTGAAAATTTTGTTTCTTTGGATTGAATCTTCTCCCCTTTATGTTTAGCTCTTCATCATTCATATCGTATTCAGAATCTGTGACATCAGAATCATCATTAGATTTTAATGCAATTGATTTCTTACTTTTAGGATCTTCATCTTCATTGATTCGCTCCACTTCATAAGACTGAAGAGTCCCAACCAGTTCATCGACAGATAGTGGCATAATTCTTTTGTGTCTCCCTTATTGAGGTCTTTATGTGATTCCAATCATTGGAGAGTCCACGCAGTAACTTGTTTACTTTCATGGGATCATAAGTTGGTTATCCCTGATTTTCAAGACCATTCACGATTTCTATAAAACGATTAAACATGTCAGTGATAGATTCTCCTGATTTCATTTTGAATGCTTCATATTGACCGAGCAGAATGTTGATTCTTGTTTCTTTCACTCAATCAATTCCTTCATAGGTGATGTGTAATCTATCCCAGACTTCTTTAGCTGTAGCACAAGAAGATATTCTGTTATATTCAGTTAGTGATAATTCACAATATAAAGAACAAATTGCTTTTACATCAAGAGCTTGTCTCTTGGTTATCTCTTCTTGAGTCATTTCGCTAGACTCAACGGCTTCTTTTCCTCTTTCTGAGACAAGTGCAGCTTTAGGAATGATTCCTTTGTCTACCACATCCCACTCCAAAAGGATCCTTTGATCTTAAAAATGCCTTCATTTTGTTTTTCCATATGTTATATTCATTTCCATCAAAATAAGGCGGTCTAGTATTGCTCTACCCTTCAACCAGTCCTGGAGCCAACATACTAGTCATGGATTTTTAACTCTGAAGTAAAACACTTCAACTTAAGTGAGTACACAAGCTCTGATACCAATTGTGAAAGCTAGTATGAGCACCTAGAGGGGGGTGAATAGGTGCAGAAACAATTTTGCGAGATAAGTGCAGCACTAATCAACAATAGATTATGAAAAAGAAAATTCCTTTCTTTTCAAATAAACATATTACGATCAAAGTAAAAGAGCGTAGGGAAGAGAATATGAACACAGGGTTTATAGTGGTTCGGCTTAATCCAAGCCTACGTCCACTCTTCCGCACTTACAGCCAACCGGCTAGATTTTACTATGAACAAAAGAGTTGTTATAGTAAAGCTCTTCCTTGATTCCATAGTGTAGAGACTCTAATACACTTCCTCAAGGTCTCTCAAAGACATAGACTCTCTTTTGCGTACAAGATTTTGCTCAACAGTTTAATTGACTAAGAACAAGGAACTTCAAACTTTGGAATTCTTCTATCGCGCACACACTCGAACAACTGGAACGTCTTCTATATAAACTCCTTTATGCCATCATACCCGTTGGCACTTACCAAAGGAATTCTTCCAATCTACCCGTTCGACAGAATCAATTAGGAAGATCTTCGAGCTATTTAAGGAACATGACGATAGCCCATCAATCCCGGTCACCCATACAATCAGGATCTCGGTTTTCATAAGTAGAACCTTCCAAGTATACTTCGCCAATCAACGGATCCAAAATCCCTAGATCAATCTTGATTTGAATAATGGATTTCGACATGCTATATCCAGCCAAGAAATCTTCTCCGGTCGATAAAGTTAAATCCTTAACGAAATATCCAGTTCTGGATAAGCCTTCTTTGATGGTCTAGACGCTGTCAATGAGGATAGACTTTAAGTCTTTAGTCTGGTAGTCCGGAGGTCTTCAGACTTTGATGAAAGAGTCTGCAAGTCTTCAGACTAGATTGATGGAACGTTTTGTCAGCTTCAAAACACTCAAGGAAGTTTTCTCCAACAATTTCGATTCCCTTTCTCTTTAAAAAATTCATCAATATAGTTCAAGGGAGTACCTCCCTTCTTCAAGGCAGAGTAGAGCTTAAAGATAAAAGCGGGCTTTTGAGTTCTTACAGGTTCTGCATCTTCAATGATTTCTTCCTCCACTCGATGATGAATATCCTGAGATCTAGCTTGAGGAGATTGACGTGGTTAAGAATATTGTGGGCTCTGCTGCTATCTTGGAGATTCTTCTCCCTCGGTGAGGTCAAAATGCGTAGAACCCCCACGCATACGTTGTGGTCCCCTATTTGCAATCCTTGAAGACTTTCTTTGGAAAGACATTCTCACAGTCTTTGAGAGATTCCAAACTCGTTTCGCGAGAAAGATGAAAACTTTGAGGATTAAAATAGAGGGTAAAAGAGAGAAGATGATGTTCTGTGCTTTCTTAGGGTTTTGAGAGTAAAGAAAACAAATAGTATATAAAGCAATCAAAGCGAAGTATACAGAACGTCGTAAAAGGAAAAATAGAAAATGCATTTTCAAAAAATAACTTCCTTTTTTAAAATAGATAACTGTCACTTTAAAAGATAACTTCTTTTTCGAAAAGGGGTGATTGCAATAATCACGAGAATTAGGATAGATAACATCAATCAATTACAGATTAATAGACAACCGTACCTTTTCGATTTTTTATCCGAGAGATAAAAAATTTTAAACAGAAATAACTTACAGTTGATTCTTGATCTTCTGAGTCTGAGCATTTTTTTAGACATTTTATCCTTGAGTCTGAACTTCTTCAGACTTTAAGATATTGAGTCTAGATCGAATAATCTTGAATTGACTTTTCTCCAGTGGCTTTGTAAAAATATCCGCTAGCTGATTCTTTGAGTCTATGAATTGAATCAAGACTTCTCCATTTTGAACATGGTCTCTAATGAAATGATGTCGAATCTTTATATGCTTTGCTCTTGAATGAAGAATTAGATTCTTGGTGAGATTAATCGCGCTGGTGTTGTCACATTTGATCTCAATGCATGAATCTTCGATTCCAAAGTCTCTTAGCTGTTGTTTTATCCACAAAATTTGAGAACAACTTCCAAGAGCCACATACTCTACTTCTGTTGTTGAAAAAGCTATAGTATTTTGCTTCCTTAAAAACCAAGATACTATCCTGTTACCAAGTGATTGACAAGTGCCCGAGGTGCTCTTTCTATCAACTCTACATCCTGCTAGGTCTGCGTCTAAATATTCAAGGAGAGTGAAGTCTCCTTTTTTAGGATACCAGAGATCCAAATTAGAGTTGTTGCAACGTATTTGATGATGTGTTTCACAGCACTTAAATGAGATTCTTTGGGATCTTATCGAAATCTGGCACAAATACAAACACTAAGCAAAATGTCAGGTCTAGAAGCAATAGGATAAAGAAGTGAACCAATGATACTCCTGTATAGTTTCTGGTCAACTTTCTTTCCTCCTTCATCTTTGTCCAGCTTTGACGAACTTGACATTGGAACATCAGTCTTTTTGCAATTTTCCAAATTGAACTTTTTAACAAGTTCTTTAGCATATTTTTCTTTGTGAATGAAAGTCCCTTCCTTCAATTGTTTTACTTGAAGTCCGAGAAAGAAGGATAATTCACCCATCATATTCATTTCAAATTCATCCTGCATAGACTTAGAGAATTTCTTGCACAGATTTTCGTTAAGTGATCCAAAAATAATATCATCAACATAGATTTGAACAAGTAAAAAGTTTTTGCTTTATTTTTTGATAAATAAGGTAGTGTCTACTTTACCTTTAACAAAGCCATTTTGGATTAAAAATTTACTTAACATGTCGTACCAAGCTCGAGAAGGTTGCTTTAACCCATATAGCGCCTTTTTCAGTCTGAATACAGAGTCTGGTTTCCTTGGGTCTTCAAAACCGGAAGGTTGTTCCACATAGACTTCCTCTTGGATAAATCCATTTAGGAAAGTGCTTGTGATGTCCATTTGGAATAACCTGAAATTCTTATAACAAGCAAAAGCAAGTAATAATCTAATTGCTTCTAACTTTCCTACTGGTGCATAAGTCTCATCATAGTCTATCCCTTCTTCTTACGTATATCCTTTGACCACAAGTCTTGCTTTGTTCCTAATAACTTTTCCTTTTTCTTCCATCTTATTCTTGAAAACCCATTTAGCTCCAATAACAGATTTACCTTTTGGTTTAGGAGTTAATTCCCAGACATCGTTGATACTGAATTGCCTGAGTTTTTCTTGTATAGCTTCAATCCAGCTTTCATCAGCTAAAGCTTCCTCTATGTTTTTGAGTTCTATTTCAGAAATAAGAGTCACAGCGCCAGACTCTTCACGCTTTTTGGATCTTGTACAAATCCCCTCATCAATGTCACTAATGATGAGTTCTTTGGGATGACTAGACTTGTGCTTCCAGTTGCTGGTTGGTTTGACAAACTAATCTTTTTGTTCATTTGATTCATCAACGATCGTTTATTGCTGTCTTCTAAAGTCTGAGCTGCTTCTAGTGATTTAGTCTTTGTAGAGTCTGGAGTAGGTTCAAATTCTTCAGGTTGAGTCTGAATCGATTGATTTTGTATAAGGTCTTGAAATTTGACATTTATCGATTCCTCCACCGATTGAGTCTTTTTGTTGTAAAATCTGTAAGCTTTGCTAGTGGTTGAATATTCAAGGAAAATGCCTTCATCTGAATTTTCTTCAAGATTACCAATTCAATCATTTACATTTTTCAAAATAAAACATTTGCATCCAAACACATGAAAATAGGAAACAATTGGCTTCTTTCCTTTGAACAACTCATAGGGAGTTTTCTCCAAAATAGGCCTTAAGAAAACTCTATTAATAATATAACATGCTGTAGAAACTACCTCAGCCCAAAAACAAGAAGAAATGTTGCTTTCAATTAAAAGAGTTCTAGCCATTTCTCGCAACGATCTATTCTTCCTTTTCACAACTACATTCTGCTCTGGAGTGTATGGTGAGAAGAACATATGTTGAAAGCCAGATTCATCACAGAATTTAGCAAAGTCTTGATTTTCAAACTCACCTCCATGGTCTGTTCGTATACTTGAAATAACATACCATTTCTCATTCTGAACTTTCAATTAAAAGAGTTCTAGCAATTTCTCGCAATGATCTATTCTTCCTTTCCACAACTACATTTTGCTCTGGAGTGTATGGTGAGGAGAACACATGTTGAAAGCTAGATTCATCACAGAATTTAGCAAAGTCTTGATTTTCAAACTCACCTCCATGATTTGTTGATTTTGAAACCTATGTCGCACAATTGGCTAATACTCAGCAAGTTGTAGATGAGTCCTTCCACTAAGGAAACGTTACTGATTGTGAGACGTCCAATCTTTACAGTTCCCCATCTAACAATTCTGCTTTTGCTATTTCCACCAAAAGAAATTTTTCCACCATTAACTTTCATAAGCTTTATGAAACAACTTGAGTCTCTTGTCATATGTCTTGAGCATCCACTATCTAAGTACCATTTGACATTTTTCTTGATAGTAACCTGCATTTTTCTTGAGCCGTTGCACTTAGAACATTTGAGAACACTGTGGCCTACAAGTTTTACAAAGACTTTTTGGAAATGATTTCTATAAAAATCTTTTGTGGGTCTTTATTTAATTCTTTCCTTTACTTTAGGAAAATCAATTAGAGGAATGGTTTCAGTAGTCATTCTCAAACCTGATTTGTTAAAGTAATGTCCTTGAGCTGAAAGAATATTTTCTAATTTCTCAGATCCTATAGAAAACCTTTTTGAAATACTTGAAATATCATTTTTCAAAAATGCATTTTCTTTTGAAAGAGAGTCTGCATTTTCTTTCAAAGTAATAACATTTTTATCTAAATTTTCGACATTTTCTTTCCAAATAATCTCCTGTTACTTCAGTGCAAAATTTTCCTTTTTTAGTTCGGAAATCCTTTTAAGAGAGGTTTTGATACTAAGACACGATTCATCAATATATTAAGAGACTTTAGTAGGAATTTTTAAATTACTTACCTCAATTTCATTGTTTGAGTCTGAGTCTATCTCAGAGTCTGAATCTGATGTTGATTGTGCCATTAGACAAATATTAGCATAATCATCATCACTTTCTTCACATTCAGTATCACTCCAAGTTTCTACTTTGAGAGCCTTTCTGTATTTCTCAGCTTTTCCTTTCTTCTTCTTCAGTAAGGGACAGTTGGGTCTGATGTGTTCCTTTTTCTTACATTCAAAACAAATCACATTTTTATTGGATTCATCATCCTCAGCTGATTTATTTTGAGACTTTTGAGAACTTTGTTTCTTCCAATTGAATCTTCTTCCCTTTTTGTTCAGTTTTCTGAACTTTCTTATCATTAGAGCAAGCTCTTCATCGTCCATATTGTCTTCAGAATTTGTAATGTCAGAGTCATCGTTAGATTTTAAAGCAATAGATTTTTTACCTTTGGGATCTTCATCTTCATTGATTTGCTCCACTTCATAAGATTGAAGAGTGCCAACCAATTCGTCAACGAAGAGTGGCATGATCATTTGTGTCTCCCTTATTGAGGTCTTTACATGATTTCAATCTTTGGAAAGTTCACGCAGTAGTTTGTTAACTTTTATGGGTCCAGAGATTGGTTGACCTTGATACTCAAGACCATTCACGATTTCTGTATAACGACTAAACATGTCAGTGATAGATTCTCCCGATTTCATATTGAAAGCTTCATATTGACCGAGCAAAATATTAATTATGGTTTCTTTCACTCGATCGGTTCCTTCATAGGTGATGTGCAACCTATCCCAGACTTCTTTAGCTGTTTCACAAGAAGATATTTGGTTATACTCAGTAGGGGATAATACACAATATAAGGAATAAATTGTTTTTGCATCAAGAGCTTGTCTCTTGGTTATCTCTTCTTGAGTTATCTCGCTGGACTCAATAGATTCTTTTCCTCTTTTTGAAACTGTTGCAACTTTAGGAATAATTCCTTTGTCTACCACGTCCGATTCCAGAGGATCTTTTGATCTTAGGAATGCCTTCATCTTATTTTTCCATATGTTGTATTCCTTTCCATCAAAATAAGGTGGCCTGGTGTTGCTTTACCCTTCAACCAGACTTGGAGTCAACATACTAGCCATGGATCATTAACTTTGTAGTAAAAATACTTCAATTTAAATAAGTACACAGGTTCTGATACCAATTGTAAATGCTAGTACGAGCACCTAGAGGGGGGTGAATAGGTGCGAAAACAAATTTTGTAGAGTAAAGTATAAAATTTTACTTTTAACCCGAGTTTATTTAGCAATAGACTTTGAAAAGGAAATTAGTCTCTAATAATCAAATAGAGTTACGATCAAAGTAAATAAGTTCAAGGAAGAGAATAACAACATAAGGTTTATAGTAGTTCGGCTTAATCCAAGCCTACGTCCACTCTCCCGCACTGACAACCCACCGACTGGATTTCACTATGAATCAAAAGAGTCGTTACAGTATCACGTCCTTGATTTCACATTGTAGAGACTCTGGTACACTTCCTCAATGCCTCACAAAAGTATAAACTCTCTTTTGAATACAAGTTTACGCTCAACAAATGAATTAGCAAAGAACAAGGGGCTTCGAACTTTGGAATTTCTCTATCACGCACATACTCGAATAACTAGAGTGTCATCCTTATATACTCCTCCATGCCTTCATAACCATTGGCACTTTCCAAAAGAGTTCTTTCAATCTACCTGTTGGACAGAATCAATTAGGGAAATCTCGAGTTATTTAAGGAATATGACGATAGCCCACCACTCCTGCTCGTCCATACAATCAGGATCTAGGTTTCCATAAGTAGAACCTTCCAAGTATGCTTCGCCATTCAACGGATCCAAATTACCCGAGTTAATTTCAAAATGAATAATAGATACCGAGATGCTATCTCCAACCACGAGATCTTCTTTAATCGATCAAATCAAATCAAATCCTTAAAGAAATACTCAATTTTGGATAAGTCTTCTTCGCCAATCTAGAATCTGTCAATAGGGGTAGACTTTGAATCTTAAGTCTGGCGGTTCGGTGGTCTTCAGACTTTGATGAAAGAGTCTACAAATCTTTAGACTAGACTGATGGAAATGTTTTGTCAGCTTCAAAACAAATAAGGAAGTTTTCTCCAACATAGAGTTCCAAAGCAAAGCTTGTTGTTACGTCAAAAAATGCCTCTATGACTTAATTCCAATTTTTACATATATATTGCAGAATCAGTCTTCCCTTGTTTGGTGTACAGTTCGGTTCATTCCTGCCCCCTTCGCCATCCTAGAAGCCGATCAAGAGTCGTTTTTTGTCCAGCCCTGGTGATCACTCCTCGCCATCGTCAAACTTGACCGTTATATAAATGAAATTGTGATTGTTGAACAAGAACTCAAAAGGTTAGTAATCTCATCTTATATTTGCTTACTTTAACTTATTGATAAGCTATGCCAATAAATACTGGTAAATTATGATTACAGCTTAAAATTCATGGACATAATCTTGTTCAATGTGCCATGTAAATTGTGTGATCTTACTAAAAGTATAACATGATTGTGTAATGTATTAGCTGAGTTTAATCCTATGTGGAGGAAGCCCAATGAGTTGCAAGCCCAAAAAAAGGCTTGAGCCCATATGATAAGTCATATGAAGAAATAGGGTTTCTCACTGTCTATAGTAACAAGAGAAAGAGAGAGTAGAAAATCTAGGGTTGAGGCAAAGTCTAGTTTACATCAAGTTGGTATTAGAGGTCGATTCGTGGTCCGATTGAGCTAAAATTTTGTCAGCATGTTTGTGGCACAATCTTCTCAAATTTGAACAATTTGATTTTCATTTGAAACTCATTACATCAGGCTTTTCGTGGATTGATCAAAACCTACATCTTTGGTCAGATTTATTCCTGATCTCCTGTGAAATTCATGTGTATTGCCAAGAATTATATTCTTAAAGTCTTTGCTATTATGTACCTCTAGTATTTACTAGAGAAGAACATAGTTCACCCAATTTTGTTGATAGTGGAGATTTTTGGGTGGATTTCGGTCATGTGGCTTTTGATCTCCTCACCTCGATGAGGTTTTCCGCTTAAAAAAAATCGTCTTGTGTTCGCATGCTTGGTATTTATTTTACTCCATTATATTGATTCCTATTAGGATTATACAAGAGGGGAAATTATTTTATTTCACTAAGTTAATTTGATATTATTTGAATTGATATTATTCTATCAGAGTGGTATCAGAGCTTCTGGTTAATGCCTGATTTTTCTGCCTTATGTCAAATAATGGAAATGAATACATGTAGAATGGTTACATTGAATGGTTCAAATTATCATATTTGGAAAGGGAAGATGGAAGATCTTTTATATGTGAAAGATTTTTATTTATTCGTATTTGCCGAGGTGAAACTGGAGAATAAAACTGATGCTGAATGATCTATATTTCATTGTCAAGTGTGTGGTTATATTAGGCAGTGGGTGGACGATAATGTTTTGAACCATATTATTGAGGAAACACATGCACACAGTTTATGAGATAAGCTCGAATAGTTATATACTCGAAAGACTAGGAATAATAAGTTATTTTTTATAAAACAAATGATGGCTCTGAGATATTGAGATTGTACTCATTTGATTGATCATTTAAATTCTTTTCAATGAATTATAGGCCCTGTTTGGTTAAACATTTGGAATGCTCTTTGGGGCTCTAAAGGGTTTAGGCAAAAGTGAAGGTGTTTGGTTCAATTTTTTGAGCACTTTAAGGAGATGCAATTGCATCTCCAAGGGGGTTGAAAGGCCTTTGGGGGAATGGAGGGGTAGAGGTCCATTGGGAAGTTGCATTTTCGAAATGTAACTTTCGGTACTATTCATCACTGTTCATGGAGAAGCTTATCGGTGAGAGTGCTAGTATGAACACCTAGAGGGGGGGTGAATAGGTGTTTAAACTAAACCTTGGCAAATATATGCGGAATAAAATAAACTTCGAGCAAAATAAAGGAGTTAAGAAAGAGAATAAGAACACAAGTTTTATAGTGGTTCGGCTTAATCCAAGCCTACGTCCACTCTCCCACGCTAACAACCTTCTTGGCTGGATTCCACTATGCAATCAACAAGAGATTACAATTTTGGGTGCAAACACTTAGTAGTAAATCACACTATCTCACTAAGTCACTCTTTTGGTATTTCTCTCACGATCACAAACGTTTAAGCTCTCCAAAGACAAGTGTATGAACAAAGATCGCTCCGACTTTGGAATTATAAATTCTACGCTCCGTCTCTTACTTGCTCATCGGTCCTTCATCTCCTTAAATACTTCTCCATTTCCAAACTAGTCGTTGGATAGTATCCCAGAGAATCGTCTTCCAATATACCCATTGGACAGCTCTGTATCTAGAAGATTTAGTAGCTGTTGAGTGACAAAGATAGAATCCCAAATTGATTCCGATCGCCCATACAAACGGAATCTTGGTTTCCATAAGTAAAGCTTCTTCGTATAGAAAGTTCTTGTCTTCAAGATCCAATCGTCAATCAATCAGATTGAATCAATCAAATCAATCTTGATGTGGAGTCCAAACCAGACTACTAGCCGTTATATGATTGGGCTTGAGTTACGTTCTGTTGAATCTAGATGTAAAGTTTGAGAGCCATAGACTTTACAATTTAAGTTTGAGTGCAATAGACTTTACAATCTGGATCTGAACATATTTTGCTTCTGAACAGATTTAGCTTTAAGGTCTGAACATAGTTTGAATAAGTTCAGCTTCAGCATATCAGCATAGAGTCTGTCTTCTGTTTCTTTATTCACGTTCAATTATTAGAGTGAGCAGACTTCTAATGTAGAACAGACTTTGACACTAAAGTTTGGTAGTCTTCAGACCTTGACACAGAAGTTTGGAAATCTTCAGAATATACTTTGGACATATGTTACGTTCAGTCTTATGGCAGTCTTCTGACTTTGACAATATCCTTCACATGTTCTATCATCTATATAGTCTATTACTTAACTATTAAACATGTTAGTAGCCTTTGATTTATTTTGTCATCTTCAAAACATCATAAGGGATTTCCCTAACAATCGGAGGACGACGACCGCCGGCCAAGGGTCGCCCGACCCGGCGACCGTCGTTGGACCTCAGGCAACCTGTGTGACGGTCGCCGGGGTCGGACAACCCCAAGCAACGATAGTGGAGGTCGAATGACCCCAGGCGACGGCCACTTATGGTCACGCGACCTAGTCGGCTAGATCTGGCAATTTGGCTGCCAAATCCGACAATCGGTCGCTAAATCTGACAGTCCGGTGGTCAAATTTCAAAAAAGATAATAGAATTTTTTTTTAATTTAATAAAAGTGATTTACAAATGCAAATTTTACCAAACGGTATTTTGGCCAAAGTTCTATCTCAATGCAAATTTTACCAAACGATATTTGCATTTCGGAAAACCCCATTCACCCAAAGATATTTGCATTTTAGCAAATGCATTCCCTACAAGCCAAACCAAACGGGCCCATAAATCAGTTGGCTGTGATAGAAATCAAGTTTGATAATGAGATACAAGCACTATGGTTGCTTGGTACTTTGTCGGACTCATGGGAGACAATCCAAACATCTTTGTCTAATTCTGCCCTAGATGGAATGATTACCACTGAGAAGGAAGACACAAGAATCATCATCTTCACATTCTGATGCCCTAGTTGTTGAGAAAAGGAGAAGAAGTGAGACTCGGTCCAAGAAATAGAGATAAAAGTTGAGATAAAAGCATAGGTAAGTATAATAAATTTGCTAATATTGAGTGCCATTATTGTAATCAGAATGGACATATTCAGAGGTTTTGTCGCTAGTTAAAAATGGAGAAACAAAAGGAGAAAGGTAAAGAAAAGAAAAATGATAATGACAGTGATGACAATCGTGTTATTGCACTTAAAGAAGAGTTTCTCATTATTTTTTATGGTGATGTGGTGAATTTTGTATCTCATGAGACCAGTTAGGTAATTGATAGTGGTGCATCTATTTATGCTACGTCTCATAAGGATTTCTTTACATCATACAGGTCAGGTGACCTCGGATCTGTGAAGATGGAAAACAATGGGCTAGCTCAAGTTGTAGGCATCGGTGATGTGTGCCTAAAAATCAGTAATGGCACAAGTTTAGTATTGAATAATGTTAAACATATACCTGATATCCGCTTGAATTTGATTTCTACAGACAAGTTGGATGATGAGGGGTATTGTAGTACCTTCAGTAATGGTTAATGGAAGCTCACCAAAGGTTCTCTTGTTGTGGCTAGAGGTGAAAAATATTCTTCGTTGTACATTATGCAAGCAAAGTTGTCCATAGACAAAATTAATGTAGTAGACAATGAAGATACAGCTGAGTTATGGCATAGAGGCTCAGTCACATCAATGAGAAGGGTTTGTCAATATTGGCCAAGAAGAAGCTTCTTTCATAATCGAAAAGTTTGGTGCTAAAGAAGTGTGCTCACTGTTTAGCAGGAAAACAAAATAGAATTGCATTTAAAAGGTCCCCTCCTTCAAGAAAGTCAGGTATACCGGATTTAGTGCATTCTAATGTTTGTGGTCCTATGAAAACAAAATCTTGGTGGCTCGCTTTAATTTGTTACCTTCATAGATGATTTTTCAAGAAAAATTTGGATTCATACCTTGAAAACTAAAGATCAAGTATTAGATAATTTTAAACAATTTCAGGCTTTAGTTGAGAGACAAACTGGAAAGAAATTGAAATGCATCAGAACTGATAATAGGGAAGAGTATATTGGACCTTTTGATGAATATTGCAGACAACAATGTATTTGACATCAAAAGACACCTCTCAAGACGCCTCAGTTAAATGGCTTAGCTAAGAAAATGAACAAAATACTGGTTGAAAGAGTAACATGCTTACTTTTACAGTCAAAGCTATTTGGATCCTTTTGGGTGAGGCTTTAAGTACAATTGTGCAAGTATTAAATCTTACTCCATGTGTTTGTTTAGAGTTTGATGTTCCTAATAGAGTTTGGACATGCAAAGATGTTTATTATGATTATTTGTGTGTCTTTGGGTGTAAAGCATTTGTGCATATTTTCAAAGATGAGAGGTCTAAACTTAATATGAAAACACGACAGTGCATATTTATTGGTTATGAACAGGATATGCTTGGCTATAAATTTTATGATTCGGTTGAAAAGAAAATTATAAGAAGCAAAGATGTTGTGTTTATGGAAGATCAAACAACAAACAATATTGAAAAAGCAGAGATGATTTCAGCGCCACAGGTTAGTGATAATTTGGTTGATTTTGATCTAGTTCCTCTTACAAATATTCCTACATAGGTTGATGAAGAGCAGCGGGAATTCAATGTTCCAAATAACTCACATATTCCTTAACATGTTAAAACAGATAATACTATTCTTGAACCAGAGGCTCAATTAGATGTTTCACTAGATGTTCTAGTCCGGAGATCTGTTAGAGACCGACGACCTTCCATCAACTATTCTGAAGATGAGTATGTATTATTGACCGATGCAAGTGAACCAGAGTGCTATGCAAAAGCAATAGAATACGAGTACAAAAGCAATTGGTTTAATGCTATGCGAGATGAGATGCAGTCACTTTATGATAATCATACTTTTGAGTTGATAAAGTTACCTAAAGGTAAAAGAGCTTTGAAGAACAAGTGGGTATATAGGTTGAAGCAAGATGAATATACTTCACAACCACAGTACAAAACTAGATTGGTTGTTAAGGGATTCAGTCAGAGAAAGGGTATTGATTTTGATGATATATTTTCTCCAGTAGTGAAAATGTCTTATATCTGTGTGGTACTAAGCTTGGCAGCTACCCTAGATTTGGAAATTGAGCAAATTGATGTCAAAACAGCTTTCCTACATGGTGACTTGGAGGAAGAAATATACATGGAACAATCTGAGAGTTTTAAAGTGAAAGGGAAAGAGAATTATGTGTGCAAATTGAAGAAAAGTCTCTATGGCCTAAAACAAGCACCGAGACAGTGGTACAAAAAGTTTGTGTCAATTATAATAGAACATGACTATAAGAAGACTTCCTCAAATAATTGTGTGTTTGTCCAAAAAATTTATGATGATGACTATTGACACCTAAATTTTGGCGATCCAGTTATTTATTTAATGCATAACTGCATAGCATATAGTTTTAGGAGCATTTATTTTATTTTTATTTGCATTGGACCGGCGACGGATAGGTTCGGCTTGATAGTTCTAAACTTTAATTTGACAAGTTGGATTAAGCCCGCGACAAGAGGAAATTGGCCCAAGCCTAGTATTCTCCAATCACCGAAAATTTGCTCCAAAGGAATCATGATTTGATATTTTCGAAAAATATTCATATATTCGGTAAATATTTTGTATCTTCATGCGATATATATATATATATATATATATATATATGTGTGTGTATATATACATATATATATATATATATATATATATGTGTGTGTATATATACATATATATATATATATATATATATATATGTGTGTATACACACATATATATATGTATATATACATACATTGAATGATATATTTCGCAGGGGGATCGAAAAATTTAGGGTGGAATATCAGGAGGAAGACAAGTCGTTGAATAAGGGATATGGATTCAGTGAATATATGAAAAATCTTATCCAAGGAAAAGAATATACAAAAAAGTATCAAAGGAATATCATTTACTTAATCCTGTCACCTGCCTATATGAAGGGGTCTTTCTTTTTCCTTCGGAAGTGGGGCCACACAATTCAATACGAGACCACACATTGAAATGCACACAGCTAGAGAATATAGAGGAGAAAAATCTTGGTGCCTTTTGTTTGCACGATACACTGAGAGCTTTTCTAGGTTATTTGGGGTGCACAACTAAAATTTTTTGGGGAGAATAGAGAAAGAGTTCTCCTTAGCGGTTTCCAATCACGCCTTTTGCCTGCCCTCGCCGTCACTATTGCCGATCCATCAAGAGTCCTACCAGTAGCAAAGCTCTGATCTCAGCCCACCTGACACCGTTGCTTCCTCCCTTCGGCAAACCCGATGAGCCATTGCCATCCTTTCCTTAAGCTTTCACCGCCGTCAACCAGCTCACGAAGCCATGCCAAGGAGGTTGTTGTCTTGCTTGTGTGACTCCACATTGTTGGCACCACTCAACGATGAGTTGCTCGCCGCACCATCGCAACACTTACGGCAAGAAAGCTAACCCACCACGCTTGAGTTCTTTCCCTATTGCAGCTAGAAGTCCCCAGCCATGAATTCATCGTACGAGCACATCTTCAAAGATTGTGGGTTGTTTTGATTTTTGGCCAAAGCGGTGGAAATTGTCTCTTATTGCATGGTGAAATCTAGAGACTTAACCATGAGTTCTTGAGAAAGAAGCATACGTGAGATTGAAGACAAAAAGATACTGACTTTAGAGCTCTCGGTGGAGATTATTTGGTCCGACTAAAAGACCAAATATTATTTCGCTACAATCTCCTTTGGCGGGCCACCACAATCGTTGTCCATCTATTCTACGGTGCCATGCCGTTTGCGGGCCACCCATCGACAAATTTCAATTTTGAATTATATCCGCAAATTAGGTAAAAAAATCTCATCCATATTTGATTTAGATATCATATTGCCTAGGTTGATGAGATTGATATCTAATTTAATCTTTTTGAGTAATAGGCATAATGTCAATTAGGATTTATTGCCTAATCCGCAACTGCATGTCAATTTTTTATTCCCTATATAAGGCTTTAGATGGAATAATTAATCACGTCGGAATAAAATTGATATCTTGATCTTTAAGGCTTAAGATCAATTTATCGATTTTATTAGCGAAATAATCAAGTTTGACTCCAAATTTGAATGATGGATAACATCTTTGATGATCGTGAATGATTTGATGCTTATCTTTTAATTTTTTTATTTATCCCAAAAATACAAAAAAAATAATTGCATTTGCATTCCATATAGATTAGAATTGATTTTTCTAGATAGAGTTGCATGATAGAATAGTTAGTTTTTAAAAAATGCATGTTTAGATGGTCTCTAGGTTAGATAATATCTTTTGAATTAAAATGCATGACGAGATAATTTTCTAAGTTAAGATAGGATTCAGATTAGTCTATTCCTAACTTAAAATAGGTAATATCTCACTTTAGTTAAAAAAAAAAAATTAGCAATTTAAATTACGAATTTTTATAAATAAAAAAAACACACACACAAAAAATTAATAATGTGCATGTCATATAGAATTAAGTTCATGAAATGCATGTCATTTAGTAATTGTTGCTAGGTCCATTTAATTAGAAATTGCTTGTCATTAGAATTAGGTCATTTGGTTATTTTAGATTGCACATTTAACCATTCAACAATTTTAATTTCGAATTTCATGGAAAATACCCAAAAAAAAAAATTGTCTTAGAATAGATTAATTTCGTTCTCAAGGATAGATTGCATGCTCATTGAGAAAACACAAAAATATTTCACTTGTATCATATAGGTTAGGTCATGTTGTTATGTCATATCATTTATATTATATTAGTAGCATACATTGCATAAAGCATGATTTTCATTAAATAAGTGAAAACAAGGTGACTACGTGTTAATTAGAAATCATATCTAGGGTTGTCGATATGAATTTTGATCTAAAATTGCAGATATTTTCAATGACATGAGGTAAGTCCTGCAATTTATTCACGGCTTTTTCTGTGTTAATTTGTTGGTTTGTGCACCCACATGATCACCTCACATGTAAGGGAAGTAAAATCAATTCAAGTTGCTTACGAAACATTTTTTCGAAATAAATGTGAAAGCTAGCCTAATCAAGTCCCCGAACTCAAAAATCTCTAGTTCACAGAAGTAAAGTAAATCTCCTATTACTTTATTTGGGTTTATAATCGACCCATCGAAAATAGATTAGTGGCGAATCTTAATTGGAAAATCAATGGCATGTTAAGAACTTGAACCTAAGTCGTGAATTGGTATGAGCTTGTAAGAGCTCGAGCTAAATTTAGGCTTAGTAATCCATTTGCCAAAACTTAGGTGGTTCACCCGAAATTTTGGTCACGACAATTACTTTATTATTCTCTTGCTTTATGTTGATGATATGTTGATTGTTAGTAGGAATGCTTCAAGAATTGAGTAATTAAAAAAACAGTTGAGCAAGTCTTTTGCCATGAAAGACTTGGGCTCGGCGAAGCAGATTCTTGGCATTAGAATTACCCGAAACAGAGATGCTAAGAAGTTGTTTTTGTCACAAGAGAGATATATCGAGAAGATCCTTTAGAAATTTTACATGGATAAGGCTAAAGTGGTTAGTACTCCTCTTACGGCCCACTTTAAGTTAAATATGAAACAAAGTCCTACGACTAATAAAGAGAAGAAAGATATGGAAAGTGTTCCATATGCCTCAGCTGTAGGAAGCTTAATGTATGCGATGGTATGTACATGCTCAGACTTGGCACACGTAGTTGGCGTTGTTAGTCTCTATATGTCAAATCCAAGCAGAGAGCACTAGAATACAGTGAAGTGGATTGTGAGGTATCTTCGAGGAACTTCAAATTTGAAACTCAGTTTTGTGACCGGGAAACTTGAGTTAGTTGGATACACAAATTTCGACTTGGCAGGAGATATTAATACTCGTAAATCTACTTCCGGTTATTTGATTTCTTTTGTCGGTAGAGCTGTGTCATGGAAGTCAAGATTACAGAAGTGTGTTGCACTTTCTACAACCGAAGCTGAATTTATTACAGTGACTGAAGCTACTAAAGAGATGCTATGAATGAAGAAGTTTCTAGAAGAATTTGGGTTCAAGCAAAAGAGGTATGTGCTATTGTAGGGGTAAGTACACTATCAGTGCCAAACTTGTGTACGGCACTCACTTTGGTACCAAAAGTTTATTTTGGATTACTTAAGTGCTAACAAATTTGAAAAATGATAATTTCAGTGCCAACGCTGATGAAATTGGCCGGAAATCCGATGTTGCACTTTTTTTATTAATATTTGAAAGCGACGTGGCTCGTCGGAGAGTACAGTCAACATTCAAATAACAAAATAACGTTGTTTGGTGTCTTTCTTCCAACTTCGAAACCCTAAATCCCCAAATTGAGAGAGGAAGAGAGAGAGAGAGAGAGAGAGAGAGAGAGAGAGAAGCATGTCGTCTTCTTCTTCCTCGAAGACCAATACCAGCAACAACACCAGCAACGACACCAGCAACAACACCAACAGCGCACTAAGTGATATCAGCAATGCAGTAGCAGCAGCGGCAGTGCACCAGCAGCACCTTC
Source organism: Eucalyptus cladocalyx (assembly GCA_017140615.1). Classification (NCBI taxonomy): domain Eukaryota; kingdom Viridiplantae; phylum Streptophyta; class Magnoliopsida; order Myrtales; family Myrtaceae; genus Eucalyptus; species Eucalyptus cladocalyx. The sequence goes on along the minus strand of CM029524.1, from coordinate 18,660,890 downwards.
GACCTCTCTTCTTCCTCCTCCCCCTCCGTCCTCACCTCCTATTCTTCCTACCACATCTTGCTTGAGCAAAAATCTCAGTCCCTCCTCGCTCACCTAGTCGAGCAACTATAATGGTGGCCGAGCAGTGGCCGAGCAATGGCGGGCGAACGACGGTGGCCGAGCGGTGAAAACCCTAATTTCAATCCCCATATAAACTATATGGCATCGTTTCTATGAGGATGTCCACGTATAACGGCAAAACGACGTCGTTTCTTGAGGAGGATGGAAAATGACAACGTTTTAAAGCCACCACAACTTTTTTTTTAAATATAAAAGCCACGTAATTAATCTGGCTGGAATCTCTCGCCAGTGGCACGAAAGTGATCGTTTTTTCTCTGATTTAGCACTTAAGTGATCCAAATGAAACTTTTAGTACCAAAGTGAGCGTCGTATACAAGTTTTGGCACTGGTAGTGTACTTACCCCATGCTATTTTATGATAATCAAAGCGCAATTCATCTTGGTAAGAATTCATATTTTCATTCTAGATTAAAACATATTGATGTTAGATATCATTGGATAAGAGATGATCTAGATGAAAAGTTGTTGGAACTTGAGAAAATTCATACGGATTATAATGACTCTGATATGATGACGAAGACTCTACCAAGAGAGAATCTTTAACATTGCCAATTGATAGCAAAGATGGTGAATCCCTCCACATTGTCGTAAGGGAGAGATTAATTAGCTGGGTTCACTTCTATGTGACAGAAGCCCAATGAATTGCAAGCCCAAAAAAGACTTGAGCCCATATGATAAGTCATATAGAGAAATAGGGTTTCTCACTATCTTTAAAGTGGTAGCTGCAAAAAGACATAGTAACAAAAAAAAAAGCAATAAATCTGGGATAGGCACAAAGTCTGATTTACATCAAGCTGGCATTAGAGATCGATTCATAGTCCGATTAAGCTGAAATTTTGTCAGCATGTTCGTGGCATAGTCTTCTCAAATCTAAACTGTTTGATTTTCGTTTGAAGCTTCCTACATCAGGTTTTTTGTGGATTGATCAAAACCTGCGTTTTTTGTTAGATTTATCATTGATCTCTTGTGAAATTCATGTGTATTGCCAAGAATTATGTTCTTGAGGTCTTTGATGTTATGTGTTGAAGAAATCTTCGTGAAGTGTTTTGAAGCTGACAAAACGTTTCCATCAGTCTAGTCTGAAGATTTGCAGACTTTGCTATTTAAAGTCTGAAGACCTCCGGACAGCCAGACTCAAGACTCAAAGTCTATTCTCATTGACAGTTTCTAATCCGTTGAAGAAGGGCTATCCAGAACTGGGTGTTTCATTAAGAATGTGACCTTATCGACTGGAGAAGATCTCTTGGTTGGATATGACATAACGGAATCCTTTATTTAATCATGATTGATTCGGAGATTAAGGATCCGATGACTGGCGAAGTATACATGGAAGGTTCTACTTATGGAAACCGAGATCCTAATTGTACGGGCAAGCAGGATTAATGGGCTATCGACATGTTCCTTTAATAGCTCGAATGATCTTCCTAATCGATTCCGTCTAACGGGTAGATTGGAGGAATTCCTTTAGTAAGTGCCAACGGGTATGATGGCATAAAGGAGTATATAAGGAAGACATTCCAGTTGTTTGAGAGTGTGCACGATAGAAGAATTCCAAAGTCTGAAGCTTCTTATTCTTAGTCAATTCATTTGCTGAAGCGAAATCTTATACGCAAAATAAAGTCTATATTCGTGAGAAACCTTGAGGAAGTGTAGAAGAATATCTACACTGTGGAATCAAGGAAAAGCTATGCTATAACATCTCTTTTGTTCATAGTGAAATCCAACCGGTGGGCTATCAGTGCGGAAGAGTGGACGTAGGCTTAAATAAGCCGAACCACTATAAACCTCGTGTTCAATTTTCTCTTCCCTACTCTCTACTTTACTTTGATCATAATCTGTTTTGGAGATCTTCCTTTCTATGGTCTACCTAATATTGCTTTCATATCTCGAGAAATTGTTTTTTACACCTATTCACCCCCCTCTAGGTGCTTATACTAGCTATCTCAATTGGTATCAGAGCTTGTATACTCACTTTGTTTAAAGTGTTTTACTTCAGAGTTAAAGATCCATGGTTAGTATGTTGGCTCCAGAGCTGGTAGAAGGGCAAAGCAATACCATACCGCCTTATTTGATGGAAATGATTACAACATCTGGAAAAACAAGATGAAAGCGTTCCTAAGATCAAAGAATCCTCTGGAATGGGACGTTGTAGAAAAATGAATTATTTCTAAAGCTACACCTGTCTCAGAGAGAGGAAAATATACTGTTAAGTCTAGTGAAATGACTCAAGGAGAGATAATCAAGAGACAAGCTCTTGATACAAAAGCAATTTATTCTTTATATTGTGCTTTGTCACCTACTGAATATAACAGAATATCTTCTTGTGTTACAGCTAAAGAAGTCTAGGATAGATTACATATTACCTATGAAGGAACCGATCGAGTAAAAGAGACTAGAATCAATATTCTCCTCGGTCAATACGAAGCCTTCAAAATGAATTCAGGAGAATCTATAACTGACATGTTTAGTCATTTTACATAAATCGTGAATGGTCTTGAAAATCAAGGTCAACCAATTTCTGATCCCATGAAGGTAAACAAGCTTCTGCGTGGACTCTCCAATGATTGGAATCACATAAAGACCTTAATAAGAGAGACACAAAGAATCATGCCACTATCTGTTGATGAGTTGGTTGGGACTCTTCAGTCTTATGAAGTGGAACGAATCAAGGAAGACGAAGATCCTAAAGGTAAGAAATCCATTGCATTAAAATCCAATGATGATTTTGATGTTACGATTCGAAGACGATATGGATGATGAGGAGCTTGCTCTCATGATAAGAAGATTCAGAAAGCTGAACAGAAAATGAAGAAGATTCAATCCAAAGAAACAAACTTTTCAAAAGCAACAGACTAAGTCTGTTGAGGATGATGAATCAAACAAATATGTAGTCTGCTTTGAATGTAAGAAAAATGGACACATCAGACCCAACTATCCTCTTCCGAGGAAGAAGAAAGGAAAAGCTGAAAAGTATCGAAAGGCTCTTAAAGCGTAAAACCTAGAGTGATACAGAAGAGTGTGAAGAAAGTGATGATGATTATGCCAATATATGTCTCGATGGCACAATCGAATTCAGATTCAAACTCCGAGGAAAGACTCAGATTCAGATAGTGAATTTGAGGTGAGTACCTTCAAAAAGATTGATGAGTTGTGTTTTAGTCTTAAGACTTCTCTTAAAAAGATTACCAAACTCAAAAGAGAAAATTCTGCTCTAAAACAACAGGAAAATGTTTTGAAAGAAAAGGTGAAATGTTTAGACATGAATGTTTCTTCTCTTAGAGAAAGTGAAGATAATATTTCAAAAGAAAATGCATTATTGAAAAATAATATCTCAAATATTTCTAAAAAATTTTCTATAGGATCGAGAAACGGAAAAAATTCTTTTGTTCAAAGACCTTATTTCAATAAATCTGGTTTGGGAATGACTGCTGAAACCATTCCTTTAATTGATTTTCCAAAAGTGAAAGAAAGAATTAAGCAAAGACCCACAAGAGATGCTTACAAAAATCATTTTAAAAGGATCTTTGTAAAACTAGTAGGTCGCAATGCTCTCAGATGTTCAAAGTATAATAGTGCAGATCATTTTGAAAAAGAATGTCCAATGGTTTGGAAACCTGTTAAGAAAGTATGGGCAAAAACTGCATATCCTACTAACACCAACGAACCCAAGAAAATATGGGTACCAAAGAAAGTTTGAGTTTCTTTTTTAAATGCAAGTCACTATCAAGAAAAAATGGTATCTGGATAGTGGATGCTCAAGACATATGACAGGAGATTCAAATTGCTTCATAAAGCTTGTGCAAGTGAATGGTGGAAAAGTCTCATTTGGAGGAAATAGCAAATGAAGAATTGTGGGATTTGGAATTGTAAAGATTGGAAACCTCACACTAAGCAATGTTTCTTTAGTTGAAGGACTCAACTACAATCTGTTCGATGTCATCACTGTGTGATACCGGTTTCAAAATCAACTTTCAAGAGGGAATATGTTCAGGAACCAGTAAAGATTCTACTCAATCATTCATGGGTCGAAGACATGGAAATATTTACCTCTTGGATGTGAAACCAGATGAGTCGCAATGTCTAATCTCAATCCAAGACGAAGCGAACTTATGCCACAGAAAGCTTAGGCACATAAATATGAAGCAGATAGCCAAAATTTCAGCAAAGAAGCTTGTTTGTGATTTACCCAATCTATCATACCAAAAGTCTGATCTATGTACACCATGCATATTGGGAAAACAAGTAAGAAATTCCTTTAAACCAATAAATCAAGTTTCCACTAACCGTGTACTACAAGCCTTCGCATATGGATCTCTTTGGACCAACCGAACACGAGCATTGGAGGTAAGAAATATTGCCTAGTAATTGTGGATGACTACTCTCGAGTTACTTTGTTGTATTTCCTGGCAAGTAAATCTGAAACTTTCTCTTACTTTGAAAAATTTGCTAAAAATGTTAAAAACGAAAAATGATATGTTATTTCAAGTATAAGAACAGACCATAGAGGTGAATTTGAAAATCAAGATTTCACAAAATTTTGTGATGAATCTGGTTTTCAGCATATGTTCTCCTCTCCATATACTCCAGAGCAAAATGGAGTTGTGGAAAGAAAGAATAGATCGCTTCAAGAAATGGCTAGAACTCTTCTAATTGAAAGCAACATTTCTTCACGTTTTTTGGGCTGAAGCAGTTTCAATAGCATGTTATATTATTAATAGAGTTTTTCTAAGGCCTATTCTAGAAAAAACCCCCTATGAGTTATTCAAAGAAAAGAAGCTTATTGTTTCATATTTTCATGTGTTTGGATGCAAATGCTTTATATTAAAAAATGCAAATGATCGAGTTAGCAAGTTTGAAGAAAAGTCAGATGAATGCATTTTTCTTAGATATTCAACCACAAGCAAAGCGTATAGAGTCTACAACAAGAAGACTCAATCTGTGGAGGAATCAATGAATGTCAAATTCCAAGATTCTATGCAAAATGAATATATTCAGACTCATCTTGAAGAACCTGAACCTACTCCAGACTCTACAAAGTCTAAATCTCAAGAAGCAGCTCAGACTTTGAAAGATCAGCAACAAATGATTGTTGAAGGTTCAAATGAAGGAAGTGATCATCAACCTGACAATTTAACCAGTAACTAGAAGCATAAGTCCAGTCATCCCAAAAATCTCATTATTGGCAACATTAATGAAGGAATTCGCACAAGATCCAAAAGGCACGAAGAGTCTAGTGCTGTGGCTCTTATTTCTGAAATAGAACCCAAAAGCATAGAAGAAGCTTTATCTGATGAAAGCTGGATTGAAGCTATGCAAGAAGAACTAAGGCAATTCAGCATTAATGATGTTTGGGAGTTAACTCCTAAACCAAAAGGTAAATCTATTATTGGTGCTAAATGGGCTTTCAGGAACAAGATGGATGAGAAAGGAAATGTCATAAGTGATATAGCTAGTACGAGAACCTAGAGGGGGGGTGAATAGGTATATAAAAAATTTTCTTGAAGATTGCACAATATTTAAACAGTTAGAGGATTTGCAACAGTTAAAAATTCAATCGCAAGACTGAGTAAGGGAAAGAGAGAATTGAACACGCGGTTTATAGTGATTCGGCTTGATTCAAGCCGACGTCCACTCTTCTGCACTGACAGCCAATTGGCTGGATTCCACTATGGTCAAAGAGATGTTACAGTGTTGATCTTCCTTGATTTCTAGGTGTAGATGATCTACCACACTTGCTCAAGGTGTCACCAAGTATAAACACTCTCTGTGTATACAATTTCGCTCGAACTGTATCGACTAACAATCAAGGTTCTTCAGACTCTGGAATTTTTCTATCAATCACACACTTAAAACAACTAGAACGTCTTCCTTTTATACTCCTTTATGCCATCATAGCCGTTGGCACTTACCAAAGGAATTCCTCCAATCTACCCATTGGACGGAATCAATCAAGAAGATCATCCAAGCTATTTAAGGAATCGATGATAGCCCATCAATCTGTTCGCCCATACAATCGGGATCTTGGTTTCCAAGAATAGAACATTCCAAGAATATTTCGTCGACCATCGGATCTTCAATCGATCTTAGATAAGAATCAAAGAATCCGAAATATTTATCCAACCAAAGAATCTTTTCCAGAGGATAGGATCGAATCCTCAACCATATACTTCGGCTTTGGATTTCCTTCGTCACTGGATTAGAAAGACTGTCAGTGAGAATAGACTTAAGTCTTGAGTCTTGATTCTTAAGTCTTGAGTCTTGAGTCTTGAGTCTTGAGTCTTGAGTCTTGAGTCTTGAGAATACAAAGTCTTCAGACTTTAAACTGTCGGTCTCCGAACATCCAGACTTAGACTGATAGAAACGTTTTGTCAGCTTCAAAATATTCTAGAAAGATTTCTCCAACAATCTCCCCCTTTTTGATGGTGACAAAACTTTCTTGTAGATTTGAACAACTTTGACCTGCAAAAACATTTCTCAAGCAATATGGCTAACTCATAAAGATTAATAAAACAACCAGACTCTGCATCCACAGAAAATTGGTTAGTCTTTCATGAGTAATACCATATAACAACACTTGATATAAATGCAACCAGTCAAGCATCAAAATCCACAGCCAATTCAGTCAAATTTAAATTCACACCCAAGTTCAAGTTCTCAAGTCATACTCAAACATAACCACAAAAGTTTAAAAATGTTGAAAGATGTTGGTTCAAATTGATTCTCCCCCTTTTTGTCATCATTAAAAAGGGTGAGAAAGGAGTCATGTCTCGCTTGGGAATGCGCACGATCCGGAAATCCCCAATGGATGGACTACTCCTTCGAGCTTCTTCGGAGTCTTCCTCGGTTGAGCTACCTCTTCTCCCTTAGCATTGGCTTGAAGTTGCGAGCGAGGTCTTTGAATTTATCCTCCGAGAGACCGAAGATGCTTGTCCAGCATTTTCATGGCTTGGATTTCACGATCCGAGCATATATCCGGCCACGCATTTCCAGAAGAATATCCATGATACGACGAAAATCTGTAGAATCGTCCGTCTGTGTACTAGCATTGGCTTTCTCAGATGGTGTGTATGCAGACGATGGCGCTTCTGTTAAGTCTTGCAGATTTGGTTTTGACGTATCGTGACCTTCCTCAGGCAATTGAGAGACCTGAACTTCTTTCGGGTCTTCGGAGATTGTCTTAGATCTTCACTGACAGCAGCATGAGGTGTAGACCTCTCTTGCTCGCCAACTCCCCCTGTCTTTAGGACATCGAAAGGGGAAGAGTGATGATCATGCTCTTGATTTCCCTTCTCTCCAGATTTATCAGCAGACTTTTCTTTCTCTCCTTCTCCTTCTTCTTCAGCTTATTTCTCCTTCTCTCTCTGCTCTTCTTCTTCTCTGTTTTGCTGAAGTTCTGTCGGTTGAGACACAGAACGTCTGGTTCTTGTCAGTGCTTGGATAGTGGGATCTTCATCCTCTTCATCTTCATCTTCATCCTCCAGGATGAGAGTTCTTTTCTTCTTTTTCGATGGAGCACCAATGGCCTCTTTTCCTTTTCTCTTTGAGGCAGACTGAACTGGAGATTTCACTCTGAATTTCTCCATTGCCTTGGAAAGTTCTTGCAGACGCATCTTCGTTAACATCTTCAACCCTACCACCATCTTATCACACGGTCGAACACAAAATGTTTGTGGCGGTTTAATATTCATGTGTCTGAAGATCTTGGTCACCAGACCAGGATAAGGCAATTGTCCTTTGTCTTTTGACATAGCTCTGAACTTATGGAAGAGAATAGTGTGCGGGAGAGAAAACTTCCGTCCTGAGTTGATCGCGTACATCAACTTTGCTTCAGAAAGAGACACAAAAGTCTTTGACGTAGACTTTGGTCTGAGACAGTTGATCACAATCTTATGAAGCACAATGTTGATGGCTTTCATCCTGGAATAGGTAATTTTCTTCTCTACGTCCCTATCTTTGACAAGTTCCAGAGTAGTACGAGCAGGTGAGACTTTGATTGGAAGATAACATCCTCGTTCAACTCCAACTATGTCCGCCAACATATTCACATCTACCACGTAGACTTGGTCTCGAACTTCGAATGAAATTCTATTCTCATCCAAAAAGCTAAGATTTGAATAGAAATAAGCGGTCAGTTGAGCATACCCGTCCGTAGAGTCAGAGCAAAAAGTCTCAAGTTGAAGCAAATTCAACTTCTCTCTTAAGTTCATGTTGATGGCGTCCAGGAAGTCAAAATCAACACTTCTAGGGTTTATCACCCCTCTTTTCAACAGCCTGAAATACACTTTTTCCTGATCCTTGGATTTAAACAAATCCATCCGATTTCCTTTCACCTTTGCTGCTACACCCATTCTAGGTTGAAATTCAAGGAACATTCTGTCATCATCGTTCCCTTCAATCAGATTTTGTCCCGGCAAACGAGGGTCACTTGGAATGTTCGCAAGTGCCTCCTCTCCGCCCTTCCTTTAGGAGCAACTCCCAATTCCTCCATTTTCCGAGAAAAAGATACTCATTCCCATAATTTTTGTCCTTAAGGAAGTCATCTATATATTTTAATGAAGAACCGGTGCTTTTCAACGCACGATAAAGCTTATAGATAAAGGAGGGTCTTTGGACTCTTACTTGGTCGGCTTCCTCGATTATCTCTTCTTCCAGATGTTGACTTGCACCTTGTGGGGCAGGAGGTGTTGAATGACGTGGAGGAGAGCGAATCGGACTTTGTCGCTGACTTGATAAGTCTTCTTCCTCGAGTAAGATCGAAGTGAGTCGGTCCCTTCTCCATTCTTTGTGGTCCCCGCTTGCGATTCTTGATGATTTCCTCGAAGACGACATCTTTCTTTGTCTATTGGAAGATTCCTTCACTTGCTTTTCCCAAGAAAAATGACCACTTTCTCGACGACGAACAAGAAGTAGAAACAGTATCGGGAGGAGAGTGCCTTTTAGGGTTTTGAAGATTGGGCGAAGAAAAACTGTATATATATAACTCAGTTTTTGAAAAGGGAAGTTCAATCGGTACAAGGAAAGTGTACGAACACTTCTTTTCAAAAATCAATAACTGCCAAAATTAATCCCTTTTAAAAAGACAAGTTTTCGAATTTCACACGGATTATAACCGAAAGAAAGATCGTACCTTTTCAAATTTAGATAAAATAACTAAATGAGAATTCGTACCTTTTAGATAAAATAGCAACTTACAGTCTTTAGCCATAAATGTTTGAGTCTCATGATTTAAAGTCTGAGAGATCAGAGTCTTAGAGTTGGTGAGTCTCTAGACTTTAACTTCTTCAAGCTTCAAAATGTTGAGTCTTGCACGGATAAAGTCGAATTGATTTTTCTCCAAAGGCTTTGTGAATATATCCATTAGTTGACTCTTTGAATCAACAAATTGAATCGAGATTTCTCCATTTTGAATATGATCTCTAATGAAGTGATGTCGAATCTCAATATGCTTTGCTCTTGAATGAAGGATTGGATTTTTGGTGAGATTGATCGCCTTTGGTGTTGTCACATCGATTTTTCGTGCATGAGTCTTCAATGCCAAAGTCTTGTAGCTGTTGTTTTATCCATAAAATTTGCAAACAAACAGCAGCTTCCAAGAGCTACATACTCGCTTACGTCGTTGATAGAGCTACGAGTGCTTTGCTTCCTTGAAAACCAAGACACATCCTGTTTCCAAGCGAGTTGACAAGTTCCGAAGTGCTCTTTCTATCGACTCCGCAACCGGCCAGATCGCATCCGAGTATCCTAGAAGATTAAAGTCTCCCCTCTTTGGATATCAAAGACCGATGCTTGAAGATGAGGCAACGTATTTGATAATACGTTTCACGGCAATGAGATGTGATTCTCTAGGATCGATTGAAACCTAGCACGAGATGCAAACACTCAACAAAATATCAGGTCTAGAAGCGTAAGATAAATAAGTGAACCGATCATGCTCCTGTCAGCTTTTGATCTACTTTCTTCCCTTCTTCATCCTTGTCTATCTTCTCGAGAACATGACATTGGTATGTCGGTCTTTTTGCACTTTCCTAATCCAAACCTTTTGACAAGATCATTCGCATATTTTTCTTGATGAATGAAAGTTCCTTCCTTCATTTGTTTTACTTGGAGTCCAAGAAAGAATGTTAACTCTCCCATCATACTCATTTCAAACTCATCCTGCATAGACTTAGAAAATTTCTTGCATAGACTTTCATTAGATGATCCAAAAATAATATCGTCTACATATATTTGAACAAGTAAAAAGCTTTTGTTTTCCTTTTTGATAAACAAAGTAGTATCTACTTTACCTTTGACAAAACCATTTATGTAATAAAAACTTACTTAGTCGTCGTACCAAGCTCGAGGTGCTTGCTTTAAACCATACAGGGCCTTTTTCAGTCTGAAGACTAAGTCTGGCTTCTTTGGGTCTTCAAACCTAGGTGGTTGTTCCACATAAACTTCCTCATAGATAAATCCATTTAGGAATGCACTTTTGACGTCCATTTGGAATAACCTAAAATTTTTATAACAAGCAAACGCAAGTAATAGACGAATAGCTTCTAACATTGCTACCGGTGCGTAAGTCTCGTCATAGTCTATTCCTTCTTCTTGCGTGTATCCTTTGGCCACGAGTCTTGCTTTGTTTCGTACGACTTTTCCTTCTTCATTCATCTTATTCCTGAATACCCATTTGGTTCCAATAACAGTTTTACCTTTTGGTTTAGATGTCAATTCCCAGACATCATTGATGTTGAACTGTCTAAGTTCTTCTTGCATAGCTTCGATCCAACTTTCATCAGATAAAGCTTCTTCTATGCTTTTTGGTTCAATTTCAGAAATGAGAGCCACATCACTAGATTCTTCACGCTTTTTGATCGAGTGCGGATTCCTTCATTGATTTCGCCAATAATGAGATCTTTGGGATGACTGGATTTGTGCTTCCAGTTACTAGTTGATTTGCCTGGTTGATGATCTCTTTCTTTATTTGAATCTTCATGATAATCTTGATGTTGGACTTCCAGAGTCTGAGATGCTTCTTGAGTTGAAGACATTGGAAGGTCTAGAGCGGGTTCAGACTCTTCATATTGAGTCTGGCTGGATTCATCTTGCGTTGAGTCTTGGAATTTGACATTCATTGATTCCTCCGATCGGCTTTTCTTGTTATAGACTCTGTAGGCTTTGCTTGATGTAAAATATCCAAGGAAGATGCCTTCATCTAATCTTTCTTCAAACTTACCAACTCGATCATTTGCATTTTTCAAAATAAAGCATTTGCAACCAAACACATGAAAGTATGAAACAATAGGCTTCTTACCTTTGAACAATTCATAGGCGGTTTTCTCTAGAATAGGTCTTAGAAAGACTCTATTTATAATATAGCATCTTTGTTGAAACAAACTTCAGCCCAAAATCGTGAAGAAATTTTACTTTCAATTAAAAGTGTTCTAGCCATTTCTTGAAGAGATCTATTCTTTCTTTCCACAACTCCATTTTGCTCTGGAGTATACGGAGAGGAAAACATGTGATTAAAACCAGATTTATCACAGAATTTCGTAAAATCTTGATTTTCAAATTCACTTCCATGATCTGTTCTTATACTTGAAATAGCACATCCTTTTTCATTTTGAACCTTTTTTGCAAACTTCTCAAAGTACGAAAAGGTTTCTGACTTACTTGCAAGAAAATATACCCAGGTAAAGCGAGAGTAATCGTCTATAATTACTAGACAATACTTCTTACCTCCAATGCTCTGGGTTCTTGTTGGTCCAAAGAGATCCATATGAAGCAACTGTAGTACATGATGAGTAGAGACATGATTTATTGACTTAAATGAATTTCTTACCTGCTTTCCCAGAATGCATGGAGTGCATGAATCAGACTTTTGGTATGGCAATTTAGGTAGTCCTCGAACAAGCTTCTTTGATGAGATTTTGGCTAATTGCTTTATGTTGATATGGCCAAGCTTTCTGTGCCATAAGACTGCTTCATCTTGAATTGAGATTAGGCATTGTGCTTCATTTGGTTTTACATCAAGGAGGTAGATGTTTCCATGCCTTCGACCCATGAAAGACTCGAGTCGAATCTTTACTAATTCAGAACATATGCCTTCTTGAAAGGAGATCTTGAAACCGGTATCACACAATTGGCTAATGCTGAGAAGATTGTAATTGAGTCCTTCCACTAAAGAGACATTGCTTATTGTGAGATTTCCAATTTTCACAGTTCCGAATCCCACAATACTTCCTTTGCTATTTCCTCCAAATGAAACTTTTCCACCATTTACTTGAATAAGCTTTATGAAGCAATTTGAGTCTCCTGTCATGTGTCTTGAGCATCCGCTGTCAAGATACCACTTTACATTTTTTTGATAGAGACCTGCATTCAAATGAGAGTCTCAAGCTTTCTTTGGTACCCAAATTTTCTTGGGTCCTTTGGTGTTAGTAGGATAGGCATTATTAGGCCATACTTTCTTAACAGGCTTCCAAACCATAGGACACTCTTTTTCAAAATGATCTTGATTGTTACACTTTGAACACCTTAGAGCATTTCGACCTATAGACTTTACAAAGACTTTCTTGAAATGATTTTTGTAAGCCTCTTTTGACGGTCTTTTCTTAATTCTTTCTTTTACTTTTGGAAAATCAATCAAAGGGATTGTTTCTGCTGTCATGCCTAGACCAGACTTATTAAAGTAAGGTCTTTGATTGAAAGAACTTTTTCAAGTTTTTCCGACCCTATTGAAAATTTCTTTGAAATATTTGATAAATCAGTTTTTAAGAAAGCATTTTCTTTTGAAAGTTTATCTTCATTCTCTTTAAGAGTAGAAACATTCAAGTTTAAACTTTTCACTTTTTCTTCTAAAATGTTTTCCTTTTGTTTTAAAACGAGTTTTCCTTTTTAAGTTCGGAAATCTTTTTGAGAGAAGTCTTAAGACTAAAACATAATTCATCAATGTATTTAGAGACTTTGACAGGGATTTTATAATCACTTACCTCAAATTCACTGTCTCCGAGTCGATCCAGTCAGTCGAGTCCGATTGTGCCATCACAGCATATGTTGGCATATTCCTCGTCACTTTCTTCACACTCGTATCGCTGGGTTTCGGCTTTGAGAGCTTTTCGAGACTTTTCAGCTTTTCCTCTCTTCTTCTTCGGGAGAGGACAATTGGGTCGATGTGTCCCTTTTTCTTACATTCGAAGCAAACTACATCTTTGTTTGTTTCCTCATTATCAACAAACTTGGTTTGCTGTTTCTGAAAACTTTGTTTATTTGAGTTGAACCTTCTTCCTTTTCTATTCAGTTTTCTCGAACCTTCGATCATAAGAGCAAGCTCCTCATCGTCCAGATCTTCTTGAGTATGTATCATCGAGAATCATCATTATATCTTAATGCAATGGATTTCTTACCTCTTGGATCTTCGTCTTCATTAATTCGTTCCACTTCGTAAGATCGAAGAGTTCCAATCGGCTCGTCTACGAGATAATGTCATAATTCTTTGCGTCTCTCTTATTGAAGTCTTTATATGATTCCAATCCTTGGAGAGTCCACGCAGTAGCTTGTTCACCTTCATAGGATCATAAATTTTCTGTCCTTGATTCTCAAGACCATTGACAATATCGTAAAACGGCTAAACATGTCAGTTATAGATTCTCCTGGTTTCATTTTGAAGGCTTCATATTGACCAAGGAGAATGTTAATTCTGGTCTCCTTCACTCGGTCTGTCCCTTCATAAGTGATATGTAATCTATCCCAGACTTCTTTTGCTGTAACACAAGAAGATATTCTGTTATATTCAATTGGTGACAAAGCACAATATAAAGAGTAAATTGCTTTTGCATCGAGTGCTTGTCTCTTGTTTATCTCTTCTTGAGACATTCCGCTAGTATCAACAGTTTCTTTCCCTCTTTTGGATACTAATGCAGCAGTAGGAGTAATTCCTCTTTCCACCACTTCCCATTCCAGAGGATCCTTTGACCGTAGAAAAGCTTTCATCTTGTTTTTCCAGATGTTGTAATCTTTTCCATCAAAGTAGGGTGGTCTGGTATTGCTTTGCCCTTCCACCAGCCCTGGTGCTAGCATACTAGCCATGGATCTTTTACTCTGAAGTAAAACACTTCAAATAAAGTAAGAACACGAGCTCTGATACCAATTGATATAGCTAGTACGAGAACCTAGAGAAGGGGTGAATAGGTATATAAAAAATTTTCTTGAAGATTGCACAATATTTAAATAGTTAGAGGATTTGCAACAGTTAAAAATTCAATCACAAGACTGAGTAAGGGAAAGAGAGAATTGAACACGCGGTTTATAGTGGTTCGGCTTGATTCAAGCCTACGTCCACTCTTCTGCACTGACAGCCGATTGGCTGAATTCCACTATGATCAAAGAGATGTTACAGTGTTGATCTTCCTTGATTTCTAGGTGTAGATGATCTACCACACTCGCTCAAGGTGCCACCAAGTATAAACACTCTCTGTGTATACAATTTCGCTCGAACTGTATCGACTAACAATCAAGGTTCTTCAGACTCTGGAATTTTTCTATCAATCACACACTTAAAACAACTAGAACGTCTTCCTTTTATACTCTTTTATGCCATCATAGCCGTTGGCACTTACCAAAGGAATTCCTCCAATCTACCCGTTGGACGGAATCAATCAAGAAGATCATCCGAGCTATTTAAGGAATCTGATGATAGCCCATCAATCATGTTCGCCCATACAATTAGGATCTTGGTTTCCAAGAATAGAACATTCTAAGAATATTCCGTTGACCATCGGATCTTCAATCGATCTTAGATAAGAATCAAAGAATCCGAAATATTTATCCAACCAAAGAATCTTTTCCAGAGGATAGGATCGAATCCTCAACCATATACTTCGGCTTTGGATTTCCTTCGTCACTGGATTAGAAAGACTGTCAGTGAGAATAGACTTAAGTCTTGAGTCTTGATTCTTAAGTCTTGAGTCTTGAGTCTTGAGTCTTGAGTCTTGAGAATACAAAGTCTTCAGACTTTAAACTGTCGGTCTCCGAACATCC
The DNA here is from genome assembly GCA_017140615.1 of Eucalyptus cladocalyx. Taxonomy (NCBI): domain Eukaryota; kingdom Viridiplantae; phylum Streptophyta; class Magnoliopsida; order Myrtales; family Myrtaceae; genus Eucalyptus; species Eucalyptus cladocalyx. Next base: position 18,645,753 of record CM029524.1, on the reverse strand, counting down.
AGACTTAGACTGATAGAAACGTTTAGTCTTCAGACTTTAAACTGTCGGTCTCCGAACATCCAGACTTAGACTGATAGAAACGTTTAGTCTTCAGACTTTAAACTGTCGGTCTCCGAACATCCAGACTTAGACTGATAGAAACGTTTTGTCAGCTTCAAAATATTCTGGAAAGATTTCTCCAACAATAAGAAACAAAGAAAGACTCGTGGCCAAGGGATATACGCAAGAAGAATTGATAGACTATGACGAGACTTATGCACCAGTAGCAAGGTTAGAAGCAATTCGATTATTACTTGCTTTTGCGTGTTATAAGAATTTCATGTTATTCCAAATGGACGTCAAAAGTGCTTTCCTAAATGGATTCATCCATGAGGAAGTCTATGTGGAACAACCACCGGGTTTGAATACCCAAGGAAACCGACTCAAAAGTATTCGGACTCAAAAGGCCTTATATGGTCTAAAGCAAGCACCTCGAGCTTGGTACGACAGGCTAAGTAAGTTCTTGATTCAAAACGGCTTTGTAAAAGATAAAGTAGACACTACTCTGTTTATCAAAAGAGAAAGCAAAAGTTTTGTGCTAGTTCAAATATATGTCGATGATATTATTTTTGGATCCCCTAATGAAAGTCTGTGCAAGAAATTCTCTAAAACTATGTAGAATGAATTTGAAATGAGTATGATGGGTGAGTTAACCTTCTTTCTCGGGCTTCAAGTGAAACAACTGAAGGAAGGAACTTTTATTCATCAAGAAAAATATGCTAATGATATTGTCAAAAAGTTTGGATTGGACAATTGCAAAAAGACCGATATACCAATGTCAAGTTCCTTGAAGATAGACAAAGATGAAGGAGGAAAGAAAGTCAACTAGAAGCTATACAGGAGTATCATTGGCTCACTTATTTATCTTACTGCTTCTAGACTTGACATTTTGTTTAGTGTTTGCATTTGTGCCAGATTTCAAACAGACCCTAAAGAATCTCATTTAAGTGCTGCAAAGCATATTATCAAATACATTGCTTCAACTTCAAGTCTTGGTCTTTGGTATCCTAAAAAGAGAGACTTTACTCTTCTTGGGTACTTAGACATAGATCTAGCTAGATGCAGAGTTAATAGAAAGAGCACCTCGGGTACCTGTCAACTACTTGGAAGCAGGACAGTGTCTTGGTTTTCAAGGAAGCAAAGTATAGTAGCTCTCTCTACAAATGCCCGAGTATGTAGCTCTCGGAAGTTGTTGTTCACAAATTCTGTGGTTAAAACAATAGCTAAGAGATTTTGGAATTGAAGATTCATGCACGGAGATTAACTGTGACAATACCAACGCAATCAATCTCACCAAAAATCCAATTCTTCATTTAAGAGCAAAGCATATAGAGATTCGACATCACTTCATTAGAGATCATGTTCAAAATGGAGAAATTTCGATTAAGTTTGTTGACTCAAAGAACCAATTGGCGGATATATTCACAAAGCCTTTGGAGAAAAATCAATTTGAAATCATCCGCTCCAGACTCAACATTTTGAGGTTTGAAGAAGTTAAAGTCTAGAGACTCTCAGACTCAGATAATCAAGACTTTGACTGTAAGTTATTCTCTCTCTCGAATCTCATCTTGAAAAGGTACGATCATCAACCATGTTTGATTATTGCTATCTTTAATTGACGTGATTATTGCAACGTTTCCTTTTCGAAAAAGAAGTTATTTTTGAAATTACTATTATCTAATTTTTTGAAAAAGGCAGTTATTTTTTGAAAATGCATCTTTTTACTTTCCTTTATGACATTCCGTATGCCTCTCTTCGACTGTTTATACACTATTGTTTCTTCTTCGCTTTACTCTCCAAAAACCCTAAGAAAGCACCGATTCTCCATTTCTGTTTTCTTCTTTTGTTTAATCTTCGAAAAAGTTGTCATCTTTATTGGGAAAGTCAAGTTTGGAATCTTTCAAAGACTGTGAAAGATGTCGTCTTAAAGGAAGTCTTCGAGGATTGCAAGCAGGGGACCGCAAATGCGTGAGGGGCCTACACACTTCGATCTCACCGAAGAAGAAGAGTCTCCCCGGTCAAGAGCCCACAACATTCTCGCAGCGTCATTCTCCTCCATCTAGTCCACATGACAATGCTCATCGAGAAAATGAAGAAATCATCGAAGGCGCAGATCCTGTAAGAATTCAAAAGCCCTCTTTTATTTACAAGCTTTATCGTGCTTTGAAAAGAGGAGGAACTCCATTGAACTACATCGATGAGTTTCTTAAAGACAAAGGGTATGGAAATGAGTACATCTTTTTATGAAATATGGAGCTTTTTGGAATTGCCCCTGTGGGGTTGGTAGAAGAAACCCTTGCTAATATTCCAAGTGATCCGCGTGTTGGAGGGATGAATCAGCCAGATGGGAATGATGATGATAAGTTGTACAGTCAGTTTCAACCGAGAATGGGAGTTGCGGCAAAAATTCGGCGAAAAATGACAAATTTGTTTCGATCGGAGGAACAAAAGCGTTTATACTCTAAGTTGTTGAAGCGTGGGGTGATAAACCCTAAAAGTGTGGATTTTGATTTCCTCGATGTTGTGAATGTTAATTTGAGGGAAAAATTCAATCTTCTTCAACTTGAACAGTTCTGTTCTGACTCTACATAAGCTTATGCTGAACTCAATGCTTATTTCTATTCGAATCTTAGTTTCTTGGATGTGAATATATTCTCTTTTAGTGTCCGAGATCAAGACTATGTGGTGGATGTAGATATGTTGGTTGATGTCATTGGGGTTAAAAGAGGGAGATATCAATAGATCAATGTCTCAATTGCTCGTGCTACATTGGAACTTGTTAAGGATAGAAGAACAAAGGGAAAGATTTCCTACTTGAGAATGAGCGCATTTAACATTCTGCTTCACAAGATTGTCATTAATTGCCTCAGACCGAAATCTACTTCAAAGACTGATGTTTCAAGTTCAAAGGCAAAGCTTATGTATGCCATCATCACTGGGAAAAAGTTTTCTCTTCCTCACACTGTTATGTTCCACATGTATAGAGCAGTGGTGAAGGACAGAGGTCAACTTCCTTATCCAAGTCTTGTGACAAAATTATTTAGACATCTTAATATTCAGCCTCCACAAATTCTATGTACTCGATCTTGTGATCATATGGTGGTATGACTAAAAATGGTGACTCAAATGCGTCTGAAGGAACTTAGCAATGAGTTGGAGAAATTCAAGGAGAAAACCCCTGTCAAAACTCATCAAATCTCTTCGGCAACAAAGAGAAAAGGGAAGGAGCCCATGGTTGCTCCATCCAAGAAAAGAAGAGCTCTCATCATTGAGGATGAAGATGATGAGGAAGACATCACCATTTCTGCAATGGCATTGAAAAATCTAAGTCATTCTGTTCCAGAGAAAGACTCAGAACAGAGGACTAGAGAAAGAGAAGAGAAGCAGAGGAGAAAGAAACAGAGGAAAGAGAAGCTGAAGAAAGAGATGCTGAGAAGGAAAGAATTGAAAAAGAAGAAGAGGAAGAAAGAAGAAATCAAGAGGAAGGAGAGCATGAACACTCTTCTCCACCTGGAGGCATTGAAACAGGGGGAGATTGTGAGAAAAGAGGACTGTCCTCATATCCTGCTACCAATGAGGGAGTTGGTCGCTCTCCAGAAGAACCAGAGGACATTTATGCCTCTCAATTTCTTGAGGAAGGACATGATGTTTCTTCGCCAAATCTGTGTGACTATGCTGATTTACCATCGTCTGCCTTTACTCCATCTGACCGTGCAGAAGCCAGTATGTAGACCGATAATTTAGCAGATTTTCGCAGAATTCTTGATATTCTCTTGGAAATGTGGGGTCAGATATATGCTCTGGGATGCGAAGTTCAGAATTTGCAGAATGCATGACAAGTTTCTTCAGTATCTTTGAATGATCAGATCCAAGCCCTTGCTCTTTAGATTCAAGCAAATGCTAAGGGTGAAGATGTAGCTCAACTGAAGGAAGAATTGAAAAAGCTGGAAGGCATCGTTCAGTCAAATGGAGATTTCCAGCTTGTTCGTGTTCCCAAGCAATCTTGACTCTATTCCATTTCATCTCAACCTTTTTATGATGACAAAAAGGGGGAGAGATGCAAGATTTGAAACTTTGAACTTGAACTTTTCATTTATTTTTATGTTTGTTTTGTTTGACTTTACTTTTGTGTCTGGATGTGGACTGAATTTGGGATTTGGATTTGACTGCTTATATCAAGTACTAATAATATCTTATGGATGGCTTTACTCACATGCAAGACTAACCTATTTTTCTGTGGTTGCAGATTCTAGTGTTATCATTCATTAAGCCATTTATCTTTTTAAGATATCCATATTTGCTGAGTAATGTTTTGCAGGTCAAAGTTATCCAAATCTGCAGGAAAGTTTTGTCACCATCAAAAAAGGGGAGATTGTTGGAGAAATCTTCGTGAAGTGTTTTAAAGCTGACAAAACGTTTCCATCAGTCTAGTCTGAAGATTTGCAGACTCTGCTATTTAAAGTCTGAAGACCTCCGGACAGCCAGACTCAAGACTCAAAGTCTATTCTCATTGACAGTTTCTAATCCGCTGAAGAAGGGCTATCCAGAACTGGGTGTTTCATTAAGGATGTGACCTTATCAACTAGAGAAGATCTCTTGGCTGGATATGACATAACGAAATCATTTATCTGATCATGATTGATTTGGAGATTAATGATCCGATGATTGGCGAAGTATACTTGAAAGGTTCTACTTATGGAAACCGAAATCCTGATTGTATGGGCAAGTAGGATTAATGGGCTATCGACATGTTCCTTTAATAGCTCGAATGATATTCCTAATTGATTCCGTCCAACGGGTAGATTGGAGGAATTCCTTTGGTAAGTGCCAACGCGTATGATGGCATAAAGGAGTATATAAGGAAGACGTTCCAGTTGTTCGAGAGTGTGCATGATAGAAGAATTTCAAAGTCTGAAGCTTCTTGTTCTTAATCAATTCATTTGCTGAAGCGAAATCTTGTACGCAAAAGAGAGTCTATATTCGTGAGAAACCTTGAGGAAGTGTAATAGAATATCTACACTGTGGAATCAAGGAAAAGCTGTGCTGTAACATCTCTTTTGTTCATAGTGAAATCCAGCCGGTGGGCTGTCAGTGCGGAAGAGTGGACGTAGGCTTGAATAAGCCGAACCACTATAAACCTTGTGTTCAATTTTCTCTTCCCTACTCTCTGCTTTACTTTGATCATAATCTGTTTTGGAGATCTTCATTTCTATGTCTGCCTAATATTGCTTTCGTATCTCAAGAAATTGTTTTTTACACCTATTCACCCTCCTCTAGGTGCTTATACTAGCTATCTCACTATGTACCTCTGGTATTTGCTAGAGAATGTTCACCCAATTTTGTTTATAGTGAAGATATTTGGGTGGATTCCGGTCCCGTGGTTTTTGATCTCCTCACATCGAGGAGGTTTTCCACGTAAAAAAAAAAAAATCATCTTGTGTTCGTTTTTTTTTTTTACTTTACTATATCGATTCCTATTAGGTTTATATAAGAGGGAGATTATTTTATTCCGCTACGTTAATTCGATATTGGTTGAATTGTTACTGTTCTCCTATCATAATGGTGATGGTGAGACTAGTCGATGAAGACGTGATTCCTTATATAAATGCTTTAACACACTTTATTCTTGGAAGATACATCAAATTGACCTACTGACACCTCTAGACTTTTGAGAAGGTTAGTGACGGTACACATTTACATGTAAATTCAAACATGACTGCATGGCTCACAAAAAGGTAAAGCTTAGCATGTCAAAGCTTAAAATGTGCTTCGAGTGAATTAAGGCAAACTCCAGACCTCCCATGGAACCCGACGATCTTTTTACCGGATGATGGAAAAGAAAGTACTTCCCGTCTTATACATCAAATGGCCTGAAATTTCTTTCATTGCTCCAAAATGCGAGGGAGCAAGCAATAGTATACCCAAAAAATCTCCATAGTGTCCAGAAAATGAAGTCAAGTACTCCTCAAGGATAATCAAGTTTAATCTGCAAAATGAAAAAGACAAACATATTTAATCCCATACCCTCGACTATAGAATCTTGAAAATCAGCGTAAAAATAATACTCGGTTTGATAAGTTCTATTTTGTTAGATCACTAATCAATCCTCAACAACTTAAATCCAAACCTTAGCAGCAACACGAAGTTACACGTTCACAAGATATGATTATCTTTTCAGGAAATTTCCAAAAGAATAATTTCAAAGAAAATTTTCAATTTCTTATTTATTTTGTGCTAACTCTATATATTCCTCTATCCTTGGCTTAGAGTATATTCAAGGTATAGAATTGACTATAACAAAGTTTTTTTTTTTTATTCATAGCTACATTAGGAGGAATGGTTTTATGCGGTGTAGTTGGGTTTTGGTGAAGGTCTTAGGCACCTACCCTAGGGAAAAGTGTCAAAAAAGTCTTAAACCTTTTTTTGGTACCAATTTAGTCCTAAACATTTTTACTTAATGTCGATTCAATCATTTCCGGTCAATTTTGGCTAGATTTTGTTGACTGGGCCGGTGACTGGGCTAATCGATGCTAACGTGAATAATTTTTAATAATATTTTAATATTTTTGAGTTTTTTTATTTTTCTTTTTATTTTTCTTTTTTCTTTTTTTCCTTCCCCTCCTCTAGCTGGTTGCCGGACCTCGGCAACTAGCCAAAGGCGATGGCCGGCAAGGTCAACCTCGCGGCCACCTCGCCCTAGGTGGCGAGGCTTGCCCTTGCCAAATCCGGCGAAGGTCAAGCCTCGCCCATAGTTGGCGAGGCTCAACCTCGCCGATTTGACGAGGGCGAGCCTCGCCGGCACCGCCCAGTCACAATTCGGTGAGGTCGAGCCTCGCTGGCAATGGGCGAGGCTTGACCCTCACTAGATCGAGGGCAAGCCTCGCCAACTCGGCGCTAGATCACCCTCGCGGCTTGGGCGACGCTGGCAAGGCTCCCTCTTGCCGGATCTGGCGAGATCGAGCCTAGCCGACCATGGGCAAGGCTCAACCCTCGCCAAATCCGGTGAGGGCGAGCCTCGCTAGTGCCGCCCAGCGCGAGGCCGCCCTCACGGCCACTAGCGAGGTGGCCGGCGAGGTCTGGCGAGGTCAACCTCGCCGGCTATCTCCTCTGTTCCGTCATCAAGGTTCGACAATTGGCTGGATGATGGGAAGGAAAAAATAAAATAAAATAAAATAAAATAAATTCAAAAATATTAAAATATTATTAAAAGTTGACAAAGTGAGCACCGATCAGGCCACGTTAGCCGGCCGGCGTCCAATCAGCAAAATCCAGCCAAAATTGGTAGTAAATGATTGAATCGGCACTAAGTAAAAATGTTTAGGACTAAATTGGCACAAATACAAAAGGTTTATGACTTTTTTGACACTTTTCCCACCTTCCCTGTGCCACCATTCTATCGAGTATTAGTTTTCTAATAAACTTGAATTGTTTTATCAAAGTAAACTATGAGTGATGGGGAATCATCTTATGGTAAAATGAAAGCCATCCAAACGTACCGAATGATTGAAAATGTCTTTTGATTATTTAGATTTCTTCGCTCAGTATTTATTTATACATTACATCGCACAAAGTTCAATTAGTGTGCCTTGTACGAAATGGACTCCGTGAGAGCAACCTACTACAATAGGCCTTTTTAAATGCTAAATGAAGCGAATCAGCAAAGGGCGGGAGAGTACCTGATGATCCATTTTATCTTCGATTATTGACCCTAAAATTATGATGAAAGAATAGCTGTCCATCCATACATTCAATTTAGAAATACTCCGGTCTGGAATCAACTTATAGGTTGCTCGTGAATGCGGTGTTTGCTTAACCCGTTGGTAAGTTCCGGAAACAAATATCGCTAATTTATTGAAACAATCGGTACTTTTGGTATTTTCATATTATATCTCGTTACTTCAACACGATAAGTTATGCTAGTAAATCCTTGTAAATTATGCTTACCGCTTATCATTCATGGACTTTAATCTTGTTCCATGTACCACGTAAATTATGTGATCCTGCTAAAAATATGACAAGGAATATAGCATAATGATAATGGTTGATGATGCAGCCCGCATTGAAGACCAGTTCTCTTGACCAAGAAGATCGGCCCGCATTCAAATTGGGATGTACATCGACATGTGATGAGGTGTTGACGTTGCCAAATTGGGAAGGGACCAGCTACTAATGCTGGCCTTTATTTGCCCTTGCTGATTTCACATGCCCCATGGGAGGATATCTCTATGGACTTTGTCCTTGGACTACCATGCATAAACAGAGGTATGGATTCAATCTTTGTTGTTGTCGATCGATTTTCAAAAATGGCACATTTTATTCCATGTCAAAAAACTATGGATGCTTTGCGTATTGCCGACTTATTTTTCAAGGAAGTCTATAAGTTGCATGGCATTCCGAAGACCATTACTTCGGATCGGGATACAAAATTTCTTAGTCATTTTTTGCGACAACTGTGGAAGAATGTCGGTACTAAACTGCAATATAGTACTATGTTTCATCCCCAAACGGATGGACAAATTGAGGTCGTCAATCGAACATTGGGAAATCTATTAAGAACTTTGATCAATAATAATCCCCGTTCTTGGGAGACGCAGTTATCACTTGGAGAATTTGTGTATAATTGTGCTAAGAACCATAGCGCCGAATATAGTCCATTTATGATCGTATATGGTTGACAACCAAACACTACTCTTGATCTTGCACCAATTCCTTTTGCTGAGAAATCGAGCAGCAAAGTTGACGATATTGTTTCTCAAATGAGGACAATTCATGAAGATGAGCGTCAAAGACTAGAGAGCAAAACTGAATCCTATAAAACGAACATCGACAAGCAACGGCGTGAAGTTATTTTTGAGCCTGGACATTTTGTTTGGGCTTATTTGCCACCGGAATGGCATCCCATCGGAAGTTATAACAAGCTTAGTGATTGAAAGCTTGGACCTCTCAAAGTTATTGAGTACATCAATCCTAATGCGTATCACTTAAATCTTCCTTCTCATATGAAGATTCACGACGTCTTCAACATTCAACATTTAACACCTTTGTGGGAGATTCTTCTAATGATGATGGCGAGAATTCGAGAACGAATTTTTATAAAGATGGGGAGGATGATGCAGCCTGCATTGAAGACCAGCTCTTTCAATCAAGAAGATCAACCCACATTCAAGCTCGACGAAACCTCTTATCAATGAAGTTGTCAATTGTTGATGAAGTTCGATGAAGTTGTCAATTCAACCGAGAAACTGTATCGATATCTTGAGTCCATCCCGAAAGCTTGAAAGAAGACACATTGGGAACCATGAAGACGTTATGCTTTTACTAGTTTCTAGTTTCTACGCTCTTTACTATTTTTCCTAGTTCCGATGCTCTGTCTTTACTTTTCCTAGTTTCTAGTTTCTATGCTCTTTACTATTTTTCCTAGTTTCAATGCTATGTCTTTATTTCTTTGATGATATAAGCCATCCAATTCCTTGTACAAGACAGGCGACTTTTAATGAATGAAAACTTTGCTTTGGAGCAAGTATTGTAAACCTTGCAGAGTTCATACCCTTGAAAACCTAGAAGACTTTTCACTCCATCCTTGAAGAGTTGGAGCTTCTGAAATCTGCATCCTTGAAGAGTTGCAGTCATTGATCTACAAAAATCGGTGCCCTCTCAACTTTCTTGGAGGCCTAGAAGAGCAATCAACGAAGTTTCTATCTTTTCATGTTCTGTTCGTTATTTCCAACCCAAATTCGACCATCCTACAATGCTTATTTCAGAAAATGCAAAACAAAGAAATTGTAGATCTAGAAGTCTTTGTTCATTTGGCTTTGGAGTCAGATCGATCTGATCTGTATCAACAAAGATACAACTATTCTCATGAGCTTGTACAGTGCTGAAATTTTTGTTCGTCTTGTTTCCCATGTGCAAATCACTCTCCCGATCCTACTGTTTGAGAAAGCCTAACCTTGGCTTGCATCAGTTAGACTAGCTGACGAAAATGTGACTCGCTATATAAATGCTTCTTACATGCATTGATTTTGGAGGATACATCAAATCGACCTATTGACACCTTTGGACTTATGAGAACGTTAGTGCTGGTACACATTTACTTGTAAACTCAAACATCAACTACAAGGCGCACATAAAGGTAGAGCTTAGTGTCACGGGCCGATCGATTGGGATCGTGACCGCGCGGCGACTCAGGCTATTTTGATCACCCAAGCCAAGCCTTGCTCAATCGAACGCTCACTCGCTCATATACCCAAATCGTAGAGAGAGAAAGTTTATAGAGAGGAGCTCTGGAAAAAAAGGAGCTTTGATATTACTGAAATAGTTGGATGATTCCAAATGAGAGGGAGGACACCCCTTCTTATACTAGAGGCCCTCGAATTACATCCGTAGGTCTAGAATTTAACCGGTGGACGAGATTGCACCACCTCAACTACCGACATTAATGGCAACTACTAGCTACCGACATAAATAAAGATAGAGTCTTCTAGAATCAGGCGCAATGATGGTGTTGCTCACCCTTGGAAACTTCGGGGAGAAGACTTGATGGGAATCTGAGTGAAAACAGGAGGTCCTCCATGGATGAGTCACGGCCGTCCATTGGAAACCTCTCGAATTGGCCTTCTTTTGGGCCGTGACATTCTCCCCCACTCAATCGAGCAACGTCCTCATCGCTCACAGCTTGACAGGCGGCCTTCTTGGCACTAGCACAGGCTTTGGCATGGGTTTTCTTGTTTCAGTTTTGCTTTGCTCGAACGCTCACAAACGAAGGACTAGACCCTTCTATGATCAACTCGTGCTTGGTATGCAGCTCCACCTTAGGCTTGGACGGAGCATGCAGCATGTGCTCAACCTCGAGGAAGAGCACTTGAATTGGCATGGCATGTGTTGGAGTAGGATTCAACTCTACCTTTGGCTTCACCTCGGCCAGGTTGTTTATGCGCTTCACGGCCTTCAAGCTCTTGTCGAGGCGTCGAATCATGGCGATGGTCTTGGTGTCGACCACCCCTTTGATCATGAGGATCATGACAAGGCATTTTGGGTCGAGGATCGTAATACACTTGGTCCTCATGTCGATCATGGCTCTCACGCTTTTGAAGAATTGCATACCAAGGATTAGATCATAATCATCGAGAGGAATTACCTCGAATGCCATCTTGCCTTTCCATCCGCCGATCTTGACGTCCACGTCGGGAGTTGCTCCTACACCATGGAAGTCACTCAAATTGATGGGCTTGTAGGTCTTCCCGAATGGCTCCACGCGAAGTCCCAAGGCTTTCGCCACCTCGGTCGACATGAACATGTTCAACGCTCCCATGTCAACCAAAGCGTAAAGCGTCCGGCCGCACACTTCGACTTCCACGAAGAACATGTCCGTGTTTGGGATAATTTCTTCTTCTTTGGACGACGATCAGGCTTGGGCAGAGTTGATCATCTTCATGGCTCCAAGCTGGATTTGCCACTTGTCTTCTTTGGGCTCCTCCTCTTCTTCGGGCTCCTCCTCTTCTTCGATGGTGTTGACGCCTAAAATTAGGCTTTATTTTATTATTATTTTGTTTTATTTAATTTTCGGATAATAAACCAAAAAAAAAAAAAAAAAAAAGCGAAAGCAAAAAGGCAGCCCCCCCTCCCCGTGTGGGCCTTTGGCCCATCGTCGCCTCAAGCCCGGCCCCCTCCACGCCGTCTTCTTCCTCGCGCCACTGAGGAGCATGCGCGGGCAGGCGCGACGCCGGAGAAGCTTGAGCGGACGGCGATCGCGTGCGGAGCAGAGGAGCAATTGGCGTCGATGAGACGTGATTGGAGGAGGCGATGATGGCGGATGGGACGGCGGTCCAACCGGCGGGTCGAAGCCTCGCCGACCAGCCGCTCCCGCGCCTATAAATAGGCTCTCCATCCCCGACGAAAGGGGGACGGACGGCAAAGAGGAGATCACCGACAATAAAGCTTCGACAGCTTCCCCTGAGAGACTTTAGGGGAGGCCCGAAGACGAGTCGTCGGAGATCTTGAGTCTAGCCGGAGAGATACGCGAAGGGAGAGAGAGGCAGAGGGGATCGAATTCGCGACCCTTGGACACCCCACTGAGAGACTTCAGGGGGGGCCGAGGGTTCGTGCCTTCGGATCTGGGTCTCGCCGGAGGGAGGAGTAAAGAGAGAGAGAGACGCCGGAGAGGAAGAGATCCGCGGGGGGTCTCACTATCATCGCCACCCTCGTCGCGCCGTCATCATGAACAGGTACCACGCCGTCGCTGTCGCCGTCATAACCCTCTCCGTTGTCCCGTTCACGTCATGCCGCCACCGCTACTGTAGTCACGGTCGCCGCCGAAATACCCAGGTTTCTGTCCACGGCGCCGCGGATTCGCAAACACTAGGGTTTGTGATTTTCTGGGTCGCGAAGCAGATCCGGACCCGGAAAATCGAGTAGGGTTTGCGATCTGCGGGCGTCGGGGGTCGGGTCGAGTGTTGGAGCCGAGTCGGGTTGGGAGTCGGGTTGGACCCGGGTAGGGTTCCGCTAGGAACCCGAGTCGTCGGCGGCCGGGCGTCCCCAAACGCCCGGCCATGGCGTCGTTTTGAAAAAAAAAAAAAAGGAAAAAATCCGAGTCGGGCAACGCGGGCCGTCCGCATGTGGGTCGCCAGCCTGGATCGAACTCAACCCGCAGATCCGACCCGGGTCAGTTTTTATAATATTTTAATATAAAATAATATTTTAAATAAATAAATAGATATTAAATATTTTATTTTTCGAAAAATAAAAAAAAAATCAAAAAATGTTTTATTTAAAAAATGTTTAAAATGTTTTATTTTAAAAAAATCGAGAAAAATCAAAAACTAATTTTTCCAAAAATATTTAAAAAATATTTTATTTTCCGAAAAATCAAAAAAAATCGAAAAAAAATTTCATATTTTCCAAAAAATGCCAAAAATCCAAAAAAGGCCAAACATTCATGAAAAAGCCAAAAAAAAAATACCAAAAGCCCAAAAAAAAATCCCTTTTGTGTCCAAAAAATTAGAAAATGACTCAAAAAATGTTTTCCTCCCAAAAATGCATGGAAAATCCCTCGAACATCCAAAAACCTCGGGGTTTAAACAAGATTAGGTATCGAAGGGCATTAGTGATTAACTAGTGTAATCAAGTCCCCGATCCTAATTTCTCTGGTTGCGTAGGAGTGAGTATTTCTCCCGATACTTCACTTGGGTTTCTAATCAACCCGCCCCAAATCGATTAGTGGCGACTCCATTTTAAAAATTGATTTACAGGTTAAAGATTTAGACTATTAAAGTCGTGAATTGGTGGACTTGGGAGAGTCTAGGCTTTATCAATTCAACCGAGCCATTAGCCTTCTTAGGCGCTCGTACGCGATTAAGGGCGCCGAAAAAAAGAGGTCGCGACAGATGGCAAGGAGGGTGTTGATTTAACCCTTCTTCAAGCACCTTTGGGTCCAATGCGGACCTTTGCAGATAAAACAAGGAGAAGGCGGGCGTTGATCGAATGGCTTGGAAGTTCCTCCTCCCCATGTTTTGGTTCGGCCGCCTTGATCATGTGCACCTCGAGGAGTGCTTCTTGCTTCGTCCTTGGATCAATCCAACCTCCACTCTCTTGGCCTATTCCTTGGTTCAGCTTTGGTGAGGTCGACTAGCGACTCGGCCACGCTAAGCGCTCTCGCGAGACTCATCACATCCTTCACTTGAGCTCAAGTAGTGCCCATGGCTTAAGTCCATCCATGAAGGCTCCGAGAGCCTCCTCTTTGCTTAGGTTACGAATTTGGAGTTTGAGCTCCGTGAACTCCTTCACGTACTCTCGGATCGCACCTCTTTGTTCGAGGCGATGGAGCTTGCTACGAGCTTCTTGTTGAGCAAACTCATGGAAGAAATAGTCCCGGAACTCCCTTACGAAGTGATCCCATGTCTCCACAGGATTGGCACCGCGCCTAGTCTCATCACACCTATTGCGCCACCAAAGCACTGCCGTATCAGTAAGGAACATGGAAGCAGTTCATACCTTGATCGACTCGTTATGTACAGTGCCAAAGTATGGCTCCATGCTCTAGGCTCTAGACGAAGTTGTCCACCTCCTTGGCGGATCGGTCGCCTTTGAACTCTTTTGGTTTTGGCACCTCAATTTTGGGCACCGCTTGAGTAGGCACCGCACCGTTGGTGATGCTAAGCTTGCATAGGACGAGCTCAGTCTTGAGCTCTTGGATCTCCGCCTTAATGGCTTCGACCTCATCCCTACGTGGGCTTTCTTCCTTGATCACTTGGACGCACTCCTTCAACACATTGATCGATGCTTCAAAGGCTTCGTCCTTGTCGTGCAACCGGGCTGTAGCTTCATTGAGGCCAGTCGTGAAGTCTTCACGGAGCGAAGTCTCAATCTCCATGATCCGGTCTCACACATCGTCAAGACCTTCCACTTCATTTATAACAACTTCTTGGCTCGACATTCTCTCAAACAGTTGGCGCTCCTTGATCTCTCGAAACAGATTTCTCTTTTGCTCTGATACCACTTGTCACAGGCCGATCAATTGGGATCGTGACCGCACGATGACTCGGGCTATTTTGACCACATAAGCCAAGCCTTGCTCGATCGAACGCTCACTCACTTGTATACTCAGATCGTAGAGAAAGAAATAGAGAAAGTTTAAAGAGAGGAACTCTGGAAAGAAATGAGCTTTGATATTAATGAAATAGTTGGATGTTCCAAATGAGAGGGAGGGCACCCCTTCTTATACTCGAGACCCTCGGATTACATCTATAGGTCTAGAATTTAATTGGTGGACGAGATCGCACCGCCTCAACTACCGACATTAATGGCAACTATTAGCTACCGACATAAATAAAGATAGAGTCTTCTAAAATCAGGCGCAATGACGGTGTCTCCTGCCCTTGGAAACTTCGGGGAGAAGACTTGATGGGAATCCAAGTGAAAGCAAGAGGTCCTCCATGGATGAGTCATGGCCGTCCCTTGGGAACATCTCGGATTGGCCTTCTTTCGGGCCGTGACATTAGCATGTCAAGTTTCAAAATGTGCTCCAAGTGAATCAAGAAAGAGTCCACACCTCCCATGAAACCCAACAATCTTTTTACCGGTTGATGGAAAAGAAAAGTACTTTCCGTCTTCTACACCAATTGATTCAAAAGTTCTTTCATTGCTCTGAAATTTGAGAGAGCGAATGACAGTATACCCGAAGAAATCTTTAAAGTAACCAGAAAACGAAGTCAAGTACTCTCGAGGATAATCGAGTTTAATCTGCAAAATTAGAAAGACGGACATATTTAGTCCTAACCCCACAACTGTAATTTGTTAGACAAACAATGTAAAGCCAAATAAATAATGCCGCTGCATCTAGAGCATAAAACCTATTTTGGTCCGCAACAATTATCGAATCCTTGTCTGTAAAACGAATATCAATTGCTTCGAGAATGCTTTGGCAACGCTTTGGGAACAGTTTACTAAAATAAGGAAAAATTGTTATCAGAATTAAAGTTGTAAAGTAAAAAATACCTTTTTAATATGCTATTTTTGTAGGCAGTAGAAAAGTCCCTTTTCTGCGATGATATTCCATCAGGCCCATACAATGACTTTCTCAGTGGTTGATTATCATTAAAGATCATTTGTCAATGTAAACTCAAAAATAACGAAACTGTTCTCATATCTTACTTTTACCTCTACGCTCTACTGACTATACTTTCACACTCATGTACATATACGAGACCTCCAGACCACTTAAAACCAAACCTTAGCGGCAACACAGAAGTCGCATGTTTACGAGATTAAGTAAATGTCCGAAGGCCATACCTTAAGTGTTGAATATCCTCCATCCACAGCACCATCCGCACCACGTTCAATGCGCTGGATAGACCCACTCTTGTCGTACTCAACAGTAATGGAGTGAATAACTAATCCTCCTTTTACAAATATTTCTCTCACACCCGTGCTATCTCCATCGTCCCATGCACTGCCACCTTGACCTCCAAATGGCCCAATAGATTTCAAGAGTCGAAGATCAGAAATTGGTTCAGAGTAGACTCCTAGGGCATCAAGCTGGGCGCCAGACCTTCCGTGAAAGCCAATGATCTTGCTGCATGTCAGTGCACAGCTGAAGAATCTTCCTTCTTCCCTCCCAAAGGGTCCATGCCTTCTTATATTGCTTTCGAACGTGAGCGATTGGATTACCGGATTATAATCTCTGATATAACCTGATACGGAGGTTAAGAACTCACGAGGGTAGTCCAAGTTAACCTGCAGAATTAGCAAGTGTCTATCGAATTGAGCTGTCACATTGATCTATATCAAAGATAATAGATAGACCACAGTAGCCTAGGCAAACACCGCATCCACGTACACCCTATAAGTTAATCCTAGGTCCAAGAATTTCTGAATTTTAATGTATGGATGGACTGCTAATCTTATCAACAACAGAAGATGACAGATCATTAAGCTAAAGAAAAACTTATTGTAGTGGGCTGTTCTCATGAAGTCCATTTCATACAAAACATACTAATTGACCTTTGTGTGATGTATAAATAAATCCTAAGCAAAGAAATTTAAATAATCCAAAGACATTTTCAATCATTCAGTACAATTCGATGGCTTTCATTTCCCTCTAAGATGATTCCCTTTCACACATAGTTTACTTTATTAAGCAATTCAAGCTCATTAAAACAATAATACTTGATATAATGGTGGCACACGGCGGTGGTAGCTGGTACGTGCCCATGACCTTCGCCAAAACCTTATGGCACCTTATAAAACCATTCCTCCTAAATAGCTATAAGTAAAAGAAAATCTGTTATAGCCAATTTTATACAATCAATATACTCTTTGAAAAATCATAGGTTCTTCCTATCATCGGAACAATAGGAATGTTATGCTAGCTACTTAAACTTGTAGAAGAGATGAAATATAATCGAATTAAATATTCTTTATCAAAGGTTGAATTGATCATCAAAGAATTAGAACAAAAAATTAGGATTCATTCTAAAAAAAAAAAAAAAAAAAAACTTCCATGGAAGAAAACTTTCATATAAATCTGAGGTAATTATCAAATCAATCCTAAATCTTCGGTTCTAAACTTTCTAATTTTGTCAATATAGTTCTAAATCTTTATGTGAAATTCCAATGTAATCTTTTCGGCTGATTACCATCTAAAATTGCTGATGTGGCATCTAGTTATCACAGGTCATCTTGCGGGGACATTGACGTAGATAACTTTACTTGAACTAACATTGTACATCGACCGCCACATCAACATTTTCCGGCATCAATTGGCTGGAATGAGAATATTGAAATTTTGTGCAAAAGTTTAGGACTACAAATCTGGAAAGTTCAAAATTTGAATTGGCATCAATAAATTAGGTTTAGGAATAAAGTGATAATTTTCCATAAAAATTGTTATAGAATTGAGAATGAGGGCTTGAGAGAGAGAGAGAGAGAGAGAGAGTCAAGGGTAATATGAATGAAAAATATTTAATGAACTTACCATATGGATATCTCCGTTGCCTCTGTAACCATGTGTAGAAGACCATATAGATTCACCATTATCATCATACTCAAAGGAGATGCAGTTGACAACATTTTCCAACATCATCTTTATTTTCTTTACACCATTATATTTTCCATCGTCCCAAGGTTGTCCACCTTGGCCTCCTAATGGTCCGCTACACTTGATCGGATATATATGAGATATTGGTTGGAAATATGCTCCAAGAGATTGAAGATGGGAACCAGAACTCCCATAAAATCCAATGATCTTACCACCAGTTGCGGGAAATGAAAATTTTCTTCCAGTTTCAGTGCCAAATGGTCCGTATGTTCTTTTATTACTTTGAAATGTGAGAGAATGGATGATAGTAGAACCCAAATCATTCATAATATATCCCGAAACTGAAGTTAGATATTCAGTCAACCAGTCTAAATTTATCTGCAACAACCATATAAAGGGTGAAGAAAAGTTAATGCAACAACTCAAGAAACAAAAGCATGGCAGCTGAGAATGACTAGTGTATAATCCACTTTCTTGATGATTGGGATGATGATGCATGATCTTAGAAGTATTAGAAGATACTGTCAGTCATTTCCATCTAGACAAAGTCTTCAGCAATGGCATATAAGCTGCATCATTAAAAATAGAAAGGTTAATGTTTATCTGACACCGAGTTCCTACCAGAGGAGCATACCGTATTTATTTTGCCGCCATCATTTGCACCATGTCTAAAAGAACGACCTTCCTCATAGGTAATGCTAATAGATTCAATTGCAGAACCAGAGACTACAACAATTTGTCTGACATCTGAATGCTTGCCATCATCCCAGCGGTTTTTCCCACTTCCAAATGGTCCTACGTGTTTGAAGGGATATGGATGAGAGACAGGTCCAAAATGAGCTCCAATGGAATCCAGAGAATAGTTACTCCTTCCATGAAAACCAATGATCTTTCCATCAACTTGTGGAAACCTGAAAAACATCCCATTCTCATTGCCAAACGGCCCATGTGTCCTCATATTGCTGTAGAAGGTAAGAGAGTTGATGACACGATAGGAATCTTCTCGAATGTGGCTGGAGATTGAAATCAAGTATTCATCTGGCTAAACAATTACAAAAGAGCAAAGTGACTATCAATCATCCTTGAAGAATAAAAGATTCTATGCTCTCTAGATGCATTATTTAGGTTTAGTTTTCCCAAACGAAAAGATAGCTAAATCCTAGAAGGACTGGAGTACTAGTTAGATCACAATTATACAAGTCCATCGAGAACCCTCAATGCTTTCCTCCATAACCAAATGGCATTCTTGATGCTCTACATTGACAACGACCAGCATTGAAGCAATCTCAGATGAAATGTAACATCAGAGTAAGTAGATGACACTAATGCAATTATTTTTGTTTTGGTACCCTAAAGACAAATCTTAGCAAAGTACAACAAAACCATCAACATATTGGGAGCTGATCAAGCATCGTGGGAGTGCGCATTTGATTTGTTTCAAGCAAGTCCATGTTCTATGACTCGGTGACCCTACTTGTTCTCAACCTCCATTCCATAAACGAACAATAGCAGAAATACTTATGGAGAATGGCATAACCAGAAGTCAATATTGCAAGTCAACTAAACGAACTGAAGAGGAGGTAAGACCAATGAAGATTTCTTTTTCGATTCATCCCTAGAGTTGAATACATCATTCATAATAATGGACTCACCTCCCATGCTTTGCCTCCAAAATATCCACCGTGTCTCGGTGAGCGCACCAAACACCCATTCTGATCATAGTCAATAGTAATGGACTCAATCTCTGATCTCACGACAATTGTTATTTTTCTTATGTCACCGTACGTTTGATCATCAAAAGAATCTCCACCATGGCCTCCAAATGGCCCTACAGAGTGACGAAGGGAGGATGGATCTAAAGGTAATCCAACTGAATCACGAGGAGGATCTCTGGCCAATGTCTCCAAGATCTGTTGCCCCTGATTTTTCTTCCTTGAAAGAAAGGAACCAAATCTCTTAAGAGCCATTGGCAGACCGCCTGCATAGTGGACAAGACTCTTAGACAACTCTTCATACCCTTCTTCAGGTTGGTCTTTGCAGAAGGCATGGCGGCACATGAGTTGAAGTGATTCTTTCGAACCCAGTCCTGGGAGCATGTACTTGTCATCTACTTCGAGATCGTCCAGAAGCCGTTCTTCTCTCGTAGTTATCAAAATTCTACTCCCATGTTGAAACCAATCTCGATCTCCAGCACCAAAATACTCAATTTGGTCCTTCTTAGATATGTCATCAAGAACTAGAAGGATCTTTTTTCGACAGAGTTTATTTTTTATCACATTGATGTTGCTATTAAGGTCGTACATTTCTAGACCTTTTACCTGCAGAACATCATCGAGAAGTCTCTTCTGAAGAAGTAAAAGAGCACCTTGGTTTGTATCTCCAACATTTTCAAGTAAGCTAACACCTTCAAATTCCCTAAAAAGGCGACCACAAATGACTTTGGCCACAGTTGTCTTGCCAATTCCTTTCGTTCCCCATATTCCAACCACACGCACATCATCCTCTGACCTGATTTCCAGCGATGATATCACGTCATCAACAAAGGAATCCACTCCAATAGCATAGGGGGAGCTAGTTCTGGGAATAATCTTGAAGAGATGTTCTACAATTTGCTCAATGAAGTCCGCTTGATCCCTGTAGTTGTATGGGAAGAACAAGTTCAAATGTATAAGCAAGAAGCGCATGAGCTAAATTCAATCAGCAGTGGAGTTCTGTTAAATTGTTGATCCATTTCCTAGAATTTTCTAGTTATTTTTTCTAAACTAGGACAATCTAAAAGCTCCTAGAACTCTGTGGTATGTAAGATTAGTGGCTAATAAATTTTCCACGGTTGAAGGATGCAAATAAAAGACACAATTGAACCAAATATCTGTCACAAGCAGAGATAACTTTCACATCAAAATCTATTCCAAACACTTACACCAAAATCAAACAGATTCTAACAAGTTCAAATCAAGCACCGATATGAGGTTTTGCATTACCCATTGGCATCATTATTCAAATGCCATCCCGATAAATTTCCAGCTTCGCTAAGCGCATCCCTCCACTTCTGCACCAGCAAATCGTCCGTGTGGGTGGCCAAACACTTTTGAAAACCATCCCCAAATTGCCCGCTCTGTTTCCGAACGTCGCTTGGCTCAACATTATGGAAAATGGGCACAACCACGTGGCCCTGATGATCTCTGCACGTCCTGTTGCACTCCAGGATTTTCACCAGCTCGTTCAAGCACCACCGCGAGTCCGCGTAGTTGGTGGTAAACACGATGAGAGAGACCCTGGAATGGTGAATCGCATTGAGCAGCTTGGGCTCGATTGAAATTCCGGTCTCTGCTTTGTCATTGTCCTCGAAGTAGTAGATTCCCGCCTGCTTTAGCGCACGGAATAGGTGGGCTGCGAAGGTCTTCCTTATATCCTTACCTCTGAAACTTACGAACACGTCATACCTCCATCGATGAACCGAAGAGGAACAAAATGGAATGCGTCCCTCGAACTCTTCGCTTCCCATAAGGACGATGCGTGATTGAATGAGAGACTGCGAAAAAGCTCAGAACTTTTCCTCGCAGGTGAGAGAGAGAGGGAGAGAGGGGAGGAGGGCCCAAATCGGAAAACGAGGAGAAACACAAATAAAAGCTTCGCCATCGGACGCGTTCTGCTTCTATATTGGACTGTTGTTTGGACAAAGCTGACGAGTGGGATTTGATTTGTGCAAAGAACTGAAAAGACTGGGTGGCTCGAGGTTTGAATTCATTGAATGTGATCGATGTGTTGACAAATCCTCTGACAAAAAGGAATCAACGACGTCATTTATGGAGGACAATTTCTATGCAAAGACCTCATTAAATATTAGCAGTCACATAAAAAAGAAAGAAGAGTTAAGTATGAAGATAAAAGAAATGTTAACAAAGGTCATTGAAGAGCCCTCCACGGATTGCTACTCTTGCCTTCAGGAAAAATTTCAAATAAGGACTCAAAGTGTCATCATTTTTCTCAAAAGATGACCTGAAGTGAAGTTTGTCTCAAATAAGGATTCAAAGTGTTATCATTTTCTCAAAAGAGAACCTGAAGTGAAGTTTGTCTCAAAGAAGAACCCAAAGTAGTCATTTAATCTCAAAGAAAAATCTCACTAGCCGACCGGTGAATAGATGCATCTTCAATGTATATTCTGGTGGCCTGATTACAGTATTTTCGTCCATTTTTTTTTTTCATTTTTGGTTGCCCTATTCATCGTCTTCTTCATTCCCTATTCACTTTTTCTTGCCCAGATCAAGAACACCGGACTTGGGGAAAAGCCAACGAGTGCTAACTGCTGGTAAGGGCTAGCGAGGGCTCCACGCCCATCGCTGACAACGAGCAAGGGCCATCGAGCCCTCGTTGGTCGATGGCCATGGGGGAGGGGGACCGTCCAAATCGAGGCCCTACAAGAAGGTCCTCGAGGGCAAAAGGGGTAGCCGAAGAAGTCATCAATCTAGGAGCGGTGGTGGGAGGAAGGGATGAAGAAAGCGACGCAAGCATCCCAATCGTAGTCCTAGCAGAAGACCAGGTTGTTGGTGGAGAAGCGGGCAGAGGTGGGGGAGGTCGCCCCTCACGGCTATCAACAAGGTCACCCCTCGTCGGCCCTGGGCGAGGGCTCGCCCACCTCACCGGCCACTGATAAGGGTCGACAAGGGCTTGCAAGCCCTCACCTGCAGACAGCGAGGGCTCGACAACCCTCGCCAGCCGCAACCAAGGCCACCCTCACCAAATCTGGCAAGGGTCGGCCTACAAGCCCTCGCCCATGTCCAACAAGGGCATGGTGGCCCTCACCTACCGCCGACAATGGGCATCCAACCCTCGTCAACCCTCACCAACAGCCAGCACTCGCTGGCCCTTCCCAAGTCCGATGTTCTTGAGAAGAAGACAAACATGGGACGAAGAAGATGATGAACAGTGCCACCATTGGCCCAAAACAATAATAATAATAATAAAGAACAAGACAACTAAAAATTAAAATGACAAAAATATCCCTGATTAGACTATTGGAATATGCATCGGAGATGCATTTATTCACCAACCAGCAAATGAGGTCCTTATTTGAGACTAAATGATCACTTTGGGTCCTTCTTTGAGACAGACTCCACTCCAAGTCTTCTTTTGAGAAAATGAAGGTACTTTGGGTCCTCATTTGAGACAAACTTCACTTCAAATCCTCTTTTGACAAAAATGATGGCACCGTAGGTCCTTATTTGAAATTTTCCCATTGCCTTCATGTGCATTTATTGATAGTAATTATAGTATTTTTCCAGAGTTTCTCAAGGGAAACATTTAGAAAAAATGGCCATATATTTTAGAAAAGAAAATCCAAATTTGTGTAAAGAATTGAACACAAATGTTGAATAAATATATATGAATGGGTACGACCTTTCAAAAATGAAGAACTTATTTGCAAACAAACATAGCCTTTTAAAAGTTGCAAGAGTGCCTCTGTCACACTATTTCAATAGGATACAATAGTTATTTTATAATTATTAATTTGAATTTTAATAAATAAAAATAATGATCATTAATTAGTGTCAAATCTTATTCACGTGTGCACTCACATCCTTTCAATGTGGGACAGGACACTTCTTAGTTTGCTTTACAAACAAACTACCAAAAACAAAACAAAAATATTATGTTAAAAAACATGCGGCCAAAATTTTTATGAGATTAATATACATACCTAAAGGTACTTTTCAAGTTAAACTTTAGGTAAAAGAATACCCCAAGTGCCAAAACTTGGCACAAATGGACACTTAAGTGCCAAAATTTATGAAAGTAGCACTTAAGTGCCATTTTTTTTATGAAAAATGGGACACTTGAATGCCACGTCCGGCGAACCCCATTGGAAATCTTACGTGATAATTTTTTATTAGTTTTCTTACTTACGTGGCTTGCCGGAAGATTGACTCAGCAAAAACACACAAAAACGATGTCGTTTTGGTACAATTCAAATTTTAATATAAAAATTAATTAATTTTAATTATTTTTTTTTTTTTTTTAAAGGAGGAGGAGGAGTAGGAGGGCAGCCAATGGTTGAGGGCTCAGCCCTCACTGCCGCCGCCTCCCCGCTGTTGCCGGAAAGGTGGGGGATTGTCGGCGGGAGTTGCTAAAACCTAGCCAAGGGTCAACGACCCCAACTAACTAGCAACGAGGGCCTACGAGCACTCGCCCAAATTTGAGGTGAGGGTTGCAACCCCTCCCCTTGGCTCAGCCGGGTGAGGGCCGGCAACCCCGTCAAATATAGGGGAGGGCCATGACCCTCGCCCTAAATCTAGGCAAGGGCTCGGTGGCCCCAGCCAACCCTCCCCCACCTTTTCGACGATGGCGACAAGGGCTGAGCCCTCAACCGCCAGCTACCTTCCTCCTCCTCCTCCTCCTCCCTCCTTTTTTTTAATTAATTTTTATATTAATTATTTACCATGTCAACACCAAAACAATGTCGCTTTGGCACTATCTAGCTACATCAGCATGCAAAGTGACGTCGTTTTGCATTAAGCTCATTGAAAAATCATCATGTCAGCATTTTTGCCAGATTTTATCTCTGTTGGCACTTAACTAATCCATTTTGCTCCTATTTTAGCACTTAAGAGTCCATTCGTGCCAAGTTTTGGCACTCCGATGGCCTTGTGTTTTAAACTTTACTTAATGCAAGTATCTCAAAATTCTATCAAAGTGACAAATAGCTTGGCTTTTAACTTATAATTTTAAATAATATAATTGGACATTCTGCACATATACTAACATCTTGTTTTAGAGAGAAGTTATATTTTACTCTACACTATTTTATGGCCTTATGCTTGATCCTATTGCATGAGCTCTCTAAAAAGCAACCTTAACTTTCGTAACAAGCGACACCACTTTTAAGCTCATAAAGGTGAAGTATCTACCATGTGTTTCTATTATTATTAACATATTACAAATTAGTACTATACTTCATTAATAATTCAATTCAACCTATGAAATGTAAGAAATGATACTAACTTCTCATATCAAAGCAAACGTGAATACTAAGCAATCACATTCAGTAATTTATTCTTACCCATTAAACCTTGTAAATAGTGATGTTCTAGAAAAATGTCAAATTAGTATTGGTGATTTTAATTAAAAGGGTTTCAGCCCCATTTCTCATAAGGTAATTTTTATTATGTCTCTTAGTAAAGCCTTTACCAAGGGATCAACTAGATTATTGTTTGACCTCACGTAGACAATTGTTATGGTATTATATTTAATCAACTGTCACACATACTCATGTCCAAGATTAATATGTCTAGACTTACCATTATATATGTTACTTTAAGCTTTTGCCAAAGTGGCCTGACTATCATAATGGACAGAAATATGAGGCATAGCATTGGCCATAATTTGATATCCAGCAATAAATTCCTAATTTATTCAACCTCTTTCCTAATTGCTGCTAAAGCAACGAATTCGAATTCCATCGTTAAGTGAATCATACATGTATGTTTCTTGCTTGCCCAAAACACAGCACGTCCACCTAGTGTGAAAATCCATCAAAAAGTGAAATGTTTATCTCCCACACTTGTAATCTAAATATAGCCGAATAATTATTATAGAACAATTCTAAATTTTTAGTTCTATTAAGAAAACCAAAAATTCCGGTAATAGCTTTCCAATATTCTATATTTGGATTACAAATATATGTACTCAATTTACACACGGAATAAGCAATATCGAGTCTAGTAAAATGCATCTCATACATTAAAGACCCTATGGCACTCATATTAAAACCCTCTACCAGGAATCAAATGAGTACTCATACATTTGAAACTAAGATGTTTAAACATCTTCTCTGTGTAATCACTTTGGCTCAAAGAATAACCCCCACTATGTTTTTTAACTTTAATACCCAAGATAGTATCCACTTCACCAAATTACATGCAAGGGCAAAATCATAAATTAAGGCGTAAGGGCAAAACTGTAAAATCATAATTCCAAAGGGGCAAAATCATAAATTTAACACTCAGGGACAAAATGGTAAATAATAAGCCAGGGCAGAATCATAATTATTTAGCAAGGAGGGCAAGATCGTAAATAATAATTGGAGAGGGCCGAAATGTAAATAAGCAGCGAGGGCAGAAGGCGTGTGCATTCCCGCTGGCACGAGGCGCATGGATTCCACATCCTCGATCCTCCAGTGTAAAGCGCATAGGCGTGTGTATTCAATGCGCATGACATCCATCATGCGTGTGGAGTGTGTGTGGACTCGTGGATTCACGTGCCTTCTCCCCTTTCGCACTTTTTCACCAATTTTCTCCATTTTTTGCCCCATTTTCCACTGGACCACGATTCGGATTTCCTTCAACAACCCTCTCCAAAAACATTTCAACAACATGCAAATAACATGAAAAAGACCTACATCATTTGATGAATCTTTATCCATATACCAAAATTTTCAATAATCAGAAAAAATCATAAGATCCTAAACTACACTCTGATACTAACTGTAAGTGGATAATGTGTTCTTAAATGCAGAAATTCAAAGCCAAGGTTTTTTTTATCTTCATAATTTTTCACAATAACAGAGATGAAGACATAAATTTATCCATAACAAAACCTTAAAAAGTATGATTTATGAAGAATTTGAAATAAATGAAGAAATCCAATTTCTCTCCCTTGACCCACTCTTCTTTAATGTATTTTTTTTTTCTGAAATACACATCGTGACGGGGAAGGGGAGAAGATCCACGATCCACGAACGACTTCTTGAGGACTGCCCGATCATGAGTCACCACGGGCCTATACTTCCTCCAATGTTAATTTCAATGTTACACAAATAATTCCTTAAAAAACTGATATCACATCTCAGAGTCTAACTTCATTGTTCTATCCAATGGTTCATCAAATATTTTCACAAAAGGGTGGGTATTTGTTTTGTCAGCTTGCATGAGGACAAAAAGTTAAGGAAAGTGCACTTCTCGAAGGCTTGACATATATTTAAGAATTAATATAGGGTGGTTAATAGGACAGCTATTTGCTCATTCAACATGCAGGGAAATATCAGGGTGTTATCTGTTGGAGGTGTTGATTTCACAATGATGTTTTTGGATGTTGGGAAAAAAATTCATCAAGATTAAGCAATTTCTCCAATGATTATGCAGAAAAACATGAAATTGAATAGAACATAACCAAGCAATCAAGGTAAATACCTGTTGGAAGTTTGTGCGGAATGGCTGTTGCATCAAACCTCTTGCGAAAGGTGTTTTGGAACATTCAGCAGATTAAGTAATTTCCATCTTTACTAAATAACTGCATCTAATGCTTAATTTTAGCATTCGGCAGATCAGGTGCATTTCCAAGCACTGTACAGGTGTACATCCTGTAATGTCCAACAGTACAGACTTAAGTACCTCAAGACCCTGAATCTTCCTTTGTCACATGCTCGCATTTCTAGATATCGCTACCTCTGCGGTTTTGAAAGATTTTGAAGTTTTTTTAATGTCTATGCACCAAGAAATGTTCCACAACTCCAGTGATTCCATCTCTTCAAGCCCTTCAATCTCACGTAGACTTCTGCAACTTTCAAGATACCTTCAGGTTTTCATAACGAAGAATGAGAAATTTATCATTCTCCAAATTCTGCTCAAGCTCTTTGATCCCCCCGTCGACACTTGCAAATCAGAATGTTCACCATCTATAATGTTATAGACCAGTAAACTCTGCAAATTTGAGAGACTGCGAAAAAGCTCAAAACTTTTCCTCGCAGGTGAAGTGTATTTATGTGAGAGAGAGAGAGAGATAGAGCGAGAAGAGGCCCAAATCGGGGAATGAGAAGAAACATGAATAAAAGCTTCGCCATCGGACACGTTCTGCTTCTTCATTGGACCGTTTGGACAAGCTGACGAGTGGCATTTCATCTGTGCAAAGAACTGAAGAAGACTGGATGGCTCGAGGTTTGAATTCTATCAATGTGTTAAAGTATTAATAAAATTGATTGATGTGTTAGATAAATCCTCTGACAGAAAGAAATCGATGGACGTGATTTATGATGGACTGTCTCTATGCGAAGACCTCATTAAATATTAACAGGCACATAAAAAAGAAAGAAGACAGAGCTAAGTATGAAGATAAAGAATGTTAACAAAGGTCATTGAAGAGCCCTCCACTGATTGCTACGCTTGCCTTCAGGTACATTTATTGTATTTGTTTGCTTTTGTTCACTTTGTGGGCTTTCTCGTTCCTTCATGGCTATTGGCTCATTTAATGTGTGTTTTTGTGTCGACAATTTGTCCTTAGGATAATAAGTGTGTGAGATAATAAGATGGAGGTTCTGCACGCGTGCGTTAGTTCTTAGAAGAAGATTCATCGAATTAGTTGTTGTTTCTTGACGTAATGAGAGATTCATGGTCGCGTGTGACTTCACAAGACCTTTATAAAATATCCACTACAAATATCTTGACATCTGTCGACTTTATGATATTATACATAGGTGCAAGTTTATAAATTGTTCTCAGTTATTACTTAGGTTTTAGGTTTAAACGTGATTAGTAACTTATGTAAAGTTTAGTGATTTGTAAGGAAGTAAATTTTCAATATCAATAGTGATTTTGCCATGTGTCCTCTAACGAATCGGTAGTGAGTTTGGATATTTAAAATTATCAAAAGTTAGTAACTCTTAATATAGTCCATGACCTTTCATACAAAAGAAAAAGACCAAGTTTCGATATATTTTAGTACGTTGAACATTTCACATTGAATAGTAATTTCCTTCCCAAGAAAGGAAGAAGGATAGCGACTTTTGAATGTGATTAGTGACATTTCATAAAAAATTTGGATATTTCAACCAATTGGTAAGCTCCACAAATAAATATTAGTAAGCTATTGAAACAATCAATACTTTTGAAACAATCTAACCAATGTTGGTACATAAACTCAAAATTTGACAATTTCATATTATATTTGGTAACTTTAACATGTTGGTAAGCGATGCAAGTAATATTGGTAAATTATTGCAAAATTTTGTAATATAAAAAAATTAAATAAACGTCAATAACTAGCTCAAATATAGTTGGCAGTCTCCTATAAGAGTTGGTAAATTAAGTTCCACAAATAGATAATGGAATAGTTGGTAATTTTGAAGAGAGATGATACATTTTAGGGTTAATACCCTGAAAAACCCCAAACTGGTACATTTGTGACAAATTTACCCCAAACTATTTTTTTGACCACTAAAAACCCAAAACTAGTATATATTTGATAAATATACCCTCTGTTAGTTTTCGTTAAATATTATTGTCAAATTATTAAATTAAATGACACGTGACAATTAACTGGTATAATTTTACGCTCCGTTTGTTACAGTTTACAACTTTTGTGATTTTTTTTTTGTAGTATTAATCCAATTTAGCGAAGTGTATATTTGTCACAAATTTTCCAGTTTGGGATTTTTTGCGATCGAATAAATTAGTTTGGGTTAAATTTGTCATAAATGTACTAGTTTAGGGTTTTTTTATGGTTAGTTGGGGTAAATTTGTCACAGGTATACCAGTTTGGGGTTTTTCATGGTAAAAAAAATAGTTTGGGATAAATTTGTCACATATGTACCAGTTTGAGATTTTTCAGGGTATTAACCCTAAATTTTATACAATTTGGAAATTTTTAATCCATTGTTAAGCTCAAATAAATGTTTGTAAGATTATTTGAACAATCGGTACTTTTTAAACTATGAAATAAACATTTGTAAGTGGACTCAAATAGGAGCGGATCATTTCATATAGGAGTACTAGTTTTGTAAGTTGGTAAACTACACAAGCAATATTATATAAATTATTGGAACAATTGGTAATTGGACATGATCACATAAATGCCAGTAACTACCCAAATTAGAGTTGGTAATTTCATGACAAATTGATCACTTAAGCTCCATTTTCAACTGGCAAATTATAGGAACCCTAATAAGAGTTGATGATTATATGAAAAAAAATGATAACTTAAGCCCCGCTTTCAATGCTGGTAAATTATTGGAATAGTTAGTGATTTTTGTTAGTAATTTTGTGTCGAAGTTGGTCATTAAGGGGCTGCATGTTTTTGTTTTGTTTTTTTTTGTTCCAGGAACAAACAAAAAAAAGTGTTTTGTTCCGAGGAACAATTTTTGAATAAAAAACGCGTTTAGTAAACTTGTTCCGGGAATAAAAAATGAACGAAACACGTTTGGTAAATTTTATTCTTTTTTTGTTTCTTTTAATTTTTTAATGTTTTTATTTTATTTTGCATTTCTTCCTTTTTTTTTTTTCTTCTTTTGGCCGCGGCCTCGCCCGGCCACGGCGAGGCTCGGCCTCGCCGGATCTAGGCAGCCCAAGCTCGCCCAGCCAAGGCGAGGCTCGGCCTTGCCGGGGTCGACGACGCTCCGGTGAGGTCGCCGACCCTCGACGGCGTCGCCAGCCCTCAACGGTCGGTCGCCGGCCATGGCGAGGGCGGCGACTAGCGAAAGAAAAAGAAGAAAAAAAGAAGAAGAAAAGAAGAAGAGAAGAAGAAGAGAGAGAAGAAGAAAAGTTTATTTAAAATCGTTTTCGGAACAAGAAACAACTTTTTTTTGTTTCTCATTTCTGTTCTTTTTGTGTTCTAGGAACAAAAAAACAAAAAAAGAACATAAACGCAACCAAACGCGTTTCTGTTCTTTTTTTGTTCACGGAACAAAAAAACAAAAAAACAAAAAAGTGTTCCAGGAACACTTTTTAGAAACAAAAACATGCAGCCCCTAACATTATGGAATGCTATGAAATAATTCTTGGTAATTTGTCGAACAATTTTGTACTTTTGAAAAAAGCAAACAAAAGTTAGTAAGTGGACTAAAAAAAGAGCTGGTAATTTCATATAACAATTGATGACTTTGATTGAGTTGTGTAAACAAATATAGGTAGATTATTGAAATAGTTAGCAATTCCGAAACTATCAAATAAATAGATAGATAGCTACAATAAGAGTAGGTAATTTCATGTAAAATTTGGTAACTCAAGTTTCACATATAAAAGTTGACAAATGATTGGAATAATTGGTTATTTTGAAAGATGTTTGTAAATTTTATATGACAATTAGCACTTTTAACTCATTGGTAAGCTTGAGAATACTATGTACACGAAATTGTAAGAGTTGTACTGTCCAAACAAGTTGTTCATATAAGAATTGGTATTTTTTATATAAAATCTAGTATAGTTCATGAATTAGTATTGCTAAGATCCGTAAATATATATATATATATATATATATATATATATATATATATATATCGGTAGAGTATTGAAATAATTAATAGGAACTGGTAAATTTGTATGAGAGTCGGTCACTTTAAAACACGTTGGTAATCTTTGTGAATACAAAATGGTAAATGGTTGGAATAATTCCCAAAACAACAAAGTACAAGTTGCTAAGTGACTCAGATAAGAGTTCGTGTTTCTTCAATTAGTTAGTAACTTAATCGATGATATATTGGTAAAACACTCAAATTATAAATTGGTAATATTGTTTAAATGTAGTAACTTTAATACGTTGGTAACCTCCAACAATAATATTGGTCAATTATGACAACCTTTAGTAATTTCATAATAATTAGACTAAACTTGGCCAGCGATTCAAGCAATATTTGTTAATTAAAGTAGTTGTAACCTTTTTTTTTCACACTAAATCTATGATTTGAAAAAAATCTTGAAAATGATCACTTATATTTATTAAAAATTTAAATGATTGAAAAATATTTTTATCATCAATGAAAATATTTAAGCATAATTTATTATTGAGAATAAACAAAAAGTTGTTTACTAATTATTCTACGTGATAACTAATCTTTTTAAGGAACACAATTTTCAAATCATTCATTTCTTGCTAAATAAAGGCACCATTGGAGAAAAATTGACAAATTGGCCAAATTAAAGTTGACATTTTCATATATTATTTTATTATAAGTTCCACAAATATCTTTTGATAGATTACTAAAACAATTCATAATTTTTTAAGTATAAACAAATGTTATAATTTCCAAAAACAATATACGAGTAAAACAAGTTGTCATTCAGTTAGCAAGCATTTGAGAAGTTACCAACTTCTCTGTATTAGCACGGAACAATATCCCCTTTTTTCCCTGCCGGAACACTAGCAATCTTTTAAAAAAATTGGAGCACTAACTTAAGTCTCTCACATTCAGAAACACCCTGCACTAAAAGGTCCCTTACATTGCTGGTATCATGCCAGCAAGCGACATGTGTTCTCACTAAAGGAGATAATTGCTCCCCTCAGCATGACATGTGACTCAGTGCAATGTATGAAGCCAAAATTCAGGAGATCGTCGCCTGCAGCAGATGGACAGCGACGGTGTATCCTCCTTGCCAACGGAAGCATGCATTTATATTCAACTCAGGTGTCATGGGGAAATATGATGATTGATCAGGAAAAATAATGAAGTCAGATTTTAAGGTGTAATATCACTTTCTTTAAGAAATTATTTGCCCCACAACGTTACTAATAGTCACCAGTAAATTTTCTCTAGAACATAACAAAGTTTCGATTGAGAATAATAGATAGCAATTACAGTATTTCTCCAGGATCTCTCAAGGGAAACAATTGAAAAAAATGGCCGTATAGTTTAGAAAAGAGAATCAAAAGTTGTGTAAAGAATTGAACAATTGAACACAAATGTTGAATAAACATATTTGAATGGATACAACCTTTCAAAAATGAAAAAATTATTTTTGAATAAACACAACATTCGAAAGATTGTAAGAGTGCCTAATAACTGTTAGGCAAAAATAAAAAATTTGAAATTAAATAATTAAAAAATAACCGTCACTCTATTATGAACAGTCACATTGTTTTAATAGGATACAATCGTTATTCTATAATTATTAATTCGAATTTTAGTAAATAAAAATAATGATCGTTACAAACCTCTTAAACAAACTATGAACAATCCTTTACTTCATTTGCAAAACAAAACAAAAATAAAACATTAAAAAATATACAGTCAAAATTTCCATGAGATTAATATACGTACATAAAAGTCTCTTTCGAGTTAAACCTTTACTTAGTGCAAGTATCTCAAAACTTTATCAAAGTGATAAGTAGCTCGGTTTTAAACTTGTATTTTTTAAATAATAGAACTGGATATACCGCATATATACTAACATTTTGTTTTAGCAAGAAATTTTATATTACTTTGCATTATTATGGCCCTATACTTGATCTTGTTTCATAAGCTTTCTAGAAAGTAACCCTAACTTTCGTAAGAAGCATCATCACTTTTAAACTCATATAGGTGAAATATCTACTATATGTTTCTATTACCATTAACACATTATAAATTTGTATTATACTTCATTAAGAATTCAATTTAACCTACAAAACATGATAGGTGATATCGACTTCTCATATCATTATTATTGTTCGTATCAAATAATCACATTTAGTAATTTATTCTTACCCATTAAATCTTGTAACTAGTGATGTTTTAGAAAAATGTTGGGTTACCATTATTGGTGATTTTAGTTAAAGAGTTTCAGTCCCATTTCTCGTAAGGTCATTTTTACCATGTCTCTTGGTAAAGCCTTTGCAAAGGGATCAACTAGATTATTAATTGACCTCATGTAGACAATTATTATGGTATCATATTTAATCAATTGTCACTCATATTCATGTCTTATACTAACATATCTAGATTTACCATTATAGGTGCTACTATAAGCTCTTGTCAAAGTGGCATAGCTATCGCAAGAGATAGAAATAGGAGGCCTAGAACCAGGCAATAATTTGATATTTAACAACAACTTCCTAATCCATTTAGCATCTTTTCTAATTGCTGCTAAAGCAATGAATTTAGATTTCATCATTAAGTTATACATATTTGTTTCTTACTCGCCTTAGATACAACACATATGTAGTGTGAAAATCCATCCAGAAATGGAATGTTTATCTCCCACACTCATAATCCAACACCCACACTCATAATCCAATTAGCATATATAGTCGAATAATTATTATAGAACAATCTTAAATTTTTAGTTCTCTTAAGATAACCAAAAATTTTGATAATAGCTTTTCAATGCTTTATATTTGGATTACAAATACATGTACTCAACTTATATACGGAATAAACAATATCGAATTTAGTACAATGCATTGCATACATTGAGGACCCTATAGCACTCACATTAAAGACCCTCTACTAGCAGTCAAGTGAGCACTCATATCTTTGAAACCAAAATGTTTAAATTTATTTAACATGTTCTCTATGTAATTACTTTGGCTCAAAGAATAACCTTCACTATGTTTTTTTTTAACTTTAATACCCAAGATAGTATCCACTTCACCAAATTGCATGTTAGAGCAAAACTATAAATTAATGCGTAAGGGAAAAACTATAAAATCATAATTCCAAACGAGCAAAACTATAAATTTAACATCTAGGGGCAAAATGGTAAATAATTAGCCAAGACAAAACCATAATTATCCAGCAAGGAGGGCAGGATTGTAAATAACCATCAGAGAGGGCAGAAACGTAAATAAAGAGCGAGGCCAGCAAGCGTGTGCTGTGAATGCGCCTTGACTATGGCACACGTGCACTGCCTTTATTCCCGTTGGTGTGAGGCACGTAGACTCCATACGCTCGACCCTCTAGCGAGCGTGAAGTGCGTGGGCACCTGTATTCCACGTGCATGATGTCCAGCGCACGAGTGGAGCGCGTATGGGCACGTGAATTTATGCGCCTTCTCCGCTTTTGCACATTTTCGCCCCATTTTTCATGGGACCACATTTGGATTTCCTCCAACAACCCTCTCCAAAAGCATTTCAACGACACGTAAATGACATGAGGACCTGAGCAAGTCCTTAAACTACTCCGTCTGGTTGGAAACAGCCCACAGACGTAAAATGTGGAAAATGTCAACCGCGGGGAACCGTTAGTGATGCCCTTCTCCTAGCACACTAGGTTGGGTACATGAATGACATGAAAAAGCCCAACATCGTTTGATGAATCTTCATCCATAAACCATAATTTTCAATAATCATAAAAGATCATGAGATCCTAAACCACACTCCGACACTGATTGTAAGCGGATAACAAATTCTCAAATGTGGAAATTTAAAGCCAAGGATCTTTAATCTTTGAGATTTTTCACAATAAGAGAGATGAAGACTTACCCTTTATCGGTGGTGGGCCGGGTCCACCCTGGGGTTTACTCCCGTCAGCGAAGCGCGTTTGGGATTTCCCCAGGTCATCAAAAAAAAAAAAAAAAAGACTTACCCTTTATGAATAGCAAAACCTTAAAAAGAAAGATTTTTGAAGAATTTGAAGCAAATGAAGAAATCCAATTTCTCTCATTTGACCCATTCTTCTTTAACGTATTTTATCTGAAAAGCATATCGCGATGGGGAAGAGAAGAGGAAGAGCCACGATCCCCGAACAACATCTTGAGGACTGCCCAATTGTGAGCCACCACGAACATGTACTTCCTCTGGCTGTGATTCCATTGTACACAAATAATTTATTAAAAAAAGTAATATCACTTCATTGAACCTCCGAGCGCACAAACATCCCTTCATGGTAGTTTAGTTGCAACGTTCCAAGACGCGTCGCCGACCTATTCTTTTTATCTTTCGATTAAATGAAAGAAGAAGCATGTTATAATAATAGTCAGTCATACATAATAATAGGGATAGTAAGGAAAACACAATAACATCAAACCAAATACTTCTTTTATTTATTTACTGTTAACTCTAGAAAGTTTAGTATGTACAAGCCTATCACGAAAGGGCGACTTCCAATGCGACCAATATACAAAAAGGGTTAGAAAGGTTGGGGTTAACCTAACTTCTCTATCACGAGGGCTATCCAAAAAGTGATTGCCACACCAACATTGGTTTGCTATGGCAGTTCACCAAGCCTTGGAAAGGACCGATGAGATTCCCATTAAACTTAATAAACCAAGCCACGAAACAATAGGAAATCAAATTATCTACATTCTGGTGAACCCAAAAAGTGGTGGTATACTTCAGAAAGGTCGTCTTAGTCCCTGACACTACATACTCAGCCATGGTCGATTCAAAGGACATGGGGACCTCAAAATGAAACCTCAAAATGAATAGAATGCACATCCATAACTATAGGCCTAAAAACATTCAATAACAACAGGTGCGATAAAAATCTTAGCGAATTAACAATCTAAACCTCAACTAGGACACTAATTCATCTCGGAAGGAGCCCAAGCATGCAGTGTTATATATTCT
Source organism: Eucalyptus cladocalyx (assembly GCA_017140615.1). Lineage (NCBI taxonomy): Eukaryota > Viridiplantae > Streptophyta > Magnoliopsida > Myrtales > Myrtaceae > Eucalyptus > Eucalyptus cladocalyx. The sequence continues at coordinate 18,609,935 of CM029524.1, read as the reverse complement.
TTCCTCGCCATGGCACACCCCCATACATTAACAATTAATATAGACCAATAGCAATGCAACACGTTTAACAAATAATTAGAACACTACTCATAATTTTCCATGTATGATACATTCACACATGTTATTACAACCATTCGGCCACGACCAACACAAGAGTTGTCGGTCTTCCGGCATGATCAGGTATTATCCTGCTGCATTGAGCACAACATCGTCTTATACCCCTGCCATAGACAACTTTCCTTAAGAAGTATCAATTCGGTCTCAATCACAACTCGGCATCCGAACCCCACCAGGCATCCAATAAAATCGAGTATAGTCCCCAAACTCCCATTGGGTGACTAGTTCCTTTAAGTGACCACACAAGTACACCACTAATACAAATTCCATTTTACCTCAATTAGCCAATGTAAACCTAGTTCGTGCTCATACAACAAATTATCTTAACTTTCACCCATAAAATTTCGGTAAAATAATCACACATGGTACCTATAATCAACCCATCAAACCTTGCACGCTTTTATTTTAAAACCTCCTTGCCCCAATTGACACATAAAACATGGCATTTGAACATGACACCTCATGAATTACCACATAAAACCTTTCTCTAAAATAGCATACAAGGTTTATAAATTTGGCAATTGTTTTCATGGCATAACAAGCTTCAAACAATATGAATTATACATAAATTCATCCAATAATTCAAGCATAAATTGTTTATAAATTCTACTTATCGATGAAATCGTCATTACTTAATGCTAATAGTCATTAATTAAGACTAAACCCAATTAACACCAAACCTTCATTAATTATTACTAATTGTCATTAATTAAGAATAAACCACAATTAACACTAAACCACAATTAATTAAGACTAGACCTCAATTAACACTAACCGTCATCAATTAAGACAGTTAGCACTAAATCATCATTAAGTAAGACTAAATCACAATTAACACTAAAACATCATTAATTAAGACTAACTACCATTAACCTTAATCTAAACTACCCCTAAACACAATTAATACCCTAGTCAAAGATTAGGAAGTTAACTCATAGTTTTATGGCAACGACGAGCTCACGGCGATGGCAGCACAATGGTGACGAGAACGTGACACTCACAACTCAAACGGCGACATTACGGTGGTGGCTTGGCGTAATTGATGGTGTAGCTTGGGCTTGGGGAGTGGTGGCTTGCGTTGGTGGTGTGAGGAACAACGGACGATGCTGGCACGGGCAACAATGGTGACGCGACAAATGCAATGGTGAATGATAATGATGGTGGCGGTGGTTGGGCGACGGTGATGGACACGGCGGCAAAGGCGGCAATGATGGTGAATGGTTGTGGTGAGGAAATGAGGAAGAAGAAGAAGAAGAAGAAGAGAGAGAGAGAGAGAGAGAGAGAGAGAGAGAGAGAGAGAGAAAGATGGAGGGGGAAGGAGGTTCAGCCGACTAGGAGGGAGGGGGAGAGAGAGAGGGATATACATATATATATATATATATATATATATATATATATATATATTTTTTTTTTTTTTTTTCCTTAGAAAATCTTCTACACTCAAGTGCCCTTCACCAAAACTCCCTTGAAACCCTCTCCTCCATGCATTTGTCTCTTTTGTCTTCTCTTCTTAAACACCAAAAATCCTCTAGAAATGGCATTTTGGTCATTTCACAACTTTAACACAAAATCCTAATTTTGGCCTTGGGCGTGTTGCTTGAAATAAGCTTCGCTTGGCTTGATGGGCTTCTTGGGCCCTCATGGCTGCATCTTCCTAGGCATGAGGCCCATTGGGCCTTCACTCGGCCCAACTCCTTTTTCTGACTTCCAATTTTCAACCCGCTAATCCTTATCTGAAAATTTAAAGCTTACCGATAAATCGACAGATAAATGAGTTGACATCCAATAGACTAGTCTGGAAATCCTCGAAAGTTCAATACCCGAAATCGAATTAAACTTCATAGTTAAAATTGATCAAATGCAACTTTAGTATGACCTAAACTATTAGGTGGCTTTTATGGATTTTGAGCATTTGACCCGTGACCAAGTAAATAGATGACATACCTTTAGTCCGTGTAAATAAAGCATAATCATGCTTGGACTATTTGAAGCCTGTTGTTGCAAGAGCATTTGCAAATTTTGCGTACCACTGTCCGGATGCTTGTTTCAACCCATAGAGGGACTTACGAAGATGACATACTTTATTCTCCCCTTGTCTCCATAATCCTTGAGGAATGTCCATGTATATTTCTTCATCCAAATCACCGTGAAGAAAGGCATTGTGTACATCCATTTGATGTAGAGGCCAATCATGAATAGCAGCAACTATCAAGAATGAACAGACTGTAACATCTTTGGCTACTGAAAAAAATGTCTCGTGATAGTCAAAGTCTTCTCTCTGGGTGAAGCCCTTGGGCATTAATCGTGCCTTGTATTGTTCAATGGATCCATCAGCACAATATTTAATTTTGTAAACCCACTTATAGCTAATTGGTTTACAATTAGGTGGCATCGAGACAAGATCCCAGGTTTGATTCGCAATCAGTGCTTGTAATTCTGATTCCATGGCCTTTTGCCATCGTGGATCAGTAGACACCTCATCATAGTTAGATGGTTCCCTGTCTTCTGATATCCAACTTATGCAACATCTATGTTCCTGTGATAGTTTATGAAAGGAAACACGGGATGATATTGGTTATTGAGTACCTGGTGAATTGAGAGTTGCACAGATATAATCCTTTGTCTAGGTTAGAGGTCGTGTAGCCCGACCAAAATGTCTTGGAGGATCGACCTTTGGAGGAGAAGATGCTGTCTCACTGGAGGAGGATGAAGAGATATCCTGAATTTCTTCGTTTGTTGTAAGATTTTCCATTGAGTTCCCCAAAAAAATTTATGTGTTTGGATTCTCATTCAAAATAGATCCTGTTGTTGGAATAACCGTGGCAACAAAAGGAATATTCATTGGTGGTGCAAACGATATATAATCAGAATTTCGAGGTAATCCTTCATTAGATAAGGAGTGATGAGGGATGGTAATTATCCCTGAATCTTCTTGCGGAGATGTCTTCTCATTGAATGGAAAGACATTCTCGTGAAAGACAACATCTCTACTTACTAAGAATTCTTTTGTAGACAGCTCAAGAACTCGATGCCCCTTTTGTAGGTTGGGATATCCCATAAATATGTAGCATCGAGCGCGAGGACTCATCTTGTCCCGAGGACCCACTGTCGCAACATAACATAAACATCCGAAGACCTTGAGATGATTCAGCTCTGGTTTCTTCCTAAATAGTAGTTCATAAGGGGTTCGCCCATTAAGTATCCAAGTAAGCATGCAGTTAATTAGGTAAGCAGTTGTAATGACACAATCTCCCCAATAATCTTCTGGGATGGATGCTTGAAATTTCAGGGCACGTGCGACTTCCAAAAGATGGTGATGTTTACGCTCAACTACTCCATTCTGTTGCGATGTATAAACGCATGAGCTTTCATGTGACATCCTAGATTTTTCACTTCTGCTTTCAATTCAATAAATCGGGCATTTCATCGACGCACCTATAGTGCTATTCTCACAGCTGATCACTCGTGAGATAACTAGACTATCTATGTAAGCCATTAAGGATTTTAAGGCAAATAGACCTGAGAATTCAACCAAGAATCGGCTGCTCGACCGTGCTCATTTGCCAAGATCATTACGACACAGATATAAATCGATTAGAGATCAGAGATAGGTCAATTTGACTAAGATGAGTAGTTAAACGTGGGTGATCCCCACTAAATTGCAAAATTCTCATCAATCGGCACTCTTTTGATTTTTCTGTTGTTTTGGTACCTTGTATCCGTATTTGAAATCTCGAGATTTTCACGACAACTGAGAATCACCAATGTGTCGAAGAGGTTCATTGTGGCTTGAAGAAAATCGACCACAGGTCATTTGCACTAAAAAATTCTGAAAGCTACCTAGTAACCTAGGTCACGCTAAAAACATGCCAAAGTGAAATTAACTACGAATTTGAATTTGATTTCAGAAATTGAAAGTTCTATCATGTCACGAGATCAATTTAGGAACGTCGACTCGGTCTCGGAAGATTTTTTCTCGCAACCCGAGACCTTTTGGGAAAAAGTCATCTTGGGGCCGTTTTTGTCTAGAAAAGGCGGGAACCATTTTTTATCGCAAAATTGGGAAGCAAGTGGGATCCAGGGGTGAGGAAAAATGTCAATTTAATCGTTGAGGTGTCGATTAAAATTTTGAGAACCAAATTGGATTGAATCAAGTGAGAAGAAGTGTCCAATTGAAGGGAGAACTTAGCAAATTCGTAACCCCTATACCTATGGTTTTGGACCAATTCAAGAGTCCTAAGATGAGCATTAGTGGCTTAATGGAGGCCAAGGAGGAGCTGGTGGCTGAGGATGGTCAAGGAGACAAGTGAGGAGAAGATTTGGCCATGATAGGGCCCTTGCCCCTTTATCTCTCTCTTCCTCTCCTCTAGCTGTCGTCCATGCCTTCTTCTTTCCCCTCATTTGTGCCGTGCGAACCCCAACAACCAGAGAAGAACCCACCGGAGTTGCCAAGGCCTGCCTATCGCCGTCACACACCGCCATTCGCCATTCACACGCTCCGCTGCCCGCACACACTGCCCCACAAGCCTCAACGCCCTAACTATCCCCATCCCACCTTCATCGCACGTCCAAGAGGTTTTCAGCCAACCCAGGCCGCTGCCCAGTTCATCTCCGCCACTATGGACCACCACCAGAGGCCTGTCAAGTCCCATTTGGACTCGAAACAAGTCCCCGCTACCTTCCCCGATCCTTGCCGCCCCAACCAGCTTTGTTTCCTCTGTTTTGCAGCTCAAAATAAAAGCTAAAATAGTGGGTTTTCTAGTAGCTTTGTGGCCCATTTCAAGGTGGTTCTGGGGCTTCGAAAGTTAGGCCCGCTTTGGAGAGAATCGTCCCCCGTCGCGTCCCCGTCGATTTGCATAGACTAGCTTGCCGAACAAGTGAGTTTAACTCACTAATCCTCACTTAGTAGGTTAATCACGCTTAGGGGTTGATTAGTTTAAGCTAAGATGGATTTGGTGGTTAGATTATATTAGATTAGTGAATTTAAACAATTACCGATGGATGTTAGGTGGTTAGATAGTGCCATTAGCGAGCAGACATGTGCTAGTATTTATTTAACGAACCTTGGAATTTTTCCTGGTCCGTTTCGGTGTCCAATTAGGCATTACGGGCCTAAGTTGGATTTATTTGCATTTATTTAATATTTTCCTTAATTATTTAATTAATTAATTATTTTCCAAAAATTAGACCGAGATAGCCAGTGACCAGAATTTTATGCTGGTTATTGTGGTGCAGTCTGTTTATTTATTTGAGTGCTAAATTGTGCTGAATTGATTTAATTGTGATTTTAGGATTTTATTCCTAAATTAATTAATTTTGGTAATTAATTGAAAAATTACCGGCGTCAGTATACAGCACCAAAAATCTAATTTTGGATTGTTGAAAGTAGTGGGAAGATAAAAAGTGAAATTATGGTATTTTGGCTAAGGCCGACCGTGTATCCACACGCGGCTATTTTTATCGGATATGATAAAAATGATGAATTGATTGAATGGTCGGGATGGTATATTACATCAGCCTACGAGTAATATGTCAACTTAGATTACGAGCAGTATACCAGTACACTATATCAACCTACGGGCTCTGATATGTCAGCTTATCGAGAGCAGTAAACCTAATCAACTTAACGAGAGCAATATGATTAGCTTAGAGAGAGCATTATTAGTGTGCTATATTAACCTGCGGGCGATATGTCAGCTTAGCGAAAGCAGTACACTATTTATCAGCTTAGCGAGAGCTATACTATCTATTTATCAACTTAGAGCGAGCAGTCTTGATATGAGTTGACTTATAGATAGTATTGAATGGGCTGACCATGAAAATGTCGAGATGGCATGTAATCAACCAAATCGATTGATCAATGATTTGATATGATGTTATGAATTGATTAATTGATGTGATTTGAGGCATCTGTAAATGAAATTGATTTGTAGGGTGGAACTGAGGCCAAGATAAGTCCTTTGACCCGTGTTGTGCTTAGGCAGCCCTCAGGGCGTATTTGCTTCATAATCGAGTCTTAAGAGGATAGAACTCACTGAGACATAGTCTCACCCCATTGTGGGATAACATTTCAGTTCTGTAAATGGCAGCACCTCCAGCTCCTCCAAAGCATTTTGGTATACCAGAGGAAATCATAGAAGTAGGTTATCATATTCCGATACACCCCCACCCTGAAGGATTGGAGTATATAATGGTGAAATCCACCGTCTAGGTCGACGTGGGTGAACCCGAAAAGGTGCCTCATAAGTACCGGTCATGGTACCGTCATTATAATGACGGGCGAAGGGAGGGTCCTATGTCGGAATCTGATGTACTTCGGTATGTTTTGGAGGTTATGCTTAGGAAGGCCACAGCAGATCCTAAAGGTGGATCAGTAGTGAATGCCAAGGATTCCAAACTCGAAGGCAATTTTGACTCTCCGGTGTACTCAACCGAGGGCGCCAACTAGAGCGAGGAAGAAGGGGAGATCGCTAAGGACGAGGAGGTGGAGCAAGAAGAATTTAGTAATGATGAGTAGTTGTGGTTGTTAGACTCCCACCCCCTGTTTGAAAACTTGTTGTGGTGTATATGTTTTTATATACCTATACCAACTTGTACAATATATGACATAGTTTGCTATGTGTGTGTGTGTGTGTATATATATAAGCGTGGTTAGTGTGGTTTGAAATTTCATATACCTACTTTCCTATCCTATTGTTTTGTTGTCTGGGGATTTATATCTGCTTCTGCATGCGTATATTAAAATGAATAAGTTGGCGATGCATCTTGGGACATCGCTAATATATTGACCAAGCAGGGATGGACACGTGCTCGAAGTGTTGAGACGTGACATCCCCATTTTAATGGTATCAAAGCATGGTTGTGAGAAATTGGAGTGATAAGGTGCGATGGATATAGGATAGTAAGTAGGAGAGGGCTTTAAATTCATGACTAGTGCATGTCAGTGATAGTTCTTTGTAGAATTGTTTGTTGTGTGTGGATCGCTCATCTTTTAATCCAGTGTGGATTTAGAAGACAAGTTTTAGTATAAAGGCTGAACCATGAGTAAGCAAGAGCAGAGAACTCCAAGTAAGCAAACTGTTAGGCCTACAACTCGGGTTAGGACACCGACTAGGGTCGGTACCTAAGGAGGTTGAGATAGAGCATCGGCACAGGCCAGTGCCAGTAGAGTAGCACCACCTCCTGTGCACCACCTCCTGTTGGTGCTAGGGTAGTAGCCCTTGGTGATCCCAAGATCGAAAGGATCATGCGGGTCTTAGAAGTCATGGGGAACCGAATGGATCAGCAAGCTCAAAATCAAGCTGCTGCTGTTGAAGCCGCCGCTCAGGCTGTCGCTACTACTGCAATTGCCACCGCTGCTGAGGCCGCCCCTGTTGCCGCACCTGCTGTTGCACTTGTCATCGCCCCTGTTGAAGTTCCACTTGGGAATATGGCCATTGGAAGGCCAATTCACAAGTTAGTAGAACAGTTCTTGAAGCTGAACTTGCCGAGGTTCATTGGTGAAGAAGACCCTAAAGTCGCATCACTTTGGATTCAGGATCTTAAGAAAGCGTTTGCACTTCTGATGTGCAACGAAGAGGAGAAGGTGGTACTGGCTGTGTACCAACTTCAAGGCAATACGAACATTTGGTGGAGAGCCGCCAAGGACACCATATTCCCGGAAGGCATGGTCCAGGTGTGAGACACTTTCCTCAAAGCTCTTAATGATTAGTACTTCTTGAGTACTACTTGGGAACAAAAGATGGAGGAGTTTCAACGTCTCCACTAAGGGAGTATGACAGTTGACCAATATGTGGTCAAGTTCACGGAGCTTTCATAGTATGCTCCGAGGTTGAAAGAAAACCCTAAAGAGAAAGCCCAAAGATTCAAAAGTGGTATTCGTTCTGAGTTGAAACAACCTCTAATGGTGTTGGATTTGACAGATTATCGAGAAGTCTATCGTCGAGCTCAGATGATAGAGAGAGGATTGAACAAGCAAGCTGCCTTGTCAGGATCGAGATTTAGTTCTTTTAGAGAAGGAATCTGCCAGGGAAAGAAGCCCATGACGGGAGGTAGATTTCAGATCCCGCCTAATCGGAAGGGTGGTGTTGGCAAGTTTGGATCAAATCGGATTGAAGTGTGTTGCGCTTGTGGAACGCGACATGGAGCAAACCAATGCCCACGAAGGATGGGCACCTATTTTGAGTGTGGCTAGCAGGGTCACATAGCCATAAATTGTCCTAGAAGGCCAAGAGGACAAGCGTAATTGCCGTCGCCGCCACAGTTAGGACAAATCAGAGGGTATGCGCCTCCGAACGCATAGCAAGAAGGATAGCTTAAACCCACAATTGAAGGCACAGTGTATGCCATCACTCAAGGTCAAGCAGAGGCTGTGCCTGACGTGATCACAGGTATGGTTTCGTTGAACAACCATCCTACTTATGCTTTATTCGATCCATGAGCAACACATTCCATTATTGCTGAGCAGTTCGTTAAGTTGATAGGATTGAATCTTGTATTATTGGAATTTGTTGTTAGCATATCTACACCATTGAAGACTAAGGTGTTAGCTACTTTGGGTTGTTCTGGTTGCAAGTTAGAGATTGGTGAGCGAGAGGGGAAATAGATATGTTAGTCCTAGCCATGTATGACTTTGATTCGATAATTGGCATGGACTGGCTCACCAAGCAACAAGCTAAAATGGACTGTTATCGCAAGTCGATTGAGTTTTACCCATTAAAAAGTGAGAGCTTTGAGTTTGTAGGGAACCGAGGAGGACCCTTAATTTCCATAATCCCGTCGCAAGAGGCAACCCGTTTGTTAGACGGGGGTTGTCAAGGTTACCTAACGACTGTCGTGGATACAAGAATTGAGGAGCTGAAGATTCGGTTGTGCAAGAATTTCCAGATGTATTCTTGAAAGAGTCGCCAGGTCTGCCTTTAGAGAGAGAGATTGAATTCGTGATTGAGTTAGCCCCCGCGACAAAGCCAATCTCTAAGGTTCCTTACTGGATGGCTTTATCAGAGTTAAAAGAACTGAAGGTGCAGATGCAGAAATTATTGGATAAGGGATTCAGACGTCCCAGCGCATCACCTTGGGGAGCACCAGTTCTATTTGTCAAAAAGAAAGATGGTTCGTTGCGCTTGTGCATTGACTATCGCCAACTCAATTAGGTGATGATCAAGAATAAGTATCAATTGCCGAGGATCGATGACTTGTTTGATCAATCACAAGGAGCGTCGATATTTTCGAAAATCAACTTGAGAACGAGATATCATCAGCTGAGGATCAGGAAAGAAGACATTCCAAAGTCAATATTTCATACTCGGTATGGTCATTATGAGTTCACTGTAATGCCATACGGGTTGACGAATGCTCCAGCTGCTTTCATGGATTTGATGAACCGAGTATTCAAGGAATACCCGGATTAGTTCGTGATCGTGTTCATCGATGATATCCTGGTATATTCAAGAAGTGCTGAGGAGCATGAGGATCATTTGAGATTAGTGCTACAAACATTGAGGATTAATCAGTTGTATGCTAAGTTTAGCAAATGCGAGTTTTGGCTAACTCGTGTTGCGTTTTTAAGACACGTGATTTCAGGAGAAGGAATCTCCATGGACCCGAGCAAGATAAAAGCAGTGATTAACTAGCTGAGACCGATTACAGTGACAAAAATTCAAAAATTTCTAGGTTTTGCAAGCTACTACAGAAGGTTTGTGAAAGGATTTTCAGCTTTGGCGTCACCTCTAACAAGACTCCTGAAGAAATATGAGAAGTTCGTATGGACAGACAAGTGCGAGTGTAGTTTCCAAGAGCTAAAGAAAAACTAACTACCGCAACTGGGCTGACAATTCCATATGATCCTGGAGGGTACGAGATCTATAGTGATGCGTCATTCAAAGGACTAAGTTGCGTGTTAATGCAATATGGTTAGGTTGTTGCATACGCCTCCCGCCAGTTGAGACCTCATGAATTGAACTACCCAACGCATAACTTGGAACTCGCAGCAATCATATTTGCGTTGAAGATTTGGAGACATTACTTGTGTGGGGAAAAATTTCAGATCTTCACAGATCATCAGAGTCTCAAGTACCTATTCTCTCAGAATGAGTTGAATATGAGACAACGTCAATGGATGGAATTGCTGAAAGACTATGATTGTGACATCTTATACCACACAGGAAAAGCGAACAAGGTTGCCGACGCTTTGAGACGAAAGTCATCAATTGCTCACCTATTGGTTAAGGAGTGAAATCTAATTGAGTGAGCTTGAGATTCGATATTCAAATTTGAGGTAGGCCACCTTTCCCATCTCATGGCCACCCTTAGAATCAAGGAGAATCAATGGCAATCACATAGACATGCGCATGGTAAGTGGCTCGATTTCTACTCTATAAGGCTTAACAAGGTGGAGCCACAAGGATGATCAGACTAGCCACGGGCTTGTGGACTATGTTGGGTCCTCATGACTCCGGCTTGGTCAAAGAGCCGACCCGGGTCGCGAGCATGCGGACCGAGGTGGGTACTCTTGACACCATGAAAGAAATTTCGGGATTGAGATGTGCGACTCGTACCGCGAGCAGGTGGTCGGAGTGGCATTCATCCCAATACCATCCTAGATAATCCTATGCAGCCTAGGTCAAGCGGCAGGTTGTGTGTGCAATAGTGTAGTGCTAGATGCAAAGCATGCACAACAGTTCATATCAAGCAACACTTCGTATATGAAAATAAACCATACATTCCTACACCTCCTTGCAAAACAGAGGTCAGCAAACACTTCCCCTTATACCTCCCATCCTGCAAGAACATTTAACACCTTAAATGTTAGGGGCGTACCTGGAATCCTCGCTGCTAAACAAAAACATTTTTCAAAAGAAAAGAAAAATTGGCCTAAGTCCACTAAGAGTTTTAACTCAAGTCCCCAGCGGAGTCGCCAAGCTGTCGCGACCAATTTTCGGGCGTGAACTACCTAGGGTTTGGCTAATGGATTGTTAAGCCTAGACTTAACTCGAACTCTCCCAAGCCCATACCAATTCGCGACTTTAGGTTCAAGTTTTTTGACATGAAATTGATTTTTAACTAGGAGTCGCCACTAATCTATTTTTGGTGGGTCGATTAGAAACCCAAGTAAAGTAATGAGAAATTTACTTTACTCCTACGAACCAGAGATTTGGGTACGGGGACTTGGTTACGTTAGATTTCTCTAACGCCCTTTCGGTACCATTTCTTTTATTTTGAAAAAATGTTTTTTGCAAGCAGCTTGGGTTTATTTTAAATCTATTTCCCTAACATGTGAAGGCGATCATGCGAGTGCACAAACCACCAATTTAACACCCAGATAAACAATAAACAAATTACAAAAACTTACCTCAAAACAACGAAAGCATCTGTATTGTTAGATTAGAATTCACATCAGCAATCCTAGATATGATTTCTAATTAACAAGCAATTGCTCAATTTTTGTTTTCACTTTTTTAACGATAATATAATCCATATGCAATGCAATGTTTCTAATCTAATATGAAATAATATGGCATGGCAATATGTTCTAAACTATATGAATGAGTAGAAAAAAAAAACTAATGATTTCTTACTGAACATGCAATAATTAAATATGCAATCTAAATTAACAAAAATGACATAATCCTAATGACGGGCAATTTCTAAATAAATGAACCTAATAACAATCACTAAAATGACGTGCATTTCATGGGCCTAATTCTATATGACGTGCACATGATTTTTCTATTCTAAAAAAATGCAATCTATCCTAGAAATTGCAACTAGTTTATCCTAAGACAAAGTTTATCTAGATTAAGATTCTATCTAGCTTATATTAAGGATCAGGTCAGACTAAATCCTAATTTAAACTAAGATATTATCTTAACCTAGCAAGCTCTAACCTAAGATGTAAAAATCAATCTAAACTTAAAATAAAACCTGCAATTTATTCTAATATGTCATGACATGCAAAGAATGCCTTAATTCTAAATTTTTCTTTTTGATTTTTTCCTTTTACGAAAACAAAACCGACTAAGCACACAACGGCAAATCAGAGCAAGATAAGATTGATATCCAAAAATCGACAAACCATATCTCGCGCATGAGATCGGGTTGGTCAATTTTAAATAAAACCGCGAATCGAATCTCGAGCATGAGATCGGATTGGCGATTTTCCGTGCAATTGCAAGTCGGATTTTGAGCGTGAAAATCGGACTGTCAATCATATGCACGTTATGAAATTAGGGATTAATCCTCGAATTCATGAGAATTCACAATATTTTTGGATATGGCAATAACGAACTAATATTCAAAATAAATCGCGATCCCATGGATCGGACAATATAAGAAAATCGAATCAATCAAAAATCTTACCTAGCTCTCGATATCGCACCGATAACTTTTCCAAATTGGGATGTCGACTCAAAACCGTGGACCAGCGGCAAGGGGCTCACGAATGGCGGAGGCTACACGGCTCGCGGTGTGGGCAAGCTCGTGGAGATAGAGCTTGCGGCTAGTGATCTCGAAGGAACAGGGAGGGTGCTTTTTATTTGGCCTCATCCACAGCCGATCCCACCGAACTTTGTCCACATACCTCTCTTCTTTTTTTCGTACGTTGCCTAAATTCTCTTCATCGTTCAATTAATGCGGTTTGACTCTTTATGCAAAGTGGAAACATGCAATCGGCGGAAGCAAATTAATACACGATCGGGACATGTGTATAAGCTGACTAAACAGATTCCTTACACCGCTTAACTATATGCTCATCTTCACGTGAAAGCTTAACCTATTTGAATATTGATTTTGCAAACCTGGACCGACGGACAGTTCGGCTCGGACAGCTGGATGGCAGTGCTTGGCTCGACTAGGAAACCTGCAAAGAAAGACCAGTATTCGTCGTTGCTGGGGATTCCGCAGATGGCCTAATAGGCCGCACGGATGCGACTTGTATCGGGGATGTCGGCCCAAACTCGGAGAAATCGTCAGGACTCCGAAAGCACTCGTGGGAGTGGAATTTGACGTTGAAGCAGTGCGGGCAGGCGATGTTGCCGTTGTGGGACACGGGCAACAGATCCTCGATGGTGATCACCTGTAGCGGATCGTCACCAAAGGGTCGCAGCGCGGTGCAGCAAACGACGGTGCAGCGATGGCATAGAATCAGCAGGTGGCGGTCAACGATGGATTGGCAGTCGTGGGCGTTGAAGTTGCAGGCGAACTTCACGCATGAAGACCCCCACCCTTTGTTGACCGATTCTTTTATAATATGAATATTTCTTCTTTTGCATGCCCTCCTGAACGTAGTGGAGTGGTGAGGCGTGTGCTCTTGTGACCTGCAGGGAAAGATTAAGGGAAAAAAAAAAACCTTCTCTAATCTATGGTTTTGTTAACGTGGAGAACGTCTCTCTCTCAATTGTGGTCGTATGTTCAATTGAATCCCAAATTCGAATTGGTGAGACAGCCTCGTTATGAGGATGTGATCACCAGCGGCTTTGCCTCCTTGGACACTAGTGATTCTCTGTGTGACCTTCCCGGATCAGGACTGGCTCGGTGGTCGGCACAAGGGCTTCTTGTCGGCGAGGCAAAGAGGACCAAATATACTGGGCAATTACGGTGCTCGACTAGGAACCTCTTTTTCCTCTTAAAGCTTGGACCAACAAATAGTGCGCTCCCAAATTCTAGCACTTGAACTTCCTCCAGCTATGGGACAAATTTCCAGCGGTTGCTCCGGTTTTTGTCTTCTTGCGTCAATTGTAACCCTCGACGCACATGCGAGTGATCGGTGGAATTGCTATGTGAGCTCGTTGGAAATTGTCAGGATTGCCCGGAGGTTGCTGGACTGTCTTCGGGAAACCCGTGTGACTATTGGAACGCTGGCGTTGGCCTGAAAACTTCGTCGATGTGGCTGAGATTTGCTGAAGGCTGCGCCAGGATGTTGCCGGAAAGCTTCACCGAGACTGATAGTTTGCTACATGAAAACTCGGTGCACGCAGAGGCCAGAACACATCACGACAACAGCAAAGAAGAATGACACAGGTAAAGACAAAGCTTGATCGAACACAATCCTCTCTTTTCTCTCGTGAATGAACGTGTGTTTTTTCTTTTTCCCCCCAAACGAAACGAAGAAAAACCCCATCATGTGCGGCCGTGTGTATCAATTGTGTGGCCTCTCCCCTAAAACCCTACGTATGTTTACTTATTTATAGGGCACAGATTAGGGTTTTTAAATTTTCCAAATCCATATCCACGAAGATTTCTTTTCAAAACGCAATATTTATTTTTTCCAAACGTAATATTTGCTTTTGAATTGAAATCTCACAAAGATAAATCCGTAAAATATCTCCGAGGATACGGGCTTGGACGGATTTGCTTTCTTCGTGGACTTAGCCTTACTCATCAACTTAAAGTTTCCGAACCATCAATTCTAATCCATCCATCACTCGCCCAATGTAAATGCAAATAAAAAATAAATGCACCTAAAACTATATGCTATGCAATTAACTATTTTTTTAGGGGTAAAATTAACCCCTAATTTTTTAATACGATAAATAACTAAACGGGTCGCCAAAATTTAGGTGTCAACACAAGGTATTTCAACCGGTAGACTCAAATGTTTAGAAAATTTTACAATAGGATATCGAAGAAAGGAAAGTTGACTTTCAGGTTTCTAATGATGGAACACTGAGGTTCCAAGGACGATTGGTTGTACCTAACGATGCGAAACTTCGAGAAGATATTTTATCAAAAGCTCATCGTAGTAGTTACAACATTCATCCTAGAAGTACTAAGATGTATTAGAATCTGCGTCAACACTATTGATAGTCTGGTATGAAGGCGGATATCGCCAGGTATATCGCCAAGTGTTTGACATGTCAACAGGTTAAAGCTCACAATTGCAAGCCAGGAGGACTATTGCAACCTCTTGAGATCCTAGAGTGGCAGTGGGAGCACATCACGATGGACTTCGTGACCGAATTACCAAGGAGTCAAAGATCAATGATTCGATTTGGGTAATAGTCGATAGGTTGACAAAGTTGGCTCACTTTATTGCAATGCGAAAGGATCATGACATGGATAGGCACGCTGAGTTGTATGTGCGCCAGATAGTTCAACTGCATGGAGTGCCGGTTACGATAACGTCAGATCGAGACCTGAGGTTTACCGCCACTTTTTGGAAAAGTTTGCAAGGTGCTTTAAGTACAAAGCTCCAGTATAGTACGGCATATCATCCTTAGATGGATGGTCAGTCTGAGAGGATAATTCAAACTCTTAAAGATATGTTGAGAGCTTGTGTACTGGACTTTAAGGGAAGTAGGGAAGAACAATTTCATCTCGTAGAATTCGCCTACAATAACAGTTATCAGCAGAGCATTCAGATGGCTTCTTTTGAAGTATTGTATGGTCGATCGTGTAGAACACTAATGTATTGGGATGAGGTTGGAGAGAGAAAGATTACAGGCCCAGAGTTGGTTCAGCAATTAGTGGATGCCGTGGCAATAATCAAAGGTAGACTAAAGACTGCTCAGAGTCGTCTAAAAAGCTACGTAGATAAGCGTCGAAGGCTTTTGGAATTCCAAATTGGTGATCACGTTTTTTTGAAAGTGTCACCAATGAGGGGAACTTCGCGCTTTGGCAAGAAAGGCAAACTGAGCCCGAGGTACGTAGGCCTGTTTAAGATTCTTGAGAGAATAAGGACTCTAGCATATCGTCTTGCGTTGCTGCCGAGATTAGCGCAAGTGCATGACGTCTTTCACGTGTCGATGTTAAGGAAGTATGAGCCTGACCCAACCTACGTGCTCAATTTCGAGGAATTGGATATGGATGACCATGTGTCATACATTGAAAGCCCGATTCAGATCGTGGATAGAAAAGAGCAAGTTCTGTGTACAAAGACCATTCCGATGGTCAAAGTGGTCTAGCAACACCATGGTACTGAAGGAGCAACCTGAGAAACTGAAGAGTTGATGAGACGTTTGTACCCCCACCTTTTTGCTTAAATGTTGTAAGGTTTAAATTTTGAGGATGAAATTTTTGTAAGAGGGGAAGAGTTGTGACATCCTAGATTTTTTTACTTCTACTTTCAATTCAATAAATCGAGTATTTCATCGACGCGCTTATAGTGCTATTCTCAGAGCTGATCACTCGTGAGATGACTAGACTATCTATGGAAGCCATTAATGATTTTAAGGCAAAAAGACTTGAGAATTTGACCAAGAATTAGCTGCTCGACCGTGCTCATTTGCCGAGATCATTACGACATAGATATAAATCGATTAGAGATAAAAGATAGGTCGGTTCGACTAAGATGAGTGGTTAAACGTGGGTGATCCCATTAAATTGCAAAATTCTCATCAATCGGCACTAGTTTAATTTTTTTGTCGTTTTGATACCCTATGTCCGTATTTGAAATCTTGAGATTTTCACGACAATCGAGAGTCGCCAATGTGTCAAAGAGGTTCATTGTGGCTTGAAGAAAATTGACCATGGGTCATTTGCACTAAAAAGTTCTGAAAGCTACCCAGTAACCTAGGTCACGCTAAAAACACGCCGGAGTGAAATTAACCGCGAATTTGAATTCGATTTCAGAAATTGAAAGTTTTGTCATGTCACAGGTCATTTTAGAAATGCCGACTCAATCTCAGAAGTTTTTTCTGCAACCCAAGATCTTTTAGGAAAAAATTGTCATAATACAGTTTTTGTCTAGAAAAAGGTAGGGACCATTTTTTATCGCGAAATTGGGAAGCAAGTGGGATCCAAGGGTGAGGAAAAATGCCAATTTGATCTTTGAGGTGTCGATTAAAATTTTGAGAACCAAATTGGATTCAATCAAGTGAGAACAAGTGTCCAATTGGAGGGAAAACTTAGCAAATTCGTAACCCACTTATGCCTATGGTTTTGGACCAATTCAAGAGTCCTAAGATGAGCATTGGTGGCTTAATGGATGCCAAGGAGGAGCTGGTGGCTAAGAATGGTCAAGGAGACAAGTGAGGAGAAGATTTGGCCATGGTAGGACCCTTGCTCCCTTATCTCTCTCTTCCTCTCCTCTAGTTGCCGTCAATGCCTTCTTCCTCCCCCTCATTTGTGCCGTGTGAACCCCATCAACAAAAGAAGAAGCCACCGAAGTCACCAAGGCCTGCCTGTCGTTGTTCGCGCACTACGCCGCTCGCGCGCGCTACCTCACGAGCCTTGATGCCCCGACCGTCCCCATCCCACCTCTGTCGCACATCCAGAAGGTTTTCAGACAGCCCAAGCCGCTACCCAGTTCGTCTCCGCCGCTGTGGACCACCGCCGAAGGCCCGTCGAGTCCCGTTTGGACCCGAAACCAGTCCCTGTTGCCTTCCCCGATCCTTGCCGCCCCAACCAGCTTTGTTTCCTTTGTTTTACAGCTCAAAACAGAAGCTAAAATAATGGGTTTTCCAGCAGCTTTGTGGCCCATTTTGAGGTGGTTGCAAGCCCCAAAAGTTAGGCCCGCTTTGGAGAGAATCGTCCCCCATCGCATCCCCGTCGATTTGCACCAACCAGCTCGCCAAACAGGTGAGTTTAACTCACTAATTCTCGCTTAGTAGGTTAATCACGCTTAGGGGTTGATTAGTTTAGGCTAAGATAGATTAGGTGGTTAGATTAGATTAGATTAATGAATTTAGATAATTACTAATGCATGTTAGGTGGTTAGATAGTGGCATTAGCAAGCAAACACGTGCTAGTATTTATTTAACAAATCTTGAAATTTTTCCAAGTCCGTTTCAGCGTCCAATTAGGCATTACGGGCCTAAGTTGGATTTATTTTCATTTATTAATATTTTCCATAATTATTTATTTATTTATTTATTTTCCGAAAATTAGACCGAGATAGTCGGTGACTAGAATTTTATGCTGGTTATTGTGGTGCAGTCTGTTTATTTATTTGAGTGCTAAATTGTGCTGAATTGATTTAATTGTGATTTTAGGATTTTATTCCTAAATTAATTAATTTTGGTAATTAATTGAAAAATTATCGGGCATCAAGATACGGCGTCAAAAATCTAATTTTGGACTGTTGAAAGTAGTGGGAAGATAGAAAGTGATATCATGGTGTTTTGGCTAAGGCCAACCGTGTACCCACACACGGCTATTTTTATCGGGGTATGATAAAAATGATGAATTGATTGAATGGTTGGGATGATATACTATATCAGCCTACGGGTAATATGTCAGCTTAGATTGTGACCAGTATACCGATATACTATATCAACCTACGGGCTCTGATATGTCAGCTTAGCGAGAGTAGTATACCTAATCAGCTTAGTGAGAGCAATATGATTAGCTTAGAGAGAGAATTATTAGTGTGCTATATCAGCTTGTGGGAAATATGTCAGCTTAACGAGAGCTATACTATCTATTTATCAGCTTAGAGTGAGCAATCCTGATATAGGTGGACTTATAGATAGTATTGAATGGGCTTACCATGAGAAGTTCGTGATGACATGTAATCGACTAAGTCGATTGATCAATGATTTGATATGATGTTATGAATTGATTAATTGATGTGATTTGAGGCATCTATAAATGAAATTGATTTGCAGGGTGGAACTGAGGTCAAGGTAAATTCTCTGACTTGTGTTGTGCTTAAGCAACTCTCATGGCGTATTTGCTTCCTAATTGGGTCTTAAGAGGGTAGAACTCGCTGAAACGTAATCTCACCCCGTTGTGGGACAACATTTCAGGTCTGTAGATGGTAGCACCTTTAGCTCCTCCGGAGCATTTTGGTATATCGGAGGAAATCACATAAGTAGGTTATCATATTTCGATACACCCCCACCCTGAAGGATTGGAGTATGTAATGGTGAAATCCACCGTCTGAGTCGACATGGGTGAACCCAAAAAGGTGCCTCATAAATACCAATCACGGTACCGTCACTATCATGATGGGCGAAGGGAGGGTCCTGTGCTGGAATCTGATGTACCTAGGTATGTTTTAGAGGTTATGCTCGAGAAGGGCACAATAGATCCTGACGGTGGATCAGTAATGGATGCCAAGGATTCCAAGCTCAAAGGCGATTCTGACTCTCCGGTGTACTCAACCGAGGGCACCAACTGGAGCGAGGAAGAAGAGGAGATCGCTGTGGATGAGGAGATGGAGTAGGAAGAATTTAGTGATGATGAATAGTTATGGTTGTTAGACCCCCGTCCTTTGTTTAAAAACCTGTTGTGGTGTATATGTTTTTATATACCTAGACCAACTTGTATAATATATGACATAGTTTGCTATGTATATATGTATATAAGCGTGGTTGGTGTGGTTTGAAATTTCATGGCCCTACTTTCTTATCCCATTGTTTTGTTGTCTGGGAATTTATATCTGCTTCTGCATGCATATATTAAAATGAATGGGTTGGCGATGCGTCCTGGGACATCGCTAATATATCGACCAAGCAGGGATGGGCACGTGCTCGGAGGGTCAAGACGTGACATTTCATGTTGGATGCCATGGGACGAGAAGAGCAAGGAGTAATCATGTTGAAGAACTCTCTTCCATTATCAGTTCAAATCTTCTAAATGGATTTTCCAAACTGATTCTTGGATATTGCAATGAATGTTTTTAAATGAGAGTAAAGTTGACTTTTAGATTGAATCAAAAAAATCCATGTTGCACGAGAATAGTCGTCTACTATCATAAGGAAATAACGACAACTGTCATGATTTGTCGTATGGTAAGGTCTCCAAACATCCACATGAATTAACGAAAAGATTGCATTAACATGAGTATTAACACGAGTACTACCATATGGAAAAGGAGTACGTGACTATTTTGCAAGAGGACATATGGGACATTGAGGATAAGGAAAAGTTGCACGGTGACCCATTCTCAAATGCATAATGAAATTTTTATCATTGGCAGTCAAGTTACATAATGATGGCTTATTCAAGGAATTGCAGGATAAATCAAAATTACTTGGAAAACTTGTCCAGAAAAAAAGTCTTTCAGAAAGACTACCCAAGCCCATCACTCTGCTAATCGAAAGGCCTAAAAGAAATAGGTGTCAACATAAAAAATTACCCGGCATGAATTTTCTTTGTAGACTTTTGACACATAAATGAGATTAAATTAGAATTCTAGGACATAAAGGATGTTTTGAAGAATAATTTGAGGGCTAAGATTGATTGTTCCTGTCACATTGACATGAGTGATATTTTCGTTGGGTAATTGTACGGAAACAAGAAATTCAATCCTTCATTTATACTCGAGAAATATCCTTTGTCACGTATAATATGATCGCTTGAACCATAATCAATAATCCTTGCCTTTCTTGAAATGGAATTAATCAAGCAATGTGTAATGCCTAAGAAACTTCCTCCTTCGTTGGAAGTATCCAACTTTTGCAATGCCAGCATTAACTACTGATATTGACCATATGAAATAGGTTGATCAGCATTTTGGCCAATCGATCCGGTGACTTGATAAGCAGCTGAATTTTTTTTTTTTTTTTTTTTGCTTTTTCTCCGGGTCAGCATTTTGGCCAATCGATCCGTGACTCGATAAGCAACTAAAAGTTTTTTTGCTTTTTCTTTGGGTTTTCCATGTAATTTCCAACAGCTATCAATCATATGATTAGAACATTTGCAATATTCGCAAAACAATTTACCCTTTCCTTTTAATTTTTTTTCAAAATTCCTTGATGACGTGGCAAAAATCTAGCCGTCCATCCCTTTAAATGTGGGCTCTTGTCCGCCGTCTGATCTGCTTATAATCTTGGGCCCTTGTGAGCCGTCTGATCCTCGCATGCGATCTAAACCGTTCGTCCCGTCTCTTTTAAGGGTTCATGGATCCCCTTCGCCAAACCCTAGTGTGCTTCTCTTCTCCCTTTCTCGGTTTAGGGTTCTAGTGGCTCCGTCTCGCCATTCATCGCAAGCTGCGAGAGCGATGCTGTCGCTGCTCCTCGCGTGTTCTGGCGTCGCGAGTCGCTAACTCTCCTCCTATACGGCCAGCTAGAATATATGCCCGATTGGTGGTACTGGGTCCATGGTAAGAAAAAAAAAAATTCTTCCTTGAAGACCGATCCTTATGCCAAATAGTAAATTTGTTTTGTAGGTCAGAATTTTTCTAGTAGATGATCGGGGTGGAAGCTAGGTCAGAAGCCTAGAAGCTATGGTACAATGAAAGAAATCAAAGAATATGATTTTGGTCGTGACTGAAGACAAGTAGAAACTCTTTTTCTGAAGATTTTTGTATTCTGTCTTCAATGCATTCTATTGTACAATTTCTCTATAGATATAATACAAGATGTACACACTGAATGGAAATAAATGATTCTATGGATCAGTCTAAATCAAAATCTAATCCTCAATGATTTGTGCACAATCGTAATTGGATCAAAATCCTCTGCCAAATATCACGGAGTATCGCCGCATATCTTCCAACAAAAACTTTTTCTCACAGGTGATGTTTTTATTTACGAGAGAGAGAGAGAGAGAGAGAGAGAGAGAGAGAGAGAGAGAGAGAGAGCAAATCGGGGAATGAGAAGAAACTCAAATAAATGCTTCGCCATCGGACACGTTCTGCTTCTTCACTGGACCGTTTGGACAAGCTGACGTGTGGGATTTCATTTGGGCAAAGAACTGAAGAAGACCGGGTGGCTCGAGGTTTGAATTCAATAATGTGTTAAAGTATTAATAAAATTGATCGATGTGTTAGACAAATCCTCTGACAAAAAGAAATCAACGGACGTGATTTATGATGGACTGTCTCCATTGAAGACCTCATCAAATATTAGCAGGCACATGAAAAAGAAAGAAGACAGAGCTAAGCATGAAGATAAAGAATGTTAACAAAGGTCATTGAAGAGCCCTCCACTGATTGCTACGCTTGCCTTCATATGCATTTATTGTATTTGTGTGCTTTTGTTAACTTTGTGGACTTTCTTGTTGCTTCATGGCTATCGGCTCATTTAATGTTTGTTTTTGTGTCGACATTATGTCTTAGAATAATAAGCGTGTGAGATAACAAGATGGAGGTTCTGCACGCGTGTTAGTTGTTGGAAGAAGATTCTTCGAACTAGTTAATGTTTCTTGACGTAATGAGAGATTCATGGCCGCGTGTGACTTCACAAGACCTTTATAAAATATCAAGTACATGTATCCCGACATCTGTCGACTTTATGATATTATATATAGGTGCAAGTTTATCAAATTGTTCTCAATTATTACTTAGGTTTTAGATTTAAACATGATTAGTAACTTATGTAAAGTTTAGTAATATGCAAGGAAGTAAATTTTCAATATCAATCATGATTTTGCCATGTGTTCTCTAATGAATCAGTAGTGAGTTTGGATATTTAAAATTATCAGAAGTAGTAACTCTTAATATAGTCAATGACCTTTCATACAAAAGAAAAACACCAAGTTTTGATATGTTTTAGAAAGTTGAACTTTTTCACATTGACTAGTAATTTCCTTCTCGAGAAAGGAAGAAGGATAGCAACTTTTGAATGTGATTAGTGACATTTCGTAAAAAAGTTGGTCATTTCAACCAATTGGTAGGTTTCACAAATAAATATTAGTAAGCGATTGAAACAATCAGTACTTTTGAAACAATCTAACCAATGTTGGTACATAAACTCAAAATTTGGCAATTTTATATTATATTTGGTAACTTTAACATGTTGGTAAGCTATGCAAGTAATATTGATAAATTATTGCGAAATTTTATAATTTAAAAAAATGGCAATAACTAGCTCAAATATAGTTGGTAGTTTCATATAAGAGTTGGTAAATTAAGTTCTACAAATAGATATTGGTATGTTGGAATAGTTAGTAATCTTGAAAAGAGATGATAAATTTTATACGAGTTGGAAATTTTTAATCCATTGTTAAGTTCAAATACAATGTAGGTAAAATAATTTGAACAATTGGTACTTTTTAAACTATGAAATAAATATTTGTAAGTGGACTCAAATAGGAGTTGATCATTTCGTATAAGAGCACTAGTTTTGTAAGTTGGTAAACTACGCAAGCAATTTTATATAAATTATTGGAACAATTGGTAATTGGGACATGATCACATAAATGCCGGTAACTACCCTAATTAGAGTTGGTAATTTTTTGTCAAATTGATCACTTAAGCTCTGTTTTCAACTGGTATATTATATGAACCCAAATAAGAGTTGATAATTATATGAAAAAAAAAATGATAACTTAATCTCCGCTTTCAATGTTGGTAAATTATTGGAATAGTCAGTGATTTTTGTTGGTAATATCGTGTCGAAGTTGGTCATTAATATGTTGGAATGCTATGAAATAATTCATGGTAATTTATTGAACAGTTTGTACTTTTGAAACAAGCAAACAAAAGTTAGCAAGTGGACTAAAAAAGAGCTGGTAATTTCACATAACATTTTATGACTTTAATTGAGTTGTGCAAATAAATATTGGTAGATTATTGGAATAGTTAGCAATTTCGAAACTATCAAATAAACATAGATAACTAGCTAGAATAAGGGTAGGTAATTTCATGTAAAATTTGGTAACTCAATTTTCACATATAAAAGTTGACAAACTAATGGAATAATTGGTTATTTTGAAAGAAGTTTGTAAATTGTTTGTAACAATTAGCAATTTTAACACTTTGGTAAGCTTGGGAATACTATGTACACAAAATTGTAAGAGTTGTACTGTCCAAACAAGTTGTTCATATAAGAATTGGTTTTTTTTTATTTATAAAATCTAGTGTAGTTCACGAATTACTACTGCTAAGCTCCATAAATATATATCAATAGATTATTGAAATAATTCATAGGAGTTGGTAAATTTGTATGAGAGTCAGTTATTTAAACAAACGTTGGTAATTTCTGTGATTACAAAATGGTAAATGGTTGGAATAATTCCCAAAACAACTAAGTACAAGTTGCTAAGTGACTCAAATAAGAGTTCGTGTTTCTTCAATCAATTAAGTAACTTAATCCAAGATATATTGGTAAAACACTCAAATTATAAATTGGTAATTTTGTTTAAATGATAGTAACTTCAATACGTTGGTAAGCTTTAACAATTATATTGGTCAATTATGACAACCTTTAGTAATTTTAGAATAATTAGACTAAACTTGGCAAGTGATTCATATAAAATTTGTTAAGTTAAAATATTAGCAACCTATGATGTGTTCTTTTTTAAACTAAATCTATGATTTCAAAATGCAAAATCTTGAAAATGATCACTTATATTGATTACAAAGTTAAATGAATGAAAAATATTTTTGTCATCAATGAAAATATTTAAGCATAATTTATTGTTGATAATAAACAAAAATCGTTTACTAATTATTCTAAGTGATGACCAATCTTTTTAAGAAAAACAATTTTCAAATCATTCATTTCTCCCAAAATAAAAGCACTGTGGGAGAATATTTGACAAATCAGTCAAATTAAAGTTGATAATTTCGTACCATAGTTTATAAGTTCCACAAATATCTTTTGATAGATTACTAAAACAGTTCATAATTTTTTTTTAGTATAAATAAATGTCATACTTTCCAAAATCAATATGCGGGTAAAACAAGTTGATATTCAATTAGCAACGCATTTGAGAAGTTACCAACTTCTCTTTATCAGCACGGAACAATATCCCCTTTTTTCCCTCCCGGAACACAATCTGTGAGCACCAAGTTAATTTTCTCATCTTCAGAAACGCCCTGCATTAATAACTCCCTTAGATTGCAGATATCATGCCAGCAAGCGACATGTGCTCCTACTGAAGGAGATAATGGCTTCAGTCAGCATGACATATGACTCAATGCAATGTATGAAGCCAAAATTCAGGAGATCCTCGCCTCAGCAGATGGACAGCGACGGTATATCCTCCTTGCCAACGGAAGCATGCATGGAAATGGCGCATTTAACTCGGGTGGGTATTTGTTTTGTCAGCCTGCATGAGGACAAAAAGGTGAGGAAAGTACACTTCTCAAAGGCTCGACATATATTTAAGAACTAAATATGAGGGTGTTGTCTGTTGAAGTTCGATTTGACAATGATGTTTTTGGATGTTTTTGGAGTGCGGCTCTAAGGGGTTCTTAAAAAAATAATTTGTAGATTTCTAATGAAATTAACTTCACATTCGCGTATAATTTTCATATTCCGACCAAAAAAAAAAAAATGACTTTCGTATGATATGCATGATTGTTTCTGTGTTTGTATGAAAGTCTACTACTGATCATCATGTGAATGAATTCTGATCATATTAAAAATCTTAATTTTTCTTCATTGAGAAATGAGAATGCTTAGGCTATGAAATTACTAGTTTTGAAACATTTAGTAACTTTTAGAGAATGTGTGCGAACACTTGTTGCTATTAATTATTTAGACATAATTAGTGAATTTTGATGAAAGGAAGAACATTCCACCATTAATATTTGTAATGGTATATACAACCATTGATGTACTAACAACAAAAAATAAGATTTTTTTTCCGTCATGGCTAATATCACTAGACATACAAATAAGTATAGACCTATTTATGTTTACTTTTCCAAAATTGGAAAGTAAAAATTTTAACAATTTAGTCGCACTTTACTTATTAGCTAGTTTTGACTCATCGCAACTTATATAAAACAAAGTATCGGTTGAATTTGCAAAAATTGAAACAATTTTGAGGGGCAATGTTTTAATTTGGGAAAGATTTCAAAATGCTCCGATTTAGATACTAATGAAAATGTTGATTGTGTAAAATATATGAAAAAGGAAAAAATTAAAGTCGAAGACCCGTAATCATAATGTGCCATCTCGCAAATGTAGAAATCCAAATAGATCAAGGACATCATAACTGTTGATAATACAAATGACACACAAATCTAATTGCTATAATTGCATAGGGCCTCCAACGAGGGTCCAAAATTCCAAATAGATCCACCCCAGTGATGGACATGTACTAACATACAAGATGGTATCATATCAAGCTACCCAAGAACCTTTCCAGAATCACGACTAGCTCGTTCATGCACCACTTTGAGTCGGCGTAAATCCTGGAGAACACGTGTAGAGATTGGGCGAACTTACTTGCATTAATGAAGTAATTTACAATATATACATAGGATTTAGGGCTAACAATGACAATTATGCCCTTTGGTATAAACCCAATTTCCCAATACTCCCCCTCAAGTTGGTGAATGTAAACATGTCAACAACTTGTTCCTAAAATTACAAAATAAATCACATGCAACTGGTTTCGTGAACAAGTCTGCGAGTTGGGAGTGACTGGGAACATAAAGAGTACACAAAGTGCCATCTTGAATTTTTTCACAAACCTTGGTTCAATCGTGGAAGATAGGATTAGTGGCGATGTGGATGGCTGCTTTTTTATCACAAAAAAGATTGGCAGTAGTAGTGTTGACATGGAGATCCAAGAGAAGCATGTGAAGCCATGTGATTTGACATGTGGTAGATGCCATAGCACGATATTCGGCTTCTGCTGAGGAACGGGCAACAATCGTTTATTTTTTGGAACGCCATGAGATAGGACAAGAACCAAGAAACATGCAGTAGCTAGAAACAGATCATCAGGATGTAGAACATGATGCCCAATCAGAATCTGTATAACCATTAAGTTGGAGAGTTGAATCATATGGGAAAAATAAACCAGTGCCAGGATCATGCTTGAGATACCGCACAATGCGAAGGGCAGCATTCCAATGGTCTTCATGAGGAGAGTGCATAAATTGACTAAGATGTTGCATTGCAAAGAGTAAATCTGGACGAGTTACTGTAAGATATAATAATCTACCAATAAGTTGTCTATATGAACCTGGATCCTTAAGAGTTGGAGAGGACTCTAAAAATTGGATATTAGGTTCCATCGGAGTATCAATAGGACATCCACCAAGAAGACCAATGTCAGACAAAATATCAAGAGCATATTTCCTTTGTGACAAGAAAATCCCAGACTTGGAACAAGAAACTTCAATGCCCAAGAAATATTTGAGAGTGCCTAAGTCCTTAATACAAAATTGTGTGTCGAGAAATCGCTTGAGAAGTTGAATCATAACTTCATCATTGCCTATTATAACCAAATCATCAACATAAACAAGGACAATGGTCAAGAGAGAGCCACGGACTAATGTAAAAAGTGAATAGTCCGCCTTTGACTATTGAAAACCAACATCGAGTAGTGCAAAAAAGAATTTAGCGAACCATTGCCTTGATACCTGTTTAAGGCCATAGAGTGATTTCTTAAGTTGACAAACTAAATTATCCCCCTTAGTATGAAAACCCGGTAGAAACCTCATATAGACCTCTTTGTCAAGATCACCATGCAGAAAAGCATTATTCACATCTAATTGGTAGAGAGGCCAATGACGATTGAAGCAAGAGCTAATAAAGTGAGAACAAAAAATTACCATTTTAGCAATGGGCGCAAATGTGTCATGGTAATCAATCCCCTCTATTTGACTGTAACCCTTTGCAACGAGCCGAGCCTTGTAATGCTCAATGGTGCCATCATAATTATATTTGATTCAGTAAACCCATTTACATTCAATAGGATGTTTGTTAGGAGGAAGATGAACAATTTCCCAAGTGCCATTTTGTTCAAGAGCTTGTATCTCATAAGACATTGCCTCCCGCCACTTGGGAGATTGACACGCAGTAGCGTCATAAGTTTCAAGTTCTTGTACAGAGGATATTGAGGCTAAAAAGGCACGGTGAGTGGGTGAAAAATGCGAGTATGATAAACAGTTGGATAAAGGGTGAAGAGTTCTTGATTCAGTTACCTTAGAGTCTAAAGAGGATTGATCGAAGGCAACAATAGCACAGTGGTAGTCTCGAAGATATCAGGGTGGATGGCATTGCCGAGATGGCCGAGGCATGGCTTCGGGTTCAGTTGGTGATGGTGCGATCGTGGGTGCAGGAGGTTGAGGAGTTGAGGTCGGTGCAAGGACTGGGGTTGAGGGAGGTGGGTACGTTTCACCAAGGTCAGGTATGGGTAGTGGAAGTACTGAGGTCGGTTTGTTTGTAGTATGTTTGATGGTTTGACGGAAAGGAAAATCTTGTTCATAGAAAATGACATCGCGACTAGTAAAAATTGTTTGATCTTGAAGGTCATAGAGACGGTAACCTTTGTGGTTTGTGGAATAACCAATTAGAACACATCAGCGAGATCCGGGACCAAATATATCGGAGTGAAGATGATTGGTGGAAGCATAGCATAATGAGCCAAAGACATGAAGATGAGAATAGGAAGGTGGTTTGCCATAAAGAAGTTCATACAGGGTTTTATTATGTAGGAGAGGACTAGGTAGTCTATTAATGATATGAGTAGCAGTTAAGACACAATCCCCTCAAAAGTGAAGAGGTATGCTAGAATGAAAACGCAATGCACGAGCAACATTGAGCAAGTGACGATGCTTACGCTCAACAACTCCATTTTGTTGAGGAGTGTGAGGGCAACTACATTGATGGTGAGCATCATGTGCGCAAAAAAAATCTTGTAAGCGAGAGGAAAGGAATTCAATCCCGTTATCAGATTGAACATTTTGGACTTTGGTTTGATATTGACTCTCAACAAAAGTAAAGAAGCGAATCATAGAGTCAATTGCATCAGACTTAAAAATAAGCAAAAAAATCCAAGTATAGCGCGAATAGTCATCAACAATAGATAAAAAATAACATGTTTTATGTGTAAAATGGGAATAAGGTCCCCAAATGTCAACATGAATAAGCTCAAAAGGACGTGAAGTAGCAATAGTGCTAGATGCAAAAGATAGACGCGTTTGCTTGGATAAATGACAAGCATCAAATGGACTGAATTGTTTTGCTGAACTAAAACATAAAGTTTGTTGCAAAGTAGATAAAATTGACTCAGATGGATGTCCTAAGCGGGCATGCCAAAGATGAGATGAAGAGGTTGTAGTAAAAAGAACGGGCGGGTTCAATAGGAATCTCCAGATAATAGATACCGCCATGCTCATGGCCCCGACCAATGATCTTCTTGGTCAAGAGGTCCTGAAATAGACAGTACTTAGGAAAAAAATGACTAAGCAGTTTAAAGTTTGAGTGAGTTTGGAGATTGACAATAAGTTGTATTTGAAAGAGGGAGCGCAAAGGACATTATCAAGGAAGATAGTTGAGGTAAGGTGGGCTGAACCGTGTGAAGTCACGGGGACACCAACACCATTCGGAATTCCAATTGTGGGATGTGGAGAGGAATAGTGTGTTAGATTTGTAAGGTAATGGGGTTCAAATGTGATGTGATTTGTGGCGCTAGTGTCAATGACCCAAGTATTGGAATTAAATGAATTCGAAGTTAAGCCGAGAACATTACCTGAGAGGTTGGCTTTCGGGATGTTTACCTCTTGCAACAAGTGCATCAATTGCTTATACTGATCATTTGTGAATGGTGGAGGTGCCACATCACAAGTATGACTGGACTTATTATCTGCAAGTCGGGAGGAAGTAGATGGTTGTCCACAGCGTTGCTTGTTGTTAGGAGGGAAGCCATGAAGTCGATAACACACATCCTGCGTATGTCCCGGGATGCCACAGTGGGCACATCTTTCTCGGCTGCGAGATGTGTTTGTCCATTTAGCTAGGTTAACGGACGGAGCGGGGCCACCAAGAGAGCTGGGCTGTCCATGGTAAGAGGAATTCATGTACGACCGTGGAGCATTATTTCCATGAGTGCTAAGCAAATTGCTGGCTTGGTCGGATTGTGGGCAGTCCAATTGGATATGGCGATGTGATTCATCTTGAAGAACTAGCGCATATGCACGTGCAACACTAGGTAATAGATTCATTAGTAAAATCTAACTAATAACATTAGCGTACCTCGGATTGAGACCCATGAGAAATTGAAACAAGCGCCGATTCTCTTGTTGTGTGGTGGTGATAGAGCCGAACAAGAGCATTGCGGTAATGGATCCAAATTATTCAATTCATCCTAGCAGCTTCGCAAATTTTTGTAGTACTTAGTCATAGCATCGTCACATTGAGCAAGGGTGCATATCTTTTGCTCGAGATGAAAAATCCGAGGACCATTCGATGGCGAAAAACGTTCATGAAGATCGGCCCAGACATCCACAACTGACTCTGTGTAGAGAACTGTTGGCACCAAATCTAGATGGATGGAATTAAGAATCCAAGATAAAATCATATTGTTCACACGAATCCAAGACACATAGATAGGATCTGTTGCAACCGGCTTTTTTATTTCTCCAGTAACAAACATCATCTTGTTCTTGGCGGAAAGGGCAATCTCCATGGCACGAGACCAATTGTTGTAATTGTCACCCGTAAGGACCATGCCAACTTGGGTTATTAGAATGATGCAAATAAAAGGGGCTGCCCACCTGCTCATGTGCAGGAACGGTGGCTGAAGAATTTTGAGATTCGGTTGCCATGATTACTTGCGGCCAAAAAGTCAGAGAATGAACAACTCGGATGAGGTCTTGAGCGATGATCCTCGGGTCAACTCTGGGATTAACATTCCTGAGGACTTCCAAATCTGTGGAATTAGGGGGACTTCCAAATCAGGGGGGAATCATCCGCATGCGCCAGAACTTGAGATCATGGCAGGATGTTGACACCTAAATTTTGGTGAGTCGGTCATTTATTTATTGCATAGAAAATTAGGGGTAATTTTATCCCTGAAAAAATATTAATTGCATAGCATATAAATTTAGATGCATTTATTTTTAGTCTGCATATTTGCATTTTATTTTTTAGGACTGGTGGTGGAGGGGTGTGAGTTAATATTTCTGAGCTCTAGCTTGACAGGCCGGATTAGGCCCACGAAAGGAGTAAATTAGCCCAAGCCCGTTATTTTTTAAATTAATTATCTCGTGGGAAATTGAGATTTTATGCGATATTACGGTGGTTTTTGGAATCAGGTTGCAATCTTATCTTTAATCTTTAGGTGATAAGATCTTTGGGAATATTAAGGAGATAAGGAAAATAAGAAGATTTTGGGTGATTGGGAGGTTATAGATTATCTTCGTATATATTGAAAAAGCGAGATAAAATATTCAACGAAGATCACCTATTTTTACCTATAAAAGCAATCGTGTACTGCGAGAGAAAGGCGGTGACTTTTCGAGGGTTCTCTTCGTCGAAAGGTGATTTTTCGGTTCTTTGGAAGAAAAAAGAAAAGCAAAAAAAGCAAAAACAGCAAAAAGCAAAAAGAAAGCAAAAGGAGGCAGAGGAGAAAAGTACAAGCGGCGAGAGGATGACTCGTTCATCGTCTCCCGCCGCTCGCACCCCTTTGCAGCTTGCATCCGCGAAGACCCCTGCACCCACCGCCGCTCCGCCAGCATCCCGACCGGCCACCAACGTTGCCCGCCGGACGCCGCCATCTCGCCACGCCGAGGCCACCTGGAAGCCGAGGCTAGCCGCGACTACCTCACTCGAAGCCCTATCGGTGTCCGCCCAAGCTCTCCCGTTCGTGCTGCGCCGACCCACGATTCTGGTGACCCGTTGCCGCCAAAGACCATCTTCGCCGCCGCCGCGACCCAAAGCCCACTGCAGCTAAGCCCGACGCCCCCGCTCACCTGAGTCGGTCCCGCACCAGCAACCGAACGATGCTCCCCGGCCTTGCCCGACCGTGATACCCGCCGCTCGGAGCCAAAGACTGCGATCCACCTACTGTTCGAAGCTGAAGACCCGCCCGTTGCCAAGCCTCTAAAGTCCGAGCCTTCGCCTCGCCCCGGTTGATCCCGAGCTCACTCGACACCTCTACTGCCCATATTGACGCCTACACACCCCTGCAGCTGTTTGGGTTCTACTCGTCGGTCCGAGATCTACCGATCGATCACCTCGCCGCCCTCCGAGTGACCATCCGAACCAAATCCGGAGCCCTTCGCCCTACGACGCACGCCCGGGAGTTCTCTCTGCGTTCGCGGCTAGACCCGCGTTCGCAAACACCGTGATTTTCAGATCTCGTGCCCCTTTTTGCCCGTGCCCGAGCATTGTTCGCTTCACCGTGCTTCGTCGTTGTCCTCGCCGAAGTTTTGGCGCCAATCGCAAGAACTGTTGTTGCGCCCATACCCATCGTGCTTTGCCTTCCTCCCTTTGGTTCTCTACCCTAGGTAGTTTTATTATTTATTTTTTTTTATCAAATTTACTTGTTATTATGTAATTTAGAGGATTGGGTGTTATTTTTTGGAATATTATAGGCATTATCCATAGGGGTTTTCCCTAAGATTATTGTAATTATTAATTTGATCCGTAAGATTTCAGATTAGATTTTTAATTATTTTGAACTTCTTGTCGTGACATTCGGGGTTATAGTAATCGTTAATTTGACCTATGAGATAACAGGTTCTTTTTTCGATTATTTTAATTCTTTATTTGGTTGGATGCATTGGTTAATTTAAATACAATGTTTATTCGATAATTGCTTGTTTTGGAGAACCACTAAAAAAAAATCCAAAAAATATTTGAATTAGGATTCAGTTTGTTTTGGAATATTTCTTGTTATCTTGCATATCTAGAATAGGGATTTTATTTTGAATTTAGAAAAATATAAAAAAAAAAAAAAAAAAATGCATTCATTTAGGTTGTTAGTTTGTTATTTAGATTCCATGTTTAATTATATATTAATTTTAATTTCGAATTTTTGTAAAGAAAATCACAAAAATCATTGCGCATATTAGGTTAGAATGGCATGTTTCATTTAGATAATCTTTTTAGATAATTTGCATGTTAGATTAAGATAATATCTTAGTTTAAATTAGGATTTAATGTGACTTAATCCTTAGTTTAAATTAGATAGAATCCTAATCTAGCTAGATCATTTTTGCATTTTAAAAAAATAGAAATATGAAATGCACCTCATTTAGTGATTACTAGATTCATTTAATTAAAAATTCATCGTCATTAGACTAGGTCATTTAATAAATGTCGCTTGACATATAGCTCGCATATTAAGTTGCGTGTTGCGTGTCATTTTAGTTGAAATAATTTTGTATGTCATTGTATTGCATTGCATGTTATTAGAATTAGGTCATTTAGATTGCATTTAATTATTGCATTTCTTCATGTCATATAGTTTAGGTCATGCTGCCATGTCATATTAGATTATTAGCATGCATCACATGATTTTCATTAAATAAAGTAAAAAAAAAAATTAAAATTGCGTGTTAATTAGAAATCATATTTAGGATTGCTGATGTGAATTCTGATTTAACAATGCAGATACTTTCGTTGCTTTGAGGTAAGTTTTGCATTATTTAATTGCTTTCTTGGGTGTTAAATTGGTGATTTGCGCACCCACATGATCGTTTCACATGTTAGGGAATTAGATTTAAAATCAATCTAAACTGCTTGCAAAAAAAAAAACATTTTTGAAAATAAAAGAATGGTAGCGGAAGGGATTAGAGAAATCTAATGTAACCAAATCCCCGTACCCTTAGTCTCTGGTTCGTAAGAGTAAAGTAATTCTCCCATTATTTTACTTAGGTGTCTAATCGACCTACCATAAACTGATTAGTGGCGACTCCTAAATAAAATCCATTTGCTTGTTAAGAAATTTGAACCTAAGTCGTGAATTGGTATGGGCTTGGGAGAGCCCGAGTTAAGCTTAAAGACTTAGTAATCCATTAATCTAGTTTTAGGTGGTTCACATCCCGAAAAATTGGGTCGCGACACAGGAGAAGACGTTGAAGTGGAAGTTGTCCACTAAACCTTGATCTTGGAGTAAGTGATTTTGATGCGGGATGAGTCGCCTATGTGGATCTCGTCTGTGTTGGGGCTTTCGTCGGGGGCAAGGGGATTAGCAAGGATCAAATCGGACTTCCAAATCGGTGAGCGCCAAGAGGAAAACAGCAAGGCCTTCGTGAGCACCAAGAGGAAAACGGCGCCAAGGGGGTCAATTGGTGCCTTGAAGAATCACAGTGAGGCGGAGAGATGGCATAGAGTGAGGATCAACGAGCATCTCGACACGCTTCATGGGCTAGTTCCCGAGGCAAAGAAGGTAGACATTGTCGTAGTTTCTGTGATTGTTGGTTCAAGCGAGAAGGCCAAAGAGAGTCATGAGAGACGGGCTTCAAGAATCGCCGCTTTGATACCATGTAGAGATTGGGCAAACTTACTTGCATTAATGAAGTAATTTACAATATATACATAGGGTTTAGGGCTAACAATGACAATTATGCCCTTTGATATAAACCCAATTTCCCAATAACACGATTAGGGCAATCCTTGCATGCCAAATGGCTTTGAAAAGCTTGGATTCGATGTCTTCCCCAATGTCTTCTCTCGCGTTGTCTCTTAAGCATAGACACATATAAAAATTGGGAGAATGACCCAAAAGTGCCTTTAACTTATGTACGGTGTTTACTTTAATGTCACAACTTTTTGTTGGCTCATTTAAATACCAAAATCGAAGAAAAATTAATCACTTAAATACCTCCAGTGAAAAATTATGACTAGAGAAATTATGTGGCTTTTATAATTGAAAATTTTATCTTATGTGGCATTTTTGGTACTGAAATGATAACTTTTTCACTTTATAACAATGATTGACACTAAAGTGGTTATTTTTTTACAATAATTGGCACTGGAGTGATCACTTCTTAGCTTACTATATGACGTTGTTTAGGGGTTTTTTTGGCACTAAAATATTCACTTTTTCATTAAGATTAGCACTAAAGTAAGTACTTTTTAATAACAATTGGTATTGAATCACTTTTTAACTTGCTACATGATGTCATTTAGAGATTATACAATGACTGGCACATCGGTAAGTAATGTAGAATTGAGAATTTAATAAAATATAGCCACGTTAGGTTTCCAGCAATTCATATCGAAGTTGGCACTTCAATGATTTTTTTTTTTTTTTTTTTTTTTAAGTGACACTTAAGTGAGCCGGCCAAAAGTTGTGATACTAAAATGAGCGTTGCACCCAAGTTAAGGCATTTCTAGTGTTCTTCTTCCTATGAAAATTAAAAATTCATTTCTCTCTTCGTCCATCATGGCAATTGGCAACCATCGCCATACCGTTGCCACCGCTCAAGCTGCCACCACCTCCATCCCTGAGCCCTTCGCGACGTTATGGCCATCACACCCAGCGGCAAGTTTACACCCTCTACCTTCATTACCGCAGATCTGTTCCAAGCAGATTTGGAACCATGGCTGTGGCAGGAAGACGGAGCCGACCATATCTGAATAGTGACGTTGCCAGTCCATGACCGGTGAGGCGGTTCGTCCACAGACACCAGCCTTACTCTCCTTGGCTGCTACGACCGGAATGGGCCCCTGCTACACCATGAGCTCAAAACAAAAACAGTGGAAGACAAAGTTCAAGACAAGCAGACGTACAAAGGACAGCGACGCCTAAGACAAACTGAGTAAGACGAAGCTGAAGACCGGATCATGAGCCATGGTGATGGCAAGAAGGCGAAGCAACCAGATCTGGCTGGTGGCTGAAGACGTATGGATCTCACTGTCAAGGCTCAAGGCCATGGACAGGCTCCAAATCTGGAAGTTCCCAGTCTTCGTGCTCGTCTCATGACGGAGGGACATGGTCATCATGGCTCCAGACCTAGTTCGGAGGAAGACGAACATGATAGAAGGAGTGGCTCAGTTTGGACACCTAGCAGTGTTGGCTTAGATGCGGCGCAGGGCGATGGCAGTGGTCAAGCTCAGAGGTGGTGTGCACGGAGGGGAAGAGAGAGACACTAGGGGCGCGCATGACAAAATTTCTGGAACGGAAATTGATTTATGGCCAGAAATTAATTTCTCATTTTCTATTCCCCAGACAAGTTTCTGAGCAAAGAAACCCGTTTGATAATAAAATAAAATTTCTATTTCTAGGAATAGAAATTGATTAGATAACAACATAGGAAATCCCTAAATACAAAATAATAGTCGAAATAATACTAATAGAAAAGCATAGAAGCTTTGATTTGGGGCATCTCATGTTTCTGCATTAGATCAAATCATCATTCATTTGTCTTACCAAAACTGTGACCTTAAAGAACTGAAGAAAAACGCTTCACACATTCCACTGATGCATTCAAGCAAAGAGAATGCTATTGGACACCACCAGAAAAGAACTTGACATTATGTCACCATTGTCTTTTTTCCATTAGTTAAATGAAACAAGAAAGAAGCACGGGCAAAAGAAAATCAGTTATTCTGATTGAAGGAAGTTGAATCTTAACAAAATGGACTCTTGAGGGGGAACAACTGAATACAATTGAAGCAAAGGAAGATAGATGGCTAATGGAAGCACGATGACAAACGAGCAGAGGAGCAAATGGATCAGAAGAAAGAGGACCTAATTACATGAATGTGACAGTAAGTTATAGTATGATATATTGGTCATTGATCAATAAAATAATGAGAACTCATAATATATATAAAAAAAAACAACTTATTATTATTTTTATTTGCTTTAGTTTATCTTTTTTTTTCTCTTTGTCCTCCGATAATTGTTATGTAACGGATTCTTTTTGAATCCATTATTTATAAAAAAAATTTCCTGTGACTTTTGAAACCCACAATTTCAACCAAACATTTTTACTTGAAAATAAAAACAACAATTTATTATCCAGAGAGAAAGCAATGAATAAAGTTTACATAACAACAACTTGAATTTGATCAACTGCCACACTCGGACATTTTTTCCTTGCATCAAACTTGGGTTGTATACCACATGGTTTATAAAAGTCTATATAATTAAATCCATAACACCAACAGAGCAGCAAAGAGCAGCAATCAGTATGTGAAGGAAAAGCGACAACTTCGACATATGAACGACCTGCAACCATAGAGGGTTTCTCTACACCTAAACAATTACACTACATGCATCTTGAACACCTCAAGCTAGAAAATAAACCGGACATGCTCAGCTCAGATGACAATTTAGCAACATATTTGAAGGGGTATTTAATTCGATGAGAGCGGAGCAAACCGACGCACTAAAGGAACAAGGGCTCTTGGCCATCAAAGGATGGATCAGGAGCTACGTCGCCAGCTCAACATACCAAGCAGTAACGTACATGTAACACTACACAATTCTCAAATCAATGCTAATATCTCTAGGGCAAATTGTCAAACAGGTGTTGAACGCGAACTACGAGAGGTTCGGTAGTTCAGTAGACAGATACATTCAATGAACCGGCATGACGTGAGATGGTTATCTAGATGAATCAAAAAATTCGAAGGCAAACGAAGAACGATCCAACGTCGAAGTGCTCTCAACCGAAGAGAAACAGAACATCCTAGGATGATTACCTGGGATCAGCTACAGTGACGTGCGACTTGAATCCCGGGGGCAGAAGAGAGCCGTGACGAAGTGGAGAACGCACTCACTGGAAATGATGGCGCCGATCGGGGGTAGGATGGTCGTCGGCGTGGCACGGCGCAATCAATGAACGCCTAGGGTTGAGGACAGAGTTGGAGTTGATGGCAGCGAGCAGACAGAGTGGATGTTGCCGAGAGGAGTCGTCGACTGCAAGGAGGACGAAGTTAGAGTCGACGGCAAGGTGAGCGACGATGTGACCAATGAGAGGATGGCGTTGGAGTCGACAGGGGTAGGGAGGACGGAGTTGTAGTTGATGGCAAGATGAGCGATGATTTGACCGGCAAGAGGACGGCGACGGCAGGGAGGGCCGCGGGTTCCAATTTCAGAGACGAACCTGAGATGGGTTTGACGCGATCGGATTCGGGGGAGTCATCGACTCTAGGGAGGACGAAGTCAAAGTCGATGGCGAGGTTAGCGACGATGTCACCGGCAAGAGGATGGAGTTGGAGTCGACGGCGAGTATGGACAGCTTCGGAGTCGATGGCACTAGGGTTTTTGGTTGAAGCGTTGAGGAGAAGGAACGTTCCTGTCGGTGAACGAAGAAGATGCCCAAATTGGAGAAAAGAAGAAATAATTTCTATTTCTATTTTAGAAACAGAGAAGCTACAATTTCTAGCTTCTAATTTCTCGTCCAAATCAATTTCTGGAATAGAAATATGTTTCAGAAATAGAGAAATCAAATTGCATTACCAAACGGATTTCTGTTCCAAACCTGTTTTGGGGAACAGGAAAATAGAGAAATCAAGAAACATAAATTTTATCATGCGCAGCCTAAGTGGTCCGGATAGATTTCTATTTTTTTCATTTTATTTCATTGTCAAGCGGACCAAAATGCTCACTTACCTGAAGTATTGGATAGAGGCCTGATTCAAAGCATGAAAGAGGTGTGACATGAAGTTTTTCCTCAGGTCCTTGCCTCGGGAACTCACGTAGACATGATATTTCCATTGAGGAGGACGGCGAGGAGGAGCTGGTCGTGGTGGTAGAGGAGCAGAAGGGTAAGGATACATGATTTTCAGACATTGATTCGATGCTCCTACGATGATTTGTTATGTAGTTAGGGGCTATAAATAAGGTAAGTTTGATCAAGACATTGGAGAGAGACTTATTTAAGAAGCATCCTACGCAGATTCCAACGGTGCTGCTAATTTACAAAATCTGTGTACTTGATCATTTAATCATCCAGTGTAGTCTACGTGCTATTTTGTGTGTCAATTTTGTAAGAATTTTTTTTTTTTATCACCAGCAACAGCATTGTCTTTGAATTATTTTTTTCATTCGGTAATGAGCTTAAAATCCTTACCTAGGCTCAGGCGTGAAAATATTAAAATTTCTTGATATAATGGCTAGGC
Source organism: Eucalyptus cladocalyx (assembly GCA_017140615.1). NCBI lineage: Eukaryota > Viridiplantae > Streptophyta > Magnoliopsida > Myrtales > Myrtaceae > Eucalyptus > Eucalyptus cladocalyx. The sequence continues at coordinate 18,571,224 of CM029524.1, read as the reverse complement.
GTGGACAGTTGGATCGGACCTAAGTGGATGGGTCTAGGATGAAAAAGAAATATGCTTTGCTCATCCTCGCTCAAATTGTGTTCGGACCTAAATAAACTGGTCGGATTGTCAAATTCATGTTCAGATTTATTGTTGCAATAATTTATTCGAGGAAAAGGGAATTATTGATTATTGTGATGCATTTCTTTCACTTGAAGAGTAAGTTAAAGACCGATGATCTATTTGGCATTCAGAAAAAGAAATTAGACCATGTTTTCCTCTCACGGGTTCCTCCAAGCAAGTTTGTGTCAGGTATGAATTGCAAGGTAGTGGTGCGCGGATGATGATGATGATAACGATCAGAGAAGCCAGCGGGGGCTATGGCGGAGTGATCGCGGAGGTGGATGAGCTTAGCTAGAAAGGGGAAGAGAGAAATTATATTAAGTTTTTTCGGTTGTGACCGGAGTTATCCATACAAATCTGATTTCATTTGTTACCATCAATTCTATAAATTGGTGGACTGATCCCTCAATCTTGAGTTAAAAGATTTAAATATTGAACTAAGCATTTATATAATAATTTAAGTTTTTTTAATAATTACCAGTGGTCACACAAAATTTTACTTAGCCCCTTTTTTGTCTCCCTTATTATCTGTTTATACCCTTAATCTTAGGCCAAACTCCGGGGTACGCTTATTATTTTTACATCACGTTGGCAGTAAAATGTAGCCCAACTATTTTTAATTTTATCTTTAGTGAAATAAGAATGAAAAATGAGTTTCCTATTTGGTTTGAGAATATACTACGATTACATGTTTCTCAGTGGAAGACAAACACAATAGGAAATGCATTTAGTGAGACATCGAATTTGCTCTCAAAGTAGAACACACAAAAATTCATTTTTTTAGCACTGAACACTAAGAAGAAGACAGATTTTCTTCAAAAGTTTCTATCCCGAGGAAAATACATGGCGATTCTGGTCTAAAGTGAAAGCAGGCTTGTCGTAGAAAGCATAGGCCAAGCTGAGGAGAATGTCAAGTTTTATTGGCCAGGGTAAAAAAACACTTGGAACAAGAAACCTCTTTGCTGGAAGAAAAGAACTCAAACCCAGAAAATGAGAGAAAGAAAAAGTGAAAGTGTCCTCTACAATCTCATCTTTTTACTATCAAACTAAAGTGAAGGGGAAAAAATGAAACTTCAAGAACATATTGTCGCGACCAAATTTTTTCGGGATGTGAACCACCTAGGGTTTAGCTAATGGATTGTTAAGCCTAGACTTAACTCAGGCTCTCCCAAGCCCATACCAATTCGCGACTTAGGTTCAAGTTTATAACATGCAAATGATTTTCAATTAGGAGTCGCCACTAATCTATTTTTGGTGGGTCGATTAGAAACCCTAGTAAAGTAACGGGAGATTTACTTTACTCCTACGAACCAGAGATTTATGAGTTCGGGGACTTGATTACGCTAGATTTCTCTAACGCCCTTTCGGTACCTTTTTTTTTATTTTGAAAAATGTTTGGCAAGCAACTTGAATCGATTTTAAATCTATTTTCTTAACATGTAAGGTGATCATGCAGGTACACAAACCACCAATTTAACACCTAGATAAACAATAAATAAATTACAAAAAACTTACCTCAAAGCAACGAAAGCATCTGCGTTGTTAGATCAAAATTCACATCAACAACCCTAGATATGATTTCTAATTAACACGCAATTTCTTTTTTCGGTTTTCACTTAATTAATGAGAATCATGCTTTATGCAATGCATGCCACTAATTTAACATGAAATGATATGACATGGCAACATGACTTAGCTATATGACCTAAGCGATATGACATAAACAAGCATGTAATCTATCCTGAAGCATGAGATGGATTTATTCTAAAAATAATTTTTTTTGTATTTTCCATGAGATTCGAAATTAAAGAAATGCAACATTTAAATATGCAATCTAAATTAATCTAATGACTGACAATTTCTACTTAAATGGACCTAACAAAAATCACTAAATGACGTTCATTGTATGAACCTAATTCTATATGACGTGCACATGGTTTATATTCTAAATAAGCATGCCATTTATTCTAATATGCAATGACGTATAAAGAATGTCCTAATTCTACATGACATATGCATGATGACCTTTTTTTGTGTTTTTGTTTTATTAATTTCGAAATTAAGAATTATCAAATTATTAAACATGCAACCTAAGTAAAAAAACACTAGCAACCTAAATTGATTGATTTGATTTTTGATTTTTGAAATTCGAAATAAAATCTCTATTCTAAATATGCAAGATAACAAGAAATATTCTAAAACAAACCTAATCCTAGTTCAATTTTTTTTATTTTCATTTTTATGAAAACGAAATTGATTCAAACGACACGATAGCAAATCAGGCAAGATAAGATCAATATCCACAAATTGACTAATCATATCCCGCACATGAGATCGGATTGGCCAATTTTAAACAAAATCACGAATCGTATCTCGAGCATGAGATCGGATTGGTGATTTTTCCGTGCGATTACGGGTCGTATTTCGAAAGCATGAAATCGACCGTCAATCATACGCGTTTGCGAAATTAGGAAGATTTCCTAATTTAGAAGGCTACTCGAGATTTCACATATCTTAAAGATATCGGAAATTTCCATCGTAGGCATCAACGAATATATCAAATAAGGTTTTGGAATTTTCGAAAATCAAAATAGATAAGATTTTTACCTAATTCGAATATTGGCTTCCGAATTCCGATCCTCAAACGGCTACTCACGACTCGCGACCAAGGTTGGCCAGCGGTGTACTCGCGGTCAAGAGACCCGAAGTCTGTTCTCTATTCTTCCACTAAAGAATATCTCCACACGTCTGAATTCTTCATGAGCTCCTGGCCTAAAATTAATCTTCTTCTTGCATGAAGTGAAACCATAAAACCCACAAGTTGTAAATACGAGACAAAACTCAACAGAAGACAAATTCACCGCTTGCACTTATTTGACCAAATTGTGATCCCTTTCCACCTGCGGCAACTTTATCCTCTTTTCGGAACACGTGAGACGCCACGGTTTTGTTGCTGGACGTAGACAAGGGCACCGGTAAACCTGCAAAAACAGAGAGTAGTAATCTTCAGGGCGTGGCTCAGCAATTCGTGGTGCTGCTGGGATGTTTGGGATCAGCCGGAGATGTTACGGTGGTGTGGCAACTTCTAGCGTCGGGTCGCAGCAGCGGTGGTGAGCAGCGATGCGGGTGGGTCACAGCCAATGAACCTGCGAAAGTAGAAACTTCAACGGATCGGTTTGAAGAGAAGATCAACGCTGGCTCGAGCTTGGCGTCAACGTCGACGGGCAACTCGTGAACCGTGGTGGTTTGCAATTTGGCCAGCAATAGGGACTCAGTGTGAAGTGGTCGGCGGTATACACGGTGGACAGGGCTCACGGGGAGGTAGCGGGACATTATGCCATCTATTCTTCTCCCCACTGTCTATAGTCGCCACGCATCCGAATTCTTTGAGATCTCATTGCCAAAAAAACGTTCTTTTGCTTGCATGAAACAAAATCACAAAGCCCACAAAATGTTATAGTAAAATATGGACAAAACTTAAAAAAGAAGACCAACCCACCACTCAGAATTATTCAAGCGAGATTCTATAATATCTCTTTTTGACCGTGGACTTCAAGCTCGCAAGCAGTGGCCGCGAAAATACGACGAGATATTTACGCTGGTCAGGAGATATTGGCCTCTTTGAACTTCGACGAAACCTACAAAGAATATATACGAACGAAGCGCAAAAGCCTGTTTGGTGATTGTCGGTGAGTCAGAAGAAAACACTTCAGGGCATCACCAGGCTAGATGGAACTTGCAGGAGTCTTTGCTAACTCCGAACTAGGCTGTAGTGGTTCAAGCGTCCCTGGGGTGCGCTGGCTCGTGGTATAGCAAAAGCAGCGGATCGTGGATCGTCGGGGATGGGGGGCTGCTCTAGTGATTGGCCTCTGTTGAACTGGGTTCGTCGAGGCTTGGTCACGACGGTAGGAGGTTGGCACCAGATCAGCAGCTCGTCACAAAGGCAAAGAGGTCACAGCAGCGAATCCATCGTCGCTGCAAGGGGCGACGTAGCAAAGACGTGTGTCCACGGTAACTCCGGCAGCTAGGGTGTGGCGCTGTAGCAAAAGGCCTCGCACAACGTGGGGGCTCCTCGACTTGGCAGAGAGAATTCCTTCTCTTTTCTCTCTCTCCCGTGTATATCTCTAAACGTCACTGACCAATCCTCTCTCTCTCTCTCTCTCTCTCTCTCTCTCTCTCTGCAGACCAGTCGCTTTTTTCTCTGAATTTTTTTCTTTTCAATATGGCCGAATGTCTCAATTGCGTGGCCCCCTTTAAACCCTACGCATCTAATCTATTTATAGGCCATGAGTTAGGATTTTAATTTCTTTCCAAATTCATATCCATGAAAATTCCTTTTTCCGAACGCAATATCACTTTTTATTTTCCACACCTCTTCTAGATTTCCTTTGCAAAAAATGTATATTCTCTATTGATTTTTTCAAATATTGCAATAGGATTTTTTCAAATATTGACTTAGGCTAAATTCTTTCTTCATGGGCTTATCCGATTTTCACTTAAAGTTCAAAACCACAAAATCAAACCAATTTGTCACCGACCCAATGTAAATGCAAATTAAAACATAAATACACCTAAAACTATATGTTATGCAATTGACTATTTTTTCAAGGATAAAATTAACCCTTAATTTTTTAATGCAATAAATGACTAAGCGGGTCGCCAAAATTTAGGTGGCAACACATATTCTAGTCATTTATGCTTTTCTTACATTACAAGGTATAGTTTCTAAAGTGATTATGGGAAATAATTCGAGATGCGCAGAGCAAGCAAATAAAAAGGAACGGGGAATCATATTTTTTCTTTTGCTTCATGGGAGACATTAGGTTGGACACTATTAAATTCAACCAACCATTGCAATGCGAAGTAATGCTCATGATAATTTTATAGGAATGCCACTGATACAATAATCGTTAATCATATCTATTGACACTTGGTTAAATCTTAAGATTTAAATTGTATAGAAAATTAGGGATGAGTGCCGCCAACTTTGTGAAAGCAGTTTCATGACGTTTGTGCGACTAAACATATAGAGCAATTTTGACACACCAATGAAGAGGACTTCTTCCATCGTGATCTGGTGCATCATAATCAGCATGGTACCTCCTGTAATAATGTGATTTAAGAAGGCCGTCTGGCCATATTGGGCAGCAACTGCCTGTAGCAGAGAGCCTAGCAAATAATGGTCATAAAAAAATTTACGCTAGATGAGCAACCCTTCTCAATGAACAAAAATGGAGAACATATAGGCAAACAGAATAAATCACGACTTCAGAAGACGACATTCCACGATCTTTTGCAGACATAGTTTTGTATTTTTGACACGTGAATTTTTGTTGATATGCGAAATACACATATTTTGCGAAATACCCAAAAAAAAAAAGGAAAAAGGAAAGGCTTATTAGATATCTGGACTGCGGCCCAGATCCACGACCAGCAGTGAAGCCCATTCGTGCTGTCCAGTTCATTCAAACTAAGCCCATCAGACTTCAGCCCACTAAACCAGATCGTTCAAGCCCAGTTCGCACAGCCCAGATTCGCATGCGGCCCAAAGTTCAAAACCATTTACTTCAGTCCATCAATGAACCCAACAATTTAAGCCCATCAGCCCAAAAGCCCGTAAGAATAATTAAGTCCGTGAAACAGAGGGCCCATCTGGATGAGGTCACGCGAAGGATTCGCTAGCGACCGCCAACCGCCGCCGTTGGCCGCTTCCCGACTCCGAGCTGTGGTGCTCTGTGACGCTCCGTCTTTCGGACGCCATTGCTGAAGTCGTTGGAGGCGCTGTTCTTCTCCTCCATCGCCTGCTCTGAACCTGGAGTTTTCTCTGGAGCAGTCCTGCGCATCTCCTTCTTCTCGACTCGACCTTTGCAGAATCGAAGCTGATCTTTGGCTCTTCCTCGCTCAAGGATTTCGACGATCGAATCTTCATCTCGACGGTTTCAGCAAACCTAATACTATCGGTTCATCTGATTGAGGAAGAAGTTGAGCGAATTTCTTAGAGCTCCGATCATAGAAAGAATTGAATAAGAAATGAGAACAGCTTCAAGTAGAGTCTGGCCAAACTCGGATTCCAAATTCCCGCTCTGCATCACTTGATCGCTGCTACTGATTCTAAGCTGAGTCCTTTCTCTTTCCTTAGTTTCCGATTTTGACTCAATTAATTGCGCTGATTTTTTTCCTCAGTATTTTCAGAGTCTATCGTCCTTAATTGCCGGAGAAACATCGCCGTCGCCGGTTTCCGTCGCTTCCATTGCCACTCCAAGTTTGCCCTGCAACCCCTGTTTTTCGGGCGCCAGTGGCCACGGTTACGGTTAACTCCTTCACAGATTCCAGCCCTCGAAATGGATTCCGCGACTGTTTTGTTCAATGCTGATCGGTCATCGTTGTAGGTAATCACCGTTTGCTAGATAGAACTATATCCTTTACTTTAGATGTATGAGAATGAAAGCAGCGGCCAGGAAGCTAGTTCTTGCGAGCTTGAAACTGGCTGCGATCCTCACTATTTTGCCGAGGGTTTGTTCTCTCGGATCGAGTGCATATTATCTGTTCGCTGAAATGCCAGAACCACGCTAGTATGAACATAGTCTTAGATTTGAGCGAAAACATATTTTCCGCCTCTTTGATCCTTAGGTTGGATAAATCCATTGGCTTCAGAGTTAATCTCTGAGGATATCGATTTTGATATGTATTCGAAGCTTATGGCTCATGCGTTTGACTCTATGAAATTAGTTAGGAATATTGTTGTGCTGAATTGAAAACACTTGTTGATTTCTGCTGATGCCCTTCATTAGGAATAGATTGAAGCGAAGGATTATGTATCCCTTGCACGAGAAAATTAATTACGACAATAATGGTAGTGCATGCTCCTATGCTAGGTGTCAAAATATGTTGATGACCCATTTTTTTAAACCATCTTTGATGAAATGGGCTAGAAATGGGTTGCCATAATTTCAATGAATGGGTTGTTCTGGATATGAACTGTCGTGGTTCTAAATGGTCTCCATTTCTACCCAATCCAACCTACCTGCAAATCCTCGTCCACTCCTTCGCCCCCAAGCATTTCGTCGTCCACTACTCCTCTTCTTCTTCCACTTTGTCCTCCTTTACCACAGTGGCCGCCGCCTCCCCCGCCGTCGCGCCTCCCCTCCAGCCAAGGAAGCTGCTGCATCCATGGCCAACACGCATCTGCCAACTATACTCGCCACCGCTGACTGCATCCATGGCTGAAGCTGCATCCACTCAAATTAGGCTTCTTTGTCTTCGCTTGGAACTCGTCATTTCTTTCTTCTTCTTCACCAAGAAAGCGTTTCCTGACTTTTGGCTGATGTGCCTCCACCGACTGTATCTCGGAATTGAACTTCATGAACCCATGCACGTTGGCCTCCTTCCACACCTTTGCCACAGTCTCTTGACCATCTTTGAGCCGGCCCTTGTAGACGTGGCCGTACTCACCTTCTCCAACCAAGTTATCCTTTAACTCTGTACAGGTTCGGAGGCTAGGTGGGACCTTATTGGGTTCCGTGATATATTCAAGGTCTGGTGAAGTTTCAAGGTTGAATACGAATTGATTTGTTAGCTTGGTTGTTTGTTAGTGTCTCAAGGTCTAGTGTTTTAGAAATTGCTGTTAATTTTGGTTGGGTTCGATGATGGTGTTAATGTGCTATTCGAGATTGTGTTATTAGGATTGGACTACATTACCACCCCCGTCTGTTTGATAAATTGCTCAACTGAGCAGGCATTCCCACTTATTTTGACCAAACTTTTGTTCCTCCTTGTGGAAATAAGCAACATCAATTACTATGATTTGTCTTTCTGATAGTGTTCGGGTGTGGGTTTGACAAGCTCCGTACATGTAACACCCGGATGAGCTTTTCGAGCAGGCCTGGTGTACACAATCCTGAAATTTATATTTTGAAAATAATCATAATTATCATACGTAATAGTAAATATATGTGTTGGGTGTGGATTGGATCGGATATGAGTTGTTAAATTTGAATTGAGTATAAATTGGTCAAAATGGATTCAATGGATCAATTTAGGTCAAATTATTTTCGGCCTAGCCCTAAGTCCAACCCAACTCACCCATTTAACAGTCCCAATGCTGGTTCACTTTGTTCTTTTTCTTTTCTTTTTTTAAGAATTTCATTTTGTTCTTTACTTTATTTGTATCTGTGGGCGACTGGGGAGTGGTCGCTGTCTAGAATAAAACTGGATTTGTTGAATTTTTATTTATTTATTTACTGGACCTTTCAATAATGGAACGAGAGAGAGGGCAGAGTATACACACCGTCTGTTTGAAAACAAAGAAGATGGTGTCGATGGGGGTTATCTTGAATTTTTATTTATTTATTTCCAGGTTATCTTGAATTGCTCAGATGGAGTCGTTATACCTTTAATTAGATTTCACTTTGCTCAGATGGTGTTCACTGTTCTGTGAAGGATAGCAGAGTGTACATGCTATATGTTAAAAGAGAAGAAGACCTCGCCTTGAGCATTGGGGATTATGGGGACTTGGGCCCAGCAGCCGCGGTCCCGATCGCAGTAGCTCGGATTTCTCAGGCTTAGCCACTATAAATCTGAGCACAAGCACTGGAGACCTGGGCCTCGCTCAATGGACTCGAATCTAGGTGCCTCGAGCGCGGCAGTTGGGTACCCAAGCCTACGTGACTTGACATTAATCGTAAATTCAACGTATTACTTTATAATAAATGAGAATTTGACTTGTGGGTTTATCAACGAGGATAGAGAAAACGAATGACGAAAGCGAATAAGGATTGCCCTTGGGGAGGGAATAACATAAACTTAGCTAAGGAAAAAGTTTTCGATAAAAAAATTTCTCAATTTTCAGAATAAGTGTTTTCTTGATTAAGAATGCTTTTTCAACCGACTTATTATTTTAATCGTTCCAAATATCGGAAAGTCCGCAAAATAAATTTTCACAAAAATTCTTTTTCAGGACTAGCTCATCATCAAATGTAAATAAATCAATTAATCTTTGAAGACATGTAATTATTTGTACGTTATCCCCAGACATTAATTAGGAAAATTACCAAAATGGTTAAAAACTATTTGCATTTATACCAATTTGGTTTAAAATTTTCTATTGTGCCAATGGAAGTCTAAATTTTTATGTTTTGTCAATTTAGTCAATGCAATCAATTTTGGCCGGAAATTATTAACATGGACACTAGTCGTCTACATTAGACTACCAGTGTTGATGTAGACAATTTTTTTTTAAATTTTTTTAAAATTTTAATTGATTTTTTCTTTCTTCTCTTTTCCTTTTTTTTTCTTTTTTTCTTTTTATTGTGGCTAGCAAGGGTCGTCAAGGCCTTGTCGGCCATTGGGCAAGGGTAGTGAAGCCCTCTTCGCCCATAGTAAAAAAAGGTAAAGAAGGAAAGAGAAGAAAATAAAAAGTAATAAGTCGAAAAAAAATTAAAATATTGTTAAAAATTCCCCCTATCAACATCAGCTATATATATAAGATGCTACACATCAAAATCAATGGTTTCCGATCAAAATTGGCGAGATTGACTCAATTGGTAAAACTTGAAAATATTTATAATTCAATTAGTACAAAAGTTCTAAGATTGAATTAGTACGGATACATATATATATTCATTGACATTTTTGTAATTTTCCCAACATTAATCAAATATACTTTTGAAACACCCTATTATGAACATTCTTGTTGTGTAATGCCATAAAAATAAAGTGCCTCCCACTCCCGTGAGAGACCGTAGCTAAGTTGGTCAGTAAAGAGACGAAGACATTCACGTGCACAACACGTGCATTTACTTAATCCAAACAAGGCGTGAAGTTGTTGAGAAGACGAGTGGCAAAAGCCGACAAGCCGAGCTACACCAGTTAACTCTCCATACATCGCTCAGATACGACGAAGAACACGACACATCATTCCAACCATCTTCCCGAGAAGAGATCTGCATGAGTAAATGTTATACTCCTATGCTCAGATACGTCGCTCAAAGCTCTAGCAGCTGTGACAAACCCTAAAAATGACTCGCAGCAGAAGCTCATGATTTCGCTGAACTATCATCAGATTACAAGAATCGACTTTGTTGCTATTGCTCAGGCAGATGCGAGAATCCAAAAAATCTGTTGATGAACAGTGTGAGTGAGACAGAGAAAGAAGGGGTTGAACTACGACCCCCGTATGCCCAGAAAATGAAAGACTCGCAACCCAGAAAATCAAATGTACTTCATTCTCTGCCTTCTTTTTCGCCTTTTTCTCTCTCGGACACGAACATGAGGCAACTGCTTACGAGCTTTATTGGAAAGCGCGAAAATAGAATTTCATTACCGAAATATCTAAACCGTTTGAATGTACGACTATCAGTCCCGAGTGCAGCAAAAAGCAAAAGTTCCATAAAGCAGACAAGTTGTGAAGCTATAGGATCTGTATAGAGTCACCTTCATAGACGTCACTCTTTATCTCAGAGTCACCTTCATAGACGTCACTCTTTATCTCACCGCACCTGGCACCCTCAACGCTCTGTTCGTTGATCATGCCTTGCTCTTGCTCGTTGAGGTTTTCGCCATCGCGCAACGTACTGAGCCACCGGACCAGGGAGTAGGAGTATGCAACCCCAATGACAGCGCACCGGGATGGCGATCTCCGTCGCTAGAGCTGAGAGCCATGCCATCCTCCCCGGAACTCTAGACTACGTCGCTGGAATCGCTGGACTCTATGCCTAGATGGAATCCACGCCTATCAAAGTAACAGAGAGAGACAGAGAGACAGAGAGGAATGAAGTGGGGAGTGTGCTTGTCTGTGTGGGAAGTGGCGAGAGTCTCATGAATTAGAAGGTCATGGTTAAGTGCATGGTACAGTAAAATGTCGGATTTGCAAGCGATGGACAGCTGTTCAAGAGTAGGAAAATCGGACCGTAAAAGCGAGAGTGAGTATAATCTTATCGTGTAATTTTGACGCATCAATGTCTAAATAGAAGTAATGTATTATTATTTCTCAATATTAACATATATACTTTCTATCTGCATTGTGGCTAAAAGACTTTTGCCATTTCCATTAGATTTATGCGATTGATAGGTAAAATAAATCCAAATGGATGAAAAAAAATCAAGCATAGATGAATACATATAGCAACCTCTTGTTGCCCGCATTGCTGTCTTTGCACCCACATATATTTCTATCGCAATTGCTAGATATTTGAAAATTCATGGTTAAGAACTAAAAATCAATTTCTTTGTGATACAATAGTAGCTAATTTTCTGGATTTTCATCTTTCTATGGGGTAAATTTTTAACCTTTGTCAATTTCGAGCTCAAATTACGAAAAAAGCGTTGATGAGCTGTATTATAGGCAGGTAAGGAGAATGTTTTTAAATTATATTACAGTATTAATGTATAGTGTTTTTCATATATTCCTATTTATTTATTTCTTTATATATATATATATATATATATATATATATATATATTTTTTTTTTTGCCTCGGAGTGAGGATGGTGATATGCTGATGAATTTTGGAAGTTAGTAAATAGCTACCAAAAATTGTCAGCTTCCTCTTGAAGGAACAGAGACATAGGATGGGCCCCACGTGACTCGTCCCTCAATGTTAGTCTGGTAGTTCCTCCGCGTCGACGGCATCGCAGCCTTTGCCGGAGGGGAAAAGATATAAAGAAAATAAAGAAAACGCCACGTTAGCGCTAGTAGCACCGCACTATTGTTGGGCAACCAAAAATGGTCGGATGAACTGAATTAGTACAAATATAAAATGTTTAGAACTGAACTGACTAAAAAAGAAAATTTAAGACTGCATAAGTTTATGATTTTATTTGTAATTCCCCTTCAACTCAATGAACCATTGCAATGCGGTTCATTGAGTGCAAAGCAACTACTTATGATTATTTCACAAAAATTCCATTGAAATGATAATCACTAATATTAACATCCTATAACTTAAGCCTAATTACATGGTTCCAAATGTGCTCCAATTGAATTGAGATGTGATCTAGACCGTCCATAAAAGCTGATGATCCTACCACCAATAGTATATGATGAAATACGAAATTTCTTGCCCTTTTGCTTGCCAAACGGTCCATAGGCGCATCTAGTGGTACGTATTTTCAGAGATTGGATAACGGTAGATGGAGAGCCACCGCTTTCTCTTGTGTAACTCAATATGGAAATCAAATGCTCCTTGGGGTAATCTAGCTTGACCTACATAATTAGCCAATTCAAAGTCCTTTCAACTTTCACTTGCCAACAATACTAATAGTTGAAGAAACTTTGTACTTGCAACAACTACAAGCAAAGTATACGAAAGGAAGCACAAACCGAGCAGACCAGCAGCCTTCGGCAACAATGCCACCCACCTCGCTGAACCTCAATCTCTGTAAAATTAGTGTGGACAGCACTTGGAGCAGCTCAGATCTAGAGGGATCGGCAGCAGGGGTATGGAGAAATAAAGATGGAGTGCTTCTCGATGGCTTCATGAAAAGGATTCACGCCTCATCTATGTTTGTGGCCGAAACCGTAACTATTAGGGAGGCAATAAACTAGCTAAAGGGAAAATCGGACGCACAAATGGCAAAAGCTGAAGGACTTTCAGCTGATCTGCACATGTACTTGTCTTCTGAACAGTGCACGGTCTTGACTTCGGACAATTTAGCTGCGGTAAATTGCATTTTGGGCCCGCCCGAAGGGCCATGGGCCGCATGATCTATAATCCAGGACTGCACCGCTTTGTTGGGCTAGTTGAAGGGAGTTACCATCTGCTTTAAACAGAGACAATTTAATCAGGTAGCTGATTAAGTCGCTAGGGCATACCGAGCTAGCTCTCTCCCGAGAAATTGGGTGATTAATCCCCCTCATCCTCTTTATTAATTTTATGTATGGACTCATAATCTTTTTATAGCTCATTAGTTTCGAGCTAGTAATGAAACATCGTTAAATTTTGACCAACAAAAAAACAACACTAATGAAATATGTGATGATTCGTAAACCATCTAACGCAGTGCATTAGGCAGTCGGACCTTTTCCTCTTTTGGCTGACTTTTACTTTTCTACTTTTACTTATCGCTAGAATATTAGCCCAGACAGCTAATGGCGCGTTTGGTAACGTTTCTGTTCAAATATTGTTTTAGGGAATATAATTTTTTTTTTTTAAAAGTGTTTATATTCCAAGGAACAGTTTTTGAACAAAAGAACACGCTTGGTAAGTGTAAAATAAAAATTGTTCTTGAAATAAAAAAATAACAAAAACACGTTTGGTAACTACACTCAATTTATGTTCCTAGAATAGAAAAAGAACATAAACACGTTTAGTAACTGTACAAAATTTCTGTTTTAAATTTTTCAAAAAATGTTTTTTTTAATAAAGTTTAAACTTGATATTGAATTCTCATTCTTATGAAATGCTGAAAGCTTCATATATCCTATCTGAATGTCTATAAACAATCTCCATTATCCAATCTGTTCCCTAGGAAGTCAATTGACGTGAAAATAATCAAAATCTAGATGAGTTCTAGATTCAAACTTTCTTTTGAAGGCTAAACTCACTATTCTTGATAATATAGCCCCCTTATTCGGAATCGCTCAAACTGCAGGTGGGTGATTGAAGCCTACATCAATCTTCGTTATAAATTTCAACCATCATATTTTATAACAGAATTTCTTTTAGGCATGGGTCATTTTATATCATACCAATTACTTGATACAAAATAACGTTTTGTCTTATAAACATATAATTAGAATGACACAACAACATTAGAACTACAAAGCCGCAAAGTTGAAAGTATTCTAGATTATATTGAAACACCTACAATGAATATAAGATTGAATTAATAATTTCTCTTTGGTGACTGCACTAAGAGTCTTAAAATTTACACTGCAAGTGTACTCAACGGGCTCAACGCAAAGCCATGCAGACTTTGCATCTTCAAGCTCGCTCTCTTGCGGAGTTATCCCTGAGACCGCATTGAATTGGATGCCTACGGGAGTTAAAATCATCGGAATCCTGAGCCGGCCATCCCCCACCGACCTGTCTCAATGAAAGCTCCCCTTTTCCGTTCTTCGCTTCCAGAATCCTCAACGTTTTCGACTTCCCACGGACAAACTCTAGCCCCTTCTTTGAGTACTTGGGTGCCACCACAATCTCGCAGAACATCCAAGTTTCACCATCCATTGGGCTTGTGAACTCCCGGACTTCCCTCGCCAAGTTCTATATGCACAGTAGGACATTGCAAGGTTAGTGTTGACGTTTAACTCAATCAACTTTATCAAGTGAAGCATTACAACAGCAATAGGAGACCCGCACCTACACCAGTGTTGTTTCAATTTTGAGGGAAGCCCGTGTTGAATGAGGCTTAAAGTTTTAAAAGCTCACGCTCCTTTTTATTTATCAGAGAATTATAATATATTATGGAATGTGACCATGGCATAACATTTAGCCTAATTCGCTCAAACTAGTTGACTCAAGAATGAGCTTCGATATGGAACTCTATGGATTTAAAAGATGAGGAGCCTTTTTCAGTTTATTATATTTGGACTCGGTGGGTGTACTATATAAGGAAATTCGAATTTTCACTTTGTAACTTGCATAATGAAATAAGCATATACCTCATCAATTTCTATGTTGAAGGCCACAATATCACCAAATGCACTGACTGGATCTGCTTTGACTACTAATCTGTATGCTTGAAGAATATCGGCGAGGGAAGCCACCCCATGAGGATTTGTATGCTTTATGACGATGCATGTAGGTCACTAAACTCAGATACACGATTCCAGGCAGCATCAACATCCAGATAGTTATTATATGACATTTCCTGCAGCACCAATACATAATTCACAACAAATGAGAGATAGATCTGCTATTGTTACCACGATCTGTCAATGGTTTAAAAGAACTTTGCAGAACAAACTACTATTGCAGTTGCTCAGAGACTTCTAAAGAGCATCCAGTCTCATCTCAAAAACACATGGTTATGATACTAAAAGGCAGCCAATTAGTCCCCTGTATCGCTAATCTCCTTTGCAAAACATTGTTAGTGTTTCATTATACCTAAACTTTTTGCACGCTCAAATACACAGATAGTTGACCTGGAAAAGAAAAGAAACTAGATGCTCCTTAAGAATGATTTGTAGAATTATGTCAAACTGCTAACAAAACCAAAAGTTTAAGCTACCCGTTAGATGGAGTAATTTGTTATATAAATGCTGTCACGCCCCGAACCCCGAGTGCGTGCACATCCCACCGCGGTCGATCAAATATGCGACATCCCAGGATACGTCGCCGACCCCATTCATTTATTATTGTGCAAGCGGAACGTATTACAAATCCCCTGACAACATTTAACTTGGGATAGAAAAGTAGGCAATCAATCACAATACCAAACACTCATTTACAAACACATAGGTTTAAATACAACTCTGGACTGTCTACAAAGTAGACCGGCTCGAAAAAAGGGGAACTATCCTAAAACCAACTAGTAGGACACGTTCACCGATACTTTAGTCTCCACTTTTCCAGACTTAGGGCTTCGGGTCCTCCACGATCGCCATCTAGGGACCTGAAATTTTAATCCCACAACCGGGATGAGACGATGTCTCAGCAAGTTCAAGCCCCTAAACCTCTATTAGAAAGAAAATACGCCCAAGGGTGGCCTAGCCACATCACACAGAGAACTTACCTCACCTCAGTTCCTTCCTGCGGGTTAGCACAATTCAAATCACCCAATCACAGATAGTAATAGGAACTCAAACAATTGGAACGCTATCACTTTCGTATAAATCACAATCGCACTTAGCACGCATTCCAATTATTATTCACTGCCACACAAGGGCATAGCCTACTCACAGTTCGGCTATCTACTGGCATATAGCCAGGCATCGCCTCCTCACTTTGGAGCGCGGCTTCATCAATACATCGACGGCGTTCCCGAAGGAGCATGGGCTCATAATCAACTGCGACCCGCATCCACCACATGAGCATCCCATATAGGGGCAAGTCCGGCTCAACAGCCCAGGACGATTCCTCTTAATTATCACACAGCCAAATCATACTCGGCTCCGGGACACTTTGCATTTAACTCAACGCTTCCACTTAAAATAGTGATCCCGGCCATTTTTCTTCATATTAAAAATATTCCATAAATTACTCACGTGTGTGGGGACACGCTAATTTCGAATCAAAAAGCCAATATCTCACTTTTTCAAACCCCACTATTTAATATAATCATTAGAATCCAATTTTTGCATCAAAACCCGACATTTGGGTTTTTATGAATAAAATCCTTATTTATCCCAATCAATACTCAATTTGCCACAATCAATCATCAAATTCAAATTCTAAATACACAGTAGTGATCAGCACGAAATTCTGAGAGTATAAGGTCCCGACGAAATTTTCGAACTTTAATAAATAATTAAATTTATTCCGAAAATTAATTAAATAATAATATTCATATTTTTCGCAATCCACATTCAATTTATAATATCCGACCATCAATTTCAAAATCCGAATACACAGTAGCGACCGGCACAAAATTCTGAGAATTTAGGGTCTCGACAAAATTTTCGGAATTTAATAAATAATTAAATTTATTCCGAAAATAATTAAATAATAATATTTTAATAATTTCGAATAATAATATATCATTAAATTATTAAATAATTTCGAGATATTTAAATAAATCAAAAGTAAATTCCTTTATGTCACATCAAGGCTTATATTAATATAAACCTTCATTTAGCCTTAAATTAAACTCACTTTAAGTTAATCAAGCACATTAATCTAATCTACACTTAAATAAATTAAACTAACCACCTAATAACACTTAACATAAACTAAACCCACATAAAGCATCATTAACCCTCTAATCAAGGTTTAGTGAGTTAAACTCACCGGATTAGCGAGCCGAGCGAACCAAAACAATGAGGACGACGTGAGGATCGACTTTCCTCAAGGCAGGCCGAGCATCCGGGCTCGGGAAGACGGCCAAAACGGGCCAAACACCCGCTGCCATACCCATTTTTTTCCGCTTCTGATTTGGGGCTGAGAAGGGCTGCACGGCGGCGGATCGGGCAGAGGAACGGCGGAGGAGGACCGGCGGGGCTTGGACGGGCCGGTGGGAAGGTCAGCGGCGGCTCACGGTGGCGGGGACGAGCTCCGGCAGCTCGGGATGACGGATGATGGCTACTGGCGCGCGGACGAAGCAAGGACGGGAGGGGCGGAGTAGCTCGCGGGGGCTGTGACGGCGAGCAGGCGGATGAGCGGCGACTGCAACGAGCTCCGGCGACGAGCGAGCTAGTCGGGTGAGCGGCGAACGACAGGCTTCTCCGGTTCGCTACTGAATCTCGAAGCCTTCAAGGCACACCCAAGAAAGAGGAAAGATGGCCGAACAGCAGGGGGAGAGAGGGGCGAAGCTGGGAGCGGCTGGACAGGCGACGGCCTCTGGCAACGGCGACGAGCGGCGGCGTCGAGCGGGCGAAGGGGCATGCGGGGCTGCTGGTTCCAGCCGTTCCTCTCTCTCTCTCCTCTCTCCAAGTCCCAACACAACTCCTTGATTCAAGGAAGAAGAAAGGCTTGATGTGACACCTCCACTTTTGGTGAGCCAATTGGCTTGCGACACTTGTCAGGCTCTCCTTCAATTTGGCCTCCATCATGACATCACCTGATGATGTCACACTCCACTAATTCAAATCCTCCACAACATCTTCTAATGGGTGCAATTTCATTTTCCGCCGGGGTCCAATTCTTGTGCCCTAATTTCTTCAATTCCATTCAATTATCTTCCAATTGAGTCCAATTAAAGTTCATAAAATTAATCCAATGTCACAACACTTCAATTCACATCTTCACTTGTCCATGGAACCATCTTAGATCTCAAAAACACAACCAAAAGCGGGCCTACCAATTTCTTGGGCTAAATTAGCCATTTTCTGATTATTTTGCTGAAAAACTCGGCTTGCATGAAAAATCTTCCGAAGATGAGTTAATATTCCTAAAATGATTTGTGACACACCCTGACTTCCAATTTCTGAATTCGATCTCAATTCCACAGTTAATTTCACTTTGACACGATACTAGCGCGGCCTAACCTACCGGGTAGCCTTTAGAAATTTTCATGTATTTTACCTATGGTTGATTATCTCAGCCACAATATATATCTTTGAAACATTGGCGAATTTCGGTTGTCGGGGTAATCCCAAGATTTCAAATACGAACACAAGGTACCCAATCGATAGAAAAGTCGGTCCAGTGTCGATCGATAAGAATTGTGCGATCTTGTGGAATCACCCACACTCGATCATATGCCTCTGTTGAGTCAACCTATCTCTAGTCTCTAATCGATTTTTATTTGTGTCGTAATGACCCTTGCAGATTAGCTCGGTCGAAAGGTTGCTTCCTGGTCAAATTCTCGAGTCTGATGCATTAGAATTTCCTAACGGCTTAACCTGATAGACCAGTTTCCACAGGAGTGGCTAACTCAAGGAAAAGAACTATATGCGTGCCAACGAAATGCCCGTCTCAATTTACTGAAAATAAAATTGGAAAATCGGGATGTCACAAATGCTCTATATTTTCCATCACTCATAGGCTAGCATTTTACCACAAATTGAAGGGTGGAAGATCATTATGTTGAAGAAACAAATAAAGTGCCAGAGAGATTTGAATTGAGTACCTCCTGTTCTAATAACATATTGACTTCTTGAAGCCTTTGTTAATTTATCAAAAAGCTTTAGCTATAACATGAAGATACTATCTATTATTTAGATTTAATAACAAGATTCCATTTTAGAAACTGCCTCCTCTATCTAATGAAGTTTTCAAAGCTAGATAATTACTAGATCCGCTGCAATTTCAACTTCCTCAAAAGATTGACCTTGATGTAAAAATATGACATCAAGGACTGGCCTTCCATGATGTTGGATTGCAGTTGCAATACCACCTCCATTAACCGCAGCAAGACTCTTGTCCACATGCAGCCTTATGGTGGGGATTTTCACCATAATGAAGAGAACTTTTAAGAGATAGAGGCAATGTTAAGCTCGGAGGGAATTTCTCTATCAAAAGGAAGAGTCGTCAACCTCCACATTTTCGGTTAAAAAACTAATAGGGTAACAGAACCTACTGAAATTATTGATTTCCAAAAGAAACAAACGAAAGGATACCATCAGAACCAAGTCTCTAAAAAGCCCCTTACTTGCATGTGTTTAGACCTACATGCATTTTTAATTGCCTTAGTGGCTATGACATCAATTGAGAACACGAACTAGACGAATACCTCCAGTTGTTTGTCTCCAGAGTCACTCTAACACTGCAGAATCATTGGAAGCAACACTTTGAAAGGCCTTTCAAGCAAGTTTTCTACGGAACTATTGATCATCTCCATTACTCTTCAGGAACTCTAGCAGTGCAGGGTAGTCGTGTGAATCAACCACAACAAGGACATTTGATGATTCTGTTAGAAGACAAATGCCAACATCAATTCAAATTAAGGGCATATAATGGTACTTGACGCAAAATTACAGAAAAATTTACCACATGCATATTGATACATAGAGGCATAAAGCCAGCAACAATTCTACAAAAAAAGTGCAACATATTGGACATACCTACTTTAGTTTATAATTTAACAAGCATCACAAGAGCAATTGTTTAGTTTTAGCATAAAAGCATGAGAGAAATCATTACCCAAATAGTAAGAAGATAACCTGGAGCCGCAATCTCAATGTAAAAGTTAACATGCTTTCAGTCAATTACATGCCTCGGTCACAAGTGCCGTTGTAGCAAAGTTTGCATGATATCCGTGAGCCTAGAGTGACAGAAGACACCAATACAATCATAATCCCTCACATGTCCAAATTTGGGCGAGCAACGCTCGCTTGGGGCTCGAGCATGAGGGCTCGCTCAAGCGAGCCTCTCGTAGATATGGGCAAGCGCTGGCTCGAGCGAGCTATCGTGCTCGAACCCTGAGCAGCCGTCACCTAGATCCGCGAGGGGTGGCTCTCGCCGAAGCCCTCCTCAAACGGTGAAGGAGGAGCAGCAGAAACTTACCTCGATTCAGAAGCTTCAGCCGGTGAAGGAGCAGCAGCTGTCATCGCCGGAGAGTCAGCCAAGTGGGGAGGCGCCGAATCGCTCGATGGTGTTGAACTTGTGAGAGACGCCGGAAAAGGGAGAGCGTTGTTTCACGCAAGGCACGAACGAGAAGAAGAGACGGTGGTGAATGTGTTTCGTTTTTGTTCTTTTCATTTTTGTTCTTTTTAGCCCTTGAAGTGTTTCTAGACAAAAAAGTAATTTTTTTTGTTTCTTTTTTTAGTTCCAATTTTGTTTAAGGAAAAAAAACAATTTTTGAACGAAAACGCAAACAAACACGTTTCTGTTCTTTTTTTGTTCCCGAAAATAAAAATAAAATTATTCAAAAAAAATAAAATTACCATGCAACCCCTAAATCTTCTGACAACGCAAGTATCTGTCATAATCCTATGACATCTCTTTCAGAGCTCTTATTATGTTCAGTGCTAATTAAAGAACTTTTTTGCACATTTATCATTAAATGAATGACACGTGTATTTAGATAAAATTGCGGTGACCAAATTCGTCCACATGTCAGCCTAAACTTATAATTCAGTAATTGTTGTCCTATTTTATTTTCTCCTCCAAACATCTCCTTTTTCCACTTCTTGCACTCTCTGCAGCACAAATCCTCTAGGTTTATCATATAACTTTTCAATCATAACGATAATCACTTATAATACATTTTCTTATACTATTATATATATATTTACCTTCTGAAGGATCATTTTATTACATTCATTTATTTTTTTATATTACATAATCTTTTACAATGATGGATCTTTTTTTATTATTCTTTTAATATAATATATTTTTCAAACATGAGTTGATTATGAGATTCATTTAAAATTTCTAT
Source organism: Eucalyptus cladocalyx (assembly GCA_017140615.1). Lineage (NCBI taxonomy): Eukaryota > Viridiplantae > Streptophyta > Magnoliopsida > Myrtales > Myrtaceae > Eucalyptus > Eucalyptus cladocalyx. The sequence goes on along the minus strand of CM029524.1, from coordinate 18,550,204 downwards.
TACTTCTCAAATATAATTTAAATAGTATTTAATTATTTATCAAATGTTGGCCCTATCTTATCTTTTTAAATATTAGTTAATATGAGATAGATATGAGATAGATTCCCTAAATTGTTAAACTCTTTCTAAACCTCTTTATAAAAAATTATTTTTGAACATATAATATACATGTATCTCCAAACGAAATCCTATATAGATGGATGGGAATTTGCCAAAGTGACAATGAAAAATAAACTGCTGGAAAAAGTTTATATTTGAGCGTGCCACGTGACTCAACCTCGCGTGAGTAGTACTCATTGTTATATATGTATATCAGTTTTGAGATTTGATCTTTTCTTTTGAATATACATACCCAAAACTCCTACAATTGTGTGAATTACTAACACCTTTAAATGTGAATCCAGGAACTCACCTCATGTCTGTCTCCATGATCTCCACCATGTTTAGAGCAATGAACCGAGGAACCATTATAATCATATTCAACTCTGATGGACTCAATCCAAGATCCAACCACAATCTCAAATTCTCTCACACCAGTATGTACTCCATCATCATATGGATATCCACTCTCACCTCCGAACGGTCCGAGTGACTTGAAAGGGCACAAGTGTGATATTGGTTCTGCATATACTCCGATAGAATCGAGATTTGAACTGGATCTTCCATAAAAGCTGATGATTTTGCTTCGGGTCGATGGATACCCAAAGTACCTTTCTATTTCCTTTTCAAAGGGACCATATCTTCCTTTATTGCTATAAAATGTGAGCGAGTGAACAATGATGTGTTCGTAATTCTCTCGCTTGTAGCCAGAAATTGATGTCAAGTACTCTCGTGGATAATCCAATCGAACCTGCACACAATTTCTCTCTCATAAAGTTTGGCTTGGTAGAATCAAAGTGATTAATTTAACAAGACAATGAAAATGAAGATACCCAACTTTCATATAAAACTACACGATTTCATAAGGGACTTGCGCTAAACCCATATGCGGGACCAATAACTAAGTTACTCTCGAGGAACTCGAAACAGTCTTGATTGTCACCAATCAGTCAAACATATGAACAAAACAACTGATAGTCTACTTAGCGAGAAAAGTGAAGTGGAAAAAGCTAACATTGGTGATTTTGGCCTTGCAATTTCTGGGGGAAAGTACCAAAAAAGTCCTAAACCTATCGCATTGATACCAATTTAGTCCTAAACTTTTCAATTGAACCAATTCAGTCCTAAACCTTTTATTATTTGTACCAATTCAGTTCATCCGGCCAATTTTGGCCGGCCGACGCTGACGTGGATGTCGGCTGGATGCTAACGCGGTAATTTTTTTTATGATTTTTTAATTATTTTTTCGAACTTTTATTAATTTTTTTCATTTTTCTTTTCTTTTTTTTTTTTTTTTTTTTTTAATGTCTTCTTCCTTGCATTAGCCAGCGAGCCTTTGGTGAGGTTCGCTGACCATTGGGCGAGGGCCGCGACCCTCACCGGCTCGCCCGGCCTCTCCCAGGGCCGTGGGCGAGGCTGGCCTCACCCAAATTGGCCACCGGCAAGGCGGCTTCGCCCAGATCTAGGTGAGGCTAGCCTCACCCGTGCGGCCCTGGGCGAGGCTGAGCGGCCCTTGCCAGCCGCCAGCGAGGGTTACGGCCCTCTCTCGGCCTCACCCAGGGTTGCGGGCGAGGCGGCTTAGCCTAGATTTGGGCAAGGCCGAGTGAGGGCTGTGACCCTCGCCAGCAGCTAGTGAGGGCCACTCAGCCTCGCCCAGGGTTGCAGCCGAGGCTGGCCTCGCCCAGATCCGGGCGAAGCCTCCGCACCGGCGGCCCTGGGAGAGGCCAGGCAAGGGCCACGACCCTCGCCGGCGGCAGGCAAGGGCTTCGCGGCCCTCGCCCAATGGCCGACAAGCCTCACTGGAGGCTTGCCGGCCACCGCTAGGAAGAAGACAGAAAAAATAATTAATAAAAAAAATTAAAAATTGAAAAAATAATTAAAAAGTCATAAAAATTTCCACGTCAGCATCCGGCCACTGGCCGACATCCATGTCAGTGTTGGCCGGCCAAAATTGGTCGCATGGACTAAATTGGTACCAATAATAAAAGATTTATGATTGAATTGGTTCAATTGAAAAGTTTAGGGTTAAATTGGTATCAATGCAATAGGTTTAAGACTTTTTTGGTACTTATCCCCAATTTCTGGTGTCAGCACCACGTGTACTGGAGCAAACCGGTTCACCATTCTTGTCATAACAAAAGAAAATGTAATGGATGATATCGTCGTGCATGATCTCAGTCTCCCTCACACCACTGAACTTACCATCATCCCAAACATTCCCACCTGGTTCTCCAAATGGTCCAATTGATTCGATCGGGTAAAGATGAGAAATTGGCTCAAAATATACTCCGATTGCATCATGATGGTCGTCGCTTCTTCCATAAAATCCGATTATTTTGCCACCCGTTGTAGGCGATGAGAAGTAGATTCCCTTTTCATCGCCAAATGGTCCAATCTTCCGTTTGTTACTTTGAAAGGTGAGTGAGCGAATGACAGTGGGACAAGAACTAGAACTTCTTATGTACCCCGACATCGAAGTTAGATACTCATCCAAATCATACATATCAATCTGCATAGATTAGTGGGGTACGACTATGTCAAACTTATAATTAGTAACACATTCAAAATTTCTACAATGAATATATACGATGACTTACTACATGGATCTCGCCTTGACCTGTGCCACCATGTTTTTCACATAACCATAGATCTTTATCCTCCTCTTCATATTGAAATGTGATTGACTCGATAATCGGTTCTCTACTTGGTTCGAATACAATTATGATTTTTCTCACGTTAGCATGGTGGTTGCTGTCATCCCAAGATGAACCACCTGAACCCAAACAACCCCACTGATTTGAAGGGATACAGCTTGTTCGAGAAGAGCTCAATGTGTGCTCCTATAGAATAACGTAAAGCACCACTTCTCCAGAAAAATCCAAAAAGTTTCCCAGCTTCTGATGGCAAGGAAATGTACTCCCCTTCCTCTTTTCCAATCGGTCCCATATTCTTTTGTTGGTTCGAAATGTGAGTGAGTTGATTAGACTGAGACTATTGTTTGAATTGATATATCCGGAAAAAGAAGTTATGTACTCATCAGGGTATACCAATTTAACCTGCAAACAGGCCACAAAAACAAATATTTGACATGAGTGACTATATTTTGCATCATTCCATGAGAAAAATAAATTGGTAGATTTTTTTGAAATATGATTCTGATCTATAAAATAAGTTATACATGTTAAGATTTCTGTAAGTTATGTTCCTAATACATCTCATTTTGTAAATCGAAAAGTAACTTTTTGTTTATGTCTGGGTTGGTCTTTGCCTAACCTTAATAGAGTGAATATATATATTTTTTTTCCAATTCGTTTGCTAACAATCATGCTGATCCTCATGTATCTCTGGCATGAGCTCTCAAGTGATTTTCAAAGATTAAGAATAGGTTCGAAATTCCGTAATCGACCAATATTATAATAAACTAGGAAGGTTACCTTATCACATTCAAGCAGGAAAGGAGAAAGAGAAAAAGAAAGAGTCTAGATACAACCTCGGAAGTATTCTCCCCGCCATTTCCACCATGCCTAATCGACCGTATGGAACCGTTGGTGTCGATGTAATCAAAAGCGATAGAATCAATGACCAATCCATACCCAACGACAATTCTGCTTATATGCACATATTGTCCATCATCCCAAGAATCTCCCCCCGCACCTCCAAAAGGCCCTAAAACCTTGATGGGATATGTATGAGGAATCGGCTCATAATAAGCTCCAATGGACTCGAGACGAGTGATATCACACCTCCCATGAAACCCAATAATTTTTCCGCCGGTGTATGGAATGATTTGGATCTCTTGCTGTGATCAAGATTCTACTCCCCGGGTGAAATGATTTTCGCTCTCCGCTGAAATAGTTCATTTGTTTTTTTCTCAGTAACACTGTCAAGGAGAAGAAGTATCTTTTTACGACACATGCTACTTTTTATCTCATTGATGTTGGTGTGAATGTCGTCATACAACTTCAGTCCTTTCACCTTCATGAAATTTTGGAGTAACTTCTTCTGCAGGCTGAGAAGGTCCCGATTCACTTCTCCAATTCTTTCTAGAAAGACAAAACACTCGAATTCAGCAAAAATGCCATCACAAGCAACCGCAGCCACTGTTGTCTTCCCTATTCCTTCCGTGCCACATGCCTATCATGCGCACATTCTCCTCTCCGCCATTTCTTAGCAAGGGAATCGTATCTTCTGCTAAATGAGCTACTCCAATTGTGTTTTTCGTATGGTAGAGAGACCGTGTTTGACGTATCTTCTCGGCAAGGTACTTGACAATCTTTTCTGTGAGCTTCGCCTCATTGCTGACGTTAAATGTTGGTACCAAATTATATGAGCAATATGTATGAGAATATAGACAGACACATACACCCACGAGACGAAATACGATGAACGTTATACTAAAAAATTCTATGGTTTGTGAAGAGAAGAAATCGAGTTTGACTGAATCACCAGAGACAATGGCATGTAAAACGAAGAACTGGTGATGAACTCAACTTTCGATATAACCTCATCCTACAGCAGAGAAGGGTGCGTCCAGCTTCTTCTACTTCTTCTCTTTTTATTTTTATTTTTTTAATGGTTTTTCTTGGTCGTCTTGTATTGCGCCGTACCATGAGTACGATGAAGCGACGCCTTTCTGATTTAAAGCCATAAAAACAGTAAAAATTAGTGTATACCCCCTTTCTACTATGTTGTCATGATTTTAAGACTGAAACTCCACAATTTAGCCCAAAAATGGTATGAAACCTCAACAATGTAAACTACAAACTTCAGGAAATTTACTCCGGCTTTTCGCTTTGACTTTACGGGGAAATTATTTAAAGCATTATCACATTTCAATGTCATGTAAATTTGCACCTTGAGTTATGCAACTCTATGATTATCATTTCAATTACATTTAACATCTAATCCTGTCTATGAATTTATCATTTTCCTTTCAATTTGTCCCTCCCACCATTTCGAATTCACCAACAATGAAAAGTCATTTGCCCAAAACCCCTAACCCATCCGCCCACCCAATGTTCAGGCCCTCCCCTCGACAACCGCCTCGCCGTCACCATCAGCCCAGGTCAGATCCAACTTGAACTCGACAGATCTGAGTCGAGTTTGACTCCGACCGTGGCTGAGAAGAGGGAGAGGCCGAAAGCATTGTGAGAAAGAGAGTTGCAAAGAGGGTTCAGTCGTAATCCTTCAAAAGATGGCAATAAGAAATCAGGAAAGTGGAATAAGACTTCTGCTAATACCATTCCCTTAAGAAAACCAATTCCGTCGATTATACACAAATTCCATCTATAAAGCAGACAAAGCAGGAAAAAAAAAAGAAAAAAAAAAGAAAAAAAAAAGAGGAAAATCACAGATGGCGATACTAGGCTTCGACATAGAGTGAGAATCACAGGTACTTCACTATTGGCGTCGTTCTGCAAATGGAAGCCGAATATATGCTTAGCCCCTATTAGAGCCTTTTTCCATATTGTTGTCTGCGCATCATTTTTCTGGATCATACGCAACCTCTCGAAACCTAGCGAGAACTTGGTTCCGCTCGTCAACTTCGGAACATCAGCCGCGTCCACGCCATGAAAAATGGGGACAGCCATGTGGCCCCGGTTCTTGAGCACTCTGCACTCGAGGATCTCTACCAGCTCATTCGGGCACCACTTGGAGTCAGCATAGTTCGCGGAGAACATGGCAAGGGCGAAACTCGCACGCCAGATCGCTCTGAAGAGCTTATCCTTGATCTCCTCCCCAGCGTCCTCTCTGTCTTCATCACTGAAGTAGTTAATTCCCGCATGGTTCAGCTCGTGGAGGAGGTGTGATATGAAGTTCTCCCTAATGTCCTTGCCTCTGAAACTCACGAAAACTTTGTTGCGATAAGGCAAGCGATCGAACCATAATATAGACAAAAGAAGAAAATAAATCGGACACCAGATTTATGTGATTCGGTCGTAAATACGTATGTCCACGAGAGAGCAATGACGAATTTCACTATAGATCAAGCGATACAAGGAGATTATCACTCAAACACTCTTGGTGTTTTCCAAGCCTCAATTACACCCAACAACGCACGCACTGTTTAGCTCCGAATTTCTCAAGAAATAATATTTCAATCTCACGAAAAAATTACACGCAAATCTTACCACAAGATTTAATTGGCTTGAACACTAAATCTTCTTGGATGCAATTCATGGACAAGAATGACAAGGAAAAATAATTCCTCCCAAGCACTTGATGACAAGATGGCGCTTCAAGACCAATTCTTCATGATCAACCTCCTACCACCCATGGCCACAAGTCTATATATATAAGTGAGACCCTTATTCTTTTGCCGATTTCTCATAGGATTCTGTTTCCTATCTTAAACGATTTTATCCAAAACATGTCTTTGTATGTTTTAAACAAAATATAAATCCAAGTGAAAGTTGGACTTTCCTATTTTAGCGGTTTTCCAACGCATATTCGAATTTTGGGAAGTTGATATTCATATCTTCTTTACTCAATTTTGAACGTCCGCAACATATTCATTTTGGAATATTCGGAATTTCACATTGGACTCAAACTCGAGACATATTTTAACAATCTCCATCTTGGCTCGACGTTTGAGCTAAATCACAATTGCTTCGCAAAAAATTCAAACTTTGCTTCTACTCTCCCATAGCCCTCGATGGGTTCAACCGCCACAGATATTATCCAAGTCCAACTCTTGCTTGAACTTCGCCATAACCAAGGACCTCATCAAAATACTAACTCCACATGCACCTTTAATTACTCTGCAAGGATTTTTCGATGCAACCTCATCAACCGCTGATAAAGCAAAACTATTATTACATCCATATATGTCAAGAGATCGAATACGTACCTTGTTAATTTCAGCAGTTATGGCAACCATTGATTCTATAGGCTCCACCTCGCTATAAGCACCATCAGTGTCGATTATTTTGCTAGTACTCGTACTCGCTACCTTAGGAATTTCTGGTCGCAACTCCACCTCAAGCTGAACACCGTTCAGATTCGTTTGAACACTGCTATAATTACTCCTAACCAAAAGTATTGGAGACTCGTCAAATGTAATTTCTCTACTGATAATAGGTGAATTTAACTCCGGGCACCACAATCGATAACCTCTCTCATCTCATGCATAGCCTAGGAATATGCACTTTCTTACCCTTCCGTCGAGCTTACTATCACTCACTCGAATATAACATGAGCAACCAAATATTCTAAAAACAGAATAATCAGCAACGTTATTTGACCATACTTCTTCGAAAGTCTCATATCTGATTGCAATCGATGGGGATCTATTCATCAAGTAGCACGTCGTACTTAGCGCATCCACTAAGAATCTCCTAGCCATACCAGCACTAGAGAGCATTTTATGGGCCATCTCTAACAACATTTTGCTCATCAATTCCGCAACATATTGTGGTTTATTAGCATAAGTGCGGTGTTTCACTATGCCTTCCTTCATGCAGAATTCATTTAACAACTTTAAGTAAAACTCCATACTATTGTCAGTCCGCATATGCTTGATCGTCTTACCAATCTCATTTTCGATTAAAGCTATCAACTGCTTGATGTTGACAACATCATCAAAGTTGTGCCTAAGCACAAATACCCACATCTTCATCGAGTAGTTATCAACAACTGTTAGCATATATCAAGCACTCTTCCTCGAAGGAAACTGCGACAACCTATGAACATTCAAGTGAATTAACTCTGTAGTTTCCATGATTTCTTTGACAGTCATATTGAACTGCACTTTCCGCCGTTGATCTAAATCACATCATCTGTATACATTCAGCTCGTAGAAACATAATCATATAGTAAATTTCTTTCACTTAAAACCTTAAGACTTCTCTCGCCAATGTGCCCCAAACACATATGCCACAATTCAGACTCTTGAACAGATGCAGCCGACATCTTCGCAGCGAAATTTGTCATTGTCTCACCTTGAAGCTCATACAAGCTATTGTGCTTGATTTCTTTCGTTATTATCAAAGCACCTTGAACAATTTTCAGAATACAACATTTTGAAATATATCAATACTCAACTGAATCTAGAGCACTCAAGGAAATTAAGTTCTTTAACTCTAGAACATGCCTTACTCCAGTCAATTTCCTCACGATACCATCATGCATTCTGATTTTAACATTGCCAACACCGATGGCATCACATTCAACATTGTTCCCCAATCGCACTTTACTACCATTCATGCACTAATAAGTAGTAAACCAGTTTATATTTGATGTAACATGAAAAGAACAACCAGAATCCATAATCCATCCATCAAACAATAAATCATTAGTGACAAACAAGACATAATTGGCACTATCAATTACAGTTACAACATTATTTGTAGAATCAACTATAATTCTCTTACCCTTCTTATTCTTCAGCTTAAGGCAATTTCTTCTAAGATGCCCTCTCTTGCCACAGCTCCAACAACAACATCACCGGTCCTAGATTGACTACACTTGTTCATATTAGTACTACTCTTACCCACACGTGTTCTAGATTTTCCTCTATCTTCACCTACAAAAGCAATAGATATATGTTTGCCAGATTCTCTTCTATGAATGTTCTTGCTCAGAATCAAATCTCGAACCTCATCAAATATCAAATTTGTTGACCCAAAGGAATTACTAACAGCAGTAACAGTAGTATTCTAACTATTAGGTAATGAGAATAATAAAATCAAAACACGTACCTCATCTTCAAAGTCAATTTCAACTGAACTCAATTGACTGACAATCACATTGAATTCATTGATATGATCTGCAACCGACGCACCTTCGCTCATCTTCAAATTAAATAGATGTCACATCAAATAAACCTTGTTGATCGCAGAGGACTTCTTGTACATATTCGATAGGGCTTGCATCAAATCAACAGTGATCTTCTCCTTCAAGATGTTAAATGCAATGTTACGAGCCAACGTCGGCCGAATAACACCCCTAGCTCATTTATCCAGCAAATCCCAATTAGCTTGCTTCATCGACTCTAGTTTCTCCCCAAATAAGGGTAAGTGCAGTTTCATCTAGTAAAGATAATCTTAAATCTACATTTTCCAAAAACTAAAATCCTTCCCATCAAATCGGTTTGATTCTCACTTTTATTTCTTCTATTGCCATCGGTTCGCTTCAACTTAGCCAAACTTGGCTCTAATATCACTTGTTGCGATAAGGATATAAACAGAAGAAGAAAATAAATCGAACACCAAATTTACATGGTTCGATCGTAAAAACCTATGTCCACGAGGAGAGCAGTGACGAATTTCACTATAGATCAAGTGATACAAAGACTTACACACACACTCGAGTCACTCAAACATTCTATCGGTATTTCCCAAGCCCCAATTACACCCAACAACGCACGCAGTGTTTAGCCCCGAAATTCCTCAAGAAATAATCTCTCATTTTCACGAAGGAATTACACGCAAATCTTATCACAAGATTTAATTGGCTTGAACACTAAATCTTCTTGGATGCAATTCATGGACAAGAACGACAAAGAAAAAAATCCCTCACAAGCACTCGACAACGAGACGGCGTTTCAAAACCAATTCTTCATGATCAACCTCCTATCACCCACGGCCACAAGTCTATATATATATATAAGTGAGATCCTTATTTTTTTTGCTGACTTCTCATAGGATTATGTTTCCTATCTTAAACGATTTTATTTAAAACATATCTTTATATGTTTTAAACAAAATCCAAATCTAAGTGAAAGTTAGACTTTCCTATTTTAGCGGTCAAATTCTCCAACGCAGATTCGAATTTTGGGAAGTTGATTTTCGGATCTTCTTTACTCAATTTTGAACGTCCGCAACATATCCAATTCGGAATATTTAAAATTTCACATTGAATTCAAACTTGAGACATATTTTAACAGACTTCGTGCTTCCATTGATGAGAAGACATGGATCCTGTCATGTTGATATGTGGTGTAGAAACTTTGATTGAGAGGCCACTTGTATCTATGTTAAAAAGACATTAGGCGGAGACTTTCTCTCGACGACTTCGATGAAATTATCTCTCTCTCTCTCTTCCGAACATAATTGAATTCAACTTGAACGTATGTGTCTCCTTGTTGTTCAATAATTTTACCATTGGTGGGATGCGTTTCGATGACGAAAATAGTCCGCTAACTTAATTCGAGTGGTTGCTTCGAGGAAATCTGGAGTCTGCAACTTGGATTTATTTGACATTTCTGAAAGGAAATAATATTGAATGGCAGAAGCAGCCTCTCTCCTCTCCCCCTCTCTCTTTCTCCCCTACAAGTAGTAGTATTACAACCTCCGTATGCAGAATCAAACATAGAATATTTGCACAAAAATTGAGAGAACTGAAACCGGAGCGTGAGAAAAGATGTCGACAGTTGACAGTTGACTTTCAGGAACGCGTCATCCGGGTTTGGTGGACAACACAAGGCCTTCTAATATTTCTTTCTAGTTCTTTCTTGTTATATCCTTTTTGTTTGAATTCGAGAGAAGAATGAGATGCGGCTCATCGGCACTGTACACTTTTTTCTCTTCATTTAACGCAAACAAGTCACCTATTCCTCCCTCTCAAGGCATAGAAAAACTTGTTTAGAAGCCGCATCCATGGACTTGGCCCATCTCATGATGTTCATGTGAACCTTATATTTAGAGCCCATCAAATTGCCGGATCTAACTCTCAAGGAGTTCTATAATAAAAACCTGCAGCTTTAAAGGAGAAAAATAACTACAGCATTTATGTTAATTTTACACTCAACTTTTTCAGGCGCAAATCTTAGCATAGGTTACTCTAAGCGTGGAAGTTGATATAAATTCAAAAGTCTACATACCTGCCGACATTCAAATTTTGCCGATGGATCCATCATATATCTACATTTTAAAAAAATTCCTAGAGATCAAATTCACCAATAATAACGAAATTCAACCCTTGATATAAAACAGTCATTTTATATGAACCCCGCATTACTAGGTTTCTTCTGTATTTTCAAACCAAGGACGTCATTTCGAAACCTCGGGTCCAACGACCAAAATTTCGACTGAGAAGAGCTTGGGCCGACCAAAATTTCGACTGAGAAGAGCTTGGGCCGGTCATTAACTGGCCCACCTAAGCCCATCAAGGCCGGCCATTTGGGATCACTTTAGCCCATTAAAGCCGGCTCTCAAGTACTTCTTTGACCCAAATGCCTAGTCAAGAGCATTTAAAGGGCAAGTGATGAAAGTGACCTCTCTCTCTCTCTCTCTCTCTCTCTCTCAAAAGGGCTGGATTGAAAAAATTTCAACTCAAAATCTACTATTTTAATACCATAAAATATTTTGTGAAATCATTGTTAATTATTTTTAAAGTTTAAATTGTTAAATTGAGGCATGACTTAATGTTTATATATTCTAACATAAAACAGGAAATTAAAGAAGAAGATTCTTACAATCACAAGCCAAAGGCAAAGAAAAAAAAATAAAAATAAAAGAGCTTAGGGGATGGGAGGGTGTTGAATTTAATATGGTTCCAAACGTGCTCCAATAGAATTAAGACGCGATCCCGCCCTTCCAAAAATGCCAACAATCCTACCACCACCTGATGCTGACGGGATATGGAATTCCGTTAACCTTCCACGAGCATCCTTTGTTCCGAATGGCCCGTAAGTGGTTTTCGTAGTATGTATTTTCAGGCTGTGGATGATGGTGTCGGGATTGTTTCCATATCCATTAGTGTAGCCTGATATCGAAACTAGACGCTCCTTGGGATAATCCAGCAAGAGCTGCAAGAATAGCAAAGCGAAACGTGTTTTACTTGTGAAAACTTATGGGGGAAATTCGAGATACAGGATGCCAAAAATATGGCCTCCCCCAGTCTTCGATGAAAAGAAGCGGTTGCTACACGAAGATAAGAACATTAGGACAAGCACCTTGTATACATAAACGACTTACAGACAGAAAGAGGATCAAAGAGGTAAAATAGAGAGGGGTGGATTGAGATATATGGAACAAACCCGGATGAACGAAGGCTCTTTTGTTCCGCCATGTGGAGGGCGTACGACCGGGGAACCATTGTTATCGTACGTAATCCCGATGGATTGAATTACATCGCCGACGGTTATATCAAATGCCCTCACGTCAGTATGTACTCCATCATCCCATTCGGTTCCCCCGGAGCCTCCAAAGGGTCCGATGGTTTGGAAAGGATAAAGGTGCGGTATGGGCTCCGCGTACACGCCTATGGAGTTGAGAGTCTCCCTGCACCTTCCGTAAAAGCCAATGATTCTGGTTCCGGTTGATGGATACCGAAAGTACTTCCCCGTCTCCTTACCAAATGGACCGTGTCTCCCTTTATTAGTGTGAAATGTGAGCGACTGAACAATAGCATTATTGATGTCGTCATCCCCATTCGCACGCTTGTAACCTGAGATCGATGTCAAGTACTCTCGTGGATAATCCAATTTGACCTGCACAATCTCGAAAGTATCTCCTAAAATTGGATTGAGTGGCGTAAACAAGACCTATTTGTTGAGTTTAATTTACTACTTCACAGGACCAGACACATATTAACATCGTCTCGATCAGTGAGATATAAGTAATTAAATAGTCACGAATTAGAGAGGGAGAAAAACACTAACCTTGGTGATGTTGGCCATGTATTCTCCTGAGTGGCCACCGTGCATAACTGAGCAAACTCGTTCACCACTCTTGTCGTATACAAACATGATGTAATGGATAACGTTGTCGTGCATTACCTTAATTTCCCTCACACCGTTGAATTTCCCGTCGTCCCAAGCACATCCACCTAGGCCTCCAAATGGCCCAATTGATTTGATTGGGTGGAGATACAGATCGGTTCAAAATGCACTCCAATTGCTTCAAGATGTTCACCACTCCACCCATAAAATCCAACAATTTGCCCACCCGTTGCAGGACATGAGAAGTGCCTTCCCAATTCACCACCAATAGGTCCGATCATTTTTTTGTTTGTTTGAAATGCGAGAGATGTAATGCCGCCCATAATGTAACCTGATATAGAAGTTAGATACTCATCTGGATCATCTATTTTGATCTGCAATTATAGACAACCACCAAACTCGTGATTTAAAGTCTACAAAGAGTCTGTCAGCGTGGGCATTGTAAGTTTCATAATGATTTTACAAAGTATACGTATGTATGGGGACCTACAGTATGGATCTTGATGTCCCTTACTATATGGAACTTGTTTCCATGAATGCCTCCATGTGTCTCAGATTGCCACAATTCTCTATTCTCCTCTTCATACTGAAATGTGATCGATTGGATCAATGGCCCTTTACTTGGTTCAAATTCAACAATGATTTTCCTTACATTGGTATGCTTATTGCCATCATCCCAAAATGATGCATTTGAACTCCCAAATAACTCCACAGACTTAAAGGGATAGAGCTTGTTAGAGTAAAGCTCGACTTGTGCTCCGATAGATTCAAGAAAATCACCACTTGTCCCGAAAAAACCTACAACTTTCCCAACTTCCGATGGTAAGGAGAAGTACTCCCCTTTCTCTCTACCAATGGGTCCCCATATTCTTTTGTTGGTTTGAAATGTGAGCGAGTTGATAATGCCGGTGAAGAAACCTAAAAATGAGGTTATAAACTCATCTGGGCAACCCAATTCAACCTGCAAATTATAAATCACTAAACAAGATCATGTTGTGGACATGAATCACTGTATTTCAATTTTAACCAGTAAATTGGCTATTTAGTATTCTAGGGAAACGTGAGGCAAATCTATATAATCAATTAAAAAGGTTATACAGATCATCATCAATTTTTTTTTTCCTGGCCGAGACTTTACATCCTCTATTTCAAACAGAAAAGGAAAAGAATTCATAGAAGTTTCCTCTCAGGTGGCATTATCTTCGAGGGACTGATTTCGTTCGACAATCAAAATAATTAGATTCACTTATTGAAACCTTTATGATTCTGATCCTTACATTGAAAGATCATAGGAAATTGGTTTACCAACCTCATAGATGTTTCCCCCAAGATTTCGACCATGCGTCATGGATCGAATAGAACCATCCGTGTTGACATAATCAAAATCGATGGAATAAATGAAGTCTGAGTAACGAACAACAATCCTCTTTATGTCAATGTATCTTCCATCATCCCAAGGATCTCCACCATCACCTCCAAAAGGCCCAAAAAGCTTGAAAGGATGAGTATGAGGAATTGGCTCATAAAAAGCTCCAATGGACTCGAGACGAGGGCCATCACAACTCCCATGAAACCCGATAATTTTGCCGCCGGTGTATGGAAATGAAAAACGCCTTCCTTCTGCTGTTCCAAATGGTCCATAACTCTTTACATTGCTATGGAATGTTAAAGACCGAAGAATGACAACTCCAGAATCTTTTTCCGTGTGGCCCGAGGCCGAACTCAAATACTCATAGGGATAGTCAAGTTTAATCTGGAAAAAAAAAAAAAAAATCAAAGCTCAAGAAGGGGCCACAAAAGCAAGACCATAACTCAAGAGACGACATTTAATATATTAACATATCTCTAGGGATGACCGTTATATTCACTTTTCTTGGTTTTGTGAGTGTTTCATTACTTCTGAATTTTCCTTTTACTCATTTTGGCCCCATTTATTCCCGATAGCTTAAACAACTGCGGCTGGGATATTCAATCCAAAAATTTTCGAGGACGAGGAGGAATTACCCTATATGTTTTGCTTCCACCACTTGTGCCATGTGTGAAGGGACCAACTGGATGTCCCCACTTATCGTACAAAACAGAAATATACGTGATTGCTGAATCGAAGCCTACGACGATTTCCCTCACATCTGTATGTCTCCCATCGTCCCAAATGTCTGTACCATAATCACCTCCGAATGGTCCCACGACTTCAAAAGGATATGCATGTGAAATTGGCCCAAAGTGTGCTCCAATTGAATCGAGATGGCCACCGCAATTTCCATGAAACCCAATAATCTTTCCGCCATCAACTTGTGGAGAACGAAAAAATTGCCCGTTTTCAGAGCCAACTGGTCCATATGTCTTTCTGTTGCTATGGAATTTGAGAGAATGAATAACCATAGAATTTCGGTAGTCACTTATATGGCCCGAGATTGAAGTCAGGTACTCATTTGGATAATCTAGTTTGACCTGCAACAAGTGCAAGAATCTTGTAAGTCACATTGTCTTTCAAGATTAAGAATTACATTTGTTTATATGTAGAACCTAAATTCTATATCTTTTCCGTCCTTTTGATCTATCGCTCCACCTACTTACTTCTTATCAACAATACCATGTGAGAGTTTATATAAATATACGATGGGTTTTTGGTTCTTGTGTGATATGCTAATGTGTGATTTGAGCACATAATTACTTCTAATCCATCACTTAATCATGATGATCCAGCATAAAATAAAATAAAAATAGTAACCGAGGAAACTTTTAAGACTAATAGGATACTCACCGTAAAAATTTTACCATAAGGACATCTGCCGTGCTCGAAAGAACGCACCGTACAGCCGTTTTGATCATAATCAATGGTAATGGAATTGATAACCGACTCAACCCGGACACTAATTTGCCTTACACCAGTGTATCTTCCATTATCGTAAGCATCGCCACGTTGGCCTCCATATGGCCCGACGGATTGTATTGGGAGGCCCAGTGAACTACTGACTCCAGCAATGCAATCAAGATAAAGGCTTCTCACCAACTTGTCCAACGTTTTATGCCATTGATCTTTTGACTCATCCCTAAGGTAGGAACCTAATTTTCTGAGGGCCAATGGATGACCTCCTGCATAATGAATTAGACTTTCAGATAACTCCTCATAACCTTGTGTAGGTTCTGATTTCTTGAAGGCATGGTGACAAAAGAGTTGAAGTGCTTCGTTTGGACTCAATCCTTTGACGATGTACTTCTCATCTACCTTCAGAACTTTCAGTAAATTTTGATCTCTCGTCGTGATCAAGATTCTACTCCCTGGGCAAAACCATTCTCGCTCTCCAGCGCCGAAATCGTCCAATTGTTTTTTCTCAGTAACACCATCAACAACAAGAAGTATCTTTTTATGACGCATGCTTCCCTTTATCTTGTTGGTCTTGGTGTCGATGATGTCATAGCACTCCTGTCTTGTTTTCTTAATGAGATTTTGGAGTAACTTCTTTTGTAAGTCGGGAATATCACTCCAATTCGCTTCCCCAATATTAGGGAGAAAGACAGAACACTCGAATTTGCCACGAATTCGATCAAATGCAACTCCAGCCACTGTTGTCTTACCCATTCCAGCTGTACCACATATACCTATCATGCGCACATCCTTTTCATGGCCATTATTTAGCAAGGAAATCACGTCATTTGCCAAATGATCTACTCCAATAGCATCTTTCACAAAGTAGGGAGGCCGTATTTGACGAATCCTCTCGGCAAGGTGTTCGACTATTATTTTAATGAGCGTCGATTCATTACTGATGTTACATGTCAGTACAAAAATTATGAGTGATATGTATGATAAAATAAGCATACACATTCCCCAAGAGATAACATACGACAAACTTTGGATTTAAATTTCTATGATATAACAATAGAAGAAATGGAGCTTGACAAAATAACCATAGACATTGGCATGTGTAACCAAGAATAGTGTTTAAATAAGTTTTACTTTCATTTGACAAAAACAAGAAGAAGAAAACGAAGCTTTATTTTCGATAGTAACCTCATCCACCCGACCACTGCTTAGCCCCTCCCCTTCCAGCATCGGAGATGCCTGCCACCGACCACCAACCCAGCTGAGCCATGGTTCGTTGACCTCGACTAGATAGATCTATGGAGGTCCACCGACGTCCAGCTCGATTCAGATATGTCGAGTTTGACTCAAACATAAGCCTATATTTCTAAGTTGAGCTCAACACTAACCATGGCCAAGAAGAGATTCCAAGGTCTATCCAGTTTTTATTTGTATTGTTAATTGAACAACGTCAGTTAATTATTACCTTTAATGACCACTACTTACTACTTAATCTATTGATCACAACTTATATTTATACACACGAAAAATATGAAATATTAATAAAATAAAAGTTTTAGTCATAAAATAAAAGTTCAAACTAGTAATTCTACACCATGGAGTATCGCAGGATGTTGCGAAAACATATACCACAAAAAAAACTTGTTTCGGGTTCTCAATTTCTAGTTTCACATACCTAGAATCTGAAACCTACCCATTAAAATAAGTTCTTCAATTTTTGAAATCTAAAACTTATCCTACATACCCTAGAATCTAGAACGGACAAGTTCTTATCGGTTCGGTTCTCAAGTTCCAAGTTCTACTTTGGAACCATGCCTAGAGAGAGAGAGAGAGAGAGAGAGAGAGAGAGAGAGAGAGAGAGAGAGAGATGCACAAAGGGCTCAATAAGAGCTAGTGGCAGTGCAGCATTAGTTAGCGTTGATGGTGGGAGCCCACTCTGGAGAGGGAGAGTAGGGGTGAGAGATAGTGATTGTGAGGCCTCAATTCTTGACTCGATAAAGAGGAAGAAAGGAAATGGTTTAAGGTTTGGATGAGTCCAATGGTACATTGGTCTTTTTGAATTTGGGAATACTGTTGGGAAATGCAAATTGCAAGTTTTCAAAATTGGGGATGCAAACTGATATTGGAATGAAAAGTGAAGATAATAATTTTTAAATTATTGCTATTTTAAATATGAAATCTTGAAATTAACATGAAGAATCACATCTTTTCTTTTAGAATTTTCCCAAAAAAAGGGGGGATAGTAAAAAAAAATTCCTAAACCAATTATACTTGCACAAGTTCAGTTATAAACCTTTAAATTATGTCAATTGAGTCATAAACATTTTGACGATTTGCCAATATAGTTTATCTGATCAATTTTAGTTAGAAATTTCTGACATGGACGCTTGGGGCGCGCATGACAAAATTTCTATCTATTTTTTTTTTATTTTTCTGTTCCACGAAATATGTTTGAAATAGAAATCCGTTTGGTAACTCAATTTCATTTTTTTTTTCTAAAACGAATTTCTATTCTAGAAGTAAATTTGAAGCATAAATTATAAGCTAAAATTTTTAGCTTTTCTATTTTTGAAACAAAAGTGAAAAATGAAATCTCTTCTCATCGTTCGCTCTCGTCACCACCCACCCTATTGATGTTTTTTTCCTAGTTGCTTTGATGTTTTATTTTTCTTTTCTTTCCTTTCTTGTTCAGTTGGGACATCCAGATCGCTAGCCGTAGGTGAGGTTTGGGCATGGCCTCTATGCCCTTGCTTGAATTCAGGAGAGGGCCGCGTCCTCCCCTGTTGACTTCCTCCACTTGTGCCATGTGTGAAGGGACCAACTGGACGTCCATACTTATAGCACAAAATGGAGATATACATGACTGCTTAATCGAAGCCTATGTGGATTTCCCTCACATCTGTATATTTCCCATAAGGGCTTCTTTCTCACCAATTTGTCCAAAGTTTTATGCCATTGATCTTACTTTTCTTCAACAATTGATATTCACCGAAGCCAATGACAAGAGTGCTAATTTGAAAGCAAATATGAAGAACGTTCATAATACTTTATATACATTGATCTTACTTTTCCCCAATGCTCATAATTCTTTTCGGTATTAGGCCATCGCCTAAAGAATTCTCCGTCAATACTTTTCCCCGATTTTATTATGTTATCATGATTTGAATTTGAAACTCCAAAATTTGGCCCAAAGATGGTATGAAACCTCAACAAGGCATACTACAAACTTGGGGAAATTTAAATCAGCTTTTCGCTTTGATTTTATGGGGAAATTTTCAAAAGGCATCACAATTCAATCTTATGTCAATTTGCAATTGCACCTCGAGTCTTGCAACCCTACAATTAGCATTCCAATTGCATCTACCATCCAGTCCTATTTACAAGTTCGTCATTTCCTTTCCATTTTGTCCCTCTCACCATTTCAAATTCACCAACAATGAGAACTCACTAGCCCAGAACCCTAACCCACCACCCACCCAATGCTCAGCTCCTCCCATCAACGACCGCAGTGCCGTCGCCACCTGCCACGACCCGTCCAGCTCTGCCCGAGTCAGATCTGACCCCAACTTGACTAATCTGAGTCGAGCTCGAGGCTGACCATGGCCGAGAAGAGGGAAATGCCGAAAAGCATTGCGAGAAAGAGAGGTGCAGAGAGGGTTCAGTTTAAATTTTTCAGAAATCGGCAAAAGAATTTTCAGGAAAGTTGAATGGGACTTCTATTTATTGCATTCCCTTAAAAAACCAATTCCGTCGATTATACACAAATTCTATCTACAAAGCAGACAAACTAAAGAAATATCATCAAAAAGGGAAAAATCACAGATGGGAATACTAAGCTTCGACATGGAGCAAGAATCACAGGTACGTACCCATTGGCGTCGTTCTGCAAATGGAAGCCTGAAATATGTTTAGCCTCGGCTAGAGCATCCTTCCATATTTTTATATGCTTATCATCTTTGATTTTCTCACGCAACCTTTCGAAAGCTTGCCCGAATTTGCCGTCGCTTGTCAACTTCGAGACTTCGGCTGTGTCCACGCCATGAAAGATGGGAATAACCGCGTGGCCACGGTTCTTGAGTTGCCTTCTGCACTTGAGGATCTCCACCAACTCATTCAGGCACCACTTGGAATCAGCATAGTTCGCAGAGAATACGACAAGGGCGAACCTCGCGTGGCAGATCGCTCTCAAGAGCTTCTCGTCGATCTCCTTTCCAGCGTCCTCTCTAGCTTCGTCGCTGAAGTAGTTAATCCCCGCCTGGTTCAGCTCGTGGAAGAGGTGTGATATGAAGTTCTTCCTAAGGTCCTGTCCTCTGAAACTCACGAAGACATCGTGTTTCCATTGATGAGAACACATGGATCCTGTCTTGTTGATATGTGGTGGCGAAACTTAGATTGAGAGGTGTTGTGTATATATGTTAAAAAGACATTAAGCGGAGACTTCATGATGACTTCGAGGAAATAATGCACATTTTTTACAATGAGATCAATTTGAACACGGATGTTGTTAAAAAATGTTGGCTGGGTCCGCCTCAATTGTGAGGCCCAGCAATAAGTTAAATAAGACAAACAAAACAAAACAAAAAGAAGAAAAAGTCAAAAAGTAGAAAAAGGAAAGAAAGCAAAGCTTCGTGCACGTGGATGTGCCCGCAAGTTGCGTAGTGCCGGCACGGATTGGCGATATGCAACACAACACGACATGGACACGTTAACACATCATTTCTCAAAAAATAAAAAATTCTAACACATTGAGACACGTTGTATATTAAATAAATATTTTTATTTTTTATGATTATTTCAAAAATAGAGACAAGAGTCAATTTATTTAAATAAATCCATGATTTTCTACTATGACCAGAATTTAACATTATTCAATATTCAATTCTTTTATTTCCCGAAATCACTTTTTAGCCTCATCATTTATTTCACCCTTTTGTTTCTTCCCCATCACCACCCGTCACCTCCTTTTTTAAAATCACCCCCCATCCTCCCACCCTCCAAAAACGAAAAGAAAATGGAAAAATCTTGCCAAATTCGATGGATACACCATTTTTAATTTTTTTTTCTGCTCTTCCTTAGAAACTCAAACCCTAGCTGCCTCCTCCACCTCCTAGGCTCCTCCTTGCACGACATCCTTATTATTTTTTTTTTCTGTTATTCCTTGGAAACTCAAACCTGAGCTACCTCCTCCACCTCTTAGGCTCCTCCTCCTTGCACAACATCCCCGTTATTATTATTTTTTTTTTCTGCTCTTCCTTAGAAACCCAAACCCTAGCCGCCGCCTCCTCCTCCTCCCGGGCTCCTCCTCCTTGCAAGGCATCCCCATTTTTAATTTTTTTCTACTCTTCTTCCTAAAACTAAAAGAACAACCTTAGAAACCCAAAAATGCTAGCCACTTCCTCCTCCTCCTCCTCTTCCTCGCATGATCCTCTTCCTCTCGATCTCTGCTCTCTCTCAGTCGCCTCATCACAGTAACTCGCCACCTCACCTTTGGCCCTCCCTCCTTCGCAATCGTAGCCTCACCTCCTAGCCTCCATCGCAACACCACATTTGTAGCCCTCTCGGTTGTCTCAATCTCTGCTCTTCCTCTAGCCCTCACTTGCAGTCGTAGCCTTATCGTCATTTGTGACCTCGCTCTCGCTCCCTCGCCTTCACCTTCCATCGCCTTCTTCACGATTCTCTCTCCCTTCACAGTTGCAGGCCTACCCCAGAAAGCCACCGTGGCTCTCACAATTCCGAACATGCGTGTGGGGAAGAGTTGACCACGTGTTGGATTTTTCGACACGTGTTAACTGCAAGTTCGAGCGTGTCGAACACATGTCGTGATGTCTGGCACGACATGGAAGGTCTCAAAACGTGTCCGTGCTTCGTAGTTAGCAAGAGAGGAGAAAGAACAGAAAAAGGGTGCCCAAAAAGTGAAGATAAGAGGAGAGAAACCAGAGAGCTCCAAAGGTGTTCGTGGAGAAGAGAAAGAAAAAGGACTGAATCTTTGTGGTCTCGATTTGAAAGTCAAACAATGATGGAATTGGCTTAAATTTGAGTATGTTGTCTGTGAGACCGAGGCTACAAGTTGATGGTTTTTAGTTTGTCGAGAACCGCCTCTGAATTCTCATATCGTAGTTAGGATTTCCTTGCTTCGAATCCACCTATGTGGTGAGAAAATATTGTTGTAATATTGATGTCGAGTCTCTAATATGTGACTAGAGAAGAATACTTTGTGTTTCTTGCTATTCTTAATGATTAGTAGATGTTTTGGGTGTTATGGCTATAACTATCACCTAAAGGGGTGAATAGATGATTGTGCGGAAATAAAAGAATTTTAACAAATATTACAGTGAGACAACTTATGATGAAGTAGTAAGATCTTACCAGTATACAATTATGTCACAATAAATAAAAGAGTAAGGGATAGAAAATTGCACACTCAAAATTATAGTGGTTCGGCTTTTGTAAACCTACATCTACTCTCCTATGCAACAACCTATTAGTTGGAATCCACTAATAAGAACTTATCAGAGGTTACAAGTCATAAGCTACAAGTACTCAAGTTTGTGTGAACAACTCGTCACATTCTTAACCTCTAAAGGGTTACATAATATTGCTCAGGCAAGATGAATGTGTATGATCAAAACACTCTTCAGATTTTGGAATTAAAAACTTCAAGTTCTCGTAAATGAGAGTTATATCCATTCAGCGTCAAGACCTCATCTTATATTCCTCCTAGTCCAAGCTGACCGTTGGACATATCTCTAGGAGGATCATCTAGCTAATCTACATGTTGGCACTAGATCTGGTTGAGTGCTTCAGGATCTCTGAGGGTGAAGCATATCGCCCATACAATAGTTTGGGTTTCCAAAAGTTGAGTGTCTTTGAATAGAAATAATGTTTTGCCTCTAGTAAGAAATACCAGGAAGGTTGAATCTCCAATAGATATTAGGAAGACTTTCCTTTTGAAACTCTTTATAAGTATGGTAAGAAATCCAACCAATCGCCACTAGCCGCTACGCAATTGTATTTGACTCGTTCTTTACGATTTGACAGAATATGTAAGGAATGATGAATAAACCACGACTCTGATTCTAATTGATATCATCTTATCATATCCCATTAGACTTTACGCCTGAAAATACGTTTTATCATAAACAAAGTCTCTAAGTTTTGTCAATCATTGAAACCACTTAGGGAATGTTTTCTTAATGTTGGGGGGGTCCATGGTTTATCTCGCATTGATTTTTCCATGTTAAATCTTTGATGTCGTTATTTACTCTGTCTACTTATCATTTTGGCATTATATTTGCATATTGTGAGGTTATATATTGTTGGTTGTTGTTGGGGGTTAAGAGAATTTATGTTGATTTAGTTTCCAAGAGAAATTGATCTTAAATTTGGTTTAGTTTGTAGTAAATTGTTGTCACCAGTTCTCCCTAACAAAGTGGTATTAGAGCTAAGTTTGAAATTCTAGTGTTAAATGGAAGAAACTAGCAACACCATATTTAAGTAAATGCCTTGAATTATTCTATTTGGAAGTCTCGGATGGAATACATGTTATATTGTAAAGATTTGTTTGATCCCATTGAGGGTGACAAGGCTAAAGAAGATAAGGAAGACAAAGAATGTGAGCGAATGAATCGGAAAACAGTTGGGTTTATCTGACAGTGGATTGATGATGGTATGTTTCATCATGTTGCTCAAGAAACAAAAGCGGACACTTTATGGAAGAAATTACAAGATTTCTATGAGATGCTCCTCATAAAATAAATATTTTTTAGTTAAATGATTTGTAAATTTGAGATGCAAATAGGGGAGTAGCATGTCAGAACACTTAAGTGAATTTCAAGATGTTGTAAATCAATTGACAATTCTTAAGATTGACCTTGGTGATGAATTGTAAGCATGCTTTTTACTTGGTACTCTTTTGGATAGTTGGGACACGTTTGTTGTGGCGTTAAATAATTTAGCTCCTTATGGTGTGCTTTCTATGGGCATTGTTAAAGAAAGCTTATTCAATTAAGAAACAAGAAGAAAATGCATGCTCCTCATAGAAAACAAGGTGAGAAGTCAATCAAAAAGGTTTCAAAGAAATGACAACCAGGGCAAGTCAAGAGGAAGGTCGAAATCAAGGTCGACGAGGAGTGTAAAGTGCTATAATCATCGTAAGATGGAACATTATGCCATAGTATGCAAGTGACCAAAGAGAAAATAAATCCCACGATAGAAATGAAGATCGAAGGAAAGAAGAGGAGCAAGTTATCGTGGTGGTTGCTTCCAATGGTGATCTTCACATGCGATGATGGTTGTGTGAACCTTACATGTCAAGATTCTAGCTGAGTTGTTGATTCTACGGCTTCTTTTCATGTCACTTCACGACTTGACCACTTTACTTACTATCACATAAATGATTTTAGTTGTGTTAGGATGGGAATAGTGGTGTTTTCAAGGTTATTGGCATGTGAGATATTTATTTAGAAACTAATGTTGGATGTAATTTGTTTTTGAAAAATGTGAAACATGTTCCGGATATTTGACTTCATTTGATCTCCACGGGTGCTTTAGATTATGATGGTTATTGCAATTCTTTCTTTGATGGCAATTGGAAATTGACTAAAAGTTCCATGATAGTGGTTAAGGGTAAGAAGAAATGTTCTCTCTACAACATGCAAGTCAAGTTGATCAAGGAAGAGATAAATGCAGTGGAGGACTTCTCAGTTGACCTATGGCATATGAGACTTGATCATCTCAACGAGAAGGGGTTTGACACTCTTGCTAAAAAGAACATTCTACCTTTGAATGAGAGAAATTTGAAGGAATGTATACACTGCTTGATAGTTAAGCAATATAGATTCTCATTTCATACTTCATCTTTACACACAAAATCAAATTTATTTCATTTAGTTCACTCTAATGTTTGTTGTATGGATGTTAGAACCCTTGGTGGTGCATTATACTTTGTGACATTTATTGATAATTATTTTAGAAAAAGTATGTGCTATTGTTTTGACATCTAAAGATCATATGCTTGTTGTTTTCAAAAAAATTCATGTCAATGTGGAAAGAGAAACTGGGAAGAAGCTGAAATATGTTGGAGCTAACAATGGTGATAAATATAGAGGCCAGTTTGAATACTATTGCAAGGATTATGGTATCAAACTTGAGAAAACTATTTCAAAAAACACCATAACAAAATGGAGCAGTGGATATAATGAATCGGATAATTAATGATCGGATTTAGTGTATGCTTTCTCATGTGAATTTGCCTAAGTCATTTTGGGGTGAAGCAATGAGAACAGTAGTAGATTTGATAAATCTTTCTCCATCAATTCCTCTAAAGGGGATGTTCCACAAAGAGTTTGGAGTGGGAAAGATGTTTCCTACAATCACCTAAAAGTGTTCGATTACCGAGCATTTATACATTTTCCAAGAGATGAAAGATTCAAACTTGGCGATAGGTAGTGTATCTTCTTAGGTTATGGACATGAAGAGTTTGGTCACAGGTTATGAGATCTAGTTGCAAAGAAAGTCATTAAGAGCTGAGATGTGGTGTTCTGTGAGTATCAAACTATTGAAGACATCGATAAGCTAAGGAAACCAAAAAATGTAACTTAACGTTCTGTTAGTTTCAGCCCAAATCCTTCTACCATGGCTAGAAATTATGGGGGAGAAGTGCATGAAAATCATGAAGATAGTGAATCCTCACGTAATGTTGATTCTTCAGTTGAAACAAGTGAATTAGATTAGCCAAAACAACTAGTTGAGCAAGAGCAGCAAGTTGAGCTAATTGAGCAAGAACAACCGGTTTTACCTTTAGTTAGAAAATTTGAGATAGAACGTAGATCTTCACAAAAATATTTGCTACATGAGTATGTGTTACTCACTAATGCAGAGCCAAAAACTTATGAAGAAGCTATGTCATGCGATCAAAAGAATGAGTGGCATAAAGCCATGCGAGAGAAGCTTAAATCCTTACATGAGAACCACACATTTTAGTTAGTGAAATTGCTTAAGGGTAAGAGAACACTCACAGATAAGTGGGCATACAAGTTAAATATGGAAGAAAATAGTTTTCAACCATGATACAAGACTAGGCTTATTGTGAAGGGCTATCGCCAAAAGAAAGGCATTGACTTGGAAGAGATTTTTTCACCAATTGTAAAGATGCGTTC